>CM036608.1:4981765-6190756 GCA_020745705.1 Hemiprocne comata
GCAGCTTTTTGCAAACTTGAGCTCCCCTGTCCCCTGCTTGGGAATCTGACAGAGGAAACCTTTACTGGCCCTTGAGATTAGAAAGGACAGGTTGAGGGAAATCATCTGTCATCAGGTGCTAAGGAGTAACATTCATTTTCTCTACTAACAGAAGGTGACCACAGGGTTAAAGCACTGCATGAGGACACCAGAGATCTGTGCCTTTGTCTCCATCACAAATCCCCCCTCCAACTACGACAGGTCATTTCTTGTTCTGTAAAACAAACAGAATAACCCTTCTTTCCCCACTGTTTGCCCACCCCATTGAGGTTTCTCAGCACAGAAAATGTCCATCTCCTGCCACTGTGCAGATGACACCTGAAGTTAAGAGGCTGTGGGTGTCAAGGGGAGCACAACCTTCAGACCCCCAGGAGCACAGTTGCTCAGCTGAGGGTCTTGAGCTGCTGTGTAGTGCTCAGCCCAGCACCCTGAGCCCCTGATAGGAGTGAGGTGCTGCTATATCCCTCAAATCATGGATAAATTAAACACGGGGCTGCCTGCAAAGTGGGACACAACATCCCACCAGCTCAGCCCACAGGATATAACCCAAACCTGCTCTTTGTGCCATGGCCCTCAGGCTCTGCTGGTAGCCACCCCCAATGTGTAGATCAGAACCAGACCCACCTCTGAGGATGCTGAGATTTCTTCCCTGATCCTGTTAAAATCTGGAGTGCTATTAATGCATAGTCCAGACCAAGACAGCAGTTAACTTGGCTTCAGCAGGAAGCCAGCTCAGTTGTCAGCCCCTCACCCTCTCTGGGATAAAATCCTGCTACCCTCTTAGCAGACACTCCCCCAGAGCTTCCCTTGCAAGTTATTCTCTCAAAAGCCAATATTTTAAAAATCAGAGCTGACAAATGCATTTGTAGTTAGTTCAGAAGAAGCAGGGAAAGCCACAGATGTCCATGAGATATTGGGAAGCATTCAAGTCCTGACATTTTCAGGCTGGTTTAGGCATGAGCCCCATTTACTCTGCTGTACTCTCTCTCTGCCCAAGACTAGTAGGAGCAGCTCTGCTAGGAGCCTCAGAAAGCCTTGCAGCAGGTGGATAGAAAATAACCTTCCCCCAGGGAAATTTTCTTCCTGACCCTGATTAATTAGAACCTGCCTGATGCCCTGAAGGATGGAGATGAACACTGCAAGAGGAAGCCAAAGGTAGACAAAAGGCTGCCCAGGGGAAGCAGCAGTTACCTGCCAACTGCCAAGCTATGGCTTGGACTGTAAACTGGTCTGCAAGGGGATCTAAAGACATTTTTAAGTGTATTTTCCTGCCATAAAGCAAGATGCTTTCCTCCTTGGGAACAAAAGGGGGTCTCCTGGGCTGAATTTCATTTCCTCTGTAATGAAAATTAATAGTAATGGTAAAGATTGAGGCAAGGAGAAACTATAGTTTCCTCCCACTCCACATTTCTGTGCCTGCCACTCTACTGCAAACCTACTCATTTCTCAGAAGAAACAGGCAGTCACTACATTTTAATTATGTCAGTAATATATTTGCAGCCAATATCTCCCTTGGAGTCAGCACAGCAACCATTTAAACACAAGGTCAATTTGCTTGCTGTAACAGACTGCAACACTCTAAGGTTGCTTGTTTCCACAATGTGTTCTCTTCCAGATAGACCCCTTCTCCCCTGTGTCTACTCCTCTCTGTCTTTACCCATTTCCTGCAACAGGCAGGCAAAGATTTCTGGCAAAAGCCAAAACAAACATGAGGGAGCAACTTTTCCATAAAGATACCTCTCCAGGAAAAGCCAGGACTTCACTAAGAGAGTCTTTGGCTCCGGGCCCAGAAGAGTCCACAGTTGTGTCAGCCCCAGCATTTTTTCTGGATTATAACACAAGGTTGGAAGGGGATTGATAGTCAAACATGTGAACCTTCCTTGAGCTGCAGCCAGTGTTCCATCAAAACTACTCCTGGCCATTTTCTTTCATAGGAAAACACCCCATCTCCTTCTCACCTTTGTGTTTCAGGCCATTGATTCCTAAGCACAGTGGCCACTTCCCTTGCAGCAACTCTCTCCCCTACCCTGTGGGACCTGCTCCGTGCTCCTGGCTCTTACTGTCCCTTTGCAGCCAGGATTGGGTTCCCACTCAGTCACCCAAGTCTCTCTGCCCACGGGGGAGCTGCTGCCTCTCAGCCAGCCTTGAGAACCCCCAGCAGCACCAGGCACGGTGAGAGTGAAGCTAATCCATCCCAGAGGAACCGATTATGGGGACAGATTCACAGCCATCAATCAGTACTATTTACATGAGAAGTGTCAGGCTGCAAACAGAAAAAAAAAAGAGGTGATGTGAAACAATCCTGTCTGAAGATTTTCAGCACTCTTTACAAATTGCTGTGGTGAATAACTTGTTGCCTCTATTTATCCTTTTTCAAATTGTCTCTTCCCTATGCTCATCCATCTTCATTCCTCTCCACTTGCTCCAGACACACTGAGCTGCCAGCTCATTATTTTACATTTGTACACTGCCACTTGGCCATGCCCTGCTCAGATCCAGAGAGCAAGCTCAGGAGGACAGATTCATCCCTGGGGCAATGCCACTGGCTTCAGGACAAACCCAGCAGTGGCCTTTCACACCTTTCCCCACATCTCTGCAATTCAAACAGCATGGTTGGGCTTGATGATCTTAAAGGTCTTTTCCAGCCAAAACTATTCTATGATTCGATGTTTGCAAAAGATCAAAGGTTTGGCACCAGGACACCTGGGTCCCAGCCAGGACAGGGCTACAACAGCCTTGGGAAACAAAGCACTTGCTCTGAAAAAAGGTGGGTTTCCCTGAAACACTTTTACAGTGATGGACTACAAGATGCTTGAGCCAGATCCCAGCAAGCCTGAGGTTGCCCTTGCACACAAGATCCAGCTCAACATGTCACAGCAGTGACAGCTCCTGTGCTTGAAGCCCAGACCTCCTTCACTCTTCAACTGCCAGCAGAAGAGGGCACATGACAGTTATTCTAACAGTCCATTTTAGAAGCAAATTGCAAATCAGAGATGTCACTGAGAAGCAGACACCACACTTAGACAACCTTCAGCACTACTGTGTCCCAGCACACTGTAGAACAGCAGACACCCAGCTAGTAAAAGTCTGGCCTTCTACAGACTGGCTCATACCAACCTAGATGTTGTTTCTATCCACATTTTGCCCTTGTTAGAGGAATGCTGTCTTCTATCCTTGATGCCCTTCCACCCAGCTGCAGGCACACACCTTCACCTGTTCCTTGGAGCCATCACTCACATCCAGTCATGCCTCCAGCTGTCCTGCTCTTTTTAAACAAAACTCACCTTCAAAAATATATTGGTTTTCCCACACTTCAGATCTTCTCTCCTTCATTTGCCCATCTTTTGATGAAATGTATGCCCCAGTCTAGTGACTACATCTCAAACCACTGCTTCTCTAATTTGTCCTCTGTACTGCCTTGGTTTCATTTACCTCTGAGAAGTGTTCAGGAGACAGTGTTTGTGTGAAGGATGCTATAAATAAGCCTGTATTGTGCTGTTCATCTCAGGCCACAGTGCAAGATCATAGAATTATAGAATGGTGAAGGTTGGAAGGGACCTTAAAGATCATCAGGTTCCAACCTCCCTTCTATGACACCTCCCTTTACACCAGGCTGCACAAAGCTTCATCCAGCTTGGCCTTGAACACCTCCAGGGAAGGAGCAGCCACAACCAAGATATCATCATTGTGGGGAGCATTCCTCAGCTTCACCTCAAACTAATTCTCATTTCTTCTCACTGAGGCAATCTTGACTTCTCAAAGAAGGTGAGCCCTGAGCTTCGTGCCCAGCGTGGCCCCACGTGACCTCTGCTGCCAAATTTATTCAGCATGAATGCCACCAGCCCTAACAGACACCCCTAAGAGCTCTTGTCTCCAAACCAGGGCCTGCCTCTTGCATTATGTTAACATCTCTCTGCCTAGAGTATTCCCCAAGCTGGAAAGTTGTTTCTGTAATAGATGAATGCTCAGGCTGAACACTTATTTTTATTATGTTTAATTCACTTCATCCATTGCTAATTTGCCTTTTGCTGTGTGCCTGTCAGGAATCCATGTCTCAGCAATTCACTGAGCAGAGCAGCCTAAGCATATATCAGACTTCATAAATAGCACCCCAGTGGCTGGGGTTGCTGACAGAGCTGCCAAGCAACACTGATCCACTGTGACCTGCCTCTGGAGGCACAGTCCTCTGGGGTCAGACAGGGTAACCATCCTCTAGCTCTACTTCCCAGTTTGCTCTCCCCAAGCCCTCCCTTTCTGGCATTGTTACTATTATATAGTAATAATATACACAACACACAGATACCTGGCAAAAAGAAGTGTTGAAGGGCAGGTTGGATGGGGCTCTGAGCAACCTGGTCTAGTGGGAGGTGTCCCTGCTCATGCAGAGGGGTTGGATCTAGATGATCTTGAAGGTCCCTTCCAACCCAAAGCTTCTATGAAAATCTGAAAGCCCTAAACGTGTTAAGTGCTGGGGAAGGATTTGCTCAGAGAGTCTTCAAGAAGAGATGGCACTAGGGGAGGGTGAGAAGGGGCTGTGACTTGGTGTTTTACAAAAGGAGAAGCCCAGCAGGGTGAAAGGACTTCCCCAGGGGCACTCGGGGAGTTTGCAGTCAGCTGCCAGCTGATTCCCAGGCTGGACACACACAACAGCCCTTCTTGGGGAAGCAGGGACATCAGGATCACACACACCTTCAGAAGCAGCACCACACCAAGTAAACCCACAGAGGTTACACAGAAGATCATGTTAAAACCTTCTCAAGGGCAGCCAGAGATGGGCACAACTCATTTTCCCTCCTGGTGCCTTGGACTGCCACTGCAAGGATTGCTCATCACCTCAAGCTCGTTTTAAGTCTGAATTCCCCCCAACAGATGCTAAAATAGGTTATCATACAGAAGCAAAGTGTGCTAGAATCTGACTGCTGTGCAAAGTAATTTTTTTAATATGCTAAACCAGACTGAAGCATCTAAAAATGTTCTTTTCATGCCTTTGGAAAATAAATGTATCATTATTTCTCATGGAAATAATCCCCTCCCCCTCATGTTTCAACTCCTGTAGATGTAATCATATCATTTGGGGTTGAGTAAAATGTTTTCTTTCTGCTGAAAAATATTAGTCTAACATGGCATGAGCTCTTGAATAGTCAACACAAATAGTATTTTCCAGCAGAGGAAAATATTCTGCCTCCCCCACTCCCAAAATCAGCTCTAATTATGAGAGCAGAAGAATGAGAGAGGCCTACAGAGATGGTAACATGAGTGTTAGTCTCAATACTGAAAGAGAACAAGCAGAAATAAAGCAAAAAAGTCTTCCTGAATAGGAAGCTAATGAGATTTCATAAAACATCTTAAGGGAAAGTTAGGTCCTTTTCTGAGGGTTGTGTGTGTAAAACAATGATTGTCCTTCCTGGCCACATCCTTCCTGTTTCTTCTGGCAGTCTGTGAAGGAGTCATCTCCACCTCTGGAAACACCAGGAGAGCCAAACACACCTATAGGAGAACAGAAACCTCTCTCCAACCACAGCACAGCACTGAAGAGTTCACAGGAGCATTTTCAGCTGATGATGCAGCCATACCCACCAGCTTTAAGCTAGAGGAGACTTCAAATTGAGCATTGCCAAAAACTCTTCACAAAAAGAGGGATAAGGCAACTGACAGGCACTTCAGTTTGGAGATCCTGGGAGAAAACCCACAACCCTGACCCTGTCTCTGCCCCCACAGCTGGGACAATCATTGTCTAACAAAAGCTAAAAGGAAATTCTACTCCTACTACCAAATTAAGAACAAAACATTTCCTCAAACATTAGAACTCACAGCCTTTGTGCAAAGATAGAAAATGTAAGCAGCATTTATGCCATTTTTGAGATTCTTCACCATTCAGCAGAAGACCCAGAGCAACTACATAATCATGAGGAGGAAAAATACTTGACCAAGTTGAGAGTTTGTTTTTGATCTTATCTAGAAACTCCACCCTGGGCCATCATTTGAATCAGGTTGGGATTTGTTGGGGTGTTTTTATTAGGTTCTTCCTGTCTTCCCACAATTACATCCCTTTTAATAAGTTTTCCCTTGAGATGAGGCCAGGATACCCTGTCTCACTGTTTCTGCTGAAAAGGGAACTCCAATCAAAGTAGAAAAAACCAAAGGCATCAAAATATGGATGTGATTAACATTTATAGCCATTATATAAACAGTTGCTCTGTGCTGATTTACTGTGTCTTCCCCAAATCAATTTCCAGATGATCATAAACATCATCTCACATCTGGCATTAATGGTTTCATAGATCCACATTAGACATTTGGAAATAAGTCTGCAAAGTCTGTTCTCCCAACTCATTCACAGCAAAACACCCTCACCCATCAAGCTGAACACTGAACCACCAGAGAACACAGCACCTGACCAGGTAAGTGGAGTGTTTCCCACACACACAGACATATCAACCAAGCTTACCATGAAAACTTAACCTTTTCCTTTCCTTTTAAACTAACCATGACAGAGCACCTGGATCACTGAGCCTGTAGTAGAACCCTCAGCCAGGTGGTTGTAAAGACAGACTCACTTTCCAAACGAGCATCCAGAGAGCAGAAGACAGGATGGGTTGTCCCCAGCTTATTTATTGTTGTGATGCATATTGAAGTGCCTTCAGGTCCCAGCTGGGATCAGACACCGTGCTCAGCTTTGCACACACACACACAACTGCTCCTGGGGTGGGGGTCCTGCCCCAGTAGAGGGTGAAGGAGGCACAGAGCTGGGGGAGGACAGCACAAGACTCCCCTGATCTCACAGAGCAGTGGTAGCAAAGGTAAGAGCATGGAAGGGCCCCAGCTTTGCCAGGCTCTTATAAAACCTGTATTTCTGGTCAGGGAGAGCACTGCTTGGCTGGGCTCAAGCTGGCCACAAGCCATCTAACATCCCTGAAGGCTGTTACTAGCCATAAACTACAGACCCATCTCCCCCAAACCTGGGCACAGCAGCTGGCAAGAAAGAGGTGGAAGAGGGAGCAAAATGCTGCTTATGTGGATGGCCCCTCTTCAGGTATGTTTTTTGGGGGAAATACACTACAAGAGAACACAGAGCAGGTTTGGAGTCAAATTCTGTTCCCCTGTGCAGGGTGCAGCTGGAGCACAACTGAACCAAACCCTTCTCTTGCCCTTACCACTTCATCCCTTCCTCCCTGTAAACATGGGACAGAATCATTGAATGATTGGCCAGGTATGCAGGATGGCACAAGGGAAAGGCTTTCTGACACAGAAAATACAAAATCTTTTCCAGAATCTTACTAAAAAATAAATTTCAGGACAACCAGCAATCTCTTAGCTCCAAAGAAAAGGAGTTGTAGAATTTTTTAAAAGCAGAATTAATATTTTAATATATGTAAGAGAAAATACAATACACTGGTGGTTGTTGAGGGAGAAAAAAGTTACTTCCCTGTTCCTTAGCAGCTTAAAAACTGGCAATTAGCAAATTGGCATGCAAATGTGATCAAACTTGACAGGCAGAACTACAACACAGCAGTAACACCAAGGAAAAAATACAAGCAGCAAGCAGAACAATAATATTTATAGCAAGCAGAAACAGCAGGTAAATATTTTTATGCATTGTAAACTGGATGCATCCTAGATGTGACTCTCAATGTAATTATTTGCATTGAGCAGAATGTGATGGGTCTGGGGGGGGAAAAAGCACAGTGCAAACAATAAATAATCTACCCACTACAAAAAGGTGAAATCTGGAAGTTGCAAAACAGCAGACTGAGACAGAAGTGTGTTGAGTCATGGGGATGGGGCTGCTCAGTGCACTCAACAGGCAGTTCTCACATCTCAACACTTGGTAGGATGGTCACTTCCCACAGCACCCAACGAAGGCTTGGGTGTTGTCAGGCCCAGCACGTTGCTGACACCAAGAGCTCATCTCCAACCAAATGGTGTGAGCAGAGAGGTGGGCAGAGGGGGGGAGAGGCTGCAGAAAAGCAAATCAAGAAGGAGCAGTTTGGTGCTCACTTACAGACTGCAAAAGCTTCTTGGTTTGGTTTAGTGTACTTTTAAATTGTTGGGCTTAGAAATAAGAAAGGAAGAGGAAAAATGATAACTAGCAAAGGCTCCTGGCTGGTAACTTGCCCAAAGTTGGCCTTAAAAAGGAAAAAAAGATGCAGCAGTGAAAAATAGTTTGTGGTCAAGATAATCAGGTGCTCCCTGGAAGTCCTGCTGTCACTTTTGACTTGCTGGGCACTTTCCCCAGGCTGCACTTTCCTGGCACTGCATTTTGCCACTAGTCTGTGTGGTTTCAGTCAAGCAGTGCAGGAAGCTGTGCAGAGAGCAGAGCTGATGGGATCACACCAGAGTTGCCTAAAGCAGTTCACACAACAACCCATGAACATAGGGATGCCCCAGTGCAAGAGGTTTCCTGCCATATGACTTTTTGGGGCAAAACAAGTTGCCTGTCATCACCTGAACAGTTTTGAAAGTCTCACTCCATACTGGAGTGAAAAAGCTGCTGAAAATGGGGTCATTTGATTAGCTGCCTTAATGCTTTCACTGACCTCTTCCTAAAATTCAGTCCTAGGGAAGAACGATGCTAGAACAGGCAGTGGAATATCACAGCAACATGGTTCTCTGACTATTGCAACAGCAAAAAAATCATTGCTGGAGGAACTGGGTCTTTGAATCCACATTCAGACAACAGCACAGGCTCATCTTGAGACAATACTCCTTTTCCCTTCAGGTAGTTTTTTTGTCATTGTTTCAGTTTAAGAACAGGAGGAAATCTGATGGAAAACCAGCCTCGATAATATTTTGATTTCCTCTTCATTTGCTGTTGAAGTAGTAGAGCACTTAGTTCTGTTTCTCACAATGCCATGGCCAGACACAATTAGTATTTTATATTTCTATAGGCAAGGTGTCCCAACAGCTTTGCCACTGAGTCAGTAATGCTCTCTGTGAGGCCACTAATAAAAGCATGAGCATGTATGCACACAAGCACCTAGAAGCAGCAGAGCAAAACAATTCCCTGGGAGTAGCAACACAAGTCAGAGTCAATCTCCTTTCACCTTATGCCTCATTAGAGGAGAGGTTCTTCTGTACCTGAACTAGGATTTGATATTAGTTTTCAATTACCTAGCCTACATTTTAAACACTTCCCCAATTACCTTTGCCACCTCTCTCCCATTGCAGCCCCACGATCAATAGATGGGCTAGAGTCCTTTCCCAAACTCCAGTGGAATATAAAAAGCAATCGAGGTAATAACACCAGCCTGCCCATAATCCTAGGGAGAGGGGACATGTTTTCTCATCCTCTAATACAGTGTCACCCTCCTCCCAAGTTGTAAGGGTTTGCTGGATTTCACTTCAGCTCACTAATGATTATATCTCCTCTAACAATAAAGAGAAAGATTCCAGCTTGATTCTGCAAGGATATTTATTACCCAGGGTGCCCTTTGATCCTGTTTAGTCTAATTGAGCCTGGCACACAGCTCCAGGTTGCTAATGCATTTCTACCATCAACTATATTTGCAGACAGATGGAAGTTCCATGATTGCCTCCTTTCACTGCTATTAGGGAAGCAGTCAGCTCCCTACTTTTACTTACAATTTAATTACAAGGCATATGGAAACGTCAAGAGCACTGAAGCCAAGGCCCTTGCACAGATTTCAGTGCTCATTCTTTGGCCTTCAAGCCACCACTCTCTCCTTTTGTAAAGGCCCAAAGAACTCCTAAAACTGAGCCTCTTCAACTGCATTCAGAGCCAGAGAGACCCCTTTGTGAGCCACACTGGGGTGGGCTGCTGCTCTGGGGAAGCTGCTTTTGGGCTTGTGTGGAAGAAAATGGGTGGAAGAAAAACATCCTGCATTTCCACTACTTCGGGGCAGGGAACAGCAGCTTTTCTGGTGAGAGCTGATCCTCATCCCAAGAAGATCACGAGCACTGCCTTGCTAAGACAAACAGCACAGACAGACATGCCCCAGCTGTCATTAGCCTGGTTAGCTGGGGCAATGATCTTAGCATAGCTGGGGGTACTCAGACCTCAACAGCAGCTCTGAAATGTCAGAGAGCCAGTAAAAATTGAGATGCTTCAACTCCTGCCTGTTTTTAATACCAAGATGCCATTAGCTGTGCTCATTGCCCTCTAGGAAGTGAATGGAGGTAACAATGGCAATTCCTGGGCTCTTTGCACCAGTCTTTCATCTCCCTCCTCTCCAGATGCCCACGAGGAGAAAAAACACTGCTCTCTAGGGTGCCCACTTTGTAAAACAGGGAGGCAACAGGCTTCAGGGTACACTGGACCAGGAAGGGCTGGATGAGGGAAGCTTTCTAGCCATTATATTCCTCAATGTGCTTTTCATGCCAAAACAAGCAGCACATTGGCTATGGCCAAGACACCAATAGCTTCTGGCTGGTTTAGGTGTCCCTGGTGCACTGGCAAGGTGAGTCTCAGACCTCTTTTCCTAGTAGTGACAACATCTTCCAGTGATCTTACAGAAAGGACCCAAAAGAGAAGAACACAGGCCTAGTCTGAGGGCTCAGGGTATAGCTCTGACACACAGCAGTAGCCATTGCTAAAGGGAAGCCATTAAAAAAAGCTGCACTGCAGCTCAGCCTTCCCTGCTGGCTCATTATCTGAAGTTTCCTTGTTTTATTTTACTGCTCTCAAACTGAATCCACAACAAAAAAACTAACCTAGGAGTGGAAATGAGCCAAAGGGAAATGGGGGAGGGGGAAGGGGAGGATGGAAACTTGACATTCATTTCCTCCCCCCAAAGAGACACCTGACAATTCCTGTTGCTGAGTAAGTGACAGTCATTCAGGAGAATAATTGAATCCCTGTCAATTAGACAGAAAAATCAGATCAAACCTACAATAAGATCCCTGTAAAAATACAAAAAACCCCAAAAGAACAGACAACTCAAGCAAATAAATTTTAGATTGACCTAAAGCACTCTTGGCCTGGCCTATCCCAAGACTGAGTGGTATCCTACAGTGTGAAAGGATAGACAGGAACCTCTTGGAGGGCAATGAGAACAGATCCAGAGGATTCCTCTGGCTTTGGAATCCCTTCTGAGGTCCCAGAGACCTTATGCACCTCACACAGAGCCCTGCAGAAACTATTTTACACATGAAAAGCTCCATCTTGAGCAGGTCAAGAGAGGTGCCTAAATACCTGGTGACACACACCAGGCAACATCTGGATAGCAGAGGTGCTCTCGTTTCACATTTACTCCAGACACAAGGAAATTGTCACCTGCCACCATGGCCCCTCTTTCCCTCTTCTCCCAAAGGTTGAAAAATCAGTGAGAGCTGGTGCTCCACATCCATCCTGGTGAACTGGGAAATCCCACCCTATAATCCATGAAATTCAAAAGCAGACCTGCCATTGTCTGACAAACCCAGACAGGACTTTGGCCTTCCCAACAGCAGCATCGTGTCTGTGTATCCTGAACACTGCATGTTGGATGCTCAGTTGGCACCACCACCATTTCCCCACTCTGGGATTTGTCTCCTCTCCTTGCTTTGTAAAGGATTTTCCCTCCATCAGAAATATCCCTTGCCCTAGCTTGCACTTTGCTTTCTTTCCCCCTCAATAGAAGCCTACACCTTTTTCCCCCCCTTTTCTCAATTTCCATTCTGTTTCACCAGGTTCAATTCAACTTAAACCAAATTGCTTTATTGGTGCCACTGAAAGACAAGGATTGCTAAAGCCTTTATAGATGTGTGCAATACTCATTATATGAAAAATATTTAAGAAAGGACTACTCCAGCAAACGGAATATATTCCACATAAAGCATCACCAGGAATGTTAAAAAAAAAATGAGTCAAGTTAAACTCTTGTTAAGTGCACCACAAGCCTGCTCAAAATTCAGAGCTGATAACATGTTAGCACATAATCAACAGCATTCCAGCTCCCACTTCTGTGCTCACCCTGGACTCCAGCAGCAGCCTTCCACAAATCAATGATCTTGTGCTATTTCAAGGAGTCTGGGCTGAGAACTAGAGCTGTTTCCTTTGGATCTCTTCTTGCTGCACTGATGCCAATAAAACCATGGATCTCCATCTCTGTCTCGTCTCCATCACATCTCAGAGATGCACCAGGCAGGCACTGAGGATGGGGAAGAAGGCTTTTACATAGTAATTTTAGACCCAAAGAGGCAATAAGTCTACAGCCATTTTTAGAAGGCAGCCTTGTACCACATCTGCCTCCCAACATGTTGCTGTGGCAGTCTTAGATTCCTCTGTCATTATTAGATGCCTGGGACTTTGGTGGCAAGGAAGACTCACACCAAGTAACAGAATCCCAGACTGGTTTGGGTTGGAAGGGACCTTCAAGATCATCTAGGTCCAACCCCCCTGCATGGGCAGGGACACCTCCCACTAGGCCAGGTTGCTCAGAGCCCCATCCAACCTGCCCTTCAACACTTCCAGGGATGGGGCTTCCACAGCTTCCCTGGGCAAGAACAAGCAGATCCCTAATTACAGTCAAGGAACTGTGCAGTTCCACCCTTCCTGAAGGAGCCATGAATATTTCCCTCCCAAAACTCATTTTAGCAAAACCCTTGATCTTACCATCACACAGCCAGAGAGCAAACCTTTGCCTGATGCACTTGAGTCACCTTGAAGCAAACAGTGTGCTGGGTGAAATGTGGTGCCACTCAGCAAAAGCAACACAGAATCCAGTCCCCAGGGATCACAGAAAAGGTTTGGAAAGCTAAAAGCATCTGAAATCAGTGAAAATGGGCTGAGACTCTCAGAAGCTGCAAGCAGTCTGGAGGCCAGGTAAGTTAACACAGGGCACAGTGGCTTTTCTGGGATGGACCTAAGGGGACAGAGCCAGCTACCCTCACCACTGGGGATTTCTGCTTCTTCCTCATTTTTTCCTTCCATAATCCACTTCTCCTGCTTGCCCCCAGCTGAGGAGTCCAAGCAGCACAGCACACTGCAGTGCTAATGGCCCCTTCTCACTCCATTCCCCCACCAGGCAGAAACCATCTTACTTGGACATGCAAGACAGTTCATAGTTTTCACTTCTCCCTTGGACTCGTGTTGGATTGTTGGCTCATTCCTCTGACAGCTCCTGGAGGCCCCAAGGATCCCAACACAGACAAAATACTCACACCTCTCTGAGAAGAAATTAAGTTTCCTCTGAGGAAGCAATCAGTCAGAGTGTGTTCCACTTACTGCAGAGATTAAGAGGCCTCTGCTAATAGTTTTATTTCTAGAAGAGAACATGGCAGTGCTGCTTCTGTGCCCAGCTCAGCCTAACAGCACTTCTGGGGCTGCCAGGAAAAACTGCACAGCTTTTAAAGGCACCTTCAATTTTAGCTCAGGTGAAACATGGGAGCATCTGGTTTTTCTCTCTCTCCTCCTTCCCCCCTATATCCTTTCTCAAATAGTTTGAGAGACAAGTGATAATTCAAGTAAGGAGATGGTGCTGGAAGCAAATGGGAAGCTACTCTTTCCACTTCCCTTAGTAACCATTTTCTCACTCCATTCAAGCCAGATGAAAGTAGATTTAAGATGAACCCAGAAGCTCAAGACAGCAGGGAGTGGGTGAGTGAACCCTTTCAGCTCCAAGCTGTGGAGCTGAATCCTGCCCATTTCACTCATGTCTGGATATTCAACACAACTTGTCACCACATTTGTTGACCAGTTAAACCAAAGAGTCTCACATTCAGAGATTATTTGCCAAAGCTCCATCCCAGAAATACCCTTTCAACTTGTTTTTAACGAGACCTCCAAGTTTTACTATAAATTACCACATGCCAAATGAGACCTGGTACTTAGAGATGCAATTATTTCAGGACAGAATTCTCTCCTTCAGAGAAATGAGCACCACAAACTCATTTTTTCTGAGGTAGAGTGGACTAATCATTGTTAATGGGGATAGTTATCTCCTCCTCTGGCTTGTATGTCCTTAACAGCTGATAAAATGGTTGTAAAATGGTTTTCTATTAGTTCTATACTCATTGCTTTCTTCCAAAACACACAATTTCTCAGAGCTATCAGTGTGGGGGACTCAGTACCCAGAAAGCTTTGGTCATTGACAAAATCTGGTAGCCCCTCTTCACTGCCTTGAACAAAGGTTTGTCAAAGTGTAGCTTCTCTGCACTTCCCAATGGATCTGTTTGCTTCTTACTGTTCTCCCCATAGAAACCTCCAAAAAAAAAAAATTTCATAACTTAATGCAAACAAAGCATGCCCTAGAAAGGCCTCAAGTAAAATTATAGGTGATGCTCTTAGTTTAAGTAGCATCTTCACAGCTGCTTTTAGCAGACTAATTTCTCAGCATCTGGCTGAGTGCTACAGAGGACTGCTCTGAAAGGGAGAGAGGTCACACTCCCAACTGCCCCAGCACTGGTGCTCTCTTCATTAGTCTAAATTGAGATTAACTATCTACTCCACCCCAGAAATCCTTATACCTTGCACCCCAAGAAAAAAGCCCCCTGTGCCAGTTAGCCTTTGAGGTGAGGGCAGACACCATCCCATTGCCCAGTTGCTCACTGGGTGGGCAGACAAATCCACCCACTGACATCCAAAGACCCCAAAAGGCAAGTCCATCATTTCAACATCCTCCTTGGATGGAAGAGGAATGCACAGTTCATTGGTTAGACAGTCTTTGTGTCGTGACCAGGGACTGCAGAAGCAGATACTTAGCAAGGTAAATGCTGAATGGGTCACTGCCATTTGTAGGTAAGCCTACTCAGGCTGACATATAAATTATAGCCCTGCTTGTTCCTTGCTTTGACCTCAAATGGGCTAAGGAGCACTCAGCAGTTGTTCTGGTGCCCACCTGACACACCACAGTAAGATCAGCTTGTTAAGAAAAGGATAACTGAAGTATCTGTGAGGAGGAAAACAGAGGTGGGTTGCAGCTAGGAAAAGAGCCATCTTTGAATTTGAAGATCCACCCTCTGCCTTCAATCAAAACCTCATTGAAAGTGATTCTGTCCCTGCAGGAACTGGGATTTCAATGGTGGCTGAAACTATCCAACTGTTTTATTGCTATTACCATAGCACAGCACTAAGATCCTTCCCCTTCCAGTGTTTATAGACTGGAATATCTCAGCAGGCTTTGTGTGAGCAGGCTGTGTCAGCAGCAGGATGAGTGTGCAGGCAGGTTGAAATGCAGCAGAACAAGGTGAGTGACACCCTCACATCCTCCTTTTCCAGAGCAGAGTCCCAGGGAGGCAGGATAGCTGCAGACAGCAGGGCACACCAGCAGAACAGGTTGTCCCACTGAAGTGCAAAAAGCCTGTAACTTTCAGAAAAACCTCTTCTTTCCACTTTGCTGTCTGAAGTAACTTCCCAATTCTCTCATGCAACCGGTTACTAGGGCCTGCTTGCATTATTTTCTGGTTTGTGGCCACTGGAGAGCAGGATCTCACCCTACATCTGAAGCAAGGACCAGGTCTCTCCCCTCCCACCTGCCTACAAGGCAGCCAGCTCCCAGATGACCTTGCAGCAGGAGGTACCCAGAGTTTGCCAAGCACTGTCTGTCAAGAGCACTTAGATGAAAGGCCAAAGCAGCAAGTTTCCTGAACTCCAGTGGAGAGACAGCTGCACACCGTGCCATTCATGCCATGATCTGAGAGGTTTGTTTACTGGATGGCCAGAAACAAGCAGAACAACTGGTAGCAACAAATGTGCTTTGGTGCTCCAGTACAGAGCCCTGTAATTTACCAGCTCTACTCATCCCTTCTTCCAGCAGGGATAGCAGAGACAAAGGTAATAGCTCTAGAGAGCATGCTGTGAGCTAGTCTGAATTAATTAGAAAACAAAATTAATTATCTAGGTGTTTGCCCCTTTCTCACTTCACCTACACCATGAACTTCCCAGCAAGCCCCTCCACTACTGAAAGCAGAAGATAGAGGCAACTTGACCCCCAGGAGACAGGATAGTGACAGGTGACAGTTCTGTGATCTTCTGTAACTGAGTCAGTCTGGTTTGGGTTGGAAGGGACCTTAAAAATCATCTAGACCCAACCCCCCTGCATGGGCAGGGACACCTCCCACTAGACCAGGTTGCTCAGAGCCCCATCCAACCTGCCCTTGAACTTCTGCAGAACCACCACATCCCAAGAACCACACTGGAAGGAAAGCCTCATAAATTATTTGCAGTATCTTGTTAAAATCCACAGAAAAAATCTTTCATTCTAAAATGAAAATGTAGGACAGTGTTTTCTGCCACCTGGGTGTGTGAGAAATTCAGCCTCTCCAGAGATTAAGTTACTATGTAGTAACTAAAACAGGAAAAAGGTCTAGGTCTGGTGCATTCATGAAGAGAAATCCCAGCTAAGGACACTTCCACCACACCAGCCAATCCAGTTTCTAACTCCTCTACGACAGCTCCTGCTTTAACACAAAGCTCCAGTCCTAGAAAACAATAAATAAGGCATTTCTCTGATGTTTATCAGCTGCCTTTCCTTTGTACATGTTTCATTTAGCTACTTCAGAACACTTAGTACCCCACTAGCTAATTGAAGATCATTTTGAATCCTGAACATGATCAACCTCGCTGTGTTTATCACCTTCTCTCTGGCCCTTGCCGTGTCTGAACTGTTTAATTAGCAGACCTACAGAAACAACAATTTACTTAAGAGCGTGGAGCATCCAGTTCCTGTGGGAATTAAATAACCACAGCATCTTTGCAAGTCTGGCCTCCAACCTTTCAGAGAGGGGAAAATAGAGACTTCTCTCCCAAGGAAACTACTGCATTACCAAGGAACCCCAAATAGAGACTAGGTCCTCGCTACCCAAACAAATAACCTAGAACTAGGCGACAAAACAAGGCAATTAGAGATAATGACCCAGCATTTATCCCTTTCACTGGAGCTCATTGAAGTGATCAGCCTTAGGTTGAAGGTAGATTTAGCTTTTGGAGGGGTAGAGTAGGAAAGGGATAGGTAGTTTTTGCAGTTTTCCTTCCCCCTAAGTACTGAAAAGAGTTCTTTGGTTGATACACAGGTAATAATGAAATGAACTAATAGGAAAGGAGAAGCAGAATGAAAGCATTATTTAACCACCCTAAGTCTGGATTCTTGGACTCTCAAGATGCTTTTCTTGCCTGCAGGTTCCAGCTCAGAGCAGATCCTCCCACAACAAACATAAGAGGCAATCTGTCCCTAAACAACAAGCAAAATTGTCACAAAGCCAAAGGAAAACCACATGTCCTGCCCTGGCCATGCAACGGCTCATCTGGGGAGCAGAGCTTCCCCAAACCCACGTGTTTGGAGATCTGTGTGTGCTCAGACACCCTGCTGAGACAGGAACCAGTTCAAGACAAACACAGCAAGACAAGGTTGGTACGAAGAATGACAAATATTGAGCCTTTCTGTAAACTCAGGGACCTGAATGGCATTCCAGAGGTGCTTTCAGTTCAGGGATCCATAAGGTTTTGCTTCTGTTCCAAATTTACTCACTAGTACAACTTGCAGCAATCTGGAGGGAATAAGGCTTTCTCAGGGATATTTTGCAACTTCCACTTAAGCTCAGTCTGTCTTTATATTCACTGTCATCTAAACTGTGAATATATTATAGTTTCCCCCCCCCAGCTTTCCAATTTTATCATCTATCATCAGTCTGCCATTTATGTGCAGTACTGCCTAGATGAGAGCCTGGAAATTTTTTTATTTATTTCAGTCTTATTCAGAAACTTCACCTTAATGTGTTATAATACAAAACATAACAGCCATTACTGGGTTGGCTAGAAAAGTTAATATTTCATTGTCAGTGTTTTCTGTCCTGATAGCTTCCTACTAACATCAGAGGTAATTCTCACATATTTCACTGGGAAATGTAATGGGGTGGAAAGACATTCCCCCAGCTCTGCAATCACTATTGTAGCTGAGCCACAGATGGAATAGGGACTTGGAGACATGCATAGGTGCTGTCTGCTCTGGACAGAGCCAAATATTTAAGATACTAACACATTTGTGAGGGAAACAAGATCAGACATTTCCTTTTTCTTTTGTTCACAACACAAATGAGAGAAAAAAAAGAATGGGTGCATTTGCTGAGCTACAATCTTTAAGTTAGTGGCATGGAAAATTGCATTGATACTTCCTGAGGAAAATGATCAACTTTATTGAACAGCAGCAAAAGCTGAACATTTGCACGAGGCTTTTAAAAAGAAATCATCTTTTCTCTATAAAAAGTAAAGCAGGAAGTAAAGCAATTTTGTCTGGATGTTCTCCAAGGCATAAGAACTTAATTGAAGACCAATTTATTTTGGGGGCAGAGGAAAATGCACTTGATCAATGGCTACATGGAAATAAGAGATGTAAAATTTGAAATAAATGAAGCAAATATTCTTTGGAGGAGGAAATGTGATGATTTACAGGTCTGGATTATATAGTATGGTCCTTTCACCTCTAAATTGCCAGATTGACTCTGACTCACATTGACTGGGAAGTAACAAGTAACTTTGATCTCACTTTTTGGTGAGAGTCTCCAAGTTAGTCACCCTAGAACCACTGAGATCAATGGTACATGCCATTTCAAATCCATTAAGAAATAAACCTAAAAAATTAATCAAATTAACTGGTCTGCCTTTGTGGGACCACATTCACTGCCTAGAAACCCCTGAAGATTATTTTTATTGCCAATAGCAGGAAAAGATTTCTTCACTACAAGCACTATCTTCCCCTTGTAGGTCAAGTCCAAACAGTTTCCTTCTAGACAGCAATGAAACCTAATGCTTGATCTTCTGTACATGGAAAACTTGTGGATTTATTGCATGTTACCCAGTAGGGTTCCAACAGAGACTCCTGCCCTGTTCAGCCCTCTCCATCAGTGCAGTACATTAATGTTATTTATTAAAACCCCTGCCTTCCCACCTACAAGCTTTTAACCCTCTTGTCTTGAACTTGGCACTGGTAGACATCCTTCACTGTTAATTTTTACATGTCATAAGAGAACTCCTGAATCATTCCAAAATACTTTCTCCTGTGGTACAGGTAGATTATCCTTAGCCCCACAGGGTTCTTACTCATGCAATCCTCTCTGTAGATCATGTGGCCTTGCAAATGCCTGAGCCCAAAAGTTCCTTTTCCTTCCATGAGAATCTCAGGTTCAAAGGTATTTCTTTTGTGAAGTTGTGTATGCAAGTCTATCCACACTTCAAAGTGTCTTGCTGTTGGGCATCTGGAGTTTGCCACACTGATTTCCAGAAGCCCTGGGACTGTATGAACCTCACATTGCCTGTTAGATCTCATCTGTCTGGAACATTGTGGACAGAGATAAGTCCTCTTTATTTAAAGAAAAAAGTGAAAGCACATAGAAAGCCACAGCACTCCCAGGACTTTGGTTACAATTCAAAGGAAGAGCTCCCTGCAAGGGCTGGCAGCAGCGTGGCTGGCATTCTGAGGGAGCCTCTAACACCAGTTAAAAGGAAGCTCAGCCAAAGGGCAGAGGGCAAGACATAAATAACCCAGTGGTCACAACTTGCACCAATCAGCTGAAGTTTGTGTTTCCCAGCTCCCTTCCTCAGATCAGAAGCAGTTCCAACGTGAAGCCTGGCCCTGCTTTTCAGCTTGAAGGACTTGCTCTGGCATTCCTCACTCCTTCCCCCTTCTCTGCCCTGGCACTCCAAGCCCCTCCCTTGCTCATTGATTTAATTAATCATAAAATGGACCTCTGCTCTTCCAGTTAATCTCTTGCATTTTTTTTTTCCCCTACTTAAGGTGAGTGACAAAGCCCCAGTGATGCATGTGGTGTCAATTGAAGTATTGATCAGCCTACAGCTGATCTTCAACTTGAACAGCCAGTGCTAGTCAGTCTCCACTACACCCCAGGGTGTAGAGATGCTTTGGGCTGCCTGACCATGCTGCTCTGCCTGCAGAGACAGAGGCACAACTGCACCCAGTGCCAGGGCACACGCAGCAAGGAGCTTTGCAATGCTTGTAGCAGGCTCACAACCTGGTCCTCCTGGTGGTGCCAGCCCTCTTTTGTCCTTTCAAAATGCAGCATGTGTGGGAAGATGTGCCTCAACAGCCTGTCAGCCCTTCCCTGTGCTCAGAGCCCTCACAGCAGTCTTCTCCTGGCCACCAAGCCTTTAGCCAGTGCTGAGCAAAGGAGCAAAATCTCCTCGGCACATTCACTCCTTTGATTCACCTGCTGCTGCCTACTTGGTGTACTCAGCTGGATTCAAGCCTTTCCCAGCTGCAGAATCCCCTGGGCTCTGACCCCCACGCCAGAGCTTGAAGCAGAGAGAAGAGAGGATCAGTTTGTAGGAGCTGCACAGCTGCTCTGTTTGCTGGCAGATTCCCACACACTGTCTGCAGGGACACTGAGGGCACACAGTGGTATCAGGGTCTGCCACAGAGCACCTGCCCTGTGTTTGTAAGGGGCACCTATCAAGGAGATTAATGAAGCAAAGAAAACCTCAGCCTCAAAATCCCACTCTGGGAATTGGGATCAGTGGCAAATACTCACCAAAAGCCCAAGCCAAGGAACCTTGCCCTGTACCACCTCCCCATTGCATGGCCAGACATATCCATGCTAGCCCAGGACTTGGGGCTCTCTGTGCAGCTCAGCACCAACAGACTTGTGCAAGGCAGCAGAACAAAGTTAAGGCCTGTCTCTGCACCCAAGTGTCCTTGTAAATCCAGCTTGTGATTCAGTCTCTGTAAGGAAGGGACATAACATGACCCAGTTTGGGTAGAACTTGCCCTGAAGATACAGAAGGGTGTGCAAGAAGGGAAGTGAGGGAAGGATGTGCTCAGCCCTGACTGAAGAGCAACCACCAGCTATGGTCTAAAACAGTCCAATGAGCAAATAAAGCCAACAAGATTAATTTACAGCAAGAACTGCTCAGCTCCACTAGTGAGAGGCTGAGCTGGGCAGCAGCACACCTCAAACCTCTCCCCTTCCCTTCATCAGCAGTGACCCTACACTCCCCTCCTCCCCCACTGCCTCCCCGCTGAAAAGCAGCTTTTTATGGACACCTATGGCTGTGCCTAATGAAGCCACTGGTTTCACATTCATTAAGGGGTGTTTAATCTCAGCCCTGGACTTGGCAGCCTTGGCACTTGCTGCTTGAGATGTCTGATGTGAGGAAGGGATTGGGCCCTGAAGCTACCAAGGGGTAGGAGAAGCTGTGCAGGGACGGACACTGCATTGTAAAACTGGAGGACAGCAACTTATGATCATAATTTAGCTTAAAGCAGCAGGAGGAAGAATTTCTCAGGCTGCTATTTTTGACACCAAGGATACCATCATCTCTTGCCCTTCTGTGCTTCCTTTGTGCCTGTTCTGTTCACTAAGGAGAATGTAAAGGTGAGCTATAAAATATGGAAAGGGGGAAGGAAAAAGAAACATGGTTTCAGCTCCCAAGTTAGCATCCAGAAGTATGGGTTGGCCCAAAAATCTCCAGTAAGTACCAGTGCTGAGGGCAGGCTGAGAGCCTGGGGAATAGCCTGTATTTTCAGTTTGCTGAGGTGCCAGTGAATACTTTTGAGACTGTATCTCAGAAAGCAATTGTTGGGCATCTTGGCTTCCCATGCAGGGGGCAAAGGGACTGAGGCTGTAAGCAGACAGCTCCAGGGTTAACTACCCTGACAAAACTCAAGTCTCAGCAGCCTTCCTCATCCTCTGCAGCCACAAACCAGAGCTGTGTCCAACCCACAACCCCAGGCACTTGGGTCAGTGTGAGGAGCTGTCCTCAACACCAGAAGGTAGGAGAAGACAAAGCCCTGACTCCCACTTCCAGGTTATCCTCAGGCTACTATTCATACTTGTCTAGAAGAAATACCTCAATTTTGCCAGACAAAAGAGCATAAGCTTCTGGTCCAATATTTGCTTCTAATTCACAGCACTAACATATATTCCCATAGTACCTGACCCTGAGGGGGAATGAACAATTGCAACACCCATGGACTCCAGATGGGACAGAGGTTTGTGGTACCCTCTTTCCAGAGATGTTCCCCTCTTCATCTGACAGCACAACTGTTCATTTCTGGGCACAACACTAAATGAGGGTTTCCTCAGAAAACCAGCAGGGTGAACATGAAGCATGTGGACATTTCCCTTAACACATTACAAATCTGGAGCCACAGGGCACTTTTGGGAAGGGTATTCCTCCTGATATCATGAGATGTCAGCTTTCAGATGATACCAGGGGAGACAAGAACACATGGACCTGCAGAGGCTTCTCCATGGCAAATCCCCCCTTTTACCAGATCCTTTGAAGTGATTTCAATACACTATATTAAAAAATAGTCATAAAGGAAAACCCTCAAACCCAGGGAATTTGTACCATCAGTGGCAATTCTTTATTTCTTCACTTTCTCATCCCAGACTGTGCTGCCTACAGGGTTGAGATCAGGTCTCTCTGTGTATATATATAAATTTCATTTAATCACTGCTGAAAAACAGCAAGGATTTTCACACACTTTAATGAAACAACTCATTGTGTTGGCCAGTCACACTCTCTATCTCCCCTTGCTTTCAAGGGCAGAGGAGGGAGTTTGCCCAGATGGGGTACAGCCAGAATTCTGGAGCACCTTTGAGCCAGTGGTTTGCACACCCTGCCTTCTCATCTAATAATTCCTTCCTGCCAAGACAGGCTGCCTCCATCCCAAGGGTTTCACTACCCTCAAAATTCAGAACCCCATGGGAAAAGTCTGCTTTTAAGGCACAGCTAGAGAGCTGGAGAAATGCACTCAAGATGTAGGTGACAGAAGCAAACACTTCAGTGGTGTTTCCAGGGGCTCTCACAGCAGGTACCTGTGTCCAAGCACACCTGCAGTGCCAGCCCTGCCACTGGCACCACAGAGTAAGAGCTCATTTTTGGACACTCTTTACAGGTCTGTTTGTGCCTCCCCCCTCAGGACAAGACCATCTCTGCTCTTCCCAGGACATTTCAGTGGTTTTCTAAAGCCTGACACCTGCTGAATTTTGCATTGGAGTTGGAAGGCAGAAGGCATGAGCTGAATACACTACAAAGAGCTGATTCCCATTTCAATTCTCCAGGAACATCCAAAGTGAAGGTTTCATTTAATCATCCCATATTCTCTAAGGACTGCTGCTCTCTCACCACTGTCTGAGGAGGGTTCCTGTGCATGCAAACACACTTTATATAGGAAAATGACCTTCAGCCAAAGCACACAGGTAAAAGATATGCCAGAGCATGTCTCCTATCACAAAGACACTGCCATACATGTACTGTGCACAGAGCTCCAGTCCCATCATGAACAACTAGGTTTAAAGCATCCTGAGCACAAGGGAAACCCCCTAGGGGGGACAAAGCCACCTGCTGCAGCACCCTCAAGGTCCTCACCCCAGGAGACAATTCCACTCCACAGAGCCTGGAGAATCCAAACGGATCCTGCGGGGAGTTTTCTGGGTACAAGAAAATATTGAGTATCAAGGCTCTGCTCCTTATGGTTCAGAAAGGAGTGGGAAGAGAGGGATGCACACCCATGCCAGAAAAGAAATTTCTATTGTTGTAGGGCCCACTTTACCTTCCTGTAACTCCAGCCTGGCTGTGCTGGATTGAGACAATATCAGCCTCTCTGAAGTGCTTTGTGACTAAGCAGGCAGGCAAGCAGGATAATTGCATTTGGTGTGTAGATAAAAGAGAATGATACAGATGTCCTACAGGAAGTTTTGTGGCAGGGATGGGGTTTTTATCATCTCAATTTAGCTAAAAGCATTAACTGAGAGGCCTTTTTATACCCTCCTCTGCTCTAGTAAGGTTCCAGCCTTTGAAAAGACAGGCTGCAGAGGTAGAGCTTTTGGGGAACAGGTTTTCATGTCAAACGTTGACAAAGTCAGCAATTCCTCTCTGGAAATGCAAAGAACCACCACTTAGATAACCAGACAACTGTATCTCACTACATTAGGTAATTCTTCAAGGGTATAGTGAAGTTCCCTCAGGCAGACAGGCTCCTAGCCACTGGTCAAAACCAATTCCTTAAGCTTCAACTGTCTGAAAACAAGCACAGAAAAATAGCTATGAAGCAGGAAAAAAATATAGGTATTCACATCACCTGATCAGAGACACTGCAGGCTGATGGTTCCAGCCCACTCTGCTGTGGTCAGGGAAGAAAAACTCTCTCCAAGGGTGATTTACAAAGCAAGGAAAGACCAGAAATGATGTAAAGCAAATAAGTGAGATTGGGAACTGAAATGGGAGCATTTGAAAAGGGAAATGAGGGCCCTTGAGCCTGACAAAGATGAGGCTAAATCCATAAACCCACCAATGGATTTGCCAGCTGTGCAGCCCATGGGCTCACAACCCAGCAGGACACCAGTGCCTGTGGCTGCTCTGCCCTTGTCAATCCCTCCCAGCCCTGCTTGGTGCCCCTAAGGAGCCAAGGTCCTGCAGGTCCTCATGTCCCACCTCTCTCAGCTGGCACCAGTGAGCCTGAAATGGGAGCAAGGCTTTCCCTGTCATGTGCTTCCAACACCCCTTCTTTCCAGAGTGCTTATACCAGTGTGCCAGTGTCACCACGGAGCTGGAGGGAGGAGGAGCATGGATCTATGGAAGATGCAAGAGAAATCCTCAGTCCCATCCCTGCTGGCACAGCCAGGAAAGAAACCTTCAATTCTTTCCCTCCTAGCATTTTCAGTTGAAATCTGTCTCCTTGAGAGAGCAGGCTCTGAAGCAAAGAAATCATTTTCCTTTCTCCCCCCCTTCATTCATTTCAAATGTCAAGCAAATTGAGGCCAGCTCTGAAGGGCTAAAGAACCCAGGCCTCTTGCAGCTCCAGAGTGCTGACTTGCACCATGTCAGATCTTACCTCCTGGTTTTGTAAATAAGTCACGGGCAGCTGGAATAACACACCTGTCAAAAAACAGTGAGCTCCCAGTTTCCCTTGACAGCACCAGCTCACACGTGCTGCCTGCCTCTTACAAGAGCCTGCCAGAAGGAACCAATTCTTTAAACATATGTTGATGTATAAACATGAACTCTGGTGCTTCGCTGTGTTCTAGCCATTGACCATGGACTTGAGAGAGGTTTTACCTCCAGATTTCTCATTTTGGTTTCAGGCCAGATCTGCTTCCATCCTTCCCCCAGGAGATTTACTATGGGCAGTGCAGGTGAGGCACCCAGGGGGGTTGCCCAGCAATTTGTCTTATGAGCCTGCCCTCAGTTTATGACTTTACCACATGTGAAATGGTTCAGCTGAAAGTCTCTATGATGTAGGGCTCTGTTTGACAAAATCTGACAGAGGGAGTTTTCTTTTGAGATAACTTCACTGCTTCTGATAAGAAATACAGGAATTCAAAGGAAAAAACATGTACCTTACAGGCTGAGAGAGTTGGAGTTGCTCAGCCTAGAGAAGAGAAGGCTCCAGGGAGACCTTAGAGCACCTTCCAGTGCCTGAAGGGGCTCCAGGAAAGCTGGGGAGGGACTTTGGACAAGGGCAGGGAGTGAGAGGACAAGGGGGAATGGATTAAAACTGGAAGAGGGGAGATTGAGGTGAGACATGAGGAGGGAATTCTGGAGTGTGAGGGTGGTGAGACAGTGGCCCAGGTTGCCCAGGGAAGCTGTGGAAGCCCCATCCCTGGAAGTGTTGAAGGGCAGGTTGGATGGGGCTCTGAGCAACCTGGTCTAGTGGGAGGTGTCCCTGCCCATGCAGGGGGTTGGATCTAGATGATCTTGAAGGTCCATTCCAACCCAAACCATTCTGTGACTATGAATCAGGCTGGACCCTGTGCTCTGGCAGGAGTAGAGGGATCCAGACATCCCATTCAGGGATGGAGAAACTGAAGCTCAGGAATGTAAATTTCTGCTTAAGGTCAAAAGATGTCTTTGTTAGAAGCAGAAATGGAAGAGATGGCAGAACTCACAATAGATGAGACAAATCTGTGGTGCCATAAACTAGAGGAAGCCTCTGCATGTCTGTAGAGCACAGGCTGCCAAGTCTACAGCTCTATCAAACAAGTGCTTGAGCTCACCCACAGGGTTAGTCCTTCATCTCCACAAACCAGCCTGTCTTGTTACTGACACACCAACACCCAAAACATGACATAGCAGCAGCAGCACACTTGACACAGAATACAACTAGCAAAGCATCTGGGCAATGAGGTTCAAACACCAATGGTACTTCTGCTTACTGCCAGGCACAGCTTCATACAGCAAGGAAGCAACTCTGACCCCTCTGACACTGCTGAGAATAAAGCAGTTGAAATCACATAGTAGCAAGTCACAGAAATCTGAGCTTTGTTCCTCTATTAAGGACAAAACAAGGCATTTCTGCTTCTCAATCCAATAAGTGATCTAAAGGGGGAATTCAATGCCTTAATTGCAGGCTTAACAGGCTGTGCTGGGTCAGACCCATGTTCCCTCTAATCCATTATCCTGTTTTATACAGTGGCCAAATGCAGAGATGGGAAAAAAAGAACAGAGCAAACACATCCAAGTCTTCCCTGCTCTCTGCTTTGAGCACCGATTTATCAGACCATAATACTGAGAGTAATTGCATTAAAATTATGAAGATTCAAGCTAAGACTTGGACCATTGAGCACAAGCTTAGCCAAATTATTTTTCCTTCTGTTCAACCCAGTGCACCATCATCTCATTTACTAAGCTAAATGATCAGGAGTTTAGCTAAACTCTCTGCAGAAGGTTTTTATAACATCCCTTCTACCAGAGGGCAGCCCTTTGCTGCTTGAAATCAAGCAAAGCAGCTCCTGGAAGTAGGATGCTCTTACCCCCAACTCAGAGTAGGGGCTGCAACAAACATTTTACAGCTTCATTAGGTGTCAGTGCCTGCAAACAAACCAGCAGGAAAGCCAGGGACATCACTGCAGCCTGAGTCACAACAGCAGCCAAAACCCTGACCAAACATTTCCACTTCATGTCAGGAAATCAAAATAAGTGTTGACAAATAAAAACAAGAGCTGGGCCAGGCAAGAGATTCTTCAATAATTCTGTGTCTGGCTTTTGCTTTCTAAGGTTGACACATGCAAAAAAAAACCCCACACCCCTGCTGTGCTGGAATCTGGGAACACATCCCAGAGCCCATGGAAGGTGCCAGCCCTTCCAGCAGGCACTTGCCTGTCACCAGCAGAAACCAGGTCACCCCATGGGGTCAGGCAGCAGGCTCTGCAGGCACACACAGCTCCACTTGGAGCACCTGAAACTGCCCTTCCCCAGCCCAGGGGAGAGCATGTGCCCAAGGGGGGTTACCTGCCCTGCTCCTGCTGGGCCCCAAAACTGGTAGGAATTTGACACAAAATTCTAAATGTGGCTGAAATGAGCTAATGGCCCAGAAGTTCTGGGAAGCATGTATACAGACACTGATTATGTAAGCCTCATTTATTTAAGAAACTAAGCTAAAAATGGTAATGAAAAGCTGCATCATCTTCCACATATCCCAAGGTTAAATAAGCCCTGCATTGTAAGCATCCCAGACATCTGCTTAGATGCTTTTTCTTCAAATCCTTCACAGGTTCAGCAACAGAATAGTCACTTGTCTCCTCAGACTTCTTCCCTCAGCTACAGGAGGAAAAATGTCTGGAGTAGTGACTGCTAGAGAAACTATTCCATCACACCTCCCCAAAGGACATGATGACAGCAGGTTTTTATTCCAGAATAAAAAGCACTCCAAAGTAATTAGCATCCTTTCAAAGGGAAATAATTGTGTTACCATAAAGTCACTTATGACCAGAAGAGTGTGTCCATGCAGGCAGCTATTCTGGAAGGCTTCAGGTTGAGCAGCTTATTCTACCTCAGTGCAGGCAAGGACAGGGAATAACAATGATCTCTCATTTCCCCTCCTATAGGGAGGGAAACCAGATTAGGAAAGCTTGTGTTCTTCAGGAGATGTTTGAACCAATTTGACAGATCCACCAGTTATGGCCAATTAATTTTTTGCAGGTTTTATAACCATCAGGAATGAGAGGAGAAAGGTCAAATTCTTTCCCTGCCCCTAAAGGAAAGGCAACAGCTACACTCTGCTACATTATCAGAACAAAGCATCCACAGGGAAGAGCATTTTTATGAACTCTCCAACCATGCACAAAGCTTCACATTGTATTAGACAGCAGAGACTCCAACCTACAGCACAAATCTGAAGGGAAGCTGGCTGTGTTCATTTCACAGCCCCTGGAACTGCTTGTTCAACACTGAAAAGGACAAGAAAGACAACTGATACTTAAGTACTTAGCTATGTGTAACCACTCTGGCCTGTTGCCTGGCTGATGGTGCAGAGCAGCACCCCTGACACCACCAATGTTCATCTGTTCCCAGTGATCTGGGAACTGGGAGAGGATCTCCCAGTACTGCTGACTTGCCAAACAGACCCTAAAGTGAAGAAAACAGAAGGGTTAATTGAGATCAGAACGGCCTGGGATGATTTTAACTGTGGGCCAGCATGTACTAAGTGTACTGATCTATCTTTGGAGCTCCTTGGCATATTTGCTCAGCTTATTTGCATACACAAATATAAACCCTACTCTCCAAAAATTGCTCAGGCAGAGTCTGGAGCAAATTAAACACTCAAGCTGAGGGGAGAGAGAGGGAGGGAGAGAGAGTGAAAGAAAATTATAGCTATTGCATGTTCTAGGCCTGTAGCTGACATGGCTTAAAGCAAGGAGACTTGAAAACATCAAGTATTGGGAGAGAACAAGGAAAACATGACAGAAAAGTCATGCTAGTCTAAAAGGAGATGCACAAGTACCTTATTTCTGCTTGTTTTTTCAGCTAATATGGAAAGCTGTAGCTGTCAGCAGCAATAGGGATTATATCTCATTGGAGAAAGACTTGGGGAAAGATCAAGGCAGAGCACCTGACCCAGAGATTTTTGGGACAAGGGATACCACTGATTTCCATGGCCTTCAATCAAGCTTTGACAGGCAAGGAGACTCAACTGCATTGGCCAGCTTCAACAGAGGGCCATGCACTGGCCAGGCTGGGCAAGCAGATCCCACCTTCACAGCTGGAATCAACCTGGGAAACACATTTTGTGTCAGGAACCAGCTGGGGGAAAGGCTGCTGTACTGGCTGCTCCATTCCCCTGCCAAAGCAAGGAAACACAGCTGGGTTTGTGGCTCAGTGACATAGGAATGAGCTACCAGGACTGAGTGCAGGGCTCTAAGTGTTTGTGACTTACACCATCCTGCCCTGGAGGATATAAATTGCTTGGTCAAATTCTGGTGGGCAGGATCTCACATCAGGCTCCGTATCAGCAACTCTCACATTGAGCTCCCCCCCCAGGAGACTGAGGGGAGGCTCAGAAAACACAAGCCACAAATAAAGGTCAAGTGAAATAGGCTTGCTCAGACCAGACACAAATTTTCTGAAGTGGGGATGTAACAGGTTCTGATATGTAAAATGTTCTGAAAAGGGAGGTAATTATCCTTCAGGTCACCAGAGGCAGGACAGGGTGACTCTGCAGGGGAGGAAATAGGAAAAGTAGATGGAGGTTTCTTGTTAGGAGAGGCAGAGCCTCCTCCATCATTTACCACTGCAAAACACCTCCCCGTTCTCCAATCCTCTCCAGAGGAGCTGACAATGCCCCCGTTCAGCACTGCCTTAAAACCTGCACAGCCCAGCAATTCTGCTTTGCATTGAGGTTACAGGAGTTAAGAAGGATTTTCTTTGAACGAGCTATTAATTTCTGAGCAGAAACGAAGCGTAATCAGCTCTTGGGAGCAATGTTTCCCCTCCAACCCCCACTCCCCCAGCAAGCCACCACTGGGAACTGGAATGGATTTCTTGCCTCCTTTCCCCCATAACAGGCAGGCTCTGAGCCCCCAGGCAGTGCTGACTTGCAGGATGAGTCTCCAGATGCATTGTACCATGTAAGGACTTGGGGGAATATTGTCACTCAGGAGGTGGAGGGGGAACTAACAGAAAGGCAGAGAAGAAGAGAGGTTACAGCTTGCTTTCTGGTCTGATCTGGGAGTGATGGATTTACCTCATGGAGGTGGGAAAGTGCTGGAGTTGATCTAGGCTGGCAGTGAGCCCCGTGTCTCAAGGGGAAGGGGTAGAAAAGACTAAGGAGGCTCTTTATCATCGTGCCCCTCTCAATCATTGAGCTCCCAGGTTGAAGACAACCAGGGCAGATGAGGCAGAAAGAAATGCAAAGGGACCTACAACACAACCACCACATCAAACAGTTATGAAAACCAGCCCAAACTGGAACAACTTTCTCAAGATTTTTCCTCTAGCTCTGCAGCTAAAATAGGTTTGTCTCAAAATAACCTCCAGGATGATATTGTGCAAAACAATTGCCTCTCTGCCCTCTACAAGGGTTGAAGCTTTTGTGACCAAACCCTCCCAGATACTTGTTCTGATCAAGCAGTTCCAAAGTTCTCTGGAAGAGACCCAACCTCTCTCTCTAATCAATGAGCTTTCCATTGAGAGATTTCAGCCTCCATATCTGCAGCAGCTTTGTCAATGAAAAACAGAGCTAGCACTACAGCCAGGAGGACCTACAACCCATGGACCTCTTATAACTTGGCCTTGGTTTGCAGCTTCTCCTGAAACATGTTGCCCCAGGGCTGCAGTGACATCCCCACCAGCCTGACAGACCCTGCAATCTCATCACCAGGAAAACTGTCTCCATCTGCTGAAGTGTGAAGCACAAAACAAGATTTTTTACCCCTGGATTTACAGCTCCTAACTATAAATGCCTGAGTGGAGGATGGTTTTGACCTTCAGATGCACTTGCAAGAATCTGAACTTTGGAAAACTTTGAATTAGGTTAAAACTTTGTTAGAACTTCATTTCATCAGCAGAGAAGCCTCTCCCCTACATGGATTTTTCCAAGCTCTTTCCCACCCAGAGTTGCCTCTACACTTGCCATGCAACAAGGAAAGAAACTGAGGCAAAATAGACAGAAGGAATATAACTGCCTGGGGGAACTCAGGCATGAGGAAGAGGGGAAAAGATCCAAACAATCCGTTGCTGCTTGCCTTTGATCTGCTGAATAATTCTTGCAAGGCCAAGGAGCATCTTGGGTGAATTTCTAAAGGAATTACAGGGCAATCCCAGAGCTGAGGATCCCAGTGAATAGCCCAGTTACACACAAAGGATTCTCAAGCATTTACAGAGGAGCAGAGTGAAGAATCCTTTTTGTTCTGGCCATGTAACATTAGAGAACCTGTCAGCTCTCATTTCACTTGATGACTTCGGTAAATCTCTGTCTCTTTGTCTTTTTCTGCTTTTCTTTCTCTTATTGTTTTTCCGAGAAACAGTTGACATGAAAAATGAGAAACAAGAATTGCATTGTCAGTTAGAAAGGCACACATGTAATGAATTGTAAACTGGTTGACCCTTCTTGAGTATTGATTCTACTTTTTTTAACTAGCATGGAGTGCTTCACAGAAGCTGATAAAAGAAGAAACCTGCCAAATAAAAAATTGAAGCCAGGATTTTCTTATCTTAAGTTTAAGCTTGTCACTTACAGGCCTGGCTGGAACACCATAATACAAAGCAATTCTTTCACTGTAAAGAGGCTCCCCCAATATCCCACTTGGTGTGCATGAAAAACCTGCCTCTTTTAATTTATCAGGTTTTTTTATCATAAAGAAAAAGCAAATAATTGAGACCATGAGCAGACCTCGTTTTCTCAAAAAAGCAAGCTCAAAATATTTTGCTTTCTGAGATTCTCTCTCCCATCAAAACCTTAAAGATGCCCATGAAATATTTTCACTCACTGAAGGAACATTTTTTATGGAAAAAAAAAAAGTACAGAATTTGCATTTTTCAAGCAGCTGCAGTAAATCCTTATCTCACCAGGATGCTGAGAGAGGCATGCTAAGCTTTAAACAGTTTTAGAAACAGAGCTTCAACGGGCATAAATCAGCCTAGTTCCACCAAAACAACAGATTTTTGAAGCCCAAATGTGCATAAATGCAACTCCAGAGAAGTTAGCCAGACTTACACCAGGTAATTATTTGGCCCTCTAATCCACCCCCCCCACAAAACAACAGAAGCCATTACAACTCATCCTACCTTAAAGCCACAAACATTTCTAATCATTCCCAGGGGGAAGCTGCACTGCTCTCACTTAAACCCTCAAGCATATTCCCCAGCATCCCGGCTATTCCTGCAGGTGACAAACACTCAGGAACAGGTAACTAAGTGTTCCAGTAACTCCCTCTGCCACATGATAGATGCTGTTTGCATTGCAGGGAGCAGCACCTCGGTGATTGACTGCAAACTGCAGCACAGACTCAAGACAAGCTGCTTAAAGAAAAGGCTTTCAAACCAGAGCAGAAACGCCAAGTGAATTGCCAAGACACCGATAGATTCAGAAGATACTTCCCACCCCATCAGGGCCAGCAAATAATAATAATAATAATTAAAAAAAGCCTTTTAAATCTCCTTTAGCAAAGATGGGAAACAATGAGGCTTTGATCTTGGCAAGAAGCACCAGTGGAAAAGGGGAGGTAGCACATCAGGAAAGCACAGCACTTCAAAGTAGGTATTCAGCCAGCTGCTTTTCATCAGCACTGCCCACAGTAGTTGTGTGCTGCAGGTTCTCCCACTTTCTTTATAAAGACAGTTTGTACATAACTTTTCACCAGTCTCTCTTCAAGCAGCAAAACCCCCAGGGTGTCCAGAGCACTGCTTGCTCTGCAGCCCAAGGGAGACAATGTGCAGAGAAGTCTGTGGCAACCACAAAACGAGGCAGAAACGCTGACCTTAGAGGCACATCTCCATCCACTTGGACAAATACAGGTATCTAGAGATCATGGAATGGTGGAGGTTGGAAGGGACCTTAAACATCATCAGGTTCCAACCTCCCTGCTCTGAGCAGGGACACCTCCCACCAGCCCAGGCTACACAAGCCTCATCCAACCTGCCCTTGAACACCTCCAGGGAGGGGGCATCAACAACCTCCCTGGGCAACCTGTTCCAGCATCTCACTACCCTCAAGGTGAATAAATTCTTCCTAATATCCAATTTAAATCTCCCCTCTTTCAGTTTAAAACCATTACCCCTTGTCCCCTCACTACACTCTCTGGTGAAAAGTCTCTCCCCATCTTTCCTTTAGGCCACTAGAAGGTTTCTCCAAAGCCACGTGAGGTGCTAATGGAGACCTTTGGCACAGCCAAGCTTAGAGGCCAGCAGGTGCAAAAAGGCAGGACACTCAGATTTGGGCAGAGCAGTAGGAATGCTAGAGGGTTAAGCAGAGTGCCTCAGAGGTGCATTTGGTGGTCTCAGCAAATACCAGAACTGCCCTTCCATATTTTGCATCCAACAGAAGCTACTGACTTGCTTCCCACTCATGCAGCCCCTCCCTGTGAACAGCCTAGCTTCAGCTTGTAGCACCCCCCTAAAAGGGTCTCAAGGGCAAACCCTGCAGGCCAGCTGACTATACAAAGGAGCAGAGAGGGAAGAACAGAGGGATAAGCTGCAAATCCAGAGCCAACAGGTGGGTTTTTGTGGATGAATTGTTAGCTGTTCCCTTTGATTCTCTTCACAGCAATGCAAAACCTCCAGAGGCAAAGCCTTGGGCAACCTCCACTCATCCACCACCACACACTGCAGAGGAAAGTCTGGGGAGGGTTTTGGGGCTACACACACCACAGACCTTTCTCTAGCTCTTTGTGCTTCCCCCAATATAGCCTCTAGATAAGTTAAAAGCAGTTAAAAAGAAAAAAAAACACCACACAACCCAAGAGAGCAAAGTGCTATGTCAGCATTTCTGGGGCAGATGGGGAGACAAAAGATGGAAAAGAATGTACTGTGCAGCTGCTGTCTCATTGACAGATACCACTGCACTTGAAAATGCACTTATTTCACTGACAGACCTGCTGCACTTTTCCTCCAGGCTAGAGAAAGGTAGATAGACCAAAAAAAAACAACCAGAAGTAACTGGAAGTTTTCCTACCTTATCAACACAGTTCCAAGGTGAAGGGAGACAGAGCAGATAGGAACATCCTCTTGTACCTTCAGCCACAGTGAGGTGTGGCTACAAAAACAAAGAAAAAAACACCTAAAAAAAAAAAAATCTCTAATTCAAGCAGGAATTCAGGAAAGGAGCAACTCCTTTACAACCCAAAAGTAAAGAAGGGGTTGTGCTGCTCAATATATAGAGCTCTGGCCAAGGAACACCTGGTGCTGGTTGAGCCATCAGGGTTTAGCAGAAGCAGCTGGGCAAAGAATACCTTGACCCACACTTTGTTCACAGTCCTAACAGCTCACCCCAGTGCCATGCAGAGGGCCCAGAGAGAAGGTGGCATCTTCAGGTGATTTTTAATAGACTGAAGAAACTGTGACATGAATATGGGAGAAAATATTTTCCTGAGGAGAAATCTGAGGAGAAAACTTTCTTGTCCCGATTAACTGAACCAGCTGCATGCTCAGGGCTGCTCTTATCACTTCCACCTGATCCTCCACAAATCAATCATGCTGGCTGTGTTTTTGCTGGTTTGCTGTTTATCCTACAGAACCCCTAAAATCTCTGTCCAGTTTCACTCCATTTCCAAGAGAACAAGGCAGATGTAGATCTGACAGATTTCTCCATCTTAGGGGGCTGGGGGGGAGAAACTGTGCCTGGCACTGTCTGTGCTCAAGGAAAACTGCAGCATGAGGCCATCAGACATCAAAGAAGTTGTACAAATGCTCATCCTTGGGAATTATGAGTCATAGAATCATAGAATCATGGAATGGTTTGGGTTGGAAGGGACCTGAAAGATCATCTAGTTCCAACCCCCCTGCATGGGCAGGGACACCTCCCACTAGACCAGGTTGCTCAGAGCCCCATCCAACCTGCCCTTCAACACTTCCATAGAGTCCATAGGTTCCTCAGTGCAAGGACTTACTTGATGATGGATTTAGGTTTGCAAAGTGGATAAGGTCCTTGCTTGGATGAGGGGAAAACTTCCCCCTATACCCAGCTGATTCTCAGACATCCCTAGGGAATAGCTGCAGTTATTACCAGAATTTCACCATGATGCAAGTTCTGATAGTGCATTTGAAGTTTGCCATCTGTTAATGCACACTGGGAAGAGCTGAAACTCCTTCATTCCCACAAAAAATACCTGGGAAAACATTGGCTGGAGCAAAAAGTGTCCCTCCCACCCTGCATTGTACTGGCTGAATTCCTGAACTACAAAACTGGCATCTAGACCCAAACGAGCTTCAGTTTATGTCCATCTTTTGATGGAGCTTTGGAGAGAAGGGAAGAAGAGCCTCTGGGCCTAAACAACATCCAGAGTGATGGAGGTAGCAAGGGAAATGCTTTATGCTGATCACATGGAAAATAACATCAAAGCCTGAACAATAAAGTGAATTTATTAAATTGCTCCAAAAAAAAGTTTATTTCAAAATCAATTCATATTGAACATCCATAACAAAGAAATCATAAACTCCTCATGGTGTAATGAACTTGAATTGACCTCAGCCACTCATCCTGGAAGATGTGAACCCACCAGTCAGCACAGAAAGCCCCCTCACCTGCTTAATCCATAACCTGCTCAATTCATAAAAGCAGTATCTGTATAATTTAGAACACAATCTCTCCAGTCTAGGAGTAAACTACCCTCTAAGCCATCAAATTCAGAAAGCACCAAACCAGCCCACTCCCTGTTCTGAGTACATCACCTGTTCAGAACATAGTGACTGTTTTATCTATAAAGCAGTAAATGGCATAAATCTAATCCTCAGTAAAATACTCTCTCAGAGGATGCTGTGCTACCAATTTGCACAGATTACCAACCAGCATCTAGAGGCTCTCTCTCCAGCCTGTACTTTATTATCTTGCAGACATTAGAATCAACAGATCTACACTGGAAGCAAACTAAAATCACAACCCACTCTAAAAGTTAATGTCGAACCTAAGTAACTAAATGGATCACTTTTCCTCCCCCCCCACCCATTTGCTGAATCCTTAGAATCTTCTCCTGGAAATGCAAAACCTTGTATCGTAAATTTAAGTCTCCTGTCAATGAGTTTGTTTTCACCAAACAATTAGAAATAATGAGTGGGATGCTTGGAATCCATGGAGGGCAGCTTGAAAATCAGCACAGATCTGAACTGAGGGGGGACACAGCAAAACATAGAATCATGGAATCACAGAATGGTTTAGATTGGAAGGGACCTTCAAGATCATCTAGATCCAACCCCCCTGCATGGGCAGGGACACCTCCCACTAGACCAGGTTGCTCAGAGCCCCATCCAACCTGCCCTTCAACACTTCCAGGGATGGGGCTTCCACAGCTTCCCTGGGCAACCTGGGCCAGTGTCTCACCACCCTCACACTGCAGAATTTCCTCCTCATGTCTCACCTCAATCTCCCCTCTTCCAGTTTTAATCCATTCCCCCTTGTCCCCTCCCTACAAACCAACCACTACGGTCTCACTACAGATCCACCAGCACTGCTCCTTTCTATGATCAGATCCTGGCCAAAACCCTTGGGAAATGCTTCTCTGAGGGTTGTGGCCAGATGGCTGATGGCTGCACATCACCAGGGCCAGGCTTAGGAGGAACTAGTTTGAGATACTGATTTATTTTGCTGAGTCTCAGATACTGGAACAAAACCAGTGTGCTTGGACAGACAGGATTCCCTGAAACTTATGGGACCTTCCTACCCCAGGGGTGTCTCTCTTTCTGTGAGAGACAGAGGAGAGAGGGAACAGCAGCAGTTATTAGTGGAGCACACCAGGCACACAGGAAGACAGGCAGCAGGTTGCATGCACCTTGCTTCCCCCGGGGAGGTCAGCCTTCAAAAGAAGCAACCAGCAGCAGAATATTTTTCCCTCCAAGCCCCATCTTTATTTTTAGAGCTGTAATCGGAAGAACATTTTTGTCTCCCAATCGGATCAGAATGTCTGCTCCTCTTGTCTTTCCTGTTTTGTTCTTTTTTGGAAGTGGAAGATTGGATGCAGTGAAGAGAGTGGGAGGAAGGAGGCAAACATGCACCTCAGTGCTGAAATGGCCCAGCAAGGAGTTCGTGCTGTTATCAGCACCGTTGTGAGTGGGAAAGAAGGGAGAGACACCAAGGCAGTAGAAAAGCTGCGTTTAGAAATGCATTTCATTTACATTTTTATAGCAAAACTTCAAAGTTCTGATTGATCCTAAGGGCTTCGCTTAGTACAAAGAGCAGAATGATTAAAGCTCACATAAAGGATGATTGTGAGGCAGAAGCAAAGTCATTGTCCCTTACTGATGGAGGTGTGTTTATCCTGAAAAGGTTTACACCTTCTCCTCAAAGAAGAGAAGAGTTTCTCGGCACTCTGTGTTTATATTGAAGCCATGTGTGCAGGCAGGGTCTCCCAAACTAAAGAGAGAAGATGCAGCTTCATTTCCAACTGTGTTGAATAAATGACCCTCTAAACAGAAGATGAAACTGTGAAGGAGAAGTTCCCCTAAATGTTAAGAGATGAACACTAATCCATGCTGAGAAACAAAGGCCCAGGGACCACAGAGGCAGTGGGTGCCAGCAAGAAGTGCCCAGTGGTGCTGTGCAGGTTTATCCCTGCTGAGAGAACAAGGGGGAATGGATTAAAACTGGAGGAGGGGAGATTGAGGTGAGACATGAGGAGGGAATTCTGGAGTGTGAGGGTGGTGAGACACTGGCCCAGGTTGTCCAGGGAAGCTGTGGAAGCCCCATCCCTGGAAGTGTTGAAGGGCAGGTTGGATGGGGCTTGGAGCAACCTGGTCTGGTGGGAGGTGTCCCTGCCCATGCAGGGGGGTTGGTTCTAGATGATGTTTAAGTTTTCTTCCAACCCAAACCATTCTGTGATTCTGTGAAGAGACAGTGATTTCACACTAAAACCCATCTTATACACCTTATCAGGAAAATGGATTAAAAGTTGGATATCAGATCTCTTCAGACTTAGGAGTCAGATATTTTAGAGAACTGGTTTGGAAATTATCCAAATGATACAATTAAGGGATCAAGATCAAGTTAAGCCAGACTGAAATAGCTCTGAAACAGGATCAGATACATTCAAGCACAAAATAATTCTGCATTGCGGCACCAGTTGGAGGCTCTGGCAAAGAGGTCCAGGTTTTGTGGAAGCCCCATCCCTGGAAGTGTTGAAGGGCAGGTTGGATGGGGCTCTGAGCAACCTGGTCTAGTGGGAGGTGTCCCTACCCATGCAGGGGGGGTTGGATCTAGATGATCTTGAAGGTGCCCTCCAACCCAAACCATTCTATGATATATGAGAAAGGAGGTATCACTGTTGGATCAAATTTTGATATTTAGGATAAACTTGCTTTTTGGTGAGAAATGGTCATTTCCTCAGGGAACCTTTTCCCTGCTCCACATTGGAAACTGCAGCCCAATCTATATCCTAAGCTGGAACAATGAGGGGTACAAGGACTGCTATCCCAGAAGTAAAAACCTCGGGCATGGAATTCTTGGCTTACACTCATCCTTGAAATTTTCAGTGTGAATCAGGCAGAGCAAGAATTAAATCACCCCAGAAAGATAATATTTTGTGTGTGCAAAACAGCTCAAAAACTGTTTAAAAGCAAGGAGCAATATTGACTGCCTTCACTGGTTAATACTGGGATTTAAGAAAGCTGGGGTTTGGTCTCAGAATGTGAGGCATTCCAAATAACTTCTCCCACTTAACAAACTTCCCTTGTTTCCAAAGCTTCTCCCTTTAGCACCAGTAAAGAACCAGCATTTTGGAGACCTGAATGATTTAGAAATTGCCCAGATTTTTTATCTTTTTAATTCCTGAACGCGTCACCTCTTGATTTAGAGTGTATCAGATCTCCAATTATTTATATTTTTATTTTCTGATTGAGAATACATTTGTGGTGAAAGGAGCTCTGTGTATTTTATTTGCAATGCTGTGACTGGCTTGAAGATTGGCTAAATACAGTGATATATGCCTGCTTTGTTCTCCTCATTGCATTTTTCTGCCTTTTTAGTGGAAGGTTTATGGCTTTTCTGTGCAGTTTGAATTTGGCAGCCTGTATGTTTCTTTAAATAATAAATACAATGTTTACAGGAATAAAACTTCAATTCCAGATAGAAATATGCACCCACACAGAGATGTCAGTGCCAGAGGCTCCGATCTCGTCCCAGGGAAGTACCAGGAGTAAACTCACAGATGCACACAAACCTCAGCTTGTTTAAAGAGATGATCTTGGCTCACTGGGAGCTTCACAGACCTGGTCACACAGCTGGTCAGCAAGGTGACAGGCCAGCCCAGCCCACATGAAGGTGATGGTGCTGGAAACAGGCAAGCCAACAGCCCCAGGAGGGATGCTGGCTGGAAGTTTCCTTCTGGGCACAGAAGGTGCCCTTTGGAGCTCAGCTGGGAGGGAGGTATCTCTTCCAGAATGGCCCAGGAGGGGTAGGATGGCACAGCAGCAATGTTCTTGCAGCACCAGTAGGTCCTGATCCCATAGATGTGCTCTGGAGCCAAGCACCAACACCAGCCATAGCTCTGCAGGCACAGAAAAGGGATCCAGAGCAGGACTCAAATCCCTATCACTTCTTGAGCAAACACAGCCCAAAGAGGACAACCAGCTGGACACCTCTCATAAGTGGGGTTGGATGCCTGAGAGCATGAGCTAGCACATTGCTTTCCCAACTGTGCTGCCAGATAAAATCCCAGTTGCCAAACTAGAAAGGCATTTTTGGCACTACATTGCCACCAGGAAGGACACAGCCCAATGACTAAACTTTTGTATTCAACTCACCTGGTACTCAGCCTCAGGTGATCCAGAACCAGGAAAGTACAGGTTTTAATACACTTTTTACTGCTAAGTGCAGTTTTAACCAAGCTCTCATGAGTATAATTACCAAAACCACACTGAAACCAAAACTGCAGATGGACTCTTTTGCTGCCACATCTCCTTAATAAATCTGTTTGGAATAGCAAAGGCAAATACATGGTGCTGTACAAAATAACACCAGAGAGGCCGTAGCCAATGATTTGAACTAATGGATCACTATTTAATAATAATACTTAGCACTTGAATAGGTTTAAGGCTTCAAAGAGCTGTGCAAACGGCAGCTAATTAATCCACACACAATCCCAGCCAGGTATTACTGGATTTTTCCCCTCCTTACACAACGTTTAGAAGATTACAGATGCTAATTGTCCCCACAGTCACAGTGGGGGAGTGAGGAGATTGCTAAAACAGGAGGAAGCACGTTCATGCTGACGTGAACCCCACGATGCACAAAATGAGAGCTTTGGGCTCTTGGGAACAGTATTTGAGCTACTGATTCCTCCCTTTCCAGTGATCCTAAGGGCTACTATTATTATTGCTCTAATTTTCAGAGGGAGGAAAGAAAGGAGCATGGGAAGATGAAGAGCCCGTGAAGGAATTTAGCTGAGGAGCAGAGTTAGAAAGCAGACCAGGGGGGTGATTCCCATGAGCAGCAGAAGCAGAGATGTGAGCACGTATTCCCCAGCCACTCTGCTTGACTGCAAATATTCTCCCACACTGGGTCCAGAACACCAGCTGTCCAGGTGATAATAGAGCTAAATCCCTCCTCAAACATCCAGGCAGCTCCTCCCTCTGGAAAGGCCATTTGGCTAATGCAATGTTCACACAAGTTAATCTGGAGCAGGCTGACTGCAGAGCCACCCCCTGCGGGGCAAGGGCTGTGCAGATGAGGATGGGAGCAGGAGCTGTGATTCACCCCTCAGCAGCACTCCGGGCCCTGCTGAGACCTGTCTGGAGGAATAAAGGAGCAAGCAGGAGCACAGACCCCACCCAAAGACCCCAGAGGAGAGGCTCCCAGCGCCTGGCACTGACGGTACAGCTGCTCTGCGTCCGGGGCGCCCACCACCACCCTGCCCATGCTCTGGGGCACAGGGTTCTCTGTGGGGCCAAGGGGCAGGAGGCTGCCCCATGGCCTGGCCACAAAACACCTGGGAAGGACCAGGGAGGAAGAAGCAAGGGGTCTTCGCTTGCTTGCTGGGCAGCATTTGGGGTCTCTGGTTTGTTGTTTAGTGATCAGGCTGAGTCGGTGCTCGTTCTGCCACTGGCACACTGGGGGACTGCTTCACCATTTTGCTGCTGTTCTCACCTGTTTTGTTATTTCTGGTGTAAACTCTGGAAGGTGGGGGCTGTCTCCTGTTAGAGCTGTGGGTAGCACCTTCACTGTGGTCTCTTACTGATGGGTTCACACCTCTCCCTCTCTACTGGTACCAAACGTGACTGTGGAGTCACCGTGAGGGGCAGAGGGAAACGTGCCTGCCAGGAGATTACAGACCTGAGAGCTGAAGGGGTTTGTTCCCTGTGCTGCTAAGCCAGACTAGCTGCTGTGTCCTACAACTAGAAAACCCAGAGCAGACAAAACTGCAAATCCATTGCACAGAAAAACTTCCAGCTCATCCCCTTCCCTGGCTGCTCTTCAGGACCAGCCCAGCCCATTGCCGTCCTCAGTCATGAAATACCAGGCTGGATAGATCAGAGCTCTCCTGAGTCATCATGGATTTCTCCAGATCCCTCACCGTGTAGTTCTGTAGATTCTAAAAAAAACCTAAACAAACCTGCCTTTGGCTTTTTGCATGTGGTTTGTGATCGTTCATTTGAGGGGCACAGGACAACTAACTAATCTTCAGGCTTAAAGGGCATTTTGCCACCAGCAATTCAGCACAGGGGAGGGGAACAAAATTATTTCTTTTGTCACTGGCCCTCACACTAACACCACAGCACTGAATGGGATCAATGAGAATGTGCTGCTACACTTCCTTAATGCCTTATTACAGGCACCAGGGTCCTGCTAAACAGCCTAACAAAATACCAATAAATAGACTGTTTGCTGTAGAGGTTCCTTCTGCTTCTGCAATTTCTCCACCTCAAGCACAATTTCTGCAGCTCAGTGTGTTTCAGCACAGCCAGAGGGTACTCTGGTATGTGGGGAGAGAAGGGGATGGATAGATGGATGAAGGAATGGATGGAGTGGTAGCAGGCACAGGGGTGTTGGTTTTCAGAGGCTGGAAAGAAGCAAGCCCATCACCAGAGAAACCCTGGTGTCCACTAAAACTGTTCTGCTTTCAGCTTCCTACAATGAACAAAACCCAAAATTGCTCACAAGACTGATTCCCCTCACTTAGGAACAGTCCCAGAGAAAAAGAAACAAGGCAATGTGTTTCTTCCAGTTTTTAAACCAAGACCTTGGGGACTGTTGGTGTGAAGGGACATTTCTTTGGAAAGGCAGTAAATACATGTACAAAAGTAGGGGGAAAAAATATATATATAAAAAGGCCTACATGAATAATTCTGATTAAGCCCAGACAAAAATGGGTTTTGGTGATTGATGAAAACCCACCAGGATTTTAATTTTGGAAAAAAAAGGTTTTGACCTTCCCCCAGAGCAGGAAATCCTCTCTCCATCCTGCTCTTCTAACATGCTCCATTTTTGATCGAATCTTTTCTTTAGTGCCTCTGCCTAGAATATCTCTGCAAAGCTCCTCTGCTGAGAGACAGCTGGGTCTGTGCTGCAGCGTGGTATAACACAGACCTTCTTTTTTATTAATAGCTAGCATTCTACCCAAACCTTGGGGTTAGCAAGGGCTCCATGCAGCCTGCCTCTGAATCCCAGCCAGTCTGTGCCTGAAAAATCTCTGCTGACCAAGGTCTGTCCTACAGCTTCCCCCTGGGGGCTTTGGCAAAGTACCTGATAAAGATGTCTTCAGCCTGTCTGACATCAAGCTATCATGCTGTTTACAAGAGATCTGTCACAGACAAGTGCCTTCTGCACAGAGTTTCCTCCTCAGGCAGAGAGCAGAGGACGTCCTAAATTAGCTGCCGAGGATGGAGTTATTCCAACACACCCAGACACAAATTAAGCCATACTTCAAGCTGCATGGAGCTGAGTCCTATTTAAGGGTTTGGCCTGTGACCTGTACCTTTTCTGTCATTTCTGATCCCCACCCTTCTTTTTTTTTGACTTACTGATCTTAGAGTGTATCCAGAAGTTCAGCCTGAGAGAGGGCAAAATTTGGAGGGGAGGGCCAGGAGATGGCAAGGCTGAGAAATGCCTGCTGGGAATGCTTTGGAAGTCACCCAAAAGTAGGATCACATCACTGTTAAGAGGACTGTTACTACGAAACAAAGCAGTCAGCCTCTCCTCCTCTCAGATGTGCTTGTGAAGCCCAGGAGCCCAGCTCCCAAGAGTGGTTGTAGTGTAGATCTAGGAGCAGAGCCCAGGAGCTTTGGGTATCCAGGCCTTTGCTGAACCCTTTCCCTGATGCCTTCATTTCTGTCTGCAGCCAGGGGAGCAAATATCCTCCATAAACCTGGGTCTTCCACAGCCTCTCTTCCCCCCCCCTGCCGTGTCACTGCACTTGTGGAGCAGAGCGAGGTGCATGTACAGAAGGGGGGGAGGGACAGCATGAAGTGGTGAAGGGTTCATTTCTCTAACCATAAATTCAGCCTCCCATAAATTCAATTCCGTGATGCTGCGCCCGTGGGGTCGGTAAATCGCAGGTTGAAAGCTGGGAAGGAACAGCAGCCTGCAGAGGGAATGTGAATGCAGGTGAGAAGCTGGGGCCACGGGTGCTGCCCAGCTCAGCCAGGAGGGGCAGGGCTGGGAGCTGCGTGGGCAGAGACCCCCAGGCCAGCTGCTACCCTGCATTCCCATCAGATGGGAAGCATCTCCTTGGAAGCTGACTCAACTGAATGGACATGTGGGTTCAGTGGAGGATACCTTGAATCTCCAGCAGGCTTTCCACAGCCAGGTCTCATCTGCTCTGTCTCTCTCCATAGAAGCTGATATTCTTCTTGTTTTACTGACCAGTTTTCCTCCAGAGGAGCAGCATTTAGGGCACGTTTGACACCTGCTGTACAGAGCCAGGTGTGTGGCTGTACAAAAGATGATGGATTGTTCCTAACAGGTGAGTTTCTGTCTCTAGCAGCATCCTGATGCTCCCACTGAAGGTGCTCCTGCATATTGCAACACACAAAATCCCTTCAGATCCCACTAAGTGGGAAGGGACTGCAGATATTCCCAGGGGTGAAGAATGAAGCATTTGTGGCCTGACACCTGTGCAAGATCCACGAAGATTTTGGAAGATGCTGAGAGCTCCCTGTGCACAGAAAACATCCTGATCCCTCGTCGTGTCAGAATTCACCCTGCATGGCTCTGCCCAACCCGCTTGCTTCTTCAGAAGCAGATCTCAACTGGCTTTCACACCCCGGTGACCTTCTTCAAGGACACTTCCCCCCTGCCACCCCTCTGCCTGGCCATCACATGTGTGGCTCTTGGCAGCCCAACGTGACTCTGACCTGAGCTTCCCTTCTGCCCAGCCTGCTGCTCTGCAAAGCAGAGCCTTGCTGACAGCCCCGGGGGAATCATGACGAGCAGGGAGAGCCTGCCATGCCCTCTGTGCTCCAGCCTCCTCTTTGAGTCCCCTGCTACAGCAGCACAGCCTGGCTGGGATTTTGCCCTCTCTGCTTTGCCAGGCTCCTCCTCTGCCCCCCTTCTCCTTGCAGGGGGGCTTTGGGAGCATCTGGGTTGTCACAGCAACCACTGGCCACCTTCACCCCTCTGAAGGTGAAGCTAATGCTGGGTGACACCTCACTGCCAGCACATCACACACCGAAGAGACTGCTCCCTGCTTCCTGTCCTGGAAACATTCAGCACCAGACACCTAAGTCTCCCTTGCAAAGAGCTTTTCCAGGGTGATGGAGGGGGTTTTTAATGCCTCTGGAATCAGCCTCTCACTGACTTTACTGCCCCTTTTCCCCCCAGAGCAGGGTGACTAACTCAGATTGGGTCACAGGCTGATTCCTGCTCTGATCCAACCAAACCAGGAGAGGCAATGTTAAGAGGAGACTCAGGACTGCCAGGAGCAGACACTCTCCATGGCTTCTCCATAGGAGAGGCTGGCTGCATTGCTTTTGGCTGTGCATGGCAAAAGGTTTGCTAGCAAGGAAGCTGGGTAAAAGATTCTGTCCTCATCTCTTGCTTCTGTAGAAAAAAAACCACATCAGCCCTGCAGGCTTCTTTTAGCTGCCTCCATCCCTTCTCTGTGGAGAGACTTTGCACAGTGGTCACAGACAGGGACATTTCTTTTCTGCAGCCATCCCAGTGCCTGTGCTTCATCCACTTGCTGATAAAACCCCTCTTCACCACAGAAACAAAGAGCAGCTTCTAAAAAAACCTACCCACCCTTTGCCTCTAAACCATGCTTCACTTCTGATTGACAGTCTGGGAAAGTTCCTAATTATGTCCCCTGGACACTTTCGAGGCAACCCACCCCAGAGCATGATTTGATGCCTCAGTGAATGGATGGCCTCGTTTGTCCCAATTCATGCTACAGAGCCAGCTCCAGCCTCATCAGCCTGCCTTGACCTAGTTTTTCTCTTGCATAGGTCAATAAAACACAGCAAATAGAGCTAATCAGACACTGAGGATGCCCTGTTAATTTGGGCTGGTCCAGGAATGCTGCAAACTCTGCTGCCATGGGAGAGGAGAGAAGACATCTTTCCCTAAAAAGTCAAAGGGAATCATACAAGGAACATGTAATTTCCAGAAAAGATAATGCATGAGCCTTTTTTTGTGCCTTTTTTTTTTTTCCTTGCCTCCCTTTTGCTCTGTCTGCATTTGGTGGTTGCTGCATGATTCTCCTTCCCCTGAAAGCAGGGAGGATTGGTCCTTCTCTGGGGTTATAAGTAAACGCCAAAAGGACATTAAAAAACAAACAAACAAACAAACAAAAAGTGCAGCTGGCTCTAGAGTGCCCAAATAAATCCTGGGTAAATGCCAGGCTGCCTTAGTCACCAGCTCTAGCAGGACAAGGACAACCTCCTTTAAACTGTGTAGTGAGAGGAACAGTAGCCACACCAGAGGGCTGGTGGCACCGTGGCTCTGTGCAGGGCTGGGTGACAGCAAAGTGACACATGGGACCACGCAGAACATGCCTCACAACACAACCACGTGTGGGGCACACACAGAGCAGGGTCACCCCCACACACAGAGCAGGGACCTCCCCACCAAATGCTGGGTTTTCGTGCAAACACTGACTCACATGTGACATGTGATCTGCAGATAAAAACTCCCCCCCACGTCTGCCCAGCAGGATGCAGAGGGATGCAATGCCTCCCAGCCACACACATGCCACCCCCTCCTCAGCCCAGCTCACCACGTGGATGTGATGTCTGCATTCAGACAGAAAAATGTCCAAGGGCAGCATGCTTACATGGATCAGCCACGCATGGAGGTGGTGGGCAGGAACTAAGCCATTTTTTGTACTCCTATGGCCATTGTGCCCCTCTCTGAGCCCACAGGAACGGTGTGCTCTCTGCTGGGCATTTCCCCATGCAGTCACAGCACACATGCAATACAGCTGCACGACAGAAAATCCCACGTGGGGGTTATACAGACCATATAGATGCAGACAGCACCACACACATGCACCCAGCACACCCACACAGACACAGCCTACAACCTACTTAATGGCTCTCACTGAGCACCCTGCTTGCTTCCAGCATTCCCACTGGCCCTTCTCCTCCCAAAAGCCACCCAGATCTACCAGCAGTGCTAACAAAGGACCATACCTGTTAAGGTGCTCCAGCCCTTTGCCCCGTTGGGGTGTCATGCCAGCCTGTGCTCTTGCCCCTCCTTTCTCCTGGCTCTTTCCCCACATGGGGATTTTCATGCCTTGAGTGAAAGAGCCCAGGCCTGAGCGATCGCCTAACGAGGGCATCTCACAGCCATCTGATTACCATCCCACACAGTGGTTGGGAAGTGGAGCCCACCAGAGTTCAGGGCAGGCTTGGTCTAAGGCTGAGGTCAAGAAAATTCATTTCCCTAGGAAGATGAGTAGTTGCTTGCTGCCAGAGCAGCCACGTGTAAGCCTGCTTGGCAAAGGGGGCAGGAGCCGGTGCCTTTCCCAGGGAATTCTCCCCTTTCCCAGGGAACTGTCCCCCCAAGCAGCTCTGGCAGAGCCTGCCCCCCTGCCTGCTGCCATTCCCACTCAGGGACTGCAGCTCCAGCACCACAGGCACTTGGAAGCAGCCTCAGAAGGGCAGGAAAAGGGGCCAAGGTCACCCCTACCCACGCCTGCACTCCAGCGAGAGCCGTCAGCGCAACGCTCCCCATGGGAATTTAAGCTGGCACACACATGCCAGTAGTGATGAGGTCTCCACTTCTGGATGGAGCTGCAATGCTCAAGCTGGCCTCAAACCACCCTGGGAAAGAACATCAATCCCTGCAGGCACTGAGCACCTGAATCCCCAAAAAGGAAACGGCAGGGCTGTCTGCATGGGAGGAGAAGAGGAGAGAAAAGCAGGGCTGGTGTGGAGAGATCAGGGGCTGAAGTGGCCCAGAAAGGGCTGCAGGGCAGTGTGGCTGACCCCTCTGTGGCACGAGAGGCACAGAACTGCAGGGAAGGGGAAAAAAAAACCCATCTGCATGTTCCCCTCAGCATATGGGGCCCAGGCTCCACTCCCCACCCCAGGGAAAGAGTTTACCTGCCACCAGAACTGCACCAAATACCTTCACTGGAGGGGGGGGAAGCAGTGGGCTCCAGTTCTGTCTGCTATTTGCCCACTGCTCTCTCAGGAGATGCTCGGGTGTTTGCACTGAGGGAGAAACCACAGCTGACAAAAGATATTCCCAGGCAATTAGTCCCCAGAGGCCTGTGAAGGCTGCAATTGCTGTGCTACATTACATCCATATTTTACTGCACTATTGCCAGGGCAGGGGAAAGGAGCAGGAGCTGAATGCACAGCAACATGCCTGCCTTTGTGTAGGAATTCCCACTGCTCTCATTACAACACATGAGGGTATTTCCACATTGGATCAAAGCCTCCTCCTGCTGCACAGGGAAACTGCAGCTCCAAGAGCTGTCCCTTGGCTTCAGCATTTCTGGTCCACTCATTGCAGCAACTCGAAAGAGCTTGATACTTTCAGCAGCTCCTTCTTTAGGGATGGAGTTGTGCAGTCCCAGGTCCTTGCAGTGACACAGCCCAGCTTTCTCTTAAGAACTGCTTGTACAAAAAATTGCAGCAATTCCTGTCAGCTTGGTAAGGGAAGGTCTACCAGCAAGGTTAAGCTCCCAGGCCAAGGTCCTTGCACTGACACAAAAGCAAGTGGGATTTGTCCATCCAGAAAATTAAAAACAGACCAGTGTGTAAGGACACCAGAGATACCTGGATTTTATTTCCCCCCTTTTCCCACAATTCACCCTAGCTCTCCTGTCTCTTAGAAATCAGCAGGGCCAGGCACAGGGATGGTGACAGCACCAGCTGATGCCTGCACCCATGAGAGCCTTGCCCTCTCCCCCTGCCTCCAGGAAAACCCTTCCATGCTGCTGGGACTGCACAGAAGAATCAGTATTTGCAGAGCAAACTTCTCTCCTTGCCTGCTGTCCCTCACCACATCCCACTCCACAACATTGTCCCCGTGTCCCTGGTGCTGGAGCATCAGCGTAATGTGATGTGACACCTTCCCCCACACTTTGTTATAAATATCATGTTTCACTTTAACAGTGTCTGACACCCCCTTGGAGGCATTTTCTCATGCTCCCAGCCAAGATGTGGGCACGTGCTGAGCCCCCCAGCACACGCTGTCTCTGCTGGTGGGGGGCTGCCCTCCATACCCCCTCCCTCCCCACCACCAGCAGCAGAGATATCAGTGGCAGTGGGACAGGGTTGTGTAGGGTGAGCCTCCTGCAGAGGTTCCTTTGCCTGCAGGCTGAGTCTCCAAGAAACAACCCTGCTAGGTCACAGATCTCTCCCTTTCCTCTTCCAGAATTGTCATGGTTGGAAAGGGCCTCTAAGATCATGGAGTCCAACTGTCAACCCAAAAAAAAACAAACAACCCACAACCTTATGAGATCATAGAATCATACAACGGTTTGTGTTGGAAGGGACCTTGAAGATCATCTAGTTCCAACCCCCCTGCATGGGCAGGGACACCTCCCACTAGCCCAGGTTGCTCAGAGCCCCATCCAACCCGCCCTTGGACACTTCAGCGCAAGGGATGGAGCCTTGTATTTCCTCATGGCCGAAATCTGTTATTTATTTGGAGATCAGAAGCATCTCCTCTTCATGACCATGCCCCACCAGGTCCCCGGGCACCCTCTCCTTAGCCATCGGTGCTTGTAGTTCTAAGCAAGTGCCACTAGATGTCTGTCAGGGTCCTGCACATTGCCTGGGTGACCAGCCCCGCTAAACAAGGGAGACAAGGCTGGGGTGCAGAAGCCCCTCGCTTCATTATCCCAGTCTTTATTTCTAGTCTTTTTGGACGTGTGAAAAAAAAAAACACCTCGATTTTCCATTTATTTCCTTCTAAGATGCCTTGGGAAGCTGGGCATTATCTCTCTGTGCCATGAGCTCTTCTCTGGTTTCATTGCAGCCATTTTTTGACAAGTTCTGAAGTTTCCCCTCAGGACATGAGCTCTTGGTAGGTACCTCCATTGGGGCTGCTTGGAAAGGTCTTCACCTCTACCCTACCACGGGGACACGGACAACAAAAAGATGCTGTTCCAGTACCAACCAAGAGCAAAATCAGCTGTGCAACCATTGAATAAGCCCTTCTCGTAGCAGGGCTGGTCAGGAGCTGAAGGTGCAGCAGTTCCAGCCAGGACAGGGCAGTGACAGAAGGTGCTTCTGCTCCTGGAGTCACCCTTGGTTCTGGGAACAGAGGTCAAGCCATGGAGCTGCTGCCCAAGAGCCATCCCTGAGGCTTCTAAGGGCACCTGCAGCTTTCTGATTTCACCTCTTGGGTAACTCTGCAGCAGATGCGGTGCAATTACTGTCACTGATGTAAGCACAATTACTGCTCGAGCTGCTTGAGAAATGCCAGTTATTTTTCAGAGGAGATTTGGGAAGGAAATCATCTCTTTTTGTGTTTCGGGGAATTTGAAATTTCCACCAGCTTCTTTTTCTCTCAAAAGAAAAATAGGAGAAACATGTTTTTTTCTTAATACTGTTGATGCAAAAACGTATTAAGGAAAGGCAAGAAAAGAAGATAAATTCATAAGAGGGAAGCTAATTTTAAAGAGAGCATTTTCTATATTTTACTTTTTTTTTAAAATCCATAACCAAAAAATTATTTTCTACTCCAAATAAATTTATCTTTCTATGTAATGAAGTTAGTTTGAAAAAAAAATAATCACCAGCTTTACATCCAGGTCTGTCTTGTGGAGGTCAGGATAGCACAGGAGCCTCAGCATTCAGAGCTGTTCCTCCTCATGGCTGCACAACCCAACTCCAGGCCATGAACATTGTGCCTGTCATGGAGAAGAAAAGCAAATTTATTTCCCTTTTTCTTCACAGCTGACAGCCCAGTATAGGATCAAAGGGGACACCCTATTAAAAGCTCCCAGAAACGCAGCTGGCTGGGAGAAAAAGGCAAAAAGCAGTTTAAAAATAATGGAGAGGACAGAAGAGACAGAGATAGGTACTTGGCTCCCAAGATCTGGGGATGTAACGAGCACAAAGCATTTGAAAATGCTCAGAAGTTGTGTCTGAAAAGCTCCCCTGGCTGATGTGTCAAGGAGCTTCCAATCGTCTTTCAAAAGCTTCCCTCCTCTCTCCCTTTGTAATGGGTGGCTGTTTCTAATTATCTGTAAATGTTAAATGTTCCCTAATTCAATCAGAACAAGTTGTTCACAGATGGCAAACCCTTCATCTGCTCTGCTTTCAGCAGAGCCTCTGACTCAAGAACCATTGATCCCTTCCTTCCCAGAGAGGCTGGCTTGAGACAAGCAATGGGTGCAGAGAGGAAAGGAGTGAGGAGCACACAGGAACAATTCCAGGTCTTTCCTTTTTCCTTAGACAGCTCCCATGCCATCCTCTGCTCCCGTCTAACCCAGGACTCTCTCCTGCATGGAACATTGCAGTCCTGAGGCTGGCAGACACATGTTCAGTCTCTCTGAATGATGCTGATGCTGATCCCGTTGGACTCAGCATTCCTTATCTCATTGCCTGCTGGTGAATGGCACATGCCGATGTCCTTTCTCATTCCCTGCTCCCTGCTCATGAGCTCACATCCATCCCCCCCTCAGCTATAGCACTTCTCCCCTTGCTGCTTTCCAGACTTGTTGGTTAGGACAGAAAACCCCTGCCCAATGCTCAGGAATAGCTGTAACAAGGATCCTAAGTCAGGCATCCCCATTCAAGCCACTCAAATTTGCAGTTTGCACTGCACAAGCCAGGGGCCACGGGGCACAAAGAGGGGGGTGGTGAGGTTTTCTCATTAAACCCAAGGGAAAGTCTTTACTGCTGATTCCTAATGATTTATTGAAGCATCTAGTCTTCCGCTCAGACCTAGAAAAGGGTCTTGCCTTTGATCAACCAGTGACTCACCATCTGCAGCCGAGGTGATTTACAACAAATGCAAGCTATTTTTTGCGCAGGGAAGGGGAGAAAAAAAAATAGGCCTCATCATCACTGAGAGGGGTGGGAAGGATGAAAAACAAGCCGCCCACAGGATAACGCTGGTCGGGCTGCTCCTCGCAGCTTTGCTGCTCCCCCAGCACCTCCGCCTGGCTCCCCACAGCAAAAACACTGCTGCAGAGGGTTGTGTGGGGGAGACTCTTACGTCTCAAGCAAGTGGCTCCGTGCCAGGATAGGAATAGAACAGCTTAAATGACACTCCACACGTTGCAGGGTGGTGCTGGGCGCGGGTCTCCGGCAGCCTCGCCGGCCGAGCGGGGCTGCAAGCACAGCCCACGGGATGGAGAACATCCACAGCCCCTGCTGAGCACGTTTGCTGGTCATGCTTCCAGGTCCCAACTTGCTCTTCTCAATACCCACCTTCCCCTTCCTCACGGCATAGCCAAAATCTAAACTCTACCCGATCTGGAAACTGTATTTCCTGAAAGCTCTTTGTTTTGGGGGAAAAAAAAATCTCCAGCCAAATCCCAACACAAAAATGAAATCCTTAAAAAAAAAACCCCAAACTCTTTCCAATGACATGACTAAAAGCTGGAGTATCATCTCTGCTATCCCCCTACCCTTCACTTTTTGACTCTGCAAAAATGCCTTTAGCTAAAAGACTGTCCCCTGTGTAGAGAAGGAAACATTTCATTGCTCAGGACATGAGCAGATTCACAGCTACCATCCCAGCCACCCATGAGAGGTTCTGGGCACAGCAAGCTTTGCAGAATCACTGCTCCATATCCTTCAACAACTGGCTAAGGAGAAGCAAGATCATTAAAGTGTGTGTTATACTCACTGGAACAATCCTTGGGCAGAAGTTTTATGAAGAGCTCCACTGGGCAAAGTGCTCCAGGAGCAGTGATTAGGGAGAGTTTGTTAATGAGGCAGATTTTAGTGACTAAAGGCAAGTGGAGAGAGAAGAGAGCGAGCAGACTCCTCACCAAATGGTGTAGCATGGGCTGGCTGCAGCTGCTCTTCAGTGGACATAAATCAGTTCAGTTCTCCCAGCTTTTATCAGCCAAGGATCTGACCCACGGGCTGTAGGAACCATTGAAGGGCACAGCTCCAATCACACCATAATAAAACTGCTCAGCTTTGGCAACTGCAGATCTCAAAGCCTTTTGCAGACATCCAAAGCTGCTTCAGAGCCATAAAGGTTTTCCTCCCATTCCCAAACTTGCCTTTTTCCTACACTCCCTGAAGGTTCAACTGCTTTAAATCACAGTGATCCCCCTGAAGCAGAGGAGGGGGGTGGAAAGGGACCCTGGGTAAAAGCACAGTCAGCCCTGCTGTTCTGAACTCACTGGGCCATCCTCCTCTGTAATGAAAATCAGCATCACCCTGTGGGTACAAGCAGAACATGACCAATTTACTCTGTCTGAGGCTCTGTTCCCAGCTCTCTGGTACATGTTTTGCCCTGCATGAGAGATGAAAGGGCAGATCAGGGCTCTTAAAAGACCCAACACAGTTTTACCAGTGCACAGATGGCGTGTACAGGAGGACTGCACACACAACATCCCCAAAGGCAGAAAAAGATGCTTCCTGTTCCCTTCTTCCCTCTTCTAATTTGTCATCTTCCTCCCCAACTTCATGCTTTTCCCCTCAAGCAGGATCAATGGATCTCCACAGCCACACAGATAACTCCCATTCCCTCCATGAGATTGCCAAATAGCCAGTTGTGACCTGCCCTTCACATCTTTGCCTCTATGGTGTAACGCTACCACTCCAAAGTACCCTTGGAGTTGTGAGTCCCTGCTCCTATGAAAGTTCAGCATGAGGTGGGGGTAACCTGTGTCCCTCATGCAGTGCAGAAAGGCCATCAAGGGAAGGAATGAGCTACAGGTGAAGGAGCTTAAAAAGGGCAGAGAGACAAGTGTCCCAAAGGCACTGGAAGTGGAGTTCATGGGAGCTTACTAGCCCAAGCAAAGGCAAGATCAGGACTAGCCCTTTCCCAAAATAACTCCTGTTAGATGCAGGATGAATGTTCCAAACTGCTCCAGAGCACTTCACAGAGCAGCCAGGCACCTGCAGCATGGCTTCCCAAAGGCTTTCATTAGCACTAACCTTTATCCTCTGTTATTATCCACAGTGTGAGTGCTGCCAGGAGCTCTAGTCTCCCTCCTCATACTGAATCATTTGGGACAGGAGGAAATAAGGTTTGATGGGAGCAGGGATGGGTGGTTTTGGAAAGGTATCTCTCCTTCCCAGAGGGAAACTGGGAAGGAAGGGATAAAAAGAGCCCCCGTGGCACTGGGTGGTGTACAGGCATGGAAAACAGAAGTGAAGAGATTACAATCAGATTTTACACAAGCTTTCCATATGTCCTTCAGGCACAAGTACCTCAGCTTGGCAAGCCTGGAAGTTAGCAGTGAAAATGAAGCATTTTCCCAGCCACCATCTGATCCTCTTCATCACTTCCTGCTCTGCCCACCCACCCACCCATCCCTACTCATCCTGAGGATAAAACCCACTTAGCCAAGCCCCTTCCCATACAGCCCTTCATCGCTAGGGATCGATTTCCTATATTGACTGAGCAGGCCCCAGCCATTAACAAGTTCATTTTCCACCACTTAGATGCAAATGGATTCCCTCAGGAGCCCCAGGGTCACTGAAGTTTCATTAACAGACACCATAAAAGTATTTAAATATATTTTGAAAAATCACTTGAGAAATAGAGTGAGTCCATTGTCCTACTCCTCTCAGGTTATCTTAGATAAAAGAAATCTTTGCTGCCTGCAGATGGACAAAAAGCTCTTAACAGCTTGTCCCTGCTATTATCTATCTCACAACACATCACCTAAAGAGGTCCAGTTTCCCATAATGCTCCAGATGGAAACCATCTACTCATTTATCTAAGCTCTGGCTGAGTGTATTCCAGCCACTAAGGGTTTTTGGCCTCCAAACTTTCCTGTTAGTTGTCACACATTGTCTGGTGGTAAACTGAGGCATGAAATGATGAAGACTCAGACCCAGATCTGGGTGCTCAAAGACACCAGCAGAATAGATGTCAGAGACAGGCACTGGTAGCTCTGCTGCAGTGTGAATTCTCATCCCAGTTGTTTATATCAGGGCTAAAAACCCCATAACTGAGCCCTATCTGGCCTTGGACACCAAACAGAAGATTACATGGCAAAATCCGTGTCAGAAATGCAGGCTGAACTCAGGAGTCTATTTCTGCTGCTAAAAGATTTCTGTCTTCTTGCCCTGTATCTCTAAAGGACACAGTGAATTTTACTAGCATGAAAATCCATGCAGATGCTGGGACTCCAAGAGAGGGACTTTGGAACCCAGGAACACCACCAAATCTCCACCAAAAACATGGCCGTGGAAAATTCAGCCCTGCAGACAGTTTGTATCCTAAGCTCATTTATGTCAAGAGCTCAAGCTGCATATTCAAAAAATTTGCAAACAAAAATGTAATGCGACAGTTTTTTTCCCTGCTTGGAAAGAGATGAGTCATGAAGTCAGCCTACAGCCCTCGTTGGGTGCCAAGGATGGTCTTCCAGCACTTTGAAGGATAGGTACATAGTCCCAGAACACTAGGAGGAAGGGCAAATGAACTTGGGTCTCCCAAGTCCGATGCTCAGGTGAATCCTTTCTCTTCATGGGAAGGCTGTAAAGTCCCATGGATCTACTAAATATTCCCTCATTTCTTTTTTCCATCACAAGGAATCCCCAAGCAAACAGCTGGTAAGGATCAGCAGGCAGAGCCTGGCTCTTGGGCTGCTTGAGTCAAAGTTTGGGTAGGCTTGCCATGGGGACAAATGCTCATCCCCAGTACCAGGCCAGGGAGATGGGCAAAGCCCCCCAGTCTGTTGGTTTTGGAAAGGTCTCCTGATCTCACAGGAGCTCAGCATAAGGAAGGTGACCTCCTCCCTCCAGCATCTGCAGAAGAAAGCAGAAACTCATGGATGGAGGAGACAGAATGCTCCCACTATCAGAGAGAAGGAGGAAAACTGGCCCATAAGGTTTGTCCTCTGCGAGGAGTAACGTCAGTTCCCCGGCCCCTCTGCAGCTACTCCAGGCTGACAGAAACATTTCCCTTGGAGTCCTTCCAAATTCACACTGCTAACTCCTCAGACTGCAGCAAAATCCCTCCAAATAGTTATCGGCCAGGCCCAGTTGGCATCTACAAAACAAGCTGCAAGGGGGATGACTTGAGGTGCAGGAAGGCACTGTTTGGAGTGAAACCTCTTGCCTTCCCCGGGAGGGTGGAGGATGCACAGCCTGGCAATGTTCTCCCCCTGCTCAACCAACAGGAGATTCATTAATGCCGACAAGGTAAACTCGGGCTGTATTATTCATAGCTGTATTTATCAAGTATTTATGCTGACAACCTAGAGGGCGATAAATCAGCAGCACTGGGATGTGCTGATTCCTGTGGCCAATTCTGCTGCTGACGATGCTCGCCTCGCCCGGCGGGGGCGGGGGGGCGGAGGGCTCGAAACAGCTCCTTGGTGACAGCCGGGAATTAACGGCCTGGCTGGAAGAGGGGGAGCCAGAGACAACAGTCTTGGCTGGATCTGTCTCAGAAGCAAATGGCAAGGACTGGATGGGGATGCTGGTCGTGCAGCAGAAATGTTTCCCCACCTGGATGTGTAAACCTGCTCCATGAGTAGCTGTGCCAGCTGGGAAGGGGTCTTGGGGTCCCTTCTGTGTCCATCCATGCCAGCAGGGACAGGGAGAGGGGCTGCCTCGCTGTGCCCCACGTGGGGCTGCTCCATGCTCACAGCAGCAGTTGTGCTCAACTCATTCCAGATTTACACCACGAATTCCTATGCCTGGGCTGGATTTGTTGCAGGTTTGCTGAAGTTAATGGAGTTGCTCCTACACACCTTGACAGGAGGGAGTTGACCTTGTCCAACTCCAGGGATTCCAGCAGGGTGACAGTGGAGTTACCCTGCTGGTGGCAACGTGCCCCTTCAGACTCACTGTGGTGGCTGCAGGGACACTGCTCCCTGCTCACAGCAACAGCTCTACTGCCATAGCATCAAATTTACACTCTTGTGCTATTGACTTGACAACCTGCAAATAAGACAGAACTGCAAACCTCTTGACTTCTCGCCCTGTGATCCGGAGATCAGGTCCCAGAAGAGCCTATGCAAGAAAAGAAGCCTATTTGTCCAACTACTAAAAGAAAAGGGCTTATTTCCACTTGTAAATTTACAGCAAGTTTTGATCCTGATTCAAACCCAAAACCGAGCGTGTCAGTGAATTTCCAGTTCAGAAGAAATCTCCTCTGTGGCTTTTCCCTCATGGATGACTGCACAGCAGCTTCTAAACCCCTCAGTCAGGAGGCTGTTCTGGGTATTGGTGTGGGACTCTGTGTCCTGCCTTGCTTGCCATGCATGGGCACTGCCAAGGCACTCGGGAAGGCAGGGCTGCAGTGCTGTGCAATAATGTGTGCTATTTCCTAATACAATAACAGCTGAGGCTGGAGTCTGCTCTGAATGAGCTGTGCCAGTGCTGGAGAGCTTATCAGCTCACTTGTTGGAGCTGAGAGACAAGTCTTGAAGAGAAGAGAGAGAATTCCCCTTGTTGGACCTCATTAGCAATGCCGGGAACACACGCTCTTTGAAATGTTTCCGTTGATTTCACTTTATATTTCCTCTCCATGCTGCTGTTTCTCTGGGAATGCTGTGTTTAATCCTCTGCCTAGCTCTGGCCCTCTGTGCCTGTGCACACACACAAGCCCAAGTGCAGCCCGTTTGTTTGTGTGCATGTAGGACAGACCTTTTAATTCCTTCCTAGATGTCAGCTCTGTCAAGAAAGACGATGGGTCCTTCTATCAAGCTTTTAAGCAGCTTTACTGAAAAAAAATTGTTCTTTGCTGACGTGGAACGTGCTCACACACACACATAAACCCCAGGATGAGGCAGATAGAGGGTCCAGGAGCCAGCTGCCCGGGCCGGGGGGCTCCGAAGGGGCTCTGCCCTGCAGCGGCTGCAGGCAGCACCGGCCGCGCCGCCGCCCTCAGCCCGGCCCGCAGGGGCAGGGGATGCTGAGCAGGGGCTGGGGATGCTGAGCAGGGGCAGGGGATGCTGAGCAGGGGCAGGGGATGCTGAGCAGGGGCTGGGGATGCTGAGCAGGGGCAGGGGATGCTGAGCAGGGGCAGGGGATGCTGAGCAGGGGCTGGGGATGCTGAGCAGGGGCAGGGGATGCTGAGCAGGGGCTGGGGATGCTGAGCAGGGGCAGGGGATGCTGAGCAGGGGCAGGGGATGCTGAGCAGGGGCAGGGGATGCTGAGCAGGGGCAGGGGATGCGGAGCCGGCACTGCTGACACTAGATGGAGCTCGGCTGTTGTTCTTGGTGCAGCGCTGCCTGGGGCCGCGTCTCGGACTCCTGTCGGGGGTTGCATCAGCTTCACCGATCTTTTTTCTTTAGGAGATGCTAGGGATACCTGCTCCACCAGAAGCGCTTCTCCTGCCCTGTCACACACATGCAGGGCCCCGATGGTCTCTGTTCCGGGAAGGGTGGAATCAGCTGCATCCCCTCCTTCTGCTCCCTCATGCTGCATGGGACATGGGACCCCTGTTTCCCCCAGTTTTAAGTCAGGAGCCTCCTCAGGAGCACTTAGAAAGTTCGGTGTTCTTTTCCCAACCTAGGAGGTGGAGCTGCCATCCCTTCCTCTGCCAAGCTCAAAGAAGAACCAAAATTAACCACCTCTCCCAGCAGTAACTTCACTGTTGATGGTTGGAGTGCAAGGTGCGTGTTGGCACAGGAAGCCAAGAAGAGTGGAGCAAAGAGCTGCAGTGTGCAGTGGGTTGAGCTAGACAGGGATGCTGCTTGCAGCAGTCTTACCCAGGCAAGGGCACCTCAACCCAAATTCACCTCCTATTTGTGGCTGATTGGATTGAAAAGGCTCTCAGACCAGCTGTTGTTGGGCATTTCCAAAACATGGGTCCTCCCTAGCCCACCAGCCTTGCACAGCCAGACACCTCCCACTGAAAGCCCAGGGCACAACTCATACTGCTTTCTGCAAGGCTGGGATTCCTAATCTCCCTGGGCTTCTTTTCTCCATGTATAATGAGGATTATGGTTTAATTCCTGCCTCACAAGGGGGTGCTGTGGGCATTGGGAGGGTGAAGGCACTCAGATGGCATTGCAGCAAGGCTATTACAATCCCTTCAGTTGAGGGGGACAGAAAACCCCCACTGCTGTTTGCAGACTGCTTACAACTTGCACCAGCTTCCATTAACTGGGAGGCAATTTTCTCAACAGTTCAGGTTTAATTTCTTCTCCAACTGCTGGAGAGAGAACAGCAGGACAGGAGTGACTATCAGCACTGAATTGCTTTTTTAAAGGATGGTGCTTTCAGATCTGCAGGAGTATCTCCTGTCTGTGCAGTGTATGTGTGTGCATTCCTATGTGTGTTCATGTAGGCATGTATCAGGCTGTATCAGGAGAGCTCAGAAGTGAAGCCAAGCAGAGAATCAGCTCAGGAAGCCCTTTGCACCTCTGATCCCTCATTGTTGACTGCTCTGCAGACACATTATGTGTGTTTACAGATGAAAAAGAAAAAAAACAAAACAAAAACAACAAAAAACCCAACCCTAATGCTGGCTTTAAAACTCTGTTCAATACAGCCTCCTGCACTGACTCAAAATGTTTATAAACACAGAAGTTAATGTAATCAGCACTGCAGCAAATACCCACCAGGTACACGGCGGAGACAGGAGTGTCAAATATGCTCCCAGCTCAGAATGACAGGCCTCTGCTGTGGGCTCTTCATCAAACAAAAGCAGCTGAAAAAACCCACTGAGGAATGTTTTAAAGAGCAATTCCTCCCCCGCCTTCTTCCCTCCTCCCAATCCCCTCGGGTAATCATAATTGTAAAAAAATAATATAAGCTGTCCCTTCCCACTGAGCCTTTCAAGTGGCAGGGCCTTGCCAGGACACGGGTGTGTGTGCAGGAAGCCACTGGAAAGTGGCCACTGGTTGAGAAGGGGAGTGGGGACACAGCCCCAGCCAGCAGTGGGATGGAATTCCTGGGTGACATTCCCTCCTTCGTGGCAGGCAGCAGTCCTGAGGATGGAAAGCAGTGGTCTCCTGAGGGCTATCCATCAGGCCAGCCCCATTGTTCCTGAGCATGTGCTGTGCTCATCCCAGAGCAGATAGGAGCTGCCTTTCCAAAGATTTGGCCCAGCCATTATGCCCTGACTCCAACTGTTCAGCCTCAGGGAAGGATGTGTAGCAGCTCGCCAGGGAAAACCTGGTCCAAAGGAGTTGTGTCATTGCAGAACCCCTACCAATCCCACCCCGTGTCCTCCTGCACATTGCCAAAAGACCATGTTAGCCAGTGGGAAGGGTCTGGGGAGGTGGGCATGCAATGTCCTGGTACAGCAGGTTGCTGCAGAGACGTTACCTCACATGGCAGCATCAGCAGAAAACTCTTGTCCTGGATCAGCAGCCAAAATGCTGGGCGGACAAAACAGTGCCCAGCTACAACCAGGCTTTGTGTTGGGTTTGTTTTTTTTTTTCAGCCAAATGTTGTTTCATGCTTTAATTGCAATTTTCAAGAACTATATTAGCATGACAACTTACGGAAGTGTTGGCCAAGTTACCACACCGTCCCTAGTATCTGTGCCCAAAACAGATTTCACAGAGGTGCAGAGGAAGGGGCTTGTCCAACTTTTGTATCTCTGTTCTGATGGCTAGTTGCCATCTTAAAATGGGACTTCTACCATCCTTAAAAATCACAAAATGGTAAATATCACTCCTCTAGGAGTTATTTTCCTTGGGGAAGAAGGGATTCTTCTCAGCCAAGTCCCTTGGGCTATCTAAAGCACCAGGTGGGTTGTTTTTTTCCTCTATTTCTAGTGGAAGAGTTTTATGAAAGGGATTTCTGAGCCTCAGAGTGGTTCATGTGTTCCTGCTCTACCAGCAGAAAGGATGGGCAATCTTCTCAACCCCTGCCCTATCATTGCAGGCACCATGGTATAGGAAATAATCAGGGCTTCTGCTCTCACGTCTCTGGCTGGGATGAGCTTCAGAAACCTTCTGCTGTGAGGGTTAGAAACAAGGAAACAATTGGCTAAACCAGCTGATACAGCAAAGCAGAAAGCAGCCCCATCAGCCTCTCAGAGGACATGCACACAGAGACCTCCCCGAATCAAAAAAATAAGTATGATGCAATTAAATATGTTGCATATTATGATCGTCCTCCCCTAGAAATAACAAAAACTGCCAAGCTAAAGTATTCTACTCCTGCCTTTCCTGCTCTTGCAGAAGTCCCCTTGGGCTTCACGGAAATTTTGGACTCACAAAAAGCTGCAGAACAGGGGCCCCATGGCACTGGGTAATAAATCTTAGAAGTTAACAGCCAGAACTGTGCCAAATGTGATGGGTTTTGCTTTGTGCAGGATCGCGAAAATAACACATTCTGCCTTGATAAGTTAGGGTTGATGCACCAGGGCAAATGGTTGTCTGCTGCTGCTGGCTCTACATTTTTGTCTCAAATGGTTGAGGCCTGGGATTTCACAGAATCATGAAATGGTTTGGGTTGGAAGGGACCTTCAAGATCATCTAGATCCAACCCCCCTGCATGGGCAGGGACACCTCCCACTAGACCAGGTTGCTCAGAGCCCCATCCAACCTGCCCTTCAACACTTCCAGGGATGGGGCCTCCACAGCTTCCCTGGGCAACCTGGGCCAGTGTCTCACCACCCTCACACTCCAGAATTCCCTCCTCATGTCTCACCTCAATCTCCCCTCTTCCAGTTCTAAACCATTCCTCCTTGTCCTCTCTCACTCCAAGCCCTCATAAAAAGCCCCTCCACGGGTTCCTTTGGGAAGCCAAGGCCCAAGGCTCTATCAAATCTCCCCATATTCTTGAAGGGACATCTTGATCATGTCCTGGACTTAGCACTGAAATGTCACCTTGCTTAGATCAAGTTCTGATCAATCCCACGTTTTTCTTTCTGTGATTGATTTCAGATTGGAGTTTGCAACAAACTGGGGACAAACTTCATGTACTTGCCATGTCTGTTCTGTGTCACCCACAAGCTCCCAAGAGCAGTGTTGTCCTTCCTAGCACTCATAGTGAACAACTCGGGCAATTTCAGTGGTTGCCAAACCATCACTGCTCCCTACAGCCAACAAAAGGGTGTCCAGGGTGACAGCAGACCTGCTTGGTGTGCTGCATAATCACAGCTTTGGCTCTTCTCCTTCCTCTCACAGAAGAAAAGCTCTAGCTACTGGACCTGAGAAGGAAACCTTGAATGTATGAAGTGAGGGTAACCAACCCAAGATGTCTTTGCCTAGGTCTGCAGAAAGCTTAAACCAGTAGTGCTGAGGTCTAGCTCAGGTGACAGTGGCATTACAAGGGAGATGGGACAGTGTCACACTGGGAAAAATGTAAGTTGGAACAGCTGTGTAACGTGGGGGACTTGGTAGCACCTTAGAGAGACCTGTACAGGGAGCACTGTCTCATTGGAGATATCTCTTTAATAGACCTAGGAAAAGAAATAATGAGGTTTTTATGGATTAAAGGTGAAACTAGCCAAGGGCAGGAAAACCAACCACTGAAACAATGGTTGCAAGGGTGCCAGGAGCTCTCCATAGCTTGCCTGTCCACAAGGACAGGGGGTTGTCATCCTAAGCTCTGCCCGGCAGCTTTACAAAAGAGGCAGGAGGCAGAAATCATCAGGGCAAGTTCAGCAGCCTCCACTCCACAAGCAGGATGTCCAGAGGGATCCCAGTGGCCTTAAAGTCTGTGAATCTATTAACTAAACCTCATTACTATGTAATAACTTTTGTTATTTTGGAACAAACCTTGTATCTGGCTAATCCGCTTTGTTACAGAGCTGCCATCCTTCCCTCGAACAGGAATTAACTTCTAAAGGAATTAAAAGGAGGAGGAGACTGCTGAAGGGGTCCTTAGAGGTGTCTTTTTATAGCTGCTGGCTGCTCCCCCAACCCCCCCCTTCCTTCTCCACGATGTGTGGTATCCTTCCCCACTGATTCTGTCCTTTTCTGCTTGCCAGGCATTGATTTGTTCCCGTGTTGTTCTAATGGAGCTTGAAATCAACATGACTTTGTTGTTGGTTGTTGTCATTGTTGTGCACATCTTTGTTTGGGGTTCAGCATCCTGGTTGAGGCCAGGGCAGCTCAGGAGCTGGCATCAGGAGGCTAAATACCTCCTTAGCAGAAGATCCACAAAGGCTGTGTCTGTGTCCACATAATAAGGGCTGTCACAAAGCACAGCAAACCAGTGCCTCCCTCCCCCAGTACCTCAGCCCTTGTGCTGACTCTGAATCCCCTCTCTTATCAGTGCACACAGAATGTGTCGAGGAGAAGCTCCTTCTTTCAGTAGGCCCCACAAAAACGCTCTGTATTACTTCGGATCTAGGTGCAAAAAGCATTTACAAGTGTAAATCCGGATTCCATAGGAGAGCTCTGTTTCGCACACGGCTGACGTGTGTTTCTGCACGTTGTACCCATGGATAGGTAGGATGCTGTCCCTGCCAGCAGCCATGGCCCGGGCGTTCCAGCATCCCTAAAGAAATCCAGAAAACAAGCCTCAAGCCCACAAAACCTGGGTGCTGAAGCATAGCCGAAGAGCACCTTAGAGATCCTACAGAGAGGCGCCCTGTGCTCTGAGATGCAAGCACGCAAGACCCCCGCCCAACAAAAGGCAGCAGGGGCGAGGTGAGGAGACGGGGACAACCCCCCGGCCATCCCAGGCGAGCAACCCCCGGCGTTTGCGGTGCGGAGGGGCAGGCGAAGGGTTAACGCTGCGCCCTCCCTCCCTCCCTCCGCCGTGCACTGACATCAGCAGCCGCGGCCGAGCCGCCCCGCCCGGCTCCGTGTGTGCGTGTGAGCCAACGAGACACCCACCGAACGAGCGGCGGCCCCGCCGTGCAGCCCGGGCAGCCCGCGCCCCCCCGCCCCGCGGCCGGCCCGGCCATGGACCGCCGCCTCCTCAGCCCCGTCTGAGCCCAGCGCCGCCGGGCTCCCGGGAAGCGGGAGGGCAGGCAGCGGGCGGGGGCTGCCGAGCCCCGCCGCCGGAGCCACGGGACCGCGGCAGCAGCCCGCGGAGGGCTCTCCCTCGCTTCTCTTTATTTGTTTTTCCTCCCCCCCAACCCCCGCCCCAGCCCTTTCCTCTTTTTTTTTTTTTTTTTTTTTCTTTTTTCCCCCCCCTTTTTTTTTTTTTCATTCTGTTTTTCCCCTCCCCTTCTCGCTCGCCCGGCTCTGCGGACGTGCCCGCTCCCGGAGGAAGGCACCCGCGCTGCCCCGCGCCCGCGGAGAGGGGCCCCGCGCCCCGCCGAGCCCCGCCGAGCCCCCTGCGGATGTGCGAAGCTCCCCCGTCCTCCCTCCGGCTTTGCCTGCTGGGCACACCACCTCTTTGTCCTCCTGCTCCTACGGGATTTTTTTTATTTTTGATTTTTTTCTTATTTTTTTTAAGCAGACCTGAGCATCACCAAGGGCGGGGAGGGTGGGGGGGGGCGGGGGCAACGACGCTGCCAGACCGACCCCTGCCCATTTCTCCTAAGGAACTCTCATGGCTTCACGGCTGCAGACAAGTTGCCGTGCATCTTGGTGGACTATTGGAGTTTGCATCCTGGTGGCCGCGGTCCTCCCAGGTGAGCCGCTGCCGGCCGGTGTCCCCCGTCCTCTCCCACCCCCCCTCACCCCCCCTCGAGGAGGCGGTGGGCTCTGCCGGGGCGCTTCGGGGGTCGGGGCAGCCCCGGAGGATGGCTGCGGGGTGCTAGTGGGGGGAAAGGGGTATGGGAAGTGCTGCGGAGCGGCGGGAAGAGATGGGATCGGCTTTTTGGGGTGCGCGCCCGGGTCTGAAGCAGGTGTGGAAGCATCTGTGTGAGGGTGGGAGAGAGTCGGGGCCGATTTTCATTTCTGGGTCGGAGAGGAACAACACGATCGTTTGTTTTGGAAGCAGCTGCAGGCAGTGGGCTCCAGAGTCCTTGGGAGCTGAGGCGGTTTGTTTGCTTTTTGGATCGAGCAACGTCTAGCGAGGCATAAGAGCCAGGCTTCCCGGGAAAGGAAGCCACGAGGCTGGGTAATGAGCACAGATGTTTCGGAAGGAGAGAGGGAAGGCTTCAGCTTTCCAGCATCCCCGAAATCCCTGCTCCCCTCAACACACACACTTGCCACGGGTTCTTTTGCGAAGAGGCTGAACTGCTCCCATGTTTCAGACCTTCCTTTCACTGCTTTTGGACTTGGGTACCTGATGACATTTGATCCATCCCGTCCGTTCTGATCCATCCCTTTGATTCTGTTCCGTCCCTTTGGTCCTGATCCACCCTGGAAAGGAGGACAGGGGCAAAGATTTGGATCGACTTCTCCCCAGCTCTTTCGACCTACCCTGGCGGTTGCAGAGCAGCCCGTGTGTCCCCACCCCAGGGCTTTGTCCTGCCCTGGGCTCTAGAACAGCTCTTAGAAGCAGGAGAGTGACCCACTTTGCCAGGTGCCCTGCGGGGGACATTTATCCTGCTCTAGTGCAGAATGGGTTAATGCCATCCTGGAGGGCTTTCCGGAGTCAGACACATGGAAGGGGGACCAGCAGTCTGGGTTTGCAGCGCTTGTGAATGAACTGGGAAATGCAAACAGAACCGATGTTTGCCCGTTTGAGGCTAGGCTCTTGGTGGAGCATGTGGCAGCGGGCACATGTGCCACCCCCCGGGTCGGTATCCAGCTTTCTGCAGGGGGAAGAGACAGCCTGTGCCTGCAGGAGTGGGATCTGCAGCTGGAAAGAAGTTGCAGTGAAGGCAAGATGGAATTGCTTCTGCTCCTTCAGTCACTGGGCAGCCTAGAAGAGCAGGCTGGCTGGCTGGCTGGGCTGTGACTTTGAGATGTGGCTGCAGTTAGACAGGTCTGGGCCAAAGGACTGGCCAGCAGAGCAAATGCCAGGGCTCAGGGTTCCCTGGTGCTAGCAAAAACAGAGATGGTAACATCCAGGGCATGGGACATCAACAGAGCACAGTGACTGGATGGTCCAGCTAAAATAGATGAGGAGAGAGGTGAAATGGGAGGGGGTGGTGATCAGGAAACCAGGCAGGCTGTCAGAAGGAAAAGGTTAACAGAGTGTTGAGAAACCGGGTCTGGGTATAGCTCTGTATCCCTAGGACAAAGGGATCTGCTGTGCATTGCAAAAAGAGGTGATGGAAGGGACAGCCTCAGGCTCCCTGCACTCCTCTGTGCTTCCAGGCAGGTGCCCGGCTGAGCTCTGGCTCCTCCACAAGGAGTCTCAGAATTTTCCATGCCATTCTTCACCTGGTCTTCCCTCCTTCTTATCCCTCCACTGGCCAGCTCCATGCAGGAATCCCTCCCCACAACCCCTGGAAAGGGCACTGGAGGTGGAGTAATGCTGTGGTGACTGTTTGGTAAACCAAAAGGGGTTTATGCTCCCCCAGTCCCTCTAGGAATTGCTTTCTCCAAGGAGACACACAGACAATGAACCTGGGGCAGCCTGGCATCTCACCTTGTCCTGCCAAGAGTTTTTTTCCCCTGCTTATCCTATTTTTGGCTGTTCTCAAGGCTTTGCTGCCAGCAGTCAGGCAATCTCATCTCCTGCCACTCTGCAGTAGCCTGGTAGTTTGTCTTGCACTGTCCCGCTGACAGCTCTGCCAGGATTAGCCAGTGGTGCATCTAGTGGTGCCTTGCCAAGCAAAGGGTACAGCCAGCTCTGCAGTACTCCAGGAGGATAATCCTTCCCAACCCCTGTCCATGATCACTGAGTTCCCTCCACCCTGTGTGGGCGAGACTCTTGGCTGGACCAGTTTAGTGGTGGATGCACCACATTTGCAGGAATGACTGATCCCGTGTTACGTATTTGTTCATTCATTTGTGCACTTATTTGTACTGGGGATGCATCCCAGAGCTGAAGGACCAGTGCAATACTGTGCCAGGTGCTGCACAAAGTCACAGCAGACTGGCAGTCCTTACTAAACCACAGGTCTGAATGCCTTAGTAAGGCAGGTAGGTCCTCAAGTCCACCATGCATTGTGCCAAAATCAGCTGAGGGTATATATATATATGTATATATGTTAAATACATAACAAGCCATAGGTAAGCTTTGAATGCAGACAAGCTTACTTATCAAGGAGAAAGGAAGAGGGGAACTCAGGGTCTTTTATTATAAGTGAATTAGTAGCTGTGGACTTTGCTGGAAAATGTGGTTTGGTACTGAGCACCCAAGAAGGATGAGAGGGAGGCAGGAGGCACTACTTGCTTTCTGGAAAACCTTTCATGCTCATCTGATCAATGCTATTTCATTTTGTTCCCGTTCACATATAAAATGTTAGCTTTTTTTTTTTTTTTTCGGATAAGGAAATAAAAGTTCTCTGCAGTAAAAGCTGTGAGGAGCCCCTTATAAAAATCTACTTTACAAATTGTCTTCAATGCAATCGGCTCAATCGTCCAGAACGGATTCAATTCAGGGTTCCTGCAGCCTTCCCTGCAAATCTGCCTGTCTCTCCATTTGGAACCATTAACCAGGTATCAGCTCAGGCTTCAAGACATTGGTATGAATGGGCCTTATCTAAAAGCCGTGTGGTATTGGGGAGGAGAGATCCTAAGTGGCTGATCCTCAGAGGTTAGGAACACTTGTGGTTAAATTTATGCTTTACAAGTCTTAACAATCTGTCTGTTTATCCCTGCCATGGAACTGCGTACAGCTTGAGTTGCAACCACGCAGAGCAGAGGCATTCATCTTGTGCTTGTCTGCAGATCTGGGCCTCTATTTCCAAACACTTCCCTCTGTCTGGGGACAAATTCCTGTCTGCTATCACTGGGCTACCTCTTGGTCTCCCAGAGGGGCCTGTGAGTTATTCCTTTGCAAAGTGCTTTGAGATCCTCGGCAGGGGAGAGCTGGAGATGGTTGTTTGAAGCTTTGACAAAGGGTTTTTCCATCAAGGTGCTTGAAAGCACCATTGACTGGGCTGGGGTGACCCCAAGACCTCAGGTCAAACTTGGCTGCAGCTGGAGGGAGGGTTCCTTTTTTGGGGGAGATAAGACAGGTCTCTGGAGTGCTGGGAATAGTCAAAGTGTGTCCCTGCAAGTTCTGGTCCATCTTGTACTCTCTAGAGCTGCTTTAATATCCTAAAGCAGCTTCCAAAAGGCAAAAATCTGCCAGAGATTTGTTCAGCCTTTGGTTTGAGGTCTTAGTTGATATTTTTTTCTTTCTCTCACCTACCTCCTCCTCAGAAACGACAACATCAGGCCATTTCAGGAAGCAAATGTGTGTCTTTTGCTGATATTTTCCCATTAAACCGCGCTTGTTGCGGTGGGACCGACCCGTCGAGTTTTAACCTGGCATGAATTGATGAGCTCATGGTTGTGTCAGCGTGGGGGAGGTGAGAGGCTGTACTGAGAGCCAGCTCAGCCCACAAGCAGGAGGGTGTCTGCCCTATGGCTAGAGCCAGGGGACAACCGTGGTTAATGCTGTTTGCTCTCTGAACCGGCAGCGTTAATCAAGCACGAGCTCTCAGCCCAGTGCACACGGATCCCTTTGCAGAGACCCACGCAGAAAAGCAGAGGCATTTCCACCTCCAGCAGCAGCACATCCAGCTTGAGAGAAGTGCTCCCAGTTAACTGGTGGCTCACAAGATGCCGCTGCTGGCGGAGCCTGGTACTTCTCTCCTCGCATGGCCCCTCCTCTGGGCTGCAACTGCACCAGCCGCAGAGCCAAGTTTACAGGGAGGCACCAGCAGGATCCTCTGGGCGCTGCTCACACCTCAGCTGAATCATGAAGGAAACCAGAAGATCCGGTTGTCCTGACCTGCTTCCCAGGCCTGCAGTTTCCACTGGCACCCCTTACCCTCTGCTAGCACCACTAAAGGCTGGGGACAATGGGGACAGTCAGTTGGACTAGATCAGCAACCTGGTCTAGTGGGAGGTGTCCCTGCCCATGCAGGGGGGCTGGATCTAGATGATCTTGAAGGTCCCTTCCAACCCAAACCATTCTATGGTTCTCTGACTTGGTGATCTTAGAGGTCCTTTCCAAGCATGATGACTCTCTGTGATTCTCTGACAGGCCATCATAAGGCAAGGGAGAGCAGTGAGTGGCCACCACTAGCCAGGGGAAGGCTCTTTCCCACCTCCAGCACTACACAGCACCTCCAGCAGACAGGCATGTGGGGAGGTGGTGGGGCAGTGCCAAGGGAAGAAGATTTTTTTTTTGGAAGAGCAGGAGTCAGGCTGCCTGTGAATGCTGCAGGGATGAGTTGGGAAGTCCTCAGGTGGATTGCCACAGTCCTCAGGGCCTCTGAGAAAAGGTTTGCACCTGGCAGCATCACTGCTGGAGGTTGTGATGGCTCAGTCCTGCTCACGGGCCAGCACGGCGTATTGGGGCAAAAAGCAGAAACAGAGGGACAAAGGAACTCCAATCTGAGCAACCCCCAGAGATCTTCTTGCTTTTCCAAATACGTCAGATTAAATCAGAGCAGCTCTGATGCAGGGTGGGTTGGTGCTGCCAGCCATTGGAGCTGGGACCCAGTTTGCATTTGAGACACCTCTTGTGTTAATTACCAGAGCACAGCCATCCCAGCACAGAGAATTCAGAGCTCTGCAGTGAGGGCTCCCTAACCCACATCGTTGTTTCAGGTGAAAATTTGTTTAACTAAGGAATGAAACCTCTCATGGTACATCCCCTTGCTTTCCTCTTGGCTGCTGCTGTTGAGCCACAGATATTCTCCTGGTCTTGCAGTTTTCTACCCTTCTCCCAGGGAAGGTTTAGCCCAGGATAGATTGATGCACGTACCCTCCCAGCTTGGTTTTCAAGGGGAAACGCTTGGCTCCAGAGCAGAAGAGAAACTCCTGCCCAAGCTGCTCAAATGCAGAAGTATCATCCATGGGAGTAAAGGCAGTTTCCTCTTAGACTGTGTGTGACAGCCTGTGGCAGCCAGACAGGCACCTCCCTGTCCCTCCACCAGGTTTAAAGTCCTGCATTTACAACCTTCCCTGCATCACACACAGAAATGGGAAGCGAAATTTGCAGATGCAAGAGCTGTTTCCCAGCACTGTATTGTTTTATACATCCCATGCTGTCACTTCTGGGTGTCTCTGCCTCCATGTGCACCTGAGGAAGAATGGGGGGTCCAACCCTTGCTGTCCATTGGCTGTTTCTCCCCATTTCTGGGGCTGATGCTGCCGTGGCATCATGAGCTGCAGCATCTCTGGGCTCTGCAGCAATCCCAAGGCAGACAAACAGCAGCCACAGGGCAGGAGAGGGGGAGAGAGACCCTCAGTCCCTTGCTGTTTGCCCAGCCCAGGAGGGTAGGGGGTCCCAGGCTAGGGGGGGCTGCTTGGCACAGTTCTGCAGCAGCCAGGGGGAATCTCTTGTCCCTTCAGCATCTCTGTGGGGTGCTGGGGATGGATAGGAGGAACTGACCCAACTTGGTGAACCATCTCCTCTCCATTCCCCCACGATAAAGCTGTCCCCGCAGGAGGTTTATAATCCTCCTTTGACATTCTTTGGTGTGAGGCAGCAGGAAAGTGTTTCTAAGCACCATCCACCCAACTTTGCCTCTCTCCCTCACTCTGCTCCAGCCCTGCCCTCTCTGGCTCTGAGCTAGTCCAGTTGGAAACTGGTGTACAGCACTGCTTTCCATCTTCCTTCCCCCACAGGTGGGCAGGGGGAAGAGCTTAAGGAGAGGCAGGATCTGTGTGACTCTCCTGCCTGAAAGAGAAAATGCAAGGATGGGGTTTTCTGTTCCCCATCCCAGCCTGTTTGCCTTCCTAACTGCAAGAAATAGGAGCGTGCCTCCATCTGCTCCCAGCCATGCAGGGCTGCTACAGAAGGACCTGCAAATCACATCCCTGCCTTGAAGCAGTGGCAGGTACCAGATGGACCACCTGGCTATGAGACAGCAGGTGCTCCCAAGCCTGGTTAGTCAAGAGGTCTCTGCCTCCATTTCTCTTCTCAGCAATTCTCTCCCTGGGAAAACCCTGTCATCAGGCTGACTTTGAGTCTGTCTTTTCTTTCCCATGGGAGATCCATTCCTCCCCCCCTGTGCTAGAGTGAGGTATCTGGAGGCATGGCCAGGAGTGACAGAGGGTCCATGCAGCCCACGGCCAGTGGCCACCATCCAGCCTTTCTGCTCTGGTGACAAGCAAGAGCTGTGCCCAGCACAAAGGCCTGTCTGTGCAGGGGATGAGGGGGCTGGAGCAGAGGGATGAGTGGCCACCTGAGAGCAAAACCAGCCTTGTTCTCTGTGTGAGGCTGAAGACAGAAGAGGCTGCTGCAGAGAAGGGTCTGTAGCCACATCATGTGGATCCAGAGAGGACACTGGGTGTCAGCTGGCCTTATGGGTATCTACTTTGTGCACTGAAGATCCCACACTTGGCAAAATCAGGTTTCATTTCTTATCCCCTGGCAAGAGACCCTCTGGACTGAGGGGGATACTACTTGAGAAGCTTTTCACTGACCATTTTCACTGTTCCTAGGAAAGACAGCCCAAGGGGGCAATCTGAGGGCAGAGTTCTGGCTATGGACCCAAGGTCTAATGCTAATGGGTAGAAGAGGCTGATGGGACTCAAAAGCTCAAGCAGAGGCCTATAATTAGATGCTGTTGTGCTGAGTGTCCTAGCAAAGCCAGGGCTTACAAACAGTCCATGATGGGCAGAAGTCACAGACCTAGGGGAGAGTTTAATGTGATGAACAGGGTTTACTCAGAGGCACATGCCCCGAGGTTGGATAGTTCCAGAGGAAGGTCAGGGTTACCATCACTATCTTCTCCAGGTTTCTGTGTACAACAGCTTGACACGTGCTGGTGATGCTGGCCTGTGTGAGGCACTGTGGCACTCGGGGCAGGGGAGACCAGCAAGGGAGGCATGAACCCTGCCCAGTCCTTGAAGAGCCCAAACAAATGAGCCAGCTGAGCTCAGAGTCCAGGAGCAGGGGGGTTATCAGCACCATGTGGAGTCATAACTCACCCCTCACCCAAACCCATGGCCGTGACAGAGGTTCCCTCTGCCTTGAAACATCTCCTCGACCTCCCACTGGGCTGGGACTAGAAATAAAGAGACTGTCTTGGTGTGCTGCAGCCCCAGCTTTCCTGACTAATGGCTGGAGCCACTGTGCCAGTGCTGTGTGCCCAGCAAAGTGAATGCTGGGGTGGGCAGGAGAAGGTGTGTATTGCTGCCAGCACATTAAACATCCCTACAAAGCCTGCAGTTAGGAGGACACTAGTTTCACTGGAGAATTAAGCTGCACCAAGCTAGGGCTACTTTTTTTCCTAGGGAGAGGCACCAAGACCCCTTTTAGGCAAGCCCAGAGTCACATTCCCACCAGAGTAGTTCTGCTGATGGCCTTCCTAGCCTGGAGGTGCCAAAACCAAAGGAAATGTAAGGACAGATGATCAAAGTCAGTTCAGGGGCTGTAAGTACACACAAGAAAAAGATCACCCCTGTTCTGAAGAGGTTGCAGCACACGGTGTTTCCTTGCTGCTCTTGCCTATGTCACCTTGCTCACTTAGCCAAGACCTGTGTCATTTGAGAAGCAATGTTGTCTAAGGGCTGGAACAGAAGGCAGCAGCTTGTTGGTTTGGTGCTGTACAGTGGAGACAATGGCACAATCTGGTCATTACTGGGCCTGTTCCTGCTCTTCCCCTTGTCAGCTGCACCAGCGTGGTGACTGGGGACCAAGCTGGGGGAAGGGGTATCTTCTGGGTGTGGGGAGAACCAAGGCTGTGCCCATTTATGGTCATTAAAGATCAGGGATGTGTTGCACATCCTTGCCATGCTGTAATTTATATCAGCTGCCACAGTTTCCATTGGATACAGGACCCCTCTTGGCTCCAGAGGCAGTGCTGCTGGGTGCTGTTAGGCTGTGCACTGCACCCCACGACTGGACACACTGGGGCTCTGTGTATTTTACTTGGGAAATACAAGTTCATTTTTGTGTACCAAGGGGCTGAGCCCCAGGTGGTCGGTGCTGAGGAAAGGGCAGCTTCAGAGCAGCCCAGGATCCAAACCTACAGGGCAGCTCTTGTCATGACTCCAGAGCCAAGTGCTGTGCTTGTTGTGCCATAAAGCACATGGTGTCTTACGAAAGGCTTCAGAAGAGGCTTCTTGCTTCTCTCTTCGAGGCCATGGTTGTGAAAGACACTCGTGTGCACCAGCACATGAGTCAACATGCATGGACCACAGGGCCACTTCTCTCCTGGGGTTTGCCCTGGTGCAGGCACATCCACCTGCTGCCCCTTCCCTGGGCTTGCAGAGGTTTTCTGCTCTCACCCAGGAGGAAGCAGGGAGAGGAGGGCAGCGAGGGACAGGACCTGCTGCCATTGCTTGTGACATCTGTGCAGCCCCTCGTGCTGCCCAGCCTGGTGGGATGCTCCAGCTGCAGGCAGGGATGTCAGACCCAGCCCTGGGCATCTTCTGAAATGGAGGAGAGGGCTTGCAGGGGAGCAGGGAGAGGCCAGGAGCTCCGTGTGTGCAAGTTTTATGAGGAAGACTTGTACTAGTGAGGGGGCTGAGGCTGCCAAACGTCTCTGATGTGCTTGGGTTCAGCAAGAACTCAGAGCAAGTGGGGGAGGGCTTCTTAGGATCTCCTTGCAGAGGGAATGATTACAGTGTGCTCTGATCCTCAGAGGCGGCTTGTTTGGGGATTTGCTTGATGCCGTGATTTCTAATGGGTGTGCTCATGTATCCCTTTGATAGAAGCTGAATAGGATCCTTTGGGGAGGATGACAGCAGTCCTGGTAAAGGGTGGGAGGGAGAGAGGCTTGCACAGAGCAGAGCTTGTAGAAGGGGGAATGTTCTCAGTGCCTGAGGACCCAGGAGGGAATTAGGAGCAGGACTGAGTTTGGCAGGAGGAAAGCTGCAGTGGTTGCAGAGGAAGGCAGTGGTCTGGCAGTTTATCTTTGGGCCCTCTAGGACCCTGCTGAGAGCAAGGCTAAGAACTCACATCCTTACACCTCCTGTGGCCATGCAGCGTCCTTCAACCTGTGATCAATCAGCCACTGACAAGGTTTCCTAGATGACTGCCAGAAAAGAAGCCCTTCCCACTCCCCACCCTGCACAGGAAAGGAAGCACTAACTGAAGAAAAATCAAGCACCAGAAAGGAAAACTGGCCTGGCAATCCCACACAAGCCACAAATTGCCCTGCCCCAGAGCTCAGGTGGCCTTGCCATGCAGAACAGCTGGGGACACGCTGCTCCAGTGGGAAAAGCACCACATGAGGCTCTGCCCTGCCTCCAACTCCAGGGCCATGTCCTTCAGCTGACATACACAAGCAGATAGATCCCTGTGTCCTGGTGTCCCATCCCTGCTGTGCTGGTTCCACCCTCGGGCTCCTGGCCCAGCAAACCAGACTGCTGCTCCCACCGGGGTGCCACGGTGTCAAGCCATGTTGTCTCATCTCCTATGGGATGTTATCCCAGACACCAAGTAAGCAGGAACAGTGCAGGAGTCACCCCTCAGGATTCAGAGGAGCTGATTTGCATTTGCTACTCATTCAGTTGGGAGCTCAACTAGCAATTTGCCAGTGAAAGAACCGTTATCCCCCAACTCCCCCCAGTCCTTCTGAGAGTTTGATTTCTCAGCTTACAACAGAATGATCATGGTAGGAATTAATTCTCTGGGGCTAATAGTTCCAGCTATCACACTAGAGAAAGAAAATGCTTTCCTTCTCTCCCAGCATGGCAGGAACAGACTTTCAAAAATGTACCCTGATTTTTAAATACCCTTTTCGCCTGTGGTGTAAATACTAAAATGTGTTGTTTTTTTTTCTCTCCCCTCTCTACCAGAGTTTAAAAATATCGCTAGCCTGGGGAGGTGCATCTTTCAGTGAGATTTATAATGGCTGTTCTCAAGTGATGTGGAAAATGAGCCTCCCTCTGCCCCATCCAGCCTGGCACCTTCCAAGAATTTATTTCCTTTATTTGCATGAGCCTAAGAATACTTAGAGGCTGCATCTCCACCCGAACCCTCTAATTATTTAAGTTTTGGTTATGGCCAGTCTCTGGGGAGCTGACTAGGTCCAGGCTGCTGATCCTTCCCTCCTCTGGGTAATTCAGCCCTGCATTACTGCCCTTTGATAACGACCAACAAATCACAGCTGCTGGATCTATTGCCCGCCATGGATCACCCTGGCTCCATAAATCGGCTGAGCCTTTGGAGCGAGCCCTGCGTGGCCTCCCCCTGGCAGGGCTGTGCACATGGGTGGGGAGCAGCCAGCAAGATGTGGGCAGGGGTTTGAGAGTCACCACGGTGGGGAGCTTGCAGGGGCAGGGACTTCTGCACAGCACCGAGTGTGGCACGATCCTGACCCAGCTGGAGCCTTTAGATGAGATCTCCGCTTAGCTTGTAGGGCTCAGCAAGAAGCTCTGCTGCCAGCCAGTGTCCAGCTCCACAGTCAAGCTGTGGCTGCCTCTGGATGTAGCCTGACTCTGCATCACCTTCCCACAGCACCTGCTGCACCAGCACCCCCTCAGTCCCCACCTCTGTCTCCTTGCTGTTGCCCGGCCAGGTCCCTGCCAAGCCCGGGGCTGAGGCTGAATCTCCCGTAAACCTGCTTGGCCAGAGAGTTTCAGCAGTAAGGGGCTCTTTTCCCACCCCCCGTGCCAAAGCTTCCCAGCCCCTGCCTGATCCACAGGAATCTGTGGTCTCTGGAGGCTGTGTGGTTGCCAGCACCTCTGCTCCCGTTACGCTCCATGATAAAGAGAAAGCAAGAGAGGCTTTGATTATGTTATGACAAGCAACAGAGAGATGGAGTGAAAGCTGCACTCTGCCTATTGTAATTCCAATTAGTGGGGGTAGTGTGGCCAAAGCCTGACAGCTGTATTGATCCAAACTTTGTATGGGGAGAACGTATAATGCAGTTTTCAACTGTCCCTGGGGCATGGGGCCAAGCACATGTACAGCTGTGGGGCAGGAGTGGAGAAGAAAGGCCTGTTTCTAATGGAGCACAACAGGCAACTGCAGCAGTTCACCATCTGAAATGGCAGAGCCAGCCTGGAAGCTAAGCTCTCTCTCTAGGGCTGGATTTGCCTCCAAATCTGTGCTGTGAAATCCCCTTGAACCCCTCAGGACTTCTTTCTACCCGCATGAGGAAGCAGGTCTCCTTGGTGTGCATGTGGAATGAGTTTGTCAAGACTCAGTTTCTTCTCTAGACAGAATGTACCCGAGTAAGATAACCCAGCAGTGCTCTCCCTGCTGGGGAACAAAAGCCCAGGGCTGCTTGGGAAGTGGGGAGGAAGGAGGAAGGGGGAGTTTCCTCTTGTACTTCAAGGCAGCTCCTCAAGGTCAGAGCTGAGGCAGGCTGGCAGGGGCTGTGGGCAGGCTGTTTGTGCAGATGCTGTCTCAGCTGTACCCTTTCTGGAGCTAAGGGGAGGACTCCAATTTGCTGCTTTGCTGGTATTGATCTGAGGCCTTTCACTGGCTTTAAACTTACTCCAGAGATAAAAGGCTAAAATAATTCTTTTTAGGGATATATATTTTATATACCTGGCATGCCAAGTGCTGCCAGACCTGTGGAGTACCTCGCAGCACCTCTCTGGAAATGGGAATATCTGCTGCCTCACACTGACTTCTACCGGGCGTGAATCAGCTTTTACTCAAAGGGAAAGGATGGCCTGGAGGTGATGGCAAAGGCAGGCTGAGCTCAGAAGGGTTGGCATCATTTCTTGGCTTTGCCACAAGCTCCCTGGAATCTCCTTGGCTAGCTCACTTCACCTCTGTGTGCCTTTCCTTCTCAAGAGCTGTCTGCAGCCATCCCTCTCTTTTCTGCTCATATTGCCCTGTGTCTGCAGGGTGCCTTGCACAACTGATCTTGCCCACGTTACTCTATCCAAGCAAGGACACCATTTGCAGAGCACAAGGAAAGGTGACTCCCCTTTATTTTGTCATTTTTCCTGGCAGCCAGGAGCCAACAGCCCAGGGATTTTAGGAGACAAGAAACATTTTGCGTAGATGGATGTACAAATATTCTGCCAGTGCAAACACTGGACCCAGTGTCTTCCTGTTCTGTGTTATGTGTGGGCTGAAATCATGCACTGGGCAGGACAGGTGGCAGGGGTTCACATTGTGCCCCATCCTTGGTGGATTGGCTGTGAATGATGAGGCAGGAAGGATGGCTGGATGCTGGGGACAGTCACATAAGTCTTCAGCTATCTGCAATGTGTTTTGCTTTTGCCACTCATGTCCTAGGTGGCTGTGAGCAGGTTTCATAACACCTGAGGTGCCCCGGTGCAGGATGCAGATAACAGAGATACTCCTCCTGCCTCTTGCATGAACAAGCACTTCAAATACCCTGTTGGTCCTTCCAGAAGAGAGGGCACATAGCAAGAAGGCAAACCCAGGCCTATGAGCCATCCAGCTTGTTCCACGTGTGAGCCATCACATGGTACTGATTATTGTTGCCTCAGACAGCAGATGGATTTAAACAAGTGTCTTTATGCTAGAAAAGCTTTCTAGTCTATCTCCTGGGTAGATGACGATTTTAGCCATATGCAAGAGTCTATGGCATTCCAAGTCTGGGAACAAACATCCCTAGGAAAATGTGTACAACAGCAAGCCCTTTCTTTTTGTGGCCAAAGAAGCTGCAAGAAGGAGGGAAAGAAGGTTTGTATCCAAGCTCCCTGGAAGCTTGGAGCTAGGAGACTGCAGCTCAGTACGAAAGCAAGCTCAGTGATTGCCTCCTGCCTGCCTGGGGTCTGTCTGCATCCCCCTCCTCACCCCTCCTGCCCCAGGGCACCCCAGCAAACCAGGCTGGGAGCGTTTCAGACTGGGTGAGTTATTACAAAACCTGGTCAAGACAGAGAGAGAAATGGAGGGTTTAAAGTTTGATAATTGTTAATTATTACCCAAGCTTCCTGTGGGAGTTTCTGGGAAAAAGACGTGCCTCTCTTTTGCAAAGGTGTTTCGTGGACCATTAGTCTCTGCCCTGGCCACGCTCAGTCCTTTCTTTCTGCCTTCTTTCTGCCTCCAGTGGGATTAATAAAGAGCTCCTGGAGAGCATCTTATCTAGCAGCTGAATAATGTTTGCAATACAGGGAGGGGAGGCAGCTCTGATCCGGGAAAGGGAGCAGAGGACAAAAAAAAAAGATGGACTATTAGGGCAGGGGGAGGGTGTGGGCCAGGCTGGGCTGTGCTGGCGCGTGGGAAGCAGGCATGGCTGCTCCTGCACCCAACCTGTTCTGCAGGGAAAAGCTGTGGGTTTCCAGGGCTTGTCAGGTTGGGGAAGAAAGGGCTGAACCCAGGAGCCAGCAGAGAAAATTCTGGGAACCCCCTCAGAAGGAAAGGAAGCAAGAGAAGAGGTGCCTTGGACATCCCCGTCCACCCTGGGAGGCTGCAAAGCTGCTGCCCTGGCACGGATCTCCCTGGCGAGGTGTTGCTGCCTGGCAGGTCCTGCTCCCAGTCTCTCTCCAGCAAAAGTGGCCACATCCAAGCTGGCACCAGTGCTCCTGCCAGGCAGGAGGGAGCCCCGAGGCGCCGGGCCACACCTGAGAGGCAGGACGGGCTCTGCTCTTCTCACGGGTGTGGGCTGGGAGCCGGTTGGGCCGGGCTGAGCCCCCCCAGGCCAGTATCTCTGTGAGCGTGCCAGGGCCACGGGAAAGGGAGCAGCTTGGCACAGGAGTGGTTGGCACAGGGATTGCTGCTAGGCAGGAGGGGGTTTAGCTCCCACCTCCCCGCAGAGTTCCATGCAGCATCCCAACACGCTCATCTCTCCCCCTGGGACTGCCTGCTTTCCATCCTCTGCTTCTTCTGGCCCTTCAGCCCTGACAAACACTGCTTCCCAGGTGGGATGAAAGCTTCCTAGGACTCTGGGCAAGAAAAGCAGCTGGCTAGCCCCCACAGATCTGGGGATAGGTGCTTGCAAAACTCAGCCATGATGAGATTGAGCTGGTCTGGAGCTAAGGAAGTTGTGATGATGGTGGTAACAGCTCCAAAACCAGCTTGGGAAAGCAAGTGTTGCTTTGGGTTTTTCAGGAGAAAACAGGCCTGAGCAGTTGAGACAGGCTGTGCTAGGAACAGAGGTTCCTAAAGGAAAAGCCAATGAAAAGCCAGTTCTTTCATTTTTTCTTCCTTGCAACAATGTTCCTTGTCATCTTTAGCCTGTTTCCCCATGGAGAGTCCTTCCTCTTTGCAGGTCCAGACAGCTTTGAAGGCTTTGAAGTGTTGTTTCACACTTGCTGCTTTCTCCCAAAATGCAACCAGGTATGGGGCTGCCCACACCAAGTTGTGTTGGGTTTGCAGCTCCCTTGGCAAATCCCATGAGGAGAGAAGAGGTCTGTGCCCCTAAGAGACGCCTTCTTCTCTCCAGGTGCCTGGGACATGCCTGGCTGCTTCTCTTAAATACTCCAGAGGAGTCATGGGTATCTCCAGGAGGGCTTAGATGTTGTTTGTCTGCTCCAAAGCCCCACACCATGGCCCCACGTGGACAGGCTTGAAAGTTAATCCACAGGGAGATTAGTGGCTAAGTTTTATCTTTACCCACCCCGGTCCTCATCCCCAGTCTGCTTAGATGAATCCCTCTGGGAGACCTGGCAAGGCTGTGCCAGCTGAGCCCTGTGCCCATTCACTTCACAGATGAAGAGGTCTGGCCCCTGTGCCTGCCTGCTGGGCAATCCCTGGTCTTAGGGAGGAAGGTTTGCTAAAGAAGGGCAGGGAGATGCTCCAGATGTCTGAGAAAACTTGGCTCTTCCCATAGCCAGGGAAGTCCAGCTCATGGCGTGGTGGGTCTCAGAGGGTTCATACCCATTGGGAAGGGAGCATTCATGTCCTTCCCTCCTGTGAGGCCACTCCAAGGTGGCATCAAGCCTACGGATGTCTCACCATGGCCGGAGGGGGAGGGAGAGGAGCGTGAGGGGTGCGACCTCCCTGTGCCCCTGCCCTGTGCCCCCTTGAATTGGGATTTGGCTCCCCAGGACCATCTGTTCCTTTCGGCCCGTTGCCATGGCGACAGGGTGGCTTCAGCTGGGGTTTCACCAGCAGCGGCCAGGGATGCTGGGAAAAAAAAAAAAAAACAAAACAATCCAGGCAGGGAAAAGTCTTCCGTATTTTTTCCTGGGCGGAAATGAAGAGGAGAGGGAGGGATCCTGCCAGCAGAGGCTGCCTCCCTTCCTTCCTCCCCGTGCCCCCGCACGCTGTCCTGTCCCCAGGCTCCTCCTTGCTCACCCCCTTTCCCTTCCCATCTCTCCCTTTCCCTCCAGTTTGAGCCTCCTGTGTGTGTGGTGACACCGTGGCTGTGCAGGTGTGTGCTGGGAGGTCTCCTGTGGCTGTGGCTCTGTCCCCATGGGCTGGTGGCTCTCAGCCTGGTGGTAGCTCCAGGCTGAAGTCACCCAGGCAGTGCTGAGCACGAGGACGTTCAGGACTTCTGCTGGTGGGTGGCTCGGGTTGTGCTCGCTGTCAGCCCAGACAATGGGAGCAAGATTCTGGGTTCCTGCTCGCTGGGGTTGGGCCCCTCCTCTCCTGATGCAAAACTTGTGGTTGCATGGGAACATGTTGGCTGGTGGGCAAGTGTGGACTGGAAACGGGCTGAGATCTGCTGCTGGCAGAGAAGAAGACATGGCCTGGCCTCCTGCTCTGCCTCTGCACCAAGAAGAAGCTGGGCAGATCCCCTCGTCCTGCCTGTGTGTGCAACCAAGAGGAGGCTGTGGCAGCTTGGCTGTTTGTTTTAATGCAAAGAGTCACTTGTCAGACTGAGTTACTCCCAGTCTTTCTCACTAAATAAGCCTGCATTAGAGAGTAGGAAAACAGGGCCCTGCTATTTGTTTACGTGTGCCTGTGTCTGCCTGTGTGTCGGGGTATTTCAAGTGGAAATGGATTTTAAAAAAGCAAAAGCAAACCAAAGAGGAAAAAATAAATAACTATCTGTTTGTAGACAGTAAGAACTGGGCTAATGTGTGGCAGATGAAAATGAAATGAACGCAAAGTGACGGATTGACAGAAAGACAGACATGTTTTTGTGCTGGTTTAGCATCCTGACAGAAACAGAAGATAATTCAGGTTGCGAAGGATGTCAGGAGGTCATCTGCCTACCTACTGAGGCAGCTGGGTGTGCTAAATGCCCTCTGTCAGGAGCTCAGTGCCCCTTCCCGTGGCAGCAGACACCAGAAGGCAGCTCTCAGTGGCAGGGCTGTGCAGGGCCAGGGCAGAGGGTAGCTGCGGGGCCGAGCCCGGGGTAATTCCTGCACAGCCTGCAAACTGATGGTAATGGGGCCAGGAGCAGCGTGGCTCAGAGAGGCAGGGGGTCAACAGGCAGTGAGTAAAGCAATAGCAAGCTGGGGGACGTCTAAACACAGAGCTGCAAAGGCAGTCTGAGGTTTTCGACGATGAGGCTTTTTGTTTGTTTCTCCTAAATCCAGGGAAACGGGATCGATGGAGTGAGTTAGCACTGTGTACCTTCCTGCTGGAGTCCTGCTGTGCTGGCTGCAGTCCCAGCCAGGACATTTTCCCATCTCGGGCTTTACCCCTGCACTGGACATGTCTCTGGGCATGTTTGCTCCCAGGACAGTAAGGGGCATTCGGGGCCAGGGCCGAGTCTGCTGCCGTGAAGATAAGTCTTGGTTTCCCAGTGAGAGCTGTGGGAAATAGAGTCTCAGACCTGAGGCTTCACTCACCTGTTGTGGGAGCTGAGAGGAGAAACCAAGGGCTTGTGTGGCCCCGTGAGTGCAGAGCTGGCTTCAAGTCACCTTCCTCTCCCCCTTATATCCCAGATCTGAGTGCAGTAGGACTGAATGTCACCTGTTCTCTTGTGACTAACGATTTACAAGTGCTCATCCTGCTTTCTGTTTGCAGAGCAAATGCCCTTTTCCTGTTGGCTCTGCCCTCCCTGCAGTGGGGAATCAGCATATTCTGGTCTTGAAGCTTCTCCCAGATTTATGAGCTTGCTCTTCACCTTGAGAATGAGGCTCCCTTGCCCTGAGGAAGCTTTGAAACCCAAAACACCAATTGCTGACTTAAGCAAACACCATTGATCCTCCAGCATGTACAATTTCTTTCTCTTTCCTTTTTAGGACACAGGTTGTTGAGATTTTGTTGTTGTCATTTCTGTATTTCTCTTTTTTCTGGAGAGACACGAGTCCCAAACTGTTCTGAGCAAAATCAATGTGATTTGAAAAGAACTCACTGATAACTCTTATGGGGGATTCTGCCTCCTTGCCAGAGACCAACAAAACCTCCTCCCCCCCAACAAAAACTCCTCTTGGTTTCCTCTCCCCTTGAAAAGCATGGTTCTTTAATTGGCTTTTAATCTGGGGAAGGCAAGAGCTGTTTGCATTGAATTGGTAATGGGGGATAATATCTTTCCCTGAGTGATGGGTTATTTGATCTCTGTGCATCAGAAACCTGAGCATATGTCTGTGAAATCAGGCTTGGGGGGGACACACACACACTAGGTCTGGCTCAGGGCCCAAGCAGGAGCACAGCTGCTTTTTTATTTCCAATAATAATTAGAAATAAGATGGGGAACAATCACCTTTTGTCCTGTTGCTCCAGGGCATCAAATGATACTAGGAAGGCCGGGAAAAGCCTTCAAAGAGATAGGAGGGGTGTTAACACTACCTAGCCACTTAATGGGACAAAGCCAAGCCAGTGCTGCAGGCTGCCCCACCTTAGTCTGGTTTTAGAGAGGCTTCCAGTCATGGAAGGCTGTAAATACCTGCCTGAGCAGATGCACTTTGAGGAGAGCAGCTCTGCTCCCCACAGCCTTGCCACCCTTGCTTAGCTCCAAGCAGGTGGGGAGCCCTGAGGAGAGGCAGCTGTGGATGCTGCACACCGTGGGACAGACCTGCACACCCACTGCCCACCAGCACCCTGCTGCTCGGGGACATGCCAGGCAGTTTGGAAACACCCCTGCAGCCATTCCACCTGGGAAGGGGAGGAGAGGCTAAACCTGGACAGCTCAGAGCCACATCTCTTGTCGTTGGTGTGACCAGACGTTTAATAGGGCTGCAAGAAATGGGCAGTTTTGGCATGGGGACATTGTTTTGACCTTGGTTGCCACCAGTGTCCTACACTGCACAGGGCCAAACACTGCAGCAGTGGCAGCTCATGGTCCCCTGGGGCTGCAGGCTCACAGTGCTCAGAGCAGCAGTCCCACCACGGGGGCTGTGCCTCTTTGCACACACGTTCAGCTCCTCCTGTGCCACTAAATGTCACTGTCAGGCCCTCTGCTGGGCCCCAAATGGGCTTTGAAAAGGGGATGAAAGACAGATAGATCAGGCAGTCACCGGTTTACCCTCTCGAAGTGATATTTGCTCTGCAGGCATCACCGAGGTTTTGTAGAGAGATCCAAAGGGAAGAGCATTGACGTCAGGAAGCCTATGGATTGGGACTGGAGGGAGGTGCAGTAGGTGCTGGGAGGCATGTGGGCTTGGGAGAGAAATGCACCAGGTCCCTGAGAGCTGAGCCCAGTGAAACGTGCTCTTAAATGCCTCCTGGCTTCAAGCTGACTCAAGCACACATGGGAAACTTGTTGATGTGGATGACACTGTTCATCCCTGGCTGGTTTGGTTTGGTTTTGTTTTGTTTTCTTGCTGCAGCTGCCTTTGGAGCAATAAATAGCTGTGGATCTTGCCTGTGGTCTGTGCAAAGTAGTTAATATTTAATCAGAGGTCTGAAGCTGGATTTGGTTGGTTGGCAAAACATAAAAATTGCCTTTTCTGTTTTCAGAGCTAGGCAGATAAGGCCAGACTTTCCAAAAAGCTCAGGGTTGGCTTTTAATTCATTAATTATTTTAAGATAGTAACGCACTGGGCAGTGACAGGTTTTCCAAACACCTCAGCTCCCAGCAAACCACCTTAATAAATGCCAAGACATCTGAAATGACTGGCACCCAGCATGCCTCTGGTGTGAATTATTTACAGAAAAAGCCCTACTGACACACGCTAGCAAAGTGTTATCTGCCTCCAGTCCCTCTTCTCCTGTTCCTTCTTTTGGGGTTTCCCTCCAGATCTGTTCACATGGTTGGATTCTGCTCCCAGGATACAAGTAGCAGGCTGTTCCAAGCTCTGAAAATACTGGAGTACCAGAGGCAGGACACCACTCAACAGCTGCCTTGCAGCATCCTGGTCCCTGTGGAGTTTTTATTGCCCCTTTAGTCCTTTAATTTGGGAAAGATGCTGGCATACCAGCCTTAGAAAGTTGCTTTTCCCCCTCTTCACCTCAAAAGTATATGATCTCTTTCCAGGAAGATAGGAGTGAAACCTGCCTGTACTTGGAGCCAGCCAGACCCCTCAGCACAGTGTGAGCAGAGAGCTTGATGGATCCTGTCCCTCTGCAGAGCACAGCCCTCCAGTTGGATCCCAGTTGCTCCCATTTGCAGTGTTTCCATGTTGACTTCAGATTGCTGTAGGAATTTGGCAATCCATGGGGTTCTCCAGTATATTTTGCAATGCCAGATTTCAGGATTATTATCCCTTTAGACTAAGCAGTGGGATGGCCAAGACTTAGCCAGCTGGTGTTTTCTCTGTGTAGGAGGGCATGGTTTGTTTGTGAGAAGGACCAAGCACCAGCATGTCAGCTCTGTTGCCTGATCACAACATCATGCCTGCTAAAACCCAGGGCTTGTCTTAGGTCATGGAGTCCACCAGACCACTTTCAGGGTCCAGTGCCTTGTCTGGTCTTGTTTCTGAGGGTTAAGTAGACAGTTATGCAAAGGACAGATACCTTGGTTCTGACCCTGCTGATCAAAACTCTCCCTGCTGGGGCTGTAGCACAGGGCTGACTGAAGTGTAGGTGTTGAGAACCTGCTTTCCACTGCCTTTGGAAAGGAAGCAGACTGGGACAATCAGACCATGCCAAATGCCCTCTGCCAAATATTGGCCCCTGATCTCCTTGACCTGGTATTCAGGCCATATAAAATGCCATGGTCCATTTGAAGCCAAGAGAAGACTTAAGACCCTTTATAGACCCAGCAATTTGGTGTCACGTCACCTTAACTCGACAAAGCATGGGAATTCTGCACAGTTTGGGCCAGATTTTATAGTCTTTCCCATCAACATTTCTACTGCTGGTGTCCTGAGTCTCAGGTTCAAGAGAGATGTCAAAGGAGCTGGAAAGAACCCTTACAGGTTATGAAGGACATATGGGACAGATCTTTTCCAGTGTGTCACCTTGCACTGCCAGTGTACAGGTGACACTCAGTGCAGGATCCAGCCCTCTGCCCCTTCTGCACAAGTGCAAGGGTTGCAGGATGGGGTTAATGCTCTGGCAAAGCATCCTTTGTTCTGGGCAGGCTGCTGAGGTTTGGCAATGGAGCGCTGAGGAGAGAACACCACAAAATATATACGTCCACACTTTATGGTGCTGATTTTCGGTTTCAACAGCTGTTCCATTTGGAACGGATGAACAGGCACTTCGGCTTAGTAGGAGTCAATTAAAAATAAACCGAGGGAGAAGGATTGGTGTTGGAGCCCAGCGACGCTCGTCGGACATAAAAGTTGCATCCTTTCAAGCCTGGATTTTCTCTCCAATTTGCCACAGGCGGCAGGATCTAACTCGGAGCTCTCATTAGCATAGAAATGCTGTTGCTTGCTCGGAATTCCTGGCCCCATCCTTTGTTCCTGCTCATGACAGGAGCGGCGATAAAGCCGCTTCCCAGCCCACCCGCCCCCTCCCCTGCGCAGCCGGTGCGGCCGGGCCGGGCAGGGCTGGTCCAGCCGCTCCGCTCCGCTCCGCTCCGCTCCCTTCCCCCGATGCCCTTTGTGCGAGGGGTCGGTTGCTGGATGGCGGGGGCTGAAACTGCCGAGCCGAGCGGGGAGGGGGGCTCTGGGGCCGAGCTGCCCGGGCGGATTAGCCGGCAGACAGCAGACATCTGCAGGGGGGCGGGGAAGGGCTGCTGCCTTTTGTTGTGGCTGGTTTACCTTCTGTGGCCAGAATATGGCCATCGGTCGTGGCCATCCGTGGGGGTTTTTTTCCCTCTGCTTCCCCAAAGCGGTGAGGAAAGATAAGCTGGCTTAGCCCTGCATCTGCAGAGGGGAACATCCTGCTGCTTTGGGTGCACAGGAGAGGAAGACTTTGAGCAGGAGAGTTTGATTATAGGTAGAATCATGGACTGGTTTGGATAGGAAGGGACATTAAAGACCATCTAGATCCAACCCCCCTGCATGGGCAGGGACACCTCCCACTAGACCAGGTTGCTCAGAGCCCCATCCAACCTGCCCTTCAACACTTCCAGGGATGGGGCTTCCACAGCTTCCCTGGGCAACCTGGGCCAGTGTCTCACCACCCTTACACTCCAGAATTCCCTCCTCATGTCTCACCTCAATCTCCCCTCTTCCAGTTTTAATCCATTCCCCCTTGTCCTCTCACTCCCTGCCTTTGTCCAAAGTCCCTCCCCAGCTTTCCTGGAGCCCCTTCGGGCACTGAAAAATTAGGACTCCTGTAATGTCCCTGCTCTGATTCCTGGCCTAGACATGTGGTTTTTCACAAGAAACCTCACATCTTTCTGTCTGTTTTTTTGCCAGCAAGAAACTGTAAGCAAGGGGGGAAGTACAGGGTCACTCAAAGAATGTAAGATGGTATGACTCCCTAATGGAAGAGACTTGATGGCCCCACAGTAGGATCATAAGTTTCCTCCCCTTCCTACTGCTGCTAAATGGATGCTCCCCTTGAGTTCCTCTCTTTGCTGAGATCGGAGAGATCAACAGGTCCTTGCAGCATCAGACTCTCAGTGCCTCCTCCCCTGCAACAAATACATCTGGGTTACTACCATTGCCTCTGTCTCACCGACTGGTTGTTCAGGAGGGCAGGAGGGGGTGGGAGAAAGAGGAGGCCAAGCATCATTTTACAAAGGCTGGATCGAGCATTGGGCCAAAATACATCATCTTTAAGTGATGAGTCAGAAATCTGATCCACAGGCAGTGTCAGTTTTCACAGAGGGGTAGTTTGCAAAGGGAGAAGAAGAAAGACAAGAGCTTTGCTTAGAAATTTGGGCAAGAACTGGTATTGTCAAGGAGGCTCTGGAGGAGGAGCTGAGTTTTCCTTGTGACTTGTGATTTGGGCTGTCCAGATGAAGACCCATAAAAAGACCAGCACTTCCTAAGTCGCCTCTGAGAAGAACAGGGTTTTGTGAAATGGGGTCTCTAGCTAGGCAGCCCCTTCAGAAAATATAGGCCAGGGTCTCCTAAACAAATGTTTGGAGTAGTTTTTGGGTGAGTTGCTGAATGAGCAGAGCCTCTAGTCCAGGTCAGTGAGAAAGGCTTGATTTCACTGGGGTAGGTTCATGCAAGACCCTGCTTTGACATTGGGTGGGAATATGGAGCTTATCATCCAGATTCCTTCATGTCCAAGGGAATAAAGAGGCACTTTCAGGCTAAGATTCATCTGGCCCAAAGTAGATTCCTTATGCACACTGGGTGAGTAGTGCAGCCAGCTGAGGTGAAGGTGTCTGCACTGGGCACATGAGCTGTGTTTTTCCATGGGGGGGGGCTGCTTGTCATCCAGGCAGAGTTTCTGCTCCTCTCACCTTTCTGCCACTGCAACTTTAGGAGCCATTTCAGTCACTTGGCATCGTTTTCTGGAGATGCTAAAGAGCTTTGCAGAGTGGAAGATGGCACCTTCCTTGGAGCCTCCTTCTCCCCTTTCAATCACTCCTTGTAGCTTCCAACATTTTTTAGTAGCGTGTTTGTGTGACAGGAAAAGAAAACACAGGGATGAGAAATTAAATCTGGAGAATAAATGACAGATTTATTCATTTATTAATATGACAAAACTAATTACTGTCTCTCCAAGATTCATCTCCTTGCCTGGGTTCCCACACGCCAGTGGCTTGGTCCCAAGAGTTGCATTACTGTGACAGCAAGGCTGGAAAGAGACTCCTGAGGGGAATGAAAAGCAAAACACACAGGTGGGTCAGACAGGGCACAGTGGCATCCTGGCATGGTGGCATCCCAGCAGTGAGGCTGAGTGTGTGCAGAAAGCTGAGGGTAAGGCAGAACAGGAATGACTGCACAGAAGCAAAGTCATCACTTCAGCTGCTTGTGCTCACTGTGAGTAATTCCCAGTTCAGGGCTTCCTCTGGGACAGAAGCAGTGCTGTTGCAGAGGACATTCCAAGCCAAGTGGCCTGGCTGCAAACTGGTGTCTGCACTGCAGGGGTTACTCTCCATCCATCTAAAGGTGAGGCTGACTCTGAAAGCTGAAGTCTCCTGAGTGCATCTGGCAACAGCTGATGTGGTACTTTCAGCTGCTGGGGGGCCTTGCACTCCTGCTTGCACCTCTGCTCCCATTAACGTGTTATTTAACGCTAGGACAGGCAGAATCCTGCAATCCTGTGGGATGCCAAAACATGCTGGTGAATCTCCTGGCTTCAGCTGCTGGCATTATCAATGAAAAAGCCATTTGTCCTCAATGTGTGCATTAATTCTTGGTTCATTTTCTTCCTCATCACCTTCAGTGTGCCAAGGGCTGGGACTCTATTTAAAATCTATTTGAACAACAGTTCAAGGGTTCCACGATGTCTTGGTGAGGTTTCGTAGGCTGTGTGTTCAGTCAGTGACTTCTCTGCACCCCTCAAGATCTTTTGGTCTATTTCTACCTCTTTGTGAAAAGGCAGCAGAGGGAGGTCAGGTTTCAAACAAGCTCTCTGCATTCTGGGGCCTGATCCTTCCTTGGCAGGCAGCAGCCAACAAGGACAGTGTGGATCCTTTGCTGAGCTGTGGCTAGAAACTACTGTGGGGCTTCCAGTTCCTGGGTGTCTTTGCATTCGTGTTTCTCGAGTGCAGATGTTTCAAGGTGGGATGGGGTCAAGGGAGCCTCCTCAGCTCTCCCCACACACCCAGCTCCCTGTAGGCCACTGCAGAGTTGTGCTGCTCTATGTTTGTCAGGTTGTTCTTTCTGGCAGAGAACAATGCTGTTGTGTGAGGGTGGGAGGAAAGGAAGAAAGTGTAAGCTGGGTGCATTTGTGTGTGTTTCTGAGCCTGCCACTCTGCTTCCCCTTCCTCCAGGGATGGCAGAGCTGAGAGACAGAGGGGGAGCTCCACAGCCAGCTCTTTGGGCTGCCCTTGACACACGAGAGGGAAGTCACCACGCTGGCAGGGACCCCACAGCAAGCAGTTCCAGCACAGCTTGGCTCCCCCGCACGCCAGCCCCTGGGAGAAGGCACGGATGCTGCCAGCAGGCCTTGGCACCACAGCTCCAAAGAGAGTCCCAGGCTTTCCTGGGTGCAATACAGCCCTAGCACTGAAGGTTGAGACCCTGTGCTGGCTCCCCCAAAGCAGCTGGAGCTCCTGCTTCTTGCTACAGCAGAGCTAAGCTGCAGCACAGGTTGAAGTCAGCAAACAGAGGAGCCCAGCACCTCCTTCTCTTGCATCAGGATCTCCCAGCTCTGCAGATGCTGATACTACCCAGCATCTCCATCGTTGCAGGCATCTGTTTGCAGGAGGCAGTGGTCTGGTGACAAAGGGACAGTTTTAAATGCCTGTGTGTGATCACAGTTGTCACTGAGGGTTGCTCACCACTCACCCTGCACAGCAGTCTGTGTCCCAACAGGGTAGTGTGAGCTGTAGGGGCTTTTTGAAGTCTCTCCTTCATGAGATGTAAAATAACCCATCTGCTAGCAGGCAGCAGGATTTGAGCCCCACTTCTGCAAATCCTGGCTTTGGACCTAGGTCCTGCCTTTCATCCAGGAGGAAGGGGTTGGTTTTGGCAGTAGGAAAGAATGGGCAGTAAGCAGCATGCCTTGAAGGAGCAGTTCCTCCCTGGTGTGGCAAGCCATGATCAGCTCCTGCCCTGAAGCACAAAGGTTGAGATGGTGTCTATGTTCTCCTGAACTGTGGCTAAGGGCCCTGCAGGTGGCCTGTCTTCAGGGCAGGAGGACCACAACCTGGTCTGCAGTCATGGGAGGGCAGCCTAGAAAGAGGCTGAGGCACAGTTGTTTTGGCAGAAGCCACTTCCAGCCTCGCTCTTCCGTCCCTTGCCAGGCTGGGAAGTGGGAGGGCAGAGCAGGCTGTGGGAGCAGGACCCTAGGACCTGCATTTGTCCCATCACCTCCTTGCTTGGTCGAGTGATGCCTCCTGTGGAGAGAGAGGGTCCTCTCCACATGTGGTCTGCATCAGGGTGTGGGGCAGGCCAGGCCCACCAGGCACCCCTGGCAGTTGGTACAGATGAAGGTGCTGTGCCTCCTGCCACAGTCCATCCCAAGGCAGCTCCTGCACAAATGAGGTCAGGCCAGGAGCACTGGGGCTCCTCTCCTCCTGCTCTGCCCAGCTGCTCTGTGCTGAGCTGTGTCTTTAGGAAGGTTTCTCATTTATGGGCTGGGTTTCTCTTCTGGCTGCTTTGTTTACAGGGGAACAAATGACACAATCAGGCAGCTTGATCTTATATATTGGGAAGGAGGAGGGGATTGATCCAGATCTTCACTGTGGCTGCAATCAGCTTAGCTGTTCCCAGGGTCAGGGTCTGTAGGGATCAGCCTTAGTAGGGAGGCTGAGACCCTGCTCTCTCTGCAGGGAGGAGAGCTTCTGAGTGAGCTGTAGCCAGGTTGCTTTCCCAGTTTTCCAGCCCTCTCCTTTCTCCCTCTGCAGTGCCCTGCTTTTCAAGGCCCATCTCTGTGGACAGACAGAGCCTGAAACTTCCTCCCCTCCTGTTCCCTGGTGCTCCTTGTCCCACGTTTCTGGGTGACCCCCCTTCCCATGCAGCTCCTGGTGCTTTCCCTCTCCCCATAGCTCATGTCTAGTGCTCCTATTTGCCCAGTTGAGCTGTGGTTGGAGGGGCAGAGCTGAGGGAAGAGGCACACTACCTGCCCACCTGGCTCTACCAGCACCTGGACACACACATGGCTGATGAGCTGCCACCACAGCCAGCGCTGAACGTGGGATGGAGAAGGTGGGTAGGGAGCGAGCGTGGGAGAAAAGGGCCTGTGCATGTAATATTCCAAGTGAGGAAAATTGGTATGTTTGCTAATGCTATAAAAGAGGCAGGCTTTTCTCAGGCCCTGGGGCAGATAGGGAGGCAATAAAGGAAGAAAAAACCACTAGAAATGAGAGCCGCCAAGCTGACTGCCCAAGCAAGCTGAAACCTGCCTGGTGAGGAGGCTTGTTCCAGGGTGGGAAGGGGCAGATTCACAGTCAGGACTGCCTCTGTGCAGTCCTTTTCTCATGGTAATGGAGCCCAAGGTTTCCAGGAATAAAAGTGGGCTTTCAGTATCTGGAGTGGAACTCTGTCCCCAAACCTTCACTTTGACTTCAGGCTGCTCCAATATTGAGGAAGCCCATGAGCCCTGTTTATGCCCAGCTTGAAATATATGCCCAACCCAACAGTTTCTCTCTGCAAGTCACAACTCAGAGAGCTTATCTGGGTCCCATCTGAAGCCACACTAGGGCTAATTTACAATGACACTATAAAAGCAGGCTCATTTTAGCACCACGCCAGGACCTTTCACTTGTGCTGAACCGTGGAGGGCCCATCAGAATGAGGAATGAGAGAGAAAACTTTTTCGGTGGATCCTGCTGTGACAGCTGGATTTTTCCTCTACAGAGGTCTCATGCAGTCCCAAATATCACCCCACCCCCAGGCTCCACTGATCCTGATGCAACATTTGCATCTGTCCTCGATTCTCACACCAGAGCAGCAGCATGGAGCCTGCCCATCCTTGCTGAGGCTGGAGAAAGGGAAGGCAATGGTTCTTCTGCACTAAACCATCCCTTGTCATTAGGGCTGGGAGTCAGAGTACATTCCTCAACAAGCCAGCACAGACCCCCCCCCTTCCCCAACGTGCACACCTCCCTGCTTTTCACATCCCTGTGTTTATGACAGCCCTTGTCTGATAGGTCCCAAGTGACAGGGGCTGATTCCCTGGCCCTTCTGCTTTCCTGCTGACGTTTCTAACTAAAGCTGTATTTCTGGGGCAAGTTGTAGCAGGCAGCCCAGTTTCTGGTTGGGCTGGCTCTGTTGGTGCTCTGGGAGAAATGGAGAGGTTGGCTGCAGGCTTCAGCTGGGATGGGAGTTGCACAGTTGTGGCCTGGGAGAGGGGACGTGTTGCAACTTGCTGCCCGTTGCTCCCCCTCTCCCCCAGTGCCTCTCAGGGTTTTGAACTCTGGAAATATCTTCCAAAAAAAAAAAAAAAAAGAGTGTCAAACGGTGCCAGAGGGAAGTAAAGAAGGAAAAAGGGAAACAGCAGAAACAGGTGATTGTGTCTTAGAGGAGTAAACTTTTGGAGTTTGGAGGCATAAGGAAGACCAGCCATCCCCCAAGAGCTAATGCTCCAGGTTCTGGAATTAAATGGCTTGTAGTCTCCTGTCCCCTTGGGGAGTGCCATCCCCATGGCACACCACGCTGGTACCTCAGACAGGGCCATGTGAACCCAGGAAGGTCTTCTGAGCTCCCAGGACCCACAGACAGCTGGATCTCTGGGGTCTAGGCTGCAGTGGTGGAAGCCAGCCTCTCCCTCACCTTGTTGCTGTGCCCTCTGAGAACGCTGTGCAACTCCAAGCTATTCCATAGACAGCTGGACATTTGGTGGATAGCTTCCAAGGAAGGCAGAGGAGCATTGTGAGTCACCTCACCTTGAACATGTGGCTGAGGGACCTGGTTTCCCTCTATCATAAGAATCAGCCATGGGACAGGGCATGTGAGAAGGAACAGCACCGTTTCCCTTTCCCTGCTTCCCTCTCTCCTACCCAGCCCCTTCTCCATTTTAAATGTCGAAGGTTTTTTTCCCCCAACCCTTTCTCTTTCCATCCTTCTCCTCTCTCTGCTATCCTTTTGTCTGTCTTTGTTTCAACCCCCTTCCTACGTGTCTGCAGAATGCCTCTGCCCAGACACAACAGATGCTGAAGGGCAAGACTGGAACTACTCTAGATGCAATCTCCATTTTGCTCAAGGATCATTAATTACCTTGATGATTAAATACAATTAAAGATCCGTAAGACCTTTCTGATAACAGAGCCTTCAGCAAGGGCAGCTTTTAGGAACCTTCACCAACAGTAAAACAGAAAGAGGAGCTAGACCAGTAAGTCAGGGAATCCCAATTAAAGTCCGCGCTTAGCTCATTAACCTAATTACACATTGTGTCCAGTTCGCCTCAGCTCCAGTGAGGAGGAAGAGAGGCAGCAGTGGGGGCAGGCTGGTTACCCGTGTGCTAACCCTGCTGGGTTGTTTATGTTAGATCTCTATTGTCTCTTTGGCTGAGAAAATGGCCTTTGGGGGGGATTTCTAGCTGGGCTGCAGAAGCTGAGAAGCCATTTGTGCTGAGCCCTGGAAGGTGGTGTGCGTGCGGGTGCTACAGCACGTGTTTCCTCTTCCCTGAATTGTCCTTTCCACCTCCACCTTGCTTTGTATCCCCCTTGTCAGATGGCTTCTCCATTGCTGGGCAGCAACCTTCCCACACCCAACTCGCCCTCATCCCTTAACCCCAGAGGGGAACTGGCAGAGCTGGTGGAAGGAGGAGAGTGCCTGAATGGGATGATAATGGAGATGAGGAGAGGGGGTCTCTGGGAGAAGGGAGAAGGGAAGGGTTCAGTGCTGAGCATGGAGAATCCTTCACCTGAGGCAGGCTCCTTTGCTGCAGGGACAAGGCTGAAGCACCCCAGGCCCCCGTGACTTGTGGGTTGCTCTGCAGGGAGCCATCTGCTCTGGTTATCTGCTGTGGCACCAGACATCCCTGGCCTTTGTCTCCTTCCCCTTTCTCATAGCAGGGACACCAGGCTGCCTCTTCACCCATCCTGAGGTCTGGCCTCCTGCTCCCAAAGCCTGGCACAGCCTGGCAGGCACAAGTCTGTCCTTATGCCAGTTACTGGGGTGGGAGGAGGGAGGCATGGTGTCTTGGGAGCACGTCTGTCCCACCAAGAAAAGGAAGAGAACAGGAACATTTGCAAGCCCTGTCTCTGCTGAATCCAGGTGACTCATGGATTTGTGGTTTTTCCACACGAAAGTCTGAGGGCTGGATCCTGCCCTGTGCAGCTGCCTTCAGCGTGCTTGGCTGCCTACATGTCTGTGTTCAAAGGGACAGGGAGGAGGCAGCAGGCCCCAGCATGTCCTGCCCAGAACTAGTTGAATTTGGAAAAGCAAGTCAGAGCTCGAAGGGGTCAGGGTGCGGCCTCCCCACGTGGCAGGGCAAGGGAAGCAGGAGCATGCTGGAGACCCCGAGTCCCATGGGACCAAGCTGTGACTTTCCTAGTGCCTGCAAACAGAGAGAAAAGAAGGAGGCAAGAAGCCAAGAGGGCACACTCCTCTCAGCAGGGCAGCTCCATGTGGGTGGGCTCTGTGCCACTGCCATTGCCAGCTGGGAGGGCACAGGTTTAGCCTGGGAACATCACTGGATTCCCTGGGTCAGCAGAGTGCTTGGGAAGGAGGCAGGGGAAGGGCAGACAGGGCAGTTAGGCACGTCCAGGAGCTTCAGGGGAGGCTCAGCACAGCTTGCCAAGCAATATGCCACATACAGGCTACTTGAGCTTCTGATGGGGAACACTGCCATAGCCTCAGGTGCCTTCACACAGGACCTGGGCCACCAGCTAGCAGCTAAATGGCTGTCCCTGCACTGGGAAGAGCTGCTGTTCAGCTCTGGCTCCCATCTTAGTCTCTTGGGAAAGATCTGTTCCTTCCCTTCCCTCTGCCCACATCTAAACACACCCAAACACCATTTTCTTCCACATGGGTATGCTGTGGGCATCTGAGGGGTAGCAGGGGACCAGAAGCCAGGGGGAACTACTGGGTTTTGGGCAGGTCTAGGTAGGCTGGGGATATAGATGGACTCAATTTGGCAACCTGCTGAGTGGGTGAGACGGGATCATGACAGAGCAAGTCCCAGTTAGTCCTAGGCTGAGCCATGGTGAGGGTTTTTTGGCCTGGCACCAGTTCACTTGAGGACAGAGTGTATGAGAACAGCTGTTAAAAAACTTCCTCAGCGGATGCCAACCTGAACTGAGGCTGCAGAGGCAGCCAGGAGGCACAGAGGTGATCAGAATCCTTTGAACTTGAAGAAAACAACTAATAGGAAACAAGTTGGGAGGCTCAGACTGATTAGTTTGTCCCACTCTCTTAGCAAGCTGTGCATCAGTTCTGTGGGGTTACTAAACCCTCAGTCCTCTGCCTCTAGCCCAGCAAGGGCTGTTTCTGGGAGTGACACACTGATCTCCTGAAGCTCTAGGGCTCTGAGAAAGTGGGATCTGCCTTTCTGCAATGATAGCAGTGGAAAAGCAACCACTTCCAACCCTGCTAAATCACAGTTCCTGGGATTTTTGTAGGGGTGTTGTAATCCAGGTGGGAGGCTTGCAGTTGTGCTGCTTTGGGATCACAGGCATTGCCCCAAACCAAACAGCAGACTCTAGGGGGCAGGAAAGAAGTTCTCCCTATTGCCATAAAACTGTAGGCCAGCTCTCACAGAAGAATTTAATCTAGCAGAAGATCAGCAGACAGCTTTCCTGAGACATCCCAGCCCCACTGGGTAGCAGGGCTTGCTTTACACATTGACCATTCTTTGGCTGGTGCTCTGCTTCCAGGTAATTAAAATGGCTTAACCCTGCAGCCCAAACAGCTGCCTGCAGATAGCTTGTCTTTAGGCCCAGGAGACCCTAACCTCATTGTCTGTTCCAGAGGACTCCTTAACTGCAAAGCATGTTTGGAGGATACAAGGATTTCATTACACAGTGAGAGTGCAGGCAGAAACTCAAATACCTTTTTCTGGGATCAAGGCAACAGAGAGAAAAAAGAAAAAAAGAACACAAAAGAAGGCTTGAGAGAAGAGGAAACATGGATCATAGGGATGTGAAAGAGCAGAGGATTTGTAAATCCTGCAATGGGAGAATTTGGAGTATATTTCCCAGTTATGCCAAGTGCATCTGGAGTATTCCCAGAGCAAACAATGCAATTACTTTAGATTCACACCGTGCCAGTGAGTTGTCAGGCCTGAGGTTCAGACTCCCAAAGAGTCCTGTGCAGACTTGCACAGAAGCTGTTATGTTTTCCTGAGGGATAGGGAAGCTCTGAGAGAAAAGGCCAGATTCACTTTTCTGAGGACAACTGTAAACTTCCTCTTCCTCTTGGGCTTCCTGCTGCTTCCCTGTCTGAGTCCTTTGCTTGAGGAAATCTGCAGCAAAAAAAAAAATAAAAAATTCCAGTCCTTTTCTAAGTGCTTGTTGAGCTTGTAAAGCCCACAGGGTTCAAAACAGCCTTGGGGATAAGGTTGGGTTGTCCTTTCAGGTTGCCTTCAGCCCTGCAAAGAGGCAGTTATTTTCCATTTCAGGGCTGTTACTTCATTGGGATCTTTCCTGAGGAAGGTGTATCTCTTCCCCTAAATGAAGTCTCTTCATTGCCCTTTGGGGCACATCCTCTTGTGCTCTGTTTCCTCTGCCTGTGTGTTTTGCTGGGTCTAGCACAGGGATGCTTCAGGGGCAGAACCCATCACCTTTGCATTCTTGCATGGGTGCTGCCAGTGTGGGCTGATCTGCTGAGGGGTCAAGTCCAAAGACCCATTCCCAATGACTTTCACACCTTTGGTGCTGTGACAGCACCAGAAACAGGAGATTCTGAAGCCTGGTGCCTTTCCAGAACTAGGAAGAAACTTTGCTTTTGGTTCAATGAATTATTCTTTCATTTCATCCAGCTCATGGGTACACCAGCAAGGCACCAGTCTGTGTATTCCCCTTGCTTGAGTCAACTAGATCTGAGCAACCTGGTCTAGTGGGAGGTGTCCCTGTCCATGCAGGGGGGTTGGAACTCGATGTCTTTAGGGTCCCTTCCAACTCAAACCATTCTGTGATGCTATGATTCTAACCAGGCTGCCTAGCATGAGTCCTTTACCAGAGTGTCTGCACCATTTTCCAGTGCCTGAGCTTACTTGTAATGAGCAAGTGAATGTATTTCTGTCCTGTGCCAGGAGACATGTCCTGCTCTGCTCTGTCTCAGGTGACAACATGCCTCAAATTGGTGTTTCTTTCTCCCCACCTTTGCCTCTTCTCTGAGTCCCTACAGACAAGCCTCTGTTGCCAGACACAGCCCCTGAGACCTCTACCCTTAACTGAAGGTTGACCCTTTGAACCCTCTAACCCCCACACTAATAGGAGTTAATAACATTTATCTGTCTACTTATCTTTCTCTTCCACGGCCTACCCTGTTACTCCCCACACTGAGCTATCTGGGTACCTGACTGACAGAAACATTTTCTGGCATCCAGATGACATTAACTCATTTTCCATGATGGGAGAATTACAGTTCAGACAAATTAAGAGGCTCCCTTTAATCTCTTTTCCCTTATTTCCTTATTCTTTCTTTTTTCCTTGCCCCCGTTTGCACCCATTCAGCACCCATCTGGTTATTTCTGGAAGCCTTTCTCCACTGCTATTCTGGTCATTTTGTACAAAATCAGAGATGGGACTTTTTGTCCTCTTTTCTGTTAGTTATTTATATCCTTCCATCCATCTTCTTAGGTAGTCAAGGATCCAGCTGTGTTGTATCTGTCACCTTGGTACCTAAGCAACAAGTAAAGATGTCTCTGACCAGCTGTTAGCTCAAGCAATGGCTGCTCTAGAGCAGAGATGGCAGCCAAGTGACACTTCAGAGCAATTCAAACCCAGTTGCCAAGCCTAGAGGTGGTGAAGCACCAAGGAGAGCCCTGGCCAGGCTTGTCTCATCCTTCTGTGGAGCACTGAGACCCCAGGGGAGGTGTTTTTGCCTCCTAGGGATTCATTCTGCACAGCTCCTCCTTCCCTTGCTCCCTCAGTTGGGTGATGGTTCTCAGCTGTTGTGGGACCTGGCGTGGCTGGTCAGGAAAGTCCATCACTTCTGAATTATATCTCCCTGCTTCTTCTGCCTCTGGTGTTTTGGGTCCAGAGCCATTTCCTCCATCCTTGGATGCTTCCTGCTGTCCAAGGACAGTTGGGGAGCTGGGATGCTGGCTGACAGTGGGGCACAGCAAGAGGCACTTGCCCTCTGGACTATGCAGCCAGATGCTAAGAGATCTTGCCTAGTAGTTTTCAGCTTTCCAAGGGGAAAATATAAAAACCTGAAGGACCTTTTCTTTTCTTCATTTTTCCTCCCACCAGGGAAGCTGGCTGACAATTTTTGGGCAAAGTTTGCCTTGAAAAATGTACAACGTTCTGCAGGAACTCTGTCCATATTGTCGTGTCTGCTAAAAGAATGTAATAGTCTGGTTTGTGTTCTCTCTCCCTCTATTTTATCCCCCCTCCAATCTGAGAAGAACACGAGTTCTCTTAAATAGCCTCCCATGTAGCTGTTAGCAAGTGGGAAGGCACAAACAGCAGACGGAGGAGGAGGTGGGCACAGCAGGCAGGTGGAGGGTGGGAGCAGATCCGTCTGTCAGGAAGGAGGAAGAGACAGGGAGTCCAGAGGGACAGGCTCTGGAGTGGTCCCACCCCAGGCTACATCACATGGCTGAGCAGGTTGGCCCGAGACCCCAGAGAACCCCAGGAATGAGGTGGGATGAGACTCTTGGAGAATGAATCCAGATGGACTGGAGCTCCGAGTGGAGGATGAAGGTGGGGAGATTGACAGGCAGATGAGAGGTGCTTTCTTTTTGGGTGTGAGAGCTGTTGGAAAGGTCAGCTGTGGAGATGACTAAAACACGGAGTGGGGTCGTCAGTGGGGATGTTGGGTGTTTCACGGGGAGTTTTCCTTCTGCTTTGAAACAGGGTGGCATTTGAAGATTTCCATGGAAATTACATTTCAAAAGAAATCTTGGGGTCTGGCTTAACCCAGAATGTCCCACTGCACCACAGCCAAAGCATCTCATTCCAGCTGCAGTTCTGGTCAGTGTCCTACCATATACCATTGAAAAGCAATGAGACTCCAAAAAGGAGAAGTTGTTCTACAATAGATTTAATGTCTTAAAAGGACAAAACCCCTTTTTTTATTTTTTTATTTTTTTAATGGTAACAACTGTAACCACAAAAAAGGAAACGTTCTGTTCCAAAGTTAGCACAGACCATTTCAACCTTATCAAAGGTCTTTGTATGTATGTATTTATTTATTTATCTATCTATTTTAATTGAATTTTGTCAAAATCAGCATGTTCCTGTGGATAGTTTTGGCTTGGCCTGAATGGCACTTTCCATCAGCAAAACATGCCGCATTGGAAGATTTTTGCACTCGCTCTGATGGATTTATTCTTTTTCACATGCTTTCCATTTTTGTGGCAACTCTTTGAGCCAGGAGCAAGCACACAGACGTCCCAGGAGAGCAGCTGACCTCTTGGTTTTTGAAGACCAGGATGACTCACTGGAGCTCTCTCCAGTGGCACAGAGGAAATTCTGCCCGCCCTGCTGAGCAACCTCTTGCTCCCATCCACATATCCAGCCTTTTGAACACAGCTTCTTGGTACATAAGAAGGAAACTGGGAGCCTAGTTTCAAGAAAAGTCAATGAAATAACTATGAAAGTCAGTGAAATATGTCAATTAAGGCCAACTGAGCTATTTAACCTGCAGTCTCTGGGCCTAGTTTCTCCAGTATGAGGCTGGAAATGGGATGTTGACTCTTGGCTTGTTCCATCCTGTCGACTGTTAATAGATCTTTAGAGGGAACAGATTGCTTTTTGGTTCTGGCTTGTCTCTCATCAATCTAGACTTTGGGAACAGTTAGTTTTAGAGAAAAAATGTGATTCCAGCCCGCCATGAGAATTCAGGCCATGCAGCCACCCGCAGCTCCTGGCACAGTTGTTGGTATCCCAGCTTTACTGTTCAGGCATCCCCAGATGGGGGAAAAAAAATGAAACATGCTGAGAGAGGCCCCAAAAATCAGCCTAAACAGCAGCAAGCCAGTGTAGGTGCTTGCTGATGCATCCATCAGACTCTGGGTGATGCAGAGCTGAAATGCCTCCCAGGACTTGTATGAAGGGACATGAGAGGCCCAGTGAGTCACTCAGCACAGCGTGTCATTCCACCTCCTGAGTGACATTTGCCATCAAATTCCCCTGAGTGTTGTATCTTCTCTGGGCTCTTCTCTGGGGCTACCTGGAAGCACAAAGCCACCTTGTTTGAGGAGGGGATAATATGGCATGGGGAAGTCCTCAGTTTCTCTTCCTGAAGTTTGCTTGCCATCCCCATTGTCCTCCAGTCACTAAGTCTAAACAGCTCCTCAGTCTAAGTCCCCAGCTGCTCCTCTTTGCCCCACCAGGAAGATCAAGCCTTGCTGCCATTGAGAGGTGTCCAGAGGGAAATGTGACATGGTCCTATCTTGTAAACTCCTCTCTGCTGGACAAATCATATTCTGTCTGCAGAAGTTATTATTACCTAGAAAGATTGGACCAGATGACCCTTGAGGTCCCTTCCAACCTGGCATTCTATGACTCTAGGTCCCTTTGAACTCCTGCTCCTCCTGACTTGCCCTCTGCTCTCTGTGTGCACAGTGCAGTGAGCCCTTGCTGCCTGCCCTCACCATTCCTGGCAGGTAAGAGTGGATGTGACCATGTTGGTCTCCCTTATCATCCCCAGAGCTGTGTCCTAGGCAGGATGAGGCCAGGAGCATGACCCCTGGTGGGAGGCCTCCCCACCAGGCTCTGACCCTCAATCATTGCTTTCCTCCCCCCCTCAGATCCTCACGATTGGGGCCAGCACAGGCTGCCTTCAGTGGGTGGTCTTGTCACTCATTTACAGTCCCAAGTCTTACAAGCTCAGCAGGCTCCTCCAAGCCCCCATTTTGAAGCTCAGCAATCATTCCTGAGACAGCCTGGATGGAGGCTGTGACCTTAATAGATACAAGAGCAGCATCTCCATGCAGCATGGAATCAATCTCTCTGCCAGCCCCCCTCTGCTCAACCCCACCAGCAGCTGTGAGGCCTGGAGTCAGAGGGGCTCCCAGGCACCCAAATCTGCCATTCTTAGAGCTCTGTCTTCACTGAGGTGGCATTCCTGCTGAGCTGTAGCAGGCCATGCCAGGTCTAAACCTGGGCTAGAAGGAGGACAGCAGCCACTGATCTGGCAAGCCAGAGAGATGAGACAAACCTGGAGTGCATGTCAGCTCCTCAGGGCAGTGGGGACTGGAATTGTGGAGCTGGTTTTGCTCAGAGGTTGAATGGGACTCTCACCATCAGCCTCAATGTCTCTCATAGTTTCTGGCGCCTTTGTACACAAAATGTCATAGATTTGGTTGCAGTGAGTTTGCTTGTTGTGGAGAAAAACGTGAGCCACATTTTGGGAACTTCTAGTCGGGCGGTTGATGTGGATAATGTTCAGGTTTGCTTCCAGGCTCTGTCCACAGAATAGGTTTTTCCACTTCATCTCCTCGTGCCTCAGTTTCCTCAGCCATAAAAATGAGGGTGACCTTTTCTATTTGCATGAGTGGTGGGTGGAGCTGTGAGGCCTGACCACAAATGCCTCCATCGCTGCTTCCTTAGGTGAGAATTGTCACCATAATATGCAGGTATTCACATCTAAACCAAGCCATTCAGGTGAGATTGCCTGGGTGGCCTTGGGCACATCTCTTTGTCATTCAGCACCTCAGGTTTCCCCATCCCTGAAAGCAGAGGTAATAACACCTTCCTGCCTCTCAAGGTGTTGGAGGATTAATTAGTTACTGTTTGAAAAGCCTTCAGAAGATGCAAAGCTTTCCATAAATACGCAGGCTTATTTATATATATTACAGATGGGGCACAGGTAGGGCTGAAGCCCTGGTGTCTGTCACTCTGCACTGTGGAGATCATAAATGGTCTGGGAAGAGGTGAAATTTGTAAAATTAGTTCCCTGCACAGGGACTTGATGATCAGACAGCTGAGAAGCAGCAGGCTGGAAGTCAGGCAGGAGCACTGTGTTTTGGTTTCTGTGTACACACTGTTCTTTACAGCCTGTCGTTCACGGGCTGGAGTCTTTAAACAACCCAAAGCTGGGAAGTCTCGAGTCTCTTCCACTTTCCTGCAGAAATATCTCTAGGGCAAGATAAAACACATTAGGAGAGAAATCCCAGGCAGGCAGCCAGTGAAGGGTGTCTGTCCACTGCATCTGTTTGGTGCCATGTTTGCATTCATGTTGTTTGCAAAGATTTTTTCCTGGTTGTCAGCTCTTGACAGGTCATGAGCCACCAGAACATGGATCACATTTTTCTGGTCACAAAACAAATTGTAGTAGAGCAGAGCATGGCATTCCCACTTGCAATGGTAGAAAACATTTATCTCTTTTTAACTTCAGGGGATAGTTAAATATTGGCAGTACCTTATATATTAAAAGGAAATTTAGGTGAGACATGAGGAGGAAATTATTGAGTGGTGAGACACTGGCCCAGGTTGCCCAGGGAAGCTGTGGAAGCCCCATCCCTGGAAGTGTTGAAGGGCAGGTTGGATGGGGCTCTGAGCAACCTGGTCTAGTGGGAGGTGTCCCTGCCCATGCAGGGGGGTTGGATCTAGATGATCTTGAAGGTCCCTTCCAACCCAAACCATTCTGTGATCCTGTGATAATGGGAGGACAGCCAAGAGGAAAGCAAGACCACAGTCAGAAAGCTGTTCCTGGTTGTCATGCAGTGAAACTGTAGGAAAGTAAGAGTTTGATCTTCACAGAAACTGCAGGCCTGGCCAATCCCAGCACGCTTTGGCAGGGGTGCATTTCTCACCATGCCTTGGACAGCAGACCAGAGAGTTTGCATCCTCTGACCTTGCACCTGCCCCTCTGATAAAAGAGGCTTGATTTGAGTGAGAACAGAGACTCTGGGGGTGGTGGGGCTGGTGGGGGCAGTGAAATGAGGGCTGCTAGCTCTTAGCCCTGGCTCTGGAGACACGCCTGAGTCAGCAGAGTTTCGGCTTTGTCGCGTTCCCTTTGTGGAGGAGAGTGAATCACTGCCCGGCCTGAGAGCTCCCCGGGTCCCTCCTCCTGTTCTGAGCTGTCTGCTCAGGGAGGGAAGGAAGGAAGGATCTGATGTTCCCTCTTTCTGTGCCATCAAGTTTATTTTTGTTTTTATTGAATCTCTTCAGTCTCAAGTTCCTTCTTTTCGGAAATGAGACTCTCTGGGTTACTATCTTGGTTCCCTCTCAGCAGCTCTTCATGAAATCCCTCCTCCTTAGCACCTGGAGAGCTCTAATAGTGGGAATATTTAGCCCCAGACCAGGGCTCCTTGAACAACATCCAAGGCAGCACGGAAGTCCATCAAAGAGGCAGGGCAGAGAAAATAATCATGTACATTTGGGGACTCAGCCCATCAAGATAAGGTCTCAGGACAGTCTCAGCTTAATAAGCTTTCCCCGTGCTCAGTGCTTCAGGTTCTTTCCCCTCCTCCACACTTGACTTTCCAGCTATACTGTTCTTTTCTGACCTTGCTTCCCCACCCAACCACCAAATCAGCATTGGCTCTGAATGTAGTCCCCTTTCTCAGTCTTCTCTATTGTTTACACATCAGAGTTGGTAAGCAAGAAGACCCTGGCTTCTTCCTTGCTGGCAGGCAACGAGATGACTCTTACGAGAAGAGGGTCTTTGATTTTTTAATCTTTGTCCACCTTTGTCTGTGCCTGGCCAGCTGCCTGTTTTTCCTAATGCAGATTTATGGACATATTCACAGGTGCCCCTCCAGAGGAATCTAGTAACTAGGGATGAGAAGAGGCAAGTGAGTGGCCTGGGGTGTGGTAATGATGTTGGAGACACACAAAGAGGGGTGGGAAAATTTGCAAGGCTAAATGGAGGGAGGGCAAGTCAAAGCAAGAAGCACTGTAGACCAGGTTGAAAGGCAATCCTCTCCCAGCTTATGGAGGCAGGTAGTGGGGGCAGAAGGGAGATGTGACTTAGCTGTAATAAATTGCACAAGGCCACGGGGGAAAGGAGGTGAGAGTCTTCTGAACCCAGGCACTGGACAGGTATGAGTAAGAGTGTGCAGTGGGAAAAGAGCTGAGGAAGGAGCTGGAGTGAAGTCCAGTCCAAAAGGCCTGGAGGAACAGGCTCCATGGAAGGGGGAAGTGGGCCAAGTCCTGAGCACTGGTGCACGTCGGGTAGAGGCAAGGGGCAGTCTGGTTTGCTGCTCAGGTGTGTGGGAACTGGCAGCTCTTGCCCAAGGATTAGCTGACATGCTTGTGGGGTGGGGCGGGCAACAGGAGCTCGCGGTGACTGAGGAGCCTTTGTGCTTTGTTGCTGAGCATGGGGTTTCAGAGCTTTATTGCAGGAAGGCCTTTCCCAGTGCTGTGTCAGCTCTTTCAGCAGCAGCCCTGCTCTGCCAGCCTGCCTGCTTTCACCATGGGGCATGCTCCCCTCCCCTTGACTTGGGGGGGTGAAGCAAAGCAGCTGTGTGAAAGCCAGAAAGGTACAGCATTGAGAGAAAGCTGGGGGGGAAGGGCAGGCATGGTTGTCCCCTTCCCATTTCTCTGGTTTGTAGCCCTTTTCCTGGAGAATTAGAAGGCTGGCTGCAACTATTTGGAAGGCTGAAGCACAGACAACAAGAACTAGTGGTCTAGTCTGGTGTTCATCTCTGCTTTTCTGTTTGATCTGTGGCTGGTCTCACCCTGGGGTCTGCTTTTCTTTCATCTATTTCTGTGAGGAACACCTAGGACAAACGTGGCCTTGGTTTGTTTAGGGCCTTTTTGTGAAGCCCAGTGATTGCTCAAATGAATAGACTTCCCAAACCTTAACAGAGAACAAGCAGAGCATCAATGGACCAGGCCCTTTGGGAAAGATCTTTCATTCAAGTGGATCCTAAGGCTGCTTTGTGCTCTGTTTATCCAACCAGGAAATACTGCATAGGCAGGAGAAGGCAACCCTGCTTTATCCCAAAGGCATCTCCACTGTCCTGTCCCAGCAGCCAGCCAATGAAGGGCTGGCTAGAGACCTCACTCAATGCAAGCCATTGACTGGTCCTCAGATAGTAACATCTCTGCTGTTGCTACTGTCTGCTGGTTCTGGATCTGAACCAGTGACCTAGAGTAAAAGGCTCTGTGTTTCCCATTCGCAAGCCAAAGCCAAGCCTGTTCTTTCTTTTTTTCAGAGGGATTTGGATGAGAGCCAGAGGGGCCATTGTACACGCTGCCATTTCCCGTCAGCTCCCATGAAGCTCTGAGCTCTCAGCTGGGGGAAGGGATGCCTGGGCTTGCAGTTTCTCTTGGTGTGCCCCAACCCAATCACAATGTTATCTCAGGCCTTTCACTTTCATGTGCAGCCATGTCACCTGGAGCTATAATCTTGCCGTATCTCTTCCTCTCTTAATTTTCATTCTAAGGCCCCCTCCCCTTGCCTTGAAAACTCAAGTCTTCCTCTTCTAATCCCTTTGTTGCTCAAGTTCCACACTTCAGTGGGGCAGAACTGAGTCAGTGCATGACAGAGAGACCTCCAGTGAAAGTCGGGAAGTGCATGTTGGTGAGTCACTGGAGACCACTCCTTCATTGCAGTCATTGACTAAGCAGGGTGAGGCAGGCACTGAGCTCTTTTGGAAGAGCAGCAAAGTACTGATTTGAATGCCTGGCAATCAATACCAAGTCCCTCTGGCAAGAGGAAAGGTGTTAACCCCAACATCTTGGCCAAGCGCCAGCTCAAACCTTTGAGTTTTGCCACCTGAAATTCCCCTGCTGGGGTTTAGGATCTTCTCTCCCATTTCCCACCCTGCCTAACACACCTGTGCTCTTCCTTTGGGCTATGGGAGGCTGGTTATCTTCTGCCCCATGAGGGTTGGATTTCAGACCTTGATTTCCACTTAGAAATAGGGAAGATCTGAAAGACCTAATCAGAAATACCAGGGGAAAACAAATTATAAACGCCACCAGCTAGAAAAGTTTTGAGCTCTTACTCCATCCTGTTTTTCCCCTCATGGAAAGTTCTGGGAGATCTGGTCTGTGAGGGACCATGTAGAGGACATCATTGCCCATAGGCAAGGTGTAATGCAAGGGGCTGTCTCAAAATCAGGTGCTTTGTGTAGGGCCTTTTGTAGGTGCATTGTTTTCTCCTTAGGTAAGGTCTGGCTACTGTGACCTTCCCACATCCCCTTCTGTTCAGCTCTGAGTGATGCAAAGCCTATTAGGACTGATTCCTCTGACATTTGCATCATGATATTGCCACACCAACGGGTGGCTCATCACACCTCTACCAAGGGCTGTTTCAATGCCCTTGGGGTGAGATGAGTATCAGGGAAGAGGAGGGAGAGAAATCGGTGAGAGGCTCAGGAGAGGCAAGGTTGTGCAAAGCAGTGTGGAGTTCACATGGTTCTTAACAAAGAGGCATGGGTTGGAGGCTTGCTGTTGTGACAGAGCTCACTAGTGCCTGGAGATCATTTCCAGAGCTTTCTATAGGGGGGAGCAAGAACCTGATTTGCAGGTGTGGGAGCCTCAATGTAACAGCACCTCCTGGGCTTTTAGGAGAGAGGGTTTTCAGGTTCAAGAGCCACCAGCTGCCACTTACTCTGTTTGCTCCCCAGTGCCCCTCACACCCAGGGAGTCCAGACCTTCCCTGTCCAGAACTTCCCTGTCCAGACCTTCCCTGTCCAGACCTTCCCTTCCCAGCCCACTGCCTGTGCCACAGGGCACCATGAGTTCTACTCAGTGCCCCCAAGGCCTTGCATGACCTACTCAGTATCTGGGTTTGGGATCGTGGGTAAAGGCATCAGCACAAACCACTTCAGAGGCCAAGGTGGAGGAGTAGGATCTCAGAGGTCTCCACTAATGAGGTCTTGGCACCAACTTGTCTTTGGCACTCAGCTGTGCCGTTTTTTTTACTGCTTTTAGTCCTCAACAAAAAAATAACACCAAAAAAAAAAAACCCTAATGAGTAAAAGGCAACTCGGCAAGCTTCAGCCTACACAGCTAATCCTTCCTCGTGTGCTGGTTGCCCCCTGGGAGGTGCCAGGGTGGATTGGTGGGCACTGGGACATCTGGCACAGGACCTGCAGATGGCAAGATGCATCCCAAGCCTTTCCTCTGCCATCCCGACCACACACATCATTCAGCAAAGCAAGAGCAAGGCAAACCCCAGCACTGCACGTGCACACACACATCCTGCTTCATATGTTCAGGCCTCTCCAGAGGCTGATTAGGGATTTTATCTTCTCCTCCTCTCCCAGCCTTGCATGCTCATTGCCATCAATTATCTATGCATTTGCCCTGATGAATTATTGAGTGTGTAACAGGGCCAGGGAATACCCACCATCCCAGCTCAGTCACCTGGCAAACAAAAGCTCCCCAGGGCATGGACAGCAGCTTGTTTGGCCTCTGGCTTCTGATTCGGGATGGGGAGCATGGGAAGCTGATCCAGCAACTTGCAAACCCCTTCTACTCCATCTGTTCCCCTTCCTCATCCTTCCCTTGGTGGGGTGGGTGCTACTGCTGTGCAGGGAGAGGAGCTATGGGTGCCTATTTCCCTGATGAGAGCCTTGGAGGAGCAGAACATACAGAATTTACCCTGTCTTGCAAAAGAGCCACGAGTTACTCGGTCACCTGGAAAGGAAACAAAATTTCTGCAGAGTGTTTGGGGTTTTGGGGGGTATTTTTTTGTTTGTTTTGTTTTGTTGTTTCTTCTGCTGGCTGTTTTTCTTTTTTCCCCCTTTTACCCTGAAGCCTCTAGAAAGTTTGGAATGTGTTTTTGTTAAAGCTGCTACATGTAGGAGCCTGAATCCCAGTGTTGTCAGCATTTTGTTGTTGGCAAGCAGTCCTCAGCTGGCACTGGCTTTTTCCCTAGCCAAAAATCTGACTCTTTACACCTGGCCAGAGCAGAGTTCTGCAGGACCATTCTGGGGTCTGGCTCAGGGTCAGGTTTGTCAGCAACAGAGTCTTGCTTTTTCTCCAGTTTGTGTCCAACTACAGACTGCACCGAGGCATGAATCCCATGGCAGGGGGATGGTAGAAGGGGGAGGCTAGAACTGGGAATTGTTACTACCACTCAAGGTCAAGAAAAATCACTTGCTTTTTAAAAGGGTCATTCATTCATTTGCAGAGAAATCATAGCGTAAAGAAAGGGCACAGTGATGATGGAGTGAGGGATTGGATTGATCTCCCTTTTATGACTTACACCACATTCTCTGCCAGGTTGGCTGATTATATCATAGAATCATAGGATCACAGAATGGTTTGGGTTGGAAGGGACCTTCAAGATCATCTAGATCCAACCCCCCTGCATGGGCAGGGACACCTCCCACCAGACCAGGTTGCTCAGAGCCCCATCCAACCTGCCCTTCAACACTTCCAGGGATGGGGCTTCCACAGCTTCCCTGGGCAACCTGGGCCAGTGTCTCACCACCCTCACACTCCAGAATTTAAGAGACATGTCTTAGCTGCCCATCCTTGGCCAGTGGTGGCCTTCAGCCTGGCATAGCCTCCTGCCTGCACACCCAGCTGGGGAGAGACTGGGCTGTCCCCTCAGCTCCGAGGGTGATTTTGAGGAGAAGCCATGGGCTTTCCTTCCCCTCCTCTCCAGAGTTTGTCTCATCTCTGGCTTTTCTGGCACTGCGAGGAGGTGCTGGGCCACAACTTCCCGCTGTCGCAAACGGGGCCTGTTTTATTGGGATGTGGAAAGGCGGGTTCAAAGGGAACCGCGGGGCCCTTTGGGGGGTCAGGGAGCTTGTGTGGGAGCAGAGCCAGTTGTGCCATCGCCCCAGCCCCGGGCAGGCTCTGCTCGGGGGCACGGGCCCTTCATGAAAGAGGTGGGGATCGGTGCTGATGAATCCATTCTCCTGCAGCCTTGGGAGGAAGAGGGAGTGCTGAGCACACCTCCAGCCCCACAGCCAGGAGATGGGCGGCAGGTTGTTCCCAGGGCCTTGGCTACGTGATTCCTTGTGCTTCCCAGCAAGCTCCCACACGCTCTGTCAGGCTCTGGAGACTTCAGAGCCAGACTGCTTGGCAGAGCTGTTGCTCACCTCTGCAGGTGTGGGCAATTCTGCAAGAGGCTCTCTCACCTCCGGGGTAGTAGGGAGCAGCATATGCTGCAAAGCATGTTGGAGACGTCTCCCCCTTCCCCATCCACCCATTCTTTCCTGAAATCCCAGCACAGCGTGAGCTAAACCCAGCCCTGCTCTGCACCCAGTGCCCTCGTTTCATCAGTAAGGCTGCTGTTGGCCATGGGGTCCCACAGGGCACAGACTGGTGCCAGGCAAGTGTTTCACTGTGTCTTCCTGCCCTGGGCATCCTTCTCTGGTAGGCCAGTACTCCGGTTGGGATGGAGAAACATGGTCCAGTGTGCAGGAACAGCCCTTCCCTCTGGTTTCTGGAGGGGCATGCATGGCAAACATGGCATGGCTGGGAGGGGGAACGTGCTGCCCTGCCAGCCCACAGGCTCTGAGGACTCGATGGCTTGGTGCATGCAGGCACATGAGGGCACCAGTGCTTTGCTGTGGCTGTAAGAAGTACTGGAGAACATTCCTCAGGAGCCAGCTGCAGTGCTGGGGTGTGGGGCTGACTCAGGGAAGGGGGCAAGTTCACACAAAGCTCTAGAGACCGAGTTTCGGGCTTAATTGCTGCTGACTGTGGTCAGTGGATGGTGTCTCCTGGCCAGGCTGGATTGTTGAGGCTTGTCCTCAGGGTCACGGGCTTGGCGTGGAGGGAAGGAGAAGGGGAGAAAGAAGAGCCTTAGATGACACATGGGGACTGAGATGGGGCTGAGCACGGCAGGCATGGAGTGAGGAGGCAAGATGGGGGTGTGAGGAGGGAAGGGTGAAGGCAGTGCTGATGGGCAAGGAGCCTGGTGTGTGCCTGCACTGCGTGTGTGAAGCTGCAGGGAGGAGAGAACTCCTGCTCACATTCATGTGTAGAAGTTACAGGGCACATCTGCCAGGTGGGCTGTGGGGGCTAAGACTGAGGAGTTCATGTTGGCCTTGCACAGGGAACCCATTGGTCCCCAGGAAGAAGAGGGTAGGGATGACATTTCAGAAATACCCTTTCCCCTCAGTAAGAAGATGCTATGCTTCTCTTGCTATGCATTTTTTTTCTTTCCCCAGCCTCTCTTTCATTACCCTTTCATGTTCTTCACTCTTTGTACATCTTTTTTTTTATTACCCCTTTCTTGCCTTCACTCTCAGCCTCCCAGAATACATCCAATTTCAGATTCTGCCAGAAGCAGTGAGCAAAACTTGCTTTTCTTGTTCTCACCACCTTGCTCCTCTATTGTATTTATCATATAAATACTGGCTGTATAATTACCAGAGCATTATCTCTAAGTATACAGATTAGGGGAAGACACAGTGGCAGCCAAAGATGAATTTCAGGGTCAGTCTGGTGGGAGACATTTTTCTCCAGCTGTCAGGGGAGGAATCAGCTGAGGCAGAACAGCAGCCATGAACACCAGCCACCACTTTTCCCAAGCACCTTTCATCTTTACTCCACAGAATCAAGATGGAAGGTTCCTAAATGCAGCCACTTCTGGGGTTAAAAAAAGGCCACAGAAACAATCTCGATCATGCAGGTGGATTGTGCAAGGTGTATGGGCACTGCTGTAAATCTATTTTTACATGGGAACTATTGCTAGTCTGAAACCAGGGCTGAGTATTTGCAGCTCATTTAATTACTGGTGCATTTCCAGTAGGATTAAATGGCTGCCTGAGTGTGTGTTCTGAGTGTGTGTTAGCATACGTTACGCTATGTCACGCTGATAAATATCTGTGCCTTCATCTGCCTCCAGATCCCTGTGCTCTGCATAACTGATGTTGAGGACAAAAGGAATTATTGATCCAGCCTTGTGCCTTTTGGTGGTCATGAGCCCAGAGCATTAGGGCTGGTTGTGTGAACAGCAGTTGTGGGAGGGAAGGTGTTTTTGAACGGGAATGAAGGTACAGGTGGATGCAGGTAGTTGCAGAAGGTACTGAGTGCCTGCAGCCACAGATTGTTCATCTGTCGGCCATGCCAAGAAGAATAAAATGGAATAAACAAAGTTCACGGGCCTGATGTCCAAGAACCATTATTTTTCTCTCTTCCTCTGTCTGAGCAATACACGAATATTCATGTCTCCCCATTTCATTTCAGGGCTGCAAGCTCAGACTGTCTTAGTCAATGACACAGTCTCGGGGTTTATCGGGACAGACGTGGTCCTGCACTGCAGCTTCACCAACCCGCTCCCCAATGTGAAGATCACGCAGGTCACCTGGCAGAAAGCCACCAACGGCTCCAAGCAGAATGTGGCCATCTACAACCCTGCCATGGGAGTCTCCATCCTCTCTCCCTACAAAGAACGGGTGACGTTCCGGAACCCTTCCTTCAAAGATGGCACCATTCAGCTCTCCCGGCTGGAGCTGGAGGATGAGGGAGTTTACATCTGTGAGTTTGCCACCTTCCCAACTGGCAACCGGGAAAGTCAGCTGAACCTCACTGTCCTGGGTAAGATACTGGACAAACTTGGTGTGTGAACCATTCCTCCAGTTGAACCGACCTGGAGGAGATTGAGACTCATGTCCTGGGATTTCAGGGCAAAGGTGAATCTTGGGTGTAAATTTTACCTTTCAAGTTGACAGTACAGAGGTGAAGAGCAGGGAACCCAGGGCAGGTGGTTCACTGAGCTATCTGAGGAACCCCTCTTCCTCTCTCCAAGCCTCCCCTGTCTTTTAATGCAAGTACAATAACAGTGGCCTGTTCCCTAAGGGAGTGGTGAGTTATAATGGGCTGGTGGCTGTCAAGTGAACAGAGAGAAAAGACAAGAAAGAGATCCTAAGCACAAGTAGACCTTGTCCATGGAGCTTAGAGCTGTGAGTGAATAGACCTCACCCAAGGCCTACATGGTTTGTTTGCTCCAATTTCAGTTTCTCATTCTAACATATGGCTGAAAACCTATGGCAGGAAAGGACTGACTTTCCATCCTGTGTCCGTGCCTCTAGGGCATCTCCACCATTCTTCCCCCAGAGTGAGTAGGTTGCTGGCAATTGGCAGCAGCTCTGGATTCACCACAAGGTCTGTCACAGGCTCAGTGGTGACAGATGTCTCTTGGGTTGTAGCAGAGAGGGTATCACTGTTTTTGTAACCGTCCTTTTTTACCCTTTTCTTCCCCTCCTCCTCTTTTTTTGCAATTCCTTGCAGCCAAGCCCACAAACTGGATGGAGGGCACCAAACGGCCACTTATTGCTAAGTCTGGCAGGACAGAAAAAATCTTGGTGGCTACCTGCACCTCTTCTAATGGGAAACCTCCCAGCACTGTCACCTGGGACACTAAGCTCAAAGGAGAAGCAGAGTTCCAGGAGATCCGGAACAGCAACGGCACCATCACGGTGATCAGCCGGTACCGGCTGGTGCCCAGCAGGGAGGCCCACAGGCAGCAGCTCATGTGTGTGGTCAACTACCAGCTGGACAGATTCACCGAGAGCATGACCCTCAACGTGCAGTGTGAGTGAGCCCTGCAGGGCTGGAGGGCAGTGCTGCATGGTCAGACCCTGGTTTGGGTTGGAAGGGACCTTCAAGATCATCTAGATCCAACCCCCCTGCATGGGCAGGGACACCTCCCACCAGACCAGGTTGCTCCAAGCCCCATCCAACCTGCCCTTCAACACTTCCAGGGATGGGGCTTCCACAGCTTCCCTGGGCAACCTGGGCCAGTGTCTCACCACCCTCATAGTGAAGAATTTCCTCCTAACGTCTTAACCATAGAATCATGAATCATGGAATGGTTGGGGTTGGAAGGGACCTTATAGATCATCTAGATCCAACCCCCCTGCATGGGCAGGGACACCTCCCACCAGATCTAAACCTCTCCTTTTCCAGTTTTAATCCATTACCCCTTGTCCTCTCTCTACATACCCTAGTAAAAAGTCCCTCCCCATCTTTCCTGTATGTGCCTGCGTGGCAAAGTCTGGCAAAAGAGGGTTTTTCTGAAGGGGAGATGTTGGTCAGGTGGAGGGGCTGAAGTGGGGGGCTGCTCTGTTTTTCTGGAGAGTGGCAACTTGGAATAATCATATGCTTTCTCTTTTTCACACCTTCTTTCTCTCTGCCTCATCCCTTTGTTCCTCCCCTTCTCTCTCTCCTTTATTCCCCCTCTCTCACATTCCTTGTCCCATCACCTTGCAATTTCTCTTGCTCTCCCATCCCCCTCCCCTCATCTATTCCCATTTCATTTTCTCCCCCTTCCTTTTCCATAACTCTTTCCTCTCCTTTTCCATAACTCTTTCCTCTCCTTTTCCATCCTGCTTTTCTATCTTTTTCATCCCCCTGCAGATGAGCCAGAAGTCACCATTGAGGGCTTTGATGGCAACTGGTTTCTCAACAGGAAGGATGTGAAGCTGATATGCAAATCTGATGCCAACCCCCCAGCTCACACCTATGAATGGAAACTGTAAGTGCCTACAATGCTTCTCCTCCCAGCAGCACAACATGATCTTCAAACAGGGCCAAGGAGTCTCTGTAGAAACCTCAGTCACCCTCTGGTCAGTCAGAGCCCAGTCCTGTTGCTGTCAATGGTGTCACCCCAGGGTAAAACCTGGGCACGTGAGGGGAGAGTTGGACACTTGTCCAACTAGAGCTGTGCTTCTGCAGGATGGTCAGAGCTGGTTCTGCTTCCCTGGCACAGCTCTGCCAAGAGACCTTCACTCCACAGAGACTGCAACTAATTTATTTATTTGCAAACCAGGGAAGCTGCTGTCTTCAGCCTTGGCCTTTCTGGCTCATCCCTTCCTGTGCTGGCCATCCTCTGGAGCTGAGCTTTTCAGGTCCACAGGAAGACTCCTTGTCCTGCTTTTGAGGCAGGCAGGGCAGTGTTTGAAGCAACGTGGGCAATGGACTTGTTTGGGGTGGATGGGCTTAATCAGGAGGTTCACGTGCTGGCTTAGTTGAGCCACACACAACCAGTAGCAGAGCTGGAGAAAAACCCAGGATTTCCCTTCCCTACAGGGGCCCAAAGAGCACAAAATTCATCTGTGTGTGGAAAGAACCTTTCCCTGGAATTCTCTGTAGGCAGGAACTCCCTTTTAGAGTACTCATCCCCATGGAACTGACATTAAACAGAAGCAGTTCCTTGTCCTCCAGGGTTTCAGCTTTTGGCTGAACACACTAAAAGGACTGAAAAGTGTGCGAGGGGTGTCTGGGGAGTCAGGTGGGAATTGCTGCAACCCGAGGTGGTACTCTCTCCCTCTCTTTCTTTTCTCTAAGCACTCATGTAGCTTTAAAAAAGAAAGATCAAATGGATCCTTTCTTCTTTGCAGTTGGCATTTGTCATCAGGAAAGTGGCTCTCAAAATGGCTTTGCATATTCCCTCTCACTTCACTTCCCAGATCAAACTGTTCTCAGTGCAAGTCTGAAGAGGATTGTTTTTCTTGCCTTTTTTTCTAGTTCTCATCCCAGCTCCCTCCCTCTCTTGATTCTGCCAGGTCAACTTAAACTCTGAGGGGCTCTCTGAGTTCCTCACAAGATTGCCAGGAAAGTCTTATAGGCAAAGATGCCCTGTGTGGTACCCAAGGCAGAGGAGATGCCAGTTTCAGCTATCTCTGCATAGCAGGTTGGCAAACTGAGCTGAAACAAGCCCTGTGAGATGGAGCTGGGGACAGGAGGCAGGTTTCTCTCTCTGCTTTTGGGCAAGCCATTTCATCCCTTTGTTCTGCTGTTGCTCCTGTGCAAGGCTGGAGGCTGAGCTATTGTTGAGCTCTGGGGGCATCAGGCTCTCCACTGGTGTTCCCAGTTCTTGGGAACAGCACATCTTTGAGCCAGGCACTGAGCTGGTCCTTGTGTGCTTGTGGGATTGAGGGGGTTTTATGTTATGTGGTTTTTTTAACACTGGAAAGAGTTGTTTTCCTATAGATTCTCTGTAAGCTGTGTGTATGTCCATTTGTCAATCTTCAGCCAGCAAGGGTTTCTTGACTTACACCTGAGAGGCTGGGAGCATCAATACTTTGCTTTGAGAAGGAACTGTGGGGAGAAAAAAATTGAGAGAGAAAGCACAGAATTTAAAGAGTACAAGTTTGTAAGGCTGATAGTGGTTCAGTCTGATTCCCCAGCCTCTCTCTTCTTGCACACTGGGCTGGGCAGTTAGGACTGAGTATGGGATTATTGACCTGAGAGAGGATGGAAAGGAAGGCTGGAGTGCAGCTGAAGGTAAGGAGAATGGAGGTGGAAGAAGAGGAAAGTGGGGTGAGAGAGCAAGTGAGACTGGAGGAAATAGATGCAGAAAGGGAGGAGGAAAAAGCTGGGGCACAGAGTTGCCCCCTGGCTCTTTCAGCCCAGGCTCTGGCTCTCCCCAGCCCCAGGGGAGAGAGGGGCTCTGTGAGGAAGAGGCAGACCAGGCAGATGGGATGGAAGCTTGATAAATAACTGTACTGCAGCCAACCACATGTAGTGTAAGGGTGTGTAGGCAGGTGAGAAATGGGAAGAAGATCCATGGCCATCCTCTTCCTTCCCACAGTGCCACTTCAGTAACATCAAACTGGGCAGGCAGAGAAATAACCAGCAGCATCTTTGGTTTATCCATGTGCTGCTTCCCCTTCCTGGGCATCAGGAAACAATTAGTGCTGATGATGTTTTGCTCCTGCCTGGAATGTAAAAACCAGCCATGCTTTCCTCTCCTCTTCTTTGGATGGTGATGAGCAACAGTCAAGGGAGCTGTTAGAGGAAGCAACAGCCTCCTTTAGCATCCCACAGCCCAGTTTACAGATGTGCCCCTGGGTTTGGAGATTCAGGGCCCTAATTCACCCACAGGCAGAGGACCATCATTAGACTATTCCATTCTTCCATCAGCTCTGGAATCACTGGCTTGATGTAGCTGGGAAAAGACCAATATCTTTGCTGCATATATGTGCCTGTGTGTAAATGTAGCCATGCAAAACGTGCCTGTGCATTTAGGCACTTCTTTACAAACCTAATTATACCCCCGTTATTCCCTTTTGTTTCTTACAAATTGCTGACAACATGTGCCCATTTTTGTTGGGAAGAGGGGAAAGAATTACTTGAATAATTTTTAATTGCCTAAGAGAAGTAATTACTTTACTTGGCTTCAGTAATTAAGAATAACCAGGCCATGTGTGTCTTTTCCTGACACACAGGGGTTTTAAAAAAAAAATAAAAATTATCTGCCTTTGTTCATTTTTTCTGTGTGTCTCTAGACTTGGTTTTGCATTATTGGAGTTTCACACTTCTCTGACTGTTCTGACATGGGCAGGTCAGAGCTGGCAGGGCTCCACATCAGCACAGTTTTCCTCCAGCTTCAGTTGCAATTAACACTGGCTGATCAGCTGCCCAGGAGAGTTCCATGGGCACGAAATTGGAGTGAAGCAGGGTCAGGTTGGTGTCCCATTCCTGTGGTTTCCATCAAATGGGGAGTCAGGGATGGAGAACACTGAAGGTGAGCCTGCTAGAGGTGAGTCACCTGAAACAAAAGAGTGACCTGGCCATCTTAGCCCAAGTTTATACCTACTGGGAGATTATGCTGGAAAATTAACTGCTTTAAGGCTCTGAATCTGGTTTCTGGATAGGTGAGAACATAGGCTGGAAGTGCTTCACATCCCATTAGACAAATCCAAGGGGCTGTTCCAGGCTCAAATATGCTCCATCTCCCTGGTAATCACAGAGAAGGAAAAAAAAAAACAACCCACAATCCATGTAAAGAGCCCAATTCTCATCGTGCAGTGGATTTACCCTGCAGACACTCTACTGACTCCTTCCTGTAATGCTGCTGTCTGAGGGTTTGGTTTCAAGACTGACTGCAGGAATGGGTATTTTCCAGCCAGCACCACTGGATTCTGGACCTGCCCAAGGACATGGGCAGAACCAGCATGTCAGTGTCACCTCTGCAATGCTGCTTGACCCTACTGAGTATCATCTCTGGGGCCAACCATGATCTTTGTTTCCTCTAGGCCAAACGGGACTCTGCCAGGGAGTGTGGAAATCCAGAACAACACCATCTACTTCAAAGGGCCTGTCTCCTACAGCGTGGCTGGCACCTACATCTGTGAGGCCTCCAATGCTATTGGAACCCGGTCGGGCTTGGTGGAAGTCAATGTCACAGGTAGGAAAACACTTAGTGTGCTTTGAAAGACCAAGAGGAGGAGCAGGTGGGGAGAGGAGAGTGTGAGCAGTGGACAACTACCAGTCAATCACATCTCCTTAATGTCTGACTTAATCACCAGTGTCTTCTTCTAGAGGTGGGGAGTTTGATGATACAAAGGGAGCTGTGTAGGTCTTTGCTTTGCACTGGTTTTGCACTGGTTTGGCTTGGATTTGTTCTCCTTTCCTCTTGCTGTCTTTTCCTTTCTTAAGCCAAGATATATTCAGTTTGTTTCCCCCTTGTCTTCTGCTTTGGATTCAGAGAGATCATCGAACATGTTAAAAGCAAAGATATGTCAGGGAGGTATGTGTTAGAAGGTGGAAGGAAGAGTGGGATGAGGATGTAGACTGCCACTGAGGCAGTAAAGCATGAGATGGATGAGTCATTTGCTCAGGATGGTGTTTGGTGTTTCTGATGTTAGGCAATTCTCATGGTTTTTCATTTGTGCTCCTTCCAATGCCATGTTGGTCTGTGCACTTGCTCCCCTGGCTGCCACAGGTTATTGAGGAGCTGGGAGCTCTTGGGTAGCTTTGTCTGGGCTCCAGAAAGGAGTCACATCACAGGATGCAGGTGACTGGGAGTGATCCTCTGGGCTATCAGATGGGACAGAAGGAATTTGATGACTTGCAAATGAGTGCAGCCGCAGGAGTGAGAAGAAGACATGTGGATATGTCTTTTAGGTGGTGTCAGGGAGAGAAAGTGATGTCAAGAAGTAGGTTAAAGAGAAGAAATAACATATGGCAAGAGCCTGATTGCAGAGAGACAAAGTGGTATTGCAAGGGAGAAAAGGGAAAAAGTGGCTGTTGGTGCTTTGAGAGCAAGGAAGGGAAGTTTACCCCCTTCCTTTGGAGTACAAGGAGTGACTTGTTGATGACAGGCAGGGACCAGCAGCTGTGGGTCGCATGAGAGGGATGGAAGTACGTGTTGCAGTGAGCTGGAGGATTGCCCCACTGCAAGGAGCCCCCTGTTCTCAGAGGGGCCAAGCTCCAGGCCCCCCCCTCCTGCTCTCTACCCTGGTAAGTGCTGAGCAAGCATGAAGACGAGGCCCAGGCAGCTGACCTCCTGAAATGAGCAATAACACTTGTTTGGCACCCTCAGCACCTCAGTTCCCCTCCTGTAACACAGGGAAACCAGGCTCATCTTCCTCTCTCCAAGTGCTTGGAGGTCAATGGGTGAGATGTGCTAATTAGATGCTAATTGCCAAGTATTTATTTATGATCATTATCACTGTAGCAGGCCTTTAATTCACACCTCCTGTCCTGGATCCTTGCCTGCTGAGTTGTTCCTGGTCTGTGCTTTTCTCTGGGGGGATTTTTGCCAGTGAAAGGCACTAGAACCATCCCACACACCTTGGGTCACATTTGAAACTGATGGGAGGGAAAAATCCTCCAAGCTCAGTCCCCAGTTGAAGAGGAGGTGGGACAGATGTTGTAGAAGACTTCAGAGAGGAACTGGCTCTCTTTACCATGTCTCAGTTTCCATCCCTTCATATCCTGTACATCCATTTCAAAGAATCACAGAATCACAGCACCAACCTGGTTGGAAAAGACCTCAAAGATCATCAAGTCCAACCATAACCTAAATCTACCAACCATAACCCATTCAATGCTTAAATCATGTCCCTAAGCACCACATCTATATTTCTTTTAAATGCTTCCAGGGATGGTGACTCCACCACCTCTCTGGGCAGCCTGTTCCACTAAGCCTGTTTGTTGCTGTCGTTCTGTCTATCCAGCCACCCCATGTCTCTTGCACTGTCAGGACGTGTTCCCCAACACCAGATCCAGCCCTCTCCAAGTATTCCCTGCTGCCACCTACCAGCCTTTTCTCTGTCTCAGCACCACGACAGCAGCACAGCCCGGGTGGGCTGCACCCACTCATGGGCACAGGCCCCTCTAGGGACCAGGGTCTGTGGGTTCCCCCTCCAGCCTTTGGTAAATGTCTCCCTTTCTGGGAGGTTCTCAGGGGGCTGGTAGAGCATTGTTCTCACACTCAATCAGCACAGTGCTGGCAAGGGAAGCAGGGACTGGCAGGATTTCTGGGGAATGACTTTGGGTTGATTTCTGCCTGCCTGAAAGATCAATTTATTCCCCAAGATCTGGATCATGGGGTTGAGGTTAAATGAGAGGGGAGGAGGAGCACACCAGCAGTTGCCCCACTACGAGGGATTAGCAGCCAACCCGTTAGGCCAGGGCTCCACCACATTTAAAAAAATGATTTTAATAATTCATAGGATGTGAATATGTTTATCCAGCTCTCCCCAAGGACCGATTAGGCCAGTGCTGGGGAGGGCTCAGCCATCCTTGCTCAGCTACTACAGGTACATTTGTTTGGGTCTTGCAAGCAATTCAGGGATTGTCACAGGGCCACGAAACCTCTTTCAAGAGCTGCGTGCGATAAATGGAGTTCAATCTAGTAAGCAGCCAGCCTTGGGGGGAAAAAAAAACAACAGAAGGCTGGTGCAGAGAAAACCCTGCAGGGTCTTTCTCCCTCCTGTCTCCCTCAGTACAGACCTTCCCTCTCCTGCCACCCAGCATCCTTCCTCCCAGCCCCAGAGAGGAAGAATTCAGCCCCCTCCTGGGGAAGGCGATTTGTTCAGGGGGAGAAGGCTGGATGCATCTATTAGAATTATAGTGCATTGAAGAGATTGATAAGTGGAAATTGAATATTTTATTCCTGCAATCTGTTCCTGTAATAGCTTCTCCTGCCTTGCAGGACCTTTGTCAGTTGCAGCCAAGCCATGTAGTGTGACATGTTAACTATTTATTACTGGCAGTTGGGTGACATAATAAAAGGCTGTGTTTATAGACTGCCCAGACCTGCATGTGTGTCTGCACATGTGTGTGGTGGTCCTGCCCAGAGTGGTGCTCATGTGTGAGACCCCCATCCACATCCTGGCACACAAATGGGCCTCCCAGTCCTGCATGCAGGACGTGAGAGCATCAGTGCCTGGGCATGTGTGAATATGCATGCATTTATGTGCTTGGCTGCATGGGCTTGTTTGCAGCAGTGCATACACATACCCTGGCCCTTGTGCATGTGTGCACAGAGACATCCATGTATGTACAGAGGCATCCATGTGTGTACAGAGAGACATTTATGTGTGTATGTGGAGGGGCTGTCATGCACTTGTGTACTGGCCTCAGCCAGAGGAAGCACAAGGAGAAAGATGTTCCTTCAAGCACCAGGCAAACATCAAACCCAAAGGAGAAGCAGAGCTGGGGGAGCTGGGGGAGCAGAGCCTGTGCTGAGGCAGTGCCTGCTGTCAGTCTCTCTGCTGCAGGGCCCCTGCCTGTTTCCAGAAGCCAGGAGAGGGTCTTTTTACTCTAGGATACTGCAGGTTCCCCTGGTTGGTTGCTTGGTGTAGCCCAACCTCTGCACCCTTTGGATTTCCAGGAGGCAGGACATGATGTGCAGGTGTCCCAGGGATGGGCTGTGAGGATGGGGAGCTCTGTGCTGTCCCCTGCCACAGGCTGTGCCAGCCGTGGGCAGGCAGCTTTGCAGCCCTGGCCTTGGATGTGTGACAGGCTCTGGGGGGGGGAGGGCAGGGAGGAAAGGTTGGCAGGGGCTGACGGCCCCCCCTGTTTGCTTGGCTTTTAGCAGGGAGTTATTTACACACCACCAGTGATCTCCTCCCAGCAAGGTCACTGCAAGAAAGAGAAACCCCTTTGTGGGACACGTGAAATCCCAAGGGCACAGCAGGTGCACCCAGAGCCATCAGCCAGAGCCGTGCCAGGCTGCACCAGCCAGAGCCAGTGGCTGCTTTTTTTGGGTGGGAGGACACAGGGCTGGGGGCTAAAGAGGAGCAAGCCCGGGGGGGGGGGGTCTGTCTGATGCTAATCTTCCGGATGGCGGGCAGGAGTGTCTGCTGCATCCTGTCTGATGGCATCTGTGCCAATGGCCCCTGCGGGAGCAGCACTTGATTGACAAGCAATAGGTGACCCGACAGGGAGATTAAAACCTAAGACACGTTTGGCATCTGGCCTAAAAGCCGTCACACTCTGTGGCAGCTGCTGAACTTCTGTATGCATTGCCAGAGGTTCTTCCACCCCCACTGCCTCCTCTCTCCCCTGCACCGCACGAGGAGAGCAGAAATCCCTGGTAAGGAGAGGAGAGGCAGGATCCCTTGAAGCTGGAGATGGGCATCCAGAAGTGGAAGGGCTGTTGTGAAGGAAAAAACCAGCAGTGCTTCTTCTCAAATGGCAGCCCTGGCAGGTTGAGGCAGGTCCAGAGGTATCTCCCTATCTTCACTTCTGTACACGTCTCTTAACACGGTGGGTCAAAGTCCTGGGATAATTTGGCGTGGACTGTACTGGCAATGAAAGTTCACCATCAGCAATCTGCCTTGTAAAACAACCCACAGGATTACCACTCTGTTTGCTGAGGCCATCTGGGCACTGGGAAGCTCCATGAGCCCATGGACTAAGGTTCCTGCTGGAACCAGCCAAGCCCCTCCTGCTTCTCATTGCAGCAGGTGTTTGATTTTGCAAGGGAGAAGAAAATCCAGGGCCTTCTTCCTTCATCCAAGGAGCAGCTTGGCCTTACACGTGTCCAAAAGGTGATTTCTCATGGAGTTTGACATTTTCCTGAGTGCCCATGGCTACAGTGAGAATCTGTGCTTGGTGCTGGGTTTTTCCTTGACCCTTATGACTGAAGGGCAAAGGATGGAAATGGGACATCAAGAAAAAATGTGTCCACACAAAGTAGTATCTTCTAAAATATCTAAACAGTGTGACGAGCAGAAGGTCTTTTGAAAGCTGGTTTCCTGTGGATCTACATATCATAGAAGAGTTACTTGATGTGTAAAAATACGCTTTTTTTTTCTGATCTGGGCCCTTCCTGCCCTTGGGAGCAGCCTCTTGTCCCTGTGGGTTCTCTGATGTCTAATGAGGTCAGCTCCCACCTCTGCCAGGGATACCCCTCCAGCTCTCTCCAACAGCTCTACAATAGGGATAAGTTTGGCACCTTCTTCTGTCAGATACCATTGAAATAAGCCAGCGAGTTCAAAAAGCATGAGATAAGGGAGTGATGGACAGGCAGGATGATTTGCATACATCTCATTTTTGTAGGAGACCAGCCATTAAAAGAAAGATGTGATTTTTAAAATGTGTCTTTTCGAAGCCACTCTGGTGTGGGGGGAAGGCAGCACTGCTGTGCCCTTGGGTGCTGCAGGGAGCTGGGGCAGGGAGATGCTCGAGTCCTCTGCCTTGATTGGGGGTGATCAAAGAGAACCTGTGGGCTCAGCTGGATGCCAGAGTGAAGCCCAGGGTGTCCCAGGGTGTCCCCCCAACTCCCTGCACTCCCAGCTGCTGCCCCAGAGGCCCGGCTCCTGGCACAGGGACAGGAAGCTGGGCTGAATGCAACAGCTGGCAGAGCTGGACAGATAGTGTTGCTGCTGTAATTCCTATTCATACAGCACTCCCTCTTTTTATGAGGGCTGGGGGGTAGCAGAAGGGAGGGAGGCTTTTTATGCTGGCATTAAAGCCTAGCTTGTTCCCCCTCCTTCCACTCTGCTGTCTCCAGTTTCTCCAGTCTGCTTTTCACAGTGGCTTTAATTCTCTCCAGACTCTTCCTAATGGATTTTTCACAGGAGGCCCCCAGCACGCTCAGGCATCACACCACTTTCCAGAAATTTCATGCACCCCTCAAACGGAAAAAAGTGGGGGATCCGTTTCCCACACTTTCCCCTCTCTCTCCCCAGCCTGCAGCTTTGATCTCTTTCGCACCCCGGACACAAAACTCGGTGGGCAGGGGGGTAAATCCCCCTGTGTGGGGGCTGACAGTGGATGCGCGCGGACTCGGAGGGCAAAGTTAATTCCACGGCCAGGTTAATTAACCCGAGGAGGGGCTCCGGAGCCAGCGGTGGTCTGTGCCGCCATCCAGCGGCGGTGACAGCCGGCTGCCCTCCCTGTCCCCTTCCTCTGGGACATTCCTTTGTCCCCGTCCCCCCCACCCAGGGCTCAGCCTTCCCCATCCCCAGAGCAACTCGCTTTTCCAGGCTCCGGGGGAGTGCGGTGGGTGGACGAGGGAGGGTGGGGAAGGAACGATGTGGGTAGGGAGGGGATGGTTTCGGCTGCTGGCTTGCGATCTTCCCATCTTTCTCCTCCCCTCTCTTCCCACAGTTCGGTTTTGTTTTCTCTGGCATGGGAACTGGGCCACTGCAAGGAGGACAGGGATGGGATCTGCACAGAAAATAGTTCCTTTCCCTGATAAACGTGTGAAATAAAAACATTCCCCCTTTCTCTTCATGTGCCCAAGCAGGGCTGTTAATGAGGCTTTTAATAGAAAAGTGAGCCAAGCTCCTTTTGAATTCGTGCACATACTTCCCCCCCTTCAGATCTGTTTTCCAGAGCTGGGAGGCAGAGGGATCAGCAGGGACCGTGTGCCCAGCATGCACACCATGTCTGGCTCTTCTCAGGATGGGGTATTGGGTCCCACAGTCCCACGCACAAAGTCAGCCTTGCTGTGGAGAAAAGCAAGGTAGAAATCCTTCTGATTGGAGCTGTGGAGTGGGGCAAAGTAGAAGATATAGCCCCTGGGGTCTGAGCCAGCTTGCTGGGCTTTCCCTGCACCCACTTAGCTCCAGGTTGACCCCTGCTTTGTGTACAGTTTTGGGCACCAGCACCACAGGGTTGCAGAGGCTGTGGTGACAAGGAGCAGGCCTGAGGAGGTGGCACGGGCAGGAGCAGAAAGATCTGTGTGGACTCTTGTGTAGTTGAAGCTGAGCCCTCAGCAGCCAGGACTACCAGGGGGTGGACGTGACTTTTCTTGCTTTCCCTGCAGAGAGGTTTTGCATTAACCAGCTGGCTATGACAAGCCTTCTGTTGATGCAGCTTGTGGTTTTGGCTTTCCAGGACCCAACGCCAGCTTCCCCATGCTGAAATACATGCCCTTGGTCCTGCTCTGAAGGCTGCCTTTGGAAAGGGATGCTGGCTTCTGCCTGCACAGCGTCTTGCTCTTCATTCTGGCTGCAGCAGGGAGCCCCTCCATCTGCCTGTCCCCCCCAAGCCTCTCGAGCCCCATGTGCTGCTCTGTGTGTGGTTTCAGGCTCGTGAGGCTCTGCTCAAGGCAAGTCAGCACTGCAGAAACCAAGATGCTGTTGTTGGGAATGCTGCCTCCAGGAAAGGCAGGAATGAAGCAGCTCTCAGGCACAAGCAAAAGGTTTACGCCCCAAGGATCAGGCCAACAGTTGCTCGAATCCAGTACTCTTGTCCAAGATTTGCAGCTGTTTCAGGAACTGCCTCTGCCCAGGGGAAGGTCTTTTCTCTCCTCTTAGAGGCTGGACTAAGCTGTGCTGCAGGGAAACCCTCTCCCTGCCCAGCTCCTGCTTGGTCAGTGTTTCCTGAATTCAGGAACGTGGCTGCCAGCAGCAGGCTGTCCCACAGGCACACAAAGGGGGGGCAGGGAGCAGGCTCTGCCTCCTATCCCTTTGGAATTTGCTGCCTTTGAGCCCTATCTTCCCCATCACCCCTTCTTCCCCATCACCCCAACCCGCTTGCTCTTCTGGAAGGGCATGCTGAGGTTGCTAGTGGATCTGTGCCTCTCCTTGGCTGCCAGTGTAAAAAGTGAGGGTCAGGAGGCTCCAGAGCAGCAATAAAGTCTGGCAGCTATGAGCAGGGCTGGCAGACAGGCCTTGGGGGTGCAAAAAGCGGTGTGAGGGGGCTGAGCATGGTGTGCAAGGGCAAGGCTGCCAAGGGGGCATTAACCAGGCATCTGCTGTCTTAAATTCAGAGGCAGGTGAAGGACTGAGACAGCCACATGGTGCTTCATGTCTCGTGGACATGGATGCTCAACAGGCAGTGTGTGAAAGCTGAGTCTGGCCAGGGGCTGTAACTGTGCCCAGGGAGTGCTAGGAAGGTTGATTTAAGTCCTGGATCAAACTTTTTTCCCCGAAGTGGCGGTGTTGAACTGCATGAAAGAAAAGAGAGCTTCTTTCTCATCTATTTTTCTGAGTTATCTATTTTTTAAATACATCTGGGTACCTGTAGGAACAAGATCAGCATGAGCAGTGGCATTCTGCTGGACACAGTAACAGCAGAAGAGAAAGAAATAGTGTGAGGTGTGTGTCCCTGAGCTGCAGAGCACAGCTGGGCCAGCAAGTGGGGTCAGGAGCTGTGTCCCTGAGCAGAGCTGTGCAGCTGCAGATCACTTGTGGGGTGGGTGGGAAGCAAGATCATGAGGTGCCCTTGCCTTCTGGTCCAGCCCGGGCTGAGAAGGGGGATGCAAAGCCAGCTGGTCTAGTGTGGCATCTCTGGGAGCAGCCACAGCAGCTCAGTGTCCCCACCGTTGGATGGGGTTTGGGTCTTGCTCATCCTTGGCAGGAGCACCCTGGTGCTCTCAGTATGCTCTGGTAAACTGGACCTGGAATGTCACCCGGTAGAATGGAAAGCATCTGGACTCAAGGCACTGGGCTCGTGGGATTTGAGCACGTCTGGAGAAACCAGGTGGAGTGGGGAGGGAAACGCTGCTTCCAGCCTGCTGGGCTCCTGCATGAGGCTTGGCCAGCTTGGCACAGCACAACACGCTGCCCTCCCCTTGCTGAGGCAGAGCTCCCGTGCGCTGACCCCCCTGAGGATGCACCCTTTTCCCCTTTCCCTCGTTTTTCCCTTCCCTGTTCCTTACCCTCATCTTCCCACCCCCTCACACCCCCCAAAAAAAACCCAACATGGCAATGAAAGCATGGAGGGAGGGCGCGTTTCCGCATGGTTTGACACTGTTCCCCCTTCCATCTGTCTTTTCCTACCCAGAATTTCCCTACACCCCGTCTCCAATCGATGATCGCAAATCCATGGTGCAGCCGAACATCCCCACTCCGGTGATTGGGGGCATAGTGGGAGGCGTCTCACTGGTCCTGGTGGTGGCTGTGGTGCTCTTTGTGGTGCTCCGGCGCCGGCGTCACACCTTCAAGGGTGACTACAGCACAAAGAAGCACGTCTACGGCAATGGCTACAGCAAGGCTGGCATCCCACAGCACCACCCTCCCATGGCCCAGAACCTCCAGTACCCCGACGACTCGGACGACGAGAAGAAGCCGGGCCCGCTGGGCGGCAGCACCTACGAGGACGAGGATGAGGACGGGGGAGGCGAACGCAAGCTGGGTGGCCCCAACAAGTACGAGGAGGATGCCAAGAGGCCTTACTTCACGGTAGACGAGGGGGAGGCCCACCCCCAACCTTATGACGAGAGGACACTCGGCTTCCAGTACGACCCCGAGCAGCTCGACATCGCCGAGAACATGGTCTCGCAGAACGACGGATCTTTTATTTCCAAAAAGGAGTGGTACGTCTAGCTCGGCACCCCACTGCTGCACACACACACACACACACACAGACACACAGACACACACAGACACACACACAGACCCCGCTCCCCTGCATCCCCGCCGAGCAGAGCCCACCCTGCACGCACGATCCCCCCCTCCCCGCACACCCCGGCCAGCCCTGGGTGCTCAGCACAGACTTTGGACGCTTCCAGCACCGGCCTGAAGGGGCTGGCTGGGGAGGGAGGGAAGGAGGGAGGGAGGAGGGCAGCTTTGCTTACAGATCATTTTTTTTGGGGTGGGGGGAAGGTGTATGGGAGGTGGGAGGTTGGGTAATTATTTTCTCCGGTTTTGGTTTTGCTTTTTTATTTCTCTTGATGACTTTTGTCCCCTTCTGTGGTGTTTGTATTGGTCGGTGGCTTAGGTGTGTTACTATTTGCTTTAACGACTGTTGCCCAGCCTGTATATTACACTCTGTTTGTGTCTTCATGTCTCAGAGTGCCCTTCAGCCCCTCCCCGAGGTTCCTCCTCTCACTTCTGCACCCCCGAAACACTGGAATTTGTTTGTATGTTGTCTTTGTTGTGGGGTTTTTTTTAACCTTGGGATGGGGTCAAGTGGGCTGTCCGTAGAAAGACAGAGGCCAGGGAAGCTGGTGGCAATGGAAACATTGGTGCCATTATCAGGTGAAGAGATTGCATGTTTTTCCTAATCCCTTTCTTTTCAGTGGGGTCCGGGTAGCATTCCTGTTGCCCACTGCATGCCTGGGGAGATGCACTCCCAGTTTTTAATGACTCAATAAAAGGAAAATGAGGAGAGGGGGGAGAAAAGGCCCTAGAACAAACCCCAGGTGCTTGGGCTGATAGCAGAGCAGGGAAAGAGAGCTGCCATTTTCCTCTTACCGTGTATTATTTCCTGGCTTTTCATTTTCTGCCTTTGTTTGAGTGTTCTTATAAAAAGAAAGAAAAGGTGTATTTATTGCTGACATTTTTTCCCCCTGTGATGGCTCAGAGAAATTATGGCGCTTTTTTTGTTGTTGTTGTTGTTGTTGTTGTTGCTGTTGTTGTTGCTGGTGCCAGCCACGGAGCAGTTAACTCTGGCACAAGGGTTGTGTGGTGCACACCTTGCTGCCCTTGGCCTGGGGAAGGGGACCAACTGACTTCACTTCTCTTCTCCCACAAACTCCCTGCCTCCAGCTCTGGTGTGCAGAGGGCACATCTCCCAGGCCACCACCCAGTGTCTTTGAGGGCTTCAGTACAGGATCAGGCCCCTAAGTTTTATTATACCACTAAGACTTAATTGTCATGTGTTTACACTTTTTTTTTCCTTTCTTCTTTTTTTTGAGGGGGGATCAGAGCACAGGGGTGCTTCTCTCTAACTCTCCTAGCCACATCCTCAGCCCCTAGCCCTTAGGTGTCTTGCTCAGGCTGCACTGATGGCCACTTTCTCAACATCACATCCTTCTTCTAAGCAAAGGTTTGGTAGACAGGGCAGGAGTGAGTGAGCTTGGGGAATTGATCTCATCCTCCTTCCCTGGAGCCACTGTGTGTGATGGGGGGCTGGGATTGCTGCTATCTCTGCTCTGTGGATAAATGGGATTCCAGACTCCAGGGCCCTCTCTCTGACACCAAATTAGATTCACTGGATTGGGGCTTATTTTTCTTTTTGTGGGTTGGGTTTTTGTGGTTTTTTTTTTCCTTCTTCTTCTTCTTCTTTTTTTTTTTTTTAATTTGATGTATAAATAAATCTTTTCTTTGAAAAGAAACCCCCAGTTTTCTGAGCTGTATTATCATGCACATCTAAAAATAGCAGGACTAATTCTCCTCCATGCCTTACCCGCTGGGTTTTGTTCCACCGCGTCCAGCGGTTATCCTGCCACAAAAGGGAGGGTGGAAAGTCAGACCCACTCAGATGAGTCAAGGTCAGATCTCTGATCCAGGCAACCTCTCGTGCTTTCTTTGGTGTGTGGGTTTTGGGTCCGGGCAACGTGAAGCTCAGCCTGAGCCATCCACAGTTTGTAGCTTGCCCTCAGTGGTGTAGGGGAGTGGGAAATCCGATTGTTCCCCTGTAATCTTCCTGCCGTTCCTGCCAGCCCTCCCTGCTTCCTGGTTTCTGGCAGAGCAGCCAAATGCCACAGGAAAGCTGCTTTATGTCCACTCGAAGCAGAACAGACAGACATTCCCTCGGGATCCTCAGGCTGAACCTTAAAAACTACAGCTAAACCTTCCCATGTCCATCCACTGGCACCAGGAGCACCTTGCAGCCAAGCACCCCAATAAAAGAAATGAAACCTCTGACATCTCTCCATATCTCTGATTGCTTGTAGGGGCTGATTATTAGGGGCTGTTGTAAACCTGCAGAGGGAATCCTCCAGTGCCTTGGGATAACAGGATGCACAGGGCTTTAATTCCCCAAGTGTGGCTTTCCCTGGAATCTGGATCAGGACAGGGCAGCACTGCTGAGCACTGTACCTGAGCCACAGATATTTAATGGAACGTGGGGCACTCTGCAGAGCCTGCACAGTGTGTGGGGCAGGGATAATTCCCAACAAAGTCCATCTCTCACCTGAATCATCTTTTAGATCTGAGTTTCACAACTAGGCCCTAAAAAGGGTTATGACAACATCTCCAACCCCAAACTCTGGGTGGTCCATGGCCAAGAGCAGAGTGGAAATCAGTGGCATGTTCCCTCCTCTGCAAATTTGCCCCAGCATAGATACATGCTGCTCATTGGTGTGGTTCAGAAGAGGAATCAAATCACTATTTTTCATCCTGAACCCTGGTAAGCTTGGAGTGGAAGATCCTTAGACAGCAGTGAGTAGGTACCCTGCAAGTTCACGATTCAGTAGTTCATTTCTCTCATCCTTGAGCCCTTCAGCATCGCTCTACTGGTGCAATTATCCCCACAGCCACAGGGAAATGCCACCTCTGGGCAGTGATTTGCTTCCTGCTGTCCCTGGCAAGGTCGGCTAATTGGCCCAGGGGCTCTTAGGGTGGTCGTTAGCCAAGTGATTAGCCAGTAATGCAGAGCAAGGTAGGAGAAAAAAAAGAAGTGGAGGGGGGGAAAAAAAAATCAGATTGATGTTTCATCAAGGGCCATTTTGATCCAGTAACAGCATCACTCCCTTCTCTGGGCTCAGTTGCTCTGAGGGGGCCCCTTAATGTGATAAGATCAGGTTTTCCACCAGCATCAGGAAGAAAGTGGTCCCTGTCTCTCCCCAAATGCAAAGGGAGATGCCAAATTGTGCATCCTGCTTCCTGGGAGGTGCTGCAGGAGAGGGAAGGTGCTGGAGACCGTGCAGTGCTCACCCTGGAGGGGCAATCTGCCTGGTGGCCCCAAGGGCCTCCTGGTGCCTGGGCTACCAGAGGAGACATGGGGGCAATCTGTTCCTTCCCTTGGGGACAGTGTCACTTGTCCCTTTGTGCCTCAGTGGGCCAGATTCTGGCAGGCTGGAGTCAAGCTGCCAGTTTTAACTGGTAACTCACGTGTGACAGCACACACAGGAGCCCACAGGCTGTGACAGCCTCAGGCTGCCTCAAGTGACAAATCCCCTGCTTCTCCACCCCCTTCCATCAGAGGTGCTAAGGAGGGGTAGAACATCCCCGTGGGACCCTGCAAAGAGCAAGCAGAAGCTTCCAGCTGGGAGGTGGCAGCTGTTTCTTGTCCCTCCTTCACAGCCAGCAGCAGAGGGTGGGCTGGGGACCCCCAGGATTCCCCCTGGGGTAGGTGGAGCACATCCCCATCCTCTCTCAGTTCCCACCACCTGCTGTGGGCACAGTGTTGGCTGCCTCTCCACCTAGGTGCTGGGGAGCTGCTGCTCTCCAGGAAACCTGGGACCTGAGCTGGTGTGTCCCATAAATTACAGACAACTTGGAGGTGCCTGGACTGGGTGTGGGCAAAGTACCTCGGAGGCATGGCCAGTTGCTGTACCTCCATTTGAAGGGATCATTGCCCAGATCCCTTCTCTGGGTTCTTGCCAGGGAAAAGACATATCAGCGTGGTGCTTTGCCCTTCCCAATCCCTGATCCTGGATAGCAAGTTGAGGCAAAGTTTGTGGTGCCTCAAGATGAAGAGGGGCAGAAAGCTGAGCAGGCAGATGAGAGGGTCGTGGCTCTGAGCCCTGTGGAGCATCACTCAGGGTCTCACCATCATCACAGCAAAGAAAATGCAGGCAAATTTGGGCTGAGCCCCCAGTCCTTCCCTGTGTGTATTCTACTGAAGCAGACACATCTGTGTCACAACCCAAAATGAGCCTGTAGTTTATGCACAAAAACACCCCAGCTGTTCTCCTGCTGGGGCTTATCTCTAGGATTATTCACTGCAATTCACCCTAGTGATGTTATTTTTCCTTATTTAATTACCAGATATTTTTTTTCTTTCCCTGTTGTTAAATCGTTTTCATTCAGCCAGGGGAAAAAAAATAAAAATAAAATAACCCAACCCTGAAGAATTCTTAGTAAAAAAAAAAAAAAAAAAATCAAACAAACTGAAATGGTAGCACCAAATTGATTGCAAAGACATAAGGGACAAAGGGAGCCATTTTCCTGATGTTGAGTCAAAAAAGAAACACAACAACTGTTCAGCAGAAACCACTGAGGGTTAGAGAGAGAGAGGTTCAAAAGACTGATCTTTAAGCAATTAGGGAAGGGGATGCAATTAGAAGGGGAGCTGCTGCTCTCCTTTGCTGGTTTCCTGTCCCACACACAAGCACTCGGGCACACACAGATTTCCAGTGTCAGGTGCTGGTCGTGATGCTGAGGGAGCAGAGGGGAAGCATAGAATCATGGAATGGTTTGGGTTGGAAGGGACCTTCAAGATCATCTAGATCCAACCCCCCTGCATGGGCAGGGACACCTCCCACCAGACCAGGTTGCTCAGAGCCCCATCCAACCTGCCCTTCAACACTTCCAGGGATGGGGCTTCCACAGCTTCCCTGGGCAACCTGGGCCAGTGTCTCACCACCCTCACACTCCAGAATTCCCTCCTCAATCTCCCCTCTTCCAGTTTTAATCCATTCCCCCTCGCCCTCTCACTCCCTGCCCTTGTCTAAAGTCCCTCCCCAGCTTTCCTGGAGCCCCTTCCCCTTGGTGCTGTGGAAATGGGGTCCATTTTGTTCTGAGAGGAGAAGCAGGTTGGAGCTTTCTGCCAGCAGGTTAAAAGTCACTGGAAGGTTCCCACATTCACAACCACTCCAGTTTTTGGGTCTTCTGTTTTCTTCAGGGCTTCTGATAGCACTTTCCCCTCCCCTAGCCTGCACTTTCCCCCCCCCCCGTTGCTTCCCCTCCCCTTCAGATTTGGTGCAATTTGCTGACAATTTGAGCAACTCCTTGAGAGAGGCAGGGGAAGCCTTGAGGCAGGGGAGGATGCAAAGACCTGGGGGCCAAACTCTACTTCAGGGAGAGTTTGTACTTTGGACCAGGTGACTTTCCAGATGTCCTGTACTTGAGGGTAAAAATAACAAGCAAATGGACCCAGATCCTCTTCTTTCTAGCATACACTGGCACTGGTGGAGGGACTCTCACTGAGGATCTGGTTTTTTCTTTTCTTTTGCCTTTTTTTTTTAATCAAAAAAAAAAAGTGATTCCTTAACTCCAGTGATTTTGTCTCTATTTTCTCTTCCTCTTGCTGTACTTATCATTGTGGAATAAAGACTGCAGACAGACAAACAACCCCAACCCCACTGTTCTGTTTTTTGGTTTTTTTTAATCTGTGTTGTAAGTGCTTTTGTAAAAAATAAAAAATAAAAATAATAATAATAATAATGTAACGGACTTTAATGATTTTTGTTTGGTTTTGGTTTTTGGTTTTTTTTTGTTCTTTTTTTTTGTTGTTGGTTTGTTTTTTGTTGTTTTCCATCCTTTGTAATAATTTGTTTGGGGTCCAAGGGGGCATTTTCATGGTTCTAATTTGTGTGGGCAGGGTGTTGCATCGCCCTTCCTTTTACTTGTATGAAAAAACAAAACAAAACAAACCAATAGTGGCTCAGCTGTGGGAAAAAAATTAAAAAAAAATGTACTTTTTTATAAATAAAGAATTTTAAAAAAAGAAGCTACATCCTCCTTTTTTATTTGGGTGCATCTGGGACCGCGTCGGTGTGCAGCCTGGGAGTGGTGGCTCTGAGGAGGGTCACAACACCAGAAGTGGCATCTGCTTCCCAATGAGATGCTGCATTTTTGTGCTGGTTGGTTGGTTGCAGATGAGGGCTGAAATCTAAGGGTGAAGAGGTCTCCAAAGTGGAGGAAATGGGCAGGGAGTGACTGGTTTTGCCCCTGGCATAAGTGGTATTGTGTGGAATTCTTGGGGAAGCAGATTCAAGATAGACAAAAGGAGGTGGAAGCATCTCCTGCATGGATATAAACTGAAATTCCTTGTCAAAGGATGCTGCTAATGCCAAAAATCAACCCGAGCTATAAAAAAAGCAGCTAGAAAATCCCAGGGAGGAAAAATCCATCAAAAGCTATTAAAAATTATGACACTGTCTCAAGCTTAGGAAGTTCTTGAGCTGCTGTTGGCTATAGCAGATGGGACAGGCTATTGGAAAAATGTCAATACACACTTGCTGTCTTCTCAGATTCTTTTCTAGGCATGTGAATTAGCTGCCAGGGCCAGGATACTGGGACACTGGGCTCAGCCAACTTTTGACTTGACACAGTGGGATATTCCACCCTGCCAAGTGTGCATCAAAACCATCTAAATGCCACAGGGATGCTCAGGGTTCATTGGGTGGCAACACCCATCAAGCTGCATCCCTGCAGCTCCAGTTTGCCTTTCCCCTTCCCTCCAGCTTCCTGACTGTGAATATAGGCTACCAGGAAAGCCTGGATCCCAAAGATCAAGGCACATGACTCTGCAAGACCCAGAGTTCTGCAAGGGAGGGAGAGACAAAGCAAGCAAGAGATCAGAGCACATGGGTGTGCTCTTCCTTGCACTGGTATCTGGAGGCACTCTGCCATGCCTCTGGCCTAGGGAGTGGAATACACCCTGGGAAGGGATTTTTACACCCAGCTTCAACGTGTGGATGATCTGCTGGAGATCTGAACCAAAACCCAGCAGTTCCCATCACAGAGAGAGAGGCAGAATGATCCTGACCCAAATGTGAACTTGAATTGGTCTCCACTGGGAAGAGATGAGCTGGATGGAGAGGGAAGTGTTCAGGATTAGGCTGGAAAGTGGTGGTTTAGTGCAGACTGTTCATTCCCTGTCAGCAGCAAAGCTGGAGCATGTGCCAGAGCAGCCAGAGGCTCTCTGATACCAGACTCAGTGATCAGTGGATTGTGTGCTGCTCCATGCCATCAACAGAGCCAGTTTTCAGTCATTCTGCTGAAAAAGGAGGGTGCTGAGCACCTCACTTTGGAAGGGGTTAAAGACAACCTTGGTGAGGCTTCCTCCAGATGCAAAGCGGGGAAAAGCCAGGAACTATCACAGAATCACAGAGTGGAGGGGGTTGGAAGGGACCTCTGGAGATCATCTAGTCCAACCCCCCTGCCAGAGCAGGATCCCCTAGAGCAGATCCCACAGGATGGGGCTGAACAGCCCCAGCTCTCCCAGCCTTTCCTCACAGGGCAGATGCTCCAGTCCCTACATCATCTCAGTGCCCTGTGCTGGACTCTCCCCAGTAGCTCCTTGTCCTTCTGGAACTGGGGAGCCCAGAACTGCACACAGTGCTCCAGGTGAGGCCTCACCAGGGCAGAGGAGAGGGGGAGGAGAACTATCTTGTTATCAGGCTTCAATGTGACCAAGCGAGCTGTGACCACTCTCCAGGCTGTATCTGCATGTCCATGTATTTTACTCCTCTCATTTTCCCCTGTCTGCCAGCTCCTCTCACTAGTGGCAGATGTTGGAAGTGTAATTTTCCTTCAGCTGCAGCCCATCAGGTCAGGAGCCCCAGGAGCAACCACGACAGCAATGCAGAGGGGCAGCATCCTACAGAACTGGGACCCCAGCAGCTGGCTCAGCCACAGCAGCCAAGTTTGGGGGTGGGGAGGAAGGGGAGGAAGAAAAGGAGCACTGGGGAGCTGGGATGGGGGTCTGAGATGGAAAGAAGGATAGGAGGGGGTATCTTTGCCCATGGTCCTGCTGGGATGAGCCCCTGGGAAATGCTGCTTTGATTTCCCAGGCCATGACTTGCAGTTAAGCGATGATGGATAAAACCCATTGCATGGGGCCTCTTCTCAGCAGCTCAGGTTGCACAGAGCTGAACACAGCAGGAACAGACTCCCAGGCAGTGCCCCTAAGTATTGTGTTTCTCTGGAACAAAACAGAAACACGTTGGGGGCAGGAATGCCAGCAATGTGTGCAGCCCATAGAAAAATGGCAGCGTGGCTTGGAACTCTTCTGAAAGCCACATCTCTGCAGGCCAGCACTGCTGGTCCCAAAAGCAAATTCAAAGCCCTGACAATCAGAGCCAGGGGAGGAGCTGCATCAGGGCAAGAGGAGATGAACAAGAGGCTTGTGTTTGCTTGTAGGCTGCATGCCCACCCCTGAGCATGGTCCAGCAGCAGAGAGCAAGTCTAAACCAGTGCAAACACGATGAGATTACCTCCCTGAGCTGGGAGATGTAGACAGGTCAGGGCTGCAATGTCCACGATGAAGACACAGAGCCTGGTTCCCAGTTGGTGCAAACACATTCAGCTTTTCTGACAACTGGGGGATGTCAAACCAGGCTGTGAAGGGCTGGGAGCTCAGGGGGCACTGGAGACAGGGCAGGTAGCAGAGCATCAGTCCAGAAATATGTGACTCTCAAGTCCAAAATTCCTTGTGAGGTAAGAAGCAATCTGTGCTGTTCAAGTGAGGGCACCCAAGGTTACACACACTGAGTCTCCTAGAGCTGGTGCTGAAAAAATTGAACTGAAACTGGCTGGTTCAAAACAGTGCTGGGTGAATTACTTGTAGTAACAAATATGTTCGATTGATTTTTTTTCCCATGGTTTCATATTATGTGCAAACTTGAGTTTGATTTGTATGGACGTATTTGTTAGAGGAAATTGCTTTATGTAAATGTATTCCAGCTGGGGGACCTGTGACATCAAGAAGTGCTGTTGAGCCTCAGATGCCCTCAGTGGTGCCTGGCAGAAGGCAAGGAGGGCTGGTTCACTCCTCCTCCAAACAAGGCATTTCACAGCCTTCCCAGACGTGTTTAGATGTGGGATCTCTCTTATATAGTATCTGCAGTACAAGGAACAGCCTGTAAAAATACCAAATCAGAACCAAATAGGATGTGTGTTCACTCCTTTGCATATGAGCCAGCTAGGCATGGCCCTGCAGGCAAAGCAGGGGCACAGCAAGATAGAATCATGGAATGGTTTGGGTTGGAAGGGACCTTCAAGATCATCTAGATCCAACCCCCCTGCCATGGGCAGGGACACCTCCCACTAGACCAGGTTGCTCAGAGGCTGCACCAAAAGCAGTGTGGCCAGCAGGTGTTATCTGATTAAAATGCAGGTTAAAGATATTGTGTCACCCCCCAGGGCTGAGTTATCAAAAGGCAGTAATTTATGGATACCAGCCATTGGTGTTACTCCCTTGGCCTCAGCAGTTGAGGTCAATATTGTGGCCTCATCTGCCTAAGCCCAGCACAAGGTGAGCTGGGGACACTCCCTCCTCCCTAGATTTCACGACTGCTGAACCAAACCCAGATCCTCACAGGGAACAGGCAGAGGTTTTTGTCTGAACTGTGTGGAATTTGGGGGAGAAAATTATTTGCATGCAAAGAGGCACTAAATGCTCTTTGGTGCTGGCTAAGTCCCAGGAGAAGAATGTGGATCAAACCTTAGGAGATCAAAGGAAGCACCCTTTGAGGAGCTGTGAAGGGAAGGGGTTTCTCTTTTGAATTAGGGCCTGGCTGTCAAGCCTTTTTCTAGCCTAGCACCTGAGTTCCTGGGATATCTGGGGCTTTGCAAGGCAAACATTTTCCTCCATCTGCCTGAGAGCCACCCCTAGCCCCATGGAGAGAGGGCACCTGAACATTTCCATTTCTCCCTTATCTCTCTGTTCCTCTCGAACTGCTGCCAGCCTGTTTATCTCACAGTTTTGAAAAGAAAATTGCCAACTTCACACCTGTCAGCTTTAACTGATTGCCTGTCGCTTGGAGGGAGGGAGGGAGTCCATCTGCATGGCCCTGGCTGCACAGGCTCTGCTCGCTGGGGGGAATGTCTCCATCCCTTGAGGAGCAAAAAGCTTCATTTCCCATCTCCCAGCCTCGTCTCCTCGTCCTGCTGTAGCTCCCAGCCCTTTCAATTACTGCTTTACAATAATTATGAACAGTTGCTTTCTGCTGGCACACAGTTGTGTCCACCCCAGGAGCTGATCTCCTCATGAAGCACTAATCCCCTGAGGTCCATCATCTTCCTTCTGTTCAAAAAAGTGCCCTTCCCCAGGGGGGGAGAAGTGAAATGACTTCATCAAAGGTGTGCAGGGAATCAGGGAGAAAGATCAGGGCTGGACTTGGAAGATCTAAATCCTCATCTTGCTCATTGGAGCACACTTCTCCCTATGGGATATATCCAAACGCGTGCTCCTGCAGGTGCCTTTCCATGAGTCTGGTGCATACCCCTTCCTCTGCCCACCCTGAGTCTGCAGAATCTGGAGGAGATGGAATTCTGGCTGTGTCCTAGCCAAGGAGGAGGCTGGAGAAGGAGCAACAAGTGGGAGGGGCACCCAGTCCAGCTGCTGCCAGCTGTGCAAGGTCCCCGGCTGTTGAGATGAATGCTGCAGCTGTCTGGGATAATGAATGGATCTTGGAATGGGAATGCCAAGTCTGAATGGCTCAAGTAAACACTGCAGAGCAGTCCAGAAAGAATGGCATGGGGGCTTTATATTAGGGAGGAATCATAATTAAATAGAAATGAGTTACTTAAATGGTCACTTCCTGGGGTTTCGCTGATGTCCGATTAACTTAACTTTTAATTTGCATAAGCAATAAATGTTTAATTATGTTATTAATATATTTGAGTTGAGGAGCTTATGGGGTTTTATAATTGGCATTTAACTAGATAGTTCCAGCGTATTAACTGATGTTTTATAGCTCCATGTGAGGTTTCCCAATTATAACTGACCTAAAAATTTGCTTGGAAGACCTGCCTTGAAAGTCTTACCTGAGCAACAGAACAGGGGGAACTGAAGAGGAGGATGAGTGGAGCCCATCCCTGCATGGAGGAATGTGCCCAGGCAGTTCTGGACCCTCCAGAGAGGCTTTTGAGGCCCCCCTCCCCTCACTAGGCCCACAAACTTCCCTGTGTCAGAGAGCAGGTCACCTCCCCTCTCAGAGTTCAGCTGACTGCTGAGCCAAAAAGGCTGACACAGAACAGGGGATTAGGGTGGGGAGAAAGATTTGGAGCTGGGGAAGGTGTGTAGATTGGTTCCAGCATGACCTTGTGACCGATCAGCTCCAGCAGCCTCTGGGACTCTGTTTAACTCCCAGCCCTTGCTTGGTCCCTGTTTCTCTGCTGCAGGTTGGCACCAGCTTCTTTTTCACCAGGGAGGTGTTATGGAACAGCCTTCAAGGACCAGTTTCAACAGACCCATTTCCCATGAGCCATGTAGCCTGGCATTGATTATATTCCTGCTTTTAATTCTTTATTAACTGGAACCTATCTTAACTTTTTCTCTGGTGCCAACAAATCACCCTATAGCATTATATTATATATTATAGCATTCAAGTAATTATCTGTGTTCTCTTCTAGTCTGCTAGAATTTAACCTTTCAGAATTCAGCTGTTTCAACAAATAGCAAGAAAACTAACAGCAGTGAGTTTGAGATCTCCTCAGCTCAAGTCTTTCAACCTCTCTGTTTGCTTATGAAGTGAGTATCCAAGGAGATGGTGTCCAGCAAGCTCCTCAGTCTTGTCATCCTCAAACACGCGGAAATTGTTTTGTCATTCTCAGAAGCCACAAGGAAATGTCTGTTGGTCTCCTGAGACAGATCATGAATAGCTATTCAAATCTTCTGCCTTCTCTGAATCACTACTGCCCTCTTGACCATCTCCACCTGGTGAAGTGCCTCTAGAGCATTGCAGAGATGGTGTTTATTCCTGGTGTATCCCCCAGGGTAACCCCAGCTCTCGTATCAATCATCTGTCCTTGGCTTTCACGCTGACTGATCACTCACTCTCTTTCCAGCTTTTCCATTTGATTTCTAATGGAGATGGGGGAAGCTTCCCTGTGGGCAAGCTAACAAATTACCTGGCTGAACAAGGCTACCTGGCTGTAACCATGAGTCCAGGAGGATGGGGAGTCATTCTTTTGCCTGCACTGCTGCAGGTCCCAAGGGTATTTGGGAGAGAAGAGAAGGGAAAGGGATGTGTGAAGAAGCAGCCTCGAGCCCTCCTTGCTGCTGCACCTGCCAGGGGAGATGAGGGAACTGCAGCCCTGTCCACCTTGCCTTTGCACAACTGGTCCTGCATTTTGGCCAGATGACAGAGAAGCAGGGCAGTCCCTCCTCACGCTGCTGCACATACCCCATGTCTGCACCTAAAGGGTGGTGAGACACTAGAACAGATTGTCCAGGGAAGTTGGGGAAGCCCCATCCCTGGAAGTCCTGAAGACCAGGTTGGATGGGGCTCTGAGCAACCTGGTCTGGTGGGAGGTGTCCCTGCCCATGCAGGGGGTTGGATCTAGATGATCTTGAAGGTCCCTTCCAACTCAAACCATTAATTAATTCATAAAAGAACTCCCAGCAGTCTCTCTGCATAGATGCAAACAAGGAGCTGAGCTCCTCTTTTGGGAACATCCAAGATGCAGCTTCCCTGTCCTGTAAGCACCTCAGAGGCAACAGGAGACAAATATGGCCCAGGGAACATGGCCAAGCAGAGTGAGAAAAAGTGCTGCTGAAGACTGTTGAGCAAATTAACTCTATTAAGGCAAATGATAAGAGTCTGAGCTGCAATGCCTGTACGTTCTATCTGACAGAATTAATCTGGTGGCTGCTTGTAATAGCATGACCTTAATGGGCTCATCAAGGGAGCATGGCTGTATCTCTGGCTAAACATGGATTTGGGACCACACTGTGCTCTGAGCAACTAGAACAGGCTGCTGAGATCAAGAGAGACACACTGTGGTGTAGTGGGGCTCAGGATCTGGCCCCTTCATCCCTCCAGGAGAGGCAATTTCAAGTGTCATCACCTCCTCGAAACTACAGCAGAAGAAATAAATTACCAAAGGGATTTGGTTGTTCATTGCTCTGCTGAGCTGCAGGGAAATGAAGCAGAACTAAAATTAAGGGCTGGGAGGCAGAGGAAACGTCAGACAACATCTCCCATCTTCTCCAGGGTGCATCTTCACCCCCAAAACAGGCTGGGGACCAGGCTGGGGCCCTCTCCATATGGCTGCTCTGGGCTATGAAGCTATGACTTTGCTAAGCTCTGTCCTTCCACACAGAGAAAAGGCTTCCTCCCTAAGCTGTCAAGCCATGTTTCCAGGTGCTGCTCAACAACTGCTACACTTTGCTCCAGGAGTGGAAGAAAAACCAGCCCAGAAGGAGCTATTTGCAGGGGAACTCCCTCTACAACAGCTACCCTACAACAGTCTGTCCTCATCTCTGCTGGATCCCATGGGATTAACACACTGCTCCTATTGCTGTTTTCCAAACCCCATCCTTGTTACTGACCACTATGAAGCATTGCAAAGGAAGGTCACCAGGGGTTAAAGCAGCATGCCAGACACGCTTTTGCAGCCAGCAGCTACTTAACCAGATGTTACTTAACCAAGGATGACTCTGCTGCTTCCCATACTGGAGAGGACAGGGAGAAAACTGGTCATTACTGGAGAGAGAGCTGAGATGCCTCTAGCCTTGGTGACTGGCAAAGCAATTGCCTGTGCTGGAATGTGTGTGAAATCTCTGCTGATATCAAGCACATCCATGTGTCCACTTGCAGTTGGCATGCTCTTCAAAGCAGGCACCCCAGGGAGGGCTGGGTCAGCACACCACACTGCCAAGTTCTCCCAAACCTCATCAGAGGCAGGCGAGTGGTTTGCAAAGCCTTCAAGTGCCAGTTGGGCTAGTAAAAATTACAGAGGAAAGCAAAGCAGGCAGGGATCTTAAGGGGATGTTGTGATTAGTACCTAGACAGTGGGCAACCCATGCTCTGGATGCACTCAGGACCCAGGGGATACCCAGGTGTCTGGTCTTCAGCAGAGACGAATTGGAGAGGGATGTGCAGGGGGAGTGGGGCTTGGCAGTCGAGGGATTCCCACTTGTGGCAGCGAGAGGAAGGACAACACAGAGAGGAAGGACAACACAGAGAGGAAGGACAACACAGAGAGCAGGCAGGAGCATTTGTTTGTTTAACCACTCTTGGTGACACCGGTTTCTGGCCCCACTTAAAGAGAGACTCTCCCAGCACCCATTTTCTGGGAGCTGGTGCAGGCAGGTGCGGCAGGAAGGAGCTGCTAGGATGGGGGGTAAGTGCTGGAGCAGCCTGTGGGGTGGGGAATTTCCCAAGGAATGAGGCTGCAGCCCTGTGCACAGAGGGGTCAGGTTCACAGCCATGGCTTGGCACTCACAGGCCTGGAGGCTAATGGTGGAAATGAGAGATACATCAACAAATGCTAAGAGGCTGTGATGGCTTTTCAAATTCCTCCTGACTTGTCTCAAGGCATAGAGGCAGAACAGCAGCTCTGCCTTCCTTCATTGTGGGACTGAACCTTTGTTGGGCTGGCTGCATCTCCACATCCTGAGATGACACAAAGCCAGAAGCACCTTCTCTTGCTAGCAAGAGAGCTCCTGAGCTCTTTCTGTAGCTGGAGGAGGCTCTGGGAGGCAGCGATGGGGAGGGCTGCTGGATCATCTCTGCTCTGCTTTTGTCACTAGCCCAGACACACCCCTTGCTAGAAAACCCTGCCAGCCACCTTTGCTATCCAAACTGCTCCTCTTCCCCATGCTGAGGTCCAGCTCCCCCTCCTTCTCCCACCATATGTCACCAGATGAACAGCACTTGGTAGCAGAGCTGGTTCTGGACATGGCAGGGGTTAAGCAGTGCTGCCAACTGCAAATTGACCATCAAATGTTCATTTGTGCTTGCAGAGGAGCAGGCTCTCCTCACTGTGAAGTGCTTTTTTCACCAGTGTTTCTTGCAGCCCAGCCACCTCAACCTGCAGTTAGGTGAGGATCTGAGCTGGAGCAAGGTCTGAGTGGGGCTTAGATGGGAGGAGAGCAAGATGTCATGTCCCCCTTTTCCTCTACACTTCAGGCCAGGACAAAATGACAGGGCATGAAGATTTTGGACCCAGCTCTGATGGGGGAAGGAAATGCTGCTGCTGAGGGGGCAGGAAAGCACTTCAGCCTCATACAGTAATGGTCCAGTGCCACTGGCTCAGCTTTCCAAGCAGTGTCTTTCCCCTCTTAATCCCTTTTATCCTCTGGATGCTTAGCTGTCCCTGCAAGGGATTCACTCAATATACACAGAGGAGGGAACTGCCCCAGAGAAAACAAGCCCACCTCTCCTCCCTCAGATCCCTTTAAAATTTCCAGTGACTTGCAAGCCCTGCTGTTTATCCTACCCTTTGGCCCATCAGCTCGAGCAGTTCACATCTCTGGCTCTCCTGGGAACAGCATTTCATTAACCCTTGCAAACACAAGGCATCATGAAGCTCTGAACCAGCTTGTGCCTGGGGGTGTGAATGGTATCGGAGCGTGTCTCAAATTAGCCAGTCCTGCTCTTGTCTTTAAAACCAAACTGGAGATGTATTAGTTCTGCCAAGCTTTTCAACTCAGTTTAATTTAGCTCTGTGAACTTGCAGTGTCTCAGGCTCCCTGGAATGTGTCAGGTGGGGCGTATTACAAATATGGATCATCTGATCTCATTGTCTTGCTTGAAGGTTCAGCAGGCAGAAAGAGACCAGCAAGTCCTAACTCCTTCTGCTGGGTCAGGGTGACAATCCAGGTGACAGGCAGGCTCACTTTGAGCTGGCACTGTACCAGGACAGGCTGCTTTAGACATGCAGGCTGTCTTTGCCTGTGTACAGGGCTGCAATTGAGCACCAAAGCTGCCAGCAGAAAAGAAAGGAGAAGAATCATGATTCCTTCCCATTGATTTGCAATGTGTCTGTGAGCAGCTCATTGCTGGGTGCCTTGGCTAGCCAGCCATGAAATAGATGGGGATTTGTTTTGTGTGGAGAGGTGATAAATGGAAAGGGAAACCTACTTTGCAATTGGTCACAGATGTAAGCACATCTTTGAGCAACTGGCTGATCAGAGGTGCTGCATGTTGTTATGCTGGTTTTCTGGGAAGCACTGAGGATTCAGGTTGAAGTGAGGAGGAGACAAAGACAGGAGAAGAGTGTGCAGGTCCCATGGGCAAACCAGCTTCACTCAGAGCTGCAGCAAACAGGGCCCAGAGATGGACTCAGCTTCCAGATTTACCTGGGGGACACAGGCTAGTGCATCAAAAATTAGATGGGGCTCAGGCCCTCTCTGAGGAAGCTGATTATATGGCAGACAGTCAGGATAGAAAGACAGTACCAGTAAGACTCAGCCCTCTCATCCAAATTCAGAATTCCTGCCTGCCAGCAATTCTTTCCTACCCTATGGTCTGTGCAATTTGTGCAGGACCCCACCCTACAGATCTGCTCCTCCTCACCTGCTCAGGCTGGATGTCACTGTGCAGATACCACAGCAAGGGCAGAATCATCTGGCTGATCCCAGCTTTACATAAAAAACCAAAACGGGCACAGACCCTCGGTGTGGATGTAAAAGATCCTGCTCTCAAGTCTTGATCCCCAAGAACAGCCAGACTGCTTCATGATGCAAATGGCCCAGCCACACACGTAGCTTTAAGGGAAGAGACCTGACTTCCAAAAGTGGGATAGACACATCTCTCCTTTCCTATTGCAAATTCCTCCACGTCACTCCCCCCCATACCAAGAGCAAGTGACTCATTTCCTCTGCACTGCCATACTCTTCCCTGGAAGCTTTCCCGTTCATCCCTCTTTGCCTGGCTTCAAGTTCCCTTTGGGAACATCTCTCTCGCTCTCCTGCAAGATGGTTCTCCAAAGCCTTCATTGTTCCTCTGTTATTATTCACTGCTGGGCTCTGCAGCTGCACTGTTTCACCCCGTGGGCACGGCGCGTGTGGACAGCTCGGGCCGTTTGTCTCTGCTTTGAAACTCTGCCATGGCTGTTCCCAGGAAATCTGAGCCATGGATCTGTCCATACACACAGAGTCATCAGCCCTGGGGCTGTTTGGACAAGGGTTTTTTCATGCTATGAAACGACGCCTCAGTTGTGCCCTGGGATTGTGCCAGATGCTCTCTCTGGGGTGGACATTCCTGTCTGGTGGGCATTCTTCACTTGTTTGGGAGATGTGAATCAACTCACTGCACTGGATTGCTGGATGGGATGTCACTGAGCATTGGAATGAGTGAATTCCAGCATCAGCACCTCACAAAATGTTTTAATTGACCTAGTTGGTAGAAAGAACTTAATCTGTTACCAGTTACTTCTGGAAACCCAAACACACGCACCATCAGGTGACAGGGAAGGATGCTTGAGAGATGGATAACCACTTTCCTGCCTTTCCTGTGTCTTCTTCCATCTCCAGAAGAGCCCTGGGAGAACAATGCAACAAACGGAACTGCTCTCAAAGAGACCGGGGGTGGGATGTCCTTCCTTTCTCCTTAATTGTAACACTGAATTAATTCAGTTTGCAGCAGGAACGAGGAGTTCCCAGCAGCCTTTAAACATCCAGATAAGGCAGAGCTGTTGGTTCAGCCCCTTTGGGTTCTCTGGAACCTGCCTCACTGCCAACTGCTTCACACAAACTTTTTGGAGGGTTTTAAATTATCCGAGCGTGACACAGAGCGAGGGGGTTTTGCATTCTTAATTGGCAAAGCCTTTTCCCACTCCAATCTGGAGGCCCCTGAGCTGTCCTGCCAATTTAATTTGATCCTGATCCACAAGCTTTGCAAACACCTTCCCAGGGCTGCCCAAAAGCCTTGTTAATGTAACCAAAGCCTCATCTGCCAGTTCTTGTCACTTTCTGAACCTTTCCTGGTGCCCTCCTGTTGGACTTTCCAACACCCCTTCTCGCAGCCACCCTTCCCTTCTGTTGGTGCCTCTAGACTTTCCCTGTGAAGGAGACAATGCACACAGGGGAGGAAAGGAGACAGGCTGGGAGGCAGGTGAGCTTTCCAAACTGTGCTAGCCACAGCTCTTCCCCTGGGAGGAGAGACTGAGGAAATAAACAGCTGAGGATGCATATGAAAGAAGGTTAAAAAAAGGAAAAAGAAAGAAGGAAGAGCCAGCAGAAAGGAAGGTCTCTCTCCACATGTTCCTGTTTTCTTCTCCTCTCTTCTGCACTTTCTTGCTCTCTCAGGACCTTCATCTCAGATTTATTCCTGTTTTCTCCTAATTTTTCCTTTTCCTCTTTAGCTATTACCCTTATTACCTTCCACAGCTTCCTAGCTAGACTCCTGCAAAGATGTGACCCCCACTTCTGCAGAAGGGCTCAGCCTGTCCTCAGCAAAGAGCCCTGCACGTGTTGAGGCAGGTCTTGTTGTCCCAGGATTGTGCTGTTGTTTGGTCCTTGCCGTTCTGTGGAAGCAGTGCATTGTCACACAGCCCTGCCTCAGATGGCTACCAGCTTCAGGATGTTCCTAGCACAGCCTGGAGAGCTTGGCAAGAAGGAAGTACTCTGATAGACACCCCAAAACATCTGCATTGCTCCTTCATTCTTTCCCTCTCCTCATCCCCTTACTGCCCAGTCTCCACCTCTCTCTCTTCTGCAAACTTACAGCTGCATTTTCCCCTCTTCCTATTTTCCTGCCCCCTTTCTGCTGTTACACAGCCCTGTTCAAGCTCCTGGAGATTCATTTTAGCTTTATTTTCCTTTCCCTCTTTCTCCTCCCAGCCTCTTTCCCCCCCCCCACCCACACACATACACACCTACTGATTTACAGCAGTAGCAGGAGGCTGATGTTCTGGGCTCACTACCTGCCATCCAGAGAGCCATTAGGGGACCATTCATCATGGATATGCCCCAGACAAAGTGACTGGAAGATTCTTTACAGTCAGTGTTCCTGCCACAACCCCAAATGCTGTCCAGGGGTTTGCACTGCCACATGTCAGCTGTCTGCCTGAGCGTGGCTGTAAGGGAGCTGTCTCAAGGCAGAAATATTATTTACAAGATAATGTGGCTTATGGAGAAGGGAAGAGAAAGAGAAGTGACTGCCACTGCCGAGGACAGTGGGGAGCAGAGCCTCATGTTCTGGTGACTGCAGCATCCTGCCACTCCAAGACACACAGCTCTGAGCTCTTCATTAAGGAAGAGTGGAAGACAGGGTGTGGGATGCTGAGTGATGGAAGCTCTGGGGTGTCCTTGCAAGGCAAGAGAAAACGAGGTTTGCCTGGAAAGGGATGGGGAATCAGTGTCAATACAATTCCCAGGGCAAACTCTTCATTGGTAGCAGCGCCTCAGCAGGGTGCTGGGAGTTCAAGTGTTTTGTAGTAGTGATACAGTAAACATGCCAGGTCTCTGCTCTGCAATTTGTTGGTATTGACCAGAGAGGGGATTTCCCTGGGAAATGTTTATACACCTCAGTTCACTCCTGGATGACAGGCAGCAAAGCTGAAAGGTGAAGAAGGCTGGCTGTGAGGTGAGATCTGGGAATAGGCTCTTGGCAACAATTCAGCACAGCCAGTGCTGTGATTGCACCTGGAATGGGGGATTTCAGGGAGCCCAGCCTGTGAGCTGAGCAAGTGCTGAATCTGTGGATGTGAGGGGGGAGTAAGTGGCAGATTTCCACCCCGAAAATCCTGTGTAAGTTGTCCTGTGTGGCTTGGGAATCCATGCATATACATTTTCTAACCATGCACACATGTAAAGTGGGTATAATTTTGAGTCCTTGGGGATGGGTGGTTTAGTGGAGTTACTGGATACCTCTATGATACTCAAAGCCATATTTTTTGCAGAATAAGGTCCATGTAGTCCAGTATCTAGTCTCTAGGAGCAGTCAGTACCCAGTGCATTCAGAAAAGTACAAAAATTAGGTGTGACAGACAAGTTCTACAAAGCACCTTGTTCCCTCATCCCTGTCTCACTCCCCTCCCCTGAATTTCTTTTCCTTCTCCTCCTCCTCCTCCTTCTTCCTCCATTCCAATTATCTCCTTCTTTCATCATTGCAGAGCTGTAAGTACAAAGTACCAATTAGCTAGTTTTCAAGTTTAATTAGGTTGGAAGGTAGAGCAAATTAAATCCTTTTATCGTGCGTTTCAAAGCGCTTTCCCATCAGGCCCATGGGACAGGTTTCTTTTGAATGAGGTCCATGTTAGTCACCCAGGAGCTGGCCCAAGTCACAGAGCTCTTCAGCCATGGGGCAAACAGGAGATGAAAATGCAAGATACCATGTATCTCCCCCCTGCCCCTAAATCCTACCCCCGGGGCATCTTTTTTTGTGAGGTTTAGGGGTGCATGTACCTCTGCTCCAAGTTGATAAACTAAGCATTGGTCCTTAGCTCCTCTGAGGTCTACATGAACAGCACCAGGAATTCAGTGAAGACACTGTGACCAAGCCCTGCAGAAAGCTCTCAAGAGAGTGAAATGGTATCAAGCAGCAGGTCCACCTGGGTTCCCCTGCACCACATATGGTGGCTGCTTGGAAGCCTTTTCATTCCCCAAACCCTTCTTTCTTCGAGGGCAGAACAAAGGATCCAGGAATAGCCACCTGATTTAAGGGGAAGTTGCATAACAGAGTAAGGAAGCAGAGAACTCTTGGAGACACGGGGGGATGCAATTGTAGCCACAGGTTTCTGTTCCTCTTGAGCTCTGACTGCTCCGTATCAGTGTCATCTCCCTCCACGAAGCCGAGACAGCTTAAGAACATGTTGGCATCTTTGCTCCTGGAGTCCCTGGTTCTCCTGGTCTTTGCACCTTAAGATCCATTCCCTGATGCTCTAACCCTCCCTCCTGTGCTTCCCCGTGTCTTGCAGATAAGCCTCTACCTCAGGGTGCCCCCGGAGGCATTATTGGGATCGTTGGAGGAGTCATTGCCGCAGCTCTCATCATCGTCGTGGCTGTCACTGTAATTATCGTCTACAGGCGGCAACAAAAGAACCGCACTGAAGGGGACAATGACCTGTAAGTAGCCCCGTTCCCGCAGGACAGCACCCGGCAGGATAGGTGCAGCTGGACGGGGCAGCAGGCAGGGAGCACTGCTGGTCCCTTTGCTTCCTGCACACAGGAAAAGCTTGGCAGTCAGTGGCTTTTCCTGCCATTTCTTCCTGTCTGCCCCCCTCTGGCTCACTCCTCTGACTGTCATCCCCTCCTTGGGCCCCCCCAGCACTTTCCATCCTGCTCTCTCCTATTTTTGAACTCTTATCACAAGCCTTAAGTGGAAACTGAAGCATCAGGATATTCCTTGGGCAGGTGCAGGTGCCAGTCTCACCTCCAGTGGCAGGAGAGGATCCTCGTCTTCCTTTTTCAGAGAAACGGTTTCAGGCTCTTGTTTTAAACTGAATCACATTCTGTCACCAGAGAGGGGGGCTCTGAGACACCCTGAGCACCTCTGAATGTACCAAGAGAGTTCAGAAGGGATTCCCACCCACTCAGCATTCCAGCCTTGTAAATGTGCCAGCCTGAAGACGTGAACTTTGGTGATCAACAGTAGGGAGAGGGAACAGTCCAGGGGCTCCTCTTTGACAGGTAATGGCTTTGCTCTGCCCTCCCCTGTGCAGCACAGATCCCAGGCAGGGAATTCAGTGGTGTGGAATTCAGCCTGTGCAGCATGGACAGAGGCCTCTTCAGAAATGTTTACCCTGACCCCTGCCTGAAAGACTACATCTTGTCACTGCCTCTTCACAAGATCATCCCCTCCCTTCTCTTCCTTCCCACCTCACAGAAAGCCTAAAGGCCAGAAGTTGCTTTTATCTTCCACAACCCCACCCCACCTCGTTGTTGTTACATCTTGGCCACATTTTATGCTCCATTTAATCCCATTTGAGAGAGGGCATTGGAGGATAGCGGGAGAGGGAGGGAAGAGACCCGGAGAGAGCAGGAGGGGAGACAGGAAGGCACACAAATGAAAAAAAAAAATAGCACTATAAGGTGAAATTGCATCAACAGTATTGGCCCTGTGATAGAGATGCATTCAGACAATCCACTTCCCACAATGGCCCTTCATGCAGGCACAGGGAAGAGCCACTTTAGCTGAGAATAGAACCACAATGGTGCTCTAGTCTGCAGAGGTGCTGCCTCTATTGTGGAGTCTGCTCTAAAGCCTCCCAAAGTTAATAGCATTTCTTTTCTGTAGAGCCATAAAGTCAATGTTTTGCAGAGCCTCGGGGACCCATTTTACTCTCCACCTCACCCATCCACTCTGGTCCCATGCTGGAATCCACTGGGTTGCCAAGGAAAGTCAGAGAATGACAGAATGACAGAGTGGTGGGGGTTGGAAGGGACCTGTGGAGATCATGTAGTCCAACCCCCCTGCCAGAGCAGGATCCCCTAGAGCAGATCCCACAGGAACACCTCCAGGTTTGGAATGTCTCCAGGGATGGAGACTCCACAGCCTCCCTGGGCAGCTTGTCCCAGTGCTCTGTTACCCTCAGAGTCAACAAGTGTTTTCTCATATTCAGGTCAAACCTCCTATGTACCGATTTGTGCCCATTGCCCCTTGTCCTGTCACTGGACACCACTGGGAAGGGTCTGGCCCCATCCTCCTGCCACCCCCTGTAGATATCGATCAGCACTGATGAGATCCCCCCTCAGCCTCCTTTCCTCTATCTCCCATCTCTATCAGAAGATCTGGTGAAGTTTGTAGAGAGGGAGGGGAAGCCAGCTAATTAGTGGATCAGAGTTTTAATAAGTTTTGTAAAAGGATTAGGCACATCTGTGCATGTGAACAGAATGTGCAGAGACAGTCTCTAGGGGAGGATTATAATGGCTGCCAACCCTTATGCCCTGGGGCAAAAGCTGATCCCCTGACTGGGGGTCAGGGATAAATGTCCCTGCATGACATAGCATGTCTATGAGGAAGATTCCAAGGCCTACTTGGAAGCCCATGCCAGGGGCTACCATTCCAGAGAAGGTCCTGAACTAGGGGTGACATTACCTTGTCGATCTGCAGTGACCACTGCCAGACACCTCCTGCTACCCTACAGCCACAAAATGAGCTGCCTCCCGTGGGGTGATGTGGAGCTGTTCCAAAGCAGTGTAGGGAGACAGGCACCCCAGCTGCACCCTGGGGATCTGCAATCCAACATGGGGATTTGCTTGGAATTAGGAATAGAATGCAAGGAGGGAGTTCATTAACAATTCTAATCAGGGTGAGAAAGAGGGCGGGGGGGGGGTTACTGAGAATCACGGATATGATTATATTGGCAGTTTGGTGACAAACACAATCAAATCTTCAGTGCCTGCAGGATCCATCTTGTTATGGCACATCAAAACAAGGAAACCTCTCTCTCTTGCTCTCTAAGCAGCAGCCTCTTCTTTATCTGCAGAATTGACTTGCCTCCATCCCACAAACCTGCCCCTCCACCAAAGAGGAAACAAGATCTGAAAAGCCACCTGACTGCAGAAGACATCCAGGTATGCCTCCACAGCCCAGCTGCAAGTTCCTTCCTCTGGGAAGGAAAACTGATTCCAAGCAGTGTCTGCAGGGCTTAAATTTTGTAAAACAAGGTTTGCGAGAGCAAAGAAGTCCATGGCTTTGGTTTGAGGGGGAGAGGGGAAGGACTTTCCTGCCCAGAATTCCCAAAGATTGGCACTAATTGAAAGCTATAATTTGTATCCTGATTTTGTGGGGATTAAATTCTAAGTGAGATGGTGTTCAGGTGGGCTCCCGAGGTGTGAGGACTTTGCAGCATCCCCACAGTTTGGAATGTCATGAGTGGTAGTGAGGGGTGTGAGAATGAAAGAAAGGGAACAGGGGGCAAACAGTATGGGAGGAGCAAGGTAGAAGGTAAAATGCCCTGCCCTTCATGGTGACATCTTGTGATGGTGTCCCCTGAAGCAGGTGTTGCCCCATGCTGTGACAGAAGGTTAGTACTTGCTTTCCTCATCCCTCTTCTCTCTCCTCTGTTATAGGTTGTTCACTTAGACAACATGAAACACGAGGAGGAAATCCAGAAGCTCCCTCTGCAGACTCCATACTACGACATGGCAGCCACTGAGCCCTCTCCCTACACTGACAAACTGGTAAGGAGTTCAGGGTGCTAACTGATCCTCACCCCCTGCCTCACTGCCTTTCACACAGGTTCTCTCACTCTACCAAACAGAAGACCCTCATTATCCAGTGAGGGTGAACAAGCAGCCTTCCCAGTTCAGGAGCATCCTCTTCTGGAGGAAGGCAACCTCTCAAACACCATGGACTAACTGAGCACTTGCCCCTTTTGCCCTTGGTTTCCACAGGTCCTAGAGCTATGCCTTTGTGGAGCATTCCTCAGTAAAACACCCTGCTTATTCCAAATCTTCCTCAGAGGGCTATCACAACCTGTGGCAGTCTCATCTTTACCTACATGTGACAGCTAAGGCAGCTGTCCCACCCCAGGATCACCTCCTGCAATTGAGTCCCTGTTAAGAGTTTGCAGCTGAATGAAGCAGCAGTGAGAGCTTCACAAAGCAATGATCTGCAGGGCAAAGCATGCCAGTGTTTGACTCTCGATTGACAACAAGTTCCTTAAACCCCCTTTTTTTTTTGGTATGGATTTGTTCAGCCTCAAACAGGGAGATGCTAATGTGAGGCAGCAGCAGCAGAGAGATTAAGGGTCAGGGAGAGATGTTAGCAGCCATACGGGAAGGGCTGATTTTCAAGGACTGAGGCTGAAGAAGGAAATGTTAGATTCAAAGGGCAAAGGCACAGGAAACAGAGAACAGGTAGGATTAGAGTCTTTCCTTGACAAAAAAACAGAAAACCTTCCTCCTCCCAGGCCTGGGGCAATATCCTTTCCCTCCCTCACTCCCATGGCACAAAGCTTCACGGGAGACAAAGGATTCCCATGTAAATTCTGCAGGTCTCAAACCTTTCCTCCACGAGGGGTGGTCCAGAGTGCTGCCCACCACGCCTGCAGGTCTCAGCTAGGTGAACCCATTTGTTTGAGGAAACAAATCCTTGCTGAGTGGTAGGTGAATTTTAAACCAAACACAGGATGCTAGAGCCAGACAGGCTGCTCTGTGGAGAGCATTCAAGAGCTGAACTTCAGGCAAGCAGGAGGATGGAGGAGCTCATTTTGGGAAATAACGAGCAGTCAGTTAATTAAGTGGCAGAGTTAGTGATGTGAGATGGGGTGTGATGGGTAACTGCTCCGTAACCATGGCAACCGAGTTTGCTGCTCTCAATCCTGGTCTGAGAAGATGCATTTCTGTGTCCCACGCTTGGCACGCTCGCTGCTCCTTCCTTCCCCAAGGTTTTAGCCAAAGGGTGATGGACTGTGGAGCCCTCATCTCATTTGGCCATGAAGAAACTCCCTTCATGTGGTGTCTGGGTGACTCAGCTGCTGCCACCACAGCTGTGCCTGCTCCTGGCACAGGTCTAGCACAGCTGTGGATTGGACCTGTCCCCTGGTCAGCTTGGCTGGCACTCCCTGTAAATGATATCAGGCTCCTCCATCACCTACATGCACCATTCTTTGGCTTTTTGCCCCAGGAACGAGATGAGGCTTGCTCCCATTTCTTGCTAAATCACTGAATCCTTTGGGTACACAACAGGCTGTTCAAGTTCCTGACTGGCCAGAGGAAGGAGGGTGTCAAGGAGTGCTGGTTTTGTTGGATTCTTCCCAAATCACAATGGACAGGATGTGCTGCCACAGCCAGGGCCAGGTGTGCATCACGTTGCCCAGCCACACTTGGGAGAAGAGCCAGCTCTTGCCCTCCTTCCTGCAGGACAACTCACAGGAATCCCTTTTTTCACCCCTAAAGCCTTGCAGGGGCCTCCTGTTCATGCCCCACAGATGCACTTCTCTGCAGTGGAGATGCTGAGGAGGGTCTGGCTGGGATAGCACTCACATGGGAACCTCCAGGGAACAGCAGCAGGGACAGTGGTTGTTAGCAAAAGCAGCAGGCTCAGCTCAGGCCCAGAAACCACACTCCAACAGCATGCTAAGGGACTGACCAAGGTGAGCTGGGACTGACCAAGGTGAGCTAGACCTGACCAAGGTGAGCTAGACCTGCACAGTCCTTCCCCTGGGAGATGGGTCACTTGGAGGAGGAGGGAAGCTCACTGCCTTCAGCCTCACCGTGTATCTGCCAACCTCACAGCCCCCCTCCCACTGCACTCTGTAGGCAGCTACTCTGCTGTAAATGTGGTTCTGGGATCCTTTAGAAGGAAGGCACAAAAAAAAGGCAGGATATTCTTGCTTTGCTTGCACTTCATCTGGAGATTTGACTCGGGAGGGTGGTGAAGAAGATGAGAGTTGAAGGGAACAGATTCTACAGGGAAATGGGGCGGGTGCATTCAGCTCTAAATTAATTGTGCAAACCCTCGTAATTTGGGATAAACTAGATTTATCACAATGTGGCATGAAAGCTACTGCCTGGGGTTGGCAATTTCACAGCACTAGAATGGGAGTCAGAAAGTGATTAGAAATGGCAAAGAGGGAGGGAAGGGGCAATGGACTTGTCAGTGTGAGGTTGACGGTTGGACTCGATGATCTTTAAGGTCTTCTCCAGCCAAGGTAATTCTGTGATTGTGTGTGTGATTCAACAGGCCTGGTGCCAGAAGAAAGAAAAGAGGCAGGTGGAGGAGGACTCCACAAAGAGGGTGTGCAGGTGTGGGTGTGCAGATGTGTGCAGATGCCTGCTGGCAGGGGACCAGGTGGAGGGGAGAGGCTGGCACATGTCTGCAGGGACAGGGCACCTGCAGGGGGGAGCAGGGGTGGGCCCTGTGTCAGAAAGTACAAATGAATATGTATGTTTATGTGTTGCAGACTGTGGGAAAGATAACATGAAGCTGCCAGCCCAGAAATATGCCAGGACAGTGGACAGTTAAGGATAGAGATGTGGGCATAAGGGTGATGGGGCTGCCTGCAGCATTTCTTTCTGAGCTTGTGTGGGGTAAAAGCTTTGGCTTCTGTGAGGATATCTAAGGAGGAGTGAATGGGATGGAAAGGTGAGTGTTTCAGATAATATCTACAAAGACTGTGAATGTCTGAGAGTGCTGGTGCCCATGAGTGTGCACAGAGTAACTTGTGAAGCAGAGATGTGCCCCGGGTGCACGTGGCAGGGCCTGGGTGTCATGTAGCTGCTGTGTGTTTGTGCGAGAGGGAGCATGAGGGAGAGAGGTGGAGGTCCAAGTGCATGTAGGAGCAGAAGTATGATGAGTGTCTATGTCAGCAATACCCATTTGCACAGGTAGAAGGGAAAGTTTCATTGCTGCAGACAGCAAAATAATTCCTTCCAGTTTACAGGGCAATTACCAGGGTGCTGATGCTGATGATTTACACCGAGCGCGTGCATGTGGCAGTGCCAGACCTTGTATACAAGTCACATTATTGATGTTGTAATAAATTTTGCTCCAAACAAGCAGCAGGGAGCAGGAGTAAGCAGAAAGCATGGGGAACTCACCTCCAGTGGGAAGGAAGCACTGTTTTGGAGAGGAGTGAGGCAGAGGACACACGATAGGAATGAGGAGGTAAAGACTTTGTCTGCCTCTCTCTGGGACAAGAGGAGGTACCAAGATACAAAGCTCAGGGGGAAACAGTTCTGCAGGGCATAGGTTTAGGTTTGAGACTGGATTTGGCATTATTCATTTTCTTAAGTGTCCATACACACTCAGTCTGGGTCCAGACACGATGTGGAGATGCTGCAGGATACACAGCTCTCACACCAACAACTTGTCACTGCCATCTGGTCACCTCCCCAAGGGCAGGACAGAGGGCAACCCCAAACCTCCTGGTCCTCCAGCTTCACTGAGCACCACAGGGGAACCAGAGACTGGCAATGCCACTGCAGCCATGGGCCCCTTTCCCCTCATCCCAGAGGCTGGGGGCACCAGCAGGGAGCTAAACCCTGCCACAGACCAGCACAGCAGTCAGAGATGATCACTCACTGGATAGCCCCTTCCAGCCACAGGCACTAAACCAACTCATTTCAGGGCTATAAACTTCTGAAAATGGCTCTGCCACAGCTGGTGCATGGCCGAGGACACTTCCAAATAAAGAGAAGAGAAACATTTTGAAATTAAAACACCTTTTGCATAATTGCCATGCGATGCAGCCATTTTGGAAAGGGGATGGAAATTGGAAAGCTGTTTCATTTGGAAGAGACAGCTCTCTCCTCTCAGAGATGCTTGGCTAGTGCTGGCAAGAAACGAGGCCCAAAAGTGAGTATGGAACTCCACAGGGCAAGTATCCAGGGCATCTCCTCACACCTTGGCTCCTCCTGGTACCTCCTTTTCCCCACTGAGCAGGCAGGTTTCCAGGCCATCCTGCCTCCCAGGGTTCTCTGACCATTCCTATTTGCAAAGCATGAAAGAAGTCTGTGTAGGAGTGATCAGACAAATTGGATAATATTCCATTCATGCAGCCTCTGCTGATAAGCCTGCTTAGGAAGGGAATACCCATAAATATTTTCATGCCAAAGAAGGATGCATTTAGCATCTAGTAGACATTATTACAATGACAAAATCATGCTGCATAGTTAATCTGCAGTAGCACACTGTGCAGTCAAGCCTAGCATAAAAATGTAGCACATCAGAACTCTACAGCCCCCATGCTAGAGCAAAACAATAGTATTGTCTAAACAGTGGCATCTCCCTCTGGTAATTCATCTGCTCCAAACCTGCCTTTGGAGCTGTGGCTTTGAAGCTACTCCCCCCAGGTATCTCCTTCCTGACACCCAAAATTCAAGCGTTCCCCATGATTTCCTCTGCTCTGCCCTGGTGAGGCCTCACCTGGAGCACTGGGTGCAGTTCTGGGGTCCCCAGTTCAAGGAGGACAAGGAGCTACTGGGGAGAGTCCAGCACAGGGCACTGAGGTGATGAAGGGACTGGAGCAGCTGCCCTGTGAGGAAAGGCTGGGAGAGCTGGGGCTGTTCAGCCTGGAGAAAAGGAGGCTGAGGGGTCCTAGGTCAACACTGCCAGCTCAGGTGTCCTATGAGGTTTGAATTCACTGAGTCACCCCCAGCTAAGGAAAATGTTAATCCCAGAGGGGTCGATGGGAATGTCAGAGCAGTGAGGTGCTGCTGGGAGCAGCCCCAGTCAAGGGGCAGATGGGGCAGTTGCTGGGAGTGCTGCTGAGCCCCTCAGCTCAGCAGTGGATTTGGGGAGCATTGCCATCGGGACCTTCACTTTGATTTGGGATTTTACCTGACTGATTGTTCATTACCTCCCTACCTCCTTCTTTTTAACTGTTTTTTTCTTCCTCCCCCCCTCACCCTTTTCTTCTTTCTCCCTCCACTCTTCACTCACTCCCCCTCCTGTCTCATTCACTCACTCCCCACCTCTGGCTCGGTCCCTGTGTCCTCGCTCCCCCCCCCGCCTCCCCACTTCAACCCCAATTCTTCCCTCCTGTGTCCCCCCCCCCCCCTCCCCGCCTTGCTGCTCTCTTCTCTCCAGAACTCTGGCAACAAGGACTGTGATGTCCACTATGCAGAGCTGGACACGTCCGCTCTGGCCTCGTCACCCAGTCCTCGGACCTCCATCCATGCTGGCGGAGACCTAGTCGAGTATGCAACCATCCAGCCCAACTTACGCTAGCGCATGTCACTCTAGGCCCTTTCCCCTCAGATTCTGGCCTCAAGGTACATGATCACACTCTGCCTTCCTCACGTCACCCCTCTGAAGTCAGTGCTACCCCCGTCCTGCATCTCCCCCCCTGGACTGGGCCCCTGTCCATCCAGTCTGTCCTCCACCCCGCTCCCTCCATCTCCCGCACGCTGCCTGCTCTCTCTGTACCCTGATTTCTGGGGGTGCTGACAGGAATGCCTTTGCCTTGCCTTCTGTGCATGTTCTCTGCAGTCTTTTCCTTTGCTTTCTGCAGTGAGGCAAGGCATGTGGGAGGGGGCTTTGTTTTGGAACAGGGGTCTGCCCCCCTCTGCAGCCAGTGTGGCTGGAGACGCAGGGAGAAATGAGGTGGGTTTGGAGGGTACAGCTCTTGGCCTGGGGTTTGGTTTGGGGGATTTTTGGAAGGCTCAGCAGCATGAAGCATAGCAGCAATGCTAGGATGTGCAGAAGCTGAAGCCAAAATCCTCATGGAGATGTGAAGAGGGCCTTTCCAAGCTAGTCAGTAAAAGGAGAGGGAAAGAAAAGGGAACTGACTGAAAGGAAAAAAAAAAAGAAAAGAAGAAAAGAAGAGTTTGTGTGTGTGGAAGCAACTATAGATAAGATGGAGCATATGTGGATGTGTGAAAGAACAAGGTGGGAGAGTATATGAAAGAATATGGGAACACACAAAGGTTTCTGAAAGAGTCAGTGAATAAGTGACAGTCACAGAGGGACTGTGTATGCAAAAATAAAAGGGCTTGTGTCATGTGAGGCTGGTGCAGACAGCATGGTTGGATGTTGGAGCAAGAGGGAGAAAGATTATTCTCTTTGGAGCTCTCCTTCTCAAAATTAGACCAGACTTGACTGTTTTTCTGACTACTCTGTCTAAGTGTTACCAAGCTCCTTCAAGCTCAGGTCCTCTGGCAGGCACTGATCAGGTCCCAGCTTGTATTCAAACCTACAGGTGGTTGTTTCTGACCATCTCTAGCTGCCTGTAACCATTTGAATCAGAATGGTGTTTGCAGAGGAAAGAAGTGTCTTCAGCTCTTCTTGCATTCTCTCACCCTACAATCATGCCCTTTCCTCAGGTATTAAGGCCACCAGGCCCCTATCTGAAAGACAGGTAACTCTCCTTTCCCACTCCATGAAAGATTTACTGGGTGATGCCAAGAATTGTTGGTCAAAGAAATGTCACTTGTTGGTCAAGGAAATGCCACTGGCAGCCCCCTCCTTGGCCATGACTCCCTTACTCCTGCATATTCCCCAAATTGTGCAGCTTCTCCCTTGCTCTTTGCCCTTTATTTGGCTGCCTTTTAAATGGGAGGAAGGAGCTATGGGTTTAAAGGGGTTACAGCCCCACAGGGGTACTCAATTAAGAGGTGCAGAGAACGGTGGGGAGACAAGGAGGACAGGAAAGGGAGAGGTGAGATGCTTTGGAGCTCACTGAATCCCTCCCAGGCTGCCCAGGGCAGATTAGAGCAGGCACAGAGAGAAGCAGTAGCTTGGGGATGGAGAGGGGTGGTTCGGAGAAGATGGCAGAGGACAAGGGAATTGGATCCTTGGGAAGGAGTGGAATAGCAGGAGGATAAGCCAGAGACAAATGGCATTTTTAAAAAGTCCTGCTGGACAGTCCTGTTGATGCAGTGCCTCTTTGGAGACAGGGGATATCCGTGCTACCAGGTGGGTGCAGGTGGAGCAGAAACACCTGGGTGGGAAGTGTGCAGTGGCTTAGTCCAGTCTGCTTTTATTCCTGCGGTCCCTGGTTTTCCTGTGCTGGAAGCAGCCCTGTAGTTCCCTTGCTGTAGCAAAAGCCTTCCTAGGTAAGTGTCTGCAGCAGGCCTGGCCTGGACCAGAAGGGTAACCTCTCTCTCTTGTGGTGTCTCACCCACCCCTGCTACCAGAATGAGGATCAAGGTCTTCGTAGACGTAACGAGCGAGACTGGACAGTAAGTTTTGGATCGGTTTGGTTTTTCTTTTCTCCATTTTGTTGGGGGGTCTGTTTGTCACTGCAGAGAGGTGCTGAGCAGCTCCCAGGCTGGCACCAACAGGCAGCAGCACTGACACCCTCTTGCACACAGAGAAAGGATGAAAATGCCAGCCCAGAGGAAGATGTGGTTGAAAGCAGCCACCTTCCCTTGTACCTTCACCTTCCAATTCCCAACAGTTCCTTGGGCTGGACTGGAGGACCACTCCCACTGTTCCAAACATGGCAAGCACTCCCTAAGCCATCCTGGGAGGTCTTGCCTTGTCCTCCCTGGGGTGGGGGATTTCATTGTCAGCAAAAGGACAGTAATCCTCCAAATCCAAATTTGGAAATCCTCCCAGTTTCTCTGAAGTAAAAATAAAGCCAGTCATATGGTGCTTTGAAGGTGTAATCTCCCCGCCACAAAATCCCCCTGCTAAGACACACCACAGAGCAGGGTGATTTTTAAAGGGTTTTTTATGCTTTTTAAATTTATTTCCTCCCCCTTCACCTCCCCACACTCCTGCTCTCAGTTTTGTTTGGGAATTTCTTGTCCCTCTAACAGCAAGAACAGCTCAAAACCATGAGACTTGTCCCAGGATCCCTGCAAATTAGTGGCCAGGGTTCAGATTCCCACCTCTACTTTCTGAATGTCCCTGTATAACTATTAATCCTGAACCAGTTACAGGAGAAATAAAGCAAAGAACTCAGGTGGCTCCTTCTTAGTTTCCCATTTGTAAATGAGGATAAAAGCCCTTCCCTGGCTCCAGAAGGGGAGAGGGAAGGATTCAGGCCACAAACAGCATGGAGGGAAATGTTTAAGATTAATGGTGGTCTAAAATGCTACAGGAGTGCAGAAAGGTAGGTACTACAGACAGTTCAAAGCATGCTGTGAGAAGGAATGCAACTTCATAAGCAAGTTTTCTGCATAAGTAATAATTGCATGTGTCTGTGGGTGCATCCCTCATCATAGGTCTTTCCCTATATTTTGGGAATTTCAGCCTTCCTCAAGCTCCTGCACCTTTTCTTGTTCCAAACCCAGGGGTGAGCCCCTCTGTCCCACCTGCCCTCAGTTTTGTCCTCACAATAGTCCACCACTCCTAAGTGGCTGCTGGTTCCTGCTCATCCCTGATATGTTAATGTTTGTTCTTCACTCCTGGACAGTGGATTATTCCAGGAGCTCTTGAAAATAAAACTGAGAGGGGAGGATATAACCCAGATAATGAAGAATTGTATGGAGTCATGCTGGAAACAAAAGCAAGTGGGAGAAGTCAGGTGGGGGAAGGTGACAGAATTGTGTGCCAGTTCAATTTAATTAGTTCATTATCCCTAATTTAATTTCAAACTTTGTTGAAGAGAAATTAGATTTGGGGAAATTCACAGTGGGACTGGAGAAGGAAGTCAAAGGGCACTGCCTGCTAAATATGTTGAAAAACATCAGGCTGATTTTCTTCTCTTCCCTTTCGCTGCTTAGAAATGAGATCAGGGAACAAAGCTGGAGCAATGTGGCTCCTGGCTTGCTGAAGAAAGGTGAAAGGAGACAAGGAAGCCTCCTTCTTTGATCCCAATCCTGGCATTCTCCAGCTGCCCTGCTCTGGCCCCACTCCCACCTATGAAGAGTGAGCACAAGACACTGACCAGAAAGAAGAGCTTGTTCATACTCATCTGGCCAAACAGAAGTGCTGACAAAATTGCACTGATTTTCTCCAGCCCTGCTTCATGGATGCTTGTTCCATGCCCACACTCACTGACAGATAAACAGAAACAGGCTGTGCTGACCCAGTATATTGTCAATAGGCAGCCCATACAATAGGATCTCATGACCTCTCCTGCTTCTTTCAGTGTTAGATTCTAACAACCAACTCAATTTACACAATATATCTACTTATGTTAACTGAGAATCTGTCTCCTATTAGACCTTTCTGCCTATCACACCTTTTGAGTGCACATATTGGTATGAAGTCCTGTGCTTTTCTGTTGCATGCTCAAAAAAGCATATAAACCTCCCCCCCCATTTAACTGATAAGAGACCCTCTTGCCTCCTATGTCTTACTAAAGCTCAGTCATTGAGACAACCTCCAAACCTTAGCTTTGCCCAAAAAGTCAAGCTATCACTTATCAGTGGACAAAAACCTCATGAGGTAGCTGTAGATACAGAAAAGAGAATTAAAATCAGATTGTCCCCAGCACTGCTGCTGTTTTCCTGGTGCTCAAACTTCCCAGCCTCTAGCAGCCTTCACTGCTCCTAGTGAGGCTGTTCCTGAAGTTGCCTTAAGACTGTGCAGCCCTCCAACTTGCTTGTTGCCTCTTCAATAAATTATTGTTGACACTTTGTTTTCTATATGATTTTTTTTTTAAAGCATCCTGGTGAAATATTTATCCAGGAACCAGAAGCAGATGAGCAGACTAGATTGTTCTGTTGCTTCAGGCGTTTTCTCCAGAGGGTCAAATCCTTCCCACTAAACCGACTGTTTCTGGTATTTTGAAAGAGAAAAAGGAAGTGCTCAAGGGCAAGTTATTTGCTTCAACCAGCCCCAGTTCAAACCACAGGCATAGAAGGGGATGCCCAGTGCATTTGCTGCCTCTCAGAGAAGCCCTTGGTGAGAGCCCATGAATGTGGGTTGATTTGAAAGACCAAAAGCCCTGTCCTGGCTATCGATCCCTCCTGCTTGGGCCATCTTGCAGGGCTCCATACCGGAGGAAAGGGTTTGTGAGCAGGGAGGAATCCTTCCCATCTGCTGCCACCCTCTGGGGAGCCAGAGCCCCGGGCTATGGGAAAACACAGAGGACTCCACCGAGCTCCCCCGGGCTTCCCCAGGGCAGGGAGGGGGGGCTCTCTGCCTCCTGCTGCTGTTTGCATGGAGCTTTTCTGGGAGAAAAAGAGTCTTGGGAGATTTTTGCACTCAAAAAAGCAGTGTTTCTTCAGTCCTGCTTGCCACACCTCTGCAAAGTTATCTCAATAGAAATCAAAGCGTTTGGGGCTCTGAGGGGTTTTCATTTCATTCGGCAGTGAAAGAGGAAGAAGCAGATTTTGCACAGCATCCCTAAGAATCCACTTCCTCAGAGGGGGAAGATCGTGGGACCCACGGGGCGGTCTTGATCTTGCAAGTGCTTTAGATTCTCCCCAGCCGATTTTGACTCACAAAACTGGCCCCAAGGCTTTCAGTGGAACTGCTCACACAGGTGAAGCTCAGCACACACACTCCTACCTGCTGGGTAAACGATGGACACAATCACCTGTTTCACCTCCAAAGTCCCAGGTCAGACACATGTGCCCTTTAAATAAAAGGGCATGAGCCTGGATTAGATTCATGCTCCACCCAAGCACTGCTTTTTCAAAACGGAGGTGTGGAAGAGTTAGGGGGATTGAAATTACCCTCTCCTCTCTTGGCTGACTGGTTATTTTATCCAGAGAGGCAGAGCACTTGCAGACAAATCTTGCAAAATCTATACATGATCATCAGGAATGTGGGGATTTCAGGAAACGAGACCAAAATTTTGAAATGTGAGGATTTACCACCTGGGTTTCTGCTTTTCTGAAGCCGTAAGCAGAACTATTTAATTTTCCATCCTACTTGTTGCATGTGTGTCTCAGCAAGGAACTGAAGAGTTGTATGTTTTATGCCCAATGATCCCAGAGTTTTCACCCATTGACTTTTGTCTCTACTTACAGAACTTTGGAAAGTGTCACTCAGAGATATCGAATGCGAGTGATTACCTGACCCGCTGTTACTCACATGAAGATCGATATCTGGAGAAGATCCCTCATGTCTATACCCCCTTGTCAGATCTCCCACAAGATCTTTATCCTCATCATTCTGACATCTCCTTCTGCTGCCCACCTCCCGGTTCCCGGGCTCCTTACATCTGTCCTAAGGAACAGTATGTTTAAAGTGTCAACACAGCAAAATGAAGAAGCTTTTCACTTCTCCTGACCCTGTCGCTCAACAACCAAGGCCTTTTAGATCCCCACCCTTTGCCATTGCTTTATTTTATTTATTGATTTTTAATTTTTGGTGCAATTGTAATCGACATGATTAGGTTAAGTACCTGCCTGGCTTGCTAATGCTCAAGGGAACACTCTGCCCACATCCAATTCAGTATCTGCATCTTTCTTTTCTCACCCTGGCCCTCCTGTATCAACTGGCTCTGTGTGTGCATGTGTCTGTGGGTGTTGGATGGGATGTGCCCAACCTGATTAAATGTCCGTAGGTTCCCTTGTGTCAATCTCTGTTTGCACCAGAGTAGCTGGGTGTGGATTCTTCACAGCCCTTGTTCCAGCTTGTGTCAAGTTGTACAGAGCAGCCAGTGCTCAAACCTGAGGCTGTAGTGGGTTGTTTTTCTTTAATGTTCCTCTTTTGGAGAAACGTGTTTCCCCCTTGGCCGTGGGGAGAGGAACCCCTGTTGTGAAGAGCTAAACAGCCAAGATCGATGAACCAAATAATATATAAGATGCTTATAATGAAAGATACTCAAAACCGACCCAAAAACAGAGAAAAGGGTTTGGTTTAGGGGGGTTGTTTCTGTCCTTTTCCCCTCCTGCTCCCCCTCCCAGTCTCTTGGATTGATTCTGAAATCCAGAGAGCATGGGGACATGTTTTGAAGCAAACACATTTGGAGAAGGCATCCTTTAAATAACAGTCACATAACCTGACACCCAAAGGGGAATGAAAATTAGAAGGAAAACATTCTCTCTAATTTTCCTTTTCAAAGCCTAATGTGACCCCCCACTAGCTTTTCCCCTTCTCTTCCTTGCATCTGTTGATTGGAATTTTAAAATTATCTCAGGCAGAATATAAAGAATAAATCATTATTTCAGGTAATCTCCTTGCTCTTAATGAAGGATAAAAGCCAACAGAGGAATCTGGCCTTTTAACTTTTTAAAAAGCATCTTAGTTTTGGGACAATTTTTTTTTTATATATATATATTGGAATGTGTGTGGATGTGTAAATCCAAATGTGTGCATTCCTGTGACCACACAGTGTTTTAGAGAAAGGAATTTATCTCCACATCACATTTGTGTTCACTTGTATTAGAGGAAAAATAAATATAGATATACACTTAAATGTATATAAAAGCAAAGAAGAGAAAGAGGAGAAAAAGCAATTAACATCCTGTATCAGAGCTGGGTTTCAAGGACAATGTCCATCTGTTTCACCCAGGTATGGCACAGAAGAGAGCTGGGACAGTTCTGAACAAGGGCATATGCCTTCTTGGCCAATGGGCATTTATTTTCCTTTGCCTGGGGTTGGGTATCTGGCATTCTGCAGACCCTGCACACTTAACATCACCCTGGAAAGCATGAGGATGTTTGAGCAAAGTGCATGTGGGAGGGAGAGATGGGGGCCACACTGTTATCCTGCTGCCCAGACACCAAACAGTGTTTCAGTGCTACTTGTACAAAGGCAGAACCACCATCAAGATGAAAGCCTCCTCATAAGAGGAGCTACAAAACCCATGTTGGATGCGACCAGCCCAGCTCCTGCCATGCCACACGGACTGAGGCACCATTTTATTTTTTTGTACATCTGAATCTAAACAGCTAGAGTTGTTCTATGCACTTTCTGTGTTCCCACCACCTAGAGTAGCCTCAAGACTCACCCTGCTTGTCCCTCTTACTCCACAGAGAAGTGCATCTGTGCTCACACTACCTCGTGGATTCCCTGCGGGCTAATAAATAGATCTGTGTATACAAAAGACATTTATACTTCAGTTAGTCCAGTCCACATTGTTTGAGGATGACACCACATGCATGGATTCCCCTTGCACGGCACACAACACACCCCTGGAGAACCAACTCTTCCCACCCCTCTGCTTCCCTGGTGCACGATGCCACTTTGTGCTTTATGGAGCCAGCCTGGTAGCTGGCCTCAAGGTCAAGGCTTCACCTCTGTGGTGGGAAACTGCTGCACAATGTAGGGAGGTGGTTTCCTGCTGAGAGGTGGTTTCCCACTAGACTGACAGGTGGTTGTAGCAGCGAGGTGACCTGGCTCTACTTGGCTGGGTGAGGTGTGGATGAAGGGGCACTGAAGCATTTCTTGGCCAAGCTGAAATGGTCAGAACCTCTAAGAGGCAGAGCAGCTTCCAAACAGAGCGCTCTCGTTCCCAGAGGATCAGGGAACCATACAGACAAGGCCCTAGAGCATGAAACACAACTTTTCCAATACCATCCTTTTGGACTTGACTGATGGAGCCCTTTTTGGAGTCATTTGGACTCACGTTTCCTCTGGCAGCCTCCAGAGAATCCAGCCAGTCATTTCCCCACACCAATGAACTCAAGTGCTACGTGTCTTGATTCAGATAATGTATTTCTCTCTCTTCTTTTCTTCTCAACATACCTAGGGGTACTTTCTGGTTACCACAGAGCTGGAAATTGGGTGTGCTCTGAACTGAAGCCACAGCCAACACATCACCCCAGCAAGGGAACCATGCTTTGGAGTCTGCCAAATCTGCCTTTGGTCACCCTGTTTGGAAAGGTGATGAGGTGCTGGAAAACCCAGGGGTCTCTGACATCCTGGAATCAACCCAGCACCACTGACCATGGAGAAAAAGCAATCAAAAGTCCATCACATGCTTCCCTATTTGCATGCCTGCTAGAGCAGGATGCTGCCTGCACAGTAGCAATTCAAGTAGATTCGATTGGAGCCTTCACCTGATGCAGTTTCAGACAGATGTAAGAATTTAAATGAGAAGTGGAACATGGTCAAGTCTTCAGACATAAGCTAAACAAAATGATGGTGTGCCAGAGGAGGCAGAGAACATGTTGCAGGTGGTTTTCTCTGCTGCCCATTGCTGGAGGAACGATGTTTTGATGAGGGAGGGGAAGGCAGAGATACAAACTGCAGCATTACAGAGAAACCCCAGTTGCCTTGTGCAGCTGTGAATGTGAGCTGCCCACAGAAGGCTGCCACAAAGGATTTTACTGGGCTTCTCAGCAAAGCAAAAGGATTTCAATCCTCCTTAGAAAGGGAAACAGCAAGAAAAGCCTAAACTCAAAGCAGTAGTTTGACTTATGCCAGCATATATATTAAGCTTAGGAATGTCTTGGTTCTCTTTGCCTGTTAACATTCTCTCTTCTTAAGAACTGGGTTCACCTCAAAGAAGGGCAGAAGAGAGTCTCCACACACCACTAAATTCCTTTGTACCCAGGGAAAAGGGGGGGAAACCCTTGAAGAAAAGATATAGAGAGATTCAAGCCCATTGTCTCAGTTTTACAAAGCTGCATTTAGATTCTGATTCTGAGGTCTTCTTCCTCCCTCCCTTTCCATACCTTTGCCTAATGGCTATTCCCAAACTTTGCTGCAAGCTGTTGCCACAGGCTTGGCACAGGCTTTGCTCCATGGCAAGGTGACCCATGTCTGCTCTGACCTTGCAGGCACAGAAATCCTGCTGCATAATGCTAACGAGAGGTGCAAATTGATTTTAAAAGATCCTTTCTCTGGGAAGAGAGCCATCCAGTAACATGTTTGGGGGTAGATGGCTGAACAAGTTGAACAGGAAACTGGTGGAGGGTAATCATGCACCCAGTGGGCTTAGCAGTATATGGGAGGAACTGGTTTTGTTTCTGTGTCTTAGAGGTGTGAGACATGAAGCTGTTCTTCCTGCTACTGGGGTGAAATGTCATAATTTCTGTTCCAATGTTGGTAGCACTGACACAAGAGCTCTTGCAGATGGAAAAGACTGATCACAGAACTTAAATAAAAGTGAACTGAGGAGTTATAACTACTTCTCTCATAGCTGTGAAACTCGTGTGAAGTGCTTGATCTTTTCCTTTCTCCCAGTGCTGACTTCTCCCTGAGTTGTTCATTACTTCCATCCTCCCTTGCTCACTCACACACCAAAATGTACACACATGCTCCTGCCTTCACAGAGCCAGGGGTTACTGGCTGAGTTCTGCCTCTTCCCGAAGGCTGCCCTCAGGACTAGACTGACCTGTTGCATCCCTTCCTGTCTGCAGCACTGATGAGGACATGGGACTTAAAGGTCAACAGAGGAGCAGTGTTCAGGTGACCTGCAGGGCAATCCTGGTGCCCATTGTTACTGTAGCTCTGCCCTTGGAGCAATACAAACACAACCACGATGCCCATGTGCTCTGTGAGAGATTAGGCTTTCAGTTAATTCACTTTACCTGTCATCTTTTTGAGAAGCCTCCTCCCAGCCTCCCTGTGCAAGCGGGTGGAATAGATTCAGAGCCACAAACAGCCAGTCCTCTGGGCCAGCAGCTCCTCAGGGAAGGTCTAGGTGAAGTCACCCCCAGAGGACCCCTCCTCTGTAGCCCACTGCTCTTGAGAGTGTCCTGATTTCCCTCTGCAGACAAGCAGCACTTCTCCTTCCATATGCAGGTAGACAATGAACATTGTTTTAAGATAACAAATGCATTGTGCCTGGCTCTGCTGCAAGGGACAGCTAGACAACCCCTGCCACACTCTGCTGCCCTGTCAGAGAGGGATGGGGAGCTCAGTGACCCCTCCTCTACCCCATCCATAATGCAGGGGGAAGGAGACTGCTCCATCTCTGCTGCTGCTTAATTACATGCTCTGCTGGCACCCGTGAATCATGGTGCTGTCCCACATGGTTCCTCACCAGCAGTACAAGGTGATCAAACGTGTCTTGGTCAGGGGCAAGACTGGGCCCTGCACCAGCTGGCTGGAAGTGCTCCCTGGTTAATCTGGGATTAACAATAGCTGGATTCACAGGAGAAACAGGCAAAAGAATAAAACCTCATCTTTAAAGGGTTAAAAAAGAGAGAAGTGGGCAGTCCAGTGAGAGGGCAGGGGGTGAGGAGGGGAAAACACTCTGTCTGGAGGGATTTCTCTGCAGGCTTTCTCCCCATGGACAGCAGACCATGGTGCTGGCAGCACAGCCCCAGCCTGGCCACTCACCTCCACAGCCCCAGCAGCCCGGGAGGCAGCAGGATCAGGGCTTCCCAGCCACCCCTGCCTTTCCAAGCCTGCTCCCATGGCCAGGGTTGGCCTTGCTGAGCCAGCAGACCCCTGTGGCTGTGCCTGCATGCCCTGATGAGCATGCTGCTATGGACAGACAGACAGACACATGAGTGTGTGTATGTGTGAGCACACATGGGCTCAAGGGGGAACAAGGTGTCCATCCAGTCCAGCTGATCATGGAGCACCCAGGGGGTGCCCTGTCAGACAGATTTGATCAATACACCATTAGAGAATTTTCAGCACAAGCCACTAACTCTGAGAATGAAAAATCCCCAGGATATTTTTTAATAAAGAAGCTCCACTGCACAAGGATAGAGCCTCTGCATCTGGATGAAGACCTTTGGGAACAATTCAGCCACAGATCTGGGCTAGCAAATGGCAGAGGGTGGACTGGGGGGTCATGAAGGGAGGGTAAAAGGGTCTCTCCTACAGTCAGTGGGCTGAATACAGCCTGTGTTGGCAGCAGCCAAAGCTGGTGGTCACCAGGTAGGCATTGATTGGGTTGCACGAGATAAGCAACAGCACAAGTTCCTGAGAACTCCACAGTTTCTCTTGGTGATCTCTCAGAATGATTCAAGGAGAGCCAGAACTTGCCCTCAGGGACGACGTGTCCCAGGAGAACATGCAGATCCAAGCACCAGCACAGGATGGTGAAAGCAGACTGCTGGCAATGCTATCCTTGCTTTGCACTAAACCAGACAAGTTTATCCTGTATTTCTGGAACCTGGCATCTCCCCCCAGGACTGTATTTACTCTCTGAACAGGGGAAAAGTGTCTGGATTCACCTCCTGCGTGGCAGTTTATAACACAGGTGCCATTTGCACTGAGGCTCCCACCAATGCCCAGCTAGACCTTTGCTCATCTGAGTTGAAGAGGGCACACAAACACCCAGGCTAGTACCAGGTAAGGTAGAAAAGATGCTCACTCAAACAGAGATGATGTGAAACACATGAATTCCTTTTTTTCTTTTTTTTTTTTTTTCTTCATTTCCCCACCACTATCAGATGTGTATGCAGTTGCAGCACTTAAGATGAACTCTGAACAGAGAACCTCATGCTGGGTCACTTTATGTGTGTATAGAAATGTATGTATTGATCTATCTTTATAACATAGAAAATATAAAATATCAGTATTACTGTCTCTTGGACTGAACTAAATATATAAAACATATCAAAATGCTTATATATGTTATATATATGTTTATCCTTGGAGCTAGTCATCTTTATAAAGAGCTTTTCATGCAAAAAACAGGCACCATGGAAGGCAGATGATGCACCCCAAGGATGGAGTGGAACAGGAGGAGCTGCAAATCAAAGGACAACACAGGAAAGAAGCTGCATTAAATTTTCCACATTTCTGCTGCAAACAGGGATGGCTGATCTCTTTTTTGCTGTATTGTCATGCTCTATTTTCTTTCCCTTTATGGTGGATGGGAGGTGAGGTTTTAAAGCCTGCCAAGAATGCATCCAGCCCTGTTCCTCTGGGTGAACAGCACTACAGACAGAATGAGCTTTCTCCAAGCTTCCTCCCACCACCAGATCCTCCTCTCCCCCTTGTAATCCAGGCTCAAGTACCATCATTTTCATATCAGTACTAATTACATTAATTATTCTCCTCAGTATAAAACTCATTAAGCTGGAATTTATGGTTCATTAACTCAGAGCCAGAGTTCTTCCTTGGTGCAGTGGTGTGGGGCCAGGATCATTTCTGTCCTGGCTGTGGGCAGGTCCTAATCCATCCCTTGACCACGCTCAGTGTCACCTACTAAAGTGTGAGCAAAGCTGTGTGTGCTCGTGCAGGGGCACCACCAGGCAGGGAAGGTGCACCTGAACCACAGGATGACTGGAAAGGTCAACACCCCTGGTGCAGGCCCAGTGTGAAATGGGTTTTGTTACAGTTCAGGGAAGATCAGGTGTGACTAGTAGAGTGAGAGCAGCCAAGGGAATACTTGCAGGTGGGCTACGTGGCAGGGGGATCAGGACTGAGAGGAACATGTTTGGGAAAGGTTTCTACTAGTGCTCAGGAGAGCTGGCTTCAAGTGTGGTACAGAGTTGCTGTGAGGCTGTGGTACCTCCTCCATGTTAGCTCTCCATATGCCTTTTCTTGGTGGAGGACTAAGTCAGCTGTGGAGTCCCACCTGAAGTCCCTGGTGGCTCAGTGGTGAAGCTGTGATGAGCACTGCCACTCTCATACAGGGTGGTGGAAAGAGAGGATCCCTTACTGCCACCATCCCTCCCAGGGACACCTCTCTAACATTGTCCTGGTCTTCTTCTAAAGAGTAGCCAGGAATGGTCTTTGACTGGGCCTGATCTTGGAGGATGAAACCAGTCCTGGGAATGGGAGGGAAGGATGAAAGATGAGAAGCTGCACATCCCCTGTCTGGGACATGAGTCCAGCCTGGCATGTTCCAGACAGGCCTCCCAAGCTCCCAGGCTCCAGCATGGGCTGCCACAGGAGATGGAAGTGACAGGCAGGGTGACCTCCGAATGGACGTGACTGACAGTGAATCCATTTCCCAAGCGTAGTCCCCCCTTCTCACTGCACAGGTTTCTACCGTGCTCCCTAATTACTGTAATTAAGCAGTCACACTGAGTGATGCTAGACAGAGGGCTCAGACTCATTATAGCCTTGCAGAACATTAAAAAAGCCCCAGCTTCTGTGACCAAGCTCTTCTTCATGATGGTGATGATTAAGATTAGGGTAGGAGATAGAGCTTTATGACATGGGTCATGTCATTTGTCGTGGCTCTCAGGTCTGCCCTTGTCAAATATGGCCAGCACAGGGGGGGACACAGCCCTGGTATCCTGTCCCTTCCCAGGGACCTCTGCACCCACCCTGAGGTGGGTGGCTGCACTGGATGGTAGTTTGGAAGCTGTGGAAGGGAAAGGTCATTGTGGCTGGCAGAGAGATGAGAGGGATGCTCAATGCTCTATGTCTGTTCTGTCATTTGTCGAGCATGAGAATAACCATGCAGTTGGATTTGTGCAAGTGGAAAGTCCTGTGGAGCAGAGGGGAGTCCAGCCTCACATTATTCACTTAGTACCCACTATTTTCTCACTCTCTTCTGGTCCCCTTCAGCTAGAAGGTCTGAGGTTAGTCTGTAACCATGTAAGTCCACACTAGGGTGATCATGGAGCTGAAACCTGTTTCCCTATGGTTTTAATGCAGAGAGCTAAACTGGAGACAACCTTTCTAATCCCACTTCCTCCCTCCTCAACCTTCTTTTCCCCTGAGGGCACCCAGTGATTTTCAGACCTGCTTCTGTTCACACAGATAGTGAGACACACCATGTACCAGAGACAACAGCTCAGTTCATATACAATTGGCACCTAATTCATTTCTTTGTGAATGTGAAAATCAATACTGTTTATAGAATCCACAAAGGCTCTTCAATCGGTCAGTGTCCTTGTTAAGTTTGTTTCTGGCTGCCAAAAGATCTTTTCAGGAGGTGATTCTATGAGCTGGAGAAGGAAAATAATGGTCCCCATTTCTCTAATGAACCCTGAGAAGTCTCTAGGCTTCTTCTACTACCCCCACTAGATGGAAAGTGTTTCTTGATAATCAACTTTATGGGATGGACTGCCTTGTCTTGGAATTTTGCCTGGCTAGTCAAATTCTGGTGCTTGGTTTTGCTCCAATTAAGGTCAAAGTGTCTTCTTACACATGCAAGAACATGCATTTCTTCAGCAAATGTTAAATGATTTCAGCTCTACTTGTGCTTGTAAATTTTGTGGGCATAACAATAACAGCCAAGCTTGGTCTGTCCCAGAGCATCAGAGCTCCACAGTTTTTTTGCAGTTTTCTGTGCCTCTTATTTTACCTCCAGCAAGCATTTTCCAGTGTTGGATCTCTGTGTCCTGCTAGTTCTGCCTGTGCTAGGAACAATTCCAGCCCTGTGGTCATCTGCTCCAGTGATACCTCCTTTCCATCTGGGGATGTTCCAGGCTTTGTACAGCTGTTGACTGCTTTCCCATTTCCATCTGTTTATCCACTCAGTGACTCATCAGTTCAGTCCCCAGTTTCCAGTACAGCTCCTGTGATGCAGTGACATGGCAACACCACCTGGAGCTGTTGAACCAGAGAGTTTAGCAGACCAGGAAATCCAGGCTGAGGTCTCCAATTTGCAACTGCTTTTTTTTCTTTTTTTCCCTCAGTGTCAGGATTGTTACTAATATTCTCTCTCTGCTTATTGATGATAAACCATCTGGAGTGTGATTGCTTGTTATATCTCAGGGTCTAGTGATAAATGTCACTGTGAAGCTGGCCATTTTCCAGCTGTCAGGGCCCCAGGACCAGAAAACCTTTCTTTTTCTTTTCCTTAAAGCTGTATGGAATAGAAATGCTTCCTGGGTGTAAATCCACTCCATCCCTCCCTCCAAGGGTAAGAGCCTCCTGGATGAGGGGTAGCCCCAGGGCAAGGACCCCAAGCCCTGCAGCACATTCCTCCTTCAGGAGCAGTGGGTGAAAAGAGGCAGCTGATCCTCCTCTGTGCTACTTTGAAAGACCTGATTGTTGATCCCCAGAAGTGACAGAGCCCCAGGACCACCCCCTGTTCACCTGCTGATCCCCAAGGAAAAGCAGAGCAGTCCAGTCCAAGGGCAGGACAAACCAAAAGCACCGGGGCTCTCTCTGTGCCACTCACACTTGAGTATCTCACGGGGAGGAATTTATTCCTCTGCAGCATAGAATAGACAGCAAAGAAACTTCAAGGTAAATCCAGAGTTCAAATTAATTCTTTTTCTGTTTGATTGGGGTTTTTTTTCCTACCTTTTTGGAGACAATTTTTTTTTTTTTTGCAAATTCTACAAATAGAGTCACAGAACTCCACAGATTCTATGAATTCTTTTTTTTGAGCACTGGATTCTTCTGTTCCTGTTCTCTCTGCTAATTACCCTTTTAGCTTGCTTTTGCTCTCTTTTCACAGATCTCTTGGTTTATTTATATCTACCTATCTACAATGATTTCAGAACCATTGCTCACAGCAGCACCAGGAAACATTACATTTCCCAATTTACAACTGCAATTACGATATCCGTTAGAAACAAATGCAGCTGCCTTTAATTTTAACCAATATTTTGATCATCATAATTAACCAAAAAAAAAAAAAAAGAAAAAAAGAGAGAACTTACGGCATTGCACACATTAGAGAAATTAATATAATTTTCTGGCTGCCTTCAAAGGCAGGCAAAGTAGTGGTCGCTGGATGAGATTTAGGGGGAGAATTAACTCTCTTGGTTGCTTTCACCACTCCTCAGGACACACTGAAAGGCTTAATGATATTGTTTTTAAGACTGAACTTCACTGTAGAATTTAACACGTTGAGTTCTTTGTCCTTCAACTTTCTTTCTCTCCTGCTTTCCTCGTTCTGAAATTGCCAGTTATTGCAGTATTTGTGTGCAAACAAGAACATTTTCCTGTCACTGCTCATTGCAGCGTGCATGTTTGAATGTGCAGGGACAGATGAAATCCAGTTGGTGATATTATAATCATTCCCACAATTGCATATCACAAACTCAATAACAAACTGTGGCAGATCCTGGGTCTTGTGTGTGTCTCAGTGTGCTTTAAAAAAAGGAGCATATGCAGAGCAACTTTGGATTAATGACACAAAAGCATCTTTGAAGGAAGCAAGGATTTAGGTGAACAGCCATAGAACATCCTGTTCCTGAAAGCTGGGGCTCATTGAATTAATTTTAATGTGCTGTCTTAGTCATGAAAGGTGAACGTTTGACTTGTTGTCTTAGTGGAAAGGGATTCATCTATGCATGACTTTTCTTCTTGTATTATTTGCCTACTCCTTTGAACTCCCCTTTCAGGACTCATCTTGGGTAACTGCTCAACCCAATGTCATGACATACCACAGACCCCTGCACCTTTGGAAAATCCTGGTAAACTGGATTTCTTCCCTTGAAGTATTGACTGGCTGAGTAACACCAGAGGCTGGAGCTCTAGCAATATCATGATGGGCAAAGGGCAGATTCAGACAGCTTCCCCCTCTCCACAGCCTGTCTCACTGCTCACAGCCACCTCTCCCTCTGCCAGGCATCCAACTAACTATCCTTTTTGAGACTATGCCTCTGTATAGCCAACAAAAATAAAATAGTTGGCCTAAAGGTACAAAGTTGCAGTTAAAGTCTCGTATTAACTGCAAATCTTGCCTGACACTGAAGAGACTGACCCATTGCATTGGGCTCAAAGGGTGGAGAAGAGGAGGAGAGGTGTGCCCCACAGCTCTGTTCTTAGTGGGCAGAATTTAGTTGTCGTATTGTGTAGAGCTTTGCTCTGTGAGTGTCTCTGCAGGTCCTGCCTGGATGGTGTAAAGTAAAGCAAGGAGCAAAAAGTGGTGCCCAGGGAAAGGGAGCTAAGGACTAGAGGGGTATGGCAGAGCAGATGGCATTGAGATGGGCAGATGATGCCCACTGCTGTCTGCTGAGGTTTGTATCCTCTTTGAAGGACCTGTGTGGCTGAGCAGGACTGGCCAGAAGGACCAGCACTCCTTGCACCTTCCTGGCCAGTGGACACAGCACTAAGAGTCCCTCTGCCTTGCCTGCAAATGCATCCCCTGGCATGTCCCCCTGCTCCCAAACCCCTCCTGCCCTTTGTTCTGTGTGAATTGCTCTTCTCCTGCTTTGGCAAAGCAAACAGACACAAACCCTGACTGCACGGGAGGTGAGGGGTGCTTGAGAATCAGGTCAGATAAACCAGGGGAAACCAGGATGATGCTGAACTGAACAATCTCATCACAATTCCCTCCACTCTGCTTCCCATTTCTGCCAGGGTCTCAAATCTGAGAACTCATCTGACCACAGATTTCCATCAGCTGCAAGATGATTTTCAGATGATTTGATATCTGTCAGTAACAGATGAGGAAGACAAGAGTTGTTGGTTTTTTTTTTTCTTTTTTAAAGCACAAGCATACACAGCTACAGTGTGCAGAGACAACCCCATTTCACACAGAAAATATAAGCATAAGAGAGGAAGGACTGCCTTCTTTCATGAATTTTCCTTCAGGTTGGTACCTCACCTTACCAGCCAGTGCAATCACATTCATAATTTCAACCTCAAAAGGTCAGTTCAGTTAAAGAAAATCAAGCTGTAGTCAGTTCTCTGCACATCAGTGCTTGGAGCACGGAGCAATAATCACTCCCTGATCAGAACTTGTTTGCCATTATCTGCCTGGTGTTGGTCTATGATATATGAAGCAATTTTGGCTGCGACAGTTCTGGGTGCATGCAGCTCTTTCATGGTAAAAACTATACAGGATTGGGTTGGTGTTGTGTTTTTTTTTTGCTTTTTGCTTTCTTTATTCCTGACCAAGGAGCAATATTTTAAACTAAAAAGAGTTTTCAAACTGCAGTTGACATCATTCATCTTTACAGTCCTGGGGTAAGAACAATCTCTTCATTAGACACTGAATTTTTCTCCATTACAGCACTATCTGAATGCATTTATTTAGTCATTTATTAGAAGCCACTTGATGGGGTGCAGGGAAGGAGAGAATTAAATAAAAGCAAAAGGGGTCATGTGTGTATGCACGCTTCTATATTGTAAGTGGAGAAGTCTATAAAAATATCCAAAATTAATAACAACCATAACTCTGTAACTCAGACAAATACATAGTGCAAACACTCCCACTTGCTGCAGTGATGGGGAGGGAGGCAGAGGGAAAACAGGAGGCTGTCATCGAACCTCCTCTGGAGAGATATGGTGGACTGGGGCTGGGGCTGGGGAAGAGTGATTTCCCTTTAAATGTTGCAATCAGCATCAAAGGCTTTGTTCACAGAGAGCACTGTCTGTCTGAGGACATGATTGCCTTGTTGGCTGTACTTTGCTGTGAAAGATCTGCAGGAAGAGAGGATTGAAGTGTAACAGGGACAGACAGGTTTGATGGCGCTTTTTAGGATTCCCCAGGCCTGCCCTGCGCCTTGTATTTCATTAATGCCTCAGGGCCATCTGATCAGAGGCTGATTGGAGAAATTCAGCAGCCGTCCCTGGCACACATCAAGATCATTTGCATATGTAACGGGCAGATGAGACACCTCAGCTGGCCCCTCACCAAGTAATCATGCATGTGCAGGTTAAATCCCCTCCTGAATGTAAGGAGCAGAAGCTGCTCACTAATGCAAGAAAACAAATCACAGAATCACAAACTGGTTTGGGTCTCAAGGGACCTTCAAGATCATCTAGATCCAACCCCCCTGCATGGGCAGGGACACCTCCCACTAGACCAGGTTGCTCAGAGCCCCATCCAACCTGCCCTTCAACACTTCCAGGGATGGGGCTTCCACAGCTTCCCTGGGCACCCTGGGCCAGTGTCTCACCACCCTCACACTAGATGCACGGCAATCTGAGGCACTACCAAGTTAATGTGGGGAATTTCAGACTGGTCCTTTATGGACAGGTCTTGTTTTTTTCTTTTTTCAAAGCCAAGAGTAGAGCAATCCTCCTGGCACATGCAATATGCCAAATACACATTCTCCCTTCTGCACTGTATTCAGCTCCTCTGAGCCTCGTTTTCACCCACACTTCCTTCCCAGCCCTTTTGCTCCTTAGATTTCTTCTCTAGGATACAGCCTCCTACCAATAATGCCCATTTCCCTATTGCATCAATCCAGCAATTCAGCACTGTGTGGATAGAACTGTACTCTCTCAAAAAGAAATCACACCAGGGGCTGTGTTTGAGCAGGGTAAGGCCACCCCCCTTTCTTCCCAGCCTTGTGCTTGGAGCATGTCTGATGAGATAAAAAGCCTCTCCCCCACTTCTGTGCATGTCACACCATCATTCCCAACTTAGTTCTACCAGGATGCCTGTGACACTGCTAATTTCAGGGGATATACAGCTGTTTCTGGGTTTCTTTTTTGCCCCCTTCTCACTTTCATTAAAAAAGACAAGTCTTTCTTGCATATTCCAGAAGGCTGCTATGATTCCTCAGAGGAGATTTGTAAAAACTAAACAAACAAACAAACAAGGGACTACTTCCATCCAAATACTCTTAAAAATTAAACAAAACAACACAACAGCTCATAGCTCAACAGGAGCATTTAGGGTTTTTTGGTGCTTAATTTCCACTGTGAATCTTTCCCTCACAAGTGTGCTCGTGAAGCAATTCCACAGTGAAAATGCCAGACTGAAAAGCAAACGCACGCGGCCATTTGGCCTATCCCAAAGAGACCAGGACATAAAGCAGGATTATGATCCCAGAACGCCCTCAAAAAGAGATAAAAAATTCAGAGGAGATCAAAGTAATTTCACAAGCAAATGAAACATTTACGTGGGAATCATGCCTTCTAAATGGAAACACAGCAAACGGCATTAGGCTGTATTATTGACAAGTGGTTTGAGGCCAGATGTGCCTCGGAAATTTTGTGAAGGTGTTTGGTGCATCCTGAGAGCTAAAGCAGGGCCAGAATAGGAAACCTGCCCTGTGCAAGTCACCTCAGATCCCCAGGGAATTGTGAACAGGCTGTAGGGAAGTAACCAGTCAGGAAGAGGCAGGTTGCAACTGGGTCAGTATGTGTGGTGATTTGTTCAGTTGGTCTTTAGGTGAACAGCCATGAGAAGGCCCTTCGTGGCCTAGAACTTAACAGGTTGGGGAGATTTTTAGCTCTTCCTGGCTTGAAATCCTTTGTGTGATAAACCACCCCAACTGGGGAATTGCCTGAGAGCTAAAGCAACACTTCTCTGCTCCAGCTCACAGGTGCAGAGGGGGAGCCACAGTCTGGCTAGCAGAAAACAACATCATTTCATGGTCTAAACTAAGGAAAGAGCTGTTCCAATTAGGGGGTGAACTAAGTGTAAGCAGCTGGAGATTAAAATATTCATATAGTCATCTCTGAGGATCTCAAAGCAAATGGGAGGGCAGGCATTCTCCATTTGAGAGGTGACAAACTAGGAGGGAAAAGAAACAGCTTGACCCTGAATCCCTGAATCGATAGCCAGGGTAAAGGAGGAACCTGGAGTCTTGCCTCTGTGTGGAAAGAGGAAAGGAAAACGAACACAGAGGAAAGAAACCAGGCACCCAATTAGAAGAAACAAAAGTCCTTGCAGGAACTTTCCCAAGAGCAGCTCTGTTCTGAGGTGGTTGCTAGTGTAAGGGAGCAGAAGGGCTGAGGGCTGGGGGTGTAAGAGGTCCTCAGGACATTGCTCACTTTGGGTGCAGTCTCCATGCATAGAAAGGGCCTGCTTAAAACTGATGGATAAGGGGGTCTGCTGGCAGTCAGAGCTGAGCCTCTGAAACAAAGCCCTTTGAAAAGTCTTTAATTAGATTCAGTGCCCCAGCACCAGCAGGGACTCTCCATATATCTCCCAACCTGAGTTAGAATCAGCCCCAGCTGAGAGACAAAGGGGAAAAAAAAAATAATCCCACAATGCTACCTACCCCAAACCAAGCTGCAATCAATTCTAATTTTCCTGGGACATGATACATTCTTTGTCTCACCCGACACCGGCACAGAGAAGCAATTTTTTAATGTCACAGCTCATGACCTCCACCCCTTCTGCCTGCTTTCAGGATCCTTCCCTGCCCAGGCTGGGAAATGAAGCTGCCAATGAAGGTGTAGCAGCCCTTGGGAGATGGTTTCAGTTTAATGCCCAGCATGTTCAGATTTGGATATTCTATTGAAATAGAGGGAATTTGTTAAGCTGATGAAGGAAGGCTGCAGTAGGGAAACACAATAGCAGAGTGGGATTAGGCCTGGAGTAAGTGTCTGTATTTTGGAGGATTAATGAGAAAACTGCAATGGATTTTACATGGTTAAAAGGATTCACTGAATGCTTTAGGTGAAATGAAATTAGTCCTACTCACGCTTTCTGAGTCCTTAAGCAGGAGAAGAGACTGGAACCTGCACATCACATGTAATAACCAGATCCTCTCCAGCTGCTCTTCTTCATGGAAAATTCCAGTGCAACCCTGCTGGCCATTTATTTCCATTTACTATGGCAACCCATACTTTTTCTCTGGGCACTGTCTCTCCTAACTGGCCATGGGACACTGCCAGGAGGTATCTCTGGTCCAGCCAGCTATGGCTATCTCTGCTGATGTCAGCTGGACTCCTCTTTTTCCTTCAGGGCAGCAGGGCTGGTGTAGATAGCAAGAGCCAGCAAGACAACAAGGGCCTTCAGCAGCACTGGCCCAATCCACACTAGGAGAGTGAGGAGAAATACTGGCCTCAGAAATTCCAAATGCTCAAAACACTTGCAGGAGAAAAGGTTAGGAAGGGCAGACACTGACATGAAGAGAACCCATCGATTTTTTCAGGGGAAAGGTAGATGGAGTAAAAATAAGCATGTGGATAGATTAAATCTTCCCAGGGTCACACTGGCACATGAGAGTTACTAAAGAAGGGCTTCCCAGCTCTCCGAGCGAAAAGACAGACCAGAAAAAGGAGGATTAGTGATGCTAGAGCATTTATGTTGCATATAGCTGATGCTTCTGGATACAGAGAAGAGGCTGTTAAGAGCAGCCTGGCTGGCTTGTGCCTCCTGTGTGTTGCCTTCCAGTCCATCATTCTTTCTAATTAGGCACCTCTGACACACAATTAATCCTATTCGCCTTCAGGCTCTTTTATCTTTCCTTCTGCTTTTATCAGACAGGGAATTAGACTCTGTTAGTATGTAAAGTGCATTGCGTGGACCTGGCTTTTTGTGGGGATTTGGAGACTTTCAAGAAGGCAGCATCTAACCCATGATCTTAAAAGTTCCTTATGAGTAATTAATTTATTTCTCTTCTCTTCTTTTTCTAATCACAGCGCTTACTTTGCCTATGCTCATACAAGCAAAAAGGCAGAGACGTGAGCGTGGCACAGAACTTTCTTCAACGCTGCAACATCCAGCTAATCTCAGCTCTCAGTCTGCTCCCCTCAGGGTTCATCAGCCACCATCAGCACCTTTCTCTCGGTCCCACTGTCCCCACCTCTGTGTCTGCCCTCCATTCCCAGGCTTTACTTGGAAAAGCCCACAGGAGGCCCGGCTTTAAGCTCCGCTTCTCCTGGGCCGCGGTGCGGGCCCCGCCGGTGCCCGCCAGGCCTCCGCCCCCTCACCCCCACTGCGGGCCAGGGAGGAGAAAACCTGACTAAAAACTCCTGAATCGAGATGAGGAGGAGGTTTTTCACTCCCCAGTTATGGTCAGAGAGAGAGATTCGACTTGGGGAGAAAAAAAAAATCGATTAAATTGATCAGAAGAGGAGAAAGAACAAGGCCGAGTCTACCCCCCCTCTTCCTCCTCGAGCTTCTTCCCTGTATCAGGGCACGTCAGCGCCGCCTCCCCTCGGGGCGCGGCGGGAGGTTTGGGATCACACACTTGGAGTCCGCGGATTCTTCTTTCTCAGGGGGATAACTCCTCATAGAATTCCGTCGCCTCACCGCGGGGTCCCTCCGACGGGAGAGAGTCCTTCAGGAACCCGCCGACATGAGTCCCGCCCAGGAGGTAAAGTTCCGGCCCCGAGGGCCGGAGATGGCGCCTGGGAAGCTTCGAGCAGCTTCTCCCAGGAGTCACTCCTGTGACTTCTCAGCTCCTAGAGACGTCCACGCAAACCCGTAACATCTTCCCAACAAATATTCTCCTGCTTTAATCTACCCCAGGACTGATGTACTCTCCAAACCAACTCTCCTGAGTCCCACTCTTGCTGTCCTGGGTTTGTGGCAGTCAAGGCACCTCAGAGGAGCCATTTTGTGACCTTCAGCTGTGTCTCTGGCCTGTGATGTGCTCTCTCCAGGCAAAATGCAACATGATGACTGATACCTCTTGTCACTGGGAAGTTAATAAAATAATATTAATGAAATACCCACTCAATGAGTTGCCAGTGGAAGCAGCAGTGGCCACCACGCCAACTATTTGTCACTGTCAAGGTTCCCTGCAGCCTAAAACCAATCCCAGACCCAAATGAAGAAGGTTTGGCTCTACCCAGAGTGTAATCTGCCTGTCATTTCTAATACATATTCCTTTGTGTTAAGTGATGAATTGCAGGGGCTGCCAAGGCAGAAGGGTTATGAACCACTGAGAAATGCAGTGCTCCATATTCTGCACAGCTCACTTCAGTCAGTGATGGTCCACATAAGATACTACTCCTCTCTTGAATCTTGCTCTGCTTAGAAATCACGAAGATGCACTTTCAGGCCACAAGTTCTTTACCAAGAAAGGAGGTGGGGACTGAGACTTGTGGTTGCCTAAGGCTTTTCTGCTCGTTTTCATGCCCTGAAAGGATTAGTCTCCCGAATCTCCAACCAAGAGAAGGAAAAAAAAGAAAAAAAAAAACAGTGCTGGTCGTGAACTCATGGCATGAGCTTTTTGCAATGGGACAGGGTTGAATCTCATTCCTTCTGGGGATTTCTCCATGAGGTGCCTTCCTTATAACTGAGAACAGTGGAAAGTCCTCCACTAAGGCAAGGTAAGGATGGACTACAGATTAGTTATAGTGATCACTAAACTCAATACTTCCCCTTCCCATGGACTAGGTCAGAGTGAGAATCATGAAAGCTCAACACTGCCCAGTGCCCTTATTCTGGGAATAGGGATACTTTCCCTTCTCCTTGGCATTAAGTTCTCTCCCAAGCAAATGTCCCCTTCTTGGCCCTTTTCTCCACCAGCCTAATACATTTTCAGATATATTGGCCACTGTGTTTGCAGCCATGTTTTTTATTGTTGTGCTTGGGAACAGGGACGAGAAAATTGCACACGTGAGTGTTACACACTTACTTAGGAAATGGAGAAGCAGAAAAAAGTCTCACTCTCCCTGTTACCCATTCAGCAAGAGCTGTCTTCCTAGTCAGCCCCATTCCCAGCCCTCCTCACAGCCAGCCTGCAGATCAGGCCTGTTAGTCCCTCTTTGTACCACTGTTTATTTGATTCCTGTAAAACAGTTATTAACAAGACACTTCTGACTTAGCAGGTACTGCAGAAAGCTGCACCTTCTTCACAAGCTTCCTGTGCTGCCTTTTATATATCAAACTGAAATGTAATTATCTTCACGGTGCAGGGTGTAAATCAGGGTGTGTGTCGAGGCAATTTCCTTCAGGGTTTTATTTTATTGTGTAATAATATTTGACATAGGGCTTAAAGGTGCTGTTACCTGCCTAATCGCATGAAACAATTTCATGTGCAAACAGCTGGTAAGTGTGGAAACTACCATAAACCAGCTCCAGGCAATGCTCTGCTTCCCTTCTCTAGAAATCCTTCTTGGAAAATAGCCCCTGGCACTGAAGTTTCCCCATCAGAGAAACCAGGCTGGGAGAAAGTGCTTTGCCCTCCCAGTGCCATGCTCACACAGGGAGAAATCAGCCTGTCTTCTCATGGTGGGTGCCTGTGTGCTCCATGCCTGCCTGCCTCCCTTCTCCCATGAAGTACAGGGGGAAGCAGGAAATCAAGGTCTCCATCTGCTTTAAGCCCCTCAGGCTGGAAGGGATGAGGTTAATTTAGAAGTGAGGCTGACTGGATGTATTATCTAAGGGAGGGTACCATCTGTAACCAGGGATGTTTCTCCAAGCCTAGTATCTCACAGTCAAATAATCTAGGAGGGGATGTTGAGGGTGAGCACAGCAAATTCTCCCTCTGAGCTGGCTCTCAGGTTGGCTGTCCTCAAAGCATCCCACAAACCAAGGTCTCTCATCATCCAGCTTCTGCATTTGGTGCTCTCAATCCTTATACCTGGGCACGTGCTTCCTTGAATGGTACTTTTCCACTTAGGGATGTTCAGGACCACAGAGATTAATCCAATCCAGACGTGAAACCAATATGCATAAATTAAAGGGGGTAACTGTTCTTATGCAAGAGGGAACTGAGCAAAGACATGCAAAGCTGAGCTCCCCCTCAGCTTTTGCCCAAGGTGCACTTTGGAAGCAGATGTTCACAGCTTTGTGTCTGCTGCACCGAAGCCACGTGTCCCAGGAGAAAAGCAAAGGGAGTGCAGAGCAGAAAGGGAAGATTTGGGCAGCTCTGCTACCCCTTAGTACAAATGGAGGCCTCAGAATCTGCCTTAGGGAGTGGGTGAAGGAGTGAGAGGCAGAGATGGCAGTCTTCGAACAATGGTGGTTATTTATAAGGCTTTTTTTGTGCATTACAGATCATAGCCAAGAGGCATCTGCCCGAGGTCTGAATTAGTCAGAATGGAGTTGGGAGGGGAGGTGGGCAGCTGCCTGAAATCACCAGTCTCCAAGTCACTATTTCTTTCTCCTCAGGGTAGCTGGCATTGTCAATGATGGTTTAACCTACTTAGGATAATAATCCCTGTAATAGAGGCATTTCTAAAAATCTCATAGCCCAAATGTCTGCGTGAAGGGATGTGGGAGCTGCTGTGCAGGAAGGCTGTCCGTGTGGCTCGCCAGTGAAGGATGGTGAGCCAGCTAGATGCTGTAATTTCTTTAATATACTCCCAAACCACTACTCCCTACAAGGCAAGAAAATTCCTTTCCAGGAAGGAAGTTGGCAGGGACTGTCCTATCCCCCCCAAAAAAAGAGAATCTGCTCCCTGTGGATTAAGGCATTTCACATCTGGAGCAATATTAGATCATCTAGGTTTCTGATGCATTCTGAAAAATCAAATGCCTCTAATCCTGCCCACCATCTGGCCCAAACCCCTCGCCAGCTGGTAGGTTCCCTTTTGCACACCCAGCACTCCCTGTGCCAAGATGCACGCCCCGGTGTCGCAGGGGCTGTAGCTGCACAGAGCAACGTGTCTGAGGCAGGAGCTGTCACTTCAGGTGCCAAGGCAGGCAGAGGTTGTGGCAAAGGTGCTGCAAGAGGCCTCAGGAGCCCTGGGCAGCTGTGCTGCTGGTTCATCAGCCTGACCCCCAGGCAAGTCCCTAAGCTGGGCAGGGATTCCTGAGTTAGCACAAACTGTTCTGGCACTGGGACCAGGAGCAGTGAAGTTGTGTCAACACAGAAGCAGTGCTGAGTAAGTCTCCTAGGACAGCTCTGCTGCTTTGGGACCAAGCTGTAGGAATGTATGGGTGGCTGAGGACCTTGAGCAGGTTTGTGCCAGGGCCATGCTGAGCAGAAAGAGCAAAGCATGCTTGTCTCCCAGCTGCCGACTTGCACAGAGATCCTTTAAAGGCCATGGATAGAGCTTCCTTTGCTATTTATCTGTTTTGTTTCTACTCCTCAATGCAAAGCCCTTCTCATTCCCCTCTCCCTCTGCTTTCAAGACTTCCAAGACGACTTCTTCTGCAGAACATGAATGTCCAGCAGCCTGTAGCTCACCGTCACACTTCTTAACTCCACTTAATGAGGTGCAGACCTCACTGTTTCTCTGTCTCCAGCTTTGATAGGGTCTTGGCTAAATCCTTCCCTGCTCACTCACTTGAGAATATGTGATTGCTGAACCCAGCTCGGTGTGGTGTGCCAGCACGTTGGCTGGCACGTTGGCTGGCCAGGCAAGGAGGTGTCGAAACAAGTGGACTGGAACCTGCTCTCCAGGAGCTTTTCCCCAGGCTCTGGGTAACATGGGGAGACAAGAGCTTTCTGTGTATTTACCAGATATCTGCTTACTGAGAACAGCATGACATGAGTTGTACTGGATGTGCACTGAACAGCGAGATAGGAAGACAGGGCTGGATGCCAAAGAAAGGCAGCAAGATTGTGCATGGCTGTGGGTGGGTAGTTGGGGTAAGGACTGTGGTCTGTGTCGTTTCCTCCACCTGTGTGTTTACATGAGCTCCCTGTGCCTCAGCACACCATGAATAGTGTGTTGACAGTGCTTCCTGGGTCTCACATGTGGATTTCTCCCCGGGGTTTTGCCTCAGTTGGCATCCCAAAGTGCTAAGGTGGAGTTGACATTCCCTACAAGTGATGTTGTTGCTGAAGGGATTTATCTCCTCATGTCTGGATACGTGGTCCTGGGGACTTTGCACACAGTGAGTTGGGAAGGACAGGGCTGGCACAGAAGCCAAGAGGCTGTGGGCAAAATCTCCTTCATTGCTGTGTGCTGGGTGAAACTTTTATGTACAAAACCATCATTAAGGCAACAGGCTTTAGGCTGGGACACCAGACAGATGAGGTCCCCTCAGCCAAGAGATGACAATGGCAGCCCAGGGGCTCTGCCTGGTCTCCTCCCCAGACAGATCATTTCCATACTGAGTAGTGTTTATTCATGAGGGTGCCTGGGGGCCCCAGCAGTGCTCAGAGACTATTATAGAGCTTCACATCCCAGCTGCTCCAACCAGGGAATAAAAAGCTGTGAGCAAGAGAGAGGTTTATCAGTGCTGGGGCTGTGGAGCAGCAGTTTGCAGAGCTTCCATGGGATTAATGGAGAGGAAGGTGACTGTATCTGCACGGAGGTGTCCTGGGAGGGAATGAGAGCCTGCCTTTAGCATCCTGTGGCTTGTCATGATTCTTTGGCAGGAAGGAGTGCTGAGAGGCAGGCTGGAAAATACCCAGAGGTATAAGTGAAGCTTTAGAGCTCGTGCCCTGGGCTGGAGGTACTCTACCTGGCAGCCTGCTTGGTCCCAGAGCTGAGCTAGGTTTAGCCAACTGCTGCTTTTCACAGGCTTCCTGAGGAATGACTGGATGCTTGTCACAGCCCCTGCTCTGGCTGTGGAGAAGGACAGTTTAACAGGTAGCACAGGACCTGCAAACAGGTCTTGGTGTGTGGTGCCCATGTGGGATGGAGGATGACCTACTGGTTCGGACAGGAGAGGAGGAGCCTTCATCTCCATCACTGGTGAGGGATGCTGAAGTATGGATTGTTTTCTTACTCTGGAAGGCCACTGAGGAAGAGGTTTTGTTTTTAGGCCTTGTGCATGGGAAAGAGAAGCTCTGGGCCTGTCCAGCTAATGATGTCAGCCCTGTATGCAGGGGAAAGAAGAGCAGGCAGAGTGCACTGCATGATAAGCAGTCACCTTGTGAACACCATGGAGACTGTTCAGGCTCATGTATGGGTTTTTTTTCTATCATAGGATGGTTTGGGTTGGAAGGGACCTTAAAGATCATCTAGCTCCAACCCCCCTGCATGGGCAGGGAAACTATCTGAACCATCTATGAAACGTATCTTGAAAATTGCACTTTCTCTTGCTGCTGCAGCCACCACAATCAAAGCTGAAGAAATATGCAGCTCAGAGAGCTGTGAGAAGCAGCTAAAAATAAGGCAGGTCAAAAGGGAAAACGAGGGAGAGCAGAGCTGAGCATGGCCCTGCTGCCAGGGAGGTGTAAAGTGGCTCCCCAGGTCTGGGGAGCTGAAGGGGGCTAATCCCCTCCCTGCTCCATCATCTCAGCATTCAAGGGAAGGAGAGGAATTATCAAGTCCAAAATAAGAGGCAAGAGTAAATATGCCTTTATTTGCACAGTGAGAGAACACTTTTGGGGATCCTGTGTAGATCACATTAACACCAACAAAGTACGTAGACAGTTCTCTCTGTAAAAATGTCAACATTTATTGAGTGCTGTAGTCCAAGAGCTGGATCTCATAATTGTCTTTTTTGCCTGGGATTTGGAGGGGTGAGGAGCAGTGTTTGCTTTTAATGTTATTTCACAGAGGCACGACTGTGTCAGAAAAGGGTGGGATAGGGTGACCCTAGAAATGTCTAGACCAGTGAAGGGATCTTCCACATGCTGTTGTCACCTGAATTTCTCGCAGCCAGGAGGTTTTATATCCAGACTGTGCTCTCAGCTTTGCCATGTGTCTCTCCTCACTCCCTTTCTTTTCCTGCCAGTCACTATAGCTGCTGTGTGAACTGCTGAGCTGCTGTGAGCTGCAGCTGCCCTCCGTGGAGCCAGTGTACACAGGCTGGTTTGCTAAACCAATGCAAAGGGTTTCTATTTAGTTAAATTTTCATTTTCCAACCAAAGATTTCACTGAAATATTCCCAAACAGCTGTATTCAGTGGCTCAGAGAAACCAGGGTTTTCTTCCTTCATTCTCATGTTCATATCCAAAACTGTACATTTTAACCATATTTTAAGTCTGTCCCTAAGATGATGCTGACTTCTCATTCCGACCGGGTGTTTTAAGTGTGTTATTGAGAGACATTGTCAAACCTGCATCCTGTGTTGGCAACTAGGATTCTAGCTCTGGAAAGTGCATTTTCTTTTCAATCTGACCCACTGAACACTGATTGCAGGCAATGATTTCTTCTGCTTTCCCATCATCTCCACAACGCCCTCCTTTTTGTTTGGAGTTCATGGTCACTGCCTCTGGATTGTGTCATTATTTGTCTTTGTTCCGTGTTTTTACCTTTGTTAGAGACTCAGCCATTGTGCAATTTCCGTTCAGTGACCTAAAATACCCTAATTTAGCTGGCATTTTGATCTTGGATTCCTGGTGTACAACCTATCCTATGCAATGCTTCTTTCGCTTTCTCTTTTCATCCCTTTCTCACTCTTTCATTCCCTCCTACCTTTATAAAGGTCTCCTGTATGTTTCTTTACCCTCTTCACACTCCACTCTCCCTCTCCTTAGTTTGTCTTTTGCCCATTCTTTCTCTTTCTTCCTAATCAGCTTCCCCTTCCAGCCCAGCTTCTCTCTCAATCCCTGCACCGTGTCATGTCTCCAGAGGTACTGCAAAGAGAGAAGGAATCTGTTCATCTCCTCATATGAGTCTGATAAAGAAACTGCTCTTCTGCTGAGGCTGGAAATTTCACTAGAGCAAGAAATATTTGTAGATGAGATAATGGCCATAAAAACAACCTCTGGGTGGTGAAGCCCATCCATCTGCTGAGGATGTGCATGCATGTAGTCTTCATCATCACAAGAGGGAGTTGCTACTGCTCCTTAGCATTTTGTTACCGGAGCCTGAGGCAAAGCAGCATTCCGGGCAGCTCCTGGCACTGGAGCCCTGCTCTGGATCGCCACTCCACAGCAGTGAAGGGAGGCACCTGTACAGTGCACCACATCTTTCCAATCACGTTCCAGGATCCTCTCCCAGCAGAGTCTGGAGGGAGCAAACTCAGCCTCGCTGTGCTCAGCTAGTGCTCTGGCCCAGAGTGCCTCCTGGGACAAAGAGCTGGAGCTCTTCTTTTCCCCTCCTGCCTTTCCTAGGATCCCTGGTGGCTGAGATCAACTGTGATGTTCGACAGCCATGACAACATCAGGGCGGTGTTGTTTTGCAGTCTGAATGCTCAGAGCAGAATATCTCCCAGTTCACCTCCCCCTGTCCCCGTTGGCTTTGATCCACACTCTGATGTATTCCTCTGTCAGGAGAGCCCAGCTGGGAGCTGCTCACAGGGGAACCTGCTCACATTCCTGTGGCTGTGGGGACATGAATATTGCAAGGCTTAGGAGACAGCGGCAGAACCGGGAGGGCTGTCTATGCTAATTGCCCTCTGCAACACAATGCCTAACAACATCAGGCTCCTGGTCTGCAACGCAGACAGGTCAGGAGATGCTGGCCGTGCTCAGGCAGCGTGGAAAACTCCTTAACTATGGAACAGCATCAGGGCAAGAGGGAGAGGTGGATGGAAACTCAGTGCCTTGCTTTCTCAGTCTGGAAGAAGCAAGAGAAATCAGTGTTATTCATCTTCTGCAACATGGCCTGAGATCTGCTGGGCAATTGCTCGAGATAAAAGTGTGTGAAGTCCTCTAATTGTCTTTGTATGGTTAGGACCATGGTGACCAATCCTAACGGGGCAGCAGCACTGTACATGCCCATGCAGGCTTTACCAAGGATCTGTACAGCCCTAGTGTTCCTCCCCAACTTACATCCAGGCAGCCAGTTAAAATAACAAGCCTAGGGAGTCCCAGTTAGCTGTGGTGCCAGCTGAGAATGCTGCAGTTCTGTGGAAACTACATTTTGTCCAGCATGCACACACCCTGAGGAAGGACATACAAAGAAAAAAGCCTGGTGGCTCTTTTGGCAGCTCCTGGATCTCTCCTTTTCTGTCACCACGGTGGCATTGTAATGAGAACATGAAAGAGGAAGATAACACTGAAGGGAAGAAAATCAGGCCTGCTTTTCTGTCTCTCTCTCCTGTTTAGAAGGAAAGGCAAATGCACACAGGCCTATCAGATCTGTCAGCACGACAACTGGCAATGGGAGGGAAGGGGAAATGCTCTTGTACAAACCAATCTGCTTGGCGAGCTCCTCTTGCTGGCTTGGGGAAGGAGAGAGAAAACAGAGGGAAATCAAGATGTGGGTGTTCAACAGGGAGCCAGAGACATTTGTTATCAAAATGGAAATGTGCCTCTTTGTTGATGAAGGTGTGTATCTGCTTCCCATTGTCTCTCGTGCCAGCCCAGTGAATGGCTCCTTTGATGGCTCCGTGTTTGTGCACCAGCTATGAAATTGCTTTAGGAGACAAAGGGAGCATGTGCTTATTGGTAATGAAAAGGAGGTGAGGGCCACGTTTCCCTAACCCCAGCTCACCACACAAGTGCAATTTCCTTGGGAGCAGCTGTCAAAGGCTTGCAGAGAAAATTGGAAGGCTGAGCCTGGATGGGGGGCCAGTGCTCAACAGGGAGAGTTGCTGCTCTTTTGCAGGGCTAACGTGGCCACCTGCTCTGCTGTAACGGGCCTGCTCCAGTCCAGTCCTCTGGGGCCACTCATTCCCTCCTCCCCAGTACAGTGAGGACAGGGCAGGGGGCACACAGTGCCATGTTAGGCCACTGTCCAGGCACTGGGATGGGACCTTCCCTGCCTGGAAAAAGGAGAGCAGGAATCCATAGCTGGAAGAGCCTGAGGGCTGTATGGTCTCTGCCCTTTCCACTCACCCTACTGATCACCAGTGGTATTAGCTGGGAGAGCACCAGGGGTAGAGATGCATGTAAAGCAGCATTCTCACACCCAGTCTCTTGCACACATCTCCAAGCCCACCTGTGTTGCACAATGTTCACACCACCCCTACCCCCTCCACTGCCCACCCTGCCTTTCCCCCTCCATTCTATTCCACTCCTCTCTCACCCACAGCTGGGACCAGGTGTGTGTGAGCAAATCCTGTATCACCTCACACACGCACACTTGCTCATTAACTAATAGTGGCCTTAATAGGAACGTGTTCCTTTCTTCACCTTTCCTGCCTCGGATGGGAAGCTTAATCGCACAGTCATGCTCAGCCAGGCTGGCTCCTTTATCTGTGCAATAAAGAAATGCTTTATGGCAGATAGACGCCTCAGCCCGAGCTGTCAATTTCACACGGGGCCTTATCAGTGCTCACACATGGTGTAAGGCCACTGGAAATTAGACGTGAGGTTCACATGTCTAACAAGCAGGGTTAAATGCTTTTTTTTTCCCCTCTGCTTTTCCCCTTGACTGCTCCTTCTTCTCTCCCCCCCCCAAGTTACAACACTGACAATGGCTTTAGAAGGATAGTCTTGCCTGGCTCCTGGTAAAAGATGTTAATTTATCGTAGACTGTTCATTATTTGATTATTGGTTTATTAAAACTGCCCAAGGTGATAGCATTTATCCTAGCACAAATCCTCTGCTCTCTCCTTTCATCCGTTACCAGCTCTACTGCCAAGACAAAGTGGCTGCAGCTTGTTTGGGGGATCATGCCCACTTTCAGCAGGAGGAGACAGGAGCACAGCTGAGTTTCAGTGGTGTAGCTGAGCCACAGACCCATGCCCTCCAACACAGAGGAGCTGTCTGCCAGAAAGGGATGTCTCTGAAAGCAGATGTAGCTGTCAGATTCTCTTCTGTCTCAGATATCCTCAATTTCCATTTGTTCAGCTCACCCACACCCTGAAGAGCTCTCTATGGTGTGTCCCACCTCCTCAACCCTACTCCAACGGGCACCTCCTGTCCTGTCAGTCCCCGAGAATGGGAGCCCCCTTCGACCCTGCTCTCTCCTGCCCTGCAGCAGCATTCCTTCAGCCCTCAAAATAAAGTGCCCAACACCCAGTTACACTCCCTAATCCTGAGTTTTGCTGGAAGCCACCACAGGTGTACTATTGCTGTCAAACTGCAGGGAAAGATGTGACCGATTTTTCTCAGGCCATCCACACAGCAACGAAGTCCATTTGTATGCAGAGAGCCACCCCTCCTGTGTTTGCACTCCAGGATGGAGTTATTGCAGCTGGAAGCACTGCCTGGTGCAGCCCCAGCCCTAGGGAAGCTGCATCCAGCCTTGCCTCTTCCCCATACCTCTGCCACCCCCTGCAAAGCATCAGCCCCCCTCATCCCTCTCAGCAGCTGCCAGTGCTTCCTCCTCTTCTCCTGCTCTGCCCTCCAGCTCAGCCACAAACGTACAGGAATATTTTTACAGTGACAGTAGCTTGTTATAGACTGCAGTGCCTGCCACATAAAAGTCAGCAGCAACACAGAGGAGCGATTAATGGTAATGGTTGACATTTTATACAGTGCCTTCCAGACTAAGTGTTGCAGGGCACTTAGCAGGTTGCATCAAAATAGAGCCCCTCCTTTCCTACAGAGCTAGAAAAATAGCCCCCTGGGGAGTGCAACAGGGAAGCTGGGTTAATGGCATGTGGCCCCCTGGATGGGCAAGCAGAGGGGAAGGTTGACTCCCTTCCTTCTGAACTGGAACAGAGCACCCAAATCCTTCAAACAGCTTTAAAAATCCTCACTTGCCTGTCTAACAATGACCCAATTCCAGTGGTGTTTTTTTTTAAGACACTGCTGTTGTAATTCCTGGAGGCTCTGGGGAAAGGCTCGGGCAGATTTGCATTTGGCAGAGGGGAGAAGTAGCCCCCTCCACCAGTGCTGGCCCTGCAACTTGGACTTCAGGGAGTAGGACAGAAAAGAGGTGGAAGCTGTCCAAGATCTGCTGAACTCCCTTTTCTCCTCTCCTTTTGAAAAGAAAGGTGCCTTCAGCACTGATAATCGATGCAGGACGAGGCATCTGGGGCTTGAATTTAGGCAGGATTCATCCATCCTGGGGAATCTGCATATAGCCAAGGCTAATGTCTCCCACACTCAGTGATGCTTCCGAAACATCTTCATGACAACTGAGCCCTCTCTCAGATGACCCATCATTTCATTTTCTCCCTTTCTGTCTTAGGGATGTACAGCTGGGAGGGACCTCAGGAGAACATCACATCCCTCTCTCTTTCACTGAAGCAGAATCACAACTATCCAAAGCATCCTTGCCAGATGCTGGTGCAGCCTTCCTTTACAAGCTTCTGAGGGGGAAAATTCAATGGCTCTCCTGGATAACTTGTTCCCATGGCTCTCTCCTCTCACAATTAGAAAGCTTTTCCTTATACCTCACCTGAATTGTCTTGCTGCATTTTTCCCCTCCCACTCATTACAAATAAATAACGAATTAACTAAGCAGTTTTCCTACCTCCCTTGCTCAGTAAGAACTTCTGACATGAGCCACAGAGAAGGAGCCCCACCCAGAACTAATTTTTTTTGTTCCCAAGCAGTAGGCACTTGAGGTTAAGGCCTGAGACCTAGTGAAAATTTATTTGCACGAGTAAGAGGCATTTATGCAATATCTTGATTATAAACCAGCACTCCAGGATTCGTACTCCCACAATGAATGTGGTGCCTCAGGGCATTAAGCTCCTGAGTCACATGTCAGTGTTACAGGCAGAGATGGCTGAATAATTCATCAATAATGCTACAAATTTGGCTTCTATTCATGTCTGTGAGCTCTCTGCATGAAGATGTCTCTCCCAGAATCTGTTCCTTAGGTGAGGTTACTCATAAAAAAGGCAGAGGGACTCTGGGTGTGAAACCTTGGTCCTAGTGGAAGTTTTGAATTCTCTTTGCTTTCCAGCAGAAATTAGTTGCAAAAATTCAGGACTGGGAGTGAGAGCTGGTTTGGATTGGCTGTGCTGCTCATATGGCTTCGTGTCTGCCTCCTGAGCAGCTGAACTCAACCCCTGGAATGAGTTTCCAGGGTGACTAAGAATATCACATTTGATTTCCATTAATGTGCTATAACATTGCTTAAAATTCACTTCTCTCAGTCAGAATGATCTCTCTCTCTCTCTCTCTCTGTCTATCTGTATAATTTTATTTCTGGAACACCCATCACTGCACCATCTAATTATTAATTCGTTCACTAGAATGTTTGCTGCAAGCTCACATCAAAGGCATGTTGATACAACCAGAGTAAATCAGTTGAAAAATGCAAACAGATACTGCCTGAAATCTGCTGGCCAAGACATTTCCCTACATCTCATCCCAGTTTTCCAGGGCCTTTTAAACTGCTGAACAACATCTGCAAACCCAGAAAGGGGTGGGGGGGCAGGGGAGAGAAAAGCCAGATTTGCTCAGGGGTGACAAAGTTCCGCTGGAAGTGGCAAAATCTGATGTAAGGGAGAAGAGTATGATTATTATTTGTATTGTAGGATTATCTGGGAGACTCCAAGGCAGGTGTCAGGACACTGTGCCTACAGGCAGCCAGGGAAAAGCCTGGAAAGGCTCAACAGCAGCTTCGTGGTAGGCAGGAGGTGGCAATAATTCCTTGAGACAAGGCACAAAGAGAGGGAAAGATCACAGCTGGAGCAACATAAAAGAGAGCAGTACAGAGCAGGGATTACTGGGGTGGTTTAGGGAATGATGAACCTCGAAGAGAAGGGACTGGTGTTTTTGTCTAACAAAAGTGGAGGCTGAAAAGGGAGGGAAAAGCTGAAAAGGGAGGGAAAAGCTGAAAAGGGAGGGAAAAGCAGAGCACGTTGCTGTCGGCAAACGAGGCATGAATGAGTCAGTCTCCCCTCACCCTGGCTCCTCACCGTCCCCACAGGGTGACAGTTCACATGGGAGGATAAATATAAATGAAGAGAAGGAAGCTGAAGCATTTTGATGACTCATGCAATATTCATTTTGAATTAATTTGTACATGATTCTATAAAAAAGATACATTCCATAAGATTATTTTTGTGAGCTCTAATTTGCTGCTGGCAAGGAGCAGCGGCATTTGGGTCTTTTATGGGTATTAGTTCCATAGTGTATAGCAGGAGGCAGAGGAATTCTAATTATGATTCACTGAGCCACATTGTGGGTATGTTTTAAAGCCACTTAATTAGTGTAGAAATATACAGCTGTAATTATCCTGAAATATGGCCTAATTAACCTATGGAAAACCCATATACACGGCTCAGGAAACTTGGAAGCATTAGTAGTCTATTAATATACCGGAGCTGACAGCCCATCACGCTGCCAGTTGGGAACAGGAAGGCAGACTCCTTAAGCATCATCTCCTGTTGAGAATAGCTACCTATGGAAGGCAAGGTCTGGCCTTCCCCCATCCTGGGAAGGTCTTCTGTCCTACACCCTTCCCACTCTCTGCAGCCCTCACCTCAGGAAACGCACAGGAAACCTCAGCCACTTCAGCCAAGCTCTGTCAACGATTCTGTGTGGATGGATTCTCAGCCCTGGAGCATGAAGTAGATGATCAGGGAGATAACTAAAGTGTGGCTAAAGCAAAACAGGTGATGACAAAAGGTCTCCTGTTTATTTATGGGTGTTAAAGCTGATATAACCAGGAAGAACCCATTATCACTTCAAAGACACCTTGGTGTCATCGGGTTTCCCAAACCATCTTGCAGTCCCAAGAAATCAGGCTTGCGTTTTGCCCTTGGAACATTGCATGTAGGAGCCTTTACAAAGCAGAACAGTAAATTAATGCCCTGTCCCTCAGCCACATCACTTTCTAGATGAGGAAACTGAGGCACACACCCAGAAATTTAATTCCCTGACTATGCTTTCCCTATGCCCTGCAGTAACAATCTAACATGCTGCCTCTTAGCTGGGAAAACATTCTGATTTTAATAGAGCTTCATCTTTCAGGCGTTGACTTCCACTTGAGCTAAAGAAGCAGCAGAAAGCCAGTCTCTGAACTGGTAGGGGGGGGTGATGGGGGCTGAAAGGAGGGAGGTGGAGAGAGAAGACAGGAAGGAAGCAGCTGGCGTGAGGTTCTTCTTTAGGCAAAACACATAACCAAATATTCAAGCACTGTCTTCGTCCGTTGGTGATCAAAGCAACAGAAATTGAATCCGGCTGTAATCATCCACAAGGTAGTTTGCTTAAAATTCCCTTAATTATGGAAGTGCAGAAAATTACTGCTCCGTGATGCACTGAATAAGAAATTGAAGGCTTCCACAACCCAACTACTGCCACTGCAACTTAAAGAGAAAAGACAAGGGAGGTTCAGAGAAAAGCAGAGACAAAGAAATGCGTGTGAAAGTGGCAGGAAAGTGGGCAGGGGGCCAGGCAGGGGAAGAGAAGACCAAAGAGAAAGGTAATTGTCTCTCTCCTACTGTCTGGGAGGCCACCAATTTTGGAGATCTGTGAGCTAAAGAGAGCACTAAGAGAAATGTAGTCCTGACTAAGCTGGCCCTTCCACTTTGCCAGCAATTCTTCTGTGACACACTTGACACTGTACCACAAGCAATATTTTATCCAGAGCTTCTGGTTGAAACTCAGAGGACTCTTCTGAGAACCATCCTGTCTGATACGAAAGGGTGGGGGATCTCTTGATATAAATAATTTGAATTATTGCATCCCAGAGTGTTCTTCCACCAGCAGTTTCTTGTAACAGATGACAGCAGGTACCATGGAGGGCTTAGTGCCCCGGGGGCAAGGGGCTGGAAGAGGATATTTTGTGTTAAGCAGCCGTGGGTCTCAGGTCTGTCTTTGCACACATCCTGGCTTCTGTTTGAACTGAGGTGTCTGCACCTGGTGATAACATGGGACATTAGTCTGCTGATGACTTTGCATAACAAGAGGATTGCAATTAACATGATGATCCTTTCTTGTGTTTCAGCACGTTGGTATGGGTCATGAAGTTGGTGTAGCAAAATGATCCAAAGGGAGTTATTTGTCTAGCTGTAAAGGGGCTGTGTTCTGCAGGAGGAAGAACTCCAGTGTAAGGCAGCTGCTGACATCCCCTGTGTCAGTCACTGCTGGCCCCTGCTCAGGTGGCACCGAGGGGACCTGTTGGCTGTGGTGTGGTGGCCACCCTGTGCCCAGATGGGAGCTGACCTCCCAGCTTCAAACACATCTTGAAGCCTGTCAATACTCTCATGTCCTGTGATCCCTGCCTGGGAAAGCCAGGATCTGCCTTTTGCAGAAATGTCTGGCCCTGTCATTTGAGTTCAAGGGACAGATCTATTTCAAAGCCTCAGGTTAGAAAAGAGAAACCTGGGTGAGTTAGAAGACCATGTGTTAGACTCTTGTGCTTCAGCATGAGCCAACCCATTCCCTGACCCACTCCAAACACCATGTCCTGGGCCACTGAGTCACAAACACCCATCCCACGTTCTCCCCCTTCTTTCCCTTCTCTCTGCAAGTGCCAGTAGAGATTTCCCAAGGCCTCTCAAGCCCATCTCTGAGCAAATCAAAATTTGCTCCAGTCATGGTCCATGCAAAGCCCTGCTTAGGTCAGCAGGCAGCAGGTCAGGAGCTTGCAAGAATTTCACACCAACTTGTTTCCTACCAGACTTCTCCCCCACTTCTTCAGATCATATAAGGTCTTCCATTCTCTCTCCACCACCCTCTTCAGAGCTTTTTTACAGGCCTGTGGCATTCCTGTCACTTGAAAAGAACATTCTTCCCATTCCCTTGTACCTGCAAAGATATTAAGAATTCTAAGCAAGCTTTCCCAAAAACCATAGCATCATAGAATGGTTTGAGTTGGAAGGGAATTTTAAGATCATTTAGATCCAGCCCCCCTGCATGGACAGGGACACCTCCCACTAGGCCAGGTTGCTCAGAGCCCCATCCAACCTGCCCTTCAACACTTCCAGGGATGGGGCTTCCACAGCTTCCCTGGGCAACCTGGGCCAGTGTCTCACCACCCTCACACTCCAGAATTTCCTCCTCATGTCTCACCTCAATCTCCCCTCTGCCAGTTTTAATCCATTCCCCCTTGTCCCTCCCTGCCCTTGTCCAAAGTCCCTCCCCAGCTTTCCTGGAGCCCCTTCAGGCACTGGAAGGTGCTCTAAGGTCTCCCTGGAGCCTTCTCTTCTCCAGGCTGAACACCCCAACTGTCTCAGCCTGTCCTCATAGGAGAGGTGATCATCTTCATGTCCCATCCCTGCAGCATCTTTTCAGGGTCCTTAAAGCCTTACACAAAGTAAGCCAAGTATTAACCACATGAGAACTGCTCTTTCTCAAAGAGGATCAGTGGTTTACCAGGGTACAAAGATCTGCAATGGAGCAGGGTCTGGATGTCCACAATTACCTTTCCTCCCTTTTCACACTTCAGATGTAACATGCATGGTCAGTGTCTCTTCTGTGTGTGTGTCATTGTAAACACAGATGAACACAGACTTTTAAAGACTCTCATCACATCTTGTGAACTATCTATTTATTTAGCCCAGGTTTTTTTTTTTCCTCCCCAAGATGTGTGTTTCATAGTCAACTTCCGAGACAGTTTGTACCTCGTTTTGCATAACATTAAATCATTTCATTAATGAAAAAAAGCCAAGCCATTATAAAACAAATATACAAAATATGAACAGCTAATCTTTCCCTTATATTGCAAGGATTAAATAAACAGAAATCTCAGCAAAAAGGATTCCAGACACGTTGGGCTGCCATCAAATTTAGTAGGTGAGCTGCTAATTTACATATTCCCAAAATGCAATAGGGTGACACTTTTGAAATTAAAAACTGATGACACAAATGGCATTTAAAGTCCATTTAATATTATTGGTTAGATTTCCACTGACAAATCTGTCATATATACAGCAGATCCTATTACTAGAGAAAGAAGAGGGGAAAAAAAAAAGCAATTGAAATCAAAACCCGCCCCAACACTGAAGAGTCTATTAAGGCAGATGAGAATTTGCAATATCAAATAATCCTAACAGGAGATTTTCTAAATGGAAATGTAAACTGTAGAGGATTTTAAATGTTAATTTATACCAATAACTAGTTTTATAAACAGACTTGACTATGTTTCTCCCAGAGACAATAAGAGCCTGTCTCCCTGGGGGACTGGAAGTACCCAGAGAACAGCAGTTGTCTTCCTGAATAACAAACCTGCAGCCACCCAGCATTAGGCTGAAGGAGTGCAGTGGAATGGATAGTGCACTGTGGCTTTGTCACTGGCCCTGCTTTTTGCTTCCCTCGTGGTTCTGGGGGTGGCCCTTTCCTACCCTTTTCTGACCTGTAGGTCTTGCTTTCCACAGGTCTGTGCAGCACCACTCGCAGGAAAAGCTGTGACTGGGACTGTCTTGCTCCTATCATAATATTCTCAACCCTTTGATCCTGCTGCAGCAGCAAATTCTCTTTCTCTCTGATTTAATGCCTGGCATGGGATCTCATGCATTGTAAGGAGCCCCATCCTGCGGGGACTGCTGTTGGCTTTCCCAAAAAATCCTCATGGGATTCTGGATCCTAAAACCCAGGCAGGTTGCAACTCTTTACTGCCAGGTAGCAATAGGGAGCTAGTGCCCCCATGCTGATGTAGGAGCTGGATCCCAAAGGGAAGTTTTCCCTTGGACAGAAGCTTGGAAAATTAGATCCCAGTGACCAAAAAGGTGGAGAGGAAAACTCTGCACAAAGTCAGGCGTCCTGATCTTAATGGCAGATAGCTCACATACCCTCTAAAAGAAGCTAGATATTTGTATTTCTTTTTGGTTTGTTTATTTATGTTCCCCTTACATAAATACAGAAGGAAAGCATTGCAGGTGAAATGGTGCATGGAAATTAATCTGGTTCATAGTCCTCATAAATATTAACAGGCTGGTAAATATGTAACCTTGTTTCGTTTCCCCTCTGGTCTCATCTCTTCCAAGTTATTTTCACCAGGGAAGGTCTAGTTGGGGTGATTATGTTGGTAAATCAGACCATGGCAAAAGGGAAGGTTTTCACCCAGACCCTGCTTTTCTCCTCCCCTTCCACCACAGCTCAAAGCACCAGCCTCCAGTCCTTTGCTGCCAGAAGAAGAACTACTAACAAGCTTTCTTTCTTTGAGCATCTATCTGTTCTCTCCCCTTCCAACAATTTTACCAGATAAACAACCAAGCAGGAAAGTATAATAGACACTTTTCATTTGCACTGTAATGAAGTATGTGCATGTGGGAGGAAAGAGTGGAGGAAAACTTCATCTGCAGATTAAAACAACAGGCCTTGTCTCTAATGAGTTTGGCTGGGGCCTTGGAGGACAGTGACACATGGCTTCAGCTAGATGAGAGCTTTGTGCCAGAGGAGTGACTTGAGTGAAAAGGGCTCTGTGGCATGAAGTGCAGAAGTAGGTTTATAGCACTAGGATTTATCTGTGACTCTGAGCACTCACAATATTACTAATATGACTACTAGAAAAGCAAGTGGATGGAACCATTAGGCCACACAACCCCTCAGAGTCTGGCTGCAGCTGTAAAAAGTATTTATGGGCAGGGCTCCTATGTGAGCTCAGGCAATGGATGCACTGAGTGGGACCAGGGGGAGATGGGGACAGGGAAGGGTCAGTGCTCCTCCCTGAGCAGCAAAGGAGGGGAGAGAAATGGGACCTTCTCCTTGGTGAGGAAAGGGTCTGCTGAATCCCTCCGACCTGCAGGGGCTTAGGGACAGCACCCTGTTCCTCTGCTTATCCATGCTGTCTGCAGAGCACGTCTGTGTCACTTCAAACCTCTGCTGCACAAAGCTGCTGTGGCTGGAGAAACTTGCAGGGTTTCCACTTCATACCAAGATTCTGGGTCACGGGGGGACATTCTCCTCACACGGTCCCTGTCAGGACCAGGGAGAAGAATCCTGCAGCATCCCCAGGCCAGCACACAAGCCTCCCACAGCTCTTCAGGGGAGAAGAGCCTGTCCTGATGCTGTGCTAGGTGTGCCCCTTTGGCAACCACTGGTGTCAGGGAAGTGAATCAGCATGACAGGAAGCTCATTCTCACTTGTCCCCAGGCCACAGCTGTCCCAAGCTGAGCCAGTGCTTTCCTCAAGGCTAAATCCACACCTCAGACTGCAAGCTGTTTGGAGTTCCCCTCACTCCACACACCTCTCTGCTCGTGCCCATCTGTGCCTCTCTGCAACATGGAGCAAGAAAAAAAAAAAAACATTTCAAGAAGAGGAATGTCTTTTCCAAGGTACCCTACCTCCTCAGATGGGCCAGGGCTGATGCAGTCAGAGACCTAGCACTTGTGCTTGCTTATTGAACAAGGCAAACCCTCTGCCAGGGAGTCTGAGTTGCCTCCTGTCACACACAAACCAGAACAGAGAGATCTGTAACATCAGTGCATGGGATTTCAGTGTCAGACATCAGATATGGGCTGGGCTGGTCCTCTCACAGCAGAAAGTGAACACCACAGAGGTGCAGATTGCAGAGCCCCTTCCCCATAGCTCTTCATCAGCCACCATCCTGCCTTGTTATTTGTGCAGCAACCCCTTCCAGTGCCTCTCAAGACATCTGTCCCTCCAGCAGTGACACCAAGGCTGTGCAAAGTCCTGTGATGCTGACAAGTGGCATGAGAGTAGCCAAAAGATCTGAAGGAGCAGGCTTCACTTCACCTCTTCCTTCCAGTCCCTGGAGGCCTCCACAGCAAGCACCAACAGAAAAACACCTTTGTGGTTCATGAGCCAGAGGAGAGAGAAGGGAGGTAGAGAGAGAGCTACATACAGAGCCACACACTGCTCAGGAAAGGACTCTTTCTCTAGAAATTAACACCTGTGTCCTGCTGGGTTTTGTTTCATGTGTCTGTGTTTTTCCATCCAACAGTGCAAATGATGTAGGTTTCAAAGCAGTCATGCCATTTTCTGGTAGCTGATCTTTTAATGCCTACATTTATGAAAGATGGCACCCTATATTTTTATGTTTACATGGATCATTGCTGAATTGGAACTTATCCTGCTTTCATGAAAGGATTCCTCCCTTTCTGGCAGAGAAAATGGGTTTGTTTTCAAATCTAGACTATGTGAAAGATCATGTGGCCATGAAGAAAATCTTGAATCAGTTCCAACTGGTGAATATCATGAAGGCAGATTTGTACCAAAACCTCTAACACTTGCAGTTTCAGATATTTTCAGCAGGGAAAACCCTCAGCTTGGCGAAATTTCACAGAGAAGACATATTTCACTGGCATGAGTTTTCCCAAAAGACAAAATTGTGAATCATATACAAAAGAAGAAGAAAAAAAGCTGCTGAGACTTTATACAACATTGCCATATTTACATCCTTGAGCAGCTTCCCTGAAGAGCAGCCATCACTGGAGAGGAGCAGAGCAGAGCCAGAAGTCTGCAGAAATGTGTCAGGTGAGGATGCAGATGGGTCCTTGGAAAGTTATTCAAAATGAGGGAAGTAGAGGAGGCAAATGGTGGCAGAGTTGGACCGTGGCCCTAGTTCTTGTCCAAGCTCCTGTGAGTAATCAGATATTGGAGATAACATCTCTCTGAAATCAAATCACTCCTCTTCCTTAGTGGAGATGGATTCCAGAGCCCAGCAGCTGTCCTCTGCCTTCCCCTGTGTGACACAACCTCAATCCAGCCCCTTCATGCTCCCATATTTCCTTTCATCACTCTTGGGCAATCCATTCCCTTTCTGTGCTGAAGCTGTCAGGCCTCTTCAGAAGTGTGGAGCTTGGGCAGTAATTGTTCTGTAGCAGACTGACATCTCCAGAGAGGCAGCTCGGGTCTTAGCAACAGAAAATCCAGAGGCAAAGCTGGAAAGCTATTAATGTTTAACACACAGGGAAGCTGCTGTCTGTCAGATGCTCCAATCACCCTGAACTTGGCAGGCAAAACGTGTTAGCACATCTGAAGCTGCTGAAGGGTTTTATCAGCCTCACAGGACAAGGCAGACCCATCTCTCCTTCTGCTGCGTGTCCAGCATAGACATCAAGAAGGAGACCCTACAGAATGGACACAGGCCCACGTGTAGCTTTGACACATCAGCTCCCAGCAGCCTCAGGGGAGGACTGAGTTTGCATGGGAAGTTGGAGAGAAAACTGCACCTGCTGCTGGAATAGCCATGGGACAACTGGACGAGTCTGAAGGGGCACCTCGTCCTCAGGGCATAATGAGGACAGCATGAGCTGCAATGCTGAAGGACCAGCACACCTGCTATTTTCAGGAGGAGCTCAGAGCTATTTTGCCTGGCTCAGAAGAAGGTCTGGCATAAAGCTGTGGCCACCTGAGGAGAACCCAGCCTGGAAGAAACATAAAAAACAGACTAAAAGGCCCTCCTGCATTATCCTTGTTTTGAGTACTTAGCCTCAGTCACATACTGAGCTTTCAGTCTTTTTTTGATTTCTGACCCTGTTAAGTTTCCCTCAGAGGAATAGTTTTTCCAACCCCTGAAGACCTTAGTTAAGCTTGCTGACAACAAGCTGGCCTGTATTAGTCTCTCCTGCAGGTCCTTAGATATAATCTGTTGACCCTCAACAATCTTCAAAGGGCAAGTTGAAAACCACTGACCTGTAGCATTTTTGTGTCTGCTACCTCAGCACCTAGCTTAAAACTGCTTCCCAACACCAGAGGGCTGCAAAGTGGATCCAGATTCCTGTCTGATGTTACCTAGCCATGTGTGAAAGTGATTCAGATGAAAAACAGGAGTCAGGAGGCTGAGACCTGGATTTGCTGGTGCTGTTGGCTCTCTCATGACTGTCTAAATGGCCCCATTTAGCTGTGGAGATGCTGGCTGTGACTGTATCTGAGGAACTTTGTGCTGCTGTATCTCATTCAGGGAGGCCTGAATGATGCAGAGCTGTCCTTCCTCTGCAAAGTTTCATAGAGTCATAGAATGAAGGATCATAGAATGGTGTGGGTTGGAAGATGACCTTAGAGATCATCTAGATCCAACCCCTCTGCATGGGCAGGGACACCTCCCACTAGACCAGGTTGCTCAGAGCCCCATCCAACCTGCCCTTCAACACTTCCAGGGATGGGGCTTCCACAGCTTCCCTGGGCAACCTGGGCCAGTGTCTCACCACCCTCACACTCCAGAATTTCCTCCTCATGTCTCACCTCAATCTCCCCTCTTCCAGTTTTAATCCCTTCCCCCTTGTCCTCTCCCTCCCTGCCCTTGTCCAAAGTCCCTCCCCAGCTTTCCTGGAGCCCCTTCAGGCACTGGAAGGTGCTCTAAGGTCTCCCTGGAGCCTTCTCTTCTCCAGGCTGAACACCCCCAACTCTCTCAGCCTGTCTCCAGAGCAGAGCTGCTTCAGCCTCGGATCATATTCGTGGCCTCCTCTGGACTCTCTGCAGAAGCTCCATGTCCTTCTTATGTTGGGGGCTCCAGAATTGGACAAAGTTTTAACAATTAAACAATCCTGGCAAGAGAGGGTACAAAATAGAAGGGTCTGGGCAGGGGCTGGGCAGTGCACAGACCTTCCCCCAGCCTGTGCCTCCTCTCTTGGCTCTGCACACACAGATCCCCAGGCAGAAGGAACCATTGATCAGCATGACTAATGGGGACTTTAAGGAGGAAAGTGTGCCAGATCAATATGCAATCCACAGTACATGAATCACTCCAGCTTTTCCAATTTATTCAGCTCCAAATCAAATGAATGAACAAAAGATAAATATATAGCCATGGGGAGGCTGAGGATGGGGGGGGTGAGGAAGGCAGGTGGGGAGGTAGACTCTCATAAGGGATAATTAACTAGCTTTTATCATCCTAACAAAGCATTAAGCCAGTAAATCTATGAAAATGGGAATACTCCAGAGAGTCGTTACTGGCATAAAGCAGAGCCTCGGGAGTTCTGCTTCTCTTCTCCAATTTGCTTGGGTTGAGGAGGGGAAGGCAGAGCTGCCCGTGGGACCTGACACAGCCCCTAAGGCCAGCCAGGACTGCAGGTCCCCTGCCTCTCCAGTGGTCAGTATGTTGGAGCTTCACCCTCCCTGCTGCTCTCTCAGACCTCCTGCAGGCTGGGGGGAAGCATCTCCCTGGCTAGAGATGCATAAAAACTGGGCTGATTTAATTCAACAGAGGAGGAACAGGAAATAAACCCTGTATTCTGGGGATGAGACAGAGAACCCTGTTATTTCCCTTTTGGGTTGACTTGGAAGTTCCTTATGTTCAAGTCAGAATAAGTTGGCTTTGGGGCTGACCCTGTGGATGGTCCACCCTTTTGATCTGCTGCTTTCTTTGGGGTGAGGGCTACTATTAGATGACAAAATGTGGGTTTAGAATGAGAGATAGTAAAGTTTTGTCTGATGCAAGTAAATGCCAGTTCAGCCTTTTACAAAAGAAAGAATTGAATGATTGAATATGTAGACATGCTACCTGGTTGTGTTACCCCTCAGACCTTCATTTTAGGGATTCATTTGCTATTTCCTCAAAAAGAGTAAAATTGCTGAGTGGTCACATGTCCCTGCAAGTTTTTTTCCAGCTTGTCCCTCTCTTTTTTGCCCTTCTCATGACTTCTCCAGGGCAGAGGTTCAGCTTCCCTCCCACCTCTTCTCTGGCTGCAGTGCTGAGCCAGGGAGGCTCATGGAAACAGAAACCCACTCTCCTCACAGCCAGGCTGTGCTGGGACTTTCCAAGAAAAGCAGCAGGACAACACGGCTTAAAACTCCCAGCAGATGAAACTTAGTGCAAGAGTCTGTCCCCAGACCTTCCCATCCCCCTGTACTGTGGGGTTTCTCAGCAAAGAGATCTCTGGCTTTCTAAAAATGTGTGCTGTTCCACTGCTCCAGCCTCCTCATTAATTACTTATACAACAGGATTTGCTCTGCTTATTATCAACTTCATTAACACAATAGGGATGGGGATGGGGAGGCCCTCGAGGAGGAGAGCCAGGCATCTCAGGCAGCAAATCTTATTTGTTTTAGTATGGAAATATTTGGGTGAAGCTCATGTTAGCTTCTTCCAGTCTCTTCCAATGTCTTCTGTTCCTTCTCCTCTATTTCTGTTCTGGCTTCTGGCAGTCCCTCCCCTCATGGCACTGCTTCACCCAGACGTGGGGGTAACCTAACCCCTGTGGCTGCACTTTCATCCCCTGGCTCCCACTACCTCTTACACCTTCTGCTCTGCCCCCATGCAACCTCAGCCTCACAGCAGCACTCTGCTGGAAGAGGGGAGATTGAGGTGAGACATGAGGAGGAAATTCTGGAGGGTGAGGGTGGTGAGACACTGGCCCAGGTTGCCCAGGGAAGCTGTGGAAGCCCCATCCCTGGAAGTGTTGAAGGGCAGGTTGGATGGGGCTCTGAGCAACCTGGTCTAGTGGGAGGTGTCCCTGCCCATGCAGGGGGTTGGATCTAGATGATCTTGAAGGTCCCTTCCAACCCAAACCAGTCTGGGATTCTATGATTCTATGCCACCCATCATGAGTCTCCTGCCCCTGCTACAGGCAGTTTCCCACACCTCTGATGAGATGTCCTGCTCAGGAGCACAAGTGACTCCTGCAGAAGAAAGAAATGAAGTTGCAAAGGAGGGGGGGGGAGGGAAGAGAAAGAGCAGGAAAAAAACCCTCATGTTCTGAAAACTATTGAGTTTTGATTCTGAGCACTTTCTCTCCCCCAGGCCCCCATAGGCAGAAAAGTAAGTTTAATTAAAACTGCAATAACTCCTCTCATATTCAGCCGATGGGCCTCCTGGAGCCTTTTGTCTCTGACAAAACCATGTGTGTGATGTGGTGCTCCTTCAGTTCCCACCAACAACCACCACTGCAGAGCTTTGAGATACATTTTTTTCTCACCACGAGGTAGGAAGGCAGCCCTGCCCCACACAGCAGGGACAGTGCCAGCCTTGCACAGGGGGCACAGGAAGAGGGACTCCTCCTAGAGATGGGCACTGGGCTCAGAGCCTGGAGGGTCCCACACAGCCACCCACTGCAGACACACCCCTCAGTGTGCTCATCTTGCACCATGCAGAGAGAAAAAAGGATGGGGTGGAAAATGATTTTTTTTTAACTGACATTAATCCAGCTGAAATTGAGGTAAGAAGACAATGTACAGCCAATTGTCACCAGATGACCAGCAGAAATACAGTTTAGATTGGGTCAATTCACATTTTACTCCAATAACTTTAGATTGTTCCATTTTGATTTGAGCTTTGGGGTATTTTAAAACATAAAAGTTTAAACTTGAAGTGAAATGATTGTCCTGATTTGAGCCAGGATGAGGCCAATTTCAACTATGACTTTCCCAGACTTTGGGCCTTGATTATATGAGACTGGGGTGCCTTGATAATTTTGAAACGATGTTTTTCCAACCTGGAAAATTCATCATGAATGCTTCCAAAACTTGAATAGTTCTTTTTGCAACAAATCAGCACTTTTCAGTGAAGGACAAAAGTGCATCTTGGTGAAAAAAATTGCCACTGTGTCTGCCTGTCAGAGGCAATCTCATGCTCACCACTCTCCTTCCAGTTCTCTCTTCCCTCTTAATCACCCCTCATTCCCAACCATAGCATGTGACAGCCTCCCACTCTCTGCTGTACACACACTTTGCTGTGTCCCCAGCTAAAAAGAGAGAGGATTTTGGAGAGCTGGCATAGGAAGGACAGAAAAGCCATTCAGTGCTTTAAAGGCTCAGCCTAAAGTTAGGGCACAATCTCAGGTGTGTCTTCAGGCTGGGAGATCCAGGTGTTTTTTCCAGCCTCCCCTCCTGTACAGAAGGAGTTCCTCCCTTTCCCACAGCTCGGGGTGTCCCTCACTGTCCTGTGTCCTCTTCCTTGCTCTTCTTTTTTCTGTTCCTGCTGGGAACTTCTGTGCTGCCCAGCAACGTGCCAAGGAGGGAAGAGGGGCTTTGTTGCCACGTCAAGATTTTTAATTTCCCCGTGTGATGATGGTATCTTGGCCCTGACAGTACTGAACACATCTTATCTCTCTGCCTGTGGGAAAGCAGTATCAGTTCTGTGGTGTTAAGGGCTGGAGGGAGAACAATGCAGTGTGCACCATTAAACAGCCACCAGCCCTGTGCTGTACAAGCAGAACAAGTGTAATCAGTGATACAGACTTTCAGCATAATTACAGCTCACTAATGAGCACAAAAACCTATATGTAACCTACCCTATAGTGCAGCAGCCCCTGAGATTAGCCTCACACCTTTTTGCTAGAGGGAGACTTCCCCTTTGCCACCTCTGAGGCAGCAACCCTCTTTATGAGCCAGCATGCATCAGGTTTTATCACTAAACAGTCCTCCAGCAGAAGCACAGGGCTCTTGCCAAATCAGTGCCCCTTCAGTAGCCCCCAGACTGTGCTGGGGAGACACCACTCTTGTACAGGTCCCAAACTGCCTTCACAATAGGAAGCCCTAAAGAAGCCATCTCCACCTTGGAACCAAGCAGTCCTTCCTGTATCACAGAATCATGGAATGGTTTGGGTTGGAAGGGACCTTCAAGATCATCTAGATCCACCCCCCTGTGTGGGCAGGGACACCTCCCAAATCCTCACAGTGAGGTGACAATGAGCCAGTGCACAGGAGGATATGACCATGGCCATGGTTAGACCATGCTGCCATTTTTCAACATCCCCCAGCATGGAGCTGCATGCAGCAGGCTGACCTTGTTGAGAGAACCAAGAACGTTGGTGAGGAGAGCTTGGAAGAGTCTCTAGGATTTGTTCTAGTGTTTAAGCCCTCACCAACTGGTCTCACCATTGGGGGTTGCCACTGCAAACTCCCATCCCACTGAGCAAGCTACAGAACCACATTGTCACTCTGTCTTCAACTGGCTTGAAGTGGGGACCCTCAGGGACAGCACAAGGCACCCTGTGTGTTCCCCCAGAGCTCTCCCACTAACTGAGACACAGAGGGAACTGCCCCCATCCTCCCACCTGTATGTGCCCTTTTTTAAAGAGACAGATTGCAATGCCCTGAGGTCCAATTGCTTCTCTCAGCAGACATTCCCATAATCACTGTAGCATTTTGAGATGCTGAATAGCAGCTGTGTATCCATAATATCTCTGGAGCAAGGTCAACTGCTCTGCAGTATAACTCCATCCTGCCTTTCACATCCTATCAGCACAATCAGTGAATTGGACTCCTCTCTGAATACTGAATGCAGCAGCAAACTCCAGAATGAGCTTCTAACACCAAGAACTTGTTCATGTGTCCTTCCAGTACCTGTACTACTCTCCCTTCCAGGGAGAGGGGATGAGGGAAAGGGAAGGACAGATCTGCACCATGGCATTGAACCACCAAGATCCCAGCAAGTAGAGAACTTGTTCAGCAGAGCCAGGGGAATAAACTGGCTCCCCTTTCTGTGCCAGTGATTTGTCACACATGCTTCCAGAGATACCCAGCATTCCAGAGAGATACCCAGAGATACCCAGAGATACCCGAGACCACTGTTCTGCAGCCAACAAGCTGAGCAACATCTCAGCTTGCTCCACTCAGCCTGTCCTGCTGGTTCTCAGAAGCTCTCTGGGGCAGTGAACGGCGCCATGGGACAAGGAGAGGAGCAAAGAAGTGGGACAATAATTGCTGTCTTGAGTGGGGGCACCCTGAGCAAGACACCCCTCCCGGGGGAGGCAGGGCAGGCAGGGCTCACAGCAGCCCAGCAGGTGGGCAGAGCTGAGCCCACAGGGTGGGCCTCCATGGCATGAGCCACCTCCAGGTCAGGCCCTGGGTGTTGTGCAGAGCTCAAGCAGGGAACTGGGGGCACCATCACTGAAACAAAAAACGAGCCTTCCCATCCACAGCTCTCCCACCATCCCTGCAGCTCCCTGCAGTGTTTTGGCATCCAGGCTGGCTTTTCCCAGTCCCTGGTATCTCTGGCAGCTGGTAAAGCAGTGACCCCCAGCACTGCCAGTGATGCTGCTGCCTGCTGCTCTGCCTGGGCCAGCACTGGGGGGGGTGACAGGGGTTGGGGGGGGGCCGGGGAGCTCACCAGTGCCATGCTGTTGCCATGCCAACCCCATCCTGCCGGGTGCCCTGCCTCCCTGACTTGCTCTGGCAGGTTTTCCTCCTTTTTCTGGGAGATGGAGAAGGGTTCCAGCACTCACCTCCCCGGTGGGGAGTGCTGAGGGAAGGCAGAAGGGCCTGCATTTTCCCTTCAGAGGATGCATGTTGTTAATTCAGCTGGGGAAGAAGAATTCCACCCCCCTGGCCCCAGAGGCATGCTCTAGGTGTGAGCTAGGGGATGGAGCTGCAGAGGGACGGATCTCCAGTGGGTGGGAATCCCTCTCATTTCTCCAGCACCTACCACAAGGCAATGGCAGCTGCTTGGATCCTGGCTGCACTCACTCCCCAGTGGCATCTGACCTCCAGCAAGAGGAGGCAACACAAATAAAACTGAAAAGCATTTCTGGATGCCATGTGGCTGGCTAACTACACAGGAAGAAAATCCGGCTTCTCTCAGTTTTCATTCTTAAAATGCCCTGGGAGGCTGTGTGTGTGCATGCTTGGGTTTCCCTGCACACATCTACACAGGACAGTACAGTGCACACACACATGGAGAGAGACCAGCAGACAGTGTGAATACATGGACAGCCCTCAAAGGGTTAAGAGCAACATCTCTGTTGGCAGAGGAGAGAAAGGAGAGATGAATTCACAGGCTCGAGAGCAATTTCAGAATCCACTCAAGCTTCATGCCACTCTGTGAAATCTCAGTGCACCTCAACTAGATCAGAAATTGGTTTACATTCCCTTCTATGTGTTTATGAGTTTGTAAAAGCTGATTTACTTTATTCCATTGCCACTCCAGGATATTATCACAAAGGCCTCTACTGGGAGAAGAACTGGGATTCATTATAAACTTGCTTAAACAAAGTCACTGCTATCAGCATTGCTCGATCAAATAGTATTTTATTTTTGTATACCATAATGCCACGGCAGCAGGGCTAACTTCAGCCCAGCATTGATGGGGGAGGGTGGAACTGTGGTCAGATGCAGTCAGTGGAAAAATTACTTTTCACTTCTCAGAGGACACAATTTCACCTGGAGGGTTTCATTACTTGCTAGGTTCCATACTTGCTTGCACAATGGCTGTGATTCCCCTTTTCCCATCACTGTGGGATAAAAGACACCAGGCTAAGTGGATGCTGGGTCTGTCCCAAACAAGTAGACTGATTTTACACATCATGTGTGGGCAGGTGTTGCAGGCACAAAGATATTGGCTTTTCTGTGGTACTTTGCACCCTCACCACAGAATCATCACAGAATCTTAGGGGTTGGAAAGGACCCCGAAGGATCATCTAGTCCAACCCCCCTGCCAGAGCAGGATCACCTCGAGTACATCACACAGGAACGTGTCCAGATGGGTTTGGAATGTCTCCATGACTCCACAACCTCTCTGGGCAGCCTGTTCCAGGGCTCTGCCAGCCACGTGCCAGGCCCTGCATGTGCTGGGACACAGGGCAGCAGCAACACTTGTGTGCACAGCACATGAGCTGCTTCTCACTCAGAAAGGCTAAGGAACCAGTCCCTTCTGCTGGGACTCATGAGCTCCTGTTGAAAACAGCATCTTTCATCCCTCCTTTCATCTCTTCAGCCTCCCTAGTCTCAACCTCTTGGCCTCCTTTCCGCTCCTTCTTTCCCAAAAGCTTTTCTCATGTCAGTTTTGCCTCACTCAGTCAAGAGGTTCACAAGCAAAACCCAATTGTAAAACAGTTTGAAAGCAATTTTGCAGCTGCCTCTTGGTGAGAGGCAGGGCTGGTATCAGGGATGGTCACTGGACAGCCACAATGCACAGAAATAATTATCCCAGCTGATGAAGAGCGAGAGAGAGAGAGATAGAAAGAGGGAAAAAAACCACATGCAGCACATGCCCAGATGGTCTGGCTGGCTCCTGCCTGGATTTCTGAGTTGCCATCAAATCCTTTTTGCTGCCTGTGTTTTCCTCAAACATCTGCAGAAAGTTTTCCTTCAGGAAACAGAGGCTGGAAACTACCCCGTGCACAAGTTCACTGCACTGCTTTGCCCACTGCACGGATGTGGCCTGGTAACTTGTTTTTTACCAGACCAGTTTCACTCACCTGACAAAGCAGTGCATCTACACCCTCAAATCAGAAGGGGGTTGGAAAATAATGGGACCTTAGAGCACTTTTCAGTACCTGAAGGGGCCACAGGAAAGCTGGGGAGGGACTTTTTTCAGAGGCTTGTAGCGAAAGGACAAGGGATAACGGATCAAAACTGGAGGAGGGGAGATTTAGGTTAGACATGAGGAGGAAATTCTTGAGTGTGAGGGTGGTGAGACACTGGCCCAGGTTGCCCAGGGAAGCTGGATGCCAGCAAAGGACAGAGTCCCACAACACAAGAGTCTTTGGCACAAGGCATGCCCCACCTGCCTGGAGACACAGCTCCTGAGATACTGTCATGCTTGAACACATCCTACTTCAGAAGTACCTGCAGATCAACATTCAGATCAGAAATGTGCCTGTGGTGCACAGCCTGTGGCAGGGAACAGCTTTCTGCCACAAAAACCCAACACAGGGGATTGTGTTCTCCTTTTTTTTCCTGAATCTGAATTCCACACACCAGTGAAGCCTGAGTGAAAGCAGTGGATGGCAGAGCTCTGTCCTTAGCATGCTGAATGGGGTCCTGTGTTGGGTTTGGGTTGAGGGGGCTGTGTGTCTGGGTACCCCTGGCACCTCCCTGATCCTCTTGTTGGCTCAAATGGGCTCTGCAGCTTTTTGAAACTCCAAATCCCTAGATACAAATCCTCCTGAAGGGAGCATAGCTCAACTTCCTATCCAAATATCCAAATGCCTGTTCCAAGCCCTGAGCTGTAACACAAAAAAGACAGACTGTGCACCTATTAGCACCACATCAATATCATTTAAAGCCCCATTCTGAGGAGGGCCTGGCAGGCCTGTTAATGCACTTAATTTCCCTGTGTCTCTGAATGGACATAAATAATTGTGCAGTGCTGGCCGATCCCGCTCTGTCCTCTCCAGCCAGATGGATTATCTCTTCTTCTTTCCCTAGATTTGGCTTCAGGATGCAAGCACCATTGATGGTCACCGATTGTTCAAAAGGCCAAGTGTATAATGTACCATAAAATGAGATTTTAATACTCAGTGGGAAATTAGAGCAGCTCTGTTTTGTTAAAGCAGCCTGTGTTCCCACACTTCAGTGATCCCCAACTCCTACAGCTTGCCACTGGATTGAGGAGAACCTGGTGTGGGGAGGCCACCCACTGACCCAGCATGGATTTAGCTTAAATGATTCTCTCTTCTGCTGTTGTTGTCTTCAGATCTTTGCCTTGAAAGGCTGCTCTTGGTCCTCATGCTTTGGAAGTGGAATAGTTATGGGGCAGGATTTGGGAATAGCCAGCAGCTTGGTTTCCAGCTCAGTGGGAGTAGAAGGTGCAGGGTGGTACTTTGTTTGATGCCTGGAGAGCAAGGCTCCAGGATTGCCCGTGGGCAAGAGGGTGGTTCACTGACCTCCAGCAGGGATGTGCCAACAGAGTCCCTGTCCTCAACAGGCCAGCTTTCTTCTGGTCATCACCACCACTAGGCCTACACAAGGCTGTGAAGTTCACAGTGGCAGGAGGCATCTCAGTTGAGGAGAGGTCCTGGTGGAAGAGATGGGGAAGGTCTACAGAGACACCTCTCAGCTCTAGAATGTCATTCCCACCAAGCAGAGCTGAAAGATCAGAATGATCCTCCATGTAACCCAAAGGTTGGCAAAAAAGCTAAGCCCAGTCTGGGGAACAGACTGCAAGCCAGGGAGAGAAAATCTATCATGAATTAATCACAATAGGGCATCTTTTCTCAGTCTTCTATAAAACTCCAATGTAATAATTTAGTGGTGAGAATATACTCTAATGAGCTTTGAGGAAACTGCCTTCATCTTAATGGGCTCCTTAATGAAGAATCATTTAGGTTTTTATTAACACCGAGGAAAAACACATGGTGTTTGGTAGCTATTCAGAGCTGGATGAACATGAATAATTGCTCCAAGTGTTCAAACACAAGCACCCTAATGAGCCCCCATCCATTTGATGCTTGAAGGGTTATCACAGTTTTGGTCTTTGGGAAGGGTACCCAGAAAGAAGACTTTATTTTGGTTCTTAAACAGAGTTTCAAGCTCTGTGGCCAGTGCCACTGGTGCCATATTGTTCCCAGATGTTCTCACAGCTGAACACAGTTTGGAGATGCAGTGGAAACTACCAGTGGATCTCAGCTTTGAATCTTGCACTGGGTTTGACTCTTGTACTGGTTTTGCTCAAGGTTCAGTCACTGCTCTCTGAGAGCAATGTCTGCCAAGTCATTCCACTCTTCATTCTGCTCCTACCTGTTATTTTCAGTGTTAATCCTTTTAAGTCCTGACACAATGTCTGGTCAAATGGAAGAAAGACTCCCATTGGCTTCAAAGGCCTGAGGCCCAGCATCACAGCCAGCAGAGACTGTGAAGTCCCTGTGATTTTTGTCATCTCTGATGAAACTCTAGATTCTGCAAATGCCACGTTTTGGATGATTTCTAAATTTTAGATTTAGTTGATGTCACATCTGACATAAGCTGCCTGTTGACAAAAAGGACAAAGGCAAGATCACGACACGCTGCTTGAGATGGACTGGGAGAGGAGGAGGGAACTTCTCGTAATTGCCTATCACAATTTACCTAGCTAATGGGCAATCTGTTCTGCAGGCATCACAAGTTTAATATCAGTGAAGAAGTTTGAGTTAATAAAGCCAAGACTTTCATGCTCTGCAGCCGTGTGGGATTTGTTCATTGTATCACACGGTTGCAGCCCCCAGAATGACTTGTGGCTGATCTTGCCTTTAGACCTTCAAATGTCAGCAGCTCCTGGGAAATCTGTCTTTATAGTTATGAGCATGGCTTCAGCTGGAGATAATTACATCCAAGGGTGTAGCAATCAAGCAGTTATACAAGGAGGGCTGTTGCAAGAGGCAAACGAGGTGCTGAGACAGGGAGTAGGTTATTTTTTCTTTCCCTTGGCCTAGATTTGCTGCAGGAGTTTTCTCCCAACTTCTCTCTGATCTTCAGCCCTATTCCCGGTGTTCCCTGTGCCAGGGGTGAGCACCAGGCATCTTCCTGCACAGCCTGATGCCTTCACCTCCCCCAGCAAGGGGAGCATTGTTCTGAGGGGTGCTGAAGCCACCCTCCAAACTCTGTCTGCTGTAACACTGCCTCATCAGTGTAGTCCTGGACAGGGAAAGGCTGCCTGGACTCCCAGCCCTCTGATCTGAGCACCAGGGAGTACAGCTGCTCCCAGACTCCCATGCCATATCTGGATGGATGGAGCAGAGCTCAGGAGAAACCAGAGCTGCCTTCCCCCTTGCCCTGGTCATTCATGCAGTCACTCTCTGTCCCATGAAGGTCGTTCAGCCACCTAGGTGGGCTGACTCACCCTCAGGAGGTGTTCTGTTCATCCTTCCCTTTCTGCTGCAGAGGGGACAACACTCCTAACATAGCACCCCAGAAATTAACCAGACCTTTCCTCATCATCTGCCTCTATTTTCCCAGCCTGGCCATTCATATCACAAGCTGTAGGAGATAGGGATCCTCCCCATGGTGTGGCCCATGGCACTGCTGAGCCCTGAGGCTCCAGCTCCTGTCCTTACACCATCAGCAATTAGGCCTGTAGCCACGTGCTGGCCTTGGCCTCCCTGGGAACACCAATCTCTCTCCCTGGCCAGAGTGAGAGACTTTGCCTAATTATGAGCTTTGTAAAGAACATCTGAATTTGTCCCTACGAGACCAGACAGAAATAACCATGAAATTACTGTCTTAATCTATCTGCTGCTTACTATGCAATCAGAAAGCCAGCAGTTACCATACAATTATGGAGCTAATTAAATGGGTATCTGTGCCCTTAAATATAAAACACTACCAGGAGGTACCTGCTGTTGCTTGCTGGATTTCAGAGAAATCAAGAGGACGAAAGAAAAGGGAATGGAAACAGATGAAGGGGGAGGAAGGAAAGGGCATCCACCATTTCCTTTTCTGATGTTGCAGTTTGCTAGGTGCCACGAGTTGAACTCTTGTTTCATTCCCAAGCTCTGTGCCTCAGTGCAGTGGAAGCAGCAAGGGAGAGTTTTTGCCAAATTCAATGGGATTTGTTGATAATGTTTCATTAATACAGAGGCAGTATCACAAGCTCCTAAGTGTGGACGCAGTAATCACAATTTGGTTTTGAGCTAGATTTGTCCTCCCTGTATAGCTGGCAGTAAAATAAATGGCAATATTCCTATTATAATTAATCTCTAACCTGGAAATTTTAGTAATGGCTGAGAAAAAAAAAAAAAGGAGGCTAGAGAAAAAAAAAAAAAAAGGAGCAATGTTCTGGGGAGGTGTTACATGCAGGTGGATTTATACCACTTTCAATTAAAGGACTAACACTTCTGTTACTCTCTCAGCTTTGAGTTGCCAGCCTCTTTCTCTGGTTTTACTGCAAGCAGAAATTAGGTTCCTCTGTTTCTAATGGAGTCAATGCCAGATTAAAGGTGTATTTATCCAAATAGTTCTCGAGTGCTTTGGGCTTCCTTTGAATGGCCAGTAATTCACACTCATGTGAGGATAGCATGGCCTGCAGTTTGTTTGGATTCTCCTTTGGAATAACCCAACGTGACCAGCTCCCATCCCCTGGTTGATCTGATCCACTCAGTTACATACAAATCATCTTGGGTCATCAGCCAAATTTCTCCTTAAAAATTATTAGTTAAGGACTTCACGATCTGGGGTCCCAAAGCCTTTACCCTTGGACCTTCCATGAACCTGAAGAAGAGACTGCAACTTTCTGGTGGCCTCTGAGCAGTCCTGAACCAAGCTGTGCAGGTCACCAGCAAGTGCCTGTCCATACTTCAGGATCTGCCCATTCCATCCCTGGGGAATAAATTCACCACTTTCTGAGACTGAACACATGAGGGACTGAATTCCCTCTTACTAACAAATCAGAGCTACAGAGAAAAGGAGGAGGCTTCCTACCCTCACTGCCTGGTGCTTCTGCCTTTTTCTCCACTTCCATCACTCTCACATCTCCCCAGGGCAGTGTCAGGCTCTTCCTTGCCCCCAGCAGTGGCTCCATAAAGCTACCTGTGGTCCTTATCAATGCTTGCAGTAGTTATTCCCAAAGGACAAGCAAATTAATTGCAATTTCTCTCCCTTCTACAACATTTCTTCCTCTCACTTGTGATAAGGAGTCTACAAGCTAGCACTGACCAGCATGCAAGTATCCCATCTCCAAATAAAAGTCAATTTGCAGCTCTAAAACTTGCAGGTTCCTGCCACAGAGAACTGTGGATCTTGCATGGCTGGTTACCACCCCTTCTGTCTGCTTTGAGAGCCCTTCTCCCTTTCCTCAAATATTAACAATTACTGCTCAGCCAAGGTCAGCTCAGGAGATCTTCCAGCCACAATAGATGCACCTACTGCACTACATACTGCAACCAAGCTTGTGTCTACTACAGAGAGGTCCAAGAGGCTGAGATCAGCATAGTTAAAGAAATAATTTTTAAAAATCATACTTAATCTGCTATAAAAAACAGAGTAAAAAAATCATCAGCTGTCCAAGGCACATGGTAAGGTTTGAGTCATGCTCTCTGCTGGACAGACAACCTGGAGTCTTGAGAGTGATAAAGACAGTTTTTTAGATTAGGCAACTGTCAAACTTCCAACCATCTCTGCTGCTAATTAATCTGGACTCCCACTTCTATACTGAGATTCATGGTAGAATTTCCACTCTTAACTGCTCCTGCTTGGGCTTCCAGGGGAGATTCCCCCATCGACTGGGGGGTGATAGCTTGATTCATTCTTGGCTCACTTCCCTGTCATGCTTAAGTGATGGACAATGTGTCTGGAAGCCAGTGTAGGATAATAACATAAACTCTGTGTCTAGCAAACAGGCTAAACTTAAGAGAATGATGCCAAAGAAACCCCGAGGAAGAGAAAGTGATGGAAATATAAATGATTAGAAAGAGATAAGAGACAAGGAGTCGAAACCTGTCCAGGGAGAGAGGAAATGAAAGTGGGAAAGTGGTATTCAGTGGCTTTAAATCAACTCACTGATTATCACAGATTGGCTCAAACTGAAGATCTGCCTTCCTGGCTGCTGCTGAGAGGAGCTCAGCCCCAATGCTCTGCAGGCAGGATCCTACAAGGTTTCTCCAGCATTAAGCCTGCAAAGCCCACGTTTGTTCTGTTACTCTTGCATCAGTGTGTGCTGAGCTCTAATGCAGTCCCTCTGTATCCCCTCTTTGGATGCAGGCAAAAGAAGGAACAGAATTAGGAAAGGGCCACATGATTTTTGGCCCTGTGCTATCCCAGTTTACAGGCTGTAGTGGCAGTTGACACCTGAGGCACAAACTCTTCTCCAAATGAACACACAGGGTACAATGTCACCAGTACAAGAGCAGAGTTCTGAGTTTGCTGTCATCTCAAACAGGCTGGAAGAGTTGGGGGTGTTCAGCCTGGAGAAGAGAAGGCTCCAGGGAGACCTTAGAGCACCTTCCAGTGCCTGAAGGGGCTCCAGGAAAGCTGGGGAGGGGCTTTGGACAAGGGCAGGGAGGGAGAGGACAAGAGGGAATGGATTAAAACTGGAAGAGGGAAATTGAGGTGAGACATGAGGAGGGAATTCTGGAGTGTGAGGGTGGTGAGACACTGGCCCAGGTTGGCCAGGGAAGCTGTGGAAGCCCCATCCCTGGAAGTGTTGAAGGGCAGGTTGGATGGGGCTCTGAGCAACCTGGTCTAGTGGGAGGTGTCCCTGCCCATGCAGGGGGGTTGGATCTAGATGATCTTAAAATTCCCTTCCAACTCAAACCATTCTATGATCATTATTTTAATGTCCTCCATCAAAGCTGTTCCTCAGGATGATCCAACTTGCAGCCCTCATCCCTGGGCTCATCATTGCCTCCCCTACATCTGGGACCCCAACACTAAGTGTCCACTCTTCCCAGTCCATCCTGGGAGATGGCTCAGGCATGAATATGATCAGATTTGCAAACATATGCGTGTGCTTGTGGAGATAAAAGTTTCCCTTAGAAGCAATATGGACAGGTTCCCCTATCCTAGAAGGAAGAATTTATGGAAGTGGAGAAAGTTGTTTTAAATTATTCAATATAAATGTAAATAGGAGAAAGGGTTCCTTTGAATAAATTGTGTTATTTATGCTCAGCCCTGGAAAAATGGGCAGCAGGTTAGGATCTGCTTGCAAATCGAAGGCATTTGTTTTCCTGCTGGTTGGTGCAAATAATAGAAATATGCTTTACGTTTTAGAAGGAAGCTTATGAAATATTAAAGGCAAATTCCCAGGTCCCATCTCCTATTGAAATGGAGTGCTCTTCAATAAAGTAGAGGAAGGCTGAGGTGTGTGTATGCAAGACAGAGAGAAGGCAAAAAATGGAAAAGGAATGGCTGAGGGCACTGTTGTGTTTCTACAGAGCAGGAGGTGGCTGGAGGAATGGATGGATGAAAAGGCAAAGGAGTTTGTGCAATGTTTGTGTCTCCCAGGAGAGCCTCCCCATCTCCCATTCCCTTTGTGTGTGCATGTTGGGGACTTCCTGTGTGTGTGTCAGAGGGTGGATTCTCCTAAGGGTCAATAACAAAAAAAGGAGCAGGGCATGGAAGTCCCTTGAATTATTTAGTGCTCATAAATTACCACTCCTTGTTGTTGCTCTGTCTGGAGGACATGGGTTGATGTCAGGGGAGCAATGAAGAGATGGCACAGGACCATGAGTCCTGGCAGTGAGTGTGTCACTCAGGCAGGGCACAGAGAACAGAGAAGCCCCCACACCAGTTGCCCATGGGTGCAGGAGCCAGCCCTCTGCCCTGTGCTGCCCAGGATGAGTTCTGCAGGTCCTGAGCTGGCTGGCCAGGAACAAGGCTTTGGGACTCACTGAGCACCATTGTCTGCACTTCAGCAGTCTGCCAAATCCTTCCCTAACTCCTGGGCAGAGCTGCAGTTCTGCAGTCCCCCAGGGCAGGTTTCTGCAGAGCTGTGGCAGACCTTTTACCCAGGAGGAAATAATGCAGTGCTCCCTGCATGGCTAACAGCACCCAGGCTCCTTCCTTCCCTCCTTGCATCTACCATTACCTCCCAGCAAGTCAAACATGGCACAGAGGGAGAGGGGCATCTCCTGGCAAACCTTTCACCCAGGAGCTTGGCAGCACTTGGAGCCCATGCTCTAGAGAGCCAGAAACTGTCCTACCTCCTTCTTCCTGCTGACTGTTGAAAACTCTGCTCCGAGGAAAGCAGGATTGCTTCCTCACTGCTGTCAAGGTTGAGACCCTCAAATGCAGGGGACTATTTCACAGCAAGCTCTTGCTGTTCTAAGACAACATCCCTTCCACCCTTTTCTCTTTCCCCACCTCGCATGGTCCCCTGGCAGAGCAGAGCTGGTGGATGAGGCCTCTGCCTTACTGTCCTGGCCAGCACCCCCTGCTGAACTGCTGCAAGGGGACAGGATGGAAAAGGCAGAGTTTATCATCACTGGATGAATACCACCACTGGTGGCTGGGTCCCAGCCACACACCACAGCCTGGTTCCTCCCCCTCCTATGCTCCAAGAAAAACAGGGCACCATCCTCCTTCTCCTAACACTTAATCAGAGAGCCTGCATGAGCAGAGGTAACACACCACCTGTCAATTAAATGTGTGGCTAGTGACCAACAGGGTGGCAGTTGTCAGAGCTTGTTGCAGGGAAAGGAGGGTAATTATCAGCTGTAGGAGGGAGCAGAAGCAGTTGCCTGGTTTGGTGCTGTTTGATTAGCAGGCTGCACTGCCCCTGGAGAGGAGGGCCATGAAAAATGCAGGAGAGTGGATGTGTGTGTGACTCAATAAACATCATTACTGCACCAGGAGAGGGGAAAGCCCTGTTTGTACAAGAGACTGCAAGCTGCTCTGCCAGAGCAAAGCAACCAGCAGTGATTCAGAGAGCAGTGAGTCCAAGGAGCACAGGGGAAAGGCTGTGGCTTTTGAACAGCCCTGGCTGTTTGAACCATCCCATTGCATTGCTCCAGCTTGTTGCCATAATGGGAGTTGGATTATATGGGACAGCCACATGTGCACGGGGACAGGTCATGGAATGGTTTGGGTTGGAAGGGACCTTCAAGATCATCTAGATCCAACCCCCCTGCATGGGCAGGGACACCTCCCACCAGACCAGGTTGCTCAGAGCCCCATCCAACCTGCCCTTCAACACTTCCAGGGATGGGGCTTCCACAGCTTCCCTGGGCAACCTGGGCCAGTGTCTCACCACCCTCACACTCCAGAATTCCCTCCTCATGTCTCACCTCAATCTCCCCTCCTCCAGTTTTAATCCATTCCCCCTTGTCCTCTCCCTCTCTGCCCTTGTCCAAAGTCCCTCCCCAGATATATAAGCAGTCTACAGGCATGTGCTGCACCCTGGCAGACACCAGGGCGTGCAGAGACTTCTGCTGTCCATAAACCTGCCAGTGGGGCTGTGAGTGACATGCACGTGGTGTAGGCCTCTGTCTTTCTTGTCCCCAGACAGTGCAAGCTGGCTGTCCCCAACTGGCATCTGACACATGGGAGCAAGGAATAGATATTAGCCATGGCACTGCCCTGCAGCTGAGGCAGAAGGCCATGCTCACACTTCTTCAGCATGCCTGAAGCAAACAACACAGCTTCTGGTTTGTCTGATTTGTTTTCTTCCTTCCCTCTTGAGATAGGCAGCATGGCCTCTTCAGATATTTCTGGGGCTAAATAAGGAACACAGTAAGAGGCAAAGAAAATCAGGGATTAAACATCTGCCTTCCTAGGCTGGATAGGTCCAGGGAGTCTGAAAAACTCCAGGCATTCCTTTAAGAGACAGTTAGTTGATCGAGTCCATCCTTGCAGTAAGAGCAAGATGTCCCTTAGCAGGTCACCTTTCTGCCAGGAGACCTGAATTCCAAAGTTTTTACATTTCTGAAACACTTTCTTTTTTTAAGTGCGTGCACTTCTCATCCCTAGTACTGCCAGTGCCAACCCTGAAGAGAGCAGAAAGGAGGGAAAGGAAAAAAGGCATTATTTAACTTCTGATTAGGGAGTCTGTCAGTCTGAATAGGGACCTGCAACTTGTATTGAACATTTTTATAACACACTACACTTGTGCAGCATTTTAAGTAGGACCTAAAAAAAAAAAAAAGACATCAGCCTGAACTCCCTCACTTGCTGACTGATGGGGTCATTGCCCATGTCTGGAAGCTGTGTTTGTGTTTACCATCAGAGTATGAGATTCCAGCAATGCAATCATGGGCTTGAGTTCTCCATGCAAGGGTGTATAATACGTGGCTGTAAATGGTAATGGAGATAGAAGTATTAGAGTCTAACTGGCAAAGAAAACACACAGCAACGTCATAGAATGGTTTGAGTTGGAAGGGAATTTTAAGATCATCTAGATCCAACCCCCCTGCATGGGCAGGGACACCTCCCACTAGACCAGGTTGCTCAGAGCCCCATCCAACCTGCCCTTCAACACTTCCAGGGACGGGGCTTCCACAGCTTCCCTGGGCAACCTGGGCCAGGGTCTCACCACCCTCACACTCCAGAATTCCCTCCTCATGTCTCACCTCAATCTCTCCTCTTCCAGTTTTAATCCATTCCCCCTTGTCCTCTCCCTCCCTGCCCTTGTCCAAAGTCCCTCCCCAGCTTTCCTGGAGCCCCTTCAGGCACTGGAAGGTGCTCTAAGGTCTCCCTGGAGCCTTCTCTTCTCCAGGCTGAACACCCCAACTCTCCCAGCCTGTCTCCAGAGCAGAGCTGCTCCAACCTCTGATCATATTCATGGCCTCCTCTGGACTCTCTCCAGGAGCTCCATGTCCTTCTTATAAGAAGAAGAAGAAAGAAATTGCAGTGGCTTCTTGTACCCCACACTGATAGCAGGAAAGCACCTATTTCCACCTGGGGTTCAAGGGCTTTTTCCACTTTCTCTGTTTTTCTCTAGGATGGAGCAGCACCCCAAGCCCTGCAGTCCTGTCTGCACCCCTGGGATGTGCTGTCCCAGCCCCAGTGCATGGCTGGATGGTGGGAGTGGATCACAGGGGCTCCTCCTGCCAGCTGGATGCTGGTTTTGCCACCAGCTCAGCACCGATTATTATTATGAAAGGAAATAGAAACAAAACTGCTTGACATTTGAAAAGAAATCATTACCACACACTTGTGACGAATCAGAGCTGGAGTGCTTTAAAGTTCCATCATCCCAGTGCTTAATTAGAGACCAGGAAGCTCATGTTTAGCTCTCATGAAAAATTTAACCCCAGATGCTTTGCCTGGTTCCAGTCCAACCCTGCTCCTTGCCCACCCCCTTCCACTTCAGGGAGCTGGGCTCCTCTCCCTGCCCAGAGACATCAACCTGAGCTGGAAGCAACCTTGGGACTGCTCTGCTTAAGTGCCTCAGCAGAGCTCCTGAGCCTGCAGGGACAGCTGAATCCATGAGGACAGGATCTTGGTGCAGTCCCTGGGAATCTCAGGGAAGCCAGCAGAGCCTTTCCCTTTCTCCCTCTGCCAGGAAAGTCTCAATGTGCTGGCTCTGTGGGGTCACCATCCTCCCCAGGGCAGGATCAGCTGTGGCTAAACCTGGCCTATTTTCTTCCTTGTTCTTACAAAACACCTCCATGGATGGCTGAGCTGAAGAGCCTTATTTTTACTCTTCCCTCTCCCTGGTGGCTGCATCGGGTAGGAACTAGAGCCCACTCCCCGTTTTGGGGGTCTCATCTCAGCTGCTCTGCTCCCTCTGCATGACACTGCTCCCCCCCATCCCTCACCTATTAAATGGGTGGAGCAGGTGGAGGGTGAAGATAAATAGACTGAGCAGCACAAACTGCTCAGATAATGGGATCTCTATAAGCTTCCATAAATGATCTTTGTAGCTACATCATTCAGCTACAGCTGAATTTCCCTAATCTGGACAAGCCCCTGCTCTCCTGTCCTTCAACTAGCAGTTTAATTTGCATTAAGAAAATCCTTCCAAGATGATGTGGATTGCACTCTTCTTTTTTTTCTCCCCCTGCTCATGCTTTACAAGACACAAACATCTTCTTTTTCACTGTAGCCTATGGGTAGGGATTCCTGTGAAATTGAGAAGCAGGCCATTTTTCAAATAAATGATTTATGCAGAAGATGCTATGGATGACCTGATGCTGACCTATTTGAATTAATTCCAGCATTTGAGCTTCCATTTCTATTAAAACTCCATTTACCAGGGAAGTGAAAAGGTAATTATCGTCCCCAGCTTTAAATCACTCCACTGCTGAATTATTTAAGGGAAGAATTAAAAATAATCAGGCTTTTTCATTATACTTCATAGAGAGGAAATTAAAGGTGTAAGAATGTATTTTTTTTGCTTGAATTTAAGTATTCATTTCTGAGATTTATGTAGAAATTGGAATTATTCTCTCTGTGTGCCCAGCTCATTCTCTTTATGAAAGACACACACACACAGGGGGAAGGAAGAAAGTAAAAACTCTCTTGTAGAATTAAAAGAAGAATAGCAGGAAGAAGGGATTTAACATGAAAAAGTATAGGAGGGTGTTTTGCATTTTAATACCCTTTTTTTCTGCACAATTACACCTCTGAGTGATCCAGCAGAGGGAGATTAAGCTGCTACTAATTTCAGATACACAGTTGTAAAATGCTAGGTTAGTTCTTATCAGGAGAGGCAAGAAAATCTAACGGTGTCAGGCAGTAGGAGATAGCACATTCCTTCTGATGCTTGGGAACTCAGACAAGTGCTGCAGCAGGGACTGACACTGGATCAGAGCATTCCAGGAACATGCCTCCCCCAGGGGAAGGTACCAGCTCCTTTACACAAAACCACAGAATTTTCCTCACTTAAAAAAATCCTGGCCCTCCTGCCAATTAGGCAACAGTTTGTACCTTTAGGATGGAGAGAGCTGATCAAGTGGATGGATACACACAGGAAGATCTAACATGCCTGTGGAAGTGCTCAGTACCTCCAAAACCAGGTGGTTTTGCATGAGCCTTGGTCAGTATTCCACCTCACTCCATAACCTGAGGCAGTGAGCTGAGCTCCTAGGACAGACCATGCCCCCACCATGCCCAAGGCTGCTTGCAGCTACCCCTTCAAACCTGTTCAACAGCACTTTGCCATGCTCTGAAGCAGACAGACCCTTCCTGAAGGATTTTTCTCCTGTGAATTCAGTGGGAACTGAATTTACCAGCCTAGCAGCTAGTAAATCTGGTCTCAAAGCATGAACAAGCATCTTTGGGGCTGGTGTAATCTTTGGGGAGAGCCATCCATCTATGTGGATGTAGGAAAAGCTTCAGCCCAGGAGGGAAACCCCCATTTGTTCCATTCCAGAGTCAAAAGCAAGTCCCAAAAAACTGGGACCAATCTAAATCCAAAACTGCCTCCCAGTCTAAATAGGATGAACCAGCTAAACATGGTCCTGCATCAGTTCCCACTTCAGGTAGTTTCCTGGGACTCCCTTTCACCATTTTTTCAGGGATGAGTATCCATATGCCCCGGATAAGACATCCCAGCTGTGATGTAGAAAGGGCAAAGAGAAGTCAACAGCAAAAAGGCAAAATGAGAGCTGTGCTTTTCCCCACCCCCTTAGAGCTGTACAAAGGGGTTGCTGTCTTTCTTTTCTCCCCCAGCCAGGCTGTCCTGTACATTAGAGCCTGGCCACTTGCCTGGAAAAGGGAACAAAATGTGACTATGGGGCCTGTACTTCTCAACTGCCACAAGAGTGAACCAGGGAATCTAGGCCAGTCAACATCTGTCCCTGGCAAAGTAATCAGAAAAGTTGATATATGATTCAATTGATAAAGAATTAAAGGGGAGAAATATAATTTAACAGCAGTCAACATGGTTTTATGGAAAATAGGTCTTGTCAGACAAATCTGATTTCATTCCTTGATGAGATTACAAGTTTGGTTGATAAGGGTAGCTGCAAAGATGTAATATATTTAGCTGTTGTAAGATGTTTGACTTTGTATCTCAACCTTCTGATTAAAAAATTAGTGCTACATGATATCAGCAAAGCATGTGTTAAAGGGATTAGGAATCAGCTTTCTGGCAGCTCCTCAGTATCACTGAACAAGGGAGAGAGGCACAAGTGGTGCTGCTACCACATTTCTAGGCTTGGACTCCATTTTCATCAATAATCTTGATACCAAGAGTGAAATTAATACCAGTGAAATCAGCAGAAAGCCCAAAGGAGAGGTATATGAAAATAAAGGAGGAAAATTGCTGAGGAAGAGACCTGGATCACTCAGGAAGCTTCACAGGACAAGGAACAGAGTGTCTGTAGCTCCAGAGCGAGAGGGGTGGGAGCAGATGAGGAACTCGGCAGCCTGAGACAGTTCCTGGCTGCTCAAGCAGCAGCGGAACAGAGAGGCAGCTCCAACCACAGCAATCCAACACCACTCCCCACCCCGCTCTCCCAAGGATGCTGCAAAGCTGCAGCTCACAAATGAGCTGACTGGGAAGTGCTCTCAAGCATCCATCTCGCAGGAATTCACTGGAGTGGGGCTGGTGTCTGGACAAGAGCTTTCCCTGGTGAAGACCAAAGGGAGGATGCCGGGCACGCTGGGAGCACCGATCCATCGCGCCCTGGAGGGTGACATAAAGAGCTCAGTCATTTAGTTTATCAAAGGAGGCTGAGGAGCAGAACAGATACAATAGCTGGTACGAAAGGCCTCGTTAGTCTGCAAAAAAAAAAAAGTGAGAACAACCCGATGACTTCGGGATGAAGCTAAAGAAATTCAAATGAGACATTGGGCCTAAATACCTAATTACAATGGGTTTAAATACTAACAAACTGCTGGGGAATGAGCATATTCAGTGCTCTAGGAAACGGCTGCTTTCACCAACAAGAAGTTGGTGGGCTCAAGTTCATTCCCTTTTGCTAGGAAGGAAACAGAGGATTAGAAAAAGCTCCTTCAAGTCATCCCTTCAGTGCTGCCTAGGGAAAAGTCACTGAACATGGCTTTGTTATCAAGCAAGATAAACAAGTGTCCCATGCTGTTGTTCCTGGCTGGCCGTGCACCCATCTGGGGCCTTTCCAAGGTGCACAACCTCATCCTTGGCAAGGGAATGAACTGAGAGTCAGACCCCAGGGTGAATACACAGCACAGATCACCCCAAAGACACACACACACACTGACCCTCCTTAGACTCTACTTCAATCCCACCGACTTTAACCCAGAACAGAGCTAACCCTCAACTTGACAACCCTGGTTATATTGCCCTTCTGCTCAGTATCAGTCTTTCAAAGCTCCTGGTTTCCAGCAGTCTTACCTTTTTACCACGTTCTTATACTACCAGATCTCCTGGGCAATGAATTTATTATCCCTTTAACTGCCTGAAAAGAACTTAGAGCCCTTATACTAATACTTTACGTCTCTCCAGGGTTTTCCCTTTTAGGATCTCAAAGAGCTGTGCAAATAACTGTTATTCCTTGTGTTCCCACACATGGTATTCCCTTCCATCATACAGATATGCAAATGGAGGCTGAGATGACATGGTTTGCTCTGTGTCATACATGGTGTCAGGGAAAAGAGGGCAGGAGGATTAGCTGCCAGCAGTCTTCACCAGATTGTGTAGCCTCTCTAAGAAGCTTGTAGTGAGAGGACAAGGGGGAATGGATTAGAACTGGAGGAGGGGAGATTGAGGTGAGACATGAGGAGGGAATTCTGGAGTGTGAGGGTGGTGAGACACTGGCCCAGGTTGCCCAGGGAAGCTGTGGCTGCCCCATCCCTGGAAGTGTTGAAGGGCAGGTTGGATGGGGCTCTGAGCAACCTGGGAGGTTGTCCCTGCCCATGCAGGGGGGTTGGATCTAGATGGTCTTTAAGATCCCTTCCAACCCAAACCATTCTATGCACTCAACTTGCAAAATCCTACTGCTGACCAAGATGTTCAAGGCAGCCCACAAGAAAAATGAGGGTCGGGGGAGATATAAACATTAGAGAGCTGAGGAGTAAGCTTAATTTCACCAAGTTGCTTCTTCACTAACAGAAAAACAAGACACAGTTGTCCTTTGAAGAGTCCTTTCTCTTTACTGACTAGGGTAGGAACTTAGTCTCTGCTGTGCCTGCAACCAGCTAATGCAAATAATCCCCCAGCAGCACCTTGTGCTGCTAATTTGACCAATGCACTGTCACTGCTGCCACCAACTCCAACTCTCTGCCATTTCTTGTCTCTCTTACCCTCGATGAAACCCCAACCATGCAGCCATGCCATGTACTGTCTGTCCCACGTGGCCTTTACTCTGAGTGGCATTTTAGGTTGGACACATCAGCATCCCCACATACCTTCTTCACACCAAGGTATAAGCTGCACACCTGCCTTTTGCTTTTTGATACTAGGCTGCATCATGCAGATGAGGACATGGAGACACTTCCTATCCTTGCCCTGCTGCTTTTTCCTCCAGCACCCTTACATCCATCAATTGGGAAGAAATTTTTATTTAAAAAGATCGGTAGAGATGCTTTTTGATAAAGCAGAAACATAGTTTTGACACTGTGAGAAAGGAACACCTTCATTTTTCATTTTAAGACCTGCCATGTCAGAACATGGCTTTTATACTATTATCTTTTCAAGGCAGAATTGAAAAGAAATATTGCAGTTGGCCCAAACCAATATGTCATTCCAAAAATTGTATTTCATAGGAGAGAGTAACACTGGATTCTAATTCAGAACAGAAAGTAAACATCCTCATCCAATGTTTGGATGGATGTTGCAGAGAGAGGAGTAGACAGAGAAGTTAGAAATAGGTGAGCAGGTAAACAAGAGATGGGTGGATGTTGTAAATGGACTAACAGATAAATATTTAACTAGGAGGAAAAGAATGGATCTTGGTGTGAAGGGATGCTCAGATGGACATTGTGAGTGGATGGGTGGAGACACAGGGAAGAGGATCAGCAGGTGGCTTCTTGGGGATGCTCACTTGGCCTTTAGGTCCCCAAGTTGGCACCAGCCACCCTTGTGGAACCAGCACAAGCTCTTGTGCTGCTGCAGCAGCTCCACATTCCCTGTCTGGTTTTGTATCCACCAGCTGTTTACCATTCCCCTGCTTTGTGCATTGGGTTGATTTTGCCTCTTCTCCCTCAGGGTTCCAGGAAACCATTCTCAGTAGCTTTTTTCTTTTGTGCTCCTGCTCCTTCCACCCCCGCTACCACCTCCTATTTTCCAGTCACTTCACACCACAGGCTGATTAACGTAAATATTGCCACCAAACAGAAACTGTCTGAGCAGATACCTTTCCCTCCATCTCCCCTCCCTTCCCACCATGTGAGTCTGTAATGGATTAGGAGAAAACACTGCTGAGAGGTGTCAGAACAATTTTTATTAAACATAATTTTCTAATGAAAAGGTTATAAGCGACTGTGTCAGAGCTAATCAAAATTCAATCCCCCAGTCACTGCACAGCACAAACTTCTTCCAGCAAGTCGATCTTGGAGGGTTGTGAGCCCTGTGTGGTGTGTCAAAGCAGGGGCCTGGGACAGAACTTCCTTCTGCAGTTCCATCCCTTTGGAGTTCAGCATCCCAGTGCTGGGGAGGGGGAAACTAGTGGAACAGTTGTGGGTTCCAGTGAGTTGCACGCTGATCCTCTCCCTGCTCCTAAGCTGGAATAGGTGGCCAGCAGGCCTTGCTTCCAGCACTTCCCTGGACTTATCCCTCTCATTTCCTACTGACCCTCCTTCCCTCCCACCCTTCCTCTCTTCTCCATCTTTCCCAAGCCACTAGAGAGGATTTGAGACAGGATTACTTATCGATAACAACAGCCACCATCCTAAATCCAGTCAGGGATGGTGGCTAATCCCTTTAATGAGTCGCTTTAGCTCTGGCAGCAGAGCTAACCTGCATGCTAACTCACCAGCTCTTCTCTCCTCCCCCACACTCTTGTCACCTTCAGCTCCACCCAGTGAGGTGGAGAAGAAGCCCTAAGGTATTTTGTTGTTCCTTTAGCACTGTGGACACAGGCTCAGATGTGTGTGTGTATATATATATGTTCACATGTAGATATATACACACACACGTATACACAGACATGTCTAGCCACAGCTACACATGTAGCCTGATGTCACATGTGTCAGGCAAAGCAACAGGGTAAATCAGGCAGGAGTGAGGGAGGATCACTGCTTCAGGAGCCTCTGACTGCCCCACATGGGCAGATTTAATTGCTTTCCCAGGGACCAGGTCAAACCAGACTCAGATTCTGAGAATCCAGGCATCCAAGCAGCCACGCTGGTGAAAATCCCCCCCTCCCTGCTCTGGTCACAGCACTGCTCCAGTGCCTGTGAGCAGGAAGCCTTGCCTACAAGGTCTGATGCTTCATTTCTCCTCCTCGAGTTTTTAGAGGGAGTTCTCACTCCAGGAGAAAGGCACGAGTCAAACATGACCACAACCATCACAATGCTTCCCTTTTGCCCTGCAAGGATGTCCCTGTGGCTGTCAGCACATTCCTCTTGTCCTTCATGTACAGGTATGTATGGCCCCAGCCACAGCTTGGGGAACACCTAAATAATATTTATTATTATTTCTTGATTATATTTAACCTGAATATGAAAACATACTTGTTGAGTCTGAGGGTGACAGAGCACTGGGACAAGCTGCCCAGGGAGGTTGTGGAGTCTCCATCCCTGGAGACATTCCAAACCTGGTGGTGTTCCTGTGGGATCTGCTCTAGGGGATCCTGCTCTGGCAGGGGGGTTGGACTAGATGGTCTCCAGAGGTCCCCTCTGTGACTCTGTGAACACTGCTGTAGTGCTGCAGTGCCTTTCCTTCTGAGGAGGCTTTCCCTCTCTGCACAACATGTGCCAACTGGGTTTTTCCCTCCATTTCTTTCTTAAGATAAAGCTGTCATCAGCTTCCCCATTCCTCTGGCTTGTGGGGACTTTCAAAAGCCTGGCACTGTATTAAATATTCACTCTACTCCTTTGGGCTGCATTTCAGAGCCTGTATCCCTCCCCTTAATTGCTCTGTCAAGAACAGATGAAAGATTGATACCGAGGCTTTGACTGGAACCAACTCAAACACTTTGGGCTCTGCTGATTTATTTATTTATTTAAAGAGAAAATATCTGAATTATTCTGCTTCAATTAGGTTCTGTGCACTTGCTAAAGACCTGTTTTTCATTTGTTCCCCCACTCATTCGTGCATCCTTCCATTAATTCCCTTTTTCCCCTGATCTTTTTGGTTATGCTGAATTATATTCATGCACTTTCCTTTACCCTTCCCTTTTACATCTTCTCACACCCCTTTTTCCAGAACAGCACTGCACCCTGTGCTCTCACGGGAAGGCAGATGGAGATTTCCATCCAAGGAGGTAACTCCCTGGGGCTTTGTTCCACCAGCAAGGCAGCAGAAATCAGAATTTGGAGAGAACTTGACTGGCAAAGAAGAAACAACCACAGCATCCTCTGCGGAGCTTCAAAGGCTGGCTCTGCTTTACATGTACCCCACAGAAGCTGGTTCATCTGCACCCCATCAATTCACTACCTGACCCACCTCACGTAACAGGCTGAGCTCTCAGCCATGTCTCCAGGCCCCTTCTCTTCTTTTTGCCTCTCCTGAGCATCTTTGTTCTTCCCCTGGATACTGCTTACCTGCCCCACAGGCAGACTGAGGCCAGCTCTGCCCATCTCCCCAGCACGAGGAGGCAGTTTTCCATGCACAAATCCAGCTCCAGCTGCAGCTGGAAGGAGACTGTTTGTTTGTTTGTTTGGGCCTTTTTCCTTGACTTTGTCCTCGTCTACCCGCAGCTGCATCTCAGCTGCTTTTCCCTGAGGTCTGGAGTCTGTGGGTGAGCACATCTGTGCTGGGACCTGGGGGACAAGGTCAGCCCCACTCATGGGGTGGCAAACAGCAGCCACTCCAGCTGCACTGCCCTCCTGGTTCCTCTGCTGTAATTAACATCCCTTTGTTACTGTCTGCAATCACGCCTGCCTCTGCTTTAATCATCATCTCCCAGCACTGACTATTCCTCCTCATTAGGGTCTTAAAAACCTCCATTATAAACATGTAAATGGGAATGCAGTGAGGAGGGAAATATTTTACTACTCCAATTTCCTGTTGTGCCACTGCCAGCGAGTTGTGATATTATTCCTGAGCATCTCCAATTAGCACCAGCATCTATGGGACCAGACCTACATTGTTCTTGCAACCAGCATCTGACAATACACCAGAGCTCAGTGGTGTCAAGGTTTCCAGCCTTTTTCCTTTGAGGAAAGAATGGAGATGAGACAGTGGACTCTGAAAGCAAAGGAGGATCTGATCCACCCCCCTGAGATCCAGCTTTCAGTTGGCAGCAAAGTCAAGGCAAAACCAACAAACTGCCCCATCTTTGTCATACAGAAAGTAAAATCCCAGTCTCTCTGGCCTCTTCAAGAGCATCCACAAGCAGTTCAAGCTTCAGGATTTGACCTTCCTCTGCCTGAAGCCCAAATTACAATATTTTGTCCTCTTCTCTCTTCTGTTTTGTTTGTAGTAGGGTACAAGGGACATTTGATCTGATCTCTCCAGACAGGTTTTCTGCCTTACGCATACTAAAGCCTCTGCAAGCAGAACCCACCAAATACATATAAAATATTTCTCACCCAAGGTGCCTAACAAACCCCCAAAGGCAGAAACTGCAGCCAAGGTGCAGAGGAGAGATAGCAAATCAGGCACTACAGTGCTTTCAACTCCAATCTCCTTGTCCTATCTCCTGATAAAATGTTGCTGAGACTTCTGCCATCTCTCAGCTCCTCTCTAGCACATGGATTTGGCACCCACGAGCTTTTTAATTTCATAAACCACCAGTGCTTTGCCTTCCCTTTTGCACCCCTGTGCCTTCCTGGAGCTCTCTAAACCAGGTGCAGCCTCCTGATAATTCCCTGTAATATGATCACATCCTCTGGAGAGGGGCCTCTGTGCCAGAAATGAGCTGCCCTGACCTACAGCCCCAACTCAAGAAGACCACTGCTAGGGAAAGAGCAGGACAGCTGGGAAAATGAAAGTCCCCCCTTTGAACTGTGTCACAAAACCACCTCTTTTTGCTGAGCCCCAACACTGCTCCTCACACGAGCACCCACAGCATCCTCCATTATAACAGAGCCCAGCAAGGCTGCTTGCCTTCACTTCCCAGCCCACCTAGCTGATCTCCAAGAGTAACAATACAAAAATGACAAAACCTTGGCTCTCTGAGGAGTGGTTTATATCCTCTGAGGGCCTGAGGAGAGGACACACACTGTTGATGCCTCAGTTTAAAAAAAAATACCCCACACCTTCTGCACTCGAGTCTTCAAGACAAGAACAAGGCAATTGTGCTCACTCAGTTAAAGAGGTAAAGGCAGGAAAGTTAAAAGAGGTTAAACAGACATATGGAAACTCTCAGCCTTTTGTGCAAGACCTTGTGCTTCGGGGCAACCCCATGAGATTTAATCCTCTTTAAGAAATGCACTGGCTTTGCTCCTGAAGCTTCCAGTGTGTTCCCTTGGAGACAAGCCCTGAAAGCTTCTCTAACAGCCCTGAGAGCTCCTGTTTGCTGCCTTAGCTGATGTCTACCCTGACCAGGCCTCAGCTTTCCCTTGGCCAAGCTGAGGATGGACAGGACAGGATCAAACCAGGCAGAAATACCCCTTTGCACCTGCATGTGGTTGTACAAACTGTGCTTCACGTGCTCAATCCTCCTCATCCTTGTCCCAAGCCACTGCCATGGGTGGGCAGAGCATCTCTGTCCTTCTATGTTTTCACAATTACTTCCCATGGACTGCAGAGGAAAACCCAGGCCTGCTTTGAAGCACAGGAATGCCCTTTCTTGCTGTCTCCACCAAATAACTTCATTTTCTCCTCAGTCCGAAATTGAAGGTCTCTGCAACATCATCAAGTGCAGCCTTGATGTTCACAGATCAGCTGAAACTTTAAAAGCACTAATTTTAACAGCAGTTCAGAAGCAACAGAGGCCCAGCGTGTGGTGCTGGCAGAGCAGCAACTGCCTCTTCCTCTGGGTTCAGCCCAGGCTCAGGCAGAGGTTAGGAGTTATCATCCAGCTTCAGGGATATTTTATAACAGGGAGAAGATTTGAACCATTTGTAGAGACAAGGCATCAAAATTACAGCACTAACAAGGGTTTTAAGTGGGGTTTGCTCTTCAGTGGTCATGGATGAGGGAGGAGTGGATAGACACAGAGATGAGTGGGATATAATAGTAGTAAAGATGGAATTTTGCTTTCTGCTGTGGTTAGGCCTGGGATATGACAAGACTACTATCAGAGTCTGGATGATTCCAGCCTTTGCTCTGTATGACTAGCCAATATTCTAAACTCCCCTTTGTTTCACTTATTTGGGAGAAGATACATCCATGCATTCAGAGATTAGAATGGCTTTTTTCCTTGTCAGTTTGGGTGCTGGTTTTAATCAGGGGTGTTGTGGCTTTTTTTTTTTTGCCTTTCACAGCTCCATTTCTAAAGAAAAAGAGCAGCTCAGAGAGAAATTGGAGCTGCTCCCAGGACAAATGGGCCTGACTGGCAGTGCATAAAATTACCACTGTCTCTTCACCTTGCTTTTTGCAATCCCTTTATTAACTAACTGAATCCACAGTCATTCTCCCTTTCCCAGCTCATTCATTCTCTTTCTCTCTCCCTTTCTTTACTCCAGCTAAAAGGTTCATTATCACGTGCTGGTGGACTAGTAATGCACCCATGTCATGGGGGAGAGCAATTATACGTCCTACAAATGTCACTACCCCAAGCTGGCAGCTGGAGGCCAGTCTGGCCCTGTGGGAAATGCTGAGTTTGGACCTGGGAGCTGCTATTTCCAGTGCTGGGGTGTCTGAGAGGTGCTGCAGTTCCCTGGGCATGGGGTTATGCATCTGGCTGGGTCTAAGGGCAATTGATTTCTAGGATAAAGAGGAATCCTGACCTCCTATGGCTCTGGCAATGACAGGCAGTTTGAGGAAATCAATGTCATGATGACAACAGACTCAGCTAGCCCAGGTTTTGGCCTCTAGCTGGGCCACAAGCCAATGAGAAGGCCCATAAGCTGCTGGTAGGGTTTAGCAAGCTCCTTGGAGCTGCCAGTGAAGTCACCTCCCATGAACTGTTGTCTCAGCCCTTCCCAGAGCTCTTAGCTCTTCCCAGAGCCCTGCCATCATCTGTGCTCCTGCCTGAAAATGAAAATCACCAGCCAACCTCCAGAGCTGTAACTGGGCCAGGGTGACTTTGGTCTTGGCTTTGGTCTTTTCTGGGGCAGGGCTGAGGCAGATCAGGAACCACGCTGGGGTGATTCCACCCAGCAAGCTGTTGGACTCTGCTCTGCAGTGCTGGCAGGGCACTTCTCACTTCATCCCCTAAAAAGAAACCAAAGGATTCAGGCACAACCTCCAGCTGTCAATCAAAGCACACATCCAGGTTGAAGTTCCAGGAGGGTAATTAAGAAAGACTGGAGGAGAAGTGTGTTTGTTTAATGAATGCACTGACAATTTGTTCTTCTGCTCAGTGTGTGTTCTGGCATTTTATTAAGACTTTTCTTTACTGGGGGTGGGGAACAAAGACTAAAAAAATGTGTTAATGACAAATACCAACTGTGTGAAGGGAAGACATAGAAAAGACAAGATGATTTGTGGGCTAGATTGAAGGAGACTCTGAACATTCAGTCCACAAACTGGGATGAGGAAGAGCTGACATCATGCTCGCTTGGAAAAGGGGGTGGGTTTCTGGCACTTTTAAATCTTGATTATCATCTGTGGTGTGACTGTGTCTGAAGGAGCTGAGCCCTCTCCCTGCAGGTGCTGTCTGCCACTTCACCTGTTCCACAAGACCTCTTCCTCCTTGCACCCAGGTCACCTCCAGATCCCTACAAACCTCAGTGGAGTGACCAGGACAGGCAGAAGTGCCATTATCCCACCTGTGTGGGACAATCCCACCACAGCTGTCCTTTCCATCATCATCTTTGCATCTAATGCCACCAGCTCCATGGTGACCAAGAGCAAAATGCAGAAATCAGCCACCAGGACATGTATTTTCAGAACTAGAGGGGAAAACAATTGGAAGCAATTAGCAAAGAGCTGGGGCAGACTGAACAATTTTATTGTAGTGGGAGGACAGGGAGGAATGGATTAAAACTGGAAGAGGGGAGATTGAGGTGAGACATGAGGAGGGAATTCTGGAGTGTGAGGGTGGTGAGACACTGGCCCAGGTTGCCCAGGGAAGCTGTGGAAGCCCCATCCCTGGAAGTGTTGAAGGGCAGGTTGGATGGGGCTCTGAGCAACCTGGTCTAGTGGGAGGTGTCCCTGCCCATGCAGGGGGGTTGGATCTAGATGGTCTTGAAGGTCCCTTCCAACCCAAACCATTCCATGATTCTATGCTTTTCATTTTCTAAAGAAATCCACTTCTGCATTTGTCCCTGGCACCTTTCTCTTCTCCCTGGACCAGCTTCAAGTGGAAAGAAGGGAACTTTTTATTTTCTTAATATTTTGTAGCTGACATGAGAATAAATAACTGAAGTATCCATGCCTCTGTTGTAGCAAACATTGTTTTACAGGAGATGAAGGCAGATATGACCCTCAATATACTGCCCTTCATTAGAGTTATTTTCTTTCCACTTTGTTCTAGGTGAAGTTTTCTAGAACCATTTATACTTTTCCACATGTCACTTTAAACTCAGAGCTTTAAAAAGAAAATTGCATTTTTTCTCTCATCACAGAGTCTCAGCTTTCTTATTACTCTTCTCTTTGATTTTCTTTTTCCTAAAGTAAATAAACCCCAAAAAAAAATAAAATTACAGCACTCTAGAGGTTATATTCTGGTCATTTATCATGTTTGTTTTTTTTTCCAGTGTTCAGTGACAATTATTATAAAAAAGAACTATTTTTTTCCAGCCAGGACCTAGAATGGGAGCAGGCATGTAAACCACAATTCCTAAAGGATGAAGCAATCTAGCTGGATCCACCTGTTCCAGAAATCCTGGGAGTCCAGGTGACCTTGAGCACACTGAGCAGATTTGCATGAGCTGAACAGACCTTCTGTTTGTAACTTGCTCAGCATAATCCAAAGCAGGATGACATGTAGAGATGTAGCTCAGCTTTCCTGTCTGGAGGCAGCCCAAAGTCCTGGCTAAGATTGTCCCCTTGGTACCTTCCCTTCACCTCTCATTTCCTCTAACTTGCTCTTTCCATCTGTTCCCTCATTCAGGGGGTTTATTTTAGCTGAAAGTGCTTCACTGTTCCAGGAGAATCTGTCCCATGAGACACACAGCATGGCCCAGGCAACACCTCTGCTTTGGTCAATGCCTCCTGCAGGTTCCAGAGGTGTCCCCATCTGTCACCAGCTCCATCTCCCCACCATGAACACAGATCACCAGGCTGCATTTAGTCACTCAGAACGAAAACAAACTGTGCAAAGCAGGAAGGCTGGTCAGGAGGCAGAGTTTAGCAGCATTCCCTCAGTGGGCTCCACTGAGGATGTGGACAGAAGGGCCTCAGGGAGAAAATACCATTCAATGAGCTCTTTGCTGCCTCATCTAAAGAATGCCAGGCAGGGGGAACAGGTCAGGGTGCAGCTTGGCCACTTAAAAACCACCTGGTTTTCAAAGGAAGAAGCATCAAAACTTTCTTGCCCACTTGGCAATGTCAGTTCCCAAAGGAGACAAGAGAAATGGCCTTCTTAGATGATACAGGTGTCCACCTTGTGAGTGCAGAGGTAAAGAAAGTGTGGTCATAGAGGGGGATCTCATCAGTGCTGATCAATATCTACAGGGGGTGGCAGGAGGATGGGGCCAGACCCTTCCCAGTGGTGTCCAGTGACAGGACAAGGGGCAATGGGCACAAACTGGTGCACAGGAGGTTTGACCTGAGTATGAGAAAACACTTGTTGACTCTGAGGGTAACAGAGCACTGGGACAAGCTGCCTAGGGAGGCTGTGGAGTCTCCATCCCTGGAGACATTCCAAACCTGGAGGTGTTCCTGTGGGATCTGCTCTAGGGGATCCTGCTCTGACAGGGGGGGTTGGACTAGATGATCTCCAGAGGTCCCTTCCAACAGTGGCTGTTGATGTGTGGACACTGCTGTCCTCTCCCAGCCCAAGAGGAAGGTGTTTCTTTTGAAGTGGGAGAAGGTGGCCAGCAAAGGGGGGCTCTTGGTGCTGTGATAAAGGATGGCCAGGGTTTGTCCAAAGCAGGTCACCAGGAATGGCACTGCAGACAAGCCCTGGAGTCTTTCTTGCTTCCTCTCAGAGTCTCTAACACTCACCCCATCACTGCTGCTGACAGGCTTGTGATAACATTGCTGTTTCATTAGCTGGGTGATGTTCAGGAGACTGATGGCTGGCAAGCCAGGAAAAATTGCATCTCCCTCTGCAGCTGCCTGTCCCATAGACAGCATCCATCACAGAGAGAAGGGGAGTGAGGAGGAGCATACAGGAGTAGGAACTGGATGCACTGGCATCCCACTGTATTCAAATGTCTCCCTGCAACCATGTGGGAGAATCCTGGAGTCCTGCTCCAACCCCAGGAGAATGTTTTCCAAAGAAAGCAGAGAAAACACAAGTGCCAGAACCACCCTCCCCAGCCTGAGCTCACAGAGCTGGTCCCAGAGGCCTCACTTCTCCCCCTGTGCTCGAGAATTATCATTAAACAGACAGTCCCAAAGGAAAGTCAATATTGATATTAAGCAAGAAAGTAAATGCCACTTTGCCCCTCGGTGCTTGAAAAGAAGAGAGGGACAATGTAGAGTGGAAGGAAATGAGACACTGGGAAGTTTTAGAGAGACTTAGGTCTGCTCCACAGCCCCTCTCAACATCTGCACTCTCCTTTTGCTGGGAGGAAGAGTGACTTGGGGCTTTCTGAGGGGACAGCAGGACTGTGAATGCCAAGGAAGGCAGCAAAGGCAGAAAGCAGGCAGAGAAAAGGATAAAAGAAAGACCAAAAAAACACGTTTGTGCAGTTGTGTCTAACACCATCTTGCTTGTTTGGCTCTTGCAAGTTTCATGCAATATTGCTGACTGGTTCTCAGGCTGGGTCAAGCCAACTGTCCAATTTCCAGAAGCACTTCTCCCATGCTGAGCACCTCCTTCCATGCTCTCAACACCTCTGCTGAGCTGAGAGGGGCTCTATGTGATTTCCCACCAGCACCAGCATGAGGTGTGACCCTGGCAATCTTGCATCATTTTGGCACTGAGGACAACTTCTCCTAAGTCACTCACTGCATGTTGTCCTGCACCCAGGACACTTCCTAGGTGCTCGGAGGGACACACTCTAGTGGCACTTGTTTGTGACAAACAACCCCACCTCATATTAAAGCCACAACCTCTCCTGCCATTGCTGGAGTATCAGTATCATCTCAGCTTTGCCCTTTTCATCCTTTTGGAAGCACCTTCTGCTGTGGGCGGCCTCAGAGAGCTCCCCTGAGGTGATGAATAAAAACCACCTCGCAGCCGTACGCAAGAAATTAAACCCGCGTTTGTGTCTGCTGAGCGAACAAACCGCAGCTCGCTCACAACTCCCCCGACAACAGCGCGTCCTACAAACCAGCACCGCCTCCTTCCCAGCACAGCTGGGGACGGGCTCCGCTCCTCGTGTTGTGCCCTTCCCGAGTGGTGGCGCGACAAGGCTTTCATGGCAAGGGTCTGCAGGGTGAGAGCTCCCTCATGCCCCGCCCGAGGAGACAAGAATTATTTTTTTTCTTGGTTTTGCCAGGGAAAAAAAAAAAAACAACCCAGGCAGACACACAGGAACAGCAGGAATGTTCTCCTGCTGGCTCCTTGGGGAGCACGGGAGCTCTCAGCAGTCAGTCCCGCAGGGCTGGGGCAGTTCCCAGGGTGCTCACATATCAACCCCTAGGGCTTAAACAACATCTTTTGCTATTGTATAGGATCTCCTCACTAGCCTCACGTATCCTGTGCCTGAAGGGGCTCCAGGAAAGCTGGGGAGGGACTTTGGACAAGGGCAGGGAGGGAGAGGACAAGGGGGAATGGATTAAAACTGGCAGAGGGGAGATTGAGGTGAGACATGAGGAGGAAATTCTGGAGTGTGAGGGTGGTGAGACACTGGCCCAGGTTGCCCAGGGAAGCTGTGGAAGCCCCATCCCTGGAAGTGTTGAAGGGCAGGTTGGATGGGGCTCTGAGCAACCTGGTCTAGTGGGAGGTGTCCCTGCCCATGCAGGGGGGGCTGGATCTAGATGGTCTTGAAGGTCCCTTCCAACTCAAACTGTCCCATGATGCTATGATCCTTATCACTTGCCTAGGGGAGGGGTGTCATGAGTTGCTTTTCTCCCTTTTTTCCAGACAGGGAGATGAGAAGCACAGAGAAATCTAAATGACTAAACTAGGGCCAAGAAACAAATCTGCTTCAGTGCCAACATCTGCATCCAAATCTGATGCTCCATGACTGCCCTTTGCCAGTCTTCCTCCTTTGCACCCTGTGCCATCCCACAGGGGATGCTCTGCCCTTTCCCAAAGACATCTTTTGGAGCAGAGCAGAGCCACACACAAAGGGAAAGGTCCCCACCCTGCTGGGGACCAGATTAGTGGGTGTCCCACAACTGAAGCTTCACTTCCTTCCCATCCTGTGTATTTTTCAACAAATTATCTGGTGTATTGTGCAAAATGTGTAAAGTGCAAAATGTGCTTGCTCACAGCACTGGCTTTGCAGTGAATGGCATTTAAAAGTCTAAGGTTAGGTTGGAAAAAGACCTGTTTTGTATTATTAAAAGAGTGAAGTTCATTCAGCTGAGCTCAGGCTGAACTCCTGGAGCAGGAAGAGGAGGCTCCTTCACTACCTACACCCCGACAAGCTCAGCCTTTTGGGATCTTTTTTGTCATATCAGTTACCTTTCATTTCTGAACCAAATGGTGTCTTCTAATGTAAAATGGCACATTCTGTCCACATGTTGAAATGTAATGATTCACCTGTGCCTTCCATTCTTTCCTACAGATAAATTTGTTACCACGTTTCTTGTCAAAATTGACTTATTTATGAAGGCATTTTCTGCAAAGGATTTCAGTTTTGTTAAGGCAGTTTTCTGGTGAGGAAGTGGATAAACAGAGAGCACCTGACCTCACCTAGTAACAGCTCATCTTCCCTCATTAGCTCTGAGGAGCTTTTCTGAGACAGTCTGCCAGCTGCAGAAGTGGAAGGGCTGGATTTCTGTGTTAACTATGATCCTGAACTGGGATCGTGTCAGGGAGTCAAGAGTAACCAGGGAGACACAACCCCAGCCTAGAACAGGCAGGAAGCAAATGAGAAATTTAGCTCCTTTCAGCCTGGCTCTCCTCTCCTGGCAGCGTTGGCAGAATCACTTTTCTCATTTTGCAGTGGTTTGCAGGAGACTTTTTGATTCTAGGGAAACACATGTCACTGCCTCCAGCCCCACGGTCTGAGAGTCTAGAAGGGCAAGCAAAAAATTATAAGAGAAGACAAGACTCCATGTAGTTGTGATGCAAAGTCAAACCAAGCCACTGAGGCTTTGTAGTTTCTACCAGCAACCGTGACCTTGGCACAAGCACTGGAAGCCAGGTGAGTGTGTTACCTGTGGCCTTTCACCATGGATGTCCTGGAACATAGAATCATGGAATGGTTTGGGTTGGACCTTCAAGATCATCTAGATCCAACCCCCCTGCATGGGCAGGGACACCTCCCACCAGACCAGGTTGCTCAGAGCCCCATCCAACCTGCCCTTGAACATGCCAAGGCACAAATGCTCTGCCTTCTAACAATGCCCTTAAGTATCCACAACAGTGTCTTTTCTTAATGCCTTTCCTAGGACCATTCCTACAGCTCAAAGTCTGGCAGAAAAGGCAAAGAAACAAAACAGGAACCAGGTGAATGCAGAAAACAACCTGTGACTGGTCATGAGGGAGGTGAGGAGGCAGAGGCTCAAATGTCTGACTAGTTCAGGTTGGAAGGGCCTGCCCTGTGTGGTTTTGCATTGAGGAATCAGGGAGTGTTGGTAGGTTTTTAAGGTTTTCATCCTGCTTTTAGACCAGTTCTGCAGTTTCCAGACTGGCTGATCTGTGGCACGATCCCCAGTGGCCATGCAGCACTGCCTCTCCTCCCCCACCTCCTCTTGCTCCTGAGGGCAGCTTAACTAATTCACCTGAAAGATTATTTATTTGGCAGTAAAAGCCACAGATAAAACACAGCAGCCTAATGAAGACAGGTTGGTGAGTCTGGCCCATATTTAATTTTAATGTTGCATGTAATCTCCATTCTGGTCTGTGGACTTGTCAGTGGTTTTACAACTTCTGGTTATATGAGAGCAGGAGGCAGAGACAGCTCAGTGCAAGAGCTGGGAGGGCAGCAGGAGCAGCTGGCTCTGGGGAGTCCAGCTGAAGGAGCCATGGATTTGTCTGCACCATCATGGCAAGGACAGAAAGCAGAGGATAAGGAAGCATCACGTTGTGGTGTCCTTTTCACAGCCTGCCTGCCTACTTTTTATAGCAGCTCTGGGCCTTAGACAAAAAGAGGAGACTTCTGCTCCACCATCCATGGAGAGGGACACTTCAGGGTTTTACAGAACTGTTACAGAAGTGAAGTGGATAGTGGGGATTTGCCCATGGGTACAAGGTGGAGGGGCAGTGTCAGACCTTAGGGTCAGACCTACAGCCACATTTGCAGTCCTGGATGACCCCCCATTGCCCAACTCCCCGTCCTCAAGGCTATCTCCACCACTGATAGTGCCATCAATCACAACTGAACCAGCCTCCTCTCCAGAGCAGGGTCCTGCCAATAAAGGCCTCCAGACTCATTCACTTCCTTCCCTTAGACAGGCTTGGTGCTAAACAGCTTACAGATTGGAGAGTAAATCTATTCAGAGGCTAAGGATTTTCTGACAGAAAGATGGATACAGAGCAAGCAGTTTCCTCCCCAGCATGAACAGAGGCAAGCACGGAAGGGGCTGCACATCAAGCTGAGTGCTGCTCCTGCAGACCCATGAGCTCGGCTGTCCTGCAGCCCTCCCTCCTGCAGGGGCCTCAGGCTCTGCTCCCGTTGTGCCAGGAAGGGTGCTCCCCTCAGCCAGCACACTGGCCTTTCCTCCCAGCAGGGAAGAGAACTCCCTGAGGAATGCCTGGAGAGCTCAGGGGCTGTCTGTCGGGGTTAGCAGGAGGTAACCCAGCTTTTATGGATTGGAGAAGTGGGACCAGGAGGAATTATACAACTGACTTACAGTCCTCCAGGGAGTCTGTGGCAGATTTCAGAGTTTTATCCCAGTCCTCCATGACTTGCCCCTCCCAGGACTCAGAACAAGGGTGGGTGGCAGGAGGATGGGGCCAGACTCTTCCCAGTGGTGTCCAGTGACAGGACAAGGGGCAATGGGCACAAACTGGTGCACAGGAGGTTTGACCTGAATATGAGAAAACACTTGTTGACTCTGAGGGTAACAGAGCACTGGGACAAGCTGCCCAGGGAGGTTGTGGAGTCTCCATCCCTGGAGACATTCCAAACCTGGAGGTGTTCCTGTGGGATCTGCTCTAGGGGATCCTGCTCTGGCAGGGGGTTGGACTAGATGATCTCCAGAGGTCCCTTCCAACCCCCACCACTCTGTGACTCTGTGTGATTAATCCAAGCTGCATCCAATGGTGTGAATCAGGAGTGACTCCCGTGGCAGAACACCATCCCTACCTGCCTGGCAGCCTGGTGTGAGGCCAGGAGCTGTGAGGCTGCACTCATGGCCTGGCCCCACAGCCACACATGAGTTAGGAGGGTGGGCAGACAAGGTGCTTCTGACCCTTCAGTCCTCAAGCCCTGGCCCTGCAGGCTCTTTGCTGGTGCTGGGCCCCTTTTCTTCCAGGGGAAATGGTTCTGCAGTGCAAAGAGTGCTTGGGGAAGGTCCACAGGAGTCAACCCCCAGTGAGAGAGGAGGGGTCTCCTTCCCCAAGGCTCCCCTGCAGGGATCAGCATGTCAGCCACACAAGATGCTTCTCGCATGAAGTGCAGAAACTGCCACCAGCTGTGGAGCTGGTGAAAACTAGCCCAGCCATCAACAAATCTTTCTCTGGAGATGGCTGACTCAGATGCTGCTCTGCCTCCCAGGAGTCCCCTGTCATGTAGGCCCTGTCACTTCCATGTCTCAGAATTAGCCAGGAGGCTTTTTTGCCATCTGAGTTTGACCTTCTAAGGATGTTCAGCATCGTTCAGCATCTGGCCCATGAGGGATGTGATGTGCTTCACAGATGTGCAGGACAGCAGGCACAGGCTTTGCAGAGCAATGCAGACCTCATTGCTCCTTCTTGCTCAACATCTCTTTCCAGGCACAAAAGCACACAGCCTGCCTGGCTCCTCCAGGTCCCAACAGGGACTCTGGGGTAACACACAGGTACCCAGGTGACCATGAGTCTTTTCCTCAAGGAAAAAACCTTGTCTCACCTTCCTCCCCCCCAAAGATGCTCTCTAATCCTCATGCTAATCCTTCATGAGTCTCCAGTCTGGTCCTAGTGCCTTCCAGGACAGAAGCACCTGCAGTCAGTCCTGCTTGTAGCTGCTGGGTTGCCAGCACACTGATAGGAAACATCTTCCTGCTGCTGCCACCCCCTGCTCTGCATCCAGACCCCTGAAAGAACATTGTGGGATAACTGGCATGCAACTACAAAGCCCAGTGAACCTCCTAACTGCCCACGGAGGAGGATCTGCCTCTCAGGTGCTGTATCATTGCTGCTGAGTGCTGCTTCGTTCAGTCCCTTGACACATCTGTCCCCATCCACAGCAGAAATTTCTGTGCACTTCAGGGGCTCCCCAGCCTGGGCTGCAGTTTGGCTTGGTACCAATACCTGGAGCTACCCTGCTGGCTGGGCTTCCCAAGGGGCAAGGAAGAGGCTTGTCTGTCTTTACAGGTAATTAAATCCAGATTAAAACAAGATTTTACTGGAATCCAGCCTGAGGGAAATTGTAGAGGGTTTCCTGGAGGTGAAGCTCTACAGCCAGAGCCCAGGCAGTGCAGTGCCCTTTCTCTGTCTCCTGAAATTGAGAGACAAGTGAAAAAGCCACAGAAGCTGGTTGGGGAACCTGTCCACAGCCAAAGACAAGCTTGGATTCTCCAGGACAATACTGCCCACCACATGCAGCTCTCTCTTCCACCCTCAGGAGTGGAAATAGCCACAAGAGAGTCCTGACTCATGCAAAACCAGGCTTAGTCTTTTATTCTCCCTAAAATGTCCCATGCTTGGCTCTGTGGGGCTCCCAGGGACGAGGCAGCAATCCCTTCTCTCCTGCACAGCTTTGGAGATGAACCATTCCCTGGTCCCTCACCCAGGACCAGAGTGAGTGGAGCCCTGCATGGTCCCTGCTCCTGCTGGGCAGTGCCAGAGCTTGCTCAGCTGCTCCCACCAGAGAGGGGTGCTCGCTGAACCTCAGATTCTTCAAGGAGGGGACAGTGGATTGAGTTGGCCTTCAACTGGAAGGTGCTGGGCTCTTATCAGCACAACTGGAGGCAGGGACAGAGAGGGGAGTTGGGAGCAACCGCTCTGGAAAGGGTGGGTTGTGTTGGAGAGCACCTGCAGGTGAGTGTGCATCCACAGCAGGGCCGTGCTCAGTTGAGGGATGTGAGTGCAGGTTGCAGGATGTGGAGGCTGTGAGTGGCAGAATCTCCTCAGCCTCATTAAACTCTCATGTCCAAATTAAATGTCAGATTTGCATATTGGTTCTGTGTTTTCAGGCCCATGATGCAGCAGCCGGGAGGAAGCGCACGGGGAGGAGAGCTGTGGGAATCCAGCAGGGAACACAAGCCCCCGTGTCTGGTTGCAAGGACACACCATGGAAAATGCCCAGTGGGCTGGAGGAGGAGGAGACAGTGACAGGAGTGTGTGCAGGGGGGGAGCACATTCCAGTGAGAAGCAGCCTGGACTCTTCACTGGTGCCTTTCAAAGCAATTTACTGAGGAGGGCGTCAGTTTGCCCAGAGATGCCTCATGGAATCATGGAATGGTTTGGGTTGGAAGGGACCTTCAAGATCATCCAGATCCAACCCCCTGCATGGGCAGGGACACCTCCCACTAGACCAGGTTGCTCAGAGCCCCATCCAACCTGCCCTTCAACACTTCCAGGGATGGGGCTTCCACAGCTTCCCTGGGCAACCTGGGCCAGTGTCTCACCACCCTCACACTCCAGAATTTCCTCCTCATGTCTCACCTCAATCTCCCCTCTCCCAGTTTTAATCCATTCCCCCTTGTCCTCTCACTACAAGCCCTTGTCCCAAGTCCCTCCTCAGCTTTCCTGGAGCCCCTTCAGATGTGAAGACTGTGACTCTGCAGTAGCCACATCTGTTCTTTCCAGAAGCATCTCAGTTTGGAGCAGACACACAGTTTTCCACCCCAGTTTTGGCATCTCTTTTAAGATGGTGCTTTGCTGTGGTGACTCCTAAAGCCCTTGGCTGTGCTGCAGTCTGAGCCAGAGGGCTGGGGACTCACAGTTCAGGAGCTCCTGTGCTATCCTGCTTTGGAAGAGATGGACAATGTACTGGGAATTGGCTCTGCTGAGAACTGGGCTGAAGAAGGAAGGGCACAGATAGTGACTTGTGACTCCTCCCATTTCACAAGGGCAGCAAAGGATTTCCCTGCCAGAACAAGCCCTTCAGTCAGGGAGAACGTCTCCCATCCACCAGCCCCAATGCCAAAGACATTTTGCTTTTGGGAACAGGATCAACTTTTCACTTTCACAGCCCCTTCCCTGAGCACCTGAGTAAAGGCAGCGTGGGCAACCCTAGAGTCCCCTTTTTGTCACTCTGCCCTCCCCTGCAAGAGGGGAAAGGAGGGAAAACACATCTTCCCCAGGCTCACTCTGACATGAAAGGGACCCGTGGAAACTAGAGCTGAACTGTAACAAATTAAAGCATAATTAATTTGCCTCCTCAGCTGCAACAGCCTGAGATCAAGTCTATTGCTGAGAGCCCCAAATACAATGTGCATGGGTCCTGAAGAGGGCAACTGGGAACGAGCTGTCGGGCCCTCTGAAGAATCCTTAAAACTCCCAGTGAAGAAGAAAACAAATAATCAGATAACAAAGCCCAAGCAAACCCCAGGAACATCCAGCAAAGAGATGCTCCTTTGTGCCTCCTGCCTGCGTGCAAAGGCTCCCAGCAGCTCCCAGCACAGAAACGTCACAGTCTTTTTATTTGAAGAGGATGATGGAGCTGCCATTCAGTAAATGAAGTGCCACTCCAAACGGCTGCACTTGGCCTGCCCGTGTTCAGACTGAGCCTTCTGGGGCTGCAGGAGCTGCAGGCAAAGGCTGGTCCTGGCCTTGCAGCTCTTGCAGAGCTAAGGAATGCCTGAGAGCGCATCCATGGGAGCCAGGAGAGGGGAGAAGAAGCAAGAGAAGAGCTTCTTTTCATCATTTCTGCTGCTCCTGTGACAGGTACAGCCAGGGTTGTTTTTCTTCAGCAGCTTCCTTTCCCCCCAGGTAGCAGCCACAGCACTGAACTGCTTCCCTGGCACCTGGAATACAGGACCCACTTTCCCTGCTTTCTTGGGAGCAGAAGGACAGAAGAATAAGGGTCACTCCCCTTCAGTGCTGCTTTATATCAAACCAAGTTCCTCTCAGAACCCCTTCCTGCCCCAGTAACCACAGCCCCCTCTGCACACCCAGCAGCACAGAAGGCAAAGTGAGCTGCAAGCCTCAGCTCCAAGGGTGCCACAATTAAGGGCCAGGGAACACCAAGGAGCCAAGGAGAGGCTGTACAGCTGGTGAAGAGACAGATGTGGAAGAGGGGAATGTGAGCTGGGCCAGGGCAGGAGATCAGCAGGAAGAGGACATGAGCACCTTTCAGCATGAGCAGGCTCCTGGATGAAATATTAATGCCAGCGTCCTGAGAAGGCAGCAAGCAGCAGTGTCTGCACCACTTGGCCATGAATAAAAGATGGTCCTGAAAATGGTGAAGAGCAGCAAATTAATTAATCGAAGCAAAAGTCTCTCCACTCCCATTAATGAGTAAGCTCAGAATCATCCCACATGCAGCTCAGCTTGGGGAACACGCAGGGACACGGAGGGGAGAAGGACAGCACGGGGGCTCCTCTCCATGACCTGTGGTCTCCCAGGTTGGACCCTGGGGGCCACCCAGCTGCTCCCAAAGGACCCAGCAGGAGGACAGGGCCGGGGGAGGGCTCAGAGCTGCTCCTGCCTGCAAGAGACCATCGGGTTTCCCTTCCTTCAGAACTGGGAGTTTTCTGGCTGATCCCTTCTGCCAGGCCAGTTGGTTGGAAGCAGAGCAGAGGGGGCTGCTGCAGATGGGGAGCCACCCTCAGCACCAACAGATCTCCTCTTCTGAAGCTCTGCCCATAAATTATAGATTTTAAGCAGCGTTTGCTTAAAATATTCAGTTTGCCAGTTAAAAAAGAATACTCACACACACCAGGAATGGGGAGAAGGACAGGGGGGTGGGGGGCTGCGTTCCCACTTGGAGGATGAGGAGGGAAGCAGGCAGGAGGGAGGTGCTTCCTCCACTAACAAGGCAGCATATCCCGGGGGATGTGCAGCCCGACACGTGAGCCTCCTGCTCTGCAGCTTTGCCAGCGCGCAGCTCAGACCCAGCCAAGGTCTGCAGGAGCAACAGCCTCTGCCTTTCTCACCCGGCATCCCAGCGTGCAGGTCATCCCACAGGTTTCCCTTGGAGCCTGCAGGACAGCGTTGTGTGTGCGAAGTCAGAGCGAAGGCAGCTCAGCTGCTCGGAGGGCAGGAAGGAGGTGAGGAGGTAGGAAAACATCCCCCCTCTCCACACACACTCTCCCCTTACCTAAAAGCACGATCATTGCGTTGATTAAAAATTCAGCTCTTAAGCTGCCATGGCCAAGGGGCAAGTGTGTGAAAGGGGAGATGCAGGGAGCAGTGGCTGAGCTGTTTCTTATCAATGAAACATGTTCCTCCTCTTCTCTGCTCTGGGCGCATCGCGGCGCTGCCAGACACCAGAGCCTGTGAGGCCGCCCGATGGTGAGGAAGGGGCAGAGCCGGGCTGCAGGATAAAGGGATTTATTCTCTAGGTTGCAGCACTTCCCAGGCTGAGGCAGGCTCTGACGATCTTCTGGGGTGGATTTCACATGGAAAAGGCTGTGGATAGCACCGGTGAAGAGACACAACCTGACAGGAGATGCCTAAAGGCCTCTCTCAGCTTTTCCTGCCCCAAGGAGCTCACTCATAGACCCAGGTTCCTCTTGCAGCAGGGCATGGGTCACATCAGGTACAGGGAGATGTTCAGGAAGGCTCAGATGTCCTCCCAGCAACCCCAGACACACCAAAGGGCTGCTGTTGTGCACACACACTGACCAGCTCCTCCTGTAAAAGCATGGGAGGAATTCTCAGAAAGGCAAAAGGCCCAATTCTTGCTGTTTGTTGAGGCCTCAGCCAGGAAAACTTGAAGTGGCTGGAGGGAAACCAGGCAGGCAGAGCCTGGGTACCCAGAGCTGCCATCACCCTTAGGCATCCCTGGGGAGTCTGGCCCACAGCTCTGGCCTCTCCAGAGCTTCAGGAGAAGCCAGCCTGTGTCAGGTCAGCAACCAGGCAGGGTCTGGGCCTTGCCCAGAGGAGAAAAGGAAGACAGAGTCAGACCAAGCTAGTGGAAAGGGCTGCAGCTTCAAATCCTGGCTCCCCCACATCTTCTGGGATTTTATCAGGGTCACACCCAGCTGGGAGCTGGCTCTCCTGAGCCTCTGGTGGGATCTCCCTGGGACCTGAGGATGGCTGCCAGCACCACCAGCCCAGGGACACGCTGCCTTTCCTTCCTGCCACCTGGGTGATGCTCCAGGCCCAGCCCTCCTCCTGCCACCTCAAGTGCCTGCATGTGCCCAGCCTGCAGGGACATCTCAAAGCAAAGATACCTCTTCTGGAGGGCCCTGCTGCTGCAGCCCATGTGGCCATCAGCTGGGGGGTCCCTTTAGCCTCCCAACACTGCCTGCCCCCCTCCCCAGTGTGGACAGACCCAACCTCTCTAACCAAGCCTGAGCCCTGCTCCCCTCTGTGACCCTGGCAGGGCTGTGTTCCCTCCTATCCCTTCCAGGGAGACACTGACCATCCTGACAAGCTCTGTGCTCTATTTTTAATAAATTAGCCTTGAACTCCATTTGTGTGGATAAATATAACATCGACCCACTCTGCCAAGCCGTTTTTCTTTTGGTTAACACGTTCATCCAAGCTGCTCTATTTGTCTTTCCTCCACAGACTCATATTCTTCTGGATTCATTTTGTCAAACAAATTGCACAAGCTGGACTGCCCATTTACCCAGTGCTGTTTGATTACAGGGGTTATTTATGAAACAGCAAGACATATGGCATTAAGCTTCTTAATAATAATAATAATGAGAGAAAGGAAGGGGGAAAGCACTAGAAGAAAGGAGGGGGGAAATGTTTTTTTATTAGAAACAAAAGCTCTTGCCGTGGGTGATAAATTCCAGACACTTTTTCCAGTTGCTCTTGTGCTGCTGGCATGATGAATAGCCCAGGCACCAGCTCGGATGCTGGAGTGTGGCCCGTGGGCTAGAGGGAAAGGAGGGAAATGGGGAGGGTGGCTGAGGGGTGCAGGGGCCACTGGCCCGTGGCCACCAGGCAGTTCACTTGCCAAAGGGCTCAGGCTGGTTGCAGCAATCCAGGCTGTCCCCAGCCCTGCATGGACACCACGTCTGGAGTCCCTCACGTTCCCCAGAGGAACCTCAGGGGCAGGTGACATGGCCATGCAGCACCTTGACTGTCCCCTGCCAGCACTGCCCTTCCCAAAGCCCATCTGAGTCCTGGAGAACCAACCCTGTGTTTAAGGAGCAGATTCTCCTCTGACTCTGGTGGCAAAGCACAGCCTGAAGAAAGAACATGGCAGAGACAAGAGAAAGCCTCCAACTACTTACTCCTGAGCACTCCAATTGTGTAAAAACTGCATCTGCAGCCCAGTGGGAATCTAGGCCAGGACCTCTCCTTCCCCTACATTGTTCCTATGCTGAATGGCCTCCATACATGCAACTAGTTTTTCCTACTGCAACCTGTGTAACTTCCAGGCAGTATTCAGACTGCCCAGGATTAAATCCTTTCTGCATAAACTGCTTTTGAACCTGTTTCTCCCCCTCTTCTCTCCGATTTAGTCACTTAATCCTGAGAAGTTTGGAACCACTCCGTTCACCTGGGCAGAGGCACCTTGTGCTTTTCTCCCTCATCTGTGGTGTGAGCAAAGCTCCTGGTCTTCCCTTCTCACCCTGTCCCACAGCAGGGCAATCACACCAAGCTTGCAACCAGCAGCAGTCTCTGGAGAGAATCCCTTAGCAGCCCAGATTCCCCTCGCTGTTTTCCAGGGAAGACCCTGGCAATGGGATAAAGAAGCTCAAACACTGAGACTAAAGGCTTTTCCCTGGCAGGTGTGGATGGTTCTGCAGGACCAGCCACAGCTTCTGCTTTGGTGTTCATCAGCTGGCACAGACCTGGGCAGGCAGAGTTAATCAGCCCTCCTTTGTGATTACAATGAACTCTTGCATTTCATGGCCTGCATCCTAAACCTGCTTTCTAATTCCCCAAAGGAGAGGGATTTACACTTCCAATTTTATGTCTAGTTAGTTAATGGTCCATTACTGTCAAAAGGATCAGTAGCTAGAAGTTAAATCCTACAGGATTTACAATAAGGAAGAACCAAAAGCTGCAGAAGAAAGCGTGCCAGGCAGAGGGAACAGAGGGTCTGCAGGTCCTCAGTGCTGTGACACTGGTGGCTGGCACTGGCCTGGTGACAAGTTTGCAGAAGACAGTAGGATGGATCTTCCTTGAGCATGGCCTGTTGGGGAGTCTGCTTCCCCACCTCTGTCACTGGAGGAAGGACACTCCAGTGCTGCTGGGAAGCAGAAGGGCTGAGGAAGGCAATGCCATGGTTCACATACTGTGCAAAATAGATTTTGATGGGACCTCCAGAGTCCAAGTTACCTCCCAGCCAGGGCTCTGCTTGCTCCCAACACAGCTCCTTCTTAGCCTCGTTCATGGAAAAATACAGAACTTGACACTGCAGCCCTTCCCAAAACGATTCTCCAGAGCCTTTTGAGGGGGAAGTCAGGTCCTGTTCCCCTCACCCCCTGAAGAATTCACTTGGGATTGTGCCTGGCTTCCATTAATGCCACCCACAGAAGGATCCCAAGCTCTGCTGTGGGTAGAAGATGATGCAGCTACCTCTGAAGCAGGACACTGTCACTGTCCCGTGGCACAGAGAAGCTGTCCTTGCTGCAGGCAACCAGAGGCTCAGAGCACAACAGGAGCTTTGGCAGGACTTGGAATGGCTTTGCCTTGATCATATTGGATTCCTCCCCCCTCCCCACCAAGAGATGCTGAAAGGTCTCCACTTCCTTAGCAAGGTAAAGGCTTCTGTGAAGTACACACAAGGCTGCCAATAGCTGAAAATGTCCGTCTGCTTCTGATCCCATCCCCTGGGATCCAGGTGTTGCTGCTGTCAGAGCAGAGGTATTAAAGTAGCTACACTGAAAGGTCTGTCAACATTACAGAGCTAGCTGTGCAGGGGTTTATAACCTGCCCATAAAAACCCTCTCCAGGCTGAAGCAGGGCAAGCAAGGTCCCCCTGCCCCTCAAGCAGGGAAGTGTTATTTTATTTTTAGCTTGCAATTTTTCTCCGCTGCCTGAAGTTTTTCTGCATTGTAAATGGTGCCAAAGACAGAGTTTGGCTCGATGGGGGACAGGAAAACATTTAAGTGATCAAAGAACAGTTATTGATTGTGTTTAGCAAGAGGCTGGAAATCATATCATAGAATAGAACCATAGAATCATGGAATGGTTTGGGTTGGAAGGGACCTTCAAGATCATCCTGATCCAACCCCCTGCATGGGCAGGGACACCTCCCACCAGACCAGGTTGCTCCAAGCCCCATCCAACCTGCCCTTCAACACTTCCAGGGATGGGGCTTCCACAGCTTCCCTGGGCAACCTGGGCCAGTGTCTCACCACCCTCACACTCCAGAATTCCCTCCTCATATCTAACCTCAATCTCCCCTCTTCCAGTTTTAATCCATTCCCCCTTGTCCTCTCCCTCCCTGCCCTTGTCCAAAGTCCCTCCCCAGCTTTCCTGGATCCCCTTCAGGCACTGGAAGGTGCTCTAAGGTCTCCCTGGAGCCTTCTCTTCTCCAGGCTGAACACCCCCAACTCTCTCAGCCTGTCTCCAGAGCAGAGCTGCTCCAGCCTCTGATCATCTTCGTGGCCTCCTCTGGACTCTCTCCAGGAGCTCCCTGATTTTATAGGCCAACAGCGGCACCAGGTTCCCACAATCATCTCCAGCTAAAGGCAATGCTGCCATCTGGTGCTCCCCGGCAAGGCAACCTGTCTGCCCACCACAGCCAACGCAGGGGCTGCAAGACAAGGATGCTCACACCCTGCTGCCTCCCCTGCATCCCCCCGTTTTAGCTGCATGGTGCAGATTTATCACTGAGAGGGCACCCCAGGCTCCCTAAAATATGGCACTAGAAAGTGATGACCAACCATCCTCCTGGGCCAAGAACACAGACCACCTTTATTTACCACAGAAAGTCATCAAACCACGCAGGCAGCTGCAAGGGCCTGTGCTCACCCTCACCTGTGCAGGCCAGGGAGTTGTTTTCTTACCTTGTTAAAGGTGTTGCTGACTCTTTTCAGCTGGTTTCAGTATAAATTCCCTCATGTATCTCCACAACAAAAGGACTTAATATGGTTTGGAGGGGAATGGAGGAAGAAACTAGCTCTATAAAGTCGTTGCTTTGCATGAAGTGTCCCTGCCCATGCAGGAACTAGGTGATCTTTAAGGTCCCTTCCAAACCATCCTATGAGGAGGACACATGGGGACTTCAGGGAAGTCTTTGTTGGCCCTTCACGTTTGTTTAATTCATATTTACAAAGCTTTGCTTCATTGGAGTGGAGGGTTTTTGTGATTTAATTCTAATACACGTTCAGAAATGTACCCCTGGCCTGCCCATGCAGGCAGGAATTGCATGAAAAGAGGCAGTGGTTTGGTTCCTAACATGTATTTACTGTTCTGGTAGGAAACAGCAGACTACACTGTTTGTGATGCTTAATAAATCCCCTTTCTGTTCAGTGTGTTCTTTGTGTGTCAGAAAAGCCTTCCCCTGTGTCTGTGTGTGTGCATGATTATAGGAGCAACATCTCCCTCTGACACTATGTGGTTTTTAATAAAATAATTTCCCTTCCTTTTTCGTTCTGCCCATCTCTCTCTCCTTGCCTCTGATTTTCACCAACAGAACTTTCCATTTTTCCTTTGGGTTGCAAGTAACTTGTTATTTGGGCTTGTTTTTGGGGTGGTTATTTTTTTAGTTTACTGATGTCCGGCCTCAGAAATATCTATAATCACTTCCTTCAAGTTAAGAAATGGCAAGAAAGAAAAGGGATCTCACTGAATCAGGTGCACAGAAACAGACACACTCCCTCAGGCAGCAGCTGTGTAGATGCCAATGACACATATTTTGAGCTAGAAAGATGGCATCAATCTTTATTTTTCCACACCTTTACACAGGAAAGGCAGAGAAGAAGGGGGCTTAATAAGTTGTTCTTCATAGAACACCCGGGAGATGACTGAAAAATAGCAATAACTTTCTGGTCACGCACTAAGAGTGATAATATTTTTGCATGGAAAGGGCCTAAACATTTTCATTTAGAATTTAACTCTGCCATGATATAAATACAAGGCTTAAAGGGTCAAGAAATCAGGCTGGGTGGCACCGGTGTGGCATTAAATGCCCCTCAGGTGCTGCCAATGATTGCTCCTGCCCCCAGTACCCCAGGAATGCAGCTGGGATCCCTATAAATTGCTTCTCAGCAGCCAGGGCAGGTTTCTAATTGTGCTGTAGGTTGGTGTGAGGGGGCTGAGAGCTGCTGGAAGGGTCTCCAATGTCTCCAGGCTTCAAGCTTCAGGAAGGAAACAGGCAGATCCAGGTACTTGGCTGGAGGTTGGGTGTAAAAGCTTTTAGAAACAGTAAGAATTCCTGCAATGTTTTTTGAGAGATTGTGGACTTGATAAACGAGCTTATGTTTTACTGAAGGGGTTTTCTTGGGTGGGGTGTTAATGAAGCTTTTCTATCTCTAAGGGAACAATTACAATCCTGGGGGAGGGTCAGGGAGGCTGGGGGTGGTCCTGGAGGTGCTGTAATGCCAGTGGGAGCTGTGCCTGAGCAGGAAAGTGGGGGAGCTCCCAGAAGGGGGGACATGGGGATGGTGCTAGGGGCTTAGCTTGGCCTGGGTGATGTGGTGTGTGCTGTTAAAAAACAGAGGGTTTGGTGCCTGGGGAAATGTGGGTGATTTAAAAAGGCAGCAGAGGATCATTGCTCAAGCATCTTTGCAGAGTCCTGACTCCATTTTCTAGCTCAGGAGATCATGGAATGGTGAAGGTTGGAAGGGACTTTAAAGATGATCAGGTTCCAACCTCCCACCAGCCCAGGCTGCACAAGGAGTCTAGCTGTTAGCAGCAGACTGCTGGTTAGCATTGGTTAGTGCTGGATCTGTAGGTTGGTGGGTCACCTGGTAGTGAAGGCATTACCTAGACCAAGGCACAATCAGACTGTAGTCCCAGATTTTAGAGCTGTTTCTGCTGGCTGTGTCAGCTGCAGGCTCACAGATGATAGCCCATCTGGCATAATAAGCTTGCTGGGACAAAGCTTTCTCCTTAGAAAAAAAAAAATCCAACTAGAACACACCTGAGTCAGCAGAGTGAATTAACACTGATTCAGCATTTCATGCTGGCACAGTATCTCCAACCTTGTAGCAGGCACCCAAAGCCTGGATGTGAGCATTCAGTTCCACTAAACATCAGCTCTTTAACTCACAAAAGTGCCAAGAGTCTTTAGAGAAGATAATTCATGAATCACAAATGTGGGCCCTGCTTTGCCTCGCTCAGGGGCTCTTCTAGAGGCTTCTTGGGTATTAAAAAAATTGAACTCTCAAATCCCCTGGAGATCACTAGAGAGCTCACCCACGAGGCTGCAATAAATCCTGGCCTGCCCTTTGCTCGCTGTTGTCAGTCTGGTTTTCAGAGCTTCTGTGTGATCTCTTTTTCCCACTGTGTGAATTTTATAGGCAGGGATGGCTTAGCCCTGGTCCTCTGCTGACTCAGGGTGGCTGGTGTTTCTCTGGCAGTTTTCCCCACCCCTTAAAATGGCTGCAGTAATAATAGCCCAGTCAGGTAGGGTCCCTGAGGGATCATCCACAGGGTTTCAATCTGACCCAGGACTTTGCTTACAGGAAAATGTACATTTTCCTGCTAACCATGAAGACCTCTGTGCAGGTGCAAAGATCAGAGAGATTCATAAAATAAAATGCTTCAAATTACGTAGGGAACTAGCCTTATTTCCTTAAATTTTATAGCTCTTTCTGACCACACATTCCAGTGTAAAGTAGCATACTCTCTTTGGAATGATTATTGGCAGGGGAATGATCCTGCTGAAGCATTTGTTCTGGGAAAACAGCAGCACAAATGTGGAAAATATTAAAATGGATGTGTTAACGTAGAAATCATCCTAAGTGGGTGCATGTGGCTGAAAACTTGGGAAAATAAAAGCAAGAGTATGCAAATGGTTGGTTTGGGTCTTTAAAAAATATAAATAAGGAAATGAGGGCCTCTTGTGTTAAGCCAGGCTCTGGAGTAGCCTGGGGGCTGCCTGGAGTGACTCACAGAAACATTGAGGTTGGAAAAGACCTTTAAGACCATCAAGTCAAACCTTTAACCCTACTCTGCAAGCTCACCCCTAAACCATATCCCCAAGCACCACATCTATACGACTTTTAAACGCATCCAGGGATGAAGCAGAGGGATTTTGCCAGAGTCTAGCTAGGAAGGGCAGGTGGAAAGGAGATGAGAGGTGCTGTGGCCAGGATCCTGGTGGAGGCAGAGGTCGTGCGGGTGTGACAGAAGAGGGACAAACGACGTGCCAGGATGCTGGTGGGCTTTTGGCAAGGGCTTGTGGTATGTCTGCGGCGCGGTCCCGGGCAGGAGAGCCAGCGTGTCGCTGAGGGGGCTGCGAGTGCCCTCAGGGTCCCCGGGGATGGCGGTGCCGCCGCGGGCTGCGCAGACGAGTCGAATTCCCGCCTTTCACATTCCACCCCCGCTGCGCGGCGGGCTCCCGTCGCCCTGCGCGCCTCAGGCGGCGGCGGGTTTGAGAGGCGATGGTCGCCGACCGGCTTCGCCGTTCAGCGGGAGATCGGGACTGAAATTCGCACCCCAGCGGTGAGGGTGCGCTCCCCGGGGTTTGATAAAGGGGCTGGGAGAGTCGCCCTGGGGCAGAGTTTGAGCGCGGAGCGGGGGAGCAGCGGGCAGCTGCCTCAGAGGGCAGCACCATGGTGTGGTGAGTTTTCTGAGGTAATTCAGGGGGAACAGAATGAGCTTTGCAGAGGGGGTGCTGAAGAAACTTCGAAGGGACGCAGAGGGGATGTTTGGGGGTAAAATCCGAAATAAACTATAGCGGCCAGAATGAACATTTTGGAGGGAAAAGGTGAGGTAAGTTTGGGGCGGGGGGGGAGGTGTAGAGGGACAAAGATAACGTTGTGGACAGAAAACCTGAGGTAATTTAAGCAATGCAAAGTTACTTTTGGGGTTAATGTGGGGTAATTTAGAAGGGGAAAAGGAGCATTTCTGAGGGAAAGCCTGATGTCTCTCAGAGAAGGCAGGCAGCTTTTTTAGACAAACTAGAGTAACTTGGAGGGGACAGAAGTGACATTTTTGACAAAACCTGAGGTAATTAAGGTGAAACAAAGTGACCTTTTTCTGAGGGGTGAATCTGGAGTCATTCGGGGGGGAAAAAATGAGCATTTCTAGGGGAATGTCTGATGTCTCTAGGAGAAGGCAGGTGGCATTTTGGAGGGAAAAATCTAGGGGAACATAGAGGGGACAGAGGTGACATTTTTGACAGAAAACCTGAGGTAATTTAGGTGAATAAAAGTGAACTTTTTTGAGAGGTGAATCTTCAGAGGGCAGCACCGTGTTTTGGTGGATTTTCTGAGCGAAAAGCTGAGCTAATTGAGGGGGAACAGAATGAGCTTTATAGAGTGGAAGCTAAACTAACTTAGAAAGGACAGAAAGTGGACGTTTTGGCTGTAAAATGCAAAGTAATCTGTAGCGGCCAGAATGAACATTTTGGAGGGAAAAGCTAAGGTAAGTTAAGGGGAGACAAAGGTGACATTGTGGATAGAAAACCTGAGGTAATTAAAGTAAAGCAAAGTGACTTTTTTTAAGAGGGTGATTTGGGGTAATTTAGAGGGAAAAATGAGCATTTCTGAGGGAATGTCTGATGTCTCTCGGAGAAGGCAGGCAGCATTTTGGAGGGAAAATTTACAGTAACTTAAAGGGTACAGGGCTAATGTTGTTGACAAAACCTGAGGTAAATTAGGTGAAAGAAAGTGACCTTTTTTGAGGGTGAATCTGGGGTAATTTAGTGGGGGGAGGAAATTAGAATTTCTAAGGGTAAGTCTGATGAGTCTCAGAGAAGGCAGGCAGCGTTTTGGTGGGAAAAGTCTAGGGTAACTTATAGGGGACGGGTGACATTTTTCACCGAATACCTGAAGTGATTTATGTGAAAGAAAGTGACCTTTTTTTGAGGGGTGGATCTGGGGTAATTGAGGGTGGAAAAACTGAGCATTTCTGAGAGAAAGTCTGTTTCACATGGTGGGCAACATTTTTAGGCAGAAACTCGAGGGTAACTTGGAGGAAACAAAGGTGCAAGACAGCTGAAAACAAGGTCATGGAGAGAGATAAGATTTTCACGAAACAAAAACCATCCTTATAGGGTTAGAATCAAAATGATAATTTAGCAATGTTGTTATCCCTTGTTTAGATTTCTGTAGACCACACTGAACAAATTCATGCATATAACCCTTCTGGAGGAACAGAGTGAAGTGTCTACCAGAACTTGATGTTGAGTTCAGTAAGAGGCCTTTAAACACTGAATGTGCTGGAGGACTGGAGAGAGAATCCACCTGGGAAAGGGGAGGAGGAATGAAGCAAAAATGGGACTTGATGTGGCTGAAACAAAGAACAGAGAAAAACAGGAGGGCAGCTCCTACATTCAGCCTTGGTCTTGGTGTAGCAGTTAGAAGCAGTAACTACCCACCCTTAATTATGTCCTCCTTCCTTGGCAGAAGCTGATGAAAAGAAAGAATATGCATCGTGCAAGAAACAAGGAAAGAGTGAAGGAGAAGACAAGCAGCGTCGGGCTGAAGAGGGGGCGCGAGAAAGGCGCTCTGGGCAAAGGCACCTCCCTGTCCCCAGGGCGACGGTCACGTAAGAGCCTGGCAGGCACCTTTGGGCTGCCCTGGCCGCCTTTGTGCTGGGCGACCTCCCTGTAGGCAGGGCTGGGTCTTTGCTGTTGCTGTCGTTGGCCTTTTGCCATCTTGCTCCTTGGGCTGCCCAGAGAGTGGCAACCCTGTAAGGAGGGTGAGGATGACCATCTCTGCCCCCAAGGGGGGAAAGGGAGCTCGCTGGACTCCCGGGCCACCCTGTAAGCAGGGGAAGGCTCTTTCCCCAGCCCTGTCCTCCTGCCCTGCTGGCTGTGTGCCTGCTGGTGGCCTGTCCCTTGTGACCCCTGGAGTCAGGGTGTGTCGCAGCATTTTTCCCTTGGCCACTTGTGTTGCCCATTGGTGTGTTGAGGCCCCTGTGGCTTCCATGCCTTCCCAGACCCCTTGCCCGCCCTGGAACCAGGGCAGGGCCATTTCTCCCATCTCCTTTTTTGTGTCCTGTTGGCTGTATGCCTGCTGGTGGCCTGTCCCTTGTGACCCCTGGAGTCAGGGTGTGTCACAGGATTTTTCCCTTGTCCACCCATGTAGCCCCTTGGTGTGTTGAGGCCCCTGTGGCTTCCATGCCTTCCCAGACCCCTTGCCCGCCCTGGAACCAGGGCAGGGCCATTTCTCCAGTCCCCTTTTTTGTGCCCTGCTGGCTGTGTGCCTGTTGGTGGCCTTTCCCTTGTGACCCCTGGAGTCAAGGTGTGTCACAGGATTTTTCCCTTGGCTGCTTGTGTTGCCCCTTGGTGTGTTGAGGCCCCTGTGGCTTCCATGCCTTCCCAGACCCCTTGCCTGCCCTGGAACCAGGGCAGGGTCGTTTTTCCCGTCCCCTTTTTTGTGCCCCGCTAAATGTGTGCCTGCTGGTGGCCTGTCCCTTGTGACCCCTGGAGTCAGGGTGTGTCACAGGATTTTTCCCTTGTCCACCCATGTAGCCCCTTGGCGTGTTGAGGCCCCTGTGGCCTCCACGCCCCCCGTGGGGCAGGCCTGAGGCTTTCTTATCCTGCTCGCTGGTAGGGATGGCTTGTTTGCCATTGGCTGCGCAGGCCTGGCTCTCTCTTCTCGGCACTTGTTTGTGTTTGTCCTTGTCTTTGTCGGTGTGAGTGAGGAAACTTGTCCTTTAGGCCTCATTTCAGATCAGTGCAGCTTAGCTTAGGCTGCCCAGGAGAGAGAGCCCGGCTCTGTGCTGTAGAAGGGGCTTTTTCCCTCAGTCTGCGAGCGGAGGGAGGGTCCGGCCTTGCCCCTGTTTTTGAAGGGCGCTTAACTGTGGCGCTGGCCAGGCCCACCCGCCTGTAGTCAGGGCCTGGGTGGCTGCCTGTCCTGCTGGTGAGCTGCCAGCCCTGGTGACAGCCCTGTAGTCGGGGCATGTGTCATGAGCCATGGAGCCCTCTGTCCCCAGAAGCTGCACTGCCTGGTGCCGAGTCTGGCTCTCGTTGGTGTGGGGGAAGGCCGAGCTCTCTGGCTCCCTGGGGGCCGACCCGCCTGCAAGCAGGCTCCGGGTCTGGGAGCCTTTGTGCTCCACGGGCAGCCTGTGTGGGGTGACCGCCCCGCTAGCGGGGTGCGGGTCAGGGTGCCCCTGAAGCAGCAGAGAGAAGGAGCCTCCGCGGGCCTTTGGGCCCAGGGCCGCCCTGTAAGTCAGGGCCCGGGCAGTGCTTTGCAGTCCAGGCAGCGGCTGGAGCCCCCCCGTAAGCAGGGCTGTGGTGCCTCTTTGGCCGCTGCTTTGCACGCCCAGCTCCCTTTGCCCAGAGTGCCGGCCTCTGAGCCCAGCTCCAGCCCCGGCTGGCCCCCTGCGGAGCGTCGCTGTGGTGAGACAGGCAGAAGGAGGAGGGTTTGGCAGAGGTGGGGGTGCTGGGTGGCAGGGTTTGGGAGGGCGGGCGGCTGGTGCCTGGGGGAGGGAGCTCCGTGTGGGGGCCTCGGGGTCCCTGTTTCCTTCGGGCACAGGAGCTGGTGCTTCTCGGGTCTGTATGTCCTCTATTTTTTTTTTTCTGGTTTGTATGTGTTATCATCACGTATGATGATGATGCAGCGAGTTCCTCTTAAGAGCTTTCTGTGCACCTTTGTTCTGCACCTTGTTTGGTGCTGTTGCTTGTGTTTTTTCTTTGCGTGTTAGATGGGTTTGGTTTTTTTTGCAGAGCTCAGCTTTTATTCTCATTTCATTTTCTATGTTAAAGATGTTTTGTTGGTTTTGACTCTCAATATGTTTTTTCCTTTTTTTTTTTTTTGTATTACAGTGTTGTCACAAAGCAACTGGCCTCCAGTTTCCACCAAGATATTGTCTGTTCTGTCCAGGAGCAGCACCTGTGACTTGCTTTTTCCTCATGACTCAGTTTCACCTCTTTAATAAAAAGCTTCTTTAAACGTTATAGCGATTTTTATACCCCTCTTTTCTGTTACACTAGGAATATTGTACTACATGTTTTTGTTTTACCTGTGTGCCAGAAGATGTGGTTATTGCTGTTCCCTAGGACCTTCTGCCTTTCACCCGAGGTGCCATGAGGTGTTGTCCAGGTAGGTGACTTTGCTACACTACAATGGACACTTGGTGTGGCAGAGCTCTGAACCCACTCCTTCCTGTCCAGGGGTGTTCCAGTCCCTCTGGCTCTGTTGCCCTTGTGCTTATTTTTGTGTTTTATTCTGCAGTTTTTGTAAGTAATTCTCCAAGCCTAAAGTTACAAAAATAGTGCAGATCAGGGAGCAGTGAAGCGAGGGGTTTTTTGAGGAGCTGCAGCCAAGTGCTGGAGCATTTTGGGATCTCCAGATCCCAAAATCTTGGTGGATGCCCTGGAAAAAGCAGGTGTGGTTCTGCAACTGTGCGTGCCACAGCCTCCTTCGAGCTGGTTCCATTACAGAAAACCATCAAGTTGTGCCTTTACCATACAGGATGTTGTTGGGGTTTTAGAAGCAATACACAGATTGATGAGCCATGTAAATTATCTTAAAAGAATAGGAGAGTCACTCAAATGTAATGAAGTGCTGGCTGGCAGGGCCCCAAACCATGCTAGCAAGAAATGTTTAGCCAAGTGGTATGTAGCTTCTGAACATGCTCAAGCTCTCTAAGGCCATGTGGAGAGAATTCTTCCAGTAAAGGCTGTTCACTTTTTGCAAGAAAGAGGGGTTTTTTCTTGTTTATTTCTAGTAATGCTACTCAGCTCTACCCTTTTTCAGCTCTCTGTAGCAGAGAAAAGGGCCTCTGAGCCAAGCAGCTATGCTTGTCCCAGCATCTGGGTGGAGTTCTAAGTTCTGGGAATTAGTTTCCTAATTTTCAAGTTAGTAACATCATTTTATGAATCAGGCTTCTGCTAAATCTCCAATTCAACCCTCCCAAAACCTGCTTGCTGTTAATAACTCTGCTCCAGAGACTTGAGCTCTCTGGCTCGGTGCTTGTAACCCGGTGAGATTCCATGATTTTATAAGTATATTGAAGAGCCTTCACACCAGCCCAGCTCTTTACTTGGTCCCTGAGCAACTCCTCCATGGCTACAGTCACTTTTTTTTTTTTCCTTTCCCTTTCATTCCCAACTTTTACCCACACATTTGGGTTTCTCTTTATGGAACAGAGTTATTTTTGCCTGTGCTGTCCTTCTCAACGCTCCATCTCTTAGAGACCAGTATTTCAAACCAGAGGGTAGGCCTGGAGGTGGTATTTTTCTGTGGCAAAAGCTGATGCACAGAGGTATGAAGTGACACACTCTGTACCTGAAGGAGACACTAGAACTGGGGATGGGGGCCTTCAGAGAGTGGGGCTGGGCAGGTGCTTCTGGCAGGATCAAGGTTAAGGTTCTGGGCTGGCAGTGCTGCCTCTCTCTCTGTCCCAGTGCTTTGTAGTCCTTGTGGCTGGAGTGCTGAGGACTCGGGCAGGGAGCAGGGGGAAGCCCTTCCTGGCTCAGCCCTGGTACACACTCCCATTGTCCCTGCTAACAATGGGGGAGATGAGAGTGCTGGAGCCGATGACACAACCCCAAGTGCAGGGAGCAGCTGGTGGCTCAAGGGCAGCACTGTGTGTGCTGGGGGACAGTCCCTGCCCTGCCAGCACTGCCAGGGGGACAGCCAAGCCTGGGTAACTGGCAGCAAACCTACCTGCTTTCCTTTAACCTACCTCTCTCCACAGTGAGGAGCTTCCTGGCTGGCTTGGAGCACAGGGGCACCCTGCAGGCAGCTGCTTCCAGTGGCTCTTCTCTGGAACTATCCATGGGAACCTGTGTGGTGAGAGTTAACAATCCTGGCCTGACAGTTTCTTCATAAATAAGGAATTCTAATAAACAGTTTCTATTCCTTAAGGCCCAGCAAGTAGGTGGAGAAAATTGAGGGAAGCTATTTCCATGTTCTGTGGCTTGCATTATTCATTTCTCCTGAGACACAGAGGGGAAAGCCAGACTGGGGCTGGGCAGCAGCAGCAGTGCTGTGCTCTACACCCCTTTATCTCCCCATCATCTTCTGAGGAGGCTTCTAAGGGCTTCTCCTTTCACACACTGGTATATTATCCCAACACAAAGGGGGCTGAAGTTGTTCTGGCAATCAGCATCCTGTCTGAGGCTTCTAATGTTGCATAGCCTGGCATCAGCCCTCATAGGTACTTCCTTTGATTGCCATCTTAAGGGGGAGCAGGTGGCATGTCACAGGGTAAGGTGTTCAGCAGGTGGAGGAAGAGGTGAGTTTCACCATCTGAAGAGGCATCTTTTACCCGTTCAAACTCTCTGACCATATTAACTCCTACATGAAGAGTCCATGGGAGGTGGCACCCCTGCAAAGAGGCTGAAACTATGGGCCTGATGGGCCTCTCTGTACCAAGGTAGAGGCTACCACGGAGGAGCCCTGCAGACCAACCACCCTGGTGAGGCTGATGTGGCTGCTTGAAGCTGCAGCAGGAGCTTTGCCTGCCCCTGTTTTCTGGGGCTGCGTGCAGGAAGGAGGGGAGCACAGTCTCCTCCACCTCTGCTCTGTGCAGCAGTGCCACAAAGCCCAAGGGCTTCATATCTGGGCCATGCTACATATAGCATCCATGGGGCCTCGCTGGGCTCCCAGGGGCCAGTCTGTCCCTCCAATCAAGGGCAAAGCTCCTCTGCAGCCTCCCTTCCTTGTTCCTCCAAGATGGGGTGGGAATGGTTTGGCTGACAGCAGGAATCCTTTGCAGCCCTCCTGTCAGCTGGAGCTCTGGGGCCTGGCCAGCCTGCCAGGGGATGTGCAGGGGCAGGCACAGCTCTGCGAGGCAGGTGAGTGTTTCCATCAGTCAAGCCCAGAGCTGCAATCTCTGCCAGAGCTGCCAGATCAATAACACAGTTTCTCAGATGTCTTCCCTCACTTCTCCATTCTGTCACTCCCAGCTCTAAGGGCTTTGGAGGGGATGCCAGGGGTCTCTCCCCAGGAGCACAGTCCTCAGGTCCTGGTAGCTGGGGACCTCATATTTCCTCTCCCCAGCAATTAGCAGTGAGGGAGCAAATGGTTGCTGGTAGGGACCAACTGCTACGTGGGCATCCTGCTGTCATGCTTTGAGCAGGACCCAGAGTATTCTGCTGTGTGGTGATTCACGAGCAGGAGGGAGAGGAAGGGACAATCTGCTTCCCCTGTTTGGGGGTAGGCTGACAGCATAGATGCTGCTCCTCTTGGAAAGGAGGTGCCCCTGCCTTTCTCCTAGAAGAAGGGCATCCCCTGCAGCAGGATGTCCTTGGGGCAAGGCCAGGTTTCAATTGCTGCAGCAGCATCAGACATCTGAGTCGGTTCCTCTGCTCCCAGCCTGCCTGCTGCAGCTACTGGGGACAGTCCTTGAGCTACTGGGAGCAGCAATGCCCCTGACACCTTCCAGCAAGCAGAAGGGCTCTCCACATAACCCTGAATGTCTCTCCAGACAGGAGCAATTTGACTGATCCGACCTCCCAGGAGGGCTGTCTGTGCCCTGCCTCTGCCTGCTTGTCTGTCTGTCCTGCTGCATCACCCAACACCAGTGCAATCTGCACTGTGTCTGTTCAGCTGCCTCCTGTTTGTGCTTGGCTGTCTGTCCCTCTGCCTGACACCTGCCACTGCAAATGCCTGTCCTCCTCTCCATATTTCTCTGTCATTATTAGATTTTTTTTCCTCCCCACCCGTGTCTTTTCCTTTGGCCACTACCTGGAGGCCTCTGCATTAGGTTCAACTTGGGGACTGATTTTCTCTGGTTTGTAGAAGGTAGCCAGACTGCAATCTGCAGTGGAGGGACTATCCAGGCTGGAGAACCTCTGCAAGGAGCCTCCTGCAAATACCTAAGCAGGATGCTCACTGCCAGCACTCCACAGAAATTGCACAATCACGCCTGCCTCCACAGCACCACCAGCCAGGAATTTAAAGGGAGCTGGAACCTCTTGCAATGGGACTTGGGCAACAGCATGCCTCCAAAAGCCAATCCTTCCAGCCTGAATTCCCTGGTTGCCTATACTTGCATAGCTGGGGGTGTGGGTGGGGAGGAGAGACAGCTTGACTAGATGTGAGGCTGGATGTCAAGGGAACCCATGTGTGTGCACATGCATGTGCACATGGTTATGTGTGCTCCTCCATTCCAGCTGAGTTTGGATGCAGAACCCATGCTTGCATTTTTTCCCCCTAACAACAGCCAAAGTCCTCTCCACACCCAGCTGCCACAGGAAGGAGGGTCAGGTCTTTGCCCCCCTCATGGCAGCACCCTGGGAACCCTGCTGCACACACCCTGGGCATCACGTCCCCCCTGGCCAGCCTGGGTGTCTGGCCCTGCTCAAAGCAGCACACCCAGAGCCCACGTTGTGAGCAAGCAGCCAGATCCAAGATTTTGTAGGATTAGCAAAACTCTGCTGCACAGCCAGCTTGCAAAACCTCAGCACTCGAGTGTCACCTGGGATCAGGTTCTGCTGGAGCAGAATATGACTTTTCACATCAACTTTCACCGTGCCAGCCCTTTTTGCAGGGCCCAGCTAGGGGGTGTGGGAGGAGGTGAGGCCAGGCCAGGCCATCCTGCGTGCCTCTGCTCTGTCCTGGGGTGCCTTGGGACCTCAGCCCCCAGGGAGAGCAGCTCCCTGATGCTGCCCTCCTCTCCTGTTGTCTCCAGCTTGCCCCAGGAGAAGGGAAGAGGTCTTTTGTCAGGTTGCTTTCTGGGTTCAAAGACTTTTTGCCTAAGCAGCTCTGCTTAGTCCCTTCCCAACCAGTGATGGGAGCCTGTGGAAACCAAGCCCTTGTTGGTGTCCTCACTGCCACCTGTCCTGGGCCTAAAACTTAAGGCCTGTGGCCAGTGGCATTGCAGACAGAGCTGCCATTCCTGCCACCATTTCCCACCTGGAGGAGACCTGTGTTGCTTGGGTCTTTGGTGACTTGGTGCAGGCTGGCTTCATTGGACACCTGAGCATTACAAATTTGGGGAGGGGGAATACCTCCTCCCTCCTCAGCAAAGCCCAAACCAAGCTGCTCTTCCCACTTTTGGTGAACCCACCTTTCCTAGCAGAACATCATCTGCGTGGTGGGTGGAGGGTGGGGGGCTGGCAGCTCTTCTGCAAAATGAGGTTCTCATGGCAACAGAGATTTGCACCATCCCTGGAAGTGTTGAAGGGCAGGTTGGATGGGGCTCTGAGCAACCTGGTCTAGTGGGAGGTGTCCCTGCCCATGCAGGGGGGTTGGATCTAGATGATCTTTCAGGTCCCTTCCAACCCAAACCGTTCTATGATTCTATGATCTCTTGCCCTTTCCAGTTTGCAGAAAGAGGGGAAAGGGACCCGAGTGGAAAAGGGGCCAAACGGGACCCCCTATACCACCCGAGCCAGGCTGGGTAACCCCATCGCCCCCCGCCCACGGGGCTGCTTTCCTCCCGGGGTCCCCGCACGCCGCCCCCGCCCCGGGCTTGGGCCAAGCTCCCCGGGGGGCCCTTGGCGGCAGCATCCTGGAGCGGGGGCAGCCCCGCACAGGGGCAGGTTCCCCGTCCCCCCCCGCCCCGCGCCGCAGGGCAGGGGGCCGACCCTCCGTGACGCCGCCCGGCACTGATTTGCTGGGGCCGCCCGCCCGGCCCTTCCCAAACTGCGGGAGCGCCGCACCGCCCACAGCCCCGCCGGGCAGCACCGGACAGCGCGGGCAGCACCGGACAGCGCCGGCAGCCCCGCAGCGGGCAGCACCGGACAGCGCTGGGCAGGTAGGCATGGACCGCCCGGGCATCCCCGCTCCAGGCGACCTCCGCCCCGGGAAACCCCACACTCCGGGCAGCGACCCCCCCCACGACAGCCCCTTCGCGGGCAGCCCCGCTCTGCGCTGCCCCGCCCCGGGCAGCCCCCGCTCCGGCATCTCCCGCTCCAGTAGACCCCGCTCCGGCATCTCCCGCTCCAGTAGACCCCGCTCCAGCATCCCCCACCTGGGCAGCCCCCGCCTCCATAGCCCCCCGCCCTGGCGACCCCTCTGCGGGCAGCCCCTCCCCGCGCTGTCCCGCTCCGCGCTGCGGCTCTTCCGACCGGGTGGCGCCGAGGTTTGGCGGCGGGACCCTGCAGGCTGCTCCCCCCGCCCCGAGAGAAGGGGCATGGGCAGCTGGGAGAGGGGCAGATCGCTGGGGCCGCCGGCGGGAGAGAACGGGGAGGAGGGTCTGCAGCCCCCGGGCGAGGCGGCGGGACCGGGAGAGCCTTTTGCCCCTGGCGGGCTGGTAGGATGCTTTGCCCGCCCCCGGTCGCCGAGGAGAGGCTGGTTCTGGAGGGTTGCGGCCACCGAGAGAGATGCTCTCCATTTTTTGTCGTTGGTACCGGTCCTCCCCCCCGCCCCGGCTCCCCGAGGATCGGGACTGCGGCATTCCTCCCCGGGCACGCCTGTGCGCACGCACGCTGCCACCAGCTTCGCCTTGTGCCTCCGCTCCCTGCAAGGGGGGCAGCGGGAGCCCCGACCCCTCCTGCCCCTCGCAGGGCCCGAGCAGAAGTGCTGCCTGGCTCCCTCTTCCCTGCACACCCGCAGGCACCCCCTTTTTGCTGGCAGGCACCCCCGAGCACAGCCAGGCTGCTGGGGGCTCTGGGTTTCCCTCAGCTCTTCAGTCTGGCTTTCTTCTTCCCTAACACCAACCCACCTCCATCATCCCCACGGCCTGTGGGCACAGGGGGACCACCATGGTGTGGCCCTGAGCGGGTGGCAAAGATCACACGAGAAAGCTCTGCTCTGCAAGGGCTTGAGCTGCTCTGATGCTACCGTCTTTGTGAGTCCTGTCCCCTACACAAAGCCCCTGGGGATCATGCAGGAGCAAGAGCTACCTGGTTACGGGATCCAAGGACTTATGAAACCAGATCTGAATGCATATATATGGAAACACCCCTTTCTGGGAGCTTATTTGCACTGATTTTCTGGAGGAAAGCCTGGCTATGACCTAGATAACGTCCCAGGACATTCAAAGAGGAGTGAGCTGAAGCTAAGAAATGACAAAGAAAGGGACAGGGGCCAGTTTCGAGGAACCCAGAGGAGATTCAGGTCATCTGCTCCATCATGCCATTGCATTTGCAGCCTCTTGGTTCTGAAGACCAAACAGAAGGGAATTCTTCTTCCTGGCCAGCATTCAGGGTTGTGGACACAGTAATCTTTTGCAGCTTCGGAGTGAGCAAATGATTTTGGTATTTCCTCCTAGAATGTTATAAGAAAGACCCAAAAAATGCTAAGAAGAAAAAGCCAGCTGGCCGTGGTGCAGGCAGCTCCTGGCTTTTCCCTGGATGCTTAGCCAGGCTCAAAGGGAGCAAACTGGGGGTCTGCTGTCCTTTCTGACAGCCTGAAGTCCCACAGGGGTGGTAATTCACTCCCCCTCTTGGACCTGGCCCCACATCTCCAGCCTGCAGGAGGGACTGCAGGGCTCTCGGTGTGTCCTTCAGCCCTGGAGTCTGCTTTGCTGCTCCCCCACCCCCCTCCATTCCGCATGTCTGCAGCTGGATTCCCCATGCGGCTGCTTGGCTGGGCTGCAAACCTTTAATTGATTCCTCTTGGCTGGCTCAGACTGTCAGCAGCTCTGGGGTTTTGATGGCACATCCCTGGGCCCTGTACCCACCCAGACCAGGAGGCAGCCTGAAGGGAGCGGGGCACAGGGCCAGGGATCCTGAGGGTAGACTCTGCCACCCCAAAACCCTTCCACCCTGTGACTGGGCAGGCTCAGCTCCTGGAGAAGGAGTCTTGGCTCCCTGTCCAGCTGCTGTGTCCCTCCTTCTCGCTGCTCTTGGCCCCTTTCCCTCACTGCATCACAATGAGTCATCTTTGCTGAGCTCACCCGCTGGAGCTGCAGGGGGGCTGGCAGGCCGGGCACCCACCAGAGCCAAGGGAGGGTCCCTCACCTGGCAGCACATTCTTATGTCTGCTGTGGGGGATCCAGACAGGGAAAAGGGATCGAGGCTGGCATTCATTGCCTGGGGATATGGAAAGGTGATGCTGGCTGGATACACAGTGCCCAGTTCCTTGGCTCATTGGCTGGTTCCTGTGCAGTGGATCAGACATGATGAGCAGGCTACAGAGCATCATTTGTGTGAGAAGAAGCATCCTGCCCACCTGTGTGTCCATGTCTGCGCCACCACAGCTGAGTGCCAGAGCACTGGCCTGGCTGGACACCTCTTTTTCTCCCTTCCCAGGCTCCCCTCTCAGTGACAGCCACAGCTGGACACCTCAGCAGAGAGATGAACCCCACCGTGGGCATCGCTGTCATCCTGACAGGTACAGCCAGCAGGTGCACATCCCCTCCCTGCTCTCCCAGCCCAGAGCAGCCAGGCAAGGGCCAGGAGGCTGCACGGGCATCCTCAGTGCTCTCTGTTCCCTGTCCAACCCCTGCTTGCCTCTCTCAGTCCTCCAGGCTGCCCACTGCCAGATGATCAGGGACCTGAGTGCCTGCTTGCTGGGCCAGAGCCTGCGGGTGGACTGCCGTTACGAGAACAAAACCAGCAACCCCCTGACCTACGAGTTCAGCATCACCAAGGACAACAGGAAGCACGTCATCCAAAGCACCATCAGCGTCGCCGAGAACGCCTACCGGAACCGAGCCAACATCACCATGCACAAGAACCTGGTGTGCCTCTACCTGCAGAGCTTCACCACCAACGATGAGGGTGTCTACACGTGTGAGCTGAAGGCCACCAACGACTACACCGGCAACCAGATAAAGAACATCACTGTCATCAAAGGTGAGACGGGCAGTGCTGCCTGGCCTCAATCCTTCCTTCCCTTGGCAGGGACAGGAGGGGAAACCACAACCCCCTGGTGGTGTCCCCAAACCCTCCCTGAGCCCCATCAGTGTTTCCCAACCCTTACATGCCCTTCCTACTACAAGCAGAGCAGTCAGCCCCACAGATGCCCTCAGTCTGCCCCATCCTCAGACTGCTTACCCCTGCCTCTCTTGGTCCCCACTTTGGGTGCATTTCCCAGGTGTCCTCCCGCAGGTGATGCTTCATAGTCAGTCCCAGCAGAGGGGACAAGTCTGCTGGTGAAGGACTGAAGAGGTATGTGGTCTGGAACGGGAGCACAGTGGGGATTTTCCACACTTAGGTCCCACAGGAGCAGTCCTCCAGTGGCAGAGCACATTGTCTTACCTGGTGTCACCTTAGTGAGGCATGGGCAGGGTTCTGCTTCCCAGGATCCCTGTACCCCCAAAAGCTTTGCCACAGAATGGGAACAAGGTAGAAGGGGAACCAGGCAAGGAGCCAGGATGGGTCTTGCTGCAATTCTGGGGCAGAGACAAGGCAAGAAGCTGAGTCCCTGTACCCCTCATAGCACCCAACCTGACCCCTGCTCCCGAGGGATTTCATTGCAGCTCTTCCCTTCCTCCCCATTCCCTGTCCTCACAGACAAACTGGAGAAATGCGCCGGCTTCAGCCTCTTGATCCAGAACACCTCGTGGCTCCTGCTGCTTCTCCTTTCCCTGCCTCTCCTGCAAGCCGTGGACTTCGTGTCCCTGTGAAGAGCACAGCACAGCACACACGCACACACACACACACACGCACACAAACGCACACGCCCACACCGAGTACCCCAGCGAACCCGCCTCCCCCGCCGGAACGCAGCCCTTGGAAAGAGAAGCTGATGCATTTGGAAGAAGTGAAACCTCTCTGTGTTATCTCTATATATCCGTATATCTAACGCTAAACACCCTCCTGTGCCCAGACCCACCACCACACGCACACAAGCCCTGCTCCGAAGCGTGGGGGCGCCGCTAGGCAGCACCGCTTCCCCCATCGCACCTCCCCGCTCGCCAGGCTGGCTGGTTTGCTCCTCATGCTGGGAGCACTGGAGCCTCACCACCCCTCCCCACCCCTCCCCCGGCTCCTCCCCAGTCCATTTCTCCCGTCCCTTTAATTTTGGGGGTTTGCCTGTTCTCAAGTGGGGAAGACAGCTGGATTGGCAGGTAAGAGAGGGAGGTGGTGTGAGAGCGTGGGGAGGGGTCCCCTTGCTGGGTGCTGTGCCCGCAGCCCCTGGAGGAGATGGGGCTGCCAGGGTCCCCAGCCCGCCCTGCCTGCCAGCCAGATGACTTACTGATTTCTCAGCCTGCTCCTCTTGCCCTGAGTCACCCCAAGCTGCCACGATTGGGATGGAGCACGAGGCAAGTCCTGGCTCAGAGCAAACAGGGAAGAGACAGAGGAAGCAGGGGAGGCATGGGATGGTGCTGGATCCGGCCAGGTTGGGAGGAGAGAGTGGAGCAGGTCTAGGAGACACCCATAAAGTGACCCTGCCTCCTTCAGGCTCTTATGCGGCCCTGGGAGAGGGAGCTCCTTGCAAAAGGTGCTTTGGCAACAAGTTTTTCCTAATGTGTTTTTTTTTTACAGCTGAGCTGGAAGTGAGGCCTCCTCCAGACATCGTCTGGCACCTTTGGGTTGCCCGAGCCAGAGACACCACTTGTTCTCCCCAGGGACCAGCCCTTAGCTGTGACGAGAGAGTTGCTGCCAGCACCTGCTCACAGTGGAGGCAAGCAGAGCCTCTCTGAGCTAGCCACAGCCCTGCCTTCACCTCTGCTCCCCTCCCCGAGGTCCCCAGAGCTAGATCCAGGCAGGCTGGTAGGGACAGGGCTTCCCTATGGGACTGTGATCCCAAGGTCTCTGCAGGGGTCTGTCATTCTGTCTTCCCTGAGGAAACATCATCCCAACGTCTCTGCAGGGATCTGTCATTCTGTCTTCCCTGAGGAAACATCTGGGGGCCCTGATCCTTCCTCATGGCACACATCCACGTGCCTGGCTCTGGGTGGGCTCAGCAGCCTTCCCCCAGTGCAGTCTTCCACTAGTCCCACCATGCTGCTGGGAGAAGCCCATGTGCCCCCCTCCCTTCTCCCTCCTCCCTTTCAGCATTTCCCTGTCCCCATTTAAGAGCAGAAGAGGATCTACGGGCAGCCCGACCCTTGGCCACTGCCTCAGTAAGTCCAGGACCTTCCCAGGGGTCAACAAGAGCTGGGAGAGGGATGCTGAGCACAGCCCACATCCACCAGCCTGGGCCTGCCCTGATGCCCCATGGAACCCCAGGGGAGGGCAGGGGAAGATGCAGGCAGGAGCATTCGAGTCCATGAGGTGAACCCCAGCCCTTCTGAGCTCCCCGTGCAGCCTGGGCTGTGCCACGGTGGCTGACAGCCCCTCACAGCAGCTGCTCCCCTCTCCTTGCCCTTCTTCTCCAGACACCACGAGCTGCCTCCTGCTCCTGTGCCCCTTCCCTGCCCGTCCCTGCCTGCTTGCTTGCTGTCTAGTGCTGCAGAGGCCGTGTCTAGCTGAGGTCTGGCTGCTCCCTGGGCTTGCTGGTGAGCACTGGGGCAGGTGCAGAGCCCAGCCAGCATCTCCAGTCTCATTTTTTAGTGAACATTTGTAGTTGTTTCCACAGCTTGTTGTAAACCAAATTCTGTTAAGGGGGACAACAACAACAAAAAACAAACAAAAAAAAAAAAAAGAAAAGAAAAAAAAAGAAAAAAAAAGAAAAGGAAAAAAAAGCAACAAGAAACAACAACAAAACCTTATCCTCCAGGAGTGTTCCTCTATCTGCACAATAAAACTCTAGGTTGTGTGTTGGAGCCACGGCCACCCGTGTGTGCGGCGGTGGGGCGAGGGGCTGTGGTGGGGGTGGGCTGCAGGGAGGGCAGGGACAGCCTGTGCCCTCAGCCCCCTGGATGGGGGGGACACTTCCCGGGCAGCCCCAGCTGTGCCTTCTCCAAGGCCTCCAGCAGCTCCAAGCCTTGTGGAGTGAAGCAGGCAGGAGTCAGACTTGCCTTCCCCCAGGAGGGTGACCCCCTTCTGGAGCACAGACCCCTGCCCCCATCCCCCCTGCTCCCAGAGGCCCCCCCCCCTTCACCCCGTTGTGAGCTCAGGGCCAGGGCTGCTGCCCACCCTGCCAGCAGAGGGGCAAAGCAAGGTAGGTACCAGCAGTCATCCTGGGGCTGGTCCTGGCCCAGCTATCCTCCAGGGAGGGAATCGCCAGGGTGGGAGCACATGTGGGAGCAGGGCTGGGTGTGCTCCTGCCTGTGGGGCTGCCAAGAGCCCCCACGTCCTCTGGAGCAGCTGGAGCAGCCATGCACTGCTCCCTGCTCAGGGTCAGGATGGCACCCTGGGAGCTGGAGACCACAGGGCACACCCTTAGGTTGGGAGCAGGACTTGCCACCATCCTCTAACATCTCAGGTGACCCTGGAGCAGCCTCCCAGAGTGACACCCAGAGTCATCCCTTGCGTGGCTCTCCCTGTTTAAGGGCTGGAGCCAGGTAGGAGGGAGGAAAATGCCACTATAATTGCATCCCTCCTAATTACCCTTGGCAGGTGCTCACTGAGTCACAACCACCCAGGTGCCAGCGTCCCACCAGCCACACTGTCTTGGGTGGGTCAGGGTGGGGTGCCCCAGCGTCCCCGTGGAGCCATGAGGGGTGGGTGGTCCTGTGCCTGCACCCCCAGGCTGGCTACCCCATGCCCACCTTTGCTGCTGGCTTAGGAAGCTTGTCCAAGGGGACAAAACCCAGACCATCTCCTCTCCTCCCTTTGATGCTCTGCTCCAGACCTTACGGGCAGCCATGGACACCCCCCCTTTTCTGCCTCCCTGACCCCCACACCAAGTTGTGTCCCACCCTGCTCCCTCGCTCAATCCTCCCATCCATTCTTTCCCTTCTGGGCCCCCATCTCCCTCCCAAATCTCTCCCTTCCCCACACTTACACCTCAGTTACCTTTCTTCATTCCCACACCCTCCCCTTCCTCCACAGCCTCCTCTTCCAGCACCCCCTTGCCATGGGCCACCAGCCCCCTTGGGTTCACGTCCCCTTTAAGCCTCCCTGAAGCTGGAATGCGAGAGGAGCATTTCAGAGCCCTGTGAGGTCAGATAAAGACACTATATTTATCCAGCCCGTAACCTGAGCCCTGAATTTCTGCCATGGTGTTTTTACGTGGCCCCACAGCCCTCCAGCTCGGCCCCCTCTGGACATTGCGTCCATTCCCTGCAGGCTGGAGGAGCTGAGCTGTGGGTTTGGCCTGTCCCCTCAAAGGGCTGGGTGCTGCCAGCCCCTCCACATCGTTCCCTCTCCTCCAGCCCCAAAGGGAGTGCTCCGAGGAGGCAGGATTGGCTCAGACCCCCGGGCACCACCCCATGTCCTCTGCCACGCCAGCCTCCTGCCCCTGACCAGCCACCAGCCACCCGACCCACACACAGGTGAGTGGAGGGGGCACCGTGGGGACACTGGCCCCAGGGAGGGGGCTGCAGCGTCAGGGACTCAGAGGTGACAGCAAAACTGCCCCCTTCGTCCTTCAGCTGGGTAAAACCACAGGGTTTGCAGCCTCTAGGGGATGTTCAGAGTTCATCTGGCAGCTCTTCTCCACCAAGCCACACTCCCTGGCACTTTCCTTGTCCCCCAGCATGGGCAGAGCTGCGTGCTCATGTGCTTCCGTGGGGTCCCTTCTTTTTTTCCACCCACAGACCTCAAAGCAATAACATGCCCTGAGTCTTACATCAAGGTTCCCCATGGGTTTGGGGTTTTACTGCCTGGGGAGTGACCCAGGAGCGATGAGGAGCAGGTTCTGCTGCCAGGTGGGGATGTGTCAGCAGCACAGAGTGAGTCCAGTGATGACTCCCTGGCTGGCACACGTGGCTTGAGTTTGAAGGGTTCTGAGGAGCAGTGGCTGGTAGGGAAAGGACCCTGGCCAGGCTGGTCCTGGCTGCATGCATGACCTTGGGCAGGTCCTGTCCCTCTGGGGTGTGCGAGTGGTGGGGAGCAGTGCTGGAGCCAGGGTGGCTTCTCCCTGGGTGCTGGAGCAGGGCTGGGAGAAGAGCTGCTTGCAGCACCCCAGGGCACTGGATTCTCCATCTGCTGGCCCAGGGCACCCCTTGGTGATTCGGGCTCCTTTAGGGAGGAACATTCTCCCCAGGGCTGTGTGGGACACCTTTCCTAAAGGGAAATGCAGATACACAGAAGGATCTCTTGCCTCTTCCCCCTTGGGGAATGGGCAGCAGGGTGTCCCACCCCTCTGGCACTGTCAGGTGGACACAGAGCCCCTCCACCCCAAACCACCCACAGGCTGGAGCAGGCAAGGTGCCTCACGCAGGGTTCACCCTCAGGGTTCACCCTCTGCTGTTACGGGCTGGAAGCTCCAGTGTAACCTCCAGGCTGGGACATTGTGTCTCAGAGGACAGAGGGACACAGCTCCAAGCCTGCGTAAGCAAGAAGCAGCTGTGCTGTAACACCTTGGATGGAACCAGAGCTGTGTAAGCTGAGACTGCCCTGGGGCTCCATGGCCACCGAGGGGACAGCTGCCACCAGGCCACAGGCAGGAGGGCTCCAGCAGAGGACAGTGGCTGAAGAAGGAGCAGAGTCTTTGCTGCTCTGCCTCCAGGGAGAGGGGTTTGCCTCCCAGCTTTGTGCTGAGCTTCCCATGGGGAAGGCTGCTGGAGCTGGTGGCCAGGACAGGATGCCCCAGCAGCCCCAGCAGCCCCATGGTGCCCCAGCTGCTGGTCCCTGCCCTGGCTGCTGGCCGGCCACGTGCTGACCGACCGGACATTCCTGTGCCTCAGCTTCCCCTGACAGCCCGGGAGGATGATGAAGGTGCAGGGAGGCCTGAGTCAGCCATGCCAGCCCCAGGGCTTCGCCAGGCAGCAGGAAAGCTCAGCACTATTAACAGGCAGGGAGGGGCCAGGCAGGTCAGGAAGGGAGGGGAGGAACCGGGGTTTTCTCACACCCCCTCAGCTCCTCCGGCTCCTGGGACGCTCCGCTCTCCCGCAGCCCCGGGGTCGGCTCTGATGTGAGATGAGGACTCGGCAGCGCAGGCAGCCCTAGCAGATGTGGCAGTCCTCCATGGTAAGACCTTTCTTCCCACAAGGGCGTAGGGCTAGCAGCTGTGTCCGGGGCAGGTTCCCCATCCTGGACCCCACATCCCTCCATCGGCTTCCTCACATCCCCAGGGCACATGTTGCCCTGTGGAGACCTGTCCCACCGCCAGAAATGACCAGCTGCCCTCCCGTCCCGAGCCAGAGGCTCTCCTGGGAGCTGCACACCCACGGGAGCTGCTGCTGGTGCCAGAGGTGGCACGGCACGGTGGGAGGGGACAGGCACTGCTGGCAGCAGGTGGTGGCACAGGGTGCCATCGACATCACAGGCTGGTGGCATGGGGCTGTCCCAGTACTGTGGTGCCTGTCCCAAGCCCAGATCATCTCTGGGATGAGGTGATCCAAAAGGGAACAGGGAGCTGAGGCAGCTGAGAGTGGGTTCCATGCCAGGCTGCTCCGTGTAGCAGCCAGGCATGGGCTCCCTGAGAGCACAGGGGCTCCATTGCTCTCACTCTGGTGCCCATGGGGGATGCCAGTCCCTTGGCCAGGGTCCCACATCCCTCTGAGTGAACTTCCCCACAGTGCATGTGGAATCCTGGTTGGCAGAACCACTCCTGCACCCACCCTGTGCCAGCAAGGGTGGCCACAGCCCGGCCAGGAAGAGCTGGGTGTTTTGTGGAGTACTTGCCTGGGAGCAGATTATTCACCCCTCAGCCTCCATTCCCAAACAGGTCTGTGCACTCCTCCTTCCTCTCGCTTGTAAATAGTTTCCTCTCCTCTGTGGGATGATTGTTCCCTGGGCAATAACAACAGCAACTGGGATGCAGCTGGATGGCTGGAAAGCCAGGCTGCCAGCCAGGAGGCCACGGTGGCTTGGATAGTGCTGCTCACCACCACCTCTTAAAAACATCCCTGGGGCACTTCCACACCAGGATGTGGCTGGGAGAGCTGACACTACAGGCACCTCACCCCGTGTCCCAGGGTCTGTGGAGCCAAGAGGCTCGTCCCTGGGATGCAGGGCTCCTTCCTGCCACTCCGGTTTCCCAGGGATCACTTTCGGCTGCCTGCCATGGAAAATGCAGGACACACACACTGTGGCTGCGGCAGGGAGGCTCGGGGAGGGGGGGTCCCACTGGGGACTGGCATTCCCCGGGGGTTCCTGGGCTCTGATCAGGAGCCTGAGTCCCCCCAGGGTCAGGCAGGGAATGATGCTGTAGGGGATCCTCTTGCGGGGGATCCAGCACCTGTCTCCAAGCCTGGATGTGCAAGGGCCGGGCCAGGCACCGTCTCCGGCACCTCCCCGGCTTGGAGCCGGGCCAGAGCCCGCCCCGGCTGGGCTGGGAAAAGCCTCTGAATCAGGGTCATCTCCCGGGTGACTGGAGACTCGGAGCCACATGAGACACTGTCCTGCCAGGGAAGGGACGCCAGGCACCCAGGGAGCTGAGCTCCATCAACGCCAGGACAGAGGAGCTCGGCTGGGGTCCTGCCCACCCCAGTGCCAGCCACAGCCCCGGCACAGGTAGGGAACCAGCCATCAGCCCATCAGCCTGGCTGCCCAGAGCAAACTTCCCTCTGACTCCAGACAGCCTGCAGCCCCCCCACACCCCCCCCCCAGGGGGTCTGGGTGGTCGTGGTTGCACGGAGGTCTTCACACACTGCCTGGTGCTGTGCTCCCAAGTGGGGAGCAGGGATGGATGGCGAGGACTCCTGCACTGACTTCCTGAGCTTGCCTCAGTTTCCCTCTCAGCCAAAGGTGGTGTGTGTTAGCAGTGAGCTGGAAATGCCAGCCCCCTGCCAAGCCCTGATGCTTCCTCTTGATAACCAGAGGAAGGTGCTGGGCTGGCTGGATCAGTCCATCCCCCCTGCCTATCTCAGCAGAGTTGGGCCTAAGCATCATGAGTGTGATTAGGCAACTGCCTCCTACCTGGAGGAGGCACTGGAGACACCTCTCCAGCCTCAGGAGTGGAGCAGTCATAGAATCATAGAATCATAGAATGGTGAAGGTTGGAAGGCACCTTAAAGATCATCAGGTTCCAAACTCCCTGCTATGAGCAAGGACACCTCACACTGGACCAGGCTGCACAAAGTCACAGGATGGTGTGGCAGGGCTGGGACAGAGGTGACTGCTGCAGTCCTTGGCTCTGGTGACTGTGGGTGCTGGGATGCTGGGTGCCTGTAGCTGTGCTCTGGGGCTCCCTTCTGTGCTATTGGTGCCTGAAGGCACACAGGTGGCAGTGCCAGCTGGCTCCTGCTCTCCAGGAGGGCTGGCAGGTGGCAGGAACCATGATCACACTGCACCCCACAGCTTCCCCTGCACCCTTAATCCCCTGGCTTCCTGCTGTTGGCTGCCTGCCCCTCCCTGGGTCTCGGGGCAAGGAAGGAGCCAGTGAGCTACTGGGTGGGTGCTGATGGTGGGTGCCCCATTGTGCTGACTGTGGCCCATGGAAGCTGACCCCTGGGCTCTTTATTTGCAGTCGATGCCTCCAGGAGAACCTACTGAGCCCCAGCCTCCAGCATGTCCCAGCTCTCCTCCACCCTGAAGAGGTACGTTGACTCCTCCCGCTACGCCGAGACCACCTACAGCAAGGTGCCCAGTGGCTACAGCTCCTACACCTCCTATGGATCCACCTTGGCCACATCCTACGCAGACAGCAACAAAATTGGCTTCAAATCCAGCTACCTGGCCTCTCCCCGTTACCACCACACGGGGCTGTCCCCAACCAGTGGCTATGACAGCAGCCGGCTGCCCCTGTACCCCGACTCCAGCATCCACCTGAGCCCCACGTACCTCCGCCCCCAGCCCCGGCCACCCAGCGGTGGGCTGAGTGGAGGTGGGTGCTACACCTTTGCAGGGGCCTCCAGCAGCCCCACGGGCTACCTGCCCACCACGTTACCTCTGAGCCGTCACAAATCCATCAGCCACTCGGACCTGGCCCGGGAGTTTTCGGGGCTGCACACCTCAGACAGTGCCTACCCACCCAGCCGGGGCCACCAGGAGCTGGGCACCCTGCAGGGTCTCTACCAGGCTGCTGCTCACTCCGACTATGTCCGTGGATACCTGGAGAGCTATGGGAGGAAAAACAGCCAGGGCAGCCTCCCCACTGGCCCCCTCAGCCCTGGACAGGCCACCCACGGCTCTGCCCTGCCACCCTCGGGGACCCGCTGTGCCAGCCAGCCCTGCGAGAGGAATGATGGACACTGCAACGTGCCCACCCAGGACCCCACGGTACGTGGTGCCTGCTGGGGGTGGGGGACAAAGCCAGGCTGTGGTGGGGTGTCTGGTCTGTGCTCACTCGTGCCGAGCTCGGGATATCTTGTGAGCTCTCCCTGGGGAATCTCGGTGCACCGTGCCTCGGTTTCTGCATCTGTGCCACTGCTGACTCTTCAGGCTGCCCTTGCTGGCACAGCAGTCCTGGGCCAGAGCTGCTGAGACAGCCGTGAGCGGGCGGGCAGGTGTCCTCTGTGGGGCTGTGCTCCTTGCTGCCTGCACCCCTGGGAGCACACGCAGCTCACACGGCTCCCCACGGGCACCCTGGGGCTCTGTGCTCCTCACTGCTCCCACCCCCGGGAGCACACGCAGCTCACAGGGCTCCCCACAGGTGCCCTGAGGCTGAGGGTGCCCGTGTGCTGGCAGGAGGGTGTGCTGCACCTTCCTGCATGTGTGTGTGACAGTGAGTGATGGCACCTGCCCGGGTGCACACGTGTCTGTGTAGGGTCACATACGTGCACCGTGCCAGTGCCTTGTCCCTGTGCAGCTGGCTGTGCCCGCAGCCCCTGCACTCTGCTCGCTGCCAGCACGATGCAGGGCTTGGAGGGTTTCCTGCTGCCTTGTCCCAGGAGACACCCAGCTGGGAAAGCGGGTTTGGCAGGTGCTGGCTGTGGCACAGTGACTTGGTGCCCAGCTGCTGGTCAGGCTTTTCACCCGTGCCGTGATGCCTGATCCCTGGCACTGTCTGCTGCTGCCATCTTGGGGCTCTGTGCCCCTGCCCCAACATGGGCCATAGCAGCCAGGGAAGTGGCAGTTTCTCCATGGCAGTGGCTGCTCTGTACAGCATCACTCGTGGTAGCAGGGCACTCAGTGCCCCAGGTATCAATGGGTGCTGCACCATCCCCAGAGCCTCAGCCCGGGCTGGGAGCAGGCACCACGCACACAGCCCGGCTCCGACGCACAGGGGAGCAGCCTGGTAATTTTCCATTCAGGTTTCCTTCCAAGATCTAGTCAGGCTCTGCCCGTGTTGTCTCCCACTCTCTTTCCAGTCTTCATTCACCCATGGTAGAGGCTGCTCTGCCTTCATGCACAGTCAGGCCTGTCCATTGCTTCCATGGGGCTATGTCCCACTGTCGTCTGCCAAACTGGGAGGATAAGAGCTGGGGGTTTTTTTTCTGAATGAGGAGGAGAGGAAGCTCTTTCCCTTTCCTGCCAGTGCCCTCACATCTCTCCCTGTGCCCAAGGCCTGGGAAAAGGGCACAGCTTGGAGGTTTGGCCCATGCCCTTAGCCTGGGGTGGCACAGCCAGCACATTTGGTATGGAGGGGAGGCAGCCACTCCTGCCTGCCACATACCCAGGACTGGAGCTCAGCAAGAAAGGTCTCATCCCTGTCCCTCTGGAGCTGTCCCAGAGGGCTGGCTCCCCTCTTCCCGCCCCCTGGCAGTCACTTGGGTTTTAAACACCCACTTGAGCCCCCAGGCATGAGAAAAGGAGCAATGGAGGGGCTGTGGCATCACAGACTGCTGCCAGCATCTCGCCTGCCCCTTCCCCAGCGCCCTCCACCCCAGAACCAGCTGCACCACATGCAGTGCCCTGCCCTGGTGTGGCACCTCCTGTGCCCAACCTGCCAGGTGACTGGCCCCCAGCCCTGGGGCAGGGGAGCAGGTTGGGGGGGGCCAGGTGAGTGGAGGAGTGGTGCTGTGGAAGCCAATTCCTGCCTCCCCCTCGCAGGCCATAGCATGGGGAGACCAAGGGGAGATCCAGCAGCAACTGCCAGCCACAAGCACTCACTAAAGCCACTGCCACCACTACTAGGACAAGGTTCTACCCCCCCCCCAGGTGCCCACTCACTGCTCTGATGTGGGTGCTAGCCTGCTGCCATGGGATGGCCATGGAGCAGCAGGGGCTCCTCCCAAACCACAGCCCTGTGGTCTGCATGTGAACACCAGAGCTGACAGGTGAGCAGGGGCTGGGAGCTGGCACAGGGTGCTGGGGTGGGCACCCGTGCCAGGGCAGGCAGGGAAGCTGGATCGGTGACACTGGCTTAGGTTTCCTAGGTCCTTTGATGGACACACCTGCAACTTTCCATTCCTGTGCTGCTTGCTTTTTTTTTTTTTTTTCCCCAAGCTGGGAAGCAAATGTACCGATCGTAAAACAGACTCGGGCGCCTGTGGTCATGCTGGGTGCCGGAAACAAGAACATGGTGCAGCCCCAGCACTACCATCGGTTCTGCCCCATTACCCAGCCCTGGGGGCAGTGCCAGCAGCACCTGCTCCCACCGGAGCCAGGGCCTGGCAGGCTGGCTCAGAGCCTTTTCCCATCCCTTCTTCCCCGGCCACCTCCTGCCGCTGCGCCACACAAACCACCATCCAGAGGAGTCTGCAGCCAGCAGGCCAGGGTGCCCACATTTGTGCCCGCCCAGACCATCACTTTGTGCTTCAGTTTAACGTCCTGCAGGGCAAAGGGAGGAGCAAGTGGCTGTGCCCAGCAGGAGCAGGAGAGGTTGGCGGAGGGGCAGGACCGGAGCTGTGCCGCCCCATTAACCACCCTGGGTGAACATAGGGTCAGAAGGCCAGAGCCACCCACAAAATCGCCGGCAGCTCTCCACAGCCCCATCCTGAGCAGCTGACGTCTCTGGCCTTCAGCCAGCCCTGGCCCTGCTTGCCTTCGTGGTGCCAACTGGGCCCGTGGCAACCTCTGCCTGTGGCAGAAGGTCACCGCTGCAGAGGGGACGGCTGAGGACAGGGAGCTGGCTCTGAGTGATGCCTTCTCACCAGGGCTGTCCTTCTCCCTCCTGCTCCAGCCTTGCCCACTCTGGCTGGAGGGGAATTTGGTCCTTGGCCCAGGGCGGCCAGTGTCACTGGGGCATGAGGTTTGGTACAGGATGTGGATGAACACCACCCCTCTTGCTGTGGAACCTGCCCTGCCAGCACGGTGCATCCCTAGGGAGAGTGCAGCACCACCACCCTGCAGGGTGCCTGGGGCAGGCTGCTCACCGGGGCAAATCCTGCCCGCAGGCTACCCACCCTGCTGCAGGGCAGGGTGGCAGGAGCCCTGGGGAGCTGTGCCATGGCCCCGGCTGTGACCTGTGGGGCTGTGGGAGTGCACTGCAGGGCACCCACGCAGTCTGTGCAAGGCCAGTGGGGCGTGCACCCCCTTGTGCACGCTGTGTCCCTGCCTGTGTATGGTGTACACACCACGGGGTGTGTACATATACACACAGGCGTGCACACGCAGGCAGGGATTACGATAAGCATCCTGTTGTGATGCAAAAAGCCCTGGCCCTGCAGATGAATAACGCTGCAAGATGCCTCCTCAGATATTTTTGCCGGTGCCAAAAATAGTCTCCCTCCCTCCCCCCCCCCCTCAGCCAGCCCCTCCACCGGCTGTGCCGAGCTCGCACAGCAGGCAGGGGAGGCTGTATCTGCAGCAATTAAGATTCAAACAGCAGCCACTGGCTCGGGATTGGGGGTATATTGGTGGGGGCTGACATGGGAGGAAAGCAGGCTCTGCTTCCATGCCTCCAAGAAGCCTGGTGAGGCTGGTGACTCTGGCTGTCCTCGGAGCGGCCCGGCTGCGCTCTCTGACTCGGTTGCCCATGGAAATTTCCCCAAAGTGGGCGGGTAAGACACCTGGACACGGGCAGCAGCCGCAAGGCTCCGCCGCTCGCCCTGCTGCGGTCAGAGAGGTGAAGCAGAGGGAGACGCAGGACTGGGATGCAGGACACCCGGGCTCCCTGCCAGCCTCCACCTCTGCCCTTGCTGCAGGAGAGGAGCCAGAGCTCTGCCTGCTCTGTGCCTCAGTTTACCCAGCACTCAGTGGGGAGATGCCAGGTGGGGTCTTTGTTCCGTATTGGATTTAGGGGGAGTTTTTCCCCGATTAAATACCCTCTGAGCTTGGTGATGATGCATCCCCCAAAGAGAGGGGGTATGCACTGTCTGCTGTTGCAAAATGCCCCCAAAACGGCACTGCTTAGGAGCCTGGAAGTCAGTCTGCAGGGAAGCCACATGCCTGCGAGCCCCACAACCATCTCAGCCCTCAGCCCCCCACTGGGCACAGTCACCCTGTGCACCCATATGCTGTGCCAGTGTCCCAGTTTTACCCAGCCAGATTCGGTGAGCGACCCCCAGCTGGGGCAGACCCCGCTCTCTGCCAAGCGCCCACCCAGCTCTCGCATGGGGCCAGCGCCGTGCTGGGAGCACGGCGTGCCGGGGGCCGGTCCCATCAGCCCCGTTCCCGGGAGCACAGTGCTGGGGGGCCTTGTTCCCTCCGTGATGCCAGCGCGGTGCCGGGGGACGGGCCCCCCGAAGAGTTCCGCCGCCGAGATGGGGTGTAGGTGGCCGGGGCTGCACCGGGGCGCTGCCTGCACCCCCTCCGGGACCCGGTGCCGGGCTCCGTGTGCCGGCAGCGTGTCCCGGGGGCACAGCCGCCCCTCGCGGGCCCCCCTGGCTCCCGGCTAGGCTGTACCACGCGTGTGCGGGGGGGGGCTGGGCCGTCACGGAGCGCGGCTGCCGCCTCTCCTCCCATTTGATGTCAGAGCCGCTCAGGTGCCGTCAGCTCCAAAGCCGGCACCGGCCCCGGCATTTGCACGCCCGAGCACGGCGAGCCTGGGTGCCTGACCCCGTGCCCCAGGATTCAGCTGGCTCCGGGAGAGGGCTGCCGGCTCGGCACCCCCTGGCATCCCCCCGCCCGCGGCTGGCCCTCCTCCTCTTGTCGCCGTGCCCGCAAGGGCCATCATGAGGGACTCCTACACGGTGACGCTGCCCGAGGAGCCCCCCGCGCTCCCCGACCTTCACAAGGACCTGCGTCCTCGCACCTCCATGCCGGGGTCCCTCTTGGTCTCCACCTTCGTCGGGCTCGTCCTCAACAAGACCAAGGTACGAGCCCTGCGGCTGCCTGCAGCCCTGCCCTCCAGCTGGGGGGCAGAGAAGGGGGCGTGGGGAGAGGGCAGCCCCTGCCCTCGCTGGGGAGCATGGGGTACCCCTGCAGCATCCTCCTTGCTGGATGATGGGCTGCCTGTGGGTGGGTGACTGTCCTGGCTGGCCATGGGGCCGGGGTGGCCCGGTGTCCTGCAGGAGGGGCAGGGAGCAGGTGAAATCACATGTGAGGACACTTGGGTCCCTGTCCCAGCCCTGCCCCTGCAGTGACCTTGGCCAAGTCTCAGTGCCCCAGCCTACCCACGGCGAGATAGGGGCTCCTGGGCATGATAGCCCCTTGGCTCAGGCCCCCAGCCTGAGCTTGGCTGTCCCCAGAGCCACAGTGCCAGGGCAGACCTCTGCTGCGGGGACAGCAGAGGCGGAGGGCAGGGTCTTGGCACTTATGTAAGTCTGGCTGCTCTGGCTCTCCTGCTGCCCCAACAGACACTTGACATGTGGATCTGGATGGGGCAGGACAGTACTGATCTTGTCCCTTGTCTCCATCCCCTGTTCCCTGTCCCCCTCCTGCAGTGCAGCCTCAGGGACTCCCCAGCCACCGCCGCGTGAGCCAGCTCTCCTTCGCGGCCTCTGAGCAGTGCCGTGTCCTAGATAAAGCCCTGGATGGGCAAGGGGGATTAGCTGGAGTTGAGTCACCCAGGGAAGGCAAAACCAGCAGGGGGAAGTAAGATCTCAGTGCACACAGGCTTGTGCCATCTTTTGGGAGCACCCGGGCCCCCCCTCACCCCAGACTCAGTCCTCCCCTGAGGTTGCTCCAGGCTTTGGGAGGGCAGCCCTGGCCTGGCCAGGCAGAGGGAGAATGCCACATCCATGGGGAGGTTTGGCCAAGCATCAGTGGGACATTCTGGTCCCTCCTGGCACACAGTGGGAGCTGCCCAACCGGGGCAACTGGACGAGCAGCATCCTGGTGGAGATGTCTGGGGCACACTGGGGCAGCTCCCAGGAGCTGCTGGTACCCCTTCTGCCCCAGCCTGCTGGCACCCCTTGTCCAGCTGAGCCTGCACCCTGGCCTGGGGGTCCTCACCCGGGGATAAGTGGTGGGGTTGCCTGAGGCTTCTGCACTGCCACCTCCTGTCACTGACAGCCGTGGCCAGCCACAGCTGGGGACACCCCTGTGCACTGAGGGGACACTCGTGTGGCACACAGGCCACCCGGTCAGTTTGGCAGAGCCACATGTCCCCACCCAGGGTGGCCAAGTCCCTGCTGGTGCTGGTCCCCCTGCGGTGGGTGATGCCTGCACCGTCTCTAAGGAGCACGTGTAACTGGATCTGGGTTATTTTGGGCTGCTGTCAGGGCTGGGTGCTCAGCACCTCCCACACACACACCAGCTGCTGCTATTTTGGAGCTGCTGGGCCCCCTCCCCTCCTCTCCTCCTCCCCCTCCTCAGGCTCAGGGTGTTTGCCTGAGGGTCCTTAAAACCTGCTCAGACTGGGGGGCATGATTAACTGTCTGACCCTGTATGTCCTGTTGGCCCCTGCTCCGGGCAGGGCTCTGATGAGGTTCACCCCACCACCACCCCCCTCTGTGCCAGGCTTGCATCCAGAGCTGGGAGCAGGACTACTGGGCTCCCACCACTCCTCCCCACCAGCATCTGGTGCCCATGTCTCTGCTTGATGTGAGCCTGGCCAGCTCAGGTAGCACCTGGGTCCCTGGAAGAGCCCCATGGCACGGGCACTGCACAGCCAGGCCAGCAAGTGGTTGGGAGGGCACTGCTGGGCACACAGCCCAGTCCCCCGGGCTGGCTGCTGCAGGGCTGGGCTTGCACTTTCCTAGGTGGACTTTATCCGGCGAAACAGCCGTGCCAAAGTCTGGGCTGTGCTTGTGCAGGGTGTCCTGGAGGGGACACCCAGCATGGAGGAGGCAGGCAGTGGTGGGGCACTGTGTATCTCCTGAAGCCGTGGGGCAGGCATGGGGCACTGCTGCCCCTGAGCTTCCCAGGGCACTGGGCTGGCAAGGGGAGGGAGCAGGGGTGGCTGGCGTGGCTGTCACCCAGGGCATGGGGCAGCAGTGTTGTCAGGCTGGGAGAACTTTGAGCTCTATATGTTGTCCTGAGCAGCAGCAGCAGCCGGGTGAGCAGGATGGGGCAGACCAGCCACGGCTTCCCACTGGGTCCTTGGCCACCATCCTGCATGCAACTGGTGCAGAGAGCAGCTGTGGTGCTGGCTCTGTCCGTGATGCCCACAAGGGGCTGGGGCCTCTGCTTGCACTTGAGGGTCAGCTCGACATGGATGTCAGTGGCACCGTGGCCTCAGTGGGCTGCCCACAGGCACAGCCAGCCTGTGCCAGGCTCTGTCTCAGCCCTGTTCCCTCTCTCTGCAGAGCTCCAAGGTGGTGCAGGGCTTGACTGGTCTGCGGAACCTCGGCAACACGGTGAGTGCTTCCCCAGGGTCCTGGCCGGGTGGCCCCAGCTCACACTGCAGGCACAGCTGTAGGGTGGTGGGGAGCCCTGCCCCTTCTCCTCGCCCCCACAACCCACACTCTCACCCCAGCAGCTCCCTGCACCCCGCTCCCAGTGGTCCTGGCTGAGGAAGGGGTTCCCATGCTCTGCACTACTTCCTCCCTCTCCTCTGCCCACCCACCCCAGGTGTCCCCTTGCCACCGCCTGCCTCCTCTGCCTCCCGTTGCCATGGTTTTCTCTTCTGCCTCCCCCAGTGCTTCATGAACTCCATCCTGCAGTGCCTGAGCAACACCAAGGAGCTGCGGGATTACTGCCTGCAGAACCAGTACCTGCGGGACCTCAACAACAACAGCCGCATGCGCACCGCGCTCATCTCAGGTACCCGGCAGCCACCGGCCCCTGGCTGAGTGCCCTGCAGGGCTTCCCTGCAGCACAGCCCTGCAGCGTGTCCTTCCTGGGCCACCCCCATGTTCTGGGGGACTCCCACCCAGACGTCAGTGCTTCTGGGGCAGGCACTGTGCTGCAGGTGCCCAGCCAGTGGGAGAATTGGGTCCCCTCTCCAGAGGGGATGGGACTGGCTGCCAGGACCCGGGAGTGGGGTGCTGAGCTCTCCCCTGGAGGGCACAGCAATGCCCAAGCCACCAGGGCTGGCCAGGGCCAGCTGTGCCACTGACCTGCCTCTCTGCCCACAGAGTTTGCAAAACTGCTGCAGCTCCTCTGGACCTCATCCCCCAATGACAGCGTGAGCCCCTCCGAGTTCAAGACACAGATCCAGAGATATGCCCCCCGCTTCGTCGGCTACAAGTAAGGGGTGCCAATGAATGCGGGGGTGGCAGGGGGAAGATGAGCTCCTGCCACCACTCACCAGCCATGCCCCGTGTCTTGCAGCCAGCAGGATGCTCAGGAGTTCCTGCGGTTCCTCCTTGATGGGCTCCACAGCGAGGTGAACCGTGTGCTGGTGAGGCCACGGGCCAGCACGGACACCCTGGACCACCTCCCGTAAGTGCTGGCTGGAGTGGAGGCAAGCCCCATGGACAAGTTGACTGCCTGCAAGCCTGGCCCAGGGACAGTCACCATGAGGGTCCCCCTCTGGGCTGGGTCACAGGGGCCAGTGTCCCCCGGTACCACTACATTTCCCATCTCTTGCAGTGATGACGAGAAGAGCCGCCAGATGTGGAGAAGGTACCAGGAGAGGGAGGACAGTCGCATTAGTGGTGAGCAGGGCTGTGGGGAGAGAGGGCAGGGCTGGGCTGGGAGTGGGGCTGCAAGCTGGGGGGTCTCACCCTGCCTTGTCCCACCCCCACCAGACCTCTTCGTTGGGCAGCTGAAGAGTTCGCTGACCTGCAGTGAGTGCGGCTACTGCTCCACAGCCTTCGACCCCTTCTGGGACCTGTCCCTGCCCATCCCCAAGGTAAGGGGTCCCTGCTGACCCCCAGCCCCATCTGCCTTGCACACCCTGTCCCTGACCCATGCTGTGTTCCCACAGAAAGGCTACGGGGAGGTGACCCTCATGGACTGCCTACGGCTCTTCACCAAAGAGGACGTGCTGGATGGGGACGAGAAACCGGTACGGGGTGTAGGGCTTGGTGACAGGTGGGCTTGTCTTGATGCAGGCTGGGCCCCTTTCCCTCCATGCCTGTGTTCCCAGGCCTGTGGGCTCCACGCCTGGTGGGGCTGGCCTCTGCCCTCACCCTCCTCCTCCTGCTTTTTGTCTCCCACAGACATGTTGTCGCTGCAAAGCCAGGACGAGGTGCACAAAGAAATTCAGCATCCAGAAGTTCCCCAAGATCCTGGTGCTTCGTATCCTGCAGGCAGATGGACGGGGCCAGGGGGTGCTGGTTGGGGGGCAGGCAGTTGTTTGCAGGCTCCCCTTTGTCCCTCATTTCCTTGACATGCCCTCTCAGACCTGAAGCGCTTCTCAGAGGCCAGGATACGAACAAGCAAGCTCACCACTTTTGTCAACTTCCAGTTGAAGGACCTGGACCTCCGGGAGTTTGCCTCACAGAGCTGCAGTGAGTGCCAAGCCCTCTGTGGCTCCAGCCCAGCCCTGGGCTCCCAGCTGGGTCCCCTCATGCCCCCAGGGCAGCCTGCAGCGGGTGACAGGCTCAGGGGGTGGGAGCTGCAGGGTGACAGTCCCTCCCGGTCCCAGCTCTGTGCTGGCATGGTGGGGGGCAGCACCCAGCACAGCTGAGCACTGCCCTTGCTCCCCCAGACCACGCCGTTTACAACCTCTACGCCGTCTCCAACCACTCGGGCACCACCATGGGGGGACACTACACTGCCTACTGCAAGAGCCCCATCTCCAGCGAGTGGCACAGCTTCAATGACTCCCGGTGAGGCTGCAGGGGTAGCTGCAGGGTGGGGGTGAGCGGGCGGCCCCTGCCCAGAGCATCCCAGTGCCTCCTCCCTCTTGCTCACAGCACATCTCCCCATCTCTGCAGCGTTACCCCAATGTCATCCAGCCACGTCCGCAGCAGCGATGCCTACCTGCTCTTCTACGAGCTGGCCAGCCCGTCCTCCCGCATGTAGCCAGCCAGCCCTGCCTCCTGGGGGACCCCTGTGCCACCCTTCAGGGCCAGCACCTCCAGGTTTTGGCCATTTGCCCCCCAGGTGCAAGAGGGAGGTGAAGAGGAGAGACCCCGAGGGGGCTGCAGTGGGAGGCTGGAGCAGACCCCAGGCAAGGACACCCCAGCTCTGAACTGAGGAGGGAAGCTCATGGCAGGGCAGGGCCCAGGCAGCTCAGGCACCTCCTGGTCACTGGCATTTGGTTTTTACCTTGGGGTATGTTTTAGTTTCTTTCTTTTTTTTTTTTTTTTTTTTGTTTGTTTTTTTGTTGGTGTGTAATAAAAACACTGAGCAAGGGACTCTGCGGGCATGGGGCTGCCTGCCTGATAGACCTCTGCTCCCCTGGGGTAGCACCCAGAGCTGGGGACCCAGGAGAGCCTCCCTCATCGTTCCTGGCCTCTCGGCACTCCCATTCTGCTTGGCCATCCCAGAGGATTCATGAACTGCTCCCAGCCTCCTCCTGGCACTTCCAAACCTCCCTGCAAAGGACCCTTCAGTTGCCTCCATCCCGTCTCAGGCAGCACGTCCCCATCAGCTGCCCCGTGCACACTCCTCAGAGCAGCCTGAGTTCAGGACCAGACTCATGGACAGGAGGGAGGAAAATGTTTTGTGGAATTTATATGTATTTATAGTGGACTTGACTCAACCTGGAGCACCCCACTGCTTCCTGGCTCTCCAAGGACTTGTGCCGGGGGAAGCTTTGGGTAGGTGTTTACCTGCCTCCTCATACGACGGTGCCTTAAACCATTTAGGGGAGTGGGAGGCCATTAGGGTTGCACAGGAACATCTGTCTTGTGGAGGAGAGGGAGGGGAGGACAGTGGCTTTCCAGGACCATCTGCAACTGGGGCTGTGATCAGGAGCCCCCCTGGGTACCTGGGGATGCACATCCCCACCCACCCTGCTGCTCTGTCCTACAGCTAGCAAACGCCAGTGGCCTTTTTAGCCTTTCTCTTAATTTATTCTCCTCCCCATCCTGCCTTTGCTGGAGGTGCAGCAGGAGGAGAGATGGGCCTGACCCAACACAATCCCAGCCCCAGCCTGCAAGACAGCTATGTCTAACCCAGCAACCCATCCTGCTTTGCCCTTTCTGGCCCCGTGGGCACAAGGCTGAGCACTCTTGCACCTTGAGCATCCCACCCAGCCCAGGACATGCTGGTGGGGCTCAGGAGAGGGCAGGCCAGGATGGAGGGGCTGCCCACGGCAGGTACCGGACTGGGGCAGCATTGCTGCTTGGCAGGTGGCTTGTTTACTGTGTAAGCAAGATGGGTGGGAAGTCTCTTGTACAAGGGAGACTTGTGCAGGAATAAATTTTAGCTTGAACAGAGCGCTGTGTACATTGTGCTTGTCTCTGGGTGGGCAGATGAAGGACTGTGGCTCCAGCAGCAGGAGGGGAAGTGCCACCCGTGTTGGAGCAGCCTGCCTTGTGGCTCCAGAGGCCCAGGAGCACCCCTTACCCAGGGCTTGCCTAGAGCAAGGGAGATGTGGGTGCAGGAGGTAGTCCCTCTCTTCCAGCCACCCACAGTGCCCAGAGGCAGAGGGAGACTTTCCTCCTCCTCCAGCCCTGCACAAGCTCCCCAGTGCCCACACTCTTCCCCCAAACAATGGTCCCTTTCTCCCCTGCTTAGGGACTGAGGCAGGCACCGAGGCATTAAGGGGCAGTGGGAATGCAGGTGGCAGGGCTCAAGCTCCCCGTGCCGGGGAGGTGCAAGGGAAGGAGGGACACATTTGTCCTGGGCTCCTCAACACAGCCCCTCAGTGCCACCCTGCAAGCAGCAGGGTGCCCGGAGGCAGCTGGCAAATCAAGGGTGCCTCCGTGCACCCAGGAGCAGGGTCCCCAGGGGGTACAGGCTCCCAGCAAGAGAGTGCGAGCTCCCCTTCCCCTTTAAGACGCTGGTTCTCCGTGCCAGAGCCTGACCTCGGCATCCTCAGCTGAGCTGGATTAACGGGACGAGGGGGAAGGGCCCCGCGGAGGGGACTGGGGCTGCCGGTCCCTCGGGGCTTCCCGCACTCGCGGCATTGCCAGCATGGCCGTGGGAGCTCCGTGGGGTCTGGAGGTGGGGTGGGTCGTGTAGGTACAGCTGGCACTGCCCCACCTCTGCCCTCTGTGTGGAGCGGGGGTCCCCACGCTGCCCCGGGGCCAATGGGGGCAGTTGGGGAGGGGCGGGTGGTGGGACAGGCAGCTGTGCCGGGGGGCAGAGTGTGCCGGGGAGGCTTTTAGCCCGGCTGCATCGGGAACCGCCCGCCGCAATGAAAGACTTCACCGAAATCACGCTTTGCCCCGAGGCTCTGGACCACAGCGAGGTAGGGCTGGGGGTGCTACCCGCGGGTCCCCTCTGCGTGCTGATCCCCGTGGTGCCACCCGCCCTTGATCTCCTGCAGACAGAGTTCTGCAACCCTGTCTTCGAGGGTGAGGAACCCCAGGCAGCACCAAGCACCAAGCGACCACCAGACGAGGATGGGACCAGCCCCGCGCCGCCCCCGGACGGCATCGGTACCAGCCTGGGGGTTTGTACACAGGCCCCTGTCCGTGGGCCCACCAGGAGGAGCCAGGGGTCTGGGAGCAGGGTGGCAGGGCATGCTCCCTGCAGGGCTCTAGGGGCACTTAGGGGACCCTCTAGAACCCTGGGGACAAGAAGCTGGGACGTGGCAGGGCTCAGCCAGCTGTGCGGGGAGGTGGCAGGGTGGGGGTATGGCTAGCAGCACCCCAGCTCTGCCCACTTTCCTTGCCCTCCCACAGGTCAGCATCTCTGGAGCCAGGCAGACTGGCAGTACCGTGCCGACTGCAAGTTCACCTGGCTCTGTGTGGCTCTGATGAGCACCGTCCTCCTCTTCCTCGTTGCCCTCCTGCTGGGCATCATCATCCACCGTGAGTGCCCGAGCAGGGAGGGCTGGGGAACGGGCTGGGGCTGTGAAGAGGGACACAGAACCAGCTCAGAGCAGGAAAGGGGCACAGGGAGGGGGCATCCCTCCTACACAGGACTTCCCAGGGTCTGCCCATCGTGGGGACAGTGCTTCATGCACAGGAGCAAGCCCTCATCCACCTCCCTGGCATGTGGCACGGTCACTGAGCCCTGTGAGAGCTGTGTGGGATCCCCTGGGACCTGCACATGTGTGGAATAGGGTGGGAGCAGAGGACATTGAGCTGGGTGGGTTTCCCAAGACCCTTCCCCACACTACAGCCATTTCTCCTTGCTGGGACTGAGCTATCCCTGCTCTTCTCTGGGCACAGAGCTGACGTCTCCACAGCCCCCCAGTGCCCCAGCTGCAGCCCTGCCCGCCCGTGGCACCACCACCACCACTGCAGCACCCACCCAAATGGACTTCTCAGCCCCCGGGACAGCTGCCACCCCAACACAGAGCAGGCTGCCCACAACCAGCACACCAGCAGCAGGTAAGTCCCAGGCAGGGCGGTGTGCCAGGATAGCAGTGCCCTGCAGCACGAGCTCATGCCCACGCTGTCACCCTGTGCAGCCTGTGGTGGGACCCTGCGGGGCCCTGAGGGCTCCTTCAGCTCTCCCAACTACCCTGGCCCCTACCCACCCGATGCACTCTGCATCTGGCACATCCTGGTGGGCCCCGGCCTCACCATCCAGCTGAAGATGGAGACATTCAGTGTGGAGGGCACGGCCTCCTGCCTCTTTGACCGTGTGGAGCTCTACGAGGAGCAGGGGGCTGGTGGCACGGACCCTGCCCCAGCTCAGGGGAACCCAACCAGGTAGGGCCCCTCACACCCAGGGAGCACGGCAGTGCAGTGGGGAGGGTGGGCAGTGTCACCCTTCATTGTGCCCCCAGGTTTTGTGGCAACGTGGCCCCCCCGACCTTCAACAGCAACTCCAACCACCTGCGTGTCACCTTCATCTCGGACAGCAGCGTGGGAGCCCCGGGCTTCAGCGCTCACTACCGTGCCGTGCCCCCCAGCCAGAGTGAGTATCTCCCACCCCAGGCATGGCCAGGACTCCTTGGGAGAGTCTCCTGAAATGCCCAGAGCACTGAGGGTGCCCGGGGGGGGGACACCACCAGCAGCCCAGCTGTCTCTGCCCCCCGCTGCAGAGAGCTGTGCCTGGGATGAGCACTTCTGTGACCAGGGGCTCTGCCTCCACCTGGGCTTTGTCTGCGATGGCTTCCACGACTGTGGGGACAGGAGTGATGAGGCCAACTGCAGCCTGAAACACAAAGGTGGGCCAGCACCCCACCCTGCAGCCAGCTGCCCCACAGCACCCAGCCAGAGGAGACAGTGATGGGCAGTGGGAGGCAGGGGTGAGGGAGTGGGGAGATGGGGTGAAGGGAGAAGGGCAGGGGGTAGAGCTGCACGTGTGTGTGTCCCTCCAGAGTGCGGGGGGCCACTGACTGCCTTGGAGGGACACTTCTCCACCCCAAGCCATCCCCAGCCATACCCACACCAGCAGGTGAGAAGTGGAATGGAGGTGGGAGGAGGGTGAGAACAGGCAGGGAGGAAGGCAACCCCCCCACCGGGGTGAGCTGGGGGTGCCCCTGCCCGGCTTCATGGGTGTGGGGGCTGCCCCCTGCCCTGCAGCTGTGCCTCTGGCAGATCTCGGTGCCCGTGGGCCACGTCATCGACCTGCACTTCCACAACTTCAGCCTGGAGCCCCACGAGGACTGCAGCTTCGACTTCGTGGAGGTGCACGACAGTGCGGGCACGGGGGCTGCCAGCCTCATGGGCAGGTAGGGGCACAGCCCTGGCATCGCCCACCCTGCTGCACTAGCCTGGGTGCATTGGTGGCTCAGCTGGGACACTGAAGCACAGGGTGGGCTGGTGAAGAGGAGCCACCGGAGCCCTGCAGCCCACCCTGATCCCATTCCTTGCCCCATGACCCGGCAGGTTCTGTGGTCACCAGCTGCCACCCACCCTGACCTCCTCACGCCATGTCATGACTGTCCTCTTCGTGGCAGACGAGGGAGTAGCAGACGATGGGTTCTTTGCCACCTACCAAGCCCGCAATGCCACAGAGAGTAGGTAGCCAAGCAGGGGGACAGGCTGCCCAGAGGGACTCTGCAGTCACCATCCTTTGGGAGGTTTTTGATGCTAGACCAGATAAAGCCCTGGGAAAAAAAAAAAAATGCCCTCACACCGTATCTGACCCTGCTTGGAATAGGACATTGGGCTAGAGGTCCATGGGGTCCCTCCCCACCTGCATTGCCCTGGAACCTTACTCATCCTAGACACGGGGATGTGGCCTGGAAGGGCTCACCTGCACGCAGGCGTGATCCATCACCCAAAAGACCCAGGGAATTTGGGATCCCCCTAGGCTGGGCCAGCAATAGTCACCTATTGGCCATGGCCGCCAGGTGGCAGTGTGCTGCAACCACTCACCTGGCTGTGCCCTGGGCAGTGACCAGGAAGGGCAGAGACATCACGGGTGGTCAGCACGGGAACAGACTGACTCCCAGCGGGGGTGCCAGCTGCCACCGGCACAACCCCGGCCATCCTGCTCTCTGCCCATGTCCCAGCTGGTGTCCTACTGCACTGGCCCCTGTCATCTTCCAGAGACCTGCAGCCCCACGGAGTTCTCCTGTGGAAATGGTGAGTGCCAGGCACTGGAGTCCGTGTGTGATGGCTGGCACGACTGTCCCGACGGCACTGACGAGCTGAACTGCACTGGGGTCTCCTACCCATCCTTCGGTAAGTGTCACCCCCGGGTGCTCCACTGAGCCCACTTGACCCAGGAGACACGCTGGAGCTGCCCCACAGCTAACACCTGCCAGAGGCATTCGTGGTGGGCATCACTGCTGCTATAAGAAGTGAAGCACCTCGCCCTGTGGCAGGGTCTGTCTGTGAGCCTGTGGAAGTGGAGATGTGCCTGGGGCTGGGCTATAACACCACCTCCTTCCCCAACATCTGGCTGACCATCCCGGACCAGGAGGGAGCCTCTGAAGTGCTGCAGGACTACCAGGTGAGATGCCCGGGGACTGCTCATGGGGCTGCCCTCAGCAAACCACCCTGTGCCCTGCTCACTGCCACTCTCCTGCAGACACTGATGGAACTTGCCTGCTACCAGCACCTCCGCCTCCTCATCTGCAGCCTCTTCGTGCCCAAGTGCACCCCTGATGGGGGTGTCCTGCAGCCCTGCCGGGCTGTGTGCCTGGCCGCAGAGCTGCGGTGCCACCAGTCCCTCGGCCTCCTTGGCATCCTCTGGCCCATCAACTGCAACATCCTGCCTGACTCCAGTGACCCCATAGAGTGCTTCCAGCCCTGACCTGCCAAGAGAAGAGGAGCAGGGGCATAGGCAGCCTGCCCAGAGCTGCTCCCCCACCCCCAATGTCCCTCCCACCCTCCCTTTCCCCCAGTTGCTGGGGTGGCTCCCATCAGTAGAACCCCCTTGCCCAGCTCTTTGCCTGCCTGGGGTCAGCCCCTCTGCTCAGCACTCAGCTCAGTGCCCACATACCATGTGCTTGCTCAGAGGACCAAGCCCTTAAGAGAGCAAGTGTCCTTCCCAGCCTTGCTACAGGGAAAGGAGGGGCTGTCCCCACAGGCTGAAGCTGTGCTGGGGACACCATGCTAAGTCCTCCTGCCAAGCAGCAGGATGATGGCAAGAAGGTTGGGTGCTACCTCCCCATCCTCAGCCAACCCCAGGCATGTTGGACGGAGCTGTGCATGGTTCCCAGCCCACTTCTCTCTTTCAGCTTCTCCAGGCTGTGTGTGGACTCTTTCCAGCAGCCCTCAGGCAGCTGCCAGCCTAACAGGGGAAGGGTTAATGCTCCCCAAATGGAGCAGGGCTGGGCCAAGGTGAGCCAGGCTGCAGGCAGAAGGGCCCAGGGCTGCCCACGTCCCACAGCCCCAAAGCCAGCAGAATAAACAGCGTCAGCAGCTGACAAACCCCCTGGTGGCTCATTTGAGGAGGGACTGTGTAGGGGTCCTGCCAGATCCCGGGGGAAACTGAATCATGGGCCAAGGTGGAGAAGACAGGGCTGGGGTGGGGGCTCTGAGCAGGAATGGAGGGGCACAGGGGAGACTGCCTGGCTGCAGGGGAGAAAAGGCTGGTGGCTATGTCCTCGATGGGCTGGGGGGCTTGCAGGGCCCCAGGGAGATGGATAGGTCTTGAGGGGGTGAGGCTGGCAGCCACATGGTGCAGGGAGAAGATCCTGCCCCAGCAAGGACTGTGGCCCTGCTGGCTGAGCTGGCTGTGCTGGCTTCAGGCCACCCTGATGGCCACAAGCCTGGCAACACCCCGTGACCACAAACCAGCTCCCAGCTGGCCAACAACAACAGCCCCTTCACACCTTGGGAGAGAGGAGCCAGGTGGCTCCCTGCCAGCACCCAGCCTGCCCTGGACCATCCGGAGCAGGAAGGACTCAGCCATTAGTATCACCCACACTGCTCTGGACACCAGCAAAGGGAGGAGAAAGCCAGGAGAAAGCTCTGCCAGCGTGCTTCCCACTGCCCTCACCCACCCGGGGTGTGTGGGAATGTCCCTACCCCGAGTGACTGGGAGCAGGATCCACTCGGCTCATCACAGCTCTGCCCTTGCAGCCAGCACCACCGCTCCCACACAGCCTTTCCTGCTCAGGGGGGGCTCAAGCCCACCCGGCTCTTTCACTCCCAGCTGCTGCAAGCTGACCGCCGGGGACGGGGACTCCCCTTGGCCACGGGACCGCCCCACCGCTCAGCCTCTGACCGTGTCCCTTGGATGCACCCGGTGCTGGAACCAGTCAAAGGCGAGCTGGGAGTTGCCTTCGAAAGCACGGCACGGTCCCAGCTTTGCCGCGTGCCCCGGTTCCCTAGGGCTTGCCCTGCTTCCTGGAGTGGCTGCAGTGCTGCCCTGCCTGCCCTCCCACCTGCCTGCTGCTGCCTGCCACATCCCTGCCTGCTCGGCCCCACACGCTGCCCCCCGGACCTACACCAGCATCCCCCCCGTGGCCCCCGCAGCTCCCCGTGGGTGCTCCCGGGGCTGGCACTGCCAGTCTGAGGGCATCCTGCCATCCTCCCTGCCTCAGCCCTGCTGCCAGGATGGGGACCTGCACGCCCCGAGGGCTCTCTCTTCCTTCTCCCCCTGCCTGCCTTTGCTGGGTTTCCCTCCCTTGATCTTTCTCTCATCCTGCCTTCACTCTGCTGCCTTTTTTGTCTCGTTCACCTTCCCTCTCTCCTGCTGCCTGGGTGCCCACAGTCGAGGTGGTTTGCTCTGCATGCCTCCTCCTCTCCCTCTGCCAGGCTGTTTGTCTCACTCTCCCTTCCCCCTGCTTGCAGCACTTCTGACACCATGGGATTATTTTTCTTTTTCCCCATGTCTTGTAGCTTTTGGCTCCCAAGGCCCTTGATTTCCTTTGGATTTTGGGAGGAGAGACGTGAGGAGGAGGAGAGGGGGGGTGGAGAGGCTGCCTTTCCTAGGGCCTTCGTCAGAGCGAAGTGGTCAGGAAGAGCTGCAGCTTTCCACGCCGGAGAGCAGCGAGGAGCTGGGGCAGGAGCCGTGGGATCGCAGTGAGTGGGGCTATCCAGCTCTGACTGGCCCATGCCGGGGAGAACTGGGACTCACTGGGGTCCCGGCTCCGGTGCCTGGGCGGAGGAGAGACACTTTTCTCCTCCTTTTCCTCTTTGTTGCAGCCGTCGCGTCCAGGAGGGGGAAGAGAGCAGCTTTCCCGGGGCAAGGCCACGGGGAGGGGAGGCCAGCGCTGGCCTCGGGGCTGCTGGTGTGGGAAGGGCCGGGGGCAGCAGGGTGGTCCCCAGCAGCGGGGTGGTCCAGCACGGCCGGGGATGCTGCAGCCCCAGGGAGCCGTGCCCCAGGGAGCCAGCCGGGCGTGGAGCAGAGCTGCCGGCAGCAGGGATGCTGCCAAGGGCTGGGCCACGGCGGCAGCCCCACACTCCCCGAGCTGCCTCCATGCACCACCCGGGGGTGCAACAACATCCCCCTCCCCACCCACTCACGGCTCACAGCTCACCCACTGCCCTCCTGTCAGCTCCCACCCCAACTGTCTTCCACTGGCACCCCCACCAAAAGTGTGGCAGCTCCCACCCCAAATAGCCCCCAGCACATGCTACTGCCTCTTGCACACACAGCAGCTTCCCCCCCCCCCCTTCAGGAGCTGTCCCATGGTGGGCACTCTGGTGGGCTTCAGGGCGATGTGGTGGCAGAGGTGGCAACGGGGATGCTGCAGCAGGTGCAGCCAGCACCTGTGGGGAGCAACCAAAGAGGCAGAGGGGAAAGAAGGGAGGAACAGTCCCCCCACCCACTGCCTGCTGGGGGCTGCAAGCCTGTTTCCCAGCCCTTTTCACTCAGGTCCCCTGAGCTGTTACACCTCTCTGCCCCCTTCCAGCCCCTCCACGGCAGACAAGATGAGGCATTTCTTCCTCCTCTTCCTCCTTGGGCTCATCGTCAGCTCCTTGCAGATCGAAGACAACAAGATCCCTGGGCTGTGCTCAGGGCAACCAGGCATTCCAGGGACCCCAGGCCTGCACGGGGGGCAGGGTCTGCCAGGGAGAGATGGACGAGATGGCCGGGATGGGGCGATGGGGATGCCAGGGGAGAAGGGCGAGATGGGCCCTCCTGGTAAGAAAGGAGACATTCTGGCTGGGGAAGGGGGACCTGCTCTGCCCTGCCTGTGGGGAATGCTCTCCTGCCAGGGGGTGAGCCCTGGATGCTGGCACAGCAAAAGTGCCTCTTTTATGCCACCACTACCCTTCCTGTCCTGCCTGTGGTGACCCTGTGTTCCCTGTCACTGGCAAAGCTGCACTTCTCCCCAACCCCACTGCCATTCCTCTCTTCCACTCACCTACCTTTGGAGGGCTCACCAAATTTTCCCCTGAATATGGCTGCATCATCCCCACCCTGGGGTTTCTCCCAGCCTTTGGGGGCTTCTCTAACTCTCTGCTGCTGCTGTGCCCAGTTAGTATGTTCATCTCTGCTTCCTTCCAATACCTGAAAAGGACCTGTAAGAAGGCTGGGAAAAAGCTGTTCACCAGGGTGTGTAACAGTAGGACACGGGGTAATGGTTTCAAGCTAGAAAAGGGTGGATTTATGTTGAACATTAGGAAAAAGTTCTTTAATATGAGGGTGGTGGATCACTGGAACAGGTTGCCTAGAGAGGTGGGGGGGGGCCCCATCCCTGGAAACATTAAGGTCAGGCTTGATGGGGCTCTGAGCAATCTGGTCTGGTTGGAGATGCCCCTGTTTATTGTAGAGGGGTTGGACTAGATGACCTTCAGAGGTCCAACCCAAGACAGCCTATGATTCTGTGCTTGTGCTGCTTCCCCAGGCAGAGCAGTGGCCATGGTGGTCACTCACCATCTGCATCCCATTGAAGGCTTGTCACCCTGATGGGCTGGGCAGGGGGGCAAAATGGTGCAGGGGGTGGGGCTTGCTGGTGGTGGCTTAGAGATGATCCTGTCCCTCTCCTGCTCACCCCAGGACCACCCGGTCCCCGCGGGAGGTGGGCAGCCCCGGTGTGGATGGCGCGCACGGCGAGAAGGGTGCGCAGGGGGAGTGTGCCGTGGCCCCCCGCTCGGCCTTCAGCGCCAAGCGCTCCGAGTCCCGCAGCCCCCCGCTGGCCGACCAGCCCATCCTCTTTGACGTGGTGCTCATCAACGAGCAGGGCCACTACGACCCCACCACGGGCAAGTTCACCTGCGAGGTGCCCGGCCTCTATTACTTCGCTGTCCACGCCACCGTCTACCGCGCCAGCCTCCAGTTCGACATCATGAAGAACGGCCGCTCCGTCGCCTCCTTCTTCCAGTACTACGGGAACTGGCCCAAGCCCACCTCGCTCTCAGGGGGTGCCCTGGTCCGCCTGGAGCCCGAGGATGAGGTGTGGGTGCAGGTGGGCGTGGGGGACTACATCGGCTTCTACGCCAGTGTCAAGACAGACAGCACCTTCACTGGCTTCCTGGTCTACTCCTACTGGCAAAACTCTGCTGTCTTTGCCTGAGCCTGCCTTTGGCTGCAGCCAGGGCATACGTCCCTTCCCTGCCACTCTGGGGAGGGGGAAACAGTGCCAGGGTGCTGGGTGGGAACGGGGACACCAGGACCCCCCCACCCTGCTCTGCTTCCGCCCCGCGCAGGGCAGGAATCGGGCCCCTCTGCTGCCCTGGGGGTGGTGGGGAGCATCCCTTCAGCTGTAGAAGAGCTCAATATTATCTCGGGCACCCGGCTCTGGAGCGAGACGGTCGCCCCGGCGCCTTCCCTCCCTCCTTCACCCTCAATAAAGGGGTCTCTGCCACGCGTGTCCCTGCTGCCTGTGCGCTCTTCCCTGCCCGGGGGTCCCGGGCCGGAGGCCGGGAAGGGCCGGTCCGGGGCCACGGGAGGACACGGTCCTGGGCCACCGCCCGCGGCAGCAGGACCGGCAGGAGCCACTAGATGGAAGCATCGGCGTCTCTTTAGCGAGGGCACCGGTCGCTGCGACAATTCCGAGGCTTCGGGGAGCGGGGACAGGGGAGTTCCCCCCGGCCCCAGGATGCCCTGGCTCCCTGCGACGCGACGACGGGGACCGGACCGACGCCGTGCTGTGCGAGAGGGTCCCGTTGCCACAAGGACCAGCCCGGGGGGGAGGCGGGGGTCCAAGCCCAGGGGGGCACGGGGCTTGCGGGGCCCCTTCCTGCCTGTCACACACACCCCCCCCCCCGCCAGCCCCGCGCTCCAGTGTGAACGCGGTGACCCGCCTCTGAGAAAGGTCCCTATTTTTAGCAGGGGAATGAAGAGCTTCCTCATTCCTGCCCAAAATAGGTCCCTGCTGGGACCAGCCAGGGAGGGGGGGGGCTTTTGGACAGGGGCCGAACTCCTTAATGAGCCCCGCTGGCGGAGCGGGCTGGGGAGGGATGCTCTGCCCGGCCGTGGGGTGGCAGCTGGGCTGTCTTCTCTCCTGTCCATGGCAGCAGGACCCTGCAGGCTCCCAGCAGACCGAGACCCTCCCTTACACAGCCGGACAGCTGCCTCTCCTCGGGCCCAGCTCCCCTGCTGCCCCCCAAGCCGTGCTGCACAGAGCTCGCAGGACTATAGCCATGCCCAGCTGGGATCAACAAACTCTGTGGCCCTGCCAGCCTGCTCAGCAGTAGCCAGGGGGGCTAGCCTGTGTGCCCCTGTTGAGGGCCACCACTACCCCCAAAGGGGGCTGCCAAAGCCCCACAGCCCCCCGATCCTGGAACTGGGAACCACACAGGGACCTGGGGCCAAGGGCATGTCCCTGCCTGCGACCTGCCTGGCTGTGTGGGAATGGGGGGAGTTGAAGTCCAGAGGTGCCAAGGGTTACCCCCAGCCCACAGGGGCTTGTGGAGGTGCTGGGGAGCTGGGGTGAAGCCTCACTCCCCCTCTAGGGTGCAGAGGGGCTCCTTGCAAGCTCCTCTCCCCAGCCTGAGCTGCAGGATTGGGTTACACCAGAAGCTTCTGTTTGGGTTGAGATGTTTATTTTCTGTAAGCAGAGCCACCCAGGGACAAACAACACTGCAGAGCAGATCGATGGATGGTGCTGTCTATTCTGGGAGGACGAAAGTGTCTTTTCTTGAGACAAGGCCAGGGGAGATATGTGGGGGCTGGGAGCATCCTCTGCTCCCTATCATGGTGCAGGGGAGCACAGAAAAAGGCAGCCAAAGACAGCACTTGGCAGAGCAGTTCCTGGGCTCTGCTTTCTTTGAGGTGCTCTTGGTCTTCTGGACACTTTGGGATCACAGAGGGTCTGCTGGGAATGACTAAAGAACACCAATGTGCCTGCTGCTGCCAGGGGCTGATGAGGAAGAGGATAAGGAAAAGATAAGGGAAGGAGAGCCACAGGCGACCTTCATTTCTGGCAAGTTTCTAGTAAGCTTCAGCTGCTTCTAACAAGCTCTACCAGCTGCCCCTGATAAAGGAGTATTTGAAGCTCCTGCTGCAGCTGAGCCCAGGTTAAGGAGGGGCCAGTATCCCTCAGGAGTGTGAAGGGGAAGCCCATATAAGGGCCAGGCTCAGAGCATAGGTGCTGTAGAGCAGCTGGCAGAGGTAGCCGTTTGTGTAGGAAGGTGGGCTGCTGTTTTGGTTTCTGTGGGTTTGTTTTCTTTCAAAGTGCCAGCACCTCTTCTCAGAGCAGAATGTATGTTCTTGGCACACCAAGGTCACTGTGCCCAACAGCCATTGGAGCAACTCTTCCTGCAATGCTGGAGGACACAGCCTGGCTAGCCCTGAGCTGCAGAGGGTGCTTGGGGCATCTTGTTGGGGCTGGGACTTGTGCATCTGGCTGGCATCCTGCAAGAGGTGTGGGGTTTTTCATGTCTTGGAGCTGTGCTGCCAAGTGGAGGAACCGTTGGAAGGAGGCCAGTAGGCTGTGTGGCATCAGAGAGGGCATGGAAGAGATCAACTGGATCATCTCTGAGCCCCTACAGTTACCAGAGCCCAAACCTTCAACTATGGGGTTTGAAAGTGGAAGTGCCTGATGGTGAAGGTTGTCCTGGTGACTCCTGACAGCAGAAGGATGGCTCCTGCTCCACCCAAAAGCTTGTGGTTATGGCATAGATTCCAGAACCCTCATTGGTGAAGAGATGCAGGAAGCTCCAATCAGTGACCTCTGCCAGCTGACCTGGTAAGGAGAGCTTTAAACTGGGAATGGGAGGGGAGGGGACAATCCTCACTCAGGCTGGGAGAGCAAAGGGTTGTCCATCTGCTGTTGTGAGGGTGATCAAACCCTGGCCCAGGCTGCTTGGAGAGGGCAGTGGAGTCTCCATCCATGGATTCACTCAGACCCCAAAAGGCTGCACTCCTCTGCAGCCTGAGCAGGGGGCTGGGCTGGCTGTTCTCCAGGCCCCTACCAGGGGACCTCTCAGCCACGCTGTGTCCCCAAGGCCTCAGCACTGGAATTGCTGCCGTGTTCTGGGAACCCCGTGCTGAGCTGCTAATGAGGGAGTGAAGCTGGTGCCAGGAGCAGCCCAAAGGCCCCCCGTGGCTGGGCTGCTGATTGTCACCTGCTCCCTCCCTGCTGGCCTGCTATCATGAGCTGCTCATGCTGCTCCCTATCTGCAGCAGCAGCTGTCCTGCCAGCCCCCTGCCGTCAGGCAGACGATAGGTGTTGTCTCCGGGGCTGGGGTGTTGCAGCTGGGCTGACAAAGGCATCCCGGGGATTTTCCCATGGCCTAGGGGCTTTCAGCGAGCTGTCAGCCCCCACCTCACCAGTGCTCCTAAATTGGAGTAACCTAGCAGCATCATGCTCCTCCCTCCGTGGGAAAGGGAGAAGTGTCTTGGCATTGTGATGGGCTGAGACCAGCCCACTCAGCTCACTCATGAGGCTTCCAGGCAAGCTCTGGAGCAGGGAATAATACCCCCAAGGCCTCCAGATCTCGTGCCCTGGACTGGTCTGTGAGCACTGCTGCTGCTGGACACCCTCCCCAGGCAGTGCAGCCCTGCACCAACAGCCTGTCAGTCCCAGGAACCCTCTGCCTGCCCATCAGCTGGGAGCTGGTTGCATTTTCCTCCTGTAATTGCTTGCTGCTTGGCCAGGGAGTGAGCCAAGTGCACACAGGATGGCTCCCAGGGGAAGGCTGTGTCCTTCACATCCTGTCCTTGCTTGGCTGCAGTGAGCTCTGAGGCAGTTGAACACCCTCTCCATCCCTCCCCGGGGCTGGCTGAGGGGGTGGAGGGCTGGGAGCACCCTGCCCGTGCCCCTGCTGCTGGGGTGTCCCTCCTTCCCGTGCCTGCCCTGTGCCTGGCAGAGCAGCATTCCTGCAGCAGATGTCTGTCCCTTTCTGGCCTCCTCACAGCCCCTCTCTCCCCACTGTGGTTTTCAGCCAGGGTGTGAGAGGATCCTGGTTAAAATTAGCTAGTTTGCTGGCATGGACTCTGCCAAGGCAGGTGAGTTCAGGGCAGGGTGAGCCAGAACTCCTGGGGTATCTCTGCCCATCAGGGTCCTGAATCATTTTTCCAAGCAATTTACAAGGATGCTGGAGAAGCAGAGGGTGCTTAAAAGCACACAGCAACCTGCCAAGAGCTCAGATTGTGGCCAGGGAGTAACTTGAACAGAAAATGCATCTGCTCACCAACAGCTGAGGGCTGCTGAGCCTTCCAGAGCCTTTCTGCAAGGCAAGGCTGAGCCTTCTGCTGCCTGGAGCTCCACAGCTCCTAGTGCTTGGGGTGCTGCTTCCATCCCTGGGACACTCAGGCTTGCCAGCAGCCTCCATCACAAGCAGCAGGACACTGAGGTACCAAGGACACATGAAAGTAGGGATTACACATTCCTGTCCATGTTCCTGCCAGCCTGGGAAACCCTAGCCCCTCTGCTGTTGCCAGCCCTCCAGCTCTGACCCCTGGTAGGGAGTGATGGTCTTCTCTTGGAGCTCAGAGAGGAGATCCCACCCCCCCACCCCCCCCAGAGGAATCCTTCCCAAGACTGAGGCAGCTTTTGGTAAAGGAGACTTTATTCTGCTCAGTATCTAGTCCATAGTGCAAAAAGTTAAACTTAAGGCAAAGCTTTCTCTTTTTGTATAAACAGGCAGCAAACAAAACAGGCTCTAAAACAACTAAGCGTGGCTGCTATAACAGAAAGGAGTTGAGGGGAGACACTGCAGTCCGGGGGGGGGGGTGTCCTTTCCTCCCCCCTGCTGTAATTTATGTAGGAAATGTTGCACCCCAAGATCCACGAGCTGGTCCCAACAAACCTACAGTGCCTCCCAGAGCAAAGCCACTCTCCAACAGGATTATATCTTGCCACAGCTCAGGTCTACAGGGCAGAAGTGTCTCCCAGCATGGCCTGGCCTCTCTCCTGCCTCTGTTTTGGCTTCAATCATTTCTGAAGAAGGAGAACAGAGAAGGAAGACCATGCCAGCTGCCCTCAGGCTCTTGGCTTGCAGTCCAGGAGGCAAGACTTTTTCCAGCCTGGCTCCAGCCAAAGCTGGCTGTGGTGTGTGGCTGAGCTCAGGCAAGCAGCTGGAAAAGGAAAAGCTTTTTAGTGCAAGGTCCTCTTGCAGCCCAGCAATTTATTGGAATGGTGCTGCTTGATCAAGCTTGGATGAACCATCTCAGTCCCCCCCTCCAACCAGGATTGGATACTCATTTAGACTTCAGGGGACACTTTTAAATAAAACTAGCTACATTTCTACAAACAATAAGACACAACAGCAGTGTAATCCTGCCCAAATCAAAGACAGCCATGGTCCTGGTGCTGCTCCATGCACACCACTGCAGATCAGCAGCACAGATATGCAGAACTTGTGCCTGGAGCTGGAATGTGTTGGTGGCTCCCAGAGCTCTTGGGTCCCCTCTCCTGAAGAGTTACTCCCTCCAGCCAGCCCAGAAAGCAGCAAGCAAGCACTGGGTGTGAACCACTGAGTTCCATGGCACTCTGAGCCTGAAGAAAATGTGTAATATCCAGAGAGGATTCTCCAGCATCAGCTCAGATGTGTGCTGCTGCTGCCAGGGGTGTGGGCACTGCCTGGCCAGCCACACCTCAGGTTCCCTGAGCAGCACCACTGCCCCTTCCCATGCCAGTAACCTGATGTGTGCTTGCTACACTTGCATAGGTGATATGTGGAAGCAGAAGCAACACTGAGCTCTGCAGCTGGGGAGCCTGCATTCCTCACAGCTCCTCATCATCCTGGCAAGGGCAACAGGAAGCTCCAAATCCCATGCCGTGGTGGCTGGGATACTGAAGTACCCCAGAAACCCTGCTCTTCCCCAGCTGAGAGTCTGGCTCAGCCCCCAGGAGCAAAGCCTAAAAAACTCCCCAAGTGTGATCACTGCTCCCCTCGGCCTTGCAAAAGGGGCACACTCTCCCTTCGCAGGAATCTCTCCCACTTAGGTGGTGGGAGGAGGAGGCAGAGGTCTGAATGCAGTCTGCCAGGTAGTTTTTCTGATCAGATGTTGGGGAAAAAACCCTCCCTTGCCTTGTGCCAGCCCCTGAGATTCCCAGGAGGGCACAGCCTTTAACTGTGCCATCAGCTTTGCTAGGAGGGGCCAGGGCTCCTTCCTGCTGCACTCTGCAGGCTCCAGGCAACAGGCTGTGAAACAGAATAAGTTGTCAACAACAAAAACTCTCTCAGCCTGATGCAGAGATCAATTATTGTGCTTACTAGCAAGAGCTACTAGCAAAGGTGGCCAGCAGACACCCCCAACAGCCTTTTGCCCTTCAGCACCACCCTTAGTCCTTTGAAAGCTGCTTGAGGCAGCCCTGGGAAGTTTTGCTTCCTGGCAAGAGGCAGAGAGAAGGGTGCCCTCGTGGGGAAATGACCCGAGCCACCCACCCTTTGTGTTCACAAGTACACGTTGAGGGTCTGGAGGATCATCTGGCGGCAGAGCGGGCAGTTGCGCTGGTAAATGGCCTGTTGGCAGGAGGACTTCTGTGCACTCCTGGCACAGGCACAGGTGCCTGCAGGGCAGAAGCAGGACTGTCTTGGTTTGGTCTTGACAGATGACACATTTCTTACGTTCCTCTTGTTCTTTCAGCAGCATCCAGGGGGTCGTTATCCGGGGCACCCTCCCCATCCCCAGCTGCTGCATTCAGCTGCTGCCTCCCCAGAGCTTTTCCCCAGGAGGTGCTTGGTTCCTCCCTGGGTGGCTGGAGACGTTGTCCTGCCACAGAACTTCGACTCAGAGCAGGCCGTGCTTGTGGTACCTGCACTGCATCTGGCTGGTCCTCATGCTCAGCTGGCAGCTGGCCCACCCCCCCAGCCACCATCAGCCTGCCAGGGGCGACTGGTCTGAGGGTGGGCACAGCTGCCCCTCGTTGGTTGCTCTCCCGGTTCATCATTCTGCCTCCTCGGCTCCAGTTGGTCACCTGCAGGCTCCAGTCCACCAACCTGCGCCAGGCCTGGGAGGTCATGGCCATCCCCAGAGTCAGGACTGCCATCTGGTAGAGCCTCCAGAGACGTCCCTCTGCAGGCGGTGGTAGGAAGGCAGGGTGTTGAAGTAGCCCAGCACGTAGCCTGTCAGCGTCCACAGCAGCTCAGGGTTGAAGACAAAGGCGCTGACAACAATAATGAGGAGGAGCAAGGCCAGGCCGTAAATGTTTACAAAGAAGATGTTGATGAAGAGCCCGGCGGTGGTGGCCAGGAGCTCGAAGGCCAGCTGGCAAGGTGACCACAGCAGGATGGACACGGCGATGGCACCGCTGGACACATGGGCGAGGAAAGCAGCCAGCAGGTCTGTCACCCTGAGGAAGGGGCCGGTCAGGGAGTCCCAGAGGGCAGCAAGCAGGGTGAAGAGGTTCTGCGTGCCCAGGAGGCAGATGTTGACCAGGCTGTTGACCAGGTAGGCCAGCAGGCTGGTGCCGATGGCCAGGCCCTCGCAGAGCTGCCGGGCCAGGGCCTGTCCGCAGCCCAGCAGCCCGCAGAGCCCGCGCTGCAGCAGCTCCCTGCCCCGCAGCCCCAGGTGCGAGAGGAGGTGCCCGGCCACCTTCAGCCCCTCCAGGCCGCAGCAGCAGCCGCGCAGCAGGCCGCCCAGCACCTGCAGGCCGCTCATCACCAGGCAGCTAGCCGCCCGCGCCAGGGGAGGCCAGCCAGAGGAGCAGACCGTCCCAGCAGGCCAGCAACCCGGCAGCGGCGGCGGCGGGGAGGCTGCAGGCGGCGGCGAGCAGCCAGAGCAGCGCCGATACCAGCGAGGACACGAGGAAGAAGTTCACGTCCAGCACCAGCACCAGCAGGTCCAGGAGCAGCCGCAGCCCGCGGAGCAGCACGAACAGCAGATCCATGGTGGCCGGGGTCGCCGGGCGCCCCGCCGGGGCCACAACGGCGCCGTCAGCCGCGGCCCGAGCGGGGCCCCCGGGCGCTGGGCGCCGCCATGTTGGCTCCGGCTGCCGCGGGACGCGCGGCCCAATCGGCGACGAGGGCCCCGCCTCCCCCCACCGCCCATTGGGCTGTTCGGAGGACGCGAGGGGGCGCGGTCTGTGAGGGCGTGGCCGATGCCGGCCGGGGCGTCTCTGATTGGTTGCTGCCCCGGGGATGGCCCCGCCCACTGGCGGGCATTTAAACGGCCAGCGGCGGCCATTTAACTGGGGGGTCTCAGGGGCGACCTGGGGGGCTCTCGGGGGGGCCCGGGAGGATGAGGGCCGGACTTGGGGGTACACCAGGGCATGGAACGCAGGAGGACAGCTCCCTAGCCCTGTTCCCAAGCAGTGCAGGGAACACCCAGCACCCAAAGGCTCCCTGGGGCCACACGTGATGAATTTGTGACAGTCTCAGCCTTTGCACAGGGAAGGATTGTCCTTGCCAGCAGGGTCCCTGGGGTAGGAGTGTTTGGTCAGCCCAAGGCAGCGCTTCTCTCCCCGCCTTCCAAGCAGTTTCCTGCAGGACATCCCAGAATAAACCCATGGTCACGGCCTCGCTCAAGGTTACAGCCCCAGAACTGCTCCTGTTGTCCCTCCTGGGCAGGGCGTGGGGCTGCCAGCATCTCTGGACTTCACTCTGCTGGCCTTCAGGAGATGGTCCAGCCCTGACGTTGATGACAAGCTCAGGAAAATCCAGCCCTGGAGCCCAAGGCTTTTTAAGGAAGGGGAGGGCAAGCAGAGCAGATGATCCATGGGAAAGATATCTGCAGCCTCAGGAGGCACCGGCCAGCATGGAGCCATGAAGGGAGGCACTGCACCCCTGGGGAGCAAGGGAAGAGCCCCGAGAGAGCAGGACACTGGGGTCCCCTTCCTGCAGTGTCTGTTCCCCCTATAACACCCTGAGCTGGGGCAGGAACCAGGGGCCTGTCCTGGCACACTCTGCATGGGCTGACGCTGCTCAGTGCCATCCAGCTCTCCCCCATCCCCAGCACTGGCTGGGTTCCTGGGATGACAGATCCCTCTGTGTGTGTCTGTCCCCCACCTGGGGTCTGTCCTGCTGGCTGGCTCCCCACCAGCCCTGTCCCCTCCCTGCCTGGCCAGTGCTGGCCGTGGGGTCCCTCGCAGGGTTGCCTGGATCCCCCCGTGGCGTGTGTGCCTGTGCCCATGTGACAGAGCCAGGATGCTTTCAGCATTTATGGTCATGTTTGGATTTCTCACTGCTTTGCTAAACAGGACAAGGGGAAAAAAAAGAGCTGAGCCAAGGCCTGGGCGTGCCCAAATAATTCCCAGCCTCTGGCTGTGCACCTGCCTCCCTCTTTCTTCTCCCACAGCCTGCCAGGGTCCGTGCTCCAGTGGGGTCTGTGCTGCAGGGCCAGAGAGAGGAAGGGGCTGGGGGGGTTTGGAGGTCGTGGCTCCATAGCAGGGCTGCTCTGTGCTCTGGGGGGGTGAGGAGAGCCTGTGCCTGCTCTTCCCTGCTGTAGGGTGTCTGGCTCTGCAGTGCCCAGACCTGCTGGAGAGAGAAGCAGGACTCAGGCACCCCAACATGGGGTGAGGAGGGGTGCAGGGGACTGGGAGCACCCAGGGGATGGGTCCAGGCTGGGACACCAATTTGGCTGGAGCAGAACAAGCCCTCAGTGGAAGGGCTATGAGGCTTGGGTGCAAGGAAGCAAAACACCTCCCCGGGGCCCTGAGGGGGGGATGGAGGTCCCTGCCAGGGTGCCAAGCAGATGGGCCATGGCCAGGACCCCTCCTTGCGAGGTCCCCCCAGCTGTCCCTGCACTTGATGGAGGTCCAGGCACAACGCCAAAATGCTCCCAGCTGTGCTTGTGGCAGCTGCTGGCAGCAGGATGGGATGGCCCCCCCCTTCCCTCATCAGCCTCTCAGTGCTCATTGGGCACAGGATAGGCGGGGGTCTGCTGTAAACCGTGCTGCACTGGTGCTAACTGGGACCACCACAGCCTGCAGACCCAGTGCCGGCCAGGGGCTGTGCTGGCAGCGAGCCTGGCCGGCTGCTGCTGCATCATGCCTCCCAGCTGCCTTCCCGGTGCTGAGCTCACCACAGCCGGGCGGCTGCTTTGCATTTCAGGGAAACAGCAGCCACGGGAAGCCTTGGAGATGCTGCATCTTTGAGGCTTTTAGCTGGATGCAGAGGGTGGAAGCAAGCCCGGGGCTTGGTGCTTGAGGAGCTTCTCTGGAGCCCAACGTGCTTGGGGAGTTACCAGGACCTGTGCTCTAGGGTTCAGACTTCGTGGAGCCAGGGGCCAGGCTAGCCGTGCTGGAGCTGCTTCCAGTCGGATCCCGGGCAGGTTCCAGCAGGCTGACTGGGAGGAGGCTGCGGGTGACAGAGGAATGGGAAAAATGAGGCAAACAAAGGGCTGGCAGCACTGCTTGCAGCCATGGAGTTGGTGCTGGGGACCACCACAGCTCCCTCCAAGCCTGTCTCCACAGGGGGACACGCAGCTTCCCCAGCCCCCTCATCTTCCCCCACCTCCCTGGGCATTTTGCTGCATGGGCACAGCCAACCCTACTGCTGCCCCGAGGCAGGAAGGGTGTTTCTGGGATGTGGGTCCTGCTGCCATCACACCAGTGCTCCCAGTACACCCATGGCTGGCTGGGCAGCTGGGACCATCCCCAGGCTGCCTTCGCCTGCAGATCCCTGGTTGTGCAGCAGCTCCAGTGCCTGGAAGAAGCCTTCCAGCATGGTCCTCCAGGGCATTGCCAGCAGCCTTACCTCGGCTTCCCTCAAGATGCCCTGGCCAAGGGCTGGGCAGATGCCTCAGCACGGCAGCGGGTGCCAGCAGCCCCGAGGCTATGCGGGAACAATAGGTCATTCCGCTGCATCCGCTCCAGGAAAGTCCCCTGTCACCCCTGGGGCTCAGCTCCAGGATCGCTTTTCCTCTGGCCTTCCCCTCACCTTGAAGGTGCAGATGACGATATCCCCAGCTCACGAATCCTTGTCCACAACAGCCAGCACCCACCCTGCCTGCTGCACAGCTGAGACTGCCATGGAAAGCCCTTGGAAAGCTCCAAGGATGGAGTGTCCCTGTCTCCCCCAGTGTCCCAGGCAGTGGCCACCTTCCCTGTCTTTGCTTGCCCAGCAGACGTGTGGACGAGTGGTGGGAGCACAAGGGCTGCCTGTCGTGTTTCCAGAGGGCTGTGTGGCTCCCCACAATGGGAGCTGGGATATCATTCTCCTCCTGGAGCCTGGCCAGATGGCCCTGGGAAAAGCAATTCCTCTTCCATGGGAAAGTCCTGCAAGGAGAAATCCCTGCTCAGCCCAGCCAGCCCCACAGCTCCCCTGGGCCCTGGTGCTCCAGAGTGTCCCCGATGCTGTGGGCCTGAGCAGGGACAGGGGACAGAGGAGATGGCATGAGGACTGTGCCCTGCTTGCTACCTTCTCCCAGGCAGCCCTTGCCTGCCTTCACCCCACACCATCTCCCCTCGCAGCAGTGGGGAGCCTTCCCCAGAGCCCCTCAGAGGGATCCTCCACAGCCCAGGGGTGTGAGAAGGGCTACCCCAAAGCTGTGGCTGGCCTCACCAGCTGCCTGGGGTGTGAGAGGAGTTTCAACTGTTTTTGCAGAAGCTACAGCTGTCTTCTGTTAGGTGTAAGTGTAGAGGAAACCATTTCTTACAAGTGAGATTGAAGTAGCCATGTTTAAGCACTTGGGCAAAAGAAAACCAGTTCATACCAGAACAGCGGTTAGAAAGTTGGTCAAGTACCCGATTTAAGGAAAGAAGGTTGTACAACTCCACCATAAAAGGAGAGAAACAAACAAGATTGAGCCAGCCTTATAGGCGGGGTATGGTACCAGGTAAACAGTAGCAGGACATTTCAGTCGCACTGGATAGGCTGTAAACCTTGGAGTACCCAGCCAATGGGGAAACAAGGGAGGGATAATTCTGTCAGGATTAGGCAATAAAAAGGTGGGCTGAGTGCCCACCCTGTGTGCCTACTTTGTGGGTCACCCGCTCTTGCTAGAATGTCAATAAAATGTGTTTTACTGAGGAGTCTGAGCCTTTGCTGTCAGCTGTTGTGGCGTTTCTCACAGGGGCTAATTTCTCATTATGTTTTCTTGCAGTTGTTCCTAATAAGCCATCCTGGGGGAGTCCTGAAGACAAAGCAGGGATGAAGACCTCGCTGCCCGGGGCTGCAGGGTGTGATGCTGGGTCTCCACGCTGGCTTCTCTTCCTGGGTGACATGGAGCACAGGGTAGGGGCGTTCCTCCTCCCCATTCCTCTGGGGAGCCATGGTGAGAGCTGTGGTGTTAGCAGGGCTGACCCCTGCCTGCCTCTCTCTTGCTCCCCGAGCCGTGGGGTTGCTGCATGGGCAGCAGCTGCTCCCCCCCCCGGGAATCCTGCTGCTGGACCCTGGTGCATAATCCACCCCATTGTGTGGGCGAGTGCCCGGCCCCAGCCCATCTGGTGCCGAGACAATGGGGCCTTTTTCCGGCCAGTGCTGTGGGGACATGAACTCGGAAGTCTTCCGAAGGAAAAGGCTTGTTTATAAATAGCTGTCCCTGAGCTCCCAGATCCTGCCTACTGCCCCATCAGCCCCCGGCCCCAGAGCCTGGCCCTTGCACCAGGGCTGGTAAGGGGAGCCTGGGGGACATACGTGACCAGCCTGGCTCGGCTGCACACGTGCGAGTGAGAGGGCAGGACCTGGCTGTTTGCACGCTATCCCAGGGCTGCACCTGCTCCAGGCTGTGGGGACCCTGTACCCCTGAGATGTCAAGTGACAGGCCAGCCCTGGGCAGAGGGCTCCTTCCCTCTGCACCTTGGTGGTGGCCATCAGCTGGCTAAGGTTTCCTCAGGAGCGCTCTCGCTCCCAGCTGTCCTTGTCCATCCATCCCGCACACAGCGAGGGTCAGGCTGTGGGACAGGGTGTGAGGAGAGGGCTGCAGGGCTCCACAGCCTTCCTTGCCACCCCTGTGCTGCTCCTTGTGGAGTGTGGCCAAGCCCATGTCCCTCACGGGGGAGCTGGAGCCCTGGGGCTCCTGGATCCATCCTCTGACAGTGGCACCATCACTGGGGAGTATGATGGAGGCTGTGATTTGGATGATGCGGGGCTGGGTGACCCTGGCCAGCTTGGCTCCTCTTTGGGGCTTTGCCACTGCTCTGCATCCGCTGAGTCCCTGGCCATCTCCGTTGAGTTGCTCCAGGAGATTGTGCTTCTTCAGCACAGAAATCTAGTTGTCACCTTCCCTCCCCCCTTCCGCTCACGTCCTTCCTTCCTCCACCCGCCCAGCCCCTCGCCCAGCTCCCACTCCCGGCCCCTCCTAAACAAAGGCTCCGTAGCCATGGTTAATAATCCCCACATAAAGGCTCTGCAGAAGAGGAGAGGAAAGAGAGGGGAGACACAAAGAAGCCGCTGGGAACCCAGCCGAGGAAGGAGGGGGGGGTTGTGGAAGAAGGCGTTTTCCCGAGCTATGGAAAAGGGTTCCAAGAGATGCACAGAGGAGGGGTGGAGGTATCCCAAGGCAGCTCTGCCCTTATGGCACATCTAATGCCCTGTTCCTCATGTCCTTTCACACAGGGAACAGGGAGCCAGAGGTCAGACAGCCCAGGCAGGTGCCTGTAGTTATCCCAGGCTGCACTGCACGGCGTGAGCCCTAAAAGCACCCCAAAATGCAGCACCAGGGGCCAGCGGGAAGGTGCCCCAGAGGTGGTCATCCCCTCAGCACTGCCATGCCCCAGCGGCGGGGAAGAGGCGGGCCGTTCCTGGGTGGTGTGGGAAAGCAAGGTGCTGGCCTGCATCCCATCCCTTCCCAGGGAGTGGGGCCCCTCTTGGCCCTGCCGGTGTTTTGTGAGGAGGTGCAGGCCCCGGGCGGATGCGGCAGCAGCTTCCATCCCACAGCCTGCTTTCCATCCAGCCTGCCTTCCATTCCAGCCTGCTTTCCACCTTCCCCTGCCTTCCATCCCCCCAGGAGCCACAAGGAAAGCCGTGCCAGCCGGCAGCTCATGGCTGGGTGTCTCCGATAGCATCGCCAGGAACCAGCCCCAGGGGCCTCGCTGGGAAGGCAGGGGAAGGTGGAAGGGGCTGAGGTGTGTGCATAGGGGACATGCCACACCTGGCACTGCACACTGGGCATCACTCCCCTCTGGCTGTGGGGAGCCAGGCTCAGCAGGAGCCCGAGGAGAAAGGCAAGTGCAATTACACACTCGCAGATTGTGCCTGCGACTTGTGATGCTCAGGTAATGCACGGGTAATCTGCCCTGCCTTGGGCAGTCCCCCGGTTTCCAGCAGAGAGGAGCGGCTGTCTGGCAGCTCTGCCAGGGGCCAGCAAATCCCATTGCTCCAGGGGCAGAGCCGTCTGCCCGGGCACAGCACTTCCAGGAGTGGCAGGAAGGTTGGAGGAGGAGAACAGCGGGGAGCCGCAGCTTCCCTCGGCTGCTGGACCGCGGGAGTTGCTCCGTGCCTGTGCTGGGGCAGGACCAGCGCCCTGACCTTCCCACCCTGGCTGTGTGTGTGGGACAGCGACACGGGAGCCTAATCCACACTGTTTGTTTGCAGAGCAGTGAGTGGGGACTGAAGCCAAATCCATGAAGCAAGCAGAAAAAATAGGAAGGCGTGAGATCAGGCAGCAGAGGGAAGCTGAAGGTGGCCAGCTTGCTGTGCTCCCCACGCAGAGACCTCCCCCAGCCCACTGGGTGCTGCACACAGTGTGGCAGGATGATTTCATGCCAGCTGTGAGGGCAGAGGGGCCTTGCTTTCAAATCCTGCCCATCTGCCCCAGAGCCATTAGGTTGGTAGGGGGAAAAAAAAAAGATTTCTTCAAAGTTAAATGCTCTGGGAAGCAGAAGCCAAACCAACTGGAGGCACAGCCACTGCAGTAACAGTGGAAGACTGTTTCAGGGTGGCACACTCCCTGTCACAGTGTTTGGCCATCCTGTTTTCTCCAGGGAGCTAGCACTGCCCATTCCAGCTGCTGGGAATTTTCTGCAGAAGTTTTATTAGCAACATTTTGCTTTATTTTTAACACAGAATAGATTGAGTTAGTACCAGAACAAAATGCACCAGCAGTGTGTCATCTGGGTTCTCCTGCTTGTTTGTTTGACTTGGTAGCTGCTTTCCCGTGGGAAAGCAGGACCCCCTTGGGCCCTGTTCCCTTGCAGGGTGGCATTGGCAGGGCTTAAATCACAGTATTTTGTGCAAAAGGCGAGATCCCTTTCCCTCCTCCAAGAGGAGCAGAGCCTGAGGCTCCTCAGGTGCTGCAACCTGCCCTTTGGAGGGAGAGGAAAGTGTGAGCATGTTGTCAGGGGGTCCCCAAGGTCTGGGCACCAGCTTGGGGTGTGGCTGTTCCCATTGCAGACAGGGAACTCCTGCCCCTTTGGAGCATCCCCACAGTGCAGCCGTGAGGCCAGAGAGCACCTCAGGAGCAGCCTGTGCATGATGGCACAGCTCCCTTGCACTTGTTCCCTCCTTTCAGTGAAGAGGCTGCCTGGGAGGAGGCCTCTCCTCTGCAAGGACTAGGAGCCTTGTCACTGCCTGGCATTGCCATTTTAAGCATCTAATCTCATGGGGAAAAAATTTAATCATTTCCGATGAATCATCAAGTCTATTTGGCTGGAATTGTTGAGGGGAGGGAGTTGGTCAGGAACAAAGCCGAGGCAGGAGGAGGGCATGGAAAGGGCTGCTGCATGGCACCACTTGGGGAGCAGGGCTGGGGACCAGCATAGGGTTTCTGGGGCTGGAGGGTCTGCTGGTGCTTGGGGGTGCCTGGGAGAGATGCTGTGGCCCAGGGGAACCTGCAGCCCAGCCCCAGGGTGGCTTAAGGTGGTCAGAGAGGTGCAGTCTGTGCTGCTGGGTGGGGGTCAAAGTGCAGCCCATGCTGCTGGAAAAGCAAACAGGGGAGAGAAGAGGATATGCTAAGGTTCAGAGGCCCTGGACTGAGGGCTAGAGGGGAGGGCTCTTGCTGCTCCTGGGAGACACGGGGGCAGCCCTGGGCCTGTCCTCAGGTGTGGTGAGCACAGGTCAGCAAGCTTTGTGAATCCTGTGTGAATGGGGAGCAAGAGTGTGGGAGGCAGGAGAGGGCTTTGAAGGAGAAGAAAAGCCCAGTGCTCTGTCCTCCCACACAGCCCCTCCGACTCTGATTGACCCTGGGGAAAACTGAGGCACAAAGCCAGGCTATGATAGGCCGGGGGCACTGGACCCAGGTGTCCTGCATGGTTGCCTGTGGGCAACTCGTAGCACCTGGGGAGGTTGTTTTGCTCCCTCAGGCTTGTGCAGAGCCTATCTCTGCTGTGTTTGGGCTGCTGTGTTTGGGCTGGGTGATTACCCCTGGATAATAGCAGCCTTGTGCAGCCCTGACAGCCCCTCCACCCCCGGGCCGGCCCCAGGCCAGCAGCGCTGCCCCTGGCCACCGCAACCAACAGCTTTTCCACAGCCCCCCCCCCTTCAACAGCTGTGCTGGGGCTCTGGACACAGCTCCCTGTGCCCCACAGAGCAGGGCCGTGCTGGGGGGGCCCTGCCTGGGGGACAGGGACCGGCCTTTGCAGAGTCTGCTTGTGGGGCTGGGGGCTCTGTGGGTGCAGCAGGGCCTGGGGTGCAGATCCTGCACACCTCTGTGACCTGCCTGGGATAGCACCATCTCTGTGTCCCTGCTGCTCCCCGAAGGCCCCGCTGTTCTCAGATGTCCCTCACAGCCCAGGCAATGGTGAAGAGGGGTTTGCTCCTCCTGTTTTTGAATCCCTCTCTTTTTGAGTCCCCTTGCGTGGGTTCAAAGGCAACCCTTGTGGCTGGGCTTTGGGGCAGAGCAGGGCTGAGCAGAGGAGCTGGATTCACTGATGCCTGTATGTGGAACTCTTGGGGATGGTCTCCCCTTTCCAGCATTCCCCAAGCCCCTGTGGAAACCAGCCCGACCCCTCCGCCGGGTTTTCCGAGTGTTTTCCACCTCCAGCGCCCATCAGTCTGATGGGATCTGCCTGTGCGAGCCTGGGCAAGCAGGACTGGCAGACTACAGGTCTGCGAGCCAAGCTGGAACGAGCCCCTCCAGCAGAGCTCTAAATGTCTGAAAACAGGCGGGGGAGTATGTACGGGGGGCTCGGAGTTCCGGGCCAGTCTGGGGGAGCTGGGGGGCCAAGGGATCCGCACCGTGTCGGGCGCTGCGGGGCTCGGGCGGCTGCCGCTGGGGGGTGGTAGGGGGCCGCGGGCGGTGGGCAGGCACCGCGCCTTCCTCCTCCTCCTCCTCCGCCTGACGTCAGCCCGCCGCCCCGCTCAGTCGAGGCCGGTGGCGGGCATGGCTGAGGGGCTGCGGGCAGCCGGGCTCGCCCTGGGCTGGGGCTGCTGTCTCTTGCTCTGCTGCGGTGAGTGGTGTCGCGATGGGGGCTGAGGAACGGGAGCGGGGACTGGGGAACGGCGACGGAGACTGGAGAACGGGGACGGACGGGTCAGCGCACCTGCGGAGCGCTCCGGGGCGGGACGGGACGGGACGCGGGGCTCCGTCGGCCCCGGGCAGGGATGCACCTTTGTTCCAGGCTACTAAGAGGAAAATTGGTTCTGTCCTGCCTCAAACCAGGGCACGGCCCCGCTCTCCCCGCTGCCCGGAGGGTGCCGGGGTTGCGGTGGGACACAACTCCCCGTGCGGAGCTGGGCTCCGCCGGCCCCTTCCCAACGGCGGGCTGCGCGCTTCGAGGGGGCGAGGGGAGGCAGCTGAAGGGGTCTTCCCCGCAGGGCTGGTCTGGGGCCAGCCCAGGCAGCCAGCAGAGCTGACGCCCTTGGGGCGCTGCCTGGCTTAGGGCCAGGAATGTTAAAATTGTGGTGCCGGAGGAGGCTGGGTGGGAGCAGCCCCCTCGAGCGTATGTCCTCCCCTGCACGTTCCAGGGCTCCGCGGGGCTGGGTCTGGGTGTGGGGAGTCGGGAGCGCCGCATTCTGCTCTCGGGACTCCTTTGCAGCCCCCCCGAAGGGGGGAGGCAGGGTGAGGGGTGCCCTTTGCGACCCCGGGGAGGCTGGGCCGGTGGCCAGGGAAGGTGGCTGGGGCAGGGCAGACTCCTGGGGCCGTGCTCCATGGGGCAGAGGCAAGGGTGTGAGGGGCAGGGTGCCCCCACGTGTGTTCAATGTACAGCTGGGTGAGTTGATTGAATTATTAGGAAGCATCCACCCCTTTCCTTCTAAGGAGTTTTTTCCCTGAGCCCTGTTTCTCTTGGCTTTTTTTCACGCCTTCTTTTTTTATCCTCTTTCCAGTCCATTTTCACCCTCGGGAGGGAGGCTGCGTTTCCTGCCCTTCCCTACTCCTGCAGCATGCCCTCCCGTCGCCGCGGGCCAGGGAGTGGTCCCGGTGTGTTTGGCTGCTCCCTGCCGCCTTGTCCCTGCCCAGCCACGCTGCGGAGCTGGCCCCAGGCGCCGGGGAAGCCTGCTCTGGCCAAGGCGCCAGTAATAAAATATGAAATAAAGCGGAGCTAAAGGCTTCCACCCCCGGCCCGTGCTGGGATCCCCTTCCTCACAGCACATGTGCCGAGCGAGGACTTTATTGGCTGGCGGCTTCAGTGTGTTTGCAAGCCCAGCCACGGTGAAAGCGTTGATGCTTCCCAGAAGCTTGAGGGGCCGCAGCCAAGTCATTCCCAGGCAGGCTGGGAGGCTCACTGTGCTGCTGGGGTGAGGGGCTGACCCCAAACTGGAGCTGCCAGTGCCACCCTTGGCCCCTTCTGCACTGCAATCTCCAGCGGCTGAAGAGGTCTCTGTGGGTGTCGTCACCTGGCTGCAGGGTTGGGGTTGTGAGCCTTCCCTGGTGCACGTAGCTGGGTGTTAACAGGCTGGTGCGGTTTGGGGGTGCGAGGTGCTGTTTCCTCCTGCAGCAGAGCCTGGGCTTCCTCCCCATCCCCAGCATGGTGAGGGCTGTGCTGGGGCGGAGGCTGCTGGGCGCTGGTGGTGATGCTGCTTGCTGTAGGGCTGGGGCTCTGCACCCTGTTTCTCCTCTCGATGAGGAAGAAGGGGTTCAGGTGATCCTGCTTCACGGGAGCTGGGGGCACCCTGGGTCAGGGATCTCTGCTGGAAGGGTGGCCTTGCCAAGGCAGAGGAGGGCAGCATGTGTGTTTGTGCTGGGAGCAGGCAGGATCTGGCCGCAGCTGGTTTCCCCGAGAGGGGAAGAGAAACTTTTGGAAACCTCCAGCATCCCGCGTACGGCTCCGGACCCCTGTGGTGCCCCTCCTCTCTCTGCTCCATGCTGGGGGCTCCGTGCTGGGGGCTCTGCACGGACAAGGCAGCGTGCTCCTGGCCGGCTCCCCGCACACCTCGGCCCCGCAGGAGGCTGGCGGAGGGGCTGTGCGACTCCCCACCCCCCTTCCCCGGCTCTAAAAGCAAATCTTTGTTCTTCTGGAGCTCTGGCTGCCGGCCGGCTGTCCGCCAGCCAGATGGAAAGGCACGGGGGCTCTGCTCCCTTCCCCGCTTGCTTGCTGCAGACGTCGTCCTCTCCACATCTCCAGGTCTCCTGCTGGAGCCGTGCCAGGCGCTCGGGCTGCACGGTGCAGGCTGGAGCTCAGCTCTGCAGCTGGGCTGCTCCACGCGTGGCTGAGGGGTCTCCAGCCCTGCCCAGGTTCCTGAATCCGTGTCCACAGCCACGTTGGGCACAGGGGAGGATTGCCATGTCCCCAGAGCCTGCTATGTTAGCGTGCCCAGTGCCCCTCTAGCCTGCCCACGCACGTGAGGTCTTGGAGCTGCTGGAGGAAGCCTTGTGTCCCCAGCATTGTGGGGGCCTTTTGTCCCTGCTTGGGTGCTCCTTCCAGCCCAGGGGAGAGCTGCTATCCAGACTGGATAGGTGGGGAGTCGTGAGCCCTTGTTCCAGGCAGGGTGGGGGTTACAGTGTCCATGTCTGCTTCTTCAAGGGCAGTGGATGGGTGGGAGGGACGTGTGCCTCATGCCAGTCCCAGATGCCAGCCATTCTCCAGCTCTGAGCTCATGGTTTCGGCTGCTTCTCTGCTTGGATGAGGGCTCTCATGCCGAGTGGGTCAGCAGGGTAGGCCAGCAGCTCTCTCTCTCCCAGGGGTGACTCTACATGGGGCTACCTGCAGCCAGGGTGAGTGCAGGGGGCAGCTGGAGCACACCCCAGCCCCGGGCTCCCCCTAGTCTGGGGGTGTCTGGCAGCACCAGGCAGCCAAGTTGTGGCTGTGCAGGTGGGCAGGTACCTCCGGGGCAAAGTTATCTTTTACTGTGTGCTCTCTGTCTGGTATCCTGACTCCAGTACATGCTTATCTTTGGGATTTTCACCTGTTTTTCTAGCACCTCCTTTCCTGTGCAGTGCTTTCGTTCTCCCTCTTTGCTTAGTGCCAGCTGCACTGTGATGATGGGATGGGTGAGGGCCAAAAGCTGGCTGTTGGGGTGTCCTGAGGTGGCTAGTCCTGTGAGCCGGGGCCTTTGTTGTGGCAGCAGGGCTCCTGGCTGCGTTTTGGGGCTGTGCCACCACATACCTACTCCAGACAAAGAGCGTTTTGTGGGCACAGCATTACCCTTTGAAGTTGCCTCCTCTGCGAGGCTCGGTGGCTGTTACCAGCGGTGCTATCAAGGGAGCTGTTGACACAGCTGGCTTCCTCCAGCCTCTTGTCCCTGCTCCCATACCTGGGCTGGGCCAGCCAGTTGGCCCTGTTGCTGGGGGACAGACTGCTGTCCCCTGCAGGGCTGCATGCCAGCCCAGGGCGTGCAGCCCCCCTCCCTCCTTGGTTTTGGCACCTGCAGGGCTGGTGGTGATGGCACTCCTAGCCTTGCTGTGATGCAGCCCTGGTCTCTGCTGTGCCTGGCTGGGGCTGCTCTGCCCCCAGCCCCTCTGGAAGATGCTCTGTTCCCTGGCCTGGATCAATAGCCATTACCTTCCCCTACTGCTCTGGAGTGTGGCCAGCAGCTCCATTACTGCTGCAGGCTGGGAGGGAAGGTGGGGTGCTGGGGTGGGCAGGCTCTGCTCACCGGCTGTGTGTGGACCCCTGGTGCCACCCGTGCTGTGGGTGGGCAGCCCAGGGTTTGTTTTGTGGGCAGGGAGCAGCGAGGGGGCTCACTTTGGGTCTGCTGCAGGCGTGGGTGCTCCAGCTGCTGGGTTCTGGGTTCCTGGCAGGGTTGGAGCTTGGAGAGGGACCCGGGGAGTCCTGTCTGTGCCACAGCCGTGGTGGTCAGGGGCATGCTGCCTCCCTGTTGCTATGGAGGGAGCTGGATGGTGCATCCCTCCTGAGCTCCTGCCCTGTGTGCCCCATCCTGCTGCAGAGGAACACAGCTCCCCATTCATGCCCCATTCTCCAGGGCACTGTGGGGGCCGTGCGGGCTGACATCAGGGCTCCAGTCCTGGGCCATGGGAAGGTGGTGCAGCCTTTTGCTGCCACCTTCAGTCTCCTGCACCCAGCCTCTTCCCCTGCCTCTGCTAACCTCCCGACACCTCCGTGCCTAGCCCTTGGGGCCATTGAGGGCTGCTGGGTGCTGGTCTGGGGAACGTCGTGGCAGGAGTGGGGTTGTGTTTCTGGCTGGCACTCCCGCTGGAGTGGGACACGGGGCGTGGCAGGTGGTGGCCCTTCAGGGGATGGAGATAGGGACAGGCCTGGGCTCAGCTCCCTCTCTGGCTTTGTCCTGCAGCTTCAGCCAGCCAGCTGGAGGTCTCCATGCCGGCAGTGGTCGAAGTGGAGAACGGGGGGCACAGCCAGGATCGAGTGCAACTTCCACATCCCTGGAAATGGTTCCTACAACCACATCAGCTGGTTCTATGTGAGTGCTGAGGAGGGGGTGGGGGGGCAGCTAGCCCCAGGCTTTCTCCTGGTGTGCTCATCAGCCCGGTCTGGACCCCTCACCTTGCAGATCAATCGCAACGGCCGGGTGGGGCTGTGCCGCATCGTGGGCGGCCAGATCATGGAGGAGAACGTGGACTACGCGGGGCGGCTCTCGGTGGGGGAGGACAAGGCCCTCTCCATCAGCAGGGTGACAGTTCAGGATGCCAAGACCTTCATATGCCAGGTCACGACAGACAGCCACGGCAAGGGCGAGAACCGCACCGAGCTCCAAGTCTACAGTGAGTGATGGGGCTGGAGAGCAGCACGGCTGTGCAGCTGCTCTGCGGGGCTGGAGTGGGGTCCCATCCCATCCCTCCAAATACACGTGAAGTGGCTTCTCTTTCCAGAGGTCCCCGAGGTTCCTGAGATTGAGGCCAACTCAGGAGGCGTCTCTGTGCAGAGCAGCAACATCCCACAGGTGAAGAGAGGCCCCCACCTGGAGGAGGCTCCCAGCTATGCTGGACTCCCCACTTCCCTCTCTCCACGGGGGCACCCCATGCTCAAGGCTCTCTCCGCCACCCCAGATTGCCCAGTGCGTGAGCAGGAACAGCTTTCCAGCCCCCAACATCACATGGCACAAGAATGGGGAGCAGCTGCAGCCAGAGGATAGGGGTGAGTTGGATGGGGATTGGGATGGGGATGAGGATCGGGATGGGGAACTACACCTCCCTGCTCGGTGGAGGGGTCGAGGCACTTGTGCTATCCAGGACCTTATCAACTGGGGGCTGGCAGCCCGTGGCCACCCAGGGGAGCCCTCCTTGCCTCCCCATGGTCTGGGAACAGCAGCTGTGTCCCTGCAGGGGTGAAGGTCACGACCACACGGACCCGGGAGTCGAGCGGGCTGTACACGGTGAGCAGCACCCTCTTTGCCCACGTCACCCGGGAGGACCGCCACTCCAGGTACCACTGCACCGTGCACTACCAGCTGCGGGGACAGAGCAGAACCGTGGAGTCACAGCGGGTCAATGTCACCATCTTCTGTGAGTCAGGGCCTGGGGGGGGTGCTGTGCCTGCTGCCCGGTGCTGCATGGTGGGGCCCTGCGCCCACCCGCCCTGCTCCCTCCTCCTCCAGACCCCGCAGAGCACGTGAAGCTGCAGGTGATGCCGTCCTCGGCGCTGGTGAAGGAAGGGGATGATGTGCAGCTGGTCTGCGAGGCTGATGGGAACCCAGCACCTGTCTTCAGCTTCTGCAAGAAAGATGTGAGGCCCGGGGGGACCTGAGCACCTCTCCCTTTGCAGAGATCTCGTGTCCTGGCTTGCCCGGAGGGTCCTGTGGAGTGGGTTGCAGTGGCTGGGGTGGAGGGTGCCTGTGTGGGGCTAAGGGCTCTGCTTTCCTTCCACTGCTTGCAGCTGCAGGACAACTGTCAGGACCTGTCGTCACTGGCAGACACCAACACTGGGGTGCTGAACCTGCACGATGTGACTAAGGACAGCAGTGGCTTGTACAAGTGCCAGACCCTGGACTTGGATGATATGAGACAGCTGGAGACGGATGTGGAGCTCGTTGTGAACTGTAAGACAAGGGTCTGGGACCCTGCACACCTCGTGGGGGGTGCTCTGTCCCTCCTGCTCATCCTGCCCTGGTCTCCATTCCTCTCCTAGACATTGAAGGGGTCCATGTGGAGATGGAGCCATCCTCACCCCTTCAGGAAGGGGATAGTGTGAGGCTGAGCTGCGATGCCCACAGCCCGGTGGCTCTGGACTACCAGTGGAGGGATGAGAAGGTGAACAGGCATTGGGGTATTGCCACACACGGGCTTGGCGAGCCTGGGCTTTGCAGAGCCAGGAGCTTGCTCCATCTCTGCTGAGAGAGGCCAGGGGTGGGATTCCCCTTTGTGTGGACCTGGGTTGTCCATCTGTACCTCTTCATCCTGTGCTTGCACAGTCCCTCGTTGTGTATAGGAGGGAGGGTTTTGGGTCCGCCGCAGAGCCTGGGGAGCTGGGTGCAGAAGGCCCTGGTGCTTGGGGCTCATTGCTGGGACAACCCTTCCCAACAGGGCAAGATGGTCGGAGAAGGGAACCATCTCCTCCTGAGAAACCTCACCTTCGAAACCTCCAACAAGATCAGCTGCAACGTGATTGCACCAAGCGTGCCGGGGCTGAAGAAGAGCAAGCAGGTGGCCGTGGCTGTGCACGGTAAGAACCGGGGTGTGTGCAGCCCTGCTGGCCTGCTGGGGGGAGCCCTGTCTGCCCAGCACCAGCCCTGTCCTCCCCCGGGGGCCACTGGTGCCTGATGTGCCCCCCACCCCGCAGGGAAGCCGCGGATCGTGGCCATCAGCTCCCCCCTGTACGTGCGGCAGGACGAGGTGGTCAACCTGACCTGCAAGGCCATCGCCTTCCCCAGGCCCTCTGTCCACTGGAATGTCAACGGGACGGTGAGAGCTGGGCAAGGTGCTGGGTCCAGGCCGTGGTCTCTGCACGTTGCTTCGGGCACTGAGTCTTTCACTGCTCCCCCCCTCTCTCCACAGGCTCACGAGTACGTTGAAAACCAGCACATCACCAGCAACCTGACTGTGCGTGTGAACCACGACCTGCTGCGGGCAGGAGCCATGTGCAGGGTCTCCAACAACATGGGTGTCATTGAGGAGCACATCCAGCTGCTGGGTGAGTCTCAGGCACTGCCCTCTGCTCCAGGAACCCAGGGAGGGATCAGTCGCCCTTGTACAGGTGTCCTCTGTGCCATGCTGAGCTCTGTCTCTGTCCCTCCCTTCTTGCTCTCCCAGTGGAGTCCATCAGAAAAGATCAGTTTCTGCACCACGATGGGTGTGTGCATCCCTCAGGCTCTGCAGGAGCATGCCCCCAACGGGAGTCAGAGTGGGGAGGGAGCCCTGACTGCTGGCTCTTGCACTGCATCTCTCCCTGCTGCTTTCTCCCTGCCAAGCTGTGAGGGAAGGGGAGGCTCTGGTGGGAAAGCTGCCTGCTTTTGTCCTCAGCCTGTAGCCCAGCAAGGCCACCAAGTGCAGCTTCCCAGGCCTGCTGGGCAAGGAAGCAAGAGGATGGGCTGATGTCTTGCAGGAAACCCTGTAAGCCATCCTCCTATGGCATGCAGGGGCATGGCAGCTGGGGGCAGAATGCAGTGTGTGTTCATCCAAAAACTGCCCTAACGGAGCATTTTTTGTGCCGACATCTGCATCCTGCAGGGAGCTGGAGAATCACCAGCTGGAGAGCCCATGGTGCTTTCTTGGGGCAAAGGGTCTTTTCCTTGCCCTCGAGGGGGTTGCAGCGATGCAGAAGCTGGAGTGAATCAGGGTGGGGCAGGAATTAACTTCTTCCTTCCCTCTGCTGTTTAGCTCAAAAGATACCAGAGAGCAAAGGGGTGATCATCGTGGCCATCATCGTCTGCATCCTGGTGGTGGCTGTGCTGGGATCTGTTATCTACTTCCTGCACAAGAAAGGCAAGATCCCATGTGGCCGTTCTGGGAAACAGGACATGTAAGCACCACCCCTGCCCTGCCAGGGAGCCTTTGGGGTCAGAGGGGCTTTGCCATCACTCATGCTTCTCATCTCATTGCACCATCCGCTCCCTGCCCAAGGTGGAGGGGGGCAATAGTGCAGCCTCGGGGGGCACCACGCCGGGGGCTCGGCAGGGTCCACGCTGCACTCGCCTGGTCCACGTGGGGAGGTGATGAGGAGGACAGCAGAGTGGTAGAGCAGCCAAAGGGACCCCTTCCCAGGGAGGGGCTGGGCAGCCCAAAGCTTTCCCCAGATCTGGAGCCTCTTTCACCCCTGGCCTTCCTCTGCCCTGGCCCCGCTCCAGAGCATCCCCTGAGATGGAGCCCCAGGGCTTGGCCTCTCTCAACCGGCCACGTGCCCTCTTTGGTATCTCAACCATGTCTCAAAGTTGTCACCTCCCTCCCTTAGCACAAAGCCAGAGGCACGTAAAGACAAGATTGTAGTTGAAGTTAAGTCAGATAAACTTTCCGAAGAGGCGGGGCTCCTGCAGGGTGCCAACGGCGAGAAGAGAGCTGCCACTGACCAGGTAGGACAGAGCGTCGTGCACTGCCCTTCCCCAGGGCCAGGGCTCCTCCCGGGGCTGGGCATGGAGGTGAGGGTGCACCGAGGTAATTAATGCTCTTCTCCTCTCTGCAAGCTCCTCTCCCAGCACTCCCCACACTGCATGGGCCTCCATCATCCATCATCAGCGCTCAAGGGGGGCTGTGGGAGGGCAAGAGGGGCCATGGGAGGGAGGGGGGAGAACAAAACCGTGTGTCTCTGCTCCAAGGAGGTAGGAGAAGCCTTTCCCTGAGGAGAAGCAGCTCTGCTGTGTGCCAGCCCCAGGCACCTCCTGGGAGGATACTGCCTGTCCTGCTTGGTACTGTCTCCTTCCCTGCTCCCTAGAGCAGGAGCCAGGCTCCCAGGGGGCTCCTGGAGAGGGAACTGCATAACCATCTTTAGCCAGGAGTCAGAACAGAGGCTGAAGGGGCGGGCTTTGCTGTGGCATCTCTGAGCCAAAACTCTTGGTGCAGGATGAGAGGAGTCTCCTGGGCTCTGTGCTTACCTCTCCCCTTGGGTTGAGAGCCACAGAGGGGCTGAAGCAGCTATTATAGAATCATAGGATGGTTTGGGTTGGAAGGGACCTTCAAGATCATCTAGATCCAACCCCCCCTGCATGGGCAGAGACACCTCCCACTACACCAGGTTGCTCAGAGCCCCATCTAACCTGCCTGTTCTCACTGTCCATGCTGGACCATCACAGTGCTGAGGCAGGGCTTGCACACTTGTGCTTCCTGCAGAGCCATAGGAGGTGGCACCTCAGCCTGCTGCAGTTTTAGTTGCCTTGGGCCAAGAGAGAATCCCTCCTGGTCCTGCTGCCTGCGTGGCTCATGCTCACCCCTCACCCTGGAGCAGTTGCTCAGTCCCCATGGGGTGGCCTGGGCCACATCACATTGCTGTCTGTCACACAGACACCTGCAGCAGAGGACCTGGTTTTATGTTCACCCCTAACTGCTGTTTTTTTTCCTCCCCCCCCTCTCTTTCCGTTTTTTCCAACCGAAGAGCGAGAAATACATCGATCTGAGAAACTAGAGAGGGAATCTACTAAGTGCTTTCTTCCTTCAAACCTTTCCTGCTCTTGGATTGCCTTGTCCCAACCCCTGCTCCAGTACCTGGGGAGCACGGCCAGAGACCCCGGCGTGCAGGGGGCAGCCCTGGCTCCCCTCTCTGATACCTCAACCATGGGCTTGCAGGTTGTCAACTTAGCAGCAGCAAAGCCAGACCTTACTACTTCAGAGAAGCCAACAGCAATATTAGAGAGAAAGATCCCGTTCAGCTCCCTGGTGGAAGGGTTTGAGGCTTTTTTTTTTTTTCTTTCTTTCTTCAGGAAATGTCTTGTACGTGTGTGGGAAGGTTTTGATGTGTTTTGACCCCGAAACTTGCTCAGAAAAGCTGGTGAAGTTTTGCTGTTGGGGTGTCCCAGGCACCTCAGCTGTAGTGGTGTGCAGGTTAGATGGGTGAGGGATGGAAGTGGTGTGTTGGAGCAGGGTGTGCCCAGCTGCTCAGGAACTGTTTGTTAGTGCTTTGTTTTTCCTTTCCAACCCTTCTGGTCCTGTTGGTTTAGCCCAGCGTGTCCTGGCAGAGCTGTGACCCCACGGGAAGGGAGGATGGGGCAGAGCAAGGAGAGGGGTTCTCTGGTTTGTAGCCTTGCTGACATGAGTCGGGGGGGCTTCCCTTTCCCCCGGGAATTGGATTGCTGGTAGGGGGACTGCACAGCTGCTGGCAACAGCAGGTCCCAGAGCCCCCCACCCCCTAAATTTAAAACTAAGGAATATTAGGCCAGGGCCAGTTGTCGCTGTCTCAGGGTTGTTGTTTGGGGTTTTTTTTTTTGTTGTTGTTTGTTGTGTTTTTTTTTTTTAAGTGCTGAACAGTTCCCAGCCCCAGGTTAAACTGGTTGATCTCAGTGCTTTGGTGGCACCTCTGTCCCCACAGGGGTGGAGAGGGGAGGTGGGGGAGCAGCCTGCCTTGACCTCCTGCTGTCACAGCCCTTCCCGAGCACTCCACAGCTCTGCCCCCTCCTCCAGAGATCAGCCCCCCGCCCCCCCAGCTCCAAGCCCTCAGTGCTCTGCTGTGCACCAGCCCCTCTCCCACCAGCCCCCCCCCCCAATAAGGGGCAGGGGGGGTGAAGCCAACCCTGGGCAAAGAGGAGAAGTGTCCCCCCCTGCACCCCAGCCCCTCCGCCGGGAGCGGGGAGCCGGGCAGCACCCTGACCAGCCACGAGCTATAACTCCTGAGCTACAAGTGTTGTCCAAGCAGAAGCTTTGGTTTATAAATATATATATTTTTGTTGGATTGCGTGTACATTTCCATTCGTTTGGGTTTTGTTTTTTTTTTTTGTCTGATATTGGCAAGGTTTGGTTTTTGTTTTGGTTTTTTTATATATATATATATATATATATGTGAAAATAAAGTACCAAGTTCAAAGCTGGACTCTGAGTGTGTTCCTGCCAAGAGCAACAACCCCCTCCCCGGGGATGGAAAATCCCCTGCTCCATTCTACTAGGTAATTGCACTGGCAGCTAATTAAGACACTAATAACTACCAATATTAATAAATCTACTGATGTATTCTAATAGATAATTATAGTATTAGAGTGTATAATTGTGTGACTAGTGATGGTGGATCCTAAAAGATAATAGAATTTAATAGATCCCAACAGAAGCTGTTAGTTGTATTAGTATCTGTATTAGTTATTAATAGATATATTTATTAGCTATTGATTAAGTCTTATCACTAGATTCTAATAAATACCAGGACATTATAGTTGATAATTGTATTGACAGCTCCTCTAGAAACTAATAGATCATAGAATCACCAAGGTTAGAAAAGACCTTTAAGGTAATAAAATCTAACCATTAATAGATAATATATATTAATAGATATTAAAGGATTTTTTCCTTAAATAATTCTAATAGATTATTCAAGGACTAGCTACTCTGCATCCTAATGTATCAGTAAGAATAAGCTATTCTAACACATTTTAATTGGTCATGGTTTTAATAGCTGCTAAATGCAAATCAGTTATTAATGCTAATAGTGATAGCTTTTAATAGTTGCAAAAAAATACGAATACAGGTAAGACTAGATAATTATCTTAAAAGATTCTACTGGATTATGAGACAAAATCCTGTGGCCAGCTACTAAGCATACCGATAAGAAAGTCCATTCATTAATTCTAATAGATAATTTAATTAATAACTACTATTGATAAATCTATCACTAGATTCTCCTGCCTGGTTGTAATGGGAGCTGATACAGCTGCTAATAATTAGTACCTCATTGGAGCCCCTGGTGGTTAATTTTTAGGTGGTCACGTGACAGCCTGGATACATTTTACGGCCCAATCAGGCACGGGCTGCCATAATCATTCAAATGCATGCAAATTAATTCAAATTAATGCAAATATTTGCAAATACTGGGCCACGGGGGAGGTGTCGAATCCATAGTTTTTTTTAATAGATGCAGATGTAGTTAAATTGCATTTGAATATATTCAAACGCATGCAAATTAGGAAGGATTTGGCAGAACCTATTGTGATGCAAGAAGAAAGCTGGCACACCCCTGCAGAACCAGGAAGACCCCCCCCCCCCAAATAACCTCCTTTAACCACAATAACCTGATTTGACACCCCCCCACACACACTTTCTTTAGTTCACTTGACCTTAGGTAACCCCGTGTGTCCTCATTTGACCCCAATTAACCTCATTTGACCCCCATGACCTCAGTTGACCCCACGTGATGTCTTTGAGGGGTCCCCTTGACCTTAGGTAACCCCGTGTGTCCTCATTTGACCCCAATTAACCTCAGTTGACCCCATGACCTCAGTTGACCCCACGTGATGTCTTTGAGGGGTCCTCTTGACCTTAGGTAACCCCATGTGTCCTCATTTGACCCCAATTAACCTCATTTGACCCCCATGACCTCAGTTGACCCCACGTGATGTCTTTGAGGGGTCCCCTTGACCTTAGGTAACCCCGTGTGTCCTCATTTGACCCCAATTAACCTCAGTTGACCCCATGACCTCAGTTGACCCCACATGCTGTCTTTGAGGGGTGCTCTTGACCTTAGGTAACCCCATGTGTCCTCATTTGACCCCAATTAACCTCAGTTGACCCCATGACCTCAGTTGACCCCACGTGATGTCTTTGAGGGGTCCTCTTGACCTTAGGTAACCCCGTGTGTCCTCATTTGACCCCAATTAACCTCAGTTGACCCCCCATGACCTCAGTTGACCCCACGTGATGTCTTTGAGGGGTCCTCTTGACCTTAGGTAACCCCGTGTGTCCTCATTTGACCCCAATTAACCTCAGTTGACCCCCATGACCTCAGTTGACCCCACGTGATGTCTTTGAGGGGTCCCCTTGACCTTAGGTAACCCCGTGTGTCCTCATTTGACCCCAATTAACCTCAGTTGACCCCCATGACCTCAGTTGACCCCACGTGATGTCTTTGAGGGGTCCTCTTGACCTTAGGTAACCCCGTGTGTCCTCATTTGACCCCAATTAACCTCAATTGACCCCCATGACCTCAGTTGACCCCACGTGATGTCTTTGAGGGGTCCTCTTGACCTTAGGTAACCCCGTGTGTCCTCATTGGACCCCAATTAACCTCAGTTGACCCCCATGACCTCAATTGACCCCACGTGATGTCTTTGAGGGGTCCTCTTGACCTTAGGTAACCCCGTGTGTCCTCATTGGACCCCAATTAACCTCAGTTGACCCCCATGACCTCAATTGACCCCACATGCTGTCTTTGAGGGGTCCTCTTGACCTTAGGTAACCCCGTGTGTCCTCATTTGACCCCCAATTAACCTCAGTTGACCCCCATGACCTCAATTGACCCCACGTGATGTCTTTGAGGGGTCCTCTTGACCTTAGGTAACCCCGTGTGTCCTCATTTGACCCCCAATTAACCTCAGTTGACCCCCATGACCTCAATTGACCCCACATGCTGTCTTTGAGGGTGATCCCCTTGACCTTAGGTAACCCCGTGTGTCCTCATTTGACCCCAATTAACCTCAGTTGACCCCCATGACCTCAATTGACCCCACATGCTGTGTTTGAGGGGGTCCCCTTGACCTTAGGTAACCCCGTGTGTCCTCATTTGACTCCCCAATTAATCCCACATTGATGCCTCTGTGTGGGTCCCCACAATGTCCTCATTTGACCCCCCAGGGTGACTCGTTTTTGGGGTTCACTGGATCCTCTCCAGCTCTGGACTCCTGTGAGCTCTGTATGGTGGGCCCAGCCTTTCTCTAACCCCCCCTCCCAGCCCTCTGTGAGGAGCCAGGATATCAATTAGCACTCACCAGGTCATTGTGGGACTAATTAGTACAAATCCAGTCACAGGAGAGCCAGGAGATCAAGTGACCACCTGGAGAAGGTGGAGCAGGATGTTCTCTTTTCCCAGCCCTGACAGAACCAACACGACACAGACAATGTGCTACAACAAAGGAAATTTTATTGAAAAATAAAACTTTTATTTTGTTTTGTTTGTTTTTTTTTCCTTTTCTGGACTGAGGTGACTGAGACCCCGCACAGAGAAGCTCTTAGTGGGCAGCACACAAGAACAATTAATAAATAACATTAGTAAAAACCTCTAAACATGAACATTTGCAAACAAAACGAGGACTTTTAAACCACGTGAACCTTAAAGCTCAGCTACTCTCTGTAAGAATATTTACCTTCTGTTTTCTTTTTCTTTTTTTCCTTATTCTTTACAGATCTGGAAGGATTAAATACTGCTATTATATCTTTATATTAATGACACTATTATAACTTTGTTTTCTTTTTTTAAAATATCTTGTGAAAAAAAAACAAAACACCCCAAAAAAATTCTCAACGTTTTTAACACTGACATGATACAAATTGGTACTTGTCACTCAGAGAGAAAGAACAACTGTCCCTTCCCCCCCCGCTGGGAATTCCAAACAAAATGAGGAACTTAAAAAAAAATAAGTGTCCTTATTCCCCACTGATTATTTTTTTTTGAAGTGGCACCTTTAAGGAAAGGGCCTTGGGAGTTGCTTTTTTTGTTTGTTTTCTTGCTCGACTGAAAAAAAAAACCAAACCCAAAACCCAAACCAGAACCAAAAGCAGGTGGAGTGCTGACCCAGGCTGAGGAGGAGCTACAGGATGATGGGATCAGCCCCAGTGCAGGCAGCAAGGTGCTGTTCTCCCAGCCCTCCTGGCTCCTCCAGACAGGGGCTGAATGAAGGGTGTGCAGAAAAGCTGTTCAGAGGAAGCAAACAAGCAGTTTTTACCACCCCCCCCGGCAGGATATGTCTCATTTCAGGTTCCCATTCAGCTCTGGTGGTTTTATTTTTCACTACATCAGCTGGAAACCCTGTTCAGAGCAGGGGACACTTGGCTTTCCACAGCTACATCCTGCTGGTCCCTGTGCAGAGGTGCAGGATGAGCCCACACATTTTGTAGCCAGGGTTGGCAGGGAGGGGGGGGGGGGAAAACCCAGCATTTTTCATGAGCAGAACTCATATTTTATTGCAAGCAAAACCAACCTTGTCCTACACTTCTGCTGCCTTCACAGCCAGCACCAGCACAGACACGTCACTGCCAGTCACAAGAAGGAAACCTCCACGGTGGAAATGCCACAAAACACAGTGTCATAGCTGAAGTGACAATTCATCTTTCTTGCCCCTTCTTTTCACACCTTTCAAAGCAGTCCCAGGCTCAAAGGCATCTCTTTCCAGCTCGTCTAGATGGGGCTCTTCATTTTCAGAGGGGTGGATGCTCAGATCCAGCCTAGCAAGGCAGCATTCCCTTCAGGAAGGCACTAGACATCTGGGTTTGCTTTTTAAAGTAGCATCATACAGTTAACTTCTTAAGAATATAAAGATCAAGAAGGTAAAAGGGGGGAGGGGGGGGGAAAAAGAGAAATCCATCTTAGGCTTGTATTTCTGAAAGAACAACAAGAAAAATCCACTGTACAGTGCCTGGATTGACTTCACAGAGCACAGCCACGAGACATGGCCAGGACTCTGCTGCACTTCAGTGGTACCAGCAAATGCTTACATGTCCAAGGAAGAAAAGCTCAGACTTAAGTTTCTTAAATCAGTTTGAGACAGAAACAGTGCATAGAAAGGACACATGCAGAAAAAAATTAGTGATATATGCACAAAGATTGCTCTCTATAACCTCTAATACTTGGAACAATACCCACAGCAATGTCTCTTGGCACATAAACCCCAAAGACAGGCCTGTAATAGCTCTGCTAGGCAGGATTTAATTTAACATTGCAAACAGCCTGTAACAAAGGGCCTGTTTTGGGACAGGGCATCACTACTCTGATCACACACACTGTGCAAGACAAGAGTTAAGGCTTTCTAGCTGGCTGGGCTTGGCTCCCAGGCAGCCTTGGCAGCAGCAGGAGTCACACGCCAGACTAGAACACACTTGCACTGAGTTTACACAGCAAGTCAGACACCAAGAGCCTCCAAACCCAGCACAGGGCTAGTGGCAGGACTGGAGAGCCTCTGAAAAAGAGGGAAATAAAACCGTAGTGCTCCCTCATGGAAGGGTTTGACCTGGTTCTCCAGGACAAAGCCAGGCACATGCTAGGACTCAGGCTCACAAGGGTAACGTGCTGCAGCTCTGCTGAGAGAAAAAGCAGAGCTGCCCCACGTCCCTGCCTCAGCAGCACAAGTGTTTGCTTCTCCAGCAGCTCCCAGACACATGGCCCAGGCTGCCATGCAGAGCTGGCAGAGCACTGCACTCAGGACCAGCAGGACTGCTCTGTGACCCACTGCATGTGTAGGCAAAGGACAAAGCAAAGCTCTTCTACCCCGAGCCCCATACACACTGACATGCCCTTCTCTGCAAGGCAGGACCTCCAGCAAGGCCAGATCCTGGTCCTGGCTGACCTGAGGGCTCAGCACCACTGCAGAGCACCGTGCCCTCTGACACAGGTCTCAGCACTCAGCTGCATTTGCAGGTTTAAGCCCTGGCCCAAAATAGCCACGGTGGTGCTGGCCTGTAAGAGCTGCAGGAGATCTTACAGCTCCAGAGAACACTTTCTTTGCTACAGAAAGGAGGGGAGAGAAGACAGTTCAGGCTTTTAAACTGCTTGGAACCCACTGCATCAATTTATAAAGCTGTAGCTCTAAGAGAGGAACTTATACTCCACACAAAACAAACATTTTATGCTTAGTTCCCTCTGTTAATACTTGTTAAGTCCTCTCCAAGCCATTTCTCTGAGATCTGGGCCCAGCTACTGGATTCTTTAAAAGCCTCAACTGCACCCAACTGCCATCATCACTGCACCAGTATTTCAAGTTGCAACCCTTTGCCTAGTGACTGCTGCTGCCCTTAGAGAGATTCAAATAATGCCAGACGTGCTTCAAAAGGCCAACAGCCTCTCTGTGTGCACAGAGCTCAGGCTGCTCGATTTAAATCCTCTCGAACCACACACTCCTTGCACATAGATGGGCAGAGCTAAGTAGCTGAGGGTGCAAGTCAGGTTTTTTCCAAAGTAACAGCTGAGGACTGAGTTTTAAAGCTGTGTGATTGTTTTACAAATACAGGAGTTTCCCAGATCTGTTTTAACACAGCTCTGGCAGGGCCTTAAGGGTAACGGGAATGGAAAGAAGAGCCCCCGTTGTTGTTTTGATAGCCATGCAGAGAACTGCTGCTTTTCTTTTACTGCAAAGCAGGTAAAATACCAACGAATACATCAGCTGCACCTACCAATTCCACAAAACACCCTGGCACAAAGACAGCTGGCTCCTGCCAAAGCTCTCTGAAGGAAACGATGGGATGTGCGCAAAGGCCGCTAGTCTGCAACAGCCACCATGCAATTAAGATAAATAAAACATCATATTTACCAGATGCAACATTCCTACAGGAAGAGCACCTGGGAGTGTCCACTGACCACTGCTCCAGCCCAGCAGGGCCACAATCAGGCTTGAGCATTGAAGCACAAAATGCTCAAGGCTTAAAAAAAAAACACCAGAGCAGCAGCAGCCAGTTCTTCACTCTCACTCCAATCCTTCCCACCCTCCCTCTCTCACCCCTCAAGAACAGGGAAGACTCTCAGCAAGTCCAGCTGCCTGGAATCTGGTGCTGCCAGTGCTGCTGGCAGGAGGACACTCAGGAGAGAAATCCAACTCCCAGCACTGTCAAGATCAAGATGCCTGACAGAAGCTAAGCAAGCCACCTCCAGGCAAAAAGGGAGGACTTGGATCACAAGCAATAAATGCTATTATTACAGAAGAGGGAACGCCGTGGCAGACAGGAAGCAATCAGTAGATTCTTCCAAGGTCTCTTATTTTATTCCCAGCAGAAAGTGACCTCCCAGCTGCTCTAAAAAGCCTGAGCCAGACACACAGCAGCAAACAGATCCAGACCTAGTACCATGAACCACAGGACACACCACATCGACCTCAGGACTTTGTTTCTCAGAGCACTCACTTAGAATTCACAGCACAAAACACTCCCCCCAGCCTCCAGGGCATCAGCTAGGGGATCCCTTGTTGTGACACCTTTCTCTGCCAACACCCTGGAAATAAATCTGTTCTCTCAAACAAGAGGTAGGGGTAAAGGACTCCAAGACACACACTGTATAAAACACCATTCTGCTCCACTTCATTCCACTGCTTTGAAATCTGGAACCACAAAAACCCGGTAACTGATTCTCTTGAGAGGCAGGACTGACCTCAGCATGAAGTCTCTAAAGGAACCACCTCGGCATGAAGTCTCTAAAGGAACCCCCTTCCCCTTTGGTGAGTAGCTGGGCCACAGCTGCCCAGGCAGTTGGTCCACAGAAGCTGCAGGTGTTGGAGGTACCGTGCTATGTGGCCACGTGCGCGGGGGAGGAGATGGAAACGAACTCCCGCAGAATATTCTTGGCCATTTCTATATTGTTATGTGCAATGACCAGTGCTTTCTGAATGTCCTGATATGAGTAGCCTTGGCTCATGAGGTTCTCAATCTCACTGGAGAGCTGCAGGGCTGCACTGCCCCCACTGCTGGCTCCACCCGTTTGGCAGCTCCCTGCTTTCCGCTCCGAGTTGATTCTCCGCGGTAGCGGCTTTGGCGGCCTCTCTGGAACTTGGGAGCCATCTGAGAAACCTGGAGGGAGAAACAAATGCAGCACTTCAGAAAAGAACATGTGGTTCTCGCTTGGAACAAAGTGGGGATGACATTAAGACTGATAAATGGCTTCAGACATGCCACTGAAGGCCACGCTGCTTTCTGCAACTCGATTATCTTCTCACACAACGGCACAGATTAGTTCAGCTTCCCCTCTCCTGTCCTAGGGAGGGTTTTTTAATTAGGAGGCCACATCAGGCTCATTTATTAAGATAAAAACAGGTAACTAGAAAAAATTGACCAGGGCTGTAACGTGTGTGTGTGTGAACAGACCTCAGAGATCAGGCTTAGAGTAAGAAGCAGAGACCAGGTGTGAAAAAAATGACACAGAGAAAAAGCAACTTTATCAAGCATCCAATTTCCTTCTAGAATCAGACAGTGACCTCCAGTTTAACTGTTCAGGTGCTGATCTCACAGAACTGCTGTCCCATTGTAGCCAGCTGAGGGAGTGAATGCACAAAACAGGACCTGTCAGTTACAACCCATCCACCACAATCACCCCAGCAACTGAATTCTGCTCTCTGAAGGCTCTGCTCCCCCTCCTCTGCCAGCCCACCAGCAGGCCAGGGCCACCTAGGAGAGCTCCTGCTGGATGGACACCCTCATGGCTGGCAGCTATGGCACATCAGTAAGCTCAGCCTGTTCTGCCTTTCCTCTTAGTCATTCAGATGTGTTACTTGCCAGTAGGCAAGAAAGAAGAGCAAATAAACCTGACGAGACACCAAACGCTCCAAGGATTTAGCTCATGTCTTGGAGAAAAAAAACCACATTGCTCCACGTGTTAATCCAACATCTGATCATTTTTGAGTTCTGAAAAAACTAGAAAGCATTTTTTTCCTGCTTTGCGAATCGCTGGAAACTTTTCTGCTTGAGTATCTGACATCCCCTTAAGTTTGATTTGTCTTCTGGAGAAGCTCCTCGAGACACTCCAGCTTTCCTGCAGAAGCACTGGTGTCCAACAGACAACTCCACCATGTCCAAACAATCCCTTTTTAACAGTGGGCACTGCAGCACTGCTCAGAGAAGAGGCAGTCATTGTGGAGCCTTTCTGAGAAACTTGGGACCAACAGCACCAGGACAGAGCAGGCTCTTCAGGAAACAAATTCCCTGAAGCTTCCTCACCAACCACAGTGCAGTTCAACTCCCTAATCTTCCAAGTACAAGCTTCTTATGCATGAAAAGCCTTTTGTACATTTGAGAAACAGGACTATCCACTTCTCTCCCCCAAAATGCCTTTTGAAATAGCTGTTTCAGCTTGAACTGGATCAGGTTTCAAGAGACCATGGGTCAATCTGAAAGGGCAACAACTAGCAGAGGGGTTTTTTTTTCTGGTAAATGATTTAAGAAACTAAACTGTAGGAAACAACACATGAGAACGTAAATCTGCCAAAATGTATTGATCCCATACTAGCCAGGCTTGCTTAACACCAGGCTGTTTCACCAAGTGTTTCAGGAAACTGTGTGTGCTCCCCAGAGCAGTAACAATCAGCATTTCCCCAGCATTTCATTAGCAGAGCTCCTAACACCACAAAGCAGGACAACAGCATTGTTATTTCAGGGCTGTAGAAACAAAGAGCTGACAATGATTAAGCTCAGACCTTCATCTGGAAGGGATGTAAGCCTTCCCTGTCCCTTCTCATCCCTGTTAGCCACATTCTACTTAAAAAATGAGGCAGGGAGGAGTAGTAAAAGCTAATTAACTTCACTGCACTAGGAAACTCCACTGAGCTGCAGAAGGGCAAGCTCAGGGAAGTGGTGAAGCAGGTGAAGAGAAGACTCACTGGGGCAAAGTGGTCCTGGGTACAGGAGGCTCTGCCTCCCATCTGCTTCCAGCAGGAACAAGAACCTCACTCCTCCTACTTGGCAACTCCTCAGGGTGTTCAGAGCTCCTGGGAAGTTGTAAGGAATGAGTCCAGCATTATTCAAAAAGGCTCTTGGAGAGATGAGGCTTTGGTTCTTTTCCCTCGGAGAGTGTGCCTTCCAGCCAGAAGGACAAGATGTCCTCTACTCCCCAGGGACAAAAAAGCTGGCCTTGCTGAGCCACTAGGTCCCTGCTCAAAGGAAATGAGAGGACCAAACAGTTCACTTGTGCCATCTGCTGGAGACCACCACAGCCAGACAGAGCCAGACAAACTGTCCAGGGCCAGCCAGGCCACCTTCCACTTGCAACAGAGATAAGCCCTCATGTTCTGCAACTCTGTTTCATGTCCTGGTACACCCTGGTACAAAAAGTATGCCATGCCCTGTAGGAAACAGCAGCTTAAGGAATATCCTTTAAGCTGAGGGGAGGTTTTCCTAACTGTGATTTAAATGGGATTTGCTAGCTCGGTGCTTACATGACCAAGGCGGTGCATTCCAAGTCGTAAATCAAACTGAAAACCTGAGAACCAGCGTAATTCTGCCTTGGAAACCCGATTTTACAGCTTATATGCAAAGCCTCCAGGGGGTGGAAGAAGTTCCAAAGATGCACAGCAAGCCACCAGCACCCACATGAAAAGTAGGACTGCTCTCTAACCTGTTACAGGGTCATTTTCCAAAGACATTCGGCTGAAGGCAGGCGTGGCGTTGGAGATATCAGACAGTGTGCGACGGGCAATGGCCACTGGGAGTGGTGGTTTGGGGACATCATAGCCATCTTCTTCATTTTCTGACTCTTCAGGGCCATTGCTGGCACTGGCTGCTGCCAGATCCCCTTCGTCTAGAACAAGAGGCACATTCTGAGCTCTGGAACTGACAGAGTCTGTCTCTCGAGGCAGACTCTGCTCCCCTGTGGTCCCCAAACATTAATAAGACACAGAACTAAGGTTTTGCTGCCAAAACCCCACATTCAGTGGAAGCTCTTTCCTGAAGGTAGGATTAGATTTAAAAATACTTATGATAGAGAAGAACTGGAAGAACAGAACAAGAAGAACAAGTTGCCCAGGGAAGCTGTGGAAGCCCCATCCCTGGAAGTGTTCCAGGGCAGGTTGGATGGGGCTCTGAGCAACCTGGTCTAGTGGGAGATGATCTTTGGGGTCCTTTCCAACCCAAACCATTCTGATTCTAGATGTGGGCTGACAACTGCTGCCCAGGAAAAAAAAAAAATCTTCAAAACATCAATTTTTTCAACCACTGTTGAGTACTTTACAGTGCATTCCAACAAGGCTTCTCAACATCCCCACATGCACTCTGCAGTGCACGGCCCCAGATGTTTCCACATACCTCCTAGCTATTTTAACAGTGAAGTAGCATTTAATTTAGCCTACAGTTCTGTTCCAACTGGGACCAACTCATTGTTTCTCAGTTGTATTTTTAGCACACCCACTCACCAGAAGTGTTGACAGCCTCAAAAGCAGAGGATGCTGCCTGGGAGTGGATGTTGTACATGGCTTCATACATGGAGCCATCAGTCTGCTGGTCACAGTCTAAAACTCTGGTGGAGAGAACACAGATTTCCCTTCAGACAAGTGACAGTGGCCACCCACCCCCCCCCCCCCCAGTCTCTGTGACTGAGATTCTGCACAGACCCCTGCTTCAAAGTGGAACCCCCACTGTTCTGACAAAGAATATCTGTTCCAGAAAATGCTCCAGCAACATCTACTGCAACACAGATCAGCTTCAGAGAGTTTAATTGATATTAACCTCTCAATAGTTTCAAATTTCAGCTGCTGCTGCTCTCAAAAGGTCACCTGTCTCCTTTCACACTGTGCAAGGGTTCTGCACAAGAGCAGCAGTCACATTTCATTTACAGTTAAGCTGTGTTAGTCTAGACCTGGTGAAGATCACTGGGGGAATTCAGCCAAGTGAGCAAGCAAATTCTACACCCTAGTAAACAAACTTGCTTTCCCAGAGCTGTGGGGAGGAATCACAGCACAAACAGACAGAACCTCACCGTAAACTCTGAGTCATTTCCAAAGGCATTTTGATCTCTGGTTTCTGCACAGCAGGACCTGGAGGCACCACAGGCAGAGAAGATGGTGACATGTATTCAGTGTCCTCATCGCTTTCAGACTGGTCCCCAGTGGGCAGTTTTGGTACAGGCAGAGGTCTGGAGGCAGAAGAAGCAAGATACAGATATCAGAAAAACATTTATGCTAAAATCGAATTGATACCAAAGTGGCCTTTAAAATGCACAGCAGAAGTAACGAGGAGTCATTTCACAGTGGTTCTGCCTAAAGAAATAGCCTGGCTTTCAGGAGGCTGAGTGGCCCAGTTGCAAGGTTACACTGGCACCAGGCCATTATGCCAAAGGAAGCTGAAGATATCACATATTACACATCACCTGCTTCACATCAAGACCAACTCAGAGGTGAATTCATCACACAGCTAATGGCAACTGCAACCTGTTCCCTCCTGCCGCAGCCAAGGGTAACTACCACCCCTCTCCACAGATCTTTGGGCTGCTGATCTCATCTCCTTTCTCTAGATCCTGCATTTTGACTCTGTCAGAGACTGAAACAAAGGCTGAGACAGAGCTGTGTCAAATTCTGTCCCTGGCACCTGCCTGGAGAGAGCCCTACAATTACCATCCTGTAAGTCCTAAGACAACAGACCTGGCAGCTAAGGAGTAGATCGCGTTGGCAGACGAGGAGGGTTTGATTTTGGGGTGTTCACACTCTGAGGTTGTTGCTGGACCACTGTTCAAGCTCTGAAAGAAAAAATTCCAAACCAGGCATCAGAAACACTACATTTCCCAGTGTAGTTTGCAAAGCTGACCAGGGGAATGAAGCATCTTCATTTATTCCAAAGCATTTACTGACACCTTAGAAATCCAGTAGTTCTGTGACCATTTTCTCTCAGTGAGGGCACAAGCAGGGGTTTTTTTTCCCTGTGGCCAACTGCCTATTTACACAAAAACTTCCTATCTTTTGAGACTCCAATGGCTTTGGCAGATTCAGCCCAAATTGGCCAAAAAGGTCAAAATATTAACGGGGAACAAGAGGAAAAAGGATGCAGACAAGCACACACATAAGGAGACAGAAGGACAACGTGCAAGTATCATTTTTGTAGACAATCTGGCTAATAATTGACTTGCTTTCAATTCTAGAAGGCTGGAAGTTTTAAAAGGAAAAAAAAAAAAAGGAAATGGAATCAAAGAAAGCAAAACTGCCAGAGATTTCTTCTAAAGAACAATATGGTGGACTACTAAGTTGCACATCATGACACTGTTAATAGTAACAGATCCAAATTTAACTGAGATTTTACTCTGTTAAAATAATCATAGCTACTGTGTGCCAGTTTTAAAGGAGTGAAAAAGGAGAAGAGTAAATTACACTTTTTCAGCACACCAGCTCCCAGTACAAAACGTTCTCAGTTTTCCAAAACTGAAAGGTGAACAGTGACCATGAACTTGTGGCTCACGACTCCTTAAACTGGGATGTCAGCCTTGCTCCCCAGAGGCACGAAAGACTTCCCAAAGAAGTCATCCTCCCATTATTCTCCCTTGCCTGGCATCCACCAGTTCCTTTCCATCTTGACTGAAAGGGTAATTAAACACTGGCACAGGCTGCCCAGGGAGGTGGTTGAGTCTCCATCCCTGGAGGTGTTTAAGAGATATGAGATGTGGTGCTGAGGGACATGGTTTAAGCACTGGACTTGGCAGAGTTGGGTTAGTGGTTGGTAGAGTTGGGTTATGGTTGGACTCAATGATCTGAAAGGTCTTTTCCAACCAGAACGATGTTGTGACCTCTCCCTTGGCACAAGGTTCGCCCTATTCAGACATAAACTACAAGAAGAGGGCACCTTGGAAGACTTAATTCCACATATATCACCTTCACCTCCAACAGGCCTACTCACCACTGGGTTGTCCAGGCTGAGGGTGCTCCCAAGCCGATGGCTGTCAGCCCTGGAGTCCATCTGGGAGGGCAAGGAGAAGGGAAGCGAGTGCCTGTTTGACAGTTCTCTGCCAGCCCAAGGGTCACCAGGGCTGAGAGCTGCAGAGGGGGCTTTAGGGATGGGCCTGGATGGCCACAGGTCGGCCTGACGGTTGGAGGGCACGGGGGGTGGTTTGTCTCTGGAAGGACAGTCTCCTGGAGTGCAGGGCAGGGGACGTCTCTGAGGGCGACCTTCAGTCCCAATGGAATGTGGCCTGTCCGGAGGCGGCGGCGGCGGGAGGTCCCGGAGGGTGGGTGGGATGGGCAAAGGTTTATCCTTGTGAAGAGTACCAGGTGCAGCCTGGAATGCAGAAGAATTGCAAATTATTGCTTAACAAAGGCAGGCGAGCCACTGAACAGGACGAGGAGGGGAAGTGGGCAGCAGAAGGGTGGGGTTTGGGTTTCGTTTCATCTGTTTTTACAAGAAATTATCTCAGAGGATGTGGAGGTGACTCCCATCTACACGAGTTAACCCTCCCTTCACTCAGCTCTCCTGAGACACCCCCTGCAGTCCTGTGTCCAGTTCTGGAGCCCCCAACATAAAAACGACATGGAACTCCTGGGGAAAGTCCAGAGGAGGCCACTGAGATGATCAGAGGCTGGAGCAGCTCTGCTCTGGAGACAGGCTGAGAGAGTTGGGGTGTTCAGCCTGGAGAAGAGAAGGCTCCAGGGAGACCTTAGAGCACCTTCCAGTGCCTGAAGGAGCTCCAGAAAAGCTGGGGAGGGACTTTGGACAAGGGCAGGGAGGGAGAGGACAAGGGGGAATGGATTAAAACTGGAAGAGGGGAGATTGAGGTGAGACATGAGGAGGGAATTGTGGAGTGTGAGGGTGGTGAGACACTGGCCCAGGTTGCCCAGGGAAGCTGTGGAAGCCCCATCCCTGGAAGTGTTGAAGGGCAGGTTGGATGGGGCTCTGAGCAACCTGGTCTAGTGGGAGGTGTCCCTGCCCATGCAGGGGGGTTGGATCTAGATGATCTTTCAGGTCCCTTCCAACCCAAACCATTCCATGATTCTATGAAGTAAGCAAGTACATCACCTTGGGACCAGCCTCTTTCTAGTAATTCTGTGATGATTTTGAAGGAAAGACAGGCTCTTTAAACAGCACAAAATGGACTCTCCTACCACGGAATCCAGAAGGAAGCATTTGCTGTCAGGACAGACTGGTGGGGGGAATGGAAGGAAACTGGCCTACCAGGACTACAGGAAAGGAAGAAGATAAAGCCTTGTGTGAAAGTACTCAGGGTTGTCACAGAGGGTTCACCAGAATGCTCTTCTTCCTGCCTGCCCCACCAAAACCACAGCAGCAAGGGAGTGTGTTTGACCTTTGAAGTGGTCCCAGGACTGGAAGCTCCAGGAGGATTGGACACTCGCTGCTGCAGAAGATCCAGCCGTGGTGGCACAGGAGGAAGGGTGGCCTGGGGGGCTACGGAGAAGGGAGATGGGGGACGCTCGACCTGAAAAGGAAAAGAATGAGAAAATCAACAAATGACAAAACCCAGCACAACTTCTCTTCTGTAGAGAGGCTTTTAAGCTCTGCAGCTTGTCCTGGCTTGAATATTGCCCTTGGTAAGAAACTAGTACCAACCACACAACGGCAGATGAAGGCAATTTCACAGCACGACATCTGACCTGCAGGAAGTCCTGAAGGTCACCACTGGGCTCAGCGGTGGCACTCAGCTCAAAGCACACCCTGAGCAGTGGCAGAGTGACAGCCAAGCTGTCCTGCTGCAGGAACAAACCTCCGAGCAGGGGCCAGCTGCTCTTCCTTCCGACACAAGAGGGCACGATGTGCTGCAAAAACTCTGCAAAGTACCTTGGCTGCAGCCCCGTGGCTGTTGCAGCAACCACCAGAGTGCACCAAACCCTCTGGTTTTGTCACTAGAAAGCCGGTTTTCCACCTAAAACATCAGAGCGGTGCCTGCTCTTCTCTTTTTTTATTCCCTCCATAAAGTTTATTTTACAGGCAAGGCTGGTGCTTTCTGACTTTAAAAAGCTTTCTGCAGGTTTGAACTGACTCATGCCAACAGCTGCACAGTGGGAGCCATGATGGGACAGCACACTGAGGAAATCCCTGTTTTCCCAGTTTCCTTTGTTTTTGTGTATCTACAGAAGCTATCTCCAGGGATACAGTTTACTGTTTAACACACTATCTTTTTAGACTGTGCTTTTAGCAAGAAGGGTTGGACCAGATGATCCTTGAGGTCCCTTCCAACCTGATAGTCTATGGTTTCACAGGGTGGAAGCTACAGAGCAGTAAGACCACAGCCAAACCAGTGGAGAGGATTCTTTCTGACCAGGAAAGGCAGCTTATTTTAGTAAATTCAACTATTAAAAATTAGCCAAATTGAAACCTACTTCCCCATGCAGTAAAGCAATGCTAAGTGCAGAGCAAGAGCAGCAATGAGCTTTTGGAAAAGAAGGGCTGGGGAGGGACTTTGGACAAGGGCAGGGAGGGAGAGGACAAGGGGGAATGGATTAAAACTGGAAGAGGGGAGATTGAGGTGAGACATGAGGAGGAAATTCTGGAGTGTGAGGGTGGTGAGACACTGGCCCAGGTTGCCCAGGGAAGCTGTGGAAGCCCCATCCCTGGAAGTGTTGAAGGGCAGGTTGGATGGGGCTCTGAGCAACCTGGTCTGGTGGGAGGTGTCCCTGCCCATGCAGAGGGGTTGGATCTAGATGATCTTTCAGGTCCCTTCCAACCCCAACCAGTCTGTGACTCTATGAAACATGCAGTGACCCTTAAGAACTCCTGTCCTGTACACATCTCCTGGCAGAGATTTACCACACCTTTATTATCCTTATTTATCAGACACCATATAAAAAGATGACAGTCAAATTGACTTCCTCAGCAAAACAGCCTGCCCTCTACCCAGTTAGTCATCTGGACCTTGGGAAGACTCTATCTAATTGGCTGTATTAATCAGTGGGGAAAATGGATGAATTTTTGCTGATATGGGTAAACTATGGCTGTAAATCAGAAGCAGCACTGCTAAGCATGCAGACAAGTGTTATAAACCTAGCTCTTACATTCCAACAGGTCAAGCCAACGTTTTCACCCTCCTAAGGATTCTTCCAAGACAACCCGTGAAGGAGAAAAGATTTCCAAGTGTGGTCAACACTGCTTAATAGAACTGACAGTGTAAACTGACCAAACTGAGCCTAAATCCCCATTTTAAAATCCCTCCTGTTGTAAGGTCTGACAACCCTGAGACACACAAATCATGAGGACCCCAGAAAACTGATGGAGAACAGGCAGCCCTTGGCTACCTGCACACAGCCTGGTGACCTTACTTTGGTGCCAGCGAGTTCCTTCATCATGAAGAGGGAATCGTCAGCTCTGTCGTCGTCGTCGTCGTCGTAGTTGGGTGAGGGAGTTCCTTCTGCCCCTTGTCGTGACAGTCCTCCCCCTCCTCTGGGGTCGAAGGGGTCGACCACAATTGGCTCTGTGCCTTTGATTTCACAGCGGCAAAAAGGACAGCCCTGGCCTTCTGACTCCTTCAGGGAAGAGAAGAGGCCTGTTAGAGCAGCCACTCTGCTGCAGGAATCCAACACTTTGCTGCACACAGAGGTTCAAACCTGCTTTTTGGCAGGTGCCTTTCAACTGGGAGGACGACAGAAAGGCAAACTGTGCTACAGTTATAGGGACCCTTTTCCCTCTGAGGTAGACAACCAGCTTTTTAGCAAGTCCTTGCACTTCTTGCCTACTCCTGGATTCAGGAATCAGGCATCTAGCCAGCTCCTCCCTGTGCTGGTGAAGCTGGGACTGATGTTACTGAACCCTGAGCTTGTGCCCTCAGGTATGCTACCTCATCTCCATACCTGAAAGAGTTTTGGGATGAGAATGCAAGACTTCTGTAAAAAAGCAACTAGCTTCACTCAGGGAGATTAACTCAGTCCCTCACCTGCCACGCCGTGAGGCAGGACGTGCACATCAGGTGGCCACAGGGTTCAATCTTCACATCCTTGTCATTTTCAGCACATATTTTACACAGCTGAAACGTGGAGCCCATCTCACAGTACAGCTCATATTGTTCCTTGGGAAAAGACAGACAGACAGACGATGGTTGACAGTGCACAATAACAAGCATGATTAGTCATAGCTGCAAGGAACCCAACACAAGGTTTGCAGGAAATAAATAGGTAAATAAATAAATTCCAAACACGAGAAAACAGTGCAAAGGAGAGCAGAAGTCTGCAAAGATTTCACTGTAATTTAATGTATTAGATACATCTGTCCAGCTCTGAAAACAGTGGGCTTCAAGTTATCCCAGATTTTAATTTAGGTGTCCCAAGATCAGCCTGGGACAGCAGGGCTTGATGGCACAAAATAAGGAATATTTGGCAGAACATTCTAAAAAATTAGATATTAAAAATCCATCAGCTCTTCATGAAGCTTTACCCAACCTCTGCCATCTCCTCTGCCCTTTCCCACCACCCAAAGACTTCTGCAGCTTCTGTAAAATACACAGACCTTAAAAACAAGCCTCGGGGATGCCAAGTCTGAGAGAATTGTACAGCTAAGGAGGCTGGAAATGAGGAAGAAAGCAAGTGAGTTTGATGGGGTGAACTTTGCTCACCTGTGTAACTTTGATGTGGTCCTGAGGTGTGGGCTCACACAAGCCAGTCAAGTCAGGATTCTGGTTCCGGCCATCAGGAAATAAATAACTGTGAGAGGTTGGGGAAAAAGATCATCTCTCTCTCTCTATGTGCATATATAGACACATGTCTAAATACAGACACACATGAACACACAGAAAACTTTCATTTTGGGGATGGTGGTGGAAAGAAAGAATGAGGAGGAGAAGCGAGGGGTGGGAATTCAAGGTACTCTGAGTTCCAAGGCGTTTTACTGTCAGACAAGAACCAAACAGGTCATGCTCAAAAATAAAAATAAGCTTGTCTTCCACCCTGGCAGCAATTTTTATTTTAAATAGGATGTTATGCACCCAGACTACTCTTCTTCAATCATCCTGGAGTGAAACGGCAATATCCAGAGTAAGAAAACTGAGGCCATCGCATCAGTTGTGGTGGCTCAAATTGAGGACTGGAAAAGAACCTGTGATGAGGGAAGCAGTGAGGCAGACTGATCACCTGCCACTGCAAAGGACAGCACAGCTCCCCAGTGCAGAAGAGAGCTGGCTGAGTGCTCTCAAGTGCCAAACCTGTTCTGCTGAATCAAGCTCTAAATAAAAAGGGTAAGAATTATTCCACTGACATCAATGGGACTAGGCACACGATTCAACTGTTGTGCTGAACCAAGGTCTAAATTAAAAGGAAGAGCTGAGAAATGGCCAGAAGGGGCTCAGAGATGTCAGCAGTGACTGCCTGACCCCTGCAACGTGCTGCCCCTCCTGTGAAGTAGATCATGTGTGAAGAGCCCAGAGGGTATTTTTTCACCATTCAACTGATTTCAGCCCGCACCCCAAGATTGATCCAACAGACCTGCAGTGAAAAAGGGCAAAAAACTTAATTTTTATCAAGATACTTACAACCCTTCCCTGAAGCCATCGATCAGTGCTTGAAAAAGAGGTTTGTTGTGGGGGATTGTCTGAAGAATGTTGCCATCTGCAGTGACATAGCCAATGGCCCACTGACCCAGGCGAGTACAACTCAGTCGGAAAATGTAACTGAAAACACACAGAGGAAGAAGAGAAACTTCAGGAAGAAGAGAAACTTCAGCTTGGGCTGGAACAGACAGAAAAGATTACATTTCAAGCAGGCAGTCTCTGTCTGGGTATCTCAAGTCAGCAAATAAAAACTAGTAGGAATAACTTGGTGTTTTATACCAGCTTCCGTGTTTTCCCCCAGGGAGATGGAAGGAGAACCTTGCAGTCTGATACAAAGTGAGAAGAGAATCCAAGCACTGGCCTCCAGTGAGGTGAAATTAAACACAGAATCCAGAGCAAGAAAAGTCAGCATCATTAAAACGATTTGTTTCAAATTAATTCAAAAAACCCAACAAGCAGCACACCCAACAAACATCTACATGAGGTTTCAATTTTTAAAACCAGCATAGAGCTAAGAGCAGAGTAACAACCTCCAGAAATGAACACTTGGCCCTTCCTCCATAAAGAGAAATCTGCTCAGGTCCACAGCCACCCCAGAAGCACATGTTGCCCCCCCACCCCCAGTCTCTGAAGTCTTCCCATCCCTGGAAGTGTTGAAGGGCAGGTTGGATGGGGCTCTGAGCAACCTGGTCTAGTGGGAGGTGTCCCTGCCCATGCAGGGGGGTTGGAACTAGATGATCTTGAAGGTCCCTTCCAACCCAAACCCCTCCATGACTCTATGATTCTCTTATTCATGGTCCTGAACAGCTCACCCTATTTAGGCTCTCTCTGGCAGTGACCACCTCTGCATTCTGCTCATGCCAGAGGAAGATGTTGTGACAATTGTGGGGGTGAGCAGGAGGTAGGTCACCACATGGAGGATACTCTCAAAATACAGGGTAAGCTGGGGTTTGTCAGAGTTTAAATTTCTGAGGAAGGAGGGCAGAGGCAAACTAAAACCAACCTGCTCAGCGCAGTAACCAGTGGTGTTAGCAAGAATGATCAAAAAAAGCCAAAGTGCTGCCAAGCACCAACCTGCCAGGTTTGTGGATGAATTTCTGAAGCCGGGCTTTCACCTCATCATAGGTCAGGAATGCCATATAACCAGGGTGAGTCACTGCGAGGCTGTTCCAGTTCCTGAGCAAAGAGGACCATGGCTATAGGGACAACAAAGAAACCCATTAACCGTGTGCTTCTGGAAGGCACCAACACACACAACATCCTTCCATCAAAGGGATTGGTTCTGCAGTTAAAGGAGCAGGTTTCTTATCCCTCCATAAATCCAGCAGAGGAACTAAAGCCTCCATTCTCATGCCTTAGCATTTGAGCTTCTCTCTTGTCAGTGATAAATATACCACCCAGGACAGACCTTAATCAAAGCCCCTTTAATAAAAGCCACGGGAGAAGTCACTGAGGTCACAAGAAGACAGCTCAAAAATAGCTACCAATTTATGCTGCTTCTGCAGAGAAAATGACTCATTCCTGAGACAGGGATAAAGACAGGAGTTTAAAGAGATTATGCACAGGACCAGAAACCAGGACTAATCTGATCTCCAACACCGACTTCCCACATGGCCTCAGAAGAATGACCACCACCCCCTCTGTCTCAACTTCACTGTGGAAGATGCTTGTGACTATTCCTTAACCACCCGACCTCACTTGGGTGTGGCAAGGATTACTGGCTAGTCTAATATTTGAATAAATAAACCAGCACATCCATGTTAAATATTCCTTAAAATGTTGCACAAAAACATTTGAACAACCATTTGAACGCCCTCAATCCCTAGAAGGGCTCGGGAGTCTAAAGCTCACCCAATTTTTTCCAAACCTCTCAACTTGTCTAGAAGAAGATATTAGCTTTCCCCAAGAACTCTGCATCTCCTGGAAACTGCAGCAACTTGCTCTTTAGGTGCAACAGTTGGAAAAAGGGCTGAATGAGATCAGCTGCGTTGCAACACTGACCATGGGAATTTTTCATCTAGACATATCTTAATTACAACCCACCCTATCACATGGGAAAGGGCAGGTCAGAGCCAAAGAACTAAGTGTTTGTTCTTGTAAATACCCAGTTGCACCATCAGAAGCTGTGTGTTTTGAGTTTAGCACTATTAAAGACTGTGGGTTAGAGTTTTACCTACTATTAATACCACTTCAATAATACAGATATTTCTGATGCACAGAATGCAGACACGTCCACAACATCCTGGCTGTGTCAGTTCAAAAGCTAGGAACCCCCAGTTCCCATGCTTGTGTTCCATCCTGAACAAACCCCCTGTGGAAAATAAATCTGACAATAAAGACAAGGAAAGACAGACTGATAAACTCAGCTTCACATTTCCTGGCTTACAGAAGCTGTGTCAGAAATTCAGTCTAGAAATGACCTTTGAGAGGGAAAAACGGATTCATGGGAGGATCCTGAACGTGCCTCAGAGTTGCAGTGTATATTTAGACCATTTTTTCTTCTAAAATCAGAAGTATCACATACTTTTACTGCAATATAGGGTCCTAAGTATTACTAGAGCTGTTTAGAGGATGAAGGGCAAGATGACCAAATCCCTTACAGCTTAAATAATGTCATGTTAGCGTGTAAAGTATCATTTAACCTGGGAAAAGAACCTCACCTGAAGCACTGAGGCACATTTCAAGTGATGCACACTCCTCAATTCTTACCTGAAAAAGTCGTGTGAAGATATCAAACTCAAACACTGAAATGTAGTCATTGCATGTCAGGTCAATAGTTGATTTCAGAGCCATGGCTTCCAGCCCTGAACTGATGGGGTGCACCTCATGCAAGGCCTGACGGAAGCTTTTCCAAGGAACAATGGTCCTAGGGAAAACCAAGACATCTGTAAGTGTGAGATGACTGAAGGTCACCACCAAGTTCTTACTTTATACATTATTATTTTTTTGTGAGCATGCATCTCAGCAAAATGGAAGAGAAGAAAACCAAAGTTAGCCACAACATATTTATTCACCTTATGTACGCACAGGATTTCTGGGTTCTGAAGGAAATCAGCAGCCAAATGAACTTCAGAGAATTTTCTCTGCATATGCAAAACTTTGGAATCTGCTTTCTCCTTTCCCTATTTCTGCAGCCCTACATTGTCAATGTCTCTGTACACACCCCACCACTTGATCAGAATTTCATAACGTTGCAGCTGGTAGAGAAGGAGTTAACAGACAGAGCTGCAAACAACCCTCTAAAGAGGGATTAACTAGAGAAGTAAGACAGTCAGGAGCCAAAACAGAGTCTCCTGTTTAAAGGAGTATTTTCCTTCTTTTAAAATACCAAGTGGAATGGAAGCATAGAAAGAACACACCTCATTTCAGACAACTGTATTATTCATGAGTAAATATCTTCCTGCTTTTTGTTCTGACAGGTACTAATTAAACTCTTTATGTGAAGTACCCTGGTTACTACCTTAGTGAGAGCAGCACCCAAATCCATTAACACTGATCCCCAAATGTTGCTGTGGACAGCTCTCCAGTTCACCCAGCCAACATTTTCTTAGAAGAATTAAAACTGACACAGAAATACACGTTGCACTTCACTTTCTCCTTCATTCTATCTTAACAAAGTCATTATGCAAAGTGCCAAAAGTTCAGAGAAGCCAGAAGAAAGGTGACTGAGTGGTTGGAAAGACTAATTGGAGGGAAGATGAAAAGAATTTAATATAATGGCTTGGTTAAAGGACAACTAATATTGGGGGCATGGCAACCTTTGGAAGATGAAAGATTATTTTGCATAGTTCGTGGAGCTTATTTACAAGTTAAGGAATTAAATTAAGGAGAGGAAAAATTAAGCTGAATAACCGAGGGGGAAAGTGAGGAAAGACCCAACACTTGCCACACTTAAAACACCCAGGACAAAGAACTGGGAAATGTAATGCAGGAACAATCCTGCCTCTCACCCCAGAGAGAGGACCAAGTGACCAAGAGTTCTCACCCCTTATTCATTTTAACCTGACAAAGACCTTTCTGAACCACAAACCAGAATGTTTAAAAACACACAGTGCTGTGTGCAGCCTGTTCCCACACCTCTGTTTTTAAGCACGGTTAGAAACTTACTTTTCACCAAAAGCCTTTCTCCAAAATTCTGCAGCATCTGCCTTGGTGATCCGGAATGTGTCTCCCTGGAAAAGGCCACTTGGGAAAATACCTTTGAGTTCTGCCAGCATGTGGCTGAATATCAGGGATAACTTTGTCAGGTTACGCCTACAAAGGGCCACAAAAACAAACATTTATTGTAGGAAAGACAGACCTGGTTTAGCACTGTAAACAAAACAAATAGCACCTATTGCAATTCAAGAAGTATCCCAGCCTGGAAAACTCATCTTATTTGGGACCCAGCACTCAGAAGACATCCACCACACAGCAGTTATCACAGCAAGGTCTGTGTTTGTCAATATAGTTGCCACAATGACTAACTTAACATAACCTCTTGGAGGTGGGCAGGCTGTTTCCAAAGCAAACCTCTGAAATACATTCACAGAACCCAACATTTAGACCTCAGCTATTAAGAAACAGCAGAACCAGAATCCAAACCCTCCTCATCAGACTCCTTTGCTTTGGGATCTGAAAATTCCTCATCAGAGCACATAAAACTACTTGCTGCCTTGGACCATGTAAGCTGAATGTCCTTCCAAGTCTCCAGAGGGTCCCAACATAGTAGATTTGCTCAGAGACCATCTAAACAATAATAACAGGCCCAGCTCTCAAGGGAAGGTCAAAACACCTGCAGGTTTCTTCTAAAATGGTAATAAATTACACAGAAAAACTTGATGGTCAGGGCACTCAGCCATATTGTGATGAGTAATTTGAACTACAACTTGGTAGCCCCACTCCCTTCTGTGCCTGATGACTTTCATACACCAGGAGTGCTCAAGTCCATCAGGGTATGTCCTTTTCTAAACTGGAAAGGTGGAGAAGAGAAGAAAAGAGAGATTCTCTGTTTCAGAGATAAAAGGTTTCCAGAAATAGAATAGGCTGAGTAGACTAGGAGGCATACAGGACTACAAACTATAAATCTTTGATTCTAATTCTTCTCTCTCACCCTTATTTATTCAACTACAATTTGGGTCTCAGCAATGAAAGCTGCTGCAAGTGTTTATAGAAGGTGCCAGCAACACAGCAAGGGCTTCTGGATTTTGTCATTTACGTGTCCAATACCAACAGGTGCTCAATATTAACAGCAGTAAAACCACCCAGATGCTCTTCCCTGGGCTGTTCCACCCAGCAGCTCTCTAGTGGATGTGTCACACATTCAAACTGTGTTTCTTTTCAAGCAGCTACACAATTTGGTTGTTTAATTCTAGGAACACAGGCTGAAAACCTTCATTGTTCTCCACCTCTGTCAGCTCACTGGCCTCCACAGAGAGGGGCTCTCCCAAAGCCCCCCTGCCTCATTAGTGTACCACAAGTTCAGGTCATCTTGCTTTTGCAGCTGTCACACCTCTGGAGTGCTCCTGGAATTCCTCACCTTCTGCACTGAGGGAGGTTTATGCAGCATGTCTTCATGGGCACAAGTTGCTCCTGGGGAGATTCCAACTGGACACAAGAGGTGAATTTGTCACCATGAGGGCAGTCCAACATTGGAATAGTCTCCCAAGGGAAGTGCTGGATTCCCCCACATTGGGCAGTTTGAAGTCTCAGCTTGACAGGGGGCTGAGCCACCTCATATCAACTAGAGTAGTGCCTGGAAAGGTTGGCCCAGATGATCCTTGAGGCCCCTTCCAACCTGGCATTCTGTGATTCCATGAATTCATGAGCCAATATAGTTTATACTAAGCTTGATACACCCAAGTAATGACTTCCTGTGTGAACACAACCACTGCCCTGGCTCAGGACCTCGATGCATGGCCACACAAAGCAGCTGCAGCACTCCAAACCCAGGCTGTTACCTTATCAGCAATACCTGTTTGTACATCTCCCCACCCCAGTGTCATGTTAAATAATTCAAAGTTGTTTATTTCTCTCTCCAGTAGCAGACAAGCAACTCTGCATGTACCAGGGGAAGGCTCCGATTCGAGGCACAATCACTTCCAGAGATGATGATTTAATTGTCAACTCCCTCACTTCCAGAGATGATGATTTAATTGTCAACTCCCACCTCAGCTCCCTCCCTCCCAAGGGCAGGTTTCCACCATGGCCCTGCATGCTGACAAACACTGGAAAAACTGCAAATCAGAGGTTCTAGCTGCAGAACTTGTTCCCCAAATTGTCTCTTCAAAGTCCTCACTTCCATAAAATGTCAGAAAAGATGATTGTTTATGGCCAGGGAAGGAGAAAACCACACACCATGCTATTATAAATCATTTAATCCATCTACTAGTAATTGAAAAAAGAGATGTTTGGGGTTTTTTTATTAAGATTAAAATGGAAGCTTGAGCAAAAACTGCTGTTTAAACTAAGGAACAGTTAACCCTGCAAGGAGCCAAGGTCAGATTCCTGTGTCCAGTTGCTTATCCCTTTTGCCTCTGAGCCTTTTCCCTCAGCTGAGCTTCAGGAAGTGCATCACTTCAGCCAAAGGAGTAAGAATGTCCACAGGCTTCAGGTGAAATATACAGATTATTTTACAAACAGAGACTGAAGGACTGTTTCCAAAACAGTTTCCAACACCTGCACATTTTTCAATTCCAAAGTTGATCACAATTTTTTATTTTTTTTTTACAAAAATTCAGCTATATCTGAAACAGGCAGGAAAAACACAGAAAAGTGACTGTAAAGAGCAGCAAGTTGCAGAATGTTTTATTTTAGTAACTAGCTTTTACACCCAGCAACTAGTTACCAACCCTGTGCTAAAAGAACACTTGATTTCAAGAGTGCACTCCTTTATTTTAACAAGCCAAGGTACATATTTTTAAATTAATACAGACCAAATAAATGCCTGCTATTACAGTGGACATTTATGGTGGCAGATTGAAGGTTGGTGATTATGATTGTGTTTTATTTTTAGTAACATCAACTGTCCATGTCCACGGCTTCAACTGAACAGAAGCTCCTGATTTCCCAGAAGAAAGGTAGGATTTCCAAAGAGCACTTTAGTGATTTGGACCAGAGATCCCCAAACATTTTTGGCCACAGACCTCCAGCAATCTTCCATGTTTCTTACAGACTACGAAGGCTCTTTCAAACTTTTAGCTAAGCACAGTCATGGACACAAACACCATTACCAAGAGTTGTTCCAGAGGTATGCCAGCTGCAGTTTGGGATTCCCTGACTTGGGCACCTAAATCCCAAGGACAGCTGGTGGCATTTAAACACCTGTCAGAGAAGCACTTCTGAAAACGTTACACAGGGACCACAGGCCACATCAGTTGGCTCTCCTCGCTGTTTGCAACTGAAGGCAACACCTGCACCAGCTTCAAAGGAAAAACTACAGCATGTTTCTGTTCAGGGGTGAGGTCCAGAGACAGAGCAACAGCTACGATTTGGGTAGGAGTTCATGTTCCTGTGAGTGCTTTCACACATGCAAAGTGCTCAGTTTATTGTTGTTAGACAGCAAATCAATCACAAACGTAGAGAGTGAAAGCTTGGAAAGCCAAATATTATCCCACCCTCTACAGTAACCAAATATTTTTACTAAGAAACACCTCCAGGTCTAGTGTGGAGGCATTATTCCTTCCACAGACACAATATTAATAGAGGAGTCTCTCTACCAACCCAGAAGCATCACCAGAGCCTGTTCAGCTGCAATTACACTGGTCTGTCAAATCCCACTCCCTGGACACAGAGGGCTCTGAAGATGCAGGTCTCGAGGAACCTTTTTGGGGAACAAAACCCAGCATGAAGCAAGACTGTTCCTTCAGTTACCCAGTGCTTATCAACCAGCTAGCTTCCCAAGGTGGGGCCAGGCCTGCTGGGGGCTCTGCAGGCTGAACAGGCATGTTCCCTCATCCCCCTCCTCCGTGCCCCCTCTGCTGTGGTTCTGCTACTTCCTTCCTGCTTCACGACTGCTTTTGCTCCACACATCTCAGCGGAAGCCAAAAGGTCAGGCAGGCACTTCCATCCACACTGCAGCCCCTCCACAGCCTGGGCCCCAGCTGGGTTTGCTGCTCCTGTTGCCTGCCCCAGATCCAGGGGCAGGTTTTTCTTTCCCAGTTTCCTGTTTGCTAGACAAAAGCTTTTTTTTTTTTCCACTGTATAATCTTGCAAAACCATTAACAGCAGAGGACAGTTTTAATCAGTGCTGCCTCTTTCAGCTCCATCGACACGATTAAATTAATTCATGGAATCACAGAGGGGTGGGGGTTGGAAGGGACCTCTGGAGATCATCTAGTCCAACCCCCTGCCAGAGCAGGATCCCCTAGAGCAGATCCCACAGGAACACCTCCAGGTTTGGAATGTCTCCAGGGATGGAGACTCCACAACCTCCCTGGGCAGCCTGTCCCAGTGCTCTGTTACCCTCAGAGTCAACAAGTGTTTTCTCATATTCAGGTCAAACCTCCTGTGCACCAGTTTGTGCCCATTGCCCCTTGTCCTGTCACTGGACACCACTGGGAAGGGTCTGGCCCCATCCTCCTGCCACCCCCTGTAGATATTGATCAGCACTGATGAGACCCCCCCTCAGCCTCCTTGTCTCCAGGCTGAACAGCCCCAGCTCTCCCAGCCTTTCCTCACAGGCAGATGCTCCAGTCCCTTCAGCATCTCAGTGCCCTGTGCTGGACTCTCCCCAGTAGCTCCTTGTCCTTCTGGAACTGGGGACCCCAGAACTGCACACAGAGCTTCAGTTCTCAATTCAAGTTAAAGTCATGCAGCACCTAATTCACTTCATCACCCCAGTGCCTCTCACCCCAAGCCACTGTCACTACAATACCCCCATTTCTGCCACTTCCAGCTAGAATCGTTTTCTTTTTTCATTTTCTTCCAGTGTTTCTTAACTCCTTCACAGCTAACCAACTGACAGAGCATCATTCTGCTCCTCACACGTAGCAAGGAGACTGCTCCACTGGATGATTAGTCACAATATTGTGCTCAAATGCCACGATTTGACAGGCACACACTGCAAAGCTCCTTCTGCTGAAAGAACAATGAAGATTCAGAAGAAGGCAAAAAGAATTCAAATCAGAGAACCTAAGATACTGCAAACCCAGTCTATCCAAAACTCAAGAAGAGGCTCTCTCAACATGTCAGCTGGACTGTTGGAAGGAACATGACCCAAAAATGCAGCTGACAACTGATCTACTGGGAGGTGTCCCTGCCCATGCAGGGCAGTTGGATCTAGGTGATCTTGAAGGTCCCTTCCAACCCAAACCCTTCCATGGTTCTATGAAATGCAACCTCAGTACACTGGAGCATTTTTTAAAAACTATATCTATTTATTCTAATTGAAAATAAATGGAAAAAGCATTACAGAGGATGTGGGAGTGACACCTTAGCACTAAACTCATTGACTGACAGCTCCTGGACCAGATGGCAGTTTCCAATTGCTTCTGTCCCCACAGAACTGCAGAATTAACAGGTTGTTCACCCAGCACAACTCAGATGCACCACTTCCTTTCTCCAGAAATTGTGTGTTTATTTGGTGAAAGAAATACAAACTGGTGGCTTGGAAGTGAGATGATTGCTCAGTTCAACTGCAGACACCCTCCAATGGCTGTACTGTTCTCTGCTACTGCTGAAAATGTGTATTTTCTCAAACAACTCACAGCCTGAGATGGCTTCTGTGGTACTGCAGCCTCATGTCTCTCCAGTGCCTCTCCCTGCACGTTTGATATGCAGAACTGCAAGCACACCGTAATTGTTTCACTAATTAAGCACTCCATGCTTGCTTTTCTGTATACCACACCTCAACAACCCTACTGATGGATAAGGCTTCCCTCAGGACGTTGACATTCTTCTGCACATAAAATTATATTCACTTTTTAGAGGCAGCACATTTAAGTTTTTTACCCCACTTTGCAGGTGATGCAGCTAAAGGACAGAGAGAAAATGCTGGAAGCTACAATTACAGTTAGGGAATTTCTGTTTCCTTGTCACATGCTTATTATTGCAGAATATTATCCACTCACTAAGAACTACTGCCTGATATTACAGCTAGGAAATTACAAGTTTCTGACCCTCTCACTCCCTGGGGTTACTTTGGAATGACACACTTTCAACCAGATGATGTTTGACAGGGTTAGCATCCACTACAGGTAAACAGAGGCATCAGTACTTAAGAAAAAACAAAACAACAACCCCCAAACCAGCTTTTGGGTTCTGCAAAACAGCCAGACTTTTTTTCCCCCCCCCCTGTAGCTACATCACAATTTGATATTTGAAGACTTAAGAGCTGAAAAAAAACACAACAAAACAACAAACCCCAAACCTGCATCTTACATCCTGCTATCACACTAGCAAGAAGTTTCCTTTTAAATATAAAACTAATATAGATATAAAACTCCAGCCTCTGCATAGAAGCATTAAGTAGAAACTCTTGAGGTGATCCCAGGATCTATTCTATAGCTCTGAGGCAGCTTCAGAACCCTCCACACACAGGAATCAGGTTTAAAAATAGAAACAGCGGAACCACTTTTCAGCAAAACTTGCAAGACAGGAAGTGAATGAAATTCCACTTAACTATTACTGGCTCAACAGAAGTTACCTTGCCAAGTTATTATGCTGGGCCACTGCTCTGCAACACAGACACTGCTCCCACAGGACAACTCAGCAGACTGACAACAAACCAGGGGTTCTAAAAGCAGCAAATTAATTGCTTGTGCTATGGAATTTTACAGCATCAGCCACTGCTACATTGATTTGGTGGGAAACACAGAACACGTTTATCCCCTCTTGGTCATAGGAGGTTCAAATCCAAACACTTTCCACTTCAAGAACTACAGACTTCATTCTTTGTAGAGCTATAAAACCAGCTGGTTAATTCTGCAGCTTCAAGATTACTCTTATTAAAACAGCAGAATGGGAACATGCAAACCATGTCTGTCAGAATGTCAGCACAGAACACACAGCTCACTGGAAACTCAACTGCCACCTTCAGAAGACCCTGCACCTGAGCTGGCTTCCACCAAGCCAAGTTAGAAGTAACTGCAGCCACTGCCACTGGACTCTGATCCTATTTAATAACTGCAACAAAGCTGTGCTCAACAGTTGCCACTGCTGTGAAGCTTCCCTTCTACTCCCTCCCTATGCCTTTTTAACCAAGTCATCCTGCCCACAGCCAAAAAAGCAATAGTTAACTAGTGAAAGGCATCCCCTGCCTGCACTATTTCTTTCCATTCTATTTATTTATTTTTTTAAATTGGTCCAATTTTTGACAGAAAGCAAGCGAAAATAAATGCAGGCTCATGGCAGTTGTGTTAAGTGTTACTGAAGTTCCACCAACTCTCACCTAAACTAGCAATTTAAAGCCAAATTAAAAAGAAATCATTCACATTCCTCTCTCCAACAACATTTAAATGATAATGCATTTCTTCTTGGGTAATAAGCTGTTAGTTAGTGTTCATATGCTGGAGCCTGGCAAGGAAACCTTTCTTGTGGGCAGCTTTGGAGCCTGTTCTTTTCTTTAAAATGTTCTAATTTAAATGCAGATGTAGACTTCACACTAGTGGGTTTTGTTAAAAAAAAAAAAGAAGTCTTAACTGTATTAGAAGGAAGTGACAGAAAGGGGACTCACACACAACATGCACCATTTGAGTTCCACATTTTATTCTCTTTTCCACTGGCCAGGGGTGTGGGCAAGCACTCTAAAATAGGAGATTAGAGCACTGAACACTACTGCACCCTCCCCCCCACCATGGGCTCTTCTGGTTCATGGCTCAGCACAAGTGTTTTCCAACTTTTTCCTTTTTAAAATCCAACTTCCCCCCCAAAAAAGTCATTCTTCATGCATTTCCTTCCCCTTTAGAGACATGCATGGTTACTTCCAGTAGACATTAAATATTAGCAGCTTTTTCCTGTATAAATTACTAAGTCTTCAACTTTGGAGCTAGAGAAAGACTATGAAATCCTGCTGAGCCAGCATCCCACAAGGCTGTTGTCAGAGAGATGACAGTTAAATATGGACTAGCTACCCAAACTGTTTTTGCAACTCCATGTTATATGGAGAGGGTTCATTATATTCCCTGCCATTTTCTCCTCTACAGATATGTTAGTTTTATTAACCAGATTTGTCCTCCCAAGCATGCAAGCTGAACTAGTGAAAATAACTTCACCATCCAGTCCACATCCTGAGGAATTCCTTCTCCTCAGCCTTTCACCTAACCCCCAACCCTCCAGCTTACATAACTGCATCCTAGAGTGGAAACATTTGCAGTGGTCTGATTTTTCTGACAAAAATAGATTTTCTTGTTCCCCCCCCCATAATAGACCGTTTTAACATCATCAGTCTGTTTGATTCATTGGTGAAAAATGAGACTCTTCAGCCTAATTCATCCTTTCCCAAGCAACAGACAATTCCTACCCCTGTCTGCTGATCAGTAGCTATTTTTCTGTCCTGCCATATGAAGTATAATTATTTACACAATGGCAAAAAAGCTGCTGCAGTAATTTATGCAGTGGGGAAAGCTGATGAATGACAGCTCCTCTGTGCAAGTGAGAGGTCTGGAGAAGTAAAGGCCTTCTGCAATAGAAACAACAAAATATTCCAACATAATCACTGAGCCTCTCAATTAAACAGTAATCAAGAGTTTAGGCAAGTTCAGCATGTTCAGAGCAGTTGTGAAATTAGCATTAATGGCACTATCCATCAGTGGAACCATCACATTGCAGGAAAAAATAAATACCTTTAACTAGTTTTTGTTATGACTAGCTACAAATTAAATTAAATAAATTCACAATATTTATGAGTCAAAGAAGCCAAATATTTACCATCATAGGCAGCACAGCAAGCTCCTCAGGGCTGCAGAGGTGGACCCTTCTCCTTTGCATACAAACCTGCTAAATACCCTTTTCAGAATGTCTTTTATTGCACCATTTCAGCTGTGTAGGCTACAAACAATACTGAAGTGTTTTTTTTGTTTTTTTAAATTTCAAGTGACAAGCCTTAAAATGCCTTTTGCATCAACAAGCACTGTGCATCTGTAAAGAATAAGGACCAACAGCTTTGGAAATGTGTGTAGCCTCAAGAATACCTGCTAATTACACTGCCAATCAATTACTAATTACTAATGACTTATCTTACTGCAAGCATGGCAAAATATCCAGAATTATTACCTCTTGAATTATCATTTGACTCCAATATCAAAGCCTGGAGATGTTTCCATTGTATTTTACCAGACCCCCAGATATATAATGTGTATTTAGACACCAACCTACCTATTAGGCAACTGTAAGAACTCCAAGGGACAATAGAGGATCCCCACTAAAAAAAAAATCCACGCCTACTTGGAAGTCACCAAGTTCAATCTACTTCACAGAATGGTTTGGGTTGGAAGGGACCTCCAAGAGCATCTAGATCCAACCCCCCTGCATGGGCAGGGACACCTCCCACCAGACCAGGTTGCTCAGAGCCCCATCCAACCTGCCCTTCAACACTTCCAGGGATGGGGCTTCCACAGCTTCCCTGGGCAACCTGGGCCAGGGTCTCACCACTCTCACACTCCAGAATTTCCTCCTCATGTCTCACCTCAGTCTCCCCTCTTCCAGTCTGAAACCACCACCCTTTGTCCTCTCACTCCCTGCCCTTGTCAAAACTCACGTCTTTAAACGGTAACTAGAAGTTACTGCACGTACTTATGAGTCAGGAAGTGCTCAGATAACTTTAAAAGCAACCTCAAGAGCTGTAGTTTTTAAACAGATATGGCAGTGAGCTCAAGCAGAATTTTAAGAGCTTCTTTAAAGCTCTCCTAATAAGCGAGTCCTCTTTGCAAAACCTGCAGTATAACTTTATGCCAGGAAGGAAAAAATTCATCTGAATGACGACACATCTAAACCACAGCGTTTGAGAGCAAAACCAGGCTCTGCAGCCCTGAGAAAGGACAGGAAGCCATCGAGTGCTGATAGTGAGGACATCAGGGTGGCTGTGGTAGCCACAACAGCAGGGTCCTTTCAGCAAGCTGAGGGTTAAGGGAGGACCCAACGGTGCATTCAGGTTTAACAGCTCTATGACTGCAACTAGTTTAGAACTGAAGGAACATTCAGCCACATCAGTGAGCACAGGACACATCCTTCTGCAACCCTGTTCCCAGCACCCCTGCTCCTTTACTACATCAAGGCACGTGTCCTCTGCACAGACACACCTTGAAACGTTCAATATGCAACAGCAATCTTATTTTGTACTGTTCTAACTGCCTGCCTTGCAGCAAACTTAGACTTCAATTGTTTAGTGTGAGGGTGGTGAGACACTGGCCCAGGTTGCCCAGGGAAGCTGTGGAAGCCCCATCCCTGGGAGTGTCCAAGGGCAGGTTGGATGGGGCTTGGAGCAACCTGGTCTGGTGGGAGGTGTCCCTGCCCATGCAGGGGGGTTGGATCTAGATGATCTTGAAGGTCCCTTCCAACCCCAACCAGTCTGTGACTCTATGAAACAACAAACAGGATCCATATTACACTCCCCCAGAGGCTCAACACACACAGCAGAGTGTACCAAGCCACCCCATGCCAGGTGACACACATCTTGTGGCTAGTACAAACTCCCAAAGCAGCACAAGCAGCCACAAGACAAGGTCCATGGTGCTCTCCACAGCTGTGCTCCACTCCTGCCTTAGTCCCCCTTGAAGGAACACACTGGAGATTCTCTAAAACATTTGAAATACACAAAGAGCAACTTGGAAATAAAAACAGGAGGTGTATGCTCAAGTGATCAAGACAATTCTGATCCTGCAATTTGAGAGATTTCAGTCATTTCTCATTACTGGTCTGTTTGCTGGTCACCAACACCTGCACAGCTTTCACACTAGCTATGCAAATGTCAAAGCAGTGCATTGGCTCCACATCAAGAGTCACTTGGGGGAGGAAAATAAGAGCACACACAACAGGAAACGAAATGAATGCTAAATCTGGAAAACAGGAAGAAAGAAGCTTCAAGGACAACAGGGAAAAAAAGTCAAGACAAAATGATTAATCAGTACACCAGATTAAAGGCATGTTTCAAAACTCTGCAGACTAACTTCAGCATCAAACTTGCATGAGAACAAAAGCAAACCAGATTTCTTTCTATAAACACACACACTGCTCTAAGTACATTTCCAGTCAATACCAGGTTCTATTTGTTTGCTTTCCAGGCTGATAACAAGCTTCCAGAAAGCTTCTCCCATACTTGTAATATTTGAATCCCTTATTAAAGAGAAAAATTAGTATTTTTCTTCAACTCCTAACCAGAGGAGAAAAATTTCTTACGTTCAATCACCTTAAAGGTGCATTTATAGCAAAAATGTTTTTAATTAAGTTACAGATGAAACAAATAGCACTTAAAGTGACCAGGTTTCAAAGCTCACACAACCACCAAGTCAGATGCTGAACCAAAAGTGCCATTCTTTGTGCAGGCATCTCTTAAATTGGCATATGAATCAACTGCACGACTACTCTAAACTCTTCTTTTTCTATGACAAACTAGAGAACTGAGCCAGTTACCATATCAGGAAAAGGGTGTCTGATATCTCCCCTTTATGGCAAAACAGTGACTGCTGCTTCCTGGGCTGAGTGAAAAGGACAGGAAGGTGTAATGAGACCAGCCAGGATGTGATTCTGCTGTTAGGCTCCTGTTCACAAGTCTCCCCACAGTTGCTTCCCTGCTAAGCTGTTTATTCATAAATGTACAATGAGCAGCTCCCCAAAGACTCTCAACACCACTGAGAGACAGTGAACTTCTACTGGAATCCTGTTTCTGAACTTCACATCTATTGATTTGGAATTCCCCCTCCCCTTTTGTCAATTAGTTAGATGATTAACTCCCTGGAATTCTTTATCTTTGCTTCTCTCTGAAAAAAAATGATTGAGACATTAGACTTATGCTTGACGTAGCTCTCTAACATGATCAGACGTTCCACGTTGATGCCAAGAGATATAAACCCTTTTCTCCTCACACTTTTAATATCCATTATCCTCTGTAGCACCTCTTGAAAATTCCACCTAGCAGTACCTCCCAAAACCCACTTTTCACCCACAACAATCCAGCTGTGCCTACAGCAACCACTTTCCCCCAAGCCAGAGGAGGGACAGGACCAGATGCAAGACTACATCCATATTTTGAGGTTGCACATTACGTTGAACCCAATTCCTGAAGGCCCCACACAGATTAACTTCTCAAAGCAGGAAGTCTCCCACATGGAGATGCCACATTTAGACTCCCCAAACCCTGTGTCTAACAAACTAAGTTTAAAGACTTATCATTTCACAAAGACACAACGTTAAAAATTAACCCATAAAGAAACTTCCATTTTTTAACTCATTCTTCAACACTGTCAGTGAAAAATGAATCAGCATTAAAATGCCTTCTGGACCCACTACCTTAAGTCTTTTGTTGGGGTTCAGAATTACAGAATAGGCCACGTGGAGTTCAGTATCAGACCAAAAACTCTACACTTAGACATCAATCTCTTCAAAGTTTGTTTTCATGTGAAGACAACATGTCAACCAGCAGACCCCTGTTCAAGCTCTCATTCACTAAGGCAAATTTACATCCTAAATATTTGAAAACACTTCTCCCCATTACCTAGGCTGAGAGTTCTCCTCATACATCCGCTCTTTCCCTTCCTTGAAGAGGCTGATGGTCTGCTTGGTTTTCTTCATCAAGTTCTCCATGAACACTCGGAAATACTCGTTTTCCCCCCAAGGTTTCCATCTTCCCCTCGTAGCGTGACAGGATGGTCCGTAGGTGCTGGTAGGTGTCAGGCAGCAGGTCTAGGATATAGGGGGGGCTGTTCTTCAAAGCCAGCTTTGGGTTCTGACACAAACGCACCACCTAGGGTCAATGGAGAAAAGACCATGTTTAAAACTTCAAATGAGCAAGCAGGCATCAGTCACACACAACCCAGTGTTACTGACAAACACCATACACTGAAACGGCCAAGAAAGCTCATCTGCTGCTTCAGGCTAATTAGGGAGCCCAGCCATTGTAACAGCATCAAGTCTATGGACTGAAAGGCACGTGGACTGACAAAGCTCTCAACATACAGATTATTATTCCCTTTCATGAGGCTGCATTTCACCCCAAGTGCATTTAAAAGAACGGAATTCCACACAATTCAATATAGTTGGTAGGTGGCAAGGATGTAACTTCCCACATCCACAGTGCTGCCTGCCACACTTCAGACTCTGAACGTGCCCCTGGGCAGAACTTTTCCTGTCTAGGTGCCCTGATTTGGGCTGCACAACTGACTTTTCACACCATTCATCTGGGACAAATAACCCCACATGGGATGTTCCACTGCTACAGACATCCCTGATGCCAGGGAAATTTTTTTAAGGCAACCATGCTAGAACAATCTCCTTTTCTTCCTCTTCCAGTACACCCAAGGACTAAGAGGAACAACAGCTTTTATGGATAATGGGATCACCAAGAAAGAATGGATGCAAAGGAATTTTTATGTGCAAGAATGAGAAATGAGCTGTAGCATAATACACTGGGTAAAAGTTTAGCCCTTGTGTCCACAGTGACACCAGTAATTAGATTAAAGGGTTATTGGATTACTTCAACCTTTCTTCTGCTTGGTATACAACTACACATCTCATTTTCCTTCCTTCCAAGCCACATGTTCTCTACTTTTTTTAGCAGTGAGATGAGACATTCCCAGAGTTCAGACCTTGACTCTATCAGCCAAGTTTTGAACTCTGCAGTGAGCGTATTTGATCGTCGATGAAATAGTTGCATTTTTAGGCACTTACTTTTGCATTATGTAGTTAAGGCACAAGTAAAAAGTGGAATATTGGTGTTCAGAACTCAGAAGCAATACAACAGTTATACCTGTACATCAACAGATCAGGGTGCAAGCTGAAATGAATATAGATCTTTAACACACAGGAATGCAGAGCTTATGTGCCAAAGCTCATGGTATGTGACAGGGGAGGGTAAGGGAAGCCACTGCACCATCCACCACAGATGATATTTTTTCATTATCTAGACTGAATAATAGGCAGAGAAAACATCAAAGTGGCAATTTGAAAAATTAGTGATGCCCTTGCAGTTATAAGGTCAGTTTCAGGTGAAGTTAACAGGCTAAGAACCAGCAGCTGGTGTGGTCTTACAGCTGGCTCGCTGGCTAACTGCTTGTAGCTTCTGAGATACACATCAAACTGGAGAGGAAAGCTGGTACAACGTGCAGAGAGGGTTTCCTGAAGTTCTTCACTACAATGAAGGTTATCTGACTGCTTAATACCAAGCACATGAATGAGTCTGAACTAAGACTAAGGGTATTGCAGGTATCAAACAATGGAGCACTGCAGAACACAAAGCTTAAAGGAAGTGGATAAGAAAAAAGAACAATCTAACCTCCTTGTGCAGTGAATAAAACCATAAAACCTTGTGAAGCCTTCAAGAGGAATTGACTAGTTCCCTACAATGCACACTTAAACACCTACTTCCCTTCAACACTTAAATGCTGGTGGTAAACCAAGTAATTTATTCTGAAACAGTGCTGCAGCACTTGGCCATCCAGAGTACATGCAAGAAGCAACCTTGTTGAGTTAAGAGACATCTCCAATTATATCTGACTTGCAGCAGGGCCTCTGATCAGAGCTGACTGAGAAAGACTTGATTTCAGTGAAGAGAAAGGAACCTAGTCTATCAAAACTCAAGAGAAATCTGACTGCGATCAAAGGAATTACATGCCTGAAAAAGAACACGGGGAAAACAACCACCAAAGATCTCCCTCCATTTTGAAGAAGCTGCCAAGGATTAGGAGGTCTGGATAAGGAGATGGATTGTCAGACAACTGACTTATCCAATTGATTCTGAAGCCTCAACTGCTGCTTCCTTGGAGCCTGTGAAAATTGTACAATGAACCGTATCAGGGAATTGAGTCAACACGTTTGTCCCCTGAATCAAACTGGTTTCACTAAGCTGCATGAATGGGTTCTAAATATGCTCTCAGGCACAACTGGATCATGCTACAGATAGCAAAATCTTTTCTTCAGCAGTAATTGTTTATTATGCAGTGGCTTTGAAACAAGTTCTACAAACCAATCATTCTCATAGCCTGTATAAAACGCCTCCCCAAGAGGAGACTTGCCAAGATTCTCAAAGAGTTAAAAGAAAAGGCCCAAACTGCTGTGATTTCACTATGAAATGAGTTCCTTTATTTACAAGTATACCAAAATTAGCTAAGATAAGCATTTAAACAAAACTATATAACTAGGAACTGCTGCCTCTTGAGCAGACTTGGTCGTTTTATAACACAGCAGCGAGGAAACCAGTTGCATTTTGCTTGTTTCCCTGTGGGTGCACTTGCAGCATCGAGATGGTGTCCAAAGGAATGCTCCCAGCCCTGGGAACAGCTGCCCCTCAGCCTGCCTTCCACAGGGACCAGCAATGTGGAAGGAAATTGAGCAAAAAGTGGGAAATATTTCTGATTAGGTGTGATGGCAACGAACACAAGCAAACCATGTTTTTAAACTACCATTCGAAGCCATCCGAGTTTGCCTGGCTTTTGCCACTCTCAGGAACAAGCCTTTCACGGAGACATTTTTGGCTTTTTAGAAATACCAACAAAGCACTTCAACCTTAGCAACAAAGATTCAAAGAGGTTGGCTTGTGAATAACCCTAGAATTGACTTCACAGATTTTTCTTTTCCCAAATTCAGGTGGAGAAGCTAATCAAAACCCAGTTTCCTCCCCTAGTTGTCAAGAAAGAATCTATTATCGACTTATTTGAGGAAAAGGCCTGGAATTGAACCTCTCCCCTCAAGATTCTGCAGTCTGCCTTGATTAATCTCTGGATTTAGAATCTCTCTCCTCAGCACTGCTTTGTGACACTACCAACTGAGTGCTGTCACAGGCACAGCTCACCAGCTGCCTCACTCCAATGAGCCCTGAATCCCCCCAACTCTCTCAGCCTCCTCTCTACCTGCCCCATCTTCTTGCTCCATCACTTTCCCCATCCTGCTCATCTCCAGCCCTACCCAGGAAAAAGGTGGTGCCAGCCTGTTTGTGGCATGGCACCCCACCTCTTGTGCTGGCAGCAAGGCACAGACACCACATACCTGCTGGCCTCAGAGGGGGTACAGTGTCACAGAGTCCCAGGCCTGACAAGGTGTCCAAAGCCCCCCACGTGCTCCTGTGCCAGGGAACAGTTTTTCCCTTTAAGCTCAGCTCTGAAAAGCCATAGTTCTTTCCTTCCTTTAAGAGCTAAATGGTCAACTTCTTACTAAAGTCACACTTCATCTTAAGCCAACAGCAAGAGAAAACCTATTCAAACTTCTATTCTCTCCTGCTGAATTTGTATTTGGCTTCTCTTCTGCTTACAATGAAGGTGACCTAGAGTGGCATTTGTCTGTATCAGTTTTAGAAGCTGAATGGCACCAGCTTCACCTCAAGGCTCATCTTCCTCCTCCATTCTTGCTCCATGTCCTCTATCCCTCACCTGCTACATCCCAAGCAGCTCCTGACCACAGCATCTCTTCTTCAAACACCCTCCACAGCAAAGAACTCGAGCTGTCTGTTTTACCTGCTGCCCAGATCTCATTTGTAATCTCACCCCTTTGTGTAAAAAACGCAAACTGCTTTCACCAGTCAACAAATAATTTGTTTTCTTACACTAAGCACTGCTTTATTTGCTAAAGACAGTGGTAAGATGAGCAGGCATAGCAAAAACAAATTCACCAGTTCCTCCCAATGGAGCAAATCAATCCACTTTACTGGGCTGAAGAGACTGCAAGGGAACTGCTACATGGCTTGTCTCTGCCAGCTTGTAGGTTCTCAAGACACTTCACAACATGTGTAGCTTCCAGAGACACATTCCACCTCTGTTCCATAGACACACACAGAATTGTCACCTAATTCAGCTGAGCACCCTGCTGCACAGTGATGGGAAGGGCTGTTTCCTGGCTGTACTGTACACGACCACTTGCAGGTCAGGTCTGACAAAAATTAGAACTTCAAGCAAAAGAATCTGAAGGACAGGAACACGTCAGGGAGCTTAGGGAGAAAATAGTTGGGCAAGAATCAGCTTGCACAGGAAATTCATCAGTCACATCTGAAAACAGAGATGCACAAATGCTTTGAAAACACCAGCTAATTATGCAGACCAACAAATCAGGTTGTGAACACACTGCACACATTTCTGAAAAGCAAACAACATCTATTAAACTTGCACACGTTTAATAGATTTTTTTATTTGCACCCTTAATCTGAAGCTGTGGAAGTACCCCTGTTGCTCCCCAAAAAAAAACAAACCCATCTCACTGCAATTCAAAACATGAGGGTAGTCAAAGCCTTTTTTCAGGCCAATCTCCTTTGAACAGACCAGTTTATGAGGTCAAACACAGTTGACACTCACACCTGTGAGTGAGTATCTGTGAGTTAAACTTATTCCTAAGAGGAGCACCTTTCCCTCATTAGCAATTAGGCTTTCCCTCACTGTTTGTAACAGCCACTGCAGCTCCTCAAACCACTTTTTCCTTTATCCCAATGTCTCTCTGTAGAAGGTGATCAAAGCTCATCACAAGTACAGCAAAGCATAACTATGAACCATGTCTTTTTGGTGAGCCAGCCAACACAAAGTGATTTCTTGGCATGGAAATAATTTGTCTTTTAAAAAGTCACCTACTCTGCCTACTTTAGCATTTATTGCAGGAGATTCAGACACTGCATGCATAAACAATGCAGGGAAAAGAGAAAGAAAAGTTGAAATGCAGAAGCCTGCAGGGCAATTGGATGAGGTATGCTCATCAGCTCTGCTCCCAGAGGGAAGAAGGTGGTGAGGAGATGCTCCCTGAGGACTGTGGGCAACGCTGGTGATGCTCTTACTCTGCACTACTTTTAGGGCCCTGAACCCAACCTTATAAAATGCACTTGCACATTTTGGACTCCAACATGTCTAGCCTGGCCTCGATTCTCAGAGTGAACAGTAGAAGAACAATCAAAATCCCAGGAAAAATGTTACAAGGTTTGTTTTATGCCCACTTCTGGATGCCTGTGCTCACTTACTGGGTCATTCTACAAATAACACTAGCATCCCACTAACAACTCACCAGGATTTCCTAAATCAATGGCTTGACCACCACACCTAGCCAGGCTAGTAAATCAACTGCCATACCCCATCACACCATCAGGCCAAGAGGTCTGGTGTCCTGCCCCGGGCCATTGCCATTTCCTGGCATTTCAAAAGGTGGTGGAGAAGGGGAGGGTCTTAGTGACCCCAGAGCCTGCAGAAAGGCGTGGGACTGGACAATGGCCTTTCCAATTCCCACACCACATGTTTTGGGTGTGTAACCTTAGACTTCATACCCCCTATCTTTCTGTAACCACATGTATTTATTGCAGAGGGTTATATTCAGACTTCTACGTTTTTTTATCAGGCTCCCGGTTGGAAGGAAAAGGCTTTGTGCTGAGCTCAGTAACATGTCCCTGTTCATTCAGAAAAGGCTAATCTCAGCTGCTACAAAGCAGATGCTCAGCCTCACCGTCCAGGCACTACCACAGGCCGAGCCTCACCCTCAGACAAGCTCAGCTCCTCCTTTGGGTAGTTATACACAGGTGGAATCTACTGCTGGCACCACCAGGTGCACCTGCAGCTCCCAATCAGGCCTGACCCACACCCAGCCTCTCCCCCCACCATTGCCCACCCCAGCGTCTACAAGAATGAGGTTACAAATCCCAGTCCCTTTAGAGCAGCTCTGTATCCTCCACCTCCAATCTTCACCTCTTTCTTCAACCTGTTCCCCCCACAGCTCGCCCCTTGCAGGCCAGCTCTTCTCCCTCCACACTTACCAACCTTCGCATCCCACTCCCACCCTGTCTCCGGCCTCTCCACCAGCTCCCCCCCAAAACTGCACCCTATCCTGTGTCCATACAGCTCCCATCCCCCCAGACATTTCACCCCAGCCCCACCCCAAGCCATGCAGCTCTTTCTCCCCCAGACAAAACCCATCCGCTGCAGGCTGACGCTACCCCCAGAGCCCCCTCTGCCCCCAGAGCCACCTCCTCGCCCCCAACTCTTCAGCCCAGCCCTCTCACACTGCCTTACCCCCACCTCTGGGCCCTCCACAGCCCCTCTACCCAGCCCAAGCCCCTTGCCCCAGCCCTACCTCGATCCCCCGGGCCTGCTTCCGCCCCAGCCCGATGTCCCGGGTCCGCCCCACCGCCCTCCCCGCCTGCCCAGGGCGGCCCAACGCCCCCGCCGGGCCCACCTTGTCCATGAGCTTCCAGCACTTCTCCACCATCTTCTTGTCCACGGCGCCGGGCTGGTGCGGGCCCAGGTGATGGTGGTGCGGTTGGAAGGCGTCCTTCATCAGCCCGATCAGCCCCCCGGGGCCCTTCTTCAGCGGCGCCGACATGAGGGCGGCGCGGGGGCGGGGGGCGGTCGCGAGGGTGCCCACACCCGCGCCCGGCCCGTCGCCCCCGTCCGGCACCGGGTCGCGGCCCTGCAGGGCAACCGGACGTAGGGGAGCTCCGGCGGGCCAGGCCGGGCAGGGCAGGTCAGAGCCAAGCCGGGCCAGGCAGGCGGCAGCAGCGGGAGCCGCGGGCGGTGGCGGCAGCAGCAGCTGCGGCGGAGGCGCCCGGCTCTAGCGTCGCTCCGCCCTCCTCCCCGACCACGCTGCACGCTGATTGGCTATCCGCTCCTCCGCGCGCATGGATCTGCCCCGTCCGCCGGGGAGGAGCCGACGCTGATTGGTCAGCGCCAGCGCTCGGGGGGAGAGAGGAGAGAGAGGAACCAGGCCCCGCCCCGCCGCCCTGGGGCAGGCGCAGGGAGGAGGCGAGGGCGGCTCGGCCGCCATGTTTGGTGCGGGCGGGCGGGGCGGGGCGGAGTCGCCATGGGAACGGCGAGGGGCCGCACCGGGCACTGGGGCGCACTGCGCCGCTCCCCATCCTGGTCTCAGTCCCGGTCTCGGACTGGGAATCCCCCTCATCCCCAGCGGTTCCCTTCCCCGGCCCCACCGCGCGGCAGGCTGCGCCGGTTCCGGACGTTGCAAAACAGGATCGTTTCCCCTTTCCAGCAGTCGGGTTCCCTTTTCTTCGAAAGGCCGGTGTCCAGGCCGAAAACGGGGAAGCGGCTCCGAGAACCGCGATGGGCCCCTGCCCGGTGTCCTGTGCCCCGCTTGTCCCCTCGGAGCTGGCTCCAGCGGGGCCCTCCGCACCCGTCCTCGCCCTGAAGGGCTTGACTGCCCCCGGCCATGGGAAACCAGAAAGCTGGCTGCGGCAGCGGGTGAGAAGGGGGCTGAGACCGGCCCGGGGCGGGGACAGCACCCCAAACGTAAGCCCCCAGCCCCCGCTGCAGAGAAACCCACCGCAACCCGCCCCGCGGCACCGGGACCGCAGCCCCGAGGGTGCTGCGCGGGATGCGGGTTGGAGGAGGCAGGACGAAGGATGGAGGTTGCGCTCGGTGCCGAAGCCAGCCGCAGGGAGCTGACCCAGCGTCTCCCTGGCAGGGATGGAACTGGGAACAGCCCGTAGCGCTGTGGTGCAGTTGGAAGGCGCTTGGCTGGTGTTGGGGTCTCCCGGCATCTCCCTCTGCACAGGCACGGGGAGGAAAAGCCCTCTGGAGCTGCTGGCCCCGTTACCTGCAGCCCGGCTCCGAGAGGGAGAGAGGAGACCAAGAGTAGGTCAGTCATTTCGCAGAGCTGACAACACCAAACCTTCAGAAATTACGACATGGTCTTGAAAGTAAGTTCAGCTGTTTCTTCACTGCCTCCAAGATCCTCTTTTCAGCCTCCCTTCCCAGGCAGAAGAACACTTCCTTTGCAAAAACCGGCTGAGGCTGGAAGGGCTCAGTGTCAGCCTCACTGCACAGGCTTCGAGGAGGAAAGAAGACAAAACAAAACAGCAAATGCTGCAGTTTGGTCAGTGTCACTTTGGGGAGCGTGAGCACCCGGAGGCTGGGCTCAGGCTTGTAGCTTGGACAGCACAACCTCGACCTCTGAGGAGTCCACACTGGAGGTGAACCCCACAACAGGAGCTCACCCCTTTGCTTCTCCTGCAGCACCCATGCCTCCCACCCCTACCCTGGCTGTGCACACACATCCTACATCAGCCTGTGTCCCAGCAAAGCACTTTGCTGCCCCACTCCAGCTCCAGCCGTGCTCTCTTCCACGAGTCTCTGCCTGGGACCAGGGCTGTCTGGTGGCTGATGGCTCATGATGAGTTCCTGCCCAGCACATGGTGTGCTGAGGCATCAGGAAGCAGCATGCAACACTAGACACAGCAAAGGAGCCCTGCATAGGTTGGTTATAAAACTCCCTGTCTTGATTTTACTGCCTTTAGTAAAGCTTGGTAAATATTTATGGGACAGGCAGCTCCTTGTCTGGCTTTAATTACCTGGGCAAATTTTCCTAAGGATTATATTGACCTCAAATATGTCAACATTTATTGAGGCTGTGTTCCTGAGGCTTTTCCCATTAGATCTTAATGGATTCTGGCTAATAGTCAAGCCGGATTGACCACTGGAGGGTGCCCTGGCCAGCTCCAGGATACCACAAATACCTGGGAAGAGGGCTGGGGAGGGTTTATACCAGCTCTGTAGAGCCAAACATAAAAATCACCATGGCCCCAATCCAAAGAGATCAGGGAACATGCTTGAGCAATTGCATTCCTAACTATCTGCTTCTCTGGGCATGATTCACTCCAAGTCGTAGCTGTATTTACCTGTGAGATTTCAAGCAAAGGTTACCTTCTCTTGGGACTGTTTCCTCCCTGTGGGAAAGAGGAGTCCAGCACCTCTCTGCAAGGCTCCAGTTTGCTTCTGTCCTTCAGTCCCTGCCAGGGCTCTGCTCAGCACCGTGGTCACTTGCCACCATTGCTCTGGAGAGCCACACCACGCTGGGTGCTTGGAAATCACTTCTCTCCAGCCTGGTGGCTGGTGGCCAAGAGTGTGTCCAGGTGCCTCTGTCCACCCGTGGGCATCTCATCCATCATGACTGTGACTGAGAGCAAAGAGAGCACAAAGAGAGAGGCTCTGAAAGCCCCCAGCCTCTCCTACATACCTCTGAAAGTGCAAGCATGTGCCAGGCTGGAAGAGCATTTGGGGTGGGGTTTTGGAAGGTGTCTCCAAGCCTCTATGCACTGTGGCTAGTGCCCTGTCTTCACTGCAAAATCCTGTCCCTCAGTCCCAAATCAGTATGTGTCTCTCCAGCAGAGCTTCTTCAGGTAAAACCGGCTACACCTTGACTTTGTGTCTGGCAGGTATCTGCACAAACACTGCCCTGGTGCTGGTGTTTCAGCTGGAGGTGTGTGCCAGCCAAGTTTTCCTGGGGCAAGCAGCCCTAGGCAGGCTTCCTCTGGGCCATTTGACAGCTCTTGATGTCCCTGGGCCAACCCCCTTTAAAGAGCTGCTCTTGACTCTGTCCCTCCCTTCTTCCCTCTGGCTGCAGAAAGCCAAGCTGAAGAGAGAAGTACAGGAAACCAGGAGGTTGATGTGCAAAAGAGCCCCTGGGTAAGGTCGGGAGGAGCCAGGGGCTAGGGCAAGCAAGGGATGTCCACTGCCCTGCATCTCCTTTCTAGGGGCTAGCCCTTCCCAGCAGCAAGTCATTCCAGAAGATGGCACAGAGCCTCCCTTGCGTGTGGGCTCCAGCCCAGGGACTGCCTGTGCTGTCTCAGGAGGCCCTGGTGGGCAGCACAGCAGTTGCTTAGAGAGGCCAACAATGCCACAGACATGGCAGAGGCATGTCCACATCCCCCTGGCTTTGGGAGCAGAGAAAGGCTGGGAAAAGTCACTGCTGGGCCAAGGTACCAAAGGGGGCACTGGGCAGGTACTGCTCAGCCCCAAACCAGGGTGCTGTTGGCCACCCCTGCTCCCTCCCATGCTGCCAGCATGCAAAGGTTCTGGCCATGGACACACTGCACCCTGGATGCTGTGCTCAGGACAGGCAGAGGAGACCACAGAGGCAGAGACTTCCCTGCCTGTGAAAGTCATTGCCTCACTGTTTCCATCGGTGCTCAAGAAGGGGCTGATTTTAGCAGAGGTAAAACCTCAGCCAGAGGTTTGCGGTCTTTGCCACATGCAAAACTCTGTGCTCATTTTCACTCTCCCACGCTCAACAGAGAGGTAAAACTTTCCCTCCAGGGCTCCCTCCTGCCCCCCCCTGGCATTGTCACAGCCCCGCCAGGCAGGAGAGGGAGCACACACAGCTGCTTCTGATACAGCACCCTGCAAGGGGAAACCTCCTCCAGTCGGGCCTTGCTGGAGCCCCTGCCTGGTCACAGCTGCTGGGATCTGAGCACAGAGGCAGCCTGCTTGTCCTTCCTATGGTCACCATGTTTGTCCCCTTGTGCCTTCTGTGGCTCCCAGAAATGGCCTGGCAATAAGAGAAGACTGGTCCTGTCTGGCCCTGGGATGTGCTGCTGAGTCACAGTTCTCTCCATAACATTACTCACATGAACAGCCACATGGATTTGTCCTTTAATCACACCCCAGATGGAATGTTCTCACAGGGACAGTGCTGTGATGGGTGGTGGACACTCACTGCCCACAGGTTCTCAGGGAGGATGACAGGAGCAGCTCAAGAGAGATGTCCATGCAGGGGCAGAGCTGAGCAACAGGCTGAGAGGTGGGGAGTTCCTCCAGAGCCCTGGCAGCCTCTGCTGCTCCCTTTCCCCTTTTCACAGCAGCCTGGAGGTTCATCCTGGGCAGAGCCAAGCCTCAGGCTCCCCAGTCCCCTGGGTCACAGCTTGGAGGGCAGTGCCTTGGCTCTCCTGCGAGCTCCCAGAGCTTGAGCTGGGCAAGGGCTTCAGTGCAATGTCTCTAGAGACGCCTGGAGGCAGCTGGGCAGGCAAAGATACAGCTCTGTCTTCAGGATACAAGAAGCCACCACCGTGGTTGATCAAAGCTTGGAGCCAGCCTCAGCCAGTGGAGATGAGTCTCTGGGAGCTGTGATGCTTCCAGCATCGTTGCAGGCATGGACACACAGCAGCTGAGTGGGGGAGACTGACAGGCTGGATGTGGCCTGGGTCGAGGTGCTGTGTGGAGGAGCCTGGATGGAGGCAGGGTCCTCCTGGGCCACTAGAATGCCTGGTGCAGCCTCCTCTGCTCTTCCTGGCATGGGCTCTGCAGGAACAGAGAGGGGAGCATGGCAGGCAGCACACATCCACCCACCCCACCACACTCCACCCTTGCTCCATGGGCAGGTTGGAGGGGTCTTTCTGCCTGGCCCCTGTGGCCAGGGGACCACACAGCCCCCTCCTGCAAGTGTCACAGGTGCCAGAGAAACATTAGGACAGGCAAGGCAGGAGGGTGCCAGGACTCAGAGCAGTGTCAGCACCGTCACGAGTGCCTGGCAAGAGTGGTTACCTGTGCAAACCCTATACTGTTGGCAACAGCCACCAGCCAGGAGCCAGGTCCCTTTGGTTCCACCTCAACGTGACAGAGTCTGGGGGAGCCACTGGGAGAGGGCAGGGAGGGTGTGTGGGAGCCTGAGACAGGGTCACTGTCCTCAAAGGACAGCAGAGGGGACAGCCCAATCTGGAAGAGTAGAAGAAGGATAGCCATGCAGCTCCTGGCACTCCACAGCAAGCCAGGTCCCCTGGAGAGGACCTCACTGTGCAGGCCTGGAGGCAAGACACCCATCCCATCATCCAGCCTCACAGCACCCCAGGGCTTCCTAGCCAGAGCAGGACCACGCTGGGTCCCCAAAACCTACCGACTGGTAGAACTCATCTGCAGCAGGGTCGATGACCAGCAATGTCACCTGGTCATCACGGGCACGGATCCTGAGCACTGTCTGATGGTGGTCCAGCCCCTCGATGCTCTCACCATTCACAGCCAGCAGACGGTCCCCTTCCTTCATCCCTGCCTGCTCGGCTGGCAGCCCCACATCCACATCCCACAGGAACTGGCCTGCCCCAGGGAGACAGGGAGGGTGGGGAGATGCTCACAGAGGCATCCAGCCAGGGGGAACTGGCCCTGCTGACCCCTGTGTGCAGCTGGGGAAGGGGTCCTGCAGTGGGCACGGGGCTTGCAGCTATTCTTATTACCATGTTCCAGTACTTAAAAAGGGTGGCTACCAAGAGGAGACTCCCTATTTACAAGGAGTCCCATGGAAGGGGACATGGGCACAAGTTGCTCCTGGGGAGATTCCAACTGGACACAAGAGGTAAATTTGTCACCAAGAGGACAGTCCAACATTGGAATAGTCTCCCAAGGGAAGTGCTGGATTCCCCCACATTGGGCAGTTTGAAGTCTCAGCTTGACAGGGGGCTGAGCCACCTCATATCAACTAGAGTAGTGCCTAGAAAGGTTGGCCCAGATGATCCTTGAGGCCCCTTCCAGCCTGGCATTCTGTGATTCTATTCCCAACCGCCCCCCTCAGCCCCCTCACCTGTGGCCCCTGAGCTGCAGTCATCCTCCTTGAGCAGGAACCCGTAGCCATCCGGACCCTTCACCATGTGCAGCTCCCGGGCCTTGAAGGGGAGCCAGGAGGTGTCGGCCAAGGCAGCTGTGACCTGCAAGCCCTGCAGGCGGTAGAACTCCTCCACAGCACTAGATGCCACCAGCAGTGTCACCTTGCTGCCACTCTGCTTCAGCTGGATGGGGAAGGCAGGGTGCTCAGCAACATTGCCAGTCCCAGTCCCCCAACCACCCATGACAGGAGCAGGCACCTTTCTGTTGAGCTGAGCGTATGAGTAGCTCCTGACACTGGCCCCGTTCAGCTCCAGGAGCCAGGAGTCTGGTGGCACCCCTGCTCTCTCTGCTGGCCCATCCTGCCGCACCGACAGCTGGAAGGTGCCCTTGATGCCTGCAGGGAGGAGAAGAGGCAGCCTGGGGTGAGCAGAGGGCTGCACGGGGAGTGGGGGCTCACGGCACTGGCATCCCACTGCCTGCTTTACCTTCTGGACCTGACACACTGAAGCCAAAACCACTTTTGTCCCGCGTGATGTGGCAGAGGCGAGGGCGGATGTCAGCTGGCAGCATCTGGGACAGGTCCTTGCCCAGGGCTTTGGCTGCTTCGTAGGATTCACCATCCAGCACCGCCAGCAGGACCTGGTTCCCGCTCGCCTTCATCTTCTGTACCACCTGGAAGGACCCAGACTGTGACTCTTGGGCAAAGCACCCCTCCAAAGCCCCAGGGAGAAGTGGGATCCCTCTGTGGCCCTGGCTGGGGAGGACCTAGGCTTTCCCACAGCCCTGAGGTGCTCCCAGCTTACTTACCCTGTGGTGGTCCATGTTGTCCACAAAGTGGCCATTGACCTGGAGGAGCCGGTCCCCATCCTGCAGCCCTCTGCGCTGGGCCAGGCCCCCCAGCTCAACCTGCTGGATGACATGGCCCTGGCAGCCCAGCTCCTTGTGGAGGCAGAACCCAAAGGTCTCTGTGCTGTCCTTGCTCAGGAGGTAGAAGCGGGGCTTCCCCACGCCCTCACCATCTGCATGGGGCACAGCCCATGAGAAGGGCTCTGCAGGGATCCCAGCAGGAGTTCCCTACCCCATCCTGGCCTGGGGTGTCCCCATCCCTGCTGCCTCACATGTTCACCTCCCCACAGCTCCCTGGCAGGAGAGAGCCCAGGACCCAGTGATGCCCAGCTGCCAGAGCCCTGGGGAGAGAAAGGTATTTACCCGTGTCCTCAGCCAGTGACAAGGCAGGGTTGTCAATCCCATCTTTGGGGTTAAATTCAAATTTTCTGAAATAATAAAGGGCAGGAGAGGCCACATTAGTGCAGCAGCACAGCCTTACCCCTGGCATCCCCACCCCTGCCATGGGAAGTTCCGTTCCTCCCAGAAAGGGCCAGCTGGAGCCACAGCCTCTTCTTCCCTGGGGAAAACCAGGAGCAGTTCTCCCTCTTAGAGTGTCCCCCACATCCCTCCCGAGTTAACAACTCAGGGAAGACTTTCCTGGGGCAGGCAGCTGGGATTGGCAGCTGTGACCTACACCACCTCAGCTGAGGATGTGCCCCAGCCCAGCTGTGGGACCATGAGCCCCAGGAAGCCCCTGGCCAGGGGGAGCTCAGCACTTACATGATGGACTTCTTGTCACCCTCGAGGCCTGCAGAGGGAGAGAAGAGGTCAGTGCAGGAGGCAGCAGCTGGGAGCAGACCCCACACTGTTGAGCACTCGGGGCTTGTCCATTCACAGGCTCATGGTTGGTTTGCTGAGTCCACGCAGACACCCCCAGCCCCTCTGCCCCCCATCTACAGTGTGTTCCTGGGCACAGCTCAGGACTTGACCCCACCGCCAGTGTCCTCTTGTATTTCAAAGCAGCAGGACCCCTGCTGCTTGTGTCCAATGGGCACCTGGTGCCCAGTCCAGCAGTGTCCTGCAGCACAGGGGCAAGGTAGGGCCAGGAGATGCTGTGCAGGTGGAGGTAAGTCCTGGGGGGTTACAGGGCTTTTGAATGAGGGATGAGAAGGGTCACCAGAGCCCCAGAGAGCTGGCTGGAGACAGAAGACTGAGACAGAGGTCTTCCACTGCCCACCTTCTGATCAACCCCCTCCCCATCTCTTCCAACCCAAGAACCCCCAAACCCAAGGAGAGGGGATTCCTGCCAAGTGTCCCCACAGTGTCCATCCACATGAATGCCTCTAGCTCCTTTCCATGGCCTGGCTGGGCTCTGACATTGGAGACGTGCATGTGGGGAAGAGTCTCCGCAGGATGAAGCCCCTCTGCCCCCGGCACATACCTTTTGTTTGCTTCATGGCTGCAGGGAATGCGAGAGGGAGCAAGGTACAGGGTGAAGTGGCAGGGAAGCCGGTGTCCCCGCCTCTTCCAAGACGCCCCAGGTTTAATGGTTAAACAGCCCCCGACGTCTCCCCTGCCCTCCCAGCCCCGAGGCACTGCCAGCACTCGCCCAGCAGAGCTGGAGCAGGGACCAGCACCCTGGGACACGCAGCTGGGGAACAGATCCCGGTGTCCCAGCTTCCAGGTGTCCCAGCTTCCAGCTTCCATCTTCCCCCAAGAGCAGCTCACGGTGGTGAAGACCGACTGGTTCAGCATGGGCTGCAGCAGAAGTGGGCTGCCCCATCCTAGCCCCATGAGATGGGAAAGGGCCAGAGCCCTCCACTCCAGCTGCTGGAGGGACACGGCCTCACCAGTGCTTCTGCATTCCTCTCCAAGGAAGGGCCCGGAGAGGAGATGAGTCTCGGCACTACTGTGCTTCCATGGAAACAAAGCAGTGCACTTTAATGCTACCAAAGGTTTCACAAGCAAGCCTGAGTCCTGCCCCTCTGCCATGCTGTGGCTAGTGGCCAGGCCAGCAGTGGCCAGGGTGCAGGGGCTGGGTCTTTACAAGCCCAGAGGAACAAGGCCCATCTGCTCCTGGCCTGGTGTCTCTGTACAGTTCTCCCAAACTTCAGCCTTGCCCACAGATGAGAGCTGAGCCCCATGTACCCAGCACCTTTGACACCCTTGGTAGCACCCAACCACTCGGCATCTCCATGTGGATAAGGGCACAAGGGGATGTGCTGCTGGGACACCAGTGTTCCCTCCCCAGCAGCGCTGCTCCCTCCCTGGCTGTGTGGATGGACAGCAGGCTAGAGGGTCTCCTGCTGCAGTTCCCCCAGCATCTTCTTGACCTCGCTCTCAACTCGTAGGAACTTGGCTTTCCTCCAAGGACTGGCAGTCTGTCTCCGGCTGCTCTCCAGGTCCTGCAGGAAGAGGGCAAGGTGCTGCCGGACCCGCTCACGGTCCCAGAAAGGCAGGTTCTTCTGCACCACGGTCAGAATGTTGGACCAGTAGTCGGAGACATCGGTCCCTGCTGTAAGGAAGACCAGGGCCCTGACGCCGTCCCTGTCCATGCGCAGGCTGTGAAGTGCCCGCTTGCCATCCTCACTGATGTCGTTGAAGTACAAACTGTGGGTTGAGAGAAAAGGAGTGAGAGAGAGGCCGAGAGGGTCAGGGTTATTCAGCCTGGAGAGGAGAAGGCTCCAGGGAGACCTTAGAGCACCTTCCAGTGCCTGAAGGGGCTCCAGAAAAGCTGGGGAGGGACTTTGGACAAGGGCAGGGAGGGAGAGGACAAGGGGGAATGGATTAAAACTGGAAGAGGGGAGATTGAGGTGAGACATGAGGAGGGAATTCTGGAGTGTGAGGGTGGTGAGACACTGGCCAAGGTTGCCCAGGGAAGCTGTGGAAGCCCCATCCCTGGAAGTGTTGAAGGGCAGGTTGGATGGGGCTTGGAGCAACCTGGTCTGGTGGGAGGTGTCCCTGCCCATGCAGGGGGGTTGGATCTAGATGATCTTTAAGATCCCTTCCAACCCAAACCATTCTATGATTCTATGAAATGACACTGTGAGAGCTGGAGGCAGGAAGCAGAGGCAGAGAGGGGCCCCCTGCTCACTGCCACGGGAGGGACATCAGGTCAGAATCATGGCCTGTGAGATGGAAGATACGGGGCAGAGTGAACTCACTGCACTTTGTCCAGCGTCGCATGCTTTTTGGCCACCTCCACCACACGCAGGGCAGCCATGTCTGTCAGGGAGTTGTAGCCCAAGTTGAGCTCCTGGAGGTGCTGGTTCTCAGCCAGGTGCTGAGCAATGACCTCAGCACCCTGGTCCCCCAGAGCAGTGTGCAGCAGGGACAGATGGGTCAGCGAGCGGTTTCTTGCCAGCGCCTCAGCCAGGTACTGTGCCCCCTGCTCGCCCACGGGGTTGTTTGCCAGCCTGTGGACACAAGGAGCTCAGGGTAATGCCAAGGCTGGGCAGGGGGCCCGTGGTGGGCAGCAGAGACAGCTCCATGCAAGGACAGAGGCAGTACTCACCGCAGGTTGCTCACCACACACTTGTCATGCAGGAGCAGGTCACGGATTTCCCTGCAGGCATCGGAGCCCAGGCTGTTGAGCTGCAGGCTGATGCAGAGCGAGTCAGGGGGTGGCTGGGTTGAAATGGCTGGTACCTCTGGGGCTGGCAACCCTGTTCTGTCCGTTTTCCCTGGCCCTTCCCATCACCATCCTACCTGGGCTCCTCAGACTAGGCCACACAAGGCTTCCTCTCCACAAGGGAGCACACCAAACCGCACCAGAGCTTGGGTAGCACCAGCCAGCAGAGCCTGTGCCAGCAGGAGCAAGGGAGGGGAAGGGGGTGCAGGTGCCGTAGGGGGTGGGTGAAGGTCTGAGGAGGGAACAGGACCCCACCAAGCCCTCCTGAGCATCTGGAGGAAGGACATGCTGAGTCCGTCTCTGCCTAGCATGGCTCGCCACCCCCTGGGCGACAGGAACACTGCAGTTGCACAAATGGACTGGAAGTGCAGCCATCCTCTGCGCATCCCAGGCTCCCACCCCTGGGGTGGGTTCCTCCTGCCCAGAGCTTCACGGGGATGCGGGGTGGCTCACGCTGGGACAAGCAATGGAAGGCCCCTGAGTCTGCCAGGGGAGCTGGCAGCCCAGCCTGTGACACCAGAGCTGGCCAAGGAGAGCTGCGGGAGGGTGTGTTGGGACTGCAAATCCCAGCATGCAGAGCCCTAGGAAGGCTGCTCCAGGAGTGTTGCATGTTGGAAGCTGTAGTCCCTTAGGTCTCCACTGAGGATAACCAAGGGCATGCGTGCCCTCCCCTACCTTTGCCATGCTCAGGCTCCTAGTGTGTCCCTGTGGTGGGCAGAGGTGAGGGAGAGCCCAATTGCTGAGCACTGCCCAAGGGCAGAAGAAGGTGGTACTCACTGTAGAGCTTTGCATCGCAGCAGGACAGGAAAGAGGATCCTCAGGCTGCTTGTGTCAAGGTTGCAGGAGGTGAGGTTCAGCTCCTCCACCTCGTGGCATGTGGTGCCCATGACAGCTGCCAGGACAGCACACTTGAGAGGGGTCATCCTGACGGAGGAGAGGTTAACGGTCCGGAGGGAGCGGATGGCCTCAGCTGTGAAGCGCTCGTTCTGGAACTCGTGCAGGAAGAAGAGGTAGTCCATCAGCTCGGAGGGGGGCAGCCCCTTGCGGCTGTTCCTGATGACTGTCTTCTTCATGGCCTTGGCGATCTCAAAGGCTGCCAGGTTCTTGATGGAGCAGCCCAGCTGCTCAAGGATGGCGCGGTTGCGGCGGGACAGGATCCCACCCATGAAGATGGGGAAGAGCTCAAAGACCTCATCATCGGGGGCCTCATCAGGGTGGCGCATGGGGCCCTCCACGCCCAGGATGCTGGAATTGATCTGGTCCAAGACATCATCGTTGTAGTAGTCCTCCTCTTTGAAGAGCTCCTCTGCCATGGTGTGGGCAATAGCATCCCGGTCCTTACCGCTCAGCCGGGAGAAGTAGCGAGGGAAGATTTTGAGCAGGTTGAAAAGGACTGGCAGGAAGCGCATGGGCAGCACCTTGGAGATGATACTCAGCACCACAGCAACGTCTTCACTCACCTTCCCGATGACTTCTGACAGCTCCTTCCCCACTCTCTGTGCCAGGGTCTTCTTCTCACCCAGCACCACGTACAGGGCTGCCAGGTACTCCTGCATAGCTGGGATGGTGAAGACAAAGGTGTGCTCTTTGCCTGGCTGCACACATGGAGTGAGGAAGAAGCGAAAGACATCGCTGCGGAAGACCTCCAGGAGGTTGAGTTCACTCTCAGTCTTCATCTCCACCTCAAAGCACTGCTGCAGGTCATCCTCTGAGAAGCAGGTCTTGCGGGACATCACTCCTCGGTAGGCCAGCTTGCCCACCATCTTGGCCACGTACTTCATCATGGAGATGTTGGTGGGGTCAGTGCTGTCCAGCACCTCCCCGCTGAAGTTGAGCCTCAGGAAGCTGGTGTAGATGCCAGTTAAGGTCTGGCTGGGAGGCACCGTCCTGGTGAAGTAGAGGAAGTGCAGCGTGGTGCACACCAACCAGCAGTAAGAGGGCAAGAAGCAGGCAGCAGCTATTTGGTTGTGGCGCTCCAAGTTCCTTGACAACATCTCCACCAAGTTTTCCTGCTCACCTGAGCTGCTACCTGCACTGCCCTCTCCACTGCAGCCAGGCTGGCTGAGCCTCATCTGGAAGTAGAGCTTCTGCAGGTTGGTGTCAGAGAAGCCACAGATCTCAGCGTAACGACCCACATACTTGCCGGGGATCCGGCGCACCGCCGATGGGCGCGTGGTGACAATGATGCTGGCCTGGAAGCAGAGGGCTGGGTGAGTTTGGAAGTTCTCCCTCTGTGGCTTTGATCTAAGCTCAGCAGGGTCCCAAGTGCACAACCCACATATAGGTCCACAAAGGTCACCCCACCCAGGGGCTGGAGTTCAAGAAGCTGCTGCCCAAAGGGTGTTGGTTCAACTCTGTCCCAGGCAGAGGGGATGGAAAAGCTTTCCCCATCCTGTACTACCTCCCCAAAGATCCCCCAGTAACAGTGACATGAGGCCACCTTGGTGAGTCCCCTCAGCAATGGAGACTGCCTGTTCACCCCAGGCCAAGCTGGGCCACAAGCAGGCAGCACAAAGGCCACACGTGCCGTGCCCCAGGGCTCACCCCCAGCCTTGCCCAGCATGAAGGAGCTGTAGGGAGACACTGACCTCTGGCAGGAGGTATTTTCGCAGCAGGTTGACCACGATGGCAGAGGAAGGCACAGGCTCATTGGGGTCACAGCACAGCTCTGTGCCAGCCAGACGGAAGTCCAAGTTGAGGCGCTCCAAACCATTGAGGATGAAGAGCACCTTGAGGTTGGAAGCCCCCAGCATCGGCACCACGTCCCGGAGGTGCTGGTACTTCTTGGTTATGAGGCGCCGCAGGGAGATGGGGGCATGACTGTGGGACAGGTCCTCACAGGAGAAGGGGATGACCAGCTCAAAGCGGGGTAGGCGACCATGGCACCAGTCCACCACCATCTTCTTGATGAGAGTGCTCTTCCCTGTGCCCACGGTGCCGTACAGCACAACATTCTTCACCTGCCGCCCACAGGCATCCACATCAAAAAGGTTCTGGAGGGTGATAACCTGGCTGCAGGGCTGCTGGAGTTGGTTCTGGATAGTTAGGTCAGGTGAGGGCTTCAGGATCTCCTCCAAGGAGCTCTCCCGGATCACTGGGTCCACGTGGACTGCATCCAGTGAGAAGGAAGGGCCGAACTGCCTCTCTTCATTGGGCTGGTGGCTGAACCATGCAGACAGGCGCTTCTGGTGTTGCTTGATGGCATCTGGGAAGAGAAAGGTTTGTGACAAGTCAAGGGCTTCTCACTGGCAGTGGGCTGCAGAAGTTGCCTGCCCCAAGCCACTGCAGTGAGGTGGCTGTGGAGGGAAGGACAGAACCCACACACTGCTCAGGACAGCAGCTGCCCCCAACCTGCTGTGTAGGACCCTCCATCCTCTTCAGCACATGGCTGCAAGCTTACCAGAATAGGCCACGTTCCTCAGCTGGGACAGGCCATGGCGGGAGGAGCTAGGCTGGGCAGGAAGCTCCTGGGACCCTCCCTGGTAGCGAGCACAGCCCCTGCAAGAGGAGGGAGAGTGTCAGGAGGAGGGCAGGGACCAGCAGCTCCAAGCCCTGCCTGGGGCAGGATGGGCAGATGACAAGCGAGTCCCATGGGAAGTGCTGAGTAGAGCCAGCTCACCCCTTCCTTCCCCTGCACCACGGGAGCGGGCAGGGCCGGGGCAGGAGCAGGGCTGGGAACTGAAGGCAGGTGAGCAAGGCGTGTGCTGTGCATCCCCAGCAAACCCGCGGCAGGGCACAGGAGGTGGGTTGAGTTCAGAGCAGGCAGAGTGAGGGCTGGGTTGTTTTCTAGGGGGAGACAAAGCAGCATCTCTGCCCGCAGAGCCCCGATGGCCCCAAGCTCAGCCACCCAGGTCCCGTGGCCACCAGCCAGAGGGCAGAACGGGCCAGGCCCCAGCTGTGTGGCACTGTACCTGGGGAGGGAGATGCTGCGAGTGGGAAGGATCTTCCTGAGGAAGCAGCTGCCTGCAGTGCCTGGCGGGGAAGAAGAACACACACAATCAGGGGTGGCCTTCTCCAGCCCAGCAGATCCCACACCATCGAGCTCACTGGCTTCACATCTTGCTGGGGTGACCCACAGACCGTGCAGACTCCCCTGTGCAGCTGAAGAAGGATGTTCACCAGGGACAGGACTTCCCTGGGGGCAGGACAGCTTCAGGCTCACAGTCCCCCAGGCACAGAGCTCAGCTCACCTGGCACTGAAGCAGTGCACAGATACACACTCCGGGTCCCCCTGCTCCCTGGCAGGAATTGATGTAGCTGGTTCCAGCTGCCCCTGGGCAGGCAGCTCTGGCATTGCATGGCCCGTGACATCCTCTGCCTGAAAGAGAAGGGACAGCTCATGAGGCAGGCTGGGTGTCTGGACCTGCCAGTTCCCTGCCCCAGCCCAGCTTTGCAGCCTGAGGCTCTACCTACCCCCACCCCAGCCCCGGGTGTATTGTCCCAGGCAAAATGCCCATCTCCAGAGATGGACAGGGGGCTCAGAAGCTCAGGGGTGCTTGGGCAGCTGTCCCACATGGGTCCAGCTCTTCAGGGCAGAGCAGGACAGGATCAGCAGCTCTGCTCCCCATGGATGTGGCACAGCAGAGCCCTGCCCAGTCTCACCTGCCCTGATACGGTCCAGTCCAGCAGAACTGGCTGTGCTGGTTCTCACTCAGGCTCCCGCCCCAGCTGCACAGGGTGATCCTTCAGGAGAACAGCTTATGCTCACAGCCCCGAACATCCTGAGAAACTGAGGCACAAGGAAGGGGAGGGTGTAAGCAAACCCCAGCAGATAGGAAGGGACAGCATGAAAATCTCTGCATCTAGCCTCCCCCGGGAGAGGATGAGCAGGGACACAGCTTGCTCACACTTCCCACAGCCCAGGCTTTTCTGATGTCTCTCATCATGTTATTCAGATGGAGAAACTGAGGCACGGGGGTGGGAGCAGTGGAGCTGACCTTGAACCCAAGTGTCAAGGCCTTTGCACCAAGTGAACCCTGATGCATTCCATGCCTGGCTCCTGGCCCCGGGACACTGCCGAGCAGAAGGTCCCATGCTGCTCGTCTGCTGCAAACCCCCTTCAGGGACCCCTGGTACATGCCTGACCCACACACCCTCCCTTTCCATTGCTGATGCCTCCCGCCTCCCAGCTTCTGTGTCTTGAGGGACACTGTGACCTCGGTCCTGGCAGAATGAGGACCTGGAGCCCCAGACAAAGGTGAAGCTGTCGCTGAGCAAGGGGAGAGCGAGAGCTGTGCCCAAAGCGCCAGGATTACCTCCAGCAGGACTCCTTGATGGGCAGGCTTAGCCCACAGCCCCCTGTGCTCTTGCTGCCAAGCGCTGAGCCCGTGGAGGAGAACGTGGTGCTGCTCAGCCACCTCCTTCCATCCCTGTCCCAGGAAGAAGCTCCTCTCCGGGGGCGGCTGTTTCACAGCTCTAACTTCCTGCAACGCGCTCCCGTCCTGCCCTGCGCCTGCGGCCGCCAGCTCTGCTCAGCAGGGTGGGGAGAGCGGCCATGGCCCCACTTTGGGGGCATGCACGGGGGGGTTCTGGGGTCTTACCAGCAGTACTGCAAGGGGAGGTTTCCTCTGGACACATCTGGTGGCTCTGCATCCCCAGCTAGTGCCCCTGCAAAAGGACAAGCCTTGCTCCGGAATTAATTCCCCCCCCTCCCCGTGCTCAGCTGCCACTGCCTCACACACAGGACAGGGCAGGGAGTGAGACAACAGCAATCCCACCAGGAAAAGAGCCTGGAGGAAGCTGGGGTGGCAGGGCAGCCCAGCACCACCTGCTTTTGCCTGGCTGTGCAATCCAGGTGCACAGACACACACACATACACACCGACCCTCTTGCTGCTTGCAGATCTGCTGAGCCCAGAGCCAGGGCTGTCTGTGGAGCTGTGTGTGCTCTGCCGGGTCCCTGGGTGCTGTCTCAGGAAGCACTGCTCCCCCCAGCCAGCCACGCTCACCCCCCAAAAGACCTGCACACCTTTCCACACCCCCAGCACCCTTCCCCAGTTGTGTGTGTGCCCCCCTGCCCTCCCCAGCACCCACATCCACACCCCCCTTGGTGTACCCAGAGCACACACACCTCCCCTCCCACACATGCCCTCTGGCCACTCAGGCATCCAGGCAGTGCACTATAAATCTAAGTTTTATTGATGTGTGATTGAAATCCAACAAGTACAGCTGGCATCTCAGGATGACTGAAATAAGCTGCAACATCTCCACTTGCTCAACAGATCCTGGGACCCTTGCAAAGTGAGACCCAGGCACCCTGTCCCTGTGGGGCACTTACCTGCATGTGTGGCACAGCCCAGAGAGCTGCCCCCAGAGCCCAGGGGCTCCCCCCTGCCCTGCCTGGATCCTGCCAGGCTGCAGTTGAGGGCAGCAGTGCCCTGGCCTTGCTTTGCAGCCTCCTCCCAGCAAGAAGGACCTGGGCAAATGCCACCCACATGCAGCTGATGTGGCTGAGCTGTGGCTGTGTGAGCAGATTCCCTTGGCCTTCGATTTGTTATCTGTACCTGTATTTCAGCAAACGGTCCCAGGAAAAAAGCAGCTCACCTCTGGCCACGTGGGAGCACGGGCTTCCAGAGCTGCACCTCACTGCATGGTCCAGCCCTGCCCTGTGTCACACACCTCCCTCTGCAACCTCCTCTGCACACGTGGACAAGGAAGGCTGGAAAAGCACAGGGGTACACGCAGAGATCCCTGGCACCAGGAGCCCCTTGGCAGAGGGGCAGGATAAATGGTGTCCACACACAGTGAGAACGAAACACTGTTTTATTGCCCGATTTGAGAGAGGGGGGGGAAACCCTGGGAGAAGCCCCATCCCCTCCCTGCTCCAGGCCAGGCTCCCCTCCAGCAAACCCAAGCACCAGCTGGGTGATGATGCATTTGCTCTTCTTGTGCGTGTGACAAAGGTGGCCTGGATGTGTGTGGAGGTGAGAGGCCCTACCCCTGCCTGCATTCACTGCACGTGTGGGGGACAGGCAGGGCCTGAGACAGCCGTGCCTGTGGGCTGCAGGAACCAGGGGCTGAAGCAGTTTTAGATGAGTTAAGGCTCAACCAGTGCTCCCAGGGAGCTGGAGCCATGGGCTGAGCCACATCCTCATCCATTCAAAGTGCATTTCAAGGGAAGGCAGGGTGGGGAGAGGAGGTGTGGGGGAAGAAGCCTGCTCTCCTCCATCACACTCCTCGTGATTATCCAGACGCGTTCCCCGGTGGGATTCCTGTAGCCAGAGACACCCACAGCCCTGCTTCCCTGCTCTGATAAAGTGCATCCTCACTGCTGTGTGTCAGCCCAGCATGTGGGTGCTCCCTACCTGCTCAGGACAGGTCAAGACCCAGCCTGGGCACCCTGGCCCTACACCCCTGAGGGTGCCTTAGCCTGGGGCAGGGTCTCTGTGCCACGGGGTGCCCAGACCCCTCACTCATCACGCCCCTCTGTACCAAGACATTCACCTGCCAGCTCCTCTGGGAGTGCCAGTGCAGCTCTCCAGGGCACCTCAGGCCTCCTGCTGCCCTGGCCCTGGAGACAAGGGGTGCCTGCCCCATAACCCCCACTCCCCAGCCCCTTGTCCAGCTCTAAGGACACCACCATTCTCCACCTCCAGGCTTGCCCTGGCCCTCTGCCCCGCAGGGGCCTCATACCTGGTCAGCCTGGACTCTGCAACCCACACACGAGGCTGTGCTGAACTGTCCTGGAGATCCTGGGGGTGCTGCCAACTGCCCCATCCCAGACGGACTGGTCCAAGCATCCACCTGTGGTGCTACCTGCCCTGGCAGTCTCCTTCTGGCCATACCAAGCTCAGCCTGTCCCATGGAGTTTATCTGCAAGCAACAGAGGCTGGCCAGTGATGGCTGGTAGCCCCCTCTGCTCCACACATGGGCCATCACTAGTCCATCTCATCCTGGTCCTTCTGGGAGTGGTGATGGTACTGGCTGCTGGTGTCCCAGGAGGCACTGTGTGCTGGGTGCAGGCAGCTCTGGGGACAGCAGTGCCTCTGGTGTGCAGGAAGCAGGACCCACCACGAGAGCCCCCTCTGCCAGGGAGCAGGCAGGAGCTGTGCAAAGCTCCTTGGCACCTCCTGCCATCTTGGTATCCACCCAGGGGAAAATCCTCAGCCCAGCAGTGCACACTCGATGCTGGGGAAGGCTTAATTAGCCACAGCCCAAGAGCAGGACAGAAGCAGGTCCCACCAGAACAACAGACAGCCCAGGAGACTGCAGCCCCCCCAAGCTAGCATGGCTTCATGGCAGAGCATGGCACAGGGCTGACAGGGAAGGAAGATCCAGGAGAGGAGGGGAATTTTGTGAGCTGTAAGTCAGACAAGAGCCCCTGGGAAAGACCCTGAGTGCTCAGCACAGAAAGGGCATCAGGGCACATCCTGCTTCCAGACCCTCTGCAGGAAAGCCCCACGACTGCAAGCTCCTCACAGCAATGCTGTCCAGGCAGGGGAAACCCCACCTTGCTGAGTGCCCAGCAGCCACACGTCTGCCACCCACCCACAGGCCAGCCAGACCCTGCTGTGTGGAGCTGCCTCCACACGAGCCCAAAAAAGCAAAGAACAGTCTCAAAGATTTTGCTGAAATCTGGCATTTGCCCTGCAGTCCCTGCTGCCCAGAGAGCTGGCAGCAGCACCTCACAGACTGCACTTGAACCAGTGCCCAGCATGCCAGGATGGGGCAGAGCTGCCTTCCTCGTGTCCATGCTCACTAAAAAAAACCATGTGGTTTCCCATGTGCGTGGGTGACCAGTGCAGCCCAGCAACACCAGTGCCAGCACTGCCACAGGGACAGGCCTGTGCTCTGTAGCTAAGCAGAGTGCTGTGTTCCCAGCCCAGCAGCACGTGTGGATGTCCCACCAGCTCCAGTCTCAGCTCTGTTCCTTTGGAGAGCCAGTGAGGTTGCTGAAATGCCTTCCTCCACAAGGAGTGTGGAGAGACAGGTGACTTTGGAGGAGCCACCAGAGATACCTGCCAAAAGGGATCTTTTCCTGATACAAGTCACCAAATGCAAAGCCCTTCCCAGTGTTGGGGTGACCCAATGCAAACAAAGTGCTCCAAGATCTCATCTGCTTTCCAGTTCTGGTACTTCTGGGACCCCCTTCTGCACAGTGTTACCTTGGGAGGTCTGCATGGAGACCAGGCTGGACACCCCTGGGGCTGGCATCTCCTTGCACAGCCAGTGCTGAGCCAGGCTCATCCTCCCTGTTCTGCTGAGACAGTCCTAGTTGTGCTGGGGGAAGGGGGTGAGGAGCAAGATGGTGCAAGGGAAGGGCTCAGGGCCAGCTCTTCTCCTGCAGCAGAGGCTCCAGCGATGGCAAGGCTGAGCCCAGCCCTGCTTTTCAGCCACCTGACACTGGCAGGGTGTGGGAACCTAAATCTTCCCCTCTCCACGCAGCACTTGAAGGGACCAGTCACTTCTCTCCACGTCAGTCGATTTTATCTTCTTGGCCCAGACCCCAGAGACAAGAGGGACTGAACATGAGACTCCCTAAGGTCTGAGAACAGTGTCCCATTCCCACACCCCCAGGTTTGAAGATCCCATCTCTGAGGATGGCATCCAAGCAGAAGTCCGAGACAGAGTTCCAGGTCCTTCTCTGCCTGCTGGCTCCCTGTCCCCTCCACACTGACTGGGAAGCAGTGGGGTTTATAAAAAAAGATAAAGAAAATAAAAAGGAAAAAAAATAAAAATAAATAAGAAGGAGGATTTGTGCAGAGAGAAAAAGGGGCTGCAGCAATTTCTGTGGCTACAGCGACAGGAAACACTAAAGCCTTGTGCAATTTGGGCTCCTCTTAGCACTGACACACATGCTGCTGGCCAGTCCATGCTCTGCAGGTGCCTCCTCCTGGGTCCAGGTCAGGCAGCCCCAGGGAGCTGCTCCCCTCCTGCCCAGAGTGTCCAGCTCCTCTCAGCCTTGCTCAGCAGACAGCCACCCCCACGGGACTGTCCCCAGTGTCCCAATGTGTTTGGCAGAGAAGGGCAGTGCCAGGCAGAGGTGACAAGAGAGGACCCAATCTCTGTGGGCTCTGGCAGTCCTGGGGGAGAGGGTGGCACATGCCAGGGCTGTACAAAACTTTTGCAATGAAGAGTGTGTGGAAAGGTTAAAACAGTTCCAAGATGTCTCAAAACCCTTCTCTACTGAGCCAGGCCTGGCTGGCACCTACCGACGCCTCCGATGTGGTCCACGACCTGCTAGGAGCACTGTGTCCATCTGCAGAAGGTTCCTCACAGCAGGTCAGGCCCAGGAATGGCACCGGGGCCCTTGGACCCTTTATCTCTCTGATTTGACTTTGTACCTGAGGACCAGGTAAGCCAGGAGCCGCAGGATGATGAAGAAGATGCCCAGGATGAGGAAGTCCAGGTAGAGCTTGGCCTCCTCCACGTCCAGCTCCTGCAGGATCTTGATGGGTTTTTGGAAAGGGCAGAAGTCCTCGAGGCACTCCAGGTCCTCACGCTCCATGGCATAGATGGTGAGAATGACACCCTCAAAGCCATACCTAGGGCAGAGCACACCACAAGTCACCATGGGCTCCATTCTCTCCCCAGCCTGTGGGAGCCCAGGGCAGGAGCTTCAGACCAGAGCACGGGGTCCCACCTGACATAAGAGACATAGGAGCTCCACTGTAGGTAGGTGGGGATGGTCTTGAAGCTGACGAAGAAGCCCGAGAACAGCAGGACAGGGATGGCAGTGACAGGTCCCACAAAGGTGGCCACCTGGGGAGCAGAGGCCACCAGGTGTTACATCCCTGTGGCACCCATACACCTGCCTATGGGCAACACTTCCCTCCACCCTTCCTTGTTGTGGGACCCCCCCTGCAACTCTCCTCCCACCTCCATATAACAGGCAAAGCTGTGGCCCCATCTGACCTGTAGGGAAGTGGAAGCAGCTCCGATGAGAAGCCCAAGGGACTGAGCCACCAGGGCAGTGGCAGTGGCCAGGGCAGAGAAGAGGAGGAAGCGTGTGGCTTCAGGGGGCTGTCCTGTCATCCAGTACACGATGCTGCAGTAGGCAATGGGGCAGATCACCTGCAGAGAGGCAAGCAAAGAGACCACTCTGCTGGACCCATGGCCATCCTCACCCCACAGACCCTCCCTGGGGGATGGGGAGCTGCAGGAGCTCCCCCCAGCAAAGGCCAGCCTGGAGTACTGGGGCCAAGGAATCATGGAATGGTTTGGGTTGGAAGGGACCTTCAAGAGCATCTAGATCCAACCCCCCTGCATGGGCAGGGACACCTCCCACCAGACCAGGTTGCTCAGAGCCCCATCCAACCTGCCCTTCAACACTTCCAGGGATGGGGCTTCCACAGCTTCCCTGGGCAACCTGGGCCAGTGTCCAGGAAGGCACATCAGCATCAGGGACATACTTTAGTCCAGCCAAAATCTCACCTGGAAGGGCACATCTGCCATGGTCTTTGCCAGATAATAGGCTTTCAGGCTGTACCAGTAGTTCAAGTGCTCCCGCAGGAAAACAGACATCTCCTGGGGGACTGCATGGAAACAGGGAGTTAGCAGCAGGGCCCTGGCCTGGGCTGCTCCCACCTGCCCTGGTGGAGGCAGATGTGATGCTGCCCCAGCACAGACCCCCAGGCAGCCTCCAGCCTGCACCAGCAGGGAAAGTCAGTGACCCACGTGGGAACTTTCTGCGTGGAAAAGTCAGCTTGGCTGGGGCTTTTTAGGCAAACTTTTTGAGGAAGTGAAAGAGAGGTGAAGCAGCTGAAAATGAAGCTTTGCAGACATTTTCTCAGCAAGAACCTTTTCCAGCATTCTGCTTTGAGCCAGCAAGTACATTACAGCCAAACATTAAAGGGCAAAACTGCAATGCAAGTTTTCCCCACCTCTTAGTTTGAACTTTTTTCCTCTCTTATTTCTCCCCTTTTGTCAAATTCATCTGGCTCCTCCACACACACCCAGCACACCCCCCCCCCCTACTCAGCTGGAGCATTCCCCTGTGCCCCAAGGGCTGGGGGCACTGAATGGGTGTTGGGGTAGGAGCCCCTTACAGGTGAGGATGGTGGGCATCAGGGCAGCAAACATGAGGAAGAGCATGGAGAAGAAGAGGAAGCCAGTGTTGTTGAAGACTTTGCCTGCATCGTTGCCAATGTGCAGGTAGAGCAGCCCGATCAACACCCCGATGCAGATGTGGGACATGAACCTCAGGTGGGTCAGCACCTGCAGGCAGAGAGGGGAAGGGGCCATCAGCAGAGCATCCCAGGGTGCTCCTCAAGGTGGGCCCCACTCCAGCCCCTATTCCACTCCCATCTCTGCCTGCCCCTCCATGACCAACAGGCCCCATCCCCTCACCCCCAGTCCAGCTTCCCCTGCCCTCACCGTGTCCCTTAGGATGCAGATAAAGGTCCTCTTGAAGAGGATGCAGAACTGAGTTGAAGTGCTGGTGGCAAAGGTGTGGCTCTCGATGTGGTCCACGTCCTGCAAAACCATGGGCAAGTCAGGGACATGGGTCAAATTCACAAGACAGGCTCCCTACTAGGATGGCACCCAAATAAATGCTCCCAGGGTGCCCCTTGTGAGCACCCCTGGTGACAACAGGCACTGCCAGCCTGTTGCTGTGGCTCAACACCAGCAGAAGGTGGCTGAACACCTCCATGCTCCCTGTGCCCAAAGGGCTCCAGGCATCGTGGGATATGATATCCATGCACTGTGGGGCAGAGGGGACTGAGGTGTCCCCACTCTGTCACCTGCTGGTCACAGAAGGAGGCTCCTCTCAGCCACTCACCGTCACGCAGTGTGCTGGGCACGAGGGATCTGCCTTGTCAGGGCTGCTTTTCTTCTCAGCCATGGTGCACATGCCATTCTGGACAGCACGGAACAGGACAGGGTTGAGGTCCCCATACTCCCCTGAAGCCACCTCGATAACTGTGGAGGAGGACAGGACCCCTGAGAGGCACTGAGCCAGCCCTTGCCACCGCTTTGCTTAGCCTGCCCAAGCCATGGAGCAGGGGGGTGGGAGCCCAGCAAACCCCCACCCTGCGATGCTGCTCCACATGGCAGGACTGTGAAACCAGCACCCAGCCACCCTCTGCTCCCCAGCGGGGCTTCAGCTGGGGCAGGGACACTCACTGAAGTCAGCAGGGTTGTGGTATGTGGGGCAGTAGAGGCCAAGACCCTTCAGATAGGGGATGAGGTTGGTCACGATGCCTTTGAAGATGCACTGGCCCTGGCTTAGGATGTACAGCTGCAAGAAAAAGCCAAGATATGCAGGTGCAGAACACCCAGGGGCATGGTCACCTGCTCCTACCCACCTCCCTGTCCTAGAGTGACCCCGAGCACCCTTCCCAGACCCCAGCCACCAGGGCTGTGTTCCACACAAGCCCCGGGTCAAACGCCTGCAGCCCATCCCTCCCATGGCCTCCCTTCTGGGTCCTGGGGCCAGAGGGACCCTGCAACCCTGAAGAATCCTGTGTCCTAGCCCAGCCCAAACCTTGTCGAACATCTCGAAGAGCTTGGCGCTGGGCTGGTGGATGGTGCAGATGATGGTGCGCCCACCCTGAGCCAGGGACCGCATCAGGGAAACCACCTGGAAGCAGGAGGCACTGTCCAGACCACTGTGGCCACACAGGATGGAGTGGAGGAGAAAGAGACAGCAGAGAGAGAAGGGGAGAGTTGAGAGGGGGAGAAGTCCATCCTAAAGATGTCCCTGCTTACCTCCCCTTGAAGGCACCCTCCCCTCCGATCGGTGGAGAAGAGCATCCCTTTGCAGCCCCAGCTCTCTTGGAGCCCTGGTGGGCACAGTCACATCCCACCCTCAGGGAAGCCCAGCTGGGCAGAGAGTGCTGGGGAGTCCTGTTCCCTGTGGTCTCACCTCGTGGGCTCATCAAAGAACATGACTGGAGGGTTGTTGACCAGCTCCAGGGCGATGGCCAGGCGCTTGCGCTGCCCCCCTGACAGCGAGATGGTGCGGGTGTAGGAGCACTCCAGCAGCCCCAGGGCCGTCAGGATCTCGTTCACCTGTGAGACAGCCTCATTCACCATGGGCTCCCATGGTCCCTCACCCCATCCCTGCCACCTCCCTTCAGAGCTGGGAGCCCCTTGGCATCCACTGGTTCCATCAGGGCTCTCCCTTCCCTACTGTCCCTGTCTTGGGAGGAGACAAGGGGGCTTGGGCCCACCTTCCTCTGCACTTACCAGCTCCTTCTTCACCTCCTGCTTCTCACTCAGCTTCAGGTTAGCAGAGACCTGCAGGGAGACACGACTGTCAGATGTAGGGAACAGAATCAGCTGCACCACAGCTCCATCCCTGCCTGCCTGAGGGCTGGGAGCCATGGCTTAGGATGAAGGGAGCAAGAGCAGTAGGGTTTTGTTCCCATGTCCCAGAGCCCTTGGAAAGGCCTGATGTGGGCTCAGTGTCCAAGGACACAGTCCACAGGATGCCCTGCAGAGCCCAGCAGGCTCCTGCACCACCCACCATCATGGCCTCCAGCACGGTGAGGTGTGGCAGGAGCATGTCATCCTGCATGATGTAGCAGGACATCTTGCGGAAGGTGCGCAGGTCCCGTGGCCTCCCATTCACCAGGATCTGGCCCTTCATGCCAGTCTCCCTGCAGGAAAGAGGCATGGGGGGGATGTAGCACAGGGCCCCCAGTTCTGCACCCCCAGACTTCTCCCCCAGCCTCACCTGTAGCCAGCCAGGATGTTCATGAGTGTGGACTTCCCAGCACCCGAGGGCCCCATGATCCCGATGAGCTCCCGCTGGCAGAACTTCCCAGACAGGCATTTGAGGAGAGTCTTGTACCCTGGAAGGAGACAGAGCAGCATGGGCTTGGCTTTCCAGAGCAGCAGCACTACAGGGACTGCGATGCTATCCCAGCCCCTGGGGGACCTCAGGACCTCTCTGCATCATGCCAGGGGCTGCACGTGCCTCAAGACTCCATCAGCACCTCCAGGCCCATAGGGCAGCAGGTGCTATTTCCAGCATGATCCCTGACCCTGGTCCTTGGCTGACCCCGTTGGTTTCCAGCACCAAAGAGGCACATGTCTTGGATCATGGCAAAGACCAGGGAAGTCCTTGGGTCAGGGCACATAGCTGCTGAGGAAGACTACCAGGCTGTGACGTTAGTCCTGGGCATGTTGTCAGATCCTGGTCCCTAGGGCAGTGGAGGGGGCAGTGGGAAGCAGGGCAGGATGGGGCAGGCAGAGTCCCCAGTCCCACGGAACACCTGGCTGTTGCCTTCATTGGCATTCATGCTGTGACACCCGGCAGCAGCCACTGCTAATCAGACCTGAAATTATCTCTGCTTTAAATGCAGCTGATTAGCATTTTCTGGCAGAAGGAACATGATGCGTCGGGAGTGAGGAACAGGCACAGCCTCGGGCTCTCAGGAGCTGCCCCCAAAACACAGTCCTGGCAGGAGATGTGGTGTACAGGGTGCTAGGACAATGCCAATCCACGGACCAAGTCCGAGCATCTTCCTGCTGGAAATATGCCCCTCCTGCCATCCATGGGGTGGGCAGCTGGTGTTGGATGAAGGCAACACCTCCTTCCTCTGCCCACAGGCTGGGGCAAGCCTCAGGGCCAGACCAGCTTATGGTCCTGGCACCACACTAGGAGTCATAGAATCACAGAATGCCAGGTTGGGAGGGACCTCAAGGATCATCTGGGCCAACCTTTCTAGGCACTACTCTAGTTGATTTGAGGTGGCTCAGCCCCCTGTCAAGCTGAAACTTAAAGCTGTCCAATGTGGGGGAATCCAGCACTTCCCTTGGGAGACTATTCCAATGTTGGACTGTCCTCATGGGGAAAAAATTACCTCTTGTATCCAGTTGGAATCTCCCCAGGAGCAACTTGTGCCCATGACCCTTTGTCATGGGACTCCCCTGTAAACAGGCAGTCTCCATCTTCATGGTAGCTACCCTTTAAGTACTGGAACACGGTAATAAGGTCTCCCCTAAACCTTCTAGGGGGGCAGCACCTCCAGTTCGTCCCAGAACAGGGGGTCCAGCACCCCAAGCTCCCAGTTCCTCCTCTCCATCCCTCCGAGTCAGGTGCCTGGCAACCAGAAGCTGACCCCGCTAGCACAGGAAGGACCAGGAGGGGAGGGCAGGGGGGCTGTGCATGCTGACAGCAGAGCAAGCGTGGCCAGCAGCCCCCCCCCGGCACAGCCCGGCAGCCCCCCCGGCACAGCCCGGCAGCCGCACACCCTCCAGCCCCGCGCATGCTGCTCACGTCGGCGCCACTGCAGCTTGCGCAGCGGTTACTCGCGTTCATTGCCTGCCAGTAACCTCCTGCTTCAGCTGAGCAAGGCAGCCCGGCAGGATCCGGGGGCTGTGGCAGAGGCACCCGGAGCTCTCTGCCACCTCCTCCGCCTGTGCCTGGCCAGGGGGAGAGGGGAGTCCCTCCTTCTGCCACCCCAGGATCCCAGCACCCCTCAGCATGGTACTATCTGGTCCAGCTGTCCAAGCCTTGCCCCCCTCCCCTCCCTGCAGAGCACTGGCCGGCTGGCAAGTAGCCCATCCCCAGGACTCCTGGCTGTTACAGCCCTGGGGAACCCATGGCTGTGCCCTGGCTCCTCCTGGGATGCTTCCTCAGCATCCCAGACAAACCAGCACATCTCATCCTTGCGGATGTCAGGGCTGGTCCCACTGTCTTCTCAGTGCCTCGGTTTCCCAAGCTGCAGAGCCCGGTTGGGAACAGGATCAGAGGCCTCACCCAGTGCTGCTGGATGGCAGGGCACCCCACTGAGAAGCCCTGAGCCCTCGGTCTGCTCACCCCAGGCCCCTCACTCATCCTTGCCTGCCTTCAGCTTCTGCAGATCAGCTCCCCCTCCATCTCATGGGTCTGCCTGATTGGCACCCCATTAACCAAGAGAGCTAATTAAAGCAGACTACCACCCACCAGCTGCCATCTGCATCCCCTCTCCCTCCCTGAGCTCTCAGCCAGTCTCACACAGGAAAGGGGACAGTGGCTTCAGCTGGAGAGGAAATCCCTTGCAAACCACACATATTCCTCTTGCCAGGCTCTGAGCTGAGGCCCCGGGGGGGTGTCTCCTGCTGTTGACATGTGACACACAGCCATCATACCCCAAACAGCAGTGCTGAGGAAACTCATCCATCCTGGCTGCCCCTGAACCAGGAAATCTGTCCCATCTCCCTCATGCAGCCCTGGGCAGAGGCTTCCCTGGGATGTGATCTGCTTCCCTGGGATGTGATCTGCTTCCCTGGGATGTGATCTGCTTTCCTCGGGCACTGCTGCAGGACACGAGCCTACCTGCCACCCATGGGCAGCCAGCCACTGCAAACAGCACCCGGGGCTCTGACAAACCCCGGGCCTGACACCCAATCACCCAGCCAGACTCCACTGCTGCAGGGGACAGCAGGGACAGCAGCTCCAGCACCTCCTGCTGTGACTCCTGATGCAGGAGCCACCTCCTGATGTCTCTCCATCAAGCAGAGAGCTGGGGCTGCCTGGAGCAGGAATTGGCAGAGAACAGAATCCAGCACAGAGGGAAATGCTGGGGAGCTGGGTGAGATCAAGACATGCAGAACAGCCGAGGGGTCCCCTCCCCTGCCCATCCCCAGCTGGCAGCTCCTACCTCTCTTCCTCCACCAGGAACCTTCACGCACAGAGTAGGACAGGTCGATGAACTCGATGTTGACTGCCGAGCGCTTTGGGAGGTGAGAAAACCTCTGTGCCTCAGTGATGTGGTTCTCCACCTTCTTCAAGTGGGTGGTGAGGAGCGGGGCATCTGGGGGGCTGGCATGGCACACTGTGTCCTCCAGGGCAATGGAGACACAAGCGGGATCCATCCCCTTCTCTGCCATCCTGCTGCTCTGCAGGAAACACACAGGAATTGACTCATAGTGGGCCGCTCTCTCAGGGCTGGGGACTGAAGGGACCAGACCACAGCAAGTCCTCTCAACCTTTCCTGCTAGCTGTAGGCCTCACTGTCCCTCTCTGCCCTGTGATACTGCCCAGCTGTGTCCTAGCACCACAGCTGGATGGAAGGATGGACCTGGCTACGACAGCCAAGCCTGCACCAAGGGGCTCACAGCAAGGAGCAGCTGATCAGCTAGCTCCCCAGTCAATAATTCATGCACCTCCAGTGGCTGGGTCTAGCTCTGGCAGCAGAGCTGGCAGGCTGCTCATCTCCCCCAGCCCTGCTCTGCTGGTCTCTCTGCCCGACGGTGGGTGCAGGATGGGAGGTGAGAGAGCTGATTTTCCACCCTCAATGGGGGACACCCAGCTGTGCCTGGATGTCCCTAAGGGCTCAGCAGGCATCACCCCTACCTCATCTGGCTGGAGCTTGGGGGACATAGGTATGGGGTGACAAGCAACTGAACTGTTCCAGCCAGTTTCTTGGACAAAGCATGCTGTGCCTTGCCCAGGCTCTGGCTACATCAGACTGCTGCTGTTCAGAGTCCCCAGCTGGGACAGACTGAATAGAACTGGGGAGGGGGCCCTGCTAGTGTCACTCCTTCTCTGCCTTCCTTGGCTCATTTCACTCTCCTGGTTCTTACCAGCAGAGCCTCATATACCAGGCCAGTACTTTGGTGGCATTGCATGATGCTGGTACACACGCCTGCCCCAAGGCTCTCCTGCTGGGCAGTGTCTTCTGCCTGCAGAGCTCCCCACAGCAGCTGCAGCACAGCCGAGCTCCTCACCTCTGCTTGGCTTGAGGACTCTCTGCGGTGCTGGGGGTGATGTTAAAGCCAAGCAGGGTGGGGAACACGCTAACCCCAGGTCCCACTGTGGCACCAAAGACTGCGAGGGGGTAGGGGATCCCCTCCACAGCCCCGGCAAAAGGAGCCTGAGCAGGCTGGGCCCAGCACCCATCTCGCTGGGCTCCTAAGGCTTTGCTAACCTACATTTTGCTGAGGCTCAGGCTGCAGGCAGCTCCTCACCACAGCTGCAATGCACACACACACACACACACACACACAAACCCTCTGAAAGGGGAAGCCAGCCTCGCCAGGAGCTGCACCGAGATCTCCCCAGCCCTCTCCCCGTTGCAGAGAGATCCCTTTCAGGGCTGGAAGAAAGCCAGCCCCAGCCCCGGGGAAGAAGAGGTGGGATGGAGGGCTGCGGGATGGCAGCGCTCAGATTCCCCTCTCCCAGCAGCTGCGAGGTCTGGGACACGCTTGGCACAGCAGCCCCAGGGTGCGGGCCGGGGGGCTTGGGGGGCACCGGGCACAAAGCGCCCTCGGGCTCACCTTGGCTTCCCGGGCTGGGCGGTACAAGCAGCGCTAAATCCCGCAAGCCGCTCTCCGCGGCTGAGCCCGGCCCCGCGGAGATGGGTGGGGAAGGCAGTTTTGCCGAGGATGTTCTTCCTTCATCCCGGCTCCCCGCGGTCCCCCTCCATCCCCGGCTACCCCCGCAGCCCTCCCGGCCCCCGCTCCCCGGGGGTCCCGCAGGCTCACCGGGCAGGCTGCGGCTCCTCTCCCGCGGGCAGCGGCCGTGGCTCCGCCGCAGCGCCCTCCGCCTCTTCCGCAGACAAAGGGGCGATGCCCGCGGCGGGGGCTGGGGGACAGCACCGGGCAGGGAGCGCTTCGAGGAGGGGAGGGGGGGCAGCCGGCCGATGCTCAGCGCCGGGAACCGGGCTGGGAGCTGCCCCCGTAGGTCCCCAGCCGGGGTCTCCTCTCCATCCCTCCGAAGGGCTGGGCTGGGCGGTGGGTGGGCGGCAGGGCGGGAGGTGGGGGCTTTCTGACCCCAGCCCAGCAGCGGCTAGCAGCCCCCCGCACCCGGCTGCGGGGCGATGTCCCTCTCCGCAAGCTTTGTCCCTGCTGCTGCTGCTGCCTGTCGGGGCGGCAGGACGGGCTGCCCAAGCAGGCAGCGCTGCCAGGCAGAGAAAAATCCTCTTAAAGGGACCAGCCTTATTTCCTCTCCCCGCAAGCCAGCAGGCCCTGAGCATCCCCAGCACACAAGCCTGGGGTTTGCCAAACCTGCCCCCGTAGCCCCCCCCCCAGCACCCCTCCCCACTGCCGGCTCGTGTTCACACCTGGGGCAGAGCCCACCTCACCTCCCTCTGTTTCCACCCCAGTCCAAAGCCCGTGAGCTCAACACCCCCTGAGCCTGCTCCTGCCCCTGCTCAGCCCTGCACTGACCTGGGACAGGAGTCACACCACCACACAGCCCCCCCCACCGAGGGCACAAGCTGGATGAAGTCAGGGCTGCAACACCAAGCACTGCCTGGGGAGCCCATACCAGGCACCAAGAGCCACCATACCAGGTGGGGTTCCAGCTCACCACAAAGGGCCTTGATAGGTGGGTGCACCCCCAGAGCTTTGCCCCCAGCACACAGGTCATCCTGGGGGACCTGCCATCCCCCTGCACCTCCCCAGCACCGTGCCTGGCTCCATCCTCACTGTTACTCACACCTCTCACCCACCAAAGCACTTAAACATGAAAGCCATATGGAAATGAGTGGCACTAACAAGTATTAATTAAAAAGCCATCTGCTAAGCCAAGGAAAGCTTTCCTCTCCCCCAGCCAGCCTTGGACTGGGACAGATCTTAGGGCAGTGATTTGGCCCCTTGGCAGAGGGACTGTGGGGCAGGGCAGCCCAGAGGCTGGGCAGAGGGAGGGAGGGCACAAGGAGGTAGACATGGAGCCAAGCTCCACATGGAAGCCTTAAGTCATCTCACAGAGCAAAAGTCAAGCCAGACTCATCCAGTCTGCCCTGTGTTCAGCATGCTGACTCCATCCCCAGGGAACTCACTGTTAGCCCAGGCCCTCCATGTGCAGCACAAGACACCCCTGCTTCCCTGCTGGGGGACACAAGCAGAGCCTGGGAGTGAACCCCTTGATGCTAAAGCCCCTTCCTTCTCAACTGGTCGGGGCTGGACTGTGAGCTCCTGAGACCAAGCTGAAGGAAACACATGCAGCTTCCCAGCACCTGCAGCTCACAGAGCATCCCCTGCCACTGGAGAGCCACGGGATGGGGCCAGGCAGGAAGGCAGCCCCACAAGAGAGAGTCCAGAACATCTCCTCTTCTCCCAGACGACAGCCTTGGGACTGATGGAGCTTATGGAAGGAGCACAGTGATGGACACATGCAGCAAAGGGAAGCAGACGTCCAAGGCAGAAGCCTCTCCTGGCATGGTGCCAGCAGCCACAGCCCCGGACAGCCCAGCTCTACCCAGAAGCAGCTGTGAGGAGAGCAAGAATGGCAAATTTTGAGCTGTTTGGGCAGCCCCCCAGCTCTCAGCGTCAACCTTTCCCATGAGACAAGGCCCTTTCCAAAGGTGGCTACCGGCCACCAGGACTCACCGCATGGCACGTGGCAGTCACACTCACAGATGTCACAGCGCAGGAACCAGCGGACCCAGCCCGAGCCCTTGGTGACACAGGCTGAGATCTTGACGCAGCCGTGGTTGGGGAAGGCTCCCAGGTGGGCCTGGCTGCTGCAAGAGGAGGAGCACCTCCCGCCGAGATCCAGCTCGCTGATCTCAATCCGACCCCGCAGGCAGATCCCTGCAAGAGCAGGGCCAGAGCACATCACACGGTGCCTACCAGCCTGAAAGCCCTCCGGGCTCAGCCTGGCAGCCAGTGGTACTCACGGAGGCAGGTGGGCCTGGGGGTCCAGTGGCCGTTGGACTGGCAGGTGCTGGCTGGGTCCCCCAGCAGCAGGAAGCCGGGCCGGCAGCGGTACCGCACCACCGAGCCCACCCACCAGTCGTTGCCGTACACCACCGAGCTGGAATCCACTTCTGGTGGCCCACAGTTCACTGGGGACAGGGAGGTTCCACTGGGCAGCACGGGGCCAGCACCCTGTGCAGCCTGCTGGGCAAACAGCAGCCCAAGGGGGTGCACCCGGACAGGTTTGTGGGTCCTGGGCAAGGACCAGGGTGGCTCAGGCTGCGTCCCCTTGTGGCCTGAAGGCCAGGCTGCTGGTGAGACTCTACTCATGGGTGCATGGCACAAAACCTGCCCTCCACAGGCCCTGCAGCCATCCCCAGGGCTCCCTGGGTCTCCCCACTCCAGCTGTACCTCTGCAGAAGGACTTGTAGCCCAGCCAGCAGCAGCTGCCGTTCCCACACTGGCTCCTCTTCAGCTCCTTGTGCTTCCCCTTGCAGCCCCCCAGGCAGATGGGTGCTGTGCCTGACCAGTAAGCATCCAGGTCTCCTGGTGCTGCAGGGAACAAGGCAGAGCAGGGCTGGGGGCCAAGGACCACCCTTCCCACCAGGTCCTCAGCCCTCAGAGACCCACACAGAAGGTGGTACAAGCCCAGCAAAGGACCATCTCAGCCCACCCCCTGATCCCTGCTGTGGTGAGGGGTGCATCCATCAGCAGCCCCCAGCTCTTCTCCAAGCCAGCTCCTGCTTTCCATGCCAAGCCTTGGCACAGGGACTTAACAAGTCTTCTTCCCTGCTGAGGAAGACCTGTCCAGCCCGGTGCCAGCAGCTCCAGGGCACCCTGGAAGCTCCTTTTCCCCCAAACACCCTTTTACCTTCTGGGTCCTCGCAGGAGACCAGCGTGGCCAGCATGGCAAGGAAGAGGAGGCCCAGTCCCATAGCACACACTCTGCCCTCCTCCCCTTGCCCCTCAAATCAAAGACCCCCTCTCTGCTTGCCCAGGAGAAAGTGAACTTAGTTTCCATACACACAGGACATGCTGTAGGACACAGGGGAAGGGAGGAGACATTCCCTTTAATGCCAATCCTCTCCCCAGCAGATAATCCCTGGCAGATTACCCTCCCTGGACCCAGAGTTTAAAGGGACAACTCCTCCCAGCCACCACCTCTGCTCCCAACACCCAGCACCCTGCCACGCAGGAGGGCCACAGTCTGGGATAACACAGGCACAGCCACAGCTTTGGCAGCAGAGCCCCTAGGCCCATGTGTTGGAAAGCAAATGCAACCCTGGCTGGGGGCCCTTTTCTCAAAGGTATTTTCAGCCCAGCTCTGCCAAGTACCGGGGAGCCAGGGCCAGGCAGGGGTGGGGAAGGCTGGGCAAGGCCCCGTCGCATGCTGGCAACCCAGGGATGCTGTCCCCAGGGCTGCAGGGACAGCCAGCTGCCTGCCACCCTGCCTCACCCCGAGCACAAGGTGCCCAGCTGCATGTCACTAGCTCCAGGGAGGCACTCTGCCTGCACACCCCTGGAGAGAGGAGTTCTGGGGGGCACGTTGCCCTTCACGCGTGGATCCAGCCCCAGGAAACCTTCCCACACAGCGGGCAGTGGGCAGCTCTGCCTGATTCATCCCTGCTCCTCACCCAGCCCCTGTGTGTGGCATGGTCAGAGCATGATCCCACTGGAGCACTGTGTCCAGTTCTGAAGCACCCAACATCAGGACATGGAGGTCCTGGAGAGAGTCCAGAGGAGGCCACGGAAATGATCCAAGGGCTGGAGCAGCTCTGCTCTGGAGACAGGCTGGGAGAGTTGGGGGTGTTCAGCCTGGAGAAGAGAAGGCTCCAGGGAGACCTTAGAGCACCTTCCAGTGCCTGAAGGGGCTCCAGGAAAGCTGGGGAGGGACTTTGGACAAGGGCAGGGAGGGAGAGGACAAGGGGGAATGGATTAAAACTGGCAGAGGGGAGATTGAGGTGAGACATGAGGAGGGAATTCTGGAGTGTGAGGGTGGTGAGACACTGGCCCAGGTTGCCCAGGGAAGCTGTGGAAGCCCCATCCCTGGAAGTGTTGAAGGGCAGGTTGGATGGGGCTCTGAGCAACCTGGTCTGGTGGGAGGTGTCCCTGCCCATGCAGGGGGGTTGGATCTAGGTGATCTTGAAGGTCCCTTCCAACCCAAACCATTCCATGATTCTATGATATGCTGCCCCTCAGGCAGGTCACAGGATAAGGGGCTGCTCTCATCACCCCACCCCAAGGCACAGCCACCCATCACACCCACAGTTAGAAAGTGAGCAGGTGGCCAAGGGTTTAGCATAAAGTGATTCCCTCCAGCAACCTGGAATTCCAACAGCTGTTGCTGAACTGCTTGAGAAAGAAAACAAGGGGGGGAAAAAAAAAAGTCAGCGAGCAGCCCAGGAGATCAGCAGGGCTCCTCTCTGCCTCCATCCATGTCTCACCTCCACAGGGCAGTGGCACTCCGGGGACACCAGCTTCACAGTGGCCTCATCCAACTCTCTCAGCAAAGGGCAGGCTGGCCCTGCTCACCAGCCCTGCCTAGTCTCTACATTCGGAAAAAAGGACACTGCAGGCAGCTGACCTTCACGCCCTGAAGGAGGCAGCAAAAATCAAACCCACATCAGGAGAGCAGAGAGCAAGAGTGCCAAAGCTAAACCTGGCCTTCCAGTGCCACCTCTGGGGACCTGGAACAACACTGTCCAAGTTGTCAGCTGTGCCAAGTAGGACACGTCAAGAGATCCTGGCAGCTCCTCAGTGCCCACCACACCCACCAGCCTGGGGCTGAAGGAGGCAGCAGACCCTGGTTGGCCTGGCAGCCTGCCTTCTATTTGTCTTGCCAAAGTACACTTTGCCCAAGCCCCAATGTGGGGAGGAAACCCAGGGAAGGCCAAAAGCAGGAAGAAGCTCCCAATCCCCCAGTCTGGCAGGGCCCCAGCCCTCTCCTCCCAGAGATCAGTGCAACGTGATGGGATCAATGGTGCCACCACCACCAACGGCACCAGCTGAATTATCTAGGGAACAGGATGTGCAGGGAAGTGCTGGTGAAGGCAGAGGTGGAGCATGCCATCCCTTGGATGTATGGATGGGGGTGAACAGGCCTGCTAGGGGCCACACATCTCCCCAGGGAAGAGGCTTCAGCCACAGTGTCTGCTCAGCACATCAGCCTGCCTGGGGACAGCCCAGCTGAGGACCAGGCTGACAACTTAGCTGCACAGCAGCAGGGACCACATCCCCAGAGAGTGACCAAGAGGGGAAGGCCTGTGTCAGGCTACGGCCAAACCTCCTGGAATGGTGGGAGAGGCTTGCTAGTCCCTAATCCCAAAAGGAGGAGACAGACAGCTTGTTTCAGCTCAGTTCACTTGCTCCACAAAAGAGACAAACCCGTCCTTTCCCTCTCCCCATGCTGCCCAGACCCACAGCCAGTGAAGCTGGGGCAGCTGGGAGAAACTGGCCACCTGCAGGGAGGTGAAGACAAGCTCAGCCCCCTTCTCCAAGCACTTCCCAACCTCCTCCACCAGCACACCCCATGGAGGCCCAAGCTCTCCACCTGCAGAGAGGCAGGTGAGCACCTCACACGATCTGGATGCCCAGCTCCTCAGCTGTCTTCTGCAGACGGTCCATGACGTTCTCCTCCAGCTCCACGGCCAGCCCACTGGCTGCTGCCCCCTGCTCCTCTGAGGACGTGCTGGCCATGACATAGTACACAGTCTCACTCTCCCCATGCTCGTTGATCCAGTTCACCACACGGATGATGGGGTTGGCTGGGGAGCTGGATTCCTGCTCAGATGACAGGAAGGCTCCTGGGAAGGCACCTGGCTGTGCTGGCTCAGGGTGGGCAGCAGAGCAAGCTTTTGGGCACAGCGGGGCCTCCTGCAGCTCTGCAATGTTGTTCTCCACCAGGAGAGCCTCTGCTGGGGCCTCCAGGATGATGCCCTGCAGGTTGCCCTCACCTTCAGACAGCACCACACACTCGGTGGGGTCCTCCAGTGCCTCTCCCTGCTTCTCCCTGTCCTCCAGCAGCTGCTCTGTCAGCTCCACGCTCTCATAACGCACCAGCTGCAGCCTCATGTAGCCATCCTCATGTTCCTCGTACCTGAGCAGAGAAGGCAGGGTGAGGAGCCCCTTCCCAAGGGACAGGCACCAGCCTGAAGCAGCAACCAAGGACAGGGCTCTATATTCTAGGTTCCAAAGCTTAGAGGCACATAGGATAAAACCCCTTCAGCCCCTACCCCTAAAAGCCCACTTTGCCAGGCCTCTACCACCTCCCAAGCCCACCTGCTTCCACCACTTTATTTTACTGGGAGCATTTTAAGTCCATCCCCTTGCCCTCCCAGCTTGCAGGCTCTGGAAACCCTTCGGAGTTCCCTAGGGAATGCTTCTCTGTCGAGAGGTGGATCTGCAGCAGCTCCCTCTAGAGGGGTACACCTGGAGCTGGCCCCTGCCAAGCTCCGAAGAGTCCCACCAGATGCAGGTGTGATGGCACCACTGCTGCCCTTGCCCCTTAGCTCTGCCCAGCTGCTGGAGCTGCCTCCCAGCACTGCTGTGCCAGATCCCACAGAACACTTGCTGCCCAGGGCCTCCAGCCACTGGGAAATGGCTCTGGAGCTCATTACAGCCAAGCACTGCCAGGTCTCTGCTCCAGTCAGATACAGGATGCAGATCCAGCTGCCTTCTGCACTGGAGAGGGGGCAGTGGGGGTAGTGAGGAGCTCAGGACAGGCAGTACCTGAAGCGAGGATGCCCTGAGGGCAACTTGAACTGGTGTTTCTTCCTGAGGTGGACAGTGAGGTTGTTTCCACGTGTGAAGCACTTGTCACAGATGTGGCACTTGTACCGGGGCTCCGAGTCACCCTGAAGGGCAGAGAGAGGGATGTCAATGCCCCATGAGCCTGACCAAAAGGGCCTGCAACCCACACAGAGGCATGGAAAGAGGAACCAGGTTCTCTGAGAAGACTGAGAGGACACATCATGAGAGAGGAACGCAACCTGACCTCACGTCCCTACAGCTCTGGGGCACTTCACACGACTTTAGCTTTTTTCCTTGTGCTTCTATGAAGCACTGAGTGGTTCTCAGCCCCACTGGGGAGAGAATACAGAGCAGAACAGGCCTCTGCCCCCTTCCCACCTCGTGGACCTTCCGGTAGTGGAGCTTGATGGAGCAGAGGGAACGTGCAGTGAAGCTGCAAGCCTCGAACTCGCAGCAATAGGCGGGCTCCTTGCTGTGCGTGTCCAGGTGTTTCCTCAAGTCGATGAGATTCTTGCAGCTACAAAGGAAACCATCAGGAACCAAAGCTGAGCACTGGGCAGCTCCCACAGGGACGTGCCTCTGGCTGCTTCTGCATCACCAGCCTGGGAAGGTGGAAAAGCCTGTGGCCCTCACCTGTAGTCACAGTAGTCACACTTGAACGGCCGCTCCTCACTGTGCCGGAAACGTATGTGGTTGCGGAGGGAGGAGGGCAGAGGGCAGGTCATGTCACACAGGGGACACTTGTAGTGGTTCACTGTGACCAAGAACGGGTGGGACACGTCACCACAGAGCAGGGAGAGCACCAGCTCTTCAGAGCTGAGCTGGGGAAAGGGGCCCTTCACTCACCGTGGTTCCTCATATGGTCCCGGAGCAGCCTCTCTGTGGCAAACCTCTTGGAGCAGTGGGAGCACTGGAACCTCTGCTCTGCAGCAGGGAGAAAAGGGAGAGGGTGGTGAGAAAGGAGATCAAAGCAGGGGGGAAGATCACAGAGAGCAGCCAGGGAGAAGAAGAGGCAGTTACAGTAGAGATGGAAACCTCCTCTCCGGAGATAGGCGCTGACTACAAAGCCAAACCAAAAAAAAAAGAATCACTTGCCAAGACCAATTTGCCTCCTCTTCTCTCAGCCTCCTTGTGCTGCCAGAGCAGGAGCTGAGGAGCACCCAGCACCCACGGGCAGCACAGCACCCAAACAAGCCCCAGTGCTGCAGCAAGTGCCCAGCCTTTGACTGCAGTCCTGGGCTCCTCCTTCCAGGAGGAACAGCTCTGGCTGCAGCAGGGTGAGCCCTCTGCAGCCTCCAACCCTCCTGCCTCTGCAAGGAGACACTGCCCAGAGGTCCATCCATGTCTGAGTGGCCCAGCAGAGGAGCAACCAGGCTGGTAAAGGGTTTAGAGAACAAATCCTATGAGGAGAAGCTGAGGAAACTGGGATTGTTTAGTTTGGAGATGAGGAGGCTGAGGGGAGACCTCATTGCTCCCTGAAAGGAGGCTGGAGTGAGGTGGGTGTTGGCCTCTTCTCCCAAGTGAGTAACACCAGGACTAGAGGAAATGGCCTGAAGTTGCCCCAGGGGAGGTTTAGACTAGAAATGAGGAAGAACTTCTTTACTGAAAGAGCAGTTGGGCCCTGGCACAGGCTGCCCAGGGAGGTGGTGGAGTCTCCATCCCTGGAGGGATTTAAGAAACAGGTAGATGTGGCACTTCAGGGCTTGCTCTAGTGGGCATGGGAGGTTTTTTGTGGGTCGTGTGGTGGTGTTGGTTTTGTGGGGTGCAGGTGTTGGGTTTCTCTTATTGTTGTTGTTTGTTTGGGTGGGTTGTGTTGGTCCCCCCCACCCTGGGTAGGTGATCTGAGAGGTATTTTCCAACTGTGAGTTCCCAGTTGCAGAATCACAGAATGATTCTGGTTGGAAAAGACCTTTCGGATCATCAAGGCCAACCCTTAACCCAGTCCTGCCAAGGCCACCACTAACCTATGTCCCTCAGCACCACATCTACATGTTGTTAAATCATAGAATGGTTAGAGTTGGAAGGGACCTTAAAGTTCCAACCCCCCTGCATGGGCAGGGACACCTCCCACCAGACCAGGTTGCTCAGAGCCCCATCCAACCTGCCCTTCAACACTTCCAGGGATGGGGCTTCCACAGCTTCCCTGGGCAACCTGGGCCAGTGTCTCACCACCCTCACACTCCAGAAGTTCCTCCTCATGTCTCACCTCAATCTCCCTCTTCCAGTTTTAATCTATTCCCCCTTGTCCTATCACTATGTGCTCTTCTAAAAAGCCTTTCTGTAGACCCCCTTCAGCTACTGGAAGCCCTTCAGGGATGGGGACCCCACCACTGTGGAGAGCAGCCAGGCTGTTCCCAAGCCCACCCATGCCCCCAGGCAGCTCCAGCAGCCCAGATGTCCCACCCAGAGGCCTGCTCCCAATGCCCAACCCCTCCCCTGCCCACGGGAGCTCACGTTCCGGCGCAGTCTGACGGCGGATGTGGTCGAAGAACTTGGTGTTGTTGGCAAACATCCCCCCACAGGTGGGACAGGCCACCACCTTCTCCTGCGTGTGGCTGCGCAGGTGCTCCCGCAGTTTGCAGCGCCCCTTGAAGCTGCAAGCACAGTCTGAGCACAAACAAAAAGCCATTAAGATCCTTCGCCCACAACCTGACTGAGTTTTGACCAGCAAGGGTCAACTCCCTGCTCCAAAAAGTCCCAAGGAGCAAGGTGACAAGCTGGATGAGATGACTGGTGTGGAGCCACCACCCCCACCCCCCCAGCAAGGATGCAGGAGAGGGAAATGATGGAAAGGAAGAATAAACTGGGGCCTTTTCTTCTAGGCACTAATTAAATATAAATGAAAGGTTCAATATTAAGCACCCTGAAGGAAATTCTACAGGAGCATTTGGGGGTGTTCAGCCTGGAGAAGAGAAGGCTCCAGGGAGACCTTAGAGCACCTTCCAGTGCCTGAAGGGGCTACAGGAAAGCTGGGGAGGGACTTTGGACAAGGGCAGGGAGGGAGAGGACAAGGGGGAATGGATTAAAACTGGAAGAGGGGAGATTGAGGTGAGACATGAGGAGGGAATTCTGGAGTGTGAGGGGGGTGAGACACTGGCCCAGGTTGCCCAGGGAAGCTGTGGAAGCCCCATCCCTGGAAGTGTTGAAGGGCAGGTTGGATGGGGCTCTGAGCAACCTGGTCTAGTGGGAGGTGTCCCTGCCCATGCAGGGGGGTTGGATCTAGATGGTCTTGAAGGTCCCTTCTCACCCAAACTGTTATTACCCAGAAAGGTTGGACCAGATGATCCTTGAGGTCCCTCCCCACCTGGCATCCCATGACTACACTGTTAGGACCATGCACATCTATTTTTGAAGCTCAGGAGGCACTCTGAAACCCTGCCAAGGAGCGCAGAGCTCTCCTGTTTGCAACACGACCCTCTCTAGAGAGGTCCTGCATGTCCCCACTAACCTTTCCAGCCACACAGGACCACACGGTTCTCCTTCCCTTCTGCCTTGTACTCCGAGCAGAAGCTGTGATCCTCCACGTGCCGATAGAACCACTCAGGATTATCAAAGGATCTCTGTTAGGGAGCAAGGACAGGAGAGGGTGAAGAAATCTGCACCAGCTGGTGTCCAACCAGAGCACAACAGACACTTTCCCGAAGGTCCAAAGGCAGCCAACAGGCAGGTGAGCTGCAGGACAAGAGAGCACACACAGGGAAGAGAAACCAGGAGCCCCTGTTCTCACCTCACAGTACTCCCACAGACACAGAAAGTTCTCCTGGATCTCAGGGATGATATTCCGGCTCTGGATGTCCAGCTGGCAGTGGCTGAGACCCGACTGGCTCTGCAGGGCCTGCAGCCCCCACTGCTTCAGCTTGGTGTGGTAGCAGTGGAAGTAGACGTGGCGGACCAGGTCAGCTGAGCTCTCCAGGGAACAGAAACCACATTCCTGCCACAAGCAGGTGCGCTCCTCTGCAACACAAACCAGAGAGAGACAGGCCATAGTGGGCTGAGGGAAACTCTCCCAGGGAAGCTCAGGTTCCTGCAGACAGAGAAACACCACAGCTTTTTCCATGAGGCCTGCAGCAGGCAGTGCTGCTCTCCTCATGGAAATAGAATCGTGGAATGGTTTGGGTGAGAAGAGATCTTCAAGATCATCTAGATCCAACCCCCCTGCATGGGCAGGGACACCTCCCACCAGACCAGGTTGCTCAGAGCCCCATCCAACCTGCCCTTCAACACTTCCAGGGATGGGGCTTCCACAGCTTCCCTGGGCAACCTGGGCCAGTGTCTCACCACCCTCACACTCCAGAATTTCCTCCTCATGTCTCACCTCAATCTCCCCTCTTCCAGTTTTAATCCATTCCCCCTTGTCCTCTCCCTCCCTGCCCTTGTCCAAAGTCCCTCCCCAGCTTTTCTGGAGCCCCTTGAGGCACTGGAAGGTGCTCTAAGGTCTCCCTGGAGCCTTCTCTTCTCCAGGCTGAACACCCCCAACTCTCCCAGCCTGTCTCCAGAGCAGAGCTGCTCCAGTCCCATCTTCGTGGCCTCCTCTGGACTCTCCCGAGGAGCTCCATGTCCTTCTCACATTGGGGGCTCCAGGTGGGGTGTCACGAGTGTTGAGAATATCCCAGAGAAGAGGGAGGGCTCATGGCCCGCAGCGGAGGAGGCTGCTGACTCCTTACCGAGAGGGTCCATCTCGTCCTGCTGCTCCCCGGGAAGGTGCTGCTGCAGGTGCTGGGCCACATGCTCGCAAAACTCCTCCATCTTCGAGGCCACGTAGGTGCACACCTCCCACTCGCACTGCAGCACCAAGGCCTCCTTGCTGCCGGCCTTGGTGGGCGGCATAGCCGGCTCTTCCGGCCCTGGAGGGCAGAGCGGAGATACCGAGGGCTGCCCTCCCGGTGCCGGTCACCCACCGCCCCAACCGGCCCGGGCACTGTCCCGCAGGCCTGGGCGACAGAGGAGCGGCCGCAGCCGGGGCTGAGTCACCGCGGGGGGGGCAGCGGGGCCCGGCGGAACCGAACCGGGCAGGGGGGAGCCCCGAAGCACCGGGCAGAGCGGAGGTTACGGAGCCCGCCTCACGCACCCTCCGGGGGGCGCCGGAACCCAACAGACCTTGCCCGCCCGCCGGCCAATCCCCGCGCAGGAGCCGGCCGCCCGGTGCAGCGGCCCAGAGGGCCCGCCCGGAACCAGCACCGCGCACCAAGGTTCCCAGGCTGGTTGTGACTCTGACCCGCTCGTTAAACCGAATCCAGACCTCCCGCGGATCAAACCCGCTTTTGGTTCTGAGAAACCCGCGTCCCGGGAGCCGGGATGGCTTCTGTTATTCTCAGTTTTGGCATGGGAAGCGGCTGTGGGGCGTCGGAGCGCCCAAGACCGGCGCAGGCTTTGCTGCTGCCACAGATGTCAATTTCTGGTGCCTCCAGAACCGCTCCTTGCCTTAAAAAAAAAAAACAACCAGACTGCCGGAACCGCAGTCACATCCACAACTGGTCCCCCCGGCCAAGCGCTGAGCACAAAAACCATCAGTATTGCAGCTCCTGCTGTGAGATAATGACACTTTGATTCAGCACTAAGAAGACAAATTAAATCAAACACACGCTGACCTGCCTCATCTGCTGTTCCAGGCTTTGCAACAGCAGGTGGAGACACCATTCCCAAAGTTTGCTTTGGCGCAGGTAGATGCCGTGCTAAAACCAACCGGGAATGTACCAAATGTGCCACAGAGCATGTCTTGCCAACACGCAATTGTTCCCGTGAGTCCTGTCGCATGCACCAGCTCTCCCCTCTGACATGAATGGAAAGTACACGCCCAAATTCATGAAATTGTATAGAAAACCTGGGTCAGATGCTTTTTCAAATGACAATGTAAGGTGAGGCTGGATCTCATATAAAAGAAGGCTGAGGTTTGTTTTTTTTTTAATTATTATTATTATTGTATTCCTCTTCCATTGTTTTCTGCAGGATCTGTTTATTTCAGTGTAATTGTTTTGTAGTCAGTACGGAGAACACCTGGACTGACTAGACCCTGCAAAACTGTTAGCTTGAATGGCACTGGGGTGAAACCTGTATATCTTAACCAAAGTATATAAATACCCAGCACGGGAGGCAAAACTATCTGGGAATCCCGCCAGGAGGCAGGTGGCAAAGTAATCCTGTTGCTGACAGAGCAAGGACAGCCTCTTTTGTTGGGACTTGACATCTGCCCATGCTTCCCTCACCCCCTCCCTTGGTGCTTCCTGCCCATTCTCTTACCTGCCAGCCAAATCCCAGACACCTGTGGGCACCAGGAGGGGGCAGCCAGGAACGGATGAGCCAAAATAAGGCTTTTCTCATAGAAAAACACAAATCTACGTGGTGAAAGGCTGTATGCAGGAGCTCAAGCCTTTGATGAGCTTGATTGTCTGATGTCCTCTTGGTCCTGAGCTCTGTGTCTGAGCAGGCAGAGTGCCCTAAGTCATTCTGCAAGTTAAGAATAGTGGGAATTATTCAGGATGTTGCTTCAGTCCTGCCTTGACAACTTGCCTCAGTGGCCTGAGCAGTTGCACCCTCTCCCAGCTGCTGCTCTTTGAAGTTTATTTTTCTTTGGAAAGGAAAGCATAATTCCACTTAAAAACCCAAGAGCCTTCCCCAGGCAGGCAGCTCAACCTGACAGGCCAAATTCATCTCCAGGCCAATGCTGGGGAAAGCACATGGAATTACAACGAGGGAGGGATCTTTCCTAACAGACCCACGAGCTGGCAGCAGACTCCACAGGGGAAGAAATATTGAATTACGAGGAGTGAGCTGGTGCCAGCCTTGTCCTGCTCATGTCAGAGGAGCACAGCAATGCTGAGCACCAGCCCACTCTGTCTGGACACAAAATTGCTTCCTTCAGAGATCATCTGCCTCACCACAGCCTGTCCCAGGGTGACCTTTGGTCACTGGAAGTCAAAGTCAGATTAAAATCAACAGTGTTGGTGGGTTGTGCTTGTCATGCTGCAGGGAAAATGGCCCTCAGAGAAACTAATCATGGAATTGCCTTGGTTGGAAAAGACCTTCCAGCTCATCGAGGCCAAATACAGCTACATGTCAGAGGAAGGATATAAGATGTGGTGTTTAAAGAAGAATTTATAAGGCTTAACTTTGCTTCTTGGTTCAGAAGCAGACTTGCTAACATTGGGAGGCTGGGAACAGGGGAATGGCCACAGCAGGCCTGGCCACAGGTCCCTCTTATCTGGGTCCAGCAGGGTAAGAACAGATCCTTTCCTGGCTGCTCTTTCCCCTCCTGGCCCCTCCCTGGAGACTAATCTCCGACCTTCAGAAAGGGGGACCCCCTGCTTGATAGCACAGAGCCAAATCCTGGCCTCCCCCAGGAGCAGGTGGGTTTGCTAAAGGCTGTTCCTGCCTGTCCCATGAGGGTGATGAGCCTCACCCCTCTCCTGGCAGCTGCCATGCAAAGCCTCCTGGCTTCAGAGTGCCCAGAGATCCTGTTTCCATTGTGTAATGCACAAGCTGGGGAGTCCCAGGGAGACTCCAACAGCATCAGGGCATCTCACACTTACACAGGAGAAGATGCTCTTGTCCCAAGCCTTGCTTTTCCAGCCAGGTTCCTCATCTGGTAGGAGATGGCTCCTCACTGCAAGACTTCCCAGCCTTTCACTTGACCCCAAGTTCTTTCTCTTGGTCAACCTCAGCTCGGTGTCCATCCATGCAATGTCAGCTCAGACAGGGAAGAGACTCTTTGGGAATCATCCACACTGACCATGCAAATTGGAGTGAAAAACACGGCAGGAGATTTGCATTTAAGCAAATCCCAAACAAGGCATCGTGGAGGCATCAGTAAATTGTAGGAAACATTTCCACCAGGCTCAGCTAGAAGTCCACCAGTGGAGCATGAGCCCTGCCTTCACTCTGCTCTGGGAAGCCCATGACCAACAGCCCTTCTCCAAGATCCTGCAGAATCCAAGGGCTGGGAGGTGTCAGCAGTGACCACGATGGAAGCAGGTGAGTTTCAGCACCTTGACTTTTCTCAAATGTAAAGATGCCTCTTCCTGGAAACATCAGGGAAAGAACATTTCGTGCCATCCTTGGGCTGATATTAAAAACCAAATAAGTCAGAAAGAACTGGCTGAAGTCAATGTGTGGCATCTAGAATGTCCCAAGAATTTAACAGCATCTTATTAGCATGTTCCATCTTCTCTAGGCTGAATTTGTGTTCCTTCACAATGCAATATTCTTTTTTCCAAAAGGCAGTTAGATCCTGGTGATGTGAAATAGGATTAAATTGACTCAAAAATTAGATAAACTTGGGCCTAAATTGGCATTCCCTCCCTCGGTGCTGCCAACAGCAGAGTTATCCTGAGTTTTAATAGCTCAGCATCAGATCCTCATGAATATCTCACTGAAAGAAGCAGGTTGAGTTAGGTGAGGCTGGACTGTTAAAAACAGGGTTAGAGAACAGAGACATTGCACTGTAAGAACCTGAGCAGAGGAATAAATGAGTATATGAAATAATTTCAACAGCACAGCACTCCTGTGTAAAAGTAAGGAGGTATGGAAGTGTTTTTGTAATGTCTTTTCATGCAGATCTTAGGAAAACAGGGCTGCAGAAGTGCTGGAGATGGTCCCAAAGAAGCAAGGTCAGTTTATCCAAAGAGGCTGTAGGACTGGGCAAGGTCAGACTGCAGAACAACAGAATAAAAGCTACTCACAGCTTTTCCAATGATGCTATTTTAGAAATACCCCTCTTCCCAAAATGAAAGATCAGCCTGTCTGCCTGGCCTCAGCCCTCCTCCAGAAGTTCTGTGCTAAATCAAGGCCTGAATCTTCAACTGAGTTGAAGAGTGACAGCTGGTTACAACAGTGGATGAGTGATGGCAGGTACCAGACCCTCCCTGAGCTCAGGAAACTGTGCTGCACAGTTCAGACTGTTCCATCAGATCACCACACTCTCCTCTCTACAGGAGCTCTCATGCAAAGATGCAGAAAGTAGAGTTTTTGTCCCTGCAAGTTCTACCTGCTGTGCCCCAGCTTTTCAGCTCCAGCTCCATGTGCTTCCAACTGCTCTGAGTGAGAACAGCCCTGAAAAGGGACTACAGGAGGGAGAATTCTTCCTTGGGCCACAGGAAAGAGCCAGGCTCAGTGTACAGATTCTCCTCAGCTGCTAGAGTTGAGCTCCACTCCTGGCTGAGTCCTGAGCTGCCCACAGATGCCCACTGGTGTGTATCCAGGCTCAGTGATCACCTCTGTTTTGACCACAGTCCCTTGCAATGGGATTGCCCTGTGCCCAGCCTTGGCTGAAGTCCCTCTGGTTACACCAAAACCAAGCTGCAGCTGCCCAGAGCTGCAATTCCTGTGGCCCAACAGGAAACATTTGGGGTGCCCCCCAAGCCAGCACTGAGACTCTGTGTTGTTTAAACCCTCTACCCTTCCCTTTCTAAGCTCTCCGGGTGCACGTGCACCTGGGGACACAAAGCCACATGAGTGAAAGCCACAAATGGAGCCAAAAATGGAGCTTTTCACATCCTGAAAAGCAGGAGGGGAAAATGATAAAGCACAGTTTTAGGGATCAAACACATCGGCTGTGGGATGGCTGGTTTTGTTCCCTTGGGAGAACGTGGCTGCGTGTTTTCCAAGGGATTAGCTTCAAAGCCAAGTTCTACTCTGGAAGATTTCAATAAAAGCCCATATGGCCTCTCTTCCCTGGCCCCACAGGTGCCAGCTCTCTGTTCAGGCACAGCCTGCTCACCAGGATAAAAGAGCTCTTCCTGGTATTGTACCTCACACCTCTCTGCCCTCACTTGTGCCAAAACGCCTGCACACAGGGCAGATCCCATAAAGCTTTCCCCAGGCAGGAGAAGAAGACAAGGGCTTCACACCTGAAGTCACACAGCCCCTATGGACAGGTTGTGCTGTGTTGGGTGACACTGTACCCCCTCTTTGTGCCTCCCTGGATAACCCTGATAAAACAACAGAGTCCCTAAGTCTCTGTATTTGCTGTGGATACAGAGCAGAGTGAGCAGGCAGCTCCTTTTCCCTCCCCAAGATCTCCACTGTGATTCCCACCTCCCTTCAGAGGAACCACTCCAACCCTCTGGGGTGGTTCCCCCCCGTGCTGCACTGAGGTCAAAGCTCACAGATCTTTGTCACAGTTTGCTGGAAGCCAGCAACTCTGGGAGGACAAGAAGGAGCTAAACCACAGCAGTTCTGAGGAAAGCAGTAGGGGCTGTGCAGTTACAGCCAGTTTTGCTGACCCAAAGGGAAAACGTAGGATCCCACAGAGCTCTCTTTGGAAAAACAAAAGCCAAAACCCATCAGCCAGCCACCTCTGGCACAGGGGGAGCTGCACAGACACCCCATGGCACCCAAGGCTGAAATGCAGGGTAGGGCACCTCAGTCCTTGCTCTCTACAAATGAGCAGCGTTCACTCATGGGCTCCCACAGGATCATTCCATGTTAAGACCAGCAGTTTTCCCTGCCTCCTTCCTCACCTGGTGTTCAGAGGCCAAGGCTCCTTCTGCAACAACCCCCCCCAGCTGCTCTGTGCTTTCCCTGAACTCCTCTAATGCCTCTTTCATTCCCTCAGTCCCCACAGATTTTGGCAAGCGGGTGTACCAAGGAGTGCGGATGAAACACACAGTCAAAGATCTGCTGGCTGAAAAGAGATCCAGGCAGATCAGTGGCTCCCGCTTCCCTGTAAGTCACTCCCCACCACTCTTCTCCCTCCTTTTTCCTTCTTTAACTCAAGCAGAAAAGTCACCTCGTGCAACCTGGTTTAACAGAGCATTTCTGTGGAGTTCAGGGCACTGCCAATATCGACAGGGAGCAGCAGAACAGCATTTGCAACACTGGTGTTTGCCCCAAAAGGTCACAGGTGGCTCCTTGCTTTTTTTACATCAGTGGAGCTCTGAGGGATTAAAGTCCTTTGTTGTTGTTGGGTTTGGATTTTTTTTTTCAGCAAATCACTCCTGCTACATTTTCTCATTCCTTCCTCACCCTGCATCCGACACCTTTCCGAGTCAACTTCCTTTACCCTCAAGCAACCCATTGCCACAAAAATAGATGTTCTTCCCTGCATGTTGTGCTCCTTCCAGCTCCTCTCTGGCACACGAGGGTGCCAGGGGAGATGCAGTGATATGATGGCCTGGAAAGGGGCCAAGCATCAGTTTGTAAGAGATCATTTCTTTTTAAAGTGGTTCTATGGCAACAGGAAACCTGACTTAAATTATAGTGCACCACACTGGGTTGTTTTTTTCCCCAGTCACTAGCCAGAAAAGCAATGCTGTCCCCAGAAGGGGACAAAATATTGCAGGTGCCAGGACGTGGCACCCAGCAGCACGGGAACCCATTCCCTGTGTGCTCTCAGGACTCACCTTTCCCAAGCAGCAGCACTTCACTTCCAGGCTGATTGGGAGCAATGGGGCAACTGACAGATGAGGAGATGCAGTCAAGCTGCTGAAACCATCCTGGAAGAAAAAGGTGGGAGCAGAGACCTGAATTACTGGCAGCAGAAGGGTACATATGAGGAGTTTTGATGCTCTTTTCCCCCCAAGCCCTTTGCCTCAGGCTTTTTGCCATTAGCACAACAATAAGACCTCAAAGGGACTTTTACATACTTTTCTCACTGTTACTTTCATGCACATTCACTCTGAGTAACAAAACAGGCAGAAACCAGCATGTTTCCCAAAAAACATGGGGGGGGAACTTTGGACAAGGGCAGGGAGTGAGAGGACAAGGGGGAATGGATTAAAACTGGAAGAGGGAGATTGAGGTGAGACATGAGGAGGAAATTCTGGAGTGTGAGGGTGGTGAGACACTGGCCCAGGTTGCCCAGGGAAGCTGTGGAAGCCCCATCCCTGGAAGTGTTGAAGGGCAGGTTGGATGGGGCTCTGAGCAACCTGGTCTGGTGGGAGGTGTCCCTGCCCATGCAGGGGGGTTGGATCTGGATGATCTTGAAGGTCCCTTCCAACCCAAACCAGTCCATGATCCTATGAAACAAAGCAAGATCTACCCAGACCCCTTCAGGGCCTTCAGCTGATGCAGAAAGGCAGAAGACCCCCTGAGCCATGGACAGTCACTGGAATACACATTCTCCCCCCATGCAGGCATTTGGGAAGACTGCTTTGGGGAGCAGCAGGAAGCAGCTGCTGTGTTTGCACTCCCAGGGAACACACCTCCTGGTTGATGACTGCCCCACACTCCCTGCTCCTGTTCTGGAGGCAGCAGCATCAACAGCTGCACTGGGAGCCCCAGGCACTGTAAAACCCTTGGTGCTTTATTGCCCTTGGCTTTGTGCTCCACAGCTCAGCACTTGCCTGTGGCTAATACAGAATCAGCCCTGTTGCTCATTCCCTAGGAGAGACAAAATATGATTGTGCAGGGCAAACATCCGTATTTGCTCAACTGGATGATGAATAGAACAGCTGGAAGTGCAGCTCTGTTTATCTGACATAATAAATATAATCCAGAATCAAAGCACACGGCAGATAACTGAACTTTGCTGTGTTTATGATGCAGTGCAATTCAGCTGCATCTTTTGTTCCAACGTGATCTTTGCTCCAAAATCAGTAAGCCTTTGATTTTGCTCCAAAATCTATGGACTGTGGAGGAGATCTGCTACAGAAAGGTCGTTGCTCATCAGATGGGAGCTGCTGGGTTGTTTACTGAGGCAGCAGAACAGCAACAATTTCATGACTGCCAGGCCCTGCACACATTAAATGGTAGGGATCCAGTGTGTACTGTGATGAAAACCACACAGTTTGGGCTTCTGAGCCCCCACCAACTGCAGGGCTTGGTCCTGGGATTTAGGAGCATCTGCCCTGTGAGGAAAGGCTGGGAGAGCTGGGGCTGTTCAGCCTGGAGACAAGGAGGCTGAGGGGGGGATCTCATCAGTGCTGATCAATATCTACAGGGGGTGGCAGGAGGATGGGGCCAGACCCTTCCCAGTGGTGTCCAGTGACAGGACAAGGGGCAATGGGCACAAACTGGTGCACAGGAGGTTTGACCTGAATACGAGAAAACACTTGTTGACTCTGAGGGTAACAGAGCACTGGGACAGGCTGCCCAGGGAGGTTGTGGAGTCTCCATCCCTGGAGACATTCCAAACCTGGTGGTGTTCCTGTGGGATCTGCTCTAGGGGATCCTGCTCTGGCAGGGGGGTTGGACTAGATGATCTCCAGAGGTCCCTTCCAAGCCCCCCCCCCCAACTCTGTGATATTTTTTCCTTTGGCTCATCCACTGCATAGACATGATGCAGCAGTTACCCTCTGTGTGATGGAAGATCACCCTCTTGTCTCAGGTGGGGACACTGGTGGGGACACAGGTGGAGCACTATGCCCACAGCAGCACTCAGAGGCCAAGGACAGATCATTCAGCAAAGCAGTGAGGTCCCCTACCCAGCCTAAGCTTTGCTTTTATTGTTAATTTTTATTACTTCAGCTGCTGCACTACAGGTTGGGCCAAGAGAGTAGATGCACTGAAGCCAAAAGCAAAGTCAAAAGGCACCACAGGTCCCCACTGCAGGACAAGGCCATTATTTTGACCTGAATCTTTGTATTTACTGCCCCAAAGCAGCCTTGTGGCTGGATAAAACTCCCGGGTTACTGAAGCAGGGAAGCAACACAGCTCCTTGGAGCCCTCCCAGCCAGTATCTCTGCCCAGTCATGTGCAGGGCAGGCTGGGACCAAGCTTATCAACAGCTGAGTGATGCTAAACAGACACACTGATGTGTTGCAGAAGATCCAGCTCTCCCAGCCCCACAGCACTGAGAGGAAGTCGAGCAGGGAGGAAATGAACTAATGGGCTTAAATTAAGCCCAGCAATTTGTCACCTGATAAGGAGCCGGGAGGCAAACGAAATGTAGATCTCTGCAAGTTGCCTGCTATGGTGGAGGCCAAAGATGGGCTGCTGCAGAGGTTCTTCCCATGGAGTGGAGGCAGGTGAAGCCTTTGCAGCTGCTGTCAGCTCTGTGGTCATCCACCGAGGTGTGGGGAGGGGACCTGCTGCCTGTGACACACTGTCAGGTGGGTCTCAGTGGCTGTTGAACAAGCAGGATCAAAGATGAGCTGAGATGCACTGGTAATTTGAGATGCTCCACACTAGAGGCTGGCAGCTGTGCCCAGGGACCTTCCTGTCCTTCCAGGAGAGCATCCCAGCTCTCATCCCTGCAGCCCTTTGCCCTGGAGGCAGCATCTGTGCTACCTGCAGTTCCTAACTCAGCTTCTCCCTCAAACACAGTACTAGGGGTGCCAGGTGACAGTCCTAGACTGCTTCCCTGTGGGGTCTAAATACCAGTGCAGAGGCCTCCACCACTGCTTCCAAAGGGATTCCTCCTCAGTGCCTGCAGAAAGAGGTGGCTGCAGGCCACGTTAGGATGGGCAGGCAGAGAAGTTGTGGTGAAAAACCCCGAAGCAGAAGGGGGTGTGGATGCTGGGAGAGGGGTGTCTGCTGAGACCAGATTTGCATGAGGAGGCTTTAGCCCTGCAGGGCAGAGTGTACTTCCAGCTAGGATCCTCCCTGAGGTCTGGGGCTAAGAATGGCCCAGCTGGGCACAGCTGCAAAGCCCCAGCCCTGACCCTGCCATCTGAACATCCTCATCTGCCCACAAGCCCGAGGGCTCCTTCCTGCCACCTCCTGTCACTCCCACAGCCTCTGTGACTTGTGTGGGCTGGGAGCTCATTTTCATGATGGAGCAGGGAGCAGCTGCAAACCTCCCTTCAGCAGTAAAAGGAAGTCCCAGCACTGGCAAATTTAATTCAAATCTAAACCTCTGAATTTGGTTGCTTGCTGTGGCAGGACCCTCCCGTTTGCACTATGCAAACTGGAAGCAGCATGCCACCATCCCTGGGCAGGGCTGCAGCCCAGCTGGGGGGAGTGTCCCGTGTTCCTGCTCTAAGGCCTTGGAGATCTGGAGACAGACCTCATGGAACCCCATGTCTGATCCCTGCTCCAGCAGCTGCCTTTGCCACGGAGCTTTTTAAGGCATTAGCCACCGTGAGCACCAGGGTCACTCGGGGCTAAGTTTCTCTTACCCAGAGAGCAAGAGGGTATTAGTAATATCAGCAGCCAAATAGGAGCTGGGAACAGCTGCCTTCCACACACAGCCTGCTGGTTCTGCTGGGGAGGCACCTCAGGTGGCTCTGTGGCAGGTAGACAGAACAGGAGAGCTGGGCTGGAACGTGGGCAGAGCATAATCTGCCTGTTTTGAGCAGCCAAGGACGTAGATACCAGCTCATTGAGACCTGGTGTGTGCTCAGCATCCTGCCTGCCTTAAGGGACCCTGCAGTGCCTAAGGAAGAAGCCAGTTATCTTGATGTTTCTACTGTTATCAGCTCTACATGTGGCCTTCAACGTCTCTTCTCCTACATCTGCCAATACCTCAGAGGCCCCAGGCTTGAAGTCTTCTAGTTAAGCTCTTCACACTCATAGCACCAAGGCCCAAATAGTGTATCTGAATTATGCCAGCACCTTCATAGAATCACAGAATGGTTTGGGTTGGAAGGGACCTTCAAGATTAGATCCAACCCCCCTGCATGGGCAGGGACACCTCCCACTAGACCAGGTTGCTCAGAGCCCCATCCAACCTGCCCTTCAACACTTCCAGGGATGGGGCTTCCACAGCTTCCCTGGGCAACCTGGGCCAGTGTCTCACCACCCTCATGGAGTACCTTTCCAAACTACATGCTCAGAGAGCTGCCTTGCTTTGAAAGGACATTTTTAAACGTGCCTTTTTCTCTTTTGCAGGGCAGCAGCAGCAGCAGCACACCACAGCCACCTTTTGTCCCAGTGCCAGGTGAGGTTTCCCTCCACAGATCAATCAGTACCTTCTGTGCAGGTTGGTCAGCTGGCACCGTGCCTGCCTCTTCTCCTCCAAAGGACATGGAGTGAGCATGGATCAGGGCCACCCCTCAGGGAACTCCAGGGGAAAGTAACTGGAAGAGTCAAAACAGGAACAGCAATAATAAAAGAAAGGCCCCTGTAGTCTTGTATGAAATTTCCAAAGAGGGGGAAAGAGAGGTAATTAGTGCAGCTTCCACCTCTTTTGACAGAGGTGCCACACAGAACCCCTTCTCTTTCTTCTGCATCTTCCAGTTTCCCTGGAGCTGAAGAGAAAGTACAAACCCAGGAGCTGACCCATTTTGTCCCTTGAGCTCTTGGGCAGGGGAAGGGGAGCGAGGCCACAAGAGGGGGAGGTGGGTTTGCAGCTCTAACCCAAACCCCAGGGGCTGTAGCAGAGCAAAGCAGCAGCTGAGGCTGGCAAAGCCCAACTCCAACCTTCTGGCCTCATACTTGAAGCTTCCCAAAACACGTGGGTGTGCTGCAGATGGGGGTTATCAGCTGGATCAGGGCAGTGTGAGGTGCTACAGGCACTTGGCCTGACATACTTGTCTCAAGCCAGGACTGACTCCTGCCCTGGGCCATGCTAGAGTGTAAAGGGCTCCACTTTGTACCTGCAGAGGTGTCCATACCTCTGTGGGCTCCCAGGAGCTGCTGTTACTGGTTTCCCTTTAGCCAACCCTTTTTCTGACCACCACAGGCTCACCCACCACGGCTGGTTACTACGGCATCAGGAGATCCTTCACAACTGAGGTGGATTTCCACAACACAAAGCAGTTTGTCGGTGATGTCTACTCATCCCCTCTAGGGTCCAAGCCCTTCTTGTGTGATTCCTCTGCCCCTCAGGGCTACCCAGCACTTCTGGACCCATATCTCACTGACCAGTATGGGGATTACCGTGCTGCTTCCCTCACAGCTGGTACCAGCTCTTTCTTCAGCCCTTCCTCTGTGCCCTCTCTCCTGCCATCCTTCCCCAGTGACACAGCACACTTCCTGCTGGTGAGTCCGTGGTTCTGAGTCCCTCAGCAAGGATCACCCAACACCAAACCTGGGTTAAGTCAGGGCACCTGGGGTGGGAAGTTGTGGCTGTCCCAGTAGGCAGCCCCAGCAGAGCACACAGCAGATGGGGAACTTCTTCTCTTTGCTCCCCTTCTCCATCTAATTGTCCCTGCTTGTTGGAGATCAGCTTCTAAATTAACAACATTCCCTGCTCCCCAAAACAACAACTACTCCATTAAGCTCCTTAAGTTTCTAGGAACCTCCTTTGCTGGCTCCAGGCAGTTGCCCATCCTGATCCCTGCCACTTCCCAGGAGCCAGCTCCATTCCCACCCCCAGGGCAGAGCTCCTGAGCCCTGCAGGGTCAGGGCTGCTCCATCCCTCTGTGAACCCATTATTGCCCAATTTGGACAGCATGGATGTTTCCTTTCAACAGGTTTACCACCAAACACTGCTCCAGAGCAACAGAAACCCTTGTGAGTGTTCCCAGCCAGGCCCAGGGAATAGATATTCCATTACCTCCACGACAAGCTTTTTTTCTTAAAGGTCTTTCTTGTCTTCTCTCCCCTCTTCCATGCAGAGAGAGCCCTGGGAGCAGACCTCACCTGACAGCCTCAGCCAGGTGGATGGTGCCTGCTCAGACCCTCTGCAAGCACTGCCTGCCAGCACCAGCTGCCTCTCCTCACATGAGCCCGGAGGTGTTTCCCCAAACCGAAGTCCAGGTTGGACCCCTGCCATCCCTGGAGCTCACCCCTACCCTCTGCATCCTCTTGAAGATGTCCACTACTCCCCCAGCTGTGCTGCCACCTCGCCCTACTCCTTCCCACCACTCATGACTGTGCCAAACGAGTTTACCTCCAGGATGAGCCACCTCTCTCCAGAGCAGTCCATGGAGACACCAGCTCTTCATGATAACTCTGCCTGGGCAAAAGAGGATGGAAGTTCCATCTGGGGGACTTGTGAAGGTCGGAGAACTTACTGATGAGACCAGAGCTGGAGGAAAAGAAAAATGGACCATTACTGAAGCCAATTAATTACTTGCACTTTTTTCCCTAAAGCTCTATTTAGATATACCACATTTAGCTTATTGTGGTGCCTTCTAGGGCCTTATGAAAGCCATTTCTCACACACCCACTGTGCTACAAGTAAAATACACAACCTGAAAAAGTATCTGCACTCTATGAGCCTTTCCTACAAACAGGGACCTCAGGTAGTGTGAGGGTGGTGAGACACTGGCCCAGGTTGCCCAGGGAAGCTGTGGAAGCCCCATCCCTGGAAGTGTTGAAGGGCAGGTTGGATGGGGCTCTGAGCAACCTGGTCTAGTGGGAGGTGTCCCTGCCCATGCAGGGGGGTTGGATCTGGATGATCTTGAAGGTCCCTTCCAATCCAAACCAGTCTGTGATTCTATGATGATTGATACTTCTTCTCAGATGCTGAGAAAACAAGTTGCTCTGATCCTTAAATTACATCTACAGAGCAACCTTACCAGAAGATATTTGGGGAGGGTGGGGGGCAGGCAGGGGTGAGGGGAGCCCTCCTGAATAGCACAGAGTCTGTATCTGGTTACCCACTGGCATAAATGCACATCCCCAATGCCAGAGTGCTGTGAGCAGGGCATTGTTTTGGGCAGCAGTTATGGCCAGAGTAGCAAAGACATGGCACATTTCAGCCCACAGAACAAAAGACTAAAACCAAAAGAAAAGCTCACCATGCTACCCCAGGGCCTGGCAGCCAGATCAGGGTGTTTGAAGGGGCTGTTGGGGCACCCTCTTGCTTGCTGACCTGTGCAGAAGGAAGCCTCACCTTCCCTCCCACCTGCAATGCACAAATCACATCCTCCCCAATTTCCTTCTTGCCCTGGAGAAAGCACAGAGCTGGTCCCCCTCTTGCCTGCGCCAGATCAACACAAGTGCCTTGTGGCAGTGGGCAGGCTGCTCCCACCCCTTCCAGGTGGCACCCACCCTCCCGGGGCTGCAATAACGGGGAACAAGGCGGATTTGAAGTCTCAGTCCCAGTCCCCACGGCCACTAGAGGTAGCTCTGCACACACAAACACACCCAGACGAGTCCTGTGCCACCATCAGGCTCTCCTTGCCTTTTCTCCTCAAGCCCTGGCGCTGATGGGGTATTTAAAGCCTTCTCAGCACCCTCCAGGAATCATAAACAGCACCGGAGTCGCAGGATGGGGCACAGAGCATCACTTCATGCCATGCTGCCTGCAGGGGAATGTGGGCTGGGGACCCAGCACTGCACCCAGGAACAGGCAGCAACCTCAGTAAGCAACACTGCAGAGAGCTGCCCAGTGGGCCAGGCCAGCCCTCTACCCAAAGCCCACTCTTTTGCAGGTGTCCCACCCAGCAGCAGCCCTGGCATCCCTCATCCTGCAGCCCAGGGTCGCCCCTGAACCTCAGGACACACACAGCAACTGCACAAGCTGCTTACAGCTGGCAGACACCTCCCTGGCTGCTCAGGCACTTGCAAACCATCCAGGGTATGTTCTGGCAGAAAGGATGGAATGAGTGCTCCCAGGGATCTCTGCAGCTGCCCCAAAAGGGAAGGTTCTGCTCCAAAAGGGAAGGTGCTGTCCCCCCAGGTCAGCCCTCCCAGCCTGACCCCTTGCAGCAGAGCTGAGAAGCAGCTCCAAGAGCTGCAGCACCAGCAGCCCTGGTGCAACGTGCTCAGCACAGCCCATTTAGGTCTCCAGGGGCTCAGCACAGCCCCTTCCCCTACCCCCACAGCCATACACCCCAAAAACACACCCCCCTGGCTGGGCTGGGGTCCCTCCCAAGGCTTCCTGATTCCCCAGCCTTGTTCAGACCCGTTCAGAACAGCCAACTCCAGCCACTCTCTGTGCCCAAAATGCCTCCTCTGCCCACCCCACAGGCACCCCACCTTTCTGTTGCCACCCAGGGACACTGGGACAGCTCAGCTTGGGGAAGGAGCCAGCAGCCAAGGCTCCTCCACACGTGTGCCAAGCGTGGGGCAAGGTGACCCTGGCTGCCTTCCCTTGGGTCTCTGGGCTCCTGTGGAGCATCCCAGGGCAGCACCCACCCAACCAGCACAGCAGAGACAGCAGCTCTCAGAGCTGCTCCATTGAGCACTGGCCAGGGCAAGACAAGGAGCCCTGGAGCATCTCGGGGGGTGTGCAGGTCTCCTTGCCCCACATTCACGTCCTGTGCCCCCAAACCTGAGGCCTTCATGAGCCCCCAGCCATGTTCCACACCACACTGACCACACTGTCCTTAGCTGCTGTTGGACAAAGTGGTAAAGCTGTCACCATCAGCTGTACCTTCTTCAAGGGCCTTGCATGGATGAGGACACCAGGGTCACTCTGGCTGTATTCCTGTCAGGCTCTGAGGAAGAAGCAAGGACAGAAAGTGGTTTTTTGAGCTGTCTTGGAAGTGTTTGACCCACTCTGGCACGCAGCTCTCAGCCAAGGCAGGGTCTCTGTGAGCCTGGCAATGTCCTGAAACCCAGGTCATGCAGGAACACCCCCAACACGGGTGCTTCATGTTTCCTTAAGGTGTGCAGCTCAGTCCTGACTGGAGCTGAGCAGGCTCTGCTCTGGCATCTCTGGTTACAGAGGTAAACATTACCCCAGCTCCCCTGCACAACGCCAGCAGCCTCACCAGGCTCTACCCACCCACCCTGATGCTCCAGCAGGACACAGCTCCAGCAGCACGAGGGCTTCAGGTCCCAAACCACTCAGCATGGCCAAGCCTTTGTACTCCCCTGTGACCCCCAAACTTCAACCCCCCCCCGCCACCTGCAGCTCCCCCAGCACAGCCTGCTCTGTTTTGCTCCACTGCAGGTGGGGGGAGAGGGTTCCCCCCCAGAGGGACCCTGAAGAAGTGTCCCTGCAGAGCTGCCCCGGGCATGGTTTGGCCTACCAGGAGCTGCAGATCACACTTCAGCAGAAGGAATGGCACCACCATGACCACTCCCCACCGAAATGGAGTGTATTTGTTCAACTTGAAGAAAAGACTCAGCTGCAACAATAGCCAGACTGAACTGCTGGTAGATTATTAACAGCCTGGCCTGCTTTCTGACTCAGCCAGCTGTTCCCGAGGCACAGCAGAGGTTGTGGTGCCCAGGGAGAAGTTTAAATCCAACCTACAAACCCCAGCTACCCCCGTGTTGTATAGTGACGAAGGGTGATCCAAAAACTGTCTCATCCCACCACACACTGAAACCCCACTTGTACCACGTAGAGCAGTGCTGAAGCACTTAAAAAGAGAAGGACCAACTTGTACAGCAAGAGAAAACAGCCTGAATTAGGGGAAAACACAGATAAACTCCAATATAAGGCCAGGATCTGGGCAGAGGGAAGGGGGTGCTGTGGAAACAAGTGGGGTTCAGGTTGCTTCAGCTACCCGGCTGCACAGAGCAGCTTCTTTGTTCCACCACGCCAGCCCACTGCCATTTTGGTCCCAAAACCTTGGTATTTAGCCTTAAAATGTGAAAAATTGTGCAAAAAGCAGCTTGGTCCCTGGCAGAGTCCTCTCTGCAGGTAGCAAATGAAATATGAGAGGGCTGGAGCCCAGCCTGCATGTCTGAGGGGAAAATACTGAGCCAGTTTCGAGGCATCTGCTTCATTCAGGGGAAGATGGGTAAAACCCTGCAAATGTCCCAAAAGCAAAGGGTGGGGAGGGTGGCCCCACCAGATCTTATTCCCCCAGACCCTCTGCTAGGTGGGGATGTGCTCAGTTTCACCAAAAGATAGCCCATTTTGTGGAGCCTTTGAATATTCAAATTGAAAGCATCGCGCAATCATTGATTGTCAAATCATTGGTTTCTAGAGGTTTTAAATACTTGGCATTAGGAGAGAAAAACTCAAACTTATACCCGTAGGGTTAAAACAATAATATTGTCAGGATCCACCTGGCATTGCCACCAGGCAAGCAGGTCCTTTGGCCCCCAAATTTTAAGCCTGTCACTTCTTGCCCCCTTCACCGGCTGCGGGGCCGGGGCCACAGCTGCTGCTGCACCGGGCACCGTGCGAGGTGCTGCCAGCTCCTGCTCAGCATGTCCGGTAAGCTCCTCCGCGTCCCCCTTTCCCCCCCCCAACACCGCGTTTTTGGGGCTGTTTCGGGGTTCAGCGGGGTCATTTCGCCAGGGAGGCAACCTCGCCTCCCAGCGAGGAGGAAGCAGGGAGGGCGGGGAGGAGGGAAGGAGGAGGCAGGGAAAGGCTCCTGCCCGACAAGTGCCAGCCCCGGGGCCGCCGGTGGGGCCGGGGAGCAGCGGGCAGGGCCGGCGGGGGGGAGCCGGGGCCCCGCTCAGCCTCCCGGTGTGGCTCCCGGAGGGGCAGCGCTGCCTTCCCCAGCCCCTGCGGTGGGGCGGGGGGGGAACGCGACCCCTGCATCCTTGCCCCCCCTCTCCTCTTTGTGCCCACTCCCGCACAGGCTGGACCCTTGGCCACCCTGCCCTTTACAGCCTGTCCTTGTTACCCTGCCCCTGACCACCCCCCAGCACTGCCTGACCCCCCAGGTTCATCCCACCACCCAGTTCTGGCCAGTTCCCCAGAGCCGGCCGTGCCCAGCTCTGCTCTCCCTGCTTCAGCACCACACAGACCACGCTGGGGCCTCGGGGTGCTGGGAAAGCAGGATCCCTGGGGCACCGGGCTCTGCCACGGGAGCCGGGAGTGAGAGCTGCCTGACAGTCAGCCCCTCACTCACAGATGGGTCCATACCTCACCTGCTAATTTGTCTTTAAGTTGCTGGTAGTGTAGCCCCCAGCCCTGTCCATCAACCTGTGCAGACCAGAGCTGAGAAGGGGGGAAGAAAGAGATAGAGTAAAAATGTGTATCATTACAAAATAGAATAAAAACGTGATATAAAATCAACGCCAACTTTTAAATAAATGTCTGCTGGTCACAAGCTTGAATAGGAAATGTTAAAGAGGGCTATAAACTGGGACTACAAGTGACTTAAAAGTGACCAGTTAATCCTCTGTTAACTTAGGTAGACTCTGTGTAGAACGAGCCTGAAAACCTGCTGGATTTGCTATGTGTACTCTGGGAGTCTCCCAGCTTGTGAAGTGTTTCTCCACACCTTCTTTCAGGAAAGCCCAAGGTGTACCAAGGTGTTAGAGTGAAGATTACAGTTAAGGAGTTACTGCAGCAGAGAAGAGCACGACAAGCAGCAACTGGTGCAACGGTAAGTAAAAAAATCTTTTGGTGTCTGCTTTGTCTCTTCTTTCTTAATTTTATTTTTTTTTTTTTGCCAAGCTGTCATGAACCAGGAAGAAGTAATGATTTACCAGCCTCTTTATGCAAATCTCTAGAGTGGCTGGAGCTAGAGGACTCCTACAAAGACTGGATGAGTGAGAGAAAGTGTGTACACACAGAGATCTCCATCCTCCTTTAGAAGGCATGGGGCTAGGAGGTGGTTACTGAAAATCACTGGAGACTTGAATTCAGTCAACCACACTTGGATATTTTGATGAGGAGTGCTAGTGGAGCAGGCTGGGTCTCTCAGAGCCCTCGGTGAACAGTGCACCAAGCTGCTGGGCTTTGGAAATGCTGGGTCACTCCTCCCCTGCAGCCTGAATGGAAGCAGCCTCCTCCTTCCAGCCAGGCATCACAGGGCTGTGTGGAACTGGTTTTTGCTTCCCACAGTGAGTTTACACAGCCCTTGTGTTGCCCACACAGGAGAAAAATGAGAAGTGGCAGTGCAGCAGGTTACCTGGGTTATCTACTAAAGGTGTGTTGATCTGGAGAGGCTTCAGAGGGGAGGGCTGGTGGGATAAGCTGCCTCCAGGTGCTGGAAACAGCCACACTTGAAAAATCCTGCTGCCAGGGGTATGGCTCTGTCTGCCTTGTTACACATCTGCAGCCAAAGAGAAGAAGGGTAGTCCTTCCAGCCCAGAACAGCCACTATTTAATGAACTAAATTCATGGGGATGTGCTAGGAAGTTGTTGCTAGGGAAATGAGCTGCTAACTTGAGAGTATTTTAAATAAAGGCAATGAAGTGGAAGTCTGTATGCATTAAAACTGAGGAAAAAAAAAAAAACACCAAACCAACCAAACAGTATTTGTATTTGCAGAGTAAAATCCTGGTCCCAAACAAACAAGCATCAAAACTCTGGTTGTTTCTGGGATGGGTTTCTGCCCTCTGGCAGGTCAGATTGCTAGAACAGGTGGAGCTGTTCCCTTCAGCTTCCAGCATCCCTCAGAAAAGGAGGCTGTCCATTCTCACAGGGCCACACAGCTGTGGTAGAGCTGGGAAGGGTGTCAGAGCTGGTCCTCAAATGACATCAACACCCAGCACAGCAACCCAGCCTGATGCCCAGCCATGGGGACACCTGCAATTGCCTTTAGTTACGTTTCAAGAATTATCATTACCATTTCCTAATTACTCATCCCCAGTCGTATTTATCCCTACAGATTCTTTGGGATATGGAACTCATGGTCCTAGAAATGAGCACATGTTCGTTTCAGAGGCAGCCACATCCCTGCTGAATCCACAGCAACAACACAGCAGGAAGAGCTCACTAGCCAGGTGCTGTACCAAGGCTTGGTGGTGTGCTCCTCCAGTGCTGCTACAAGGTCAGGGAAAAACCATGCTGTGCACATCAGGCTTGTTCTGTCAATGCTAGGGAAGTTTTCCATGTCACATCCATGTGGAAAATAAGGTTTACACGAGTAGGTTGAAAGGAAATCCTGCCTTACCTCAGCCTGGAGAAAAACGTTCCCCTGTGTTACGGCGCCTACAATTCCTTTTCTTCCCTTCTCTTTGGTCAGGTTTCTTGGGGCAGCAGCAGCATCCAGTTTTCAGAGTCTGTCTCTCCTCCTCACCCAGGTTGGTACAAAGCCCATCCACACGGTTCCTTCCCACCCCCTTCCAAATTTTTCCCACAGCCCAGAGCCTTTTCCAGCCTTTGGTTGAGGCAGGCACTGCCAGATAACCGGCAACGCGGCCAATCAGCACCTGAAAGGAGCCCGTGAAATGCAGATGAGGATGCCGTGGGGCCAGCAGGGAACACATTACCCAGTTCAGGAGCACGCTCACACGCTCTCATTTGTGCCGTTTATTTCCCCCCCCAGCAAGAAGCGAGATCCCCTTCAGGAAGGGATGCTCATCCCCCAGGGAATAACGCTGCTGGCATCACCTCCTGCAGGCTCCGGGTCCAGTGGGAGCCAGAGAGTCAGATTGCCCTGGAGCACTTTGCTGAGCTCCAGCAGAGTTGGCTGTTCTCCCTCTCCTGGCAGCATCCGTAGGAATGAGAAGAGTGTCAGGTTTTCAGCAACACAGGTTCTTCCTCCTGTATGTGAATATCCAAGGAAAGGGGTGGGGGGAATAGCACTTTGGGCTTACAGATCCTTCAATTATTCTGCAGCCAAAGCAGAGAGACCCAAAAGGTTGGGCAGGTGTGAATATATACATTGTATGGACAAGGAAATGATCAAACCATCAATATTTGGGAATCAATTTGCTTATGTTAATACAGAAATGTGAGACATACCAAAGCTTTTCCAGGCTGGAAAGTCTCCATCTGTTTATGTATTTTGGGTGCTTGTCACTTCCTCCCCACATCCAGCTAAACACTGCCACCTCCAACCTGCAGTTGTGACTGAGTGGCTCTCCACCCACAGGCAGTAGTTCCATTCCTCCAGAGCTGTGCCCCTCCATGCAGACAGGGCTTTGATTTTAACTTTAATTAACACAGATTAATACTGAAAAGTCAGATATGATGAGAGCTTTCACAGCCTCAGCCAGCACGTTGCTGCACAGTGAGCCTGGCCCCACAGCTTTCTAGGAACTTGCATTTTTGCCAGTAATGCCCCATTAGCACTGACTTGCTCCATTTTTTTTCTACTCAGAAGTTGGTCTCCTGGCTGGCTGTTTGGAGAATAAAAGAGCAAATTATTCTTCTCTTATCCCCTTCTTCCTGCAGATGTAGCCACCCTGCATCTGGAGGCTGGGTGAGGCAAAGGCACCAGCCATCTGCCAAGCTGGGAAGCATAAATCAGTGCATGGCAAGCTCCTAGGTCTGTAAACAGTTGGTATTTCAAGGGAGGCCAAAGGGTCAAGAGTCTGAGGGAGTTTCCAGCTGGATCTGTGTTCAAAATGTCTGGAGCCAGAAGAGTTTCCAGCAGTCTTTGAAGAGCTTTGGAGCTGTCCAAGGGGACTGAAGTTCCCAAGTTATTTACACGCTTTTGAGCATCTTCTTCCTGGTGTCTGCTTCCCTGAAAATTCCTCCTGAACTCGAAGGACCTTTTTCCTTGTGTTAATCCATAGGGCTCCTGAACTATGAGGGTACTGAAACCTGTTCTGAGGCAGCACCTGCCCTTTGTGAAGGCAGATGCTGAATAATCTGCTCTACCTTCTCTCCTAGCACCTTTTGATGCAGAACCCATCTCTTCTGTCCCCAACTACTGTCCATCATGGCAGTTTTCAAATTGCCTCTCCTGTGAAGAAAGCCCTGGCTACCTGGAGCAGCTGGTAGACTCCTGTCTTCAGCCAGATGCACCCTTAGATCCAGCCTTCAGCACCTTCCAGACATCCTCACACTACACCTCAGATGCATTCCAGCCAGTCCCACTCTGCTTTAACCAGGGCCTGGTAAGATTTGTGTCCCAGGGGAGCAGCCACAGGTGGACTCAGAGGAAAGATGGGGAAGGGAGTCACATCCTGGGGCAGAAGAGCAGCAAGCTGATTTGGGAATGTGGCTGCTTGTAGGGGCATGGGGTACAGCCACAGCAATGCAATGCAGGCTGCTGGTGTGGACTTCTGCATGGTTTTCCCTTTGGGAGCAGAGGAGGGGGAGGCCCAGCCAACCCTAGAGAGAGGCTGCAGAATAGGGAATGGCCCTTCTCCAGGTCCTGGAGATATTCTGCAAAGAACAGCCCAGCCTTCTAACTCACAGAGAGGCTCCCTATGAACTCTGATGTCACAGGAACTGCCTCTTGGGTTTAGGCCTCCGAGGATAACCCTGGGTAGCCAGACCCTTCTGAGAAAGGCAACGGGATGGCAATTCTGAGTGCTGTCCACATGTCCCCAGATGACACCCTGAAATGTCCCCTGTCTGTTTTTTCCTCCCTCTCACACTCCAGGCTGCCAGCTCCCCCCAGCTCAGCTGACCTCTCCAGCCCACTGAACCACAGCTGCTCTCCTCCTCAGCTGTCTCCTTTCACCCCGCTGACCCACAGCCCTCCCTCTGCCCTGGACACCAAGACCTATGGCTGCCCTGGGGAGGAGTGGTCCTGCCATGCCCCCTCCTCTTATCCCCCCCCTGCCTGCTGCTGCACAGCCTGTGGCTCCCAGCATGGGGACAACAGGGTCCCCCAGTACTTCCCCTGCCCCAGCACGGACTGCATGGACTACCTATCACCCATGGCCATGGCTGAGGACTTCTTCAGAAGGGATAGGAACTGTGACATCTGCTACAGCTAATGAGGACTGTGGTTTTACACATCCACTGTATCCAAATCAGATTAATTGCCCATGAACTATGCAAAGTTGTGCTGCCTAAAGAGTCCAGTTTGTTCTTCACTACTCACACATTTTCTACTCAACAATGTCACTACATTAATCCTCCTGTCTTTTATGGGCAGGGGTGATTTGTTCTTCTCGTGGTGGGTTTGGGGTTTGTTTTTTCCTGGGTTTGTTGTTTTTTTAAAGAAATCCTAAGCTGCTTCACCAAACACGTGTCATTAAACCAGCTCTTTTTGATACAAATAAATAATTTGATATGCACGCTGAAGCCTGTTCATTCCTCACATGCCAAAAGTCAGTGCTTTCCTCTTCTGCTCATGATCCAGGCCCTGTTCTCACAAAGGTGATGGGGAGAGATGCTCAGCAACCTGCTCAGCAGCATGGAAGGTCTCACCTTTTTCAGCAGATCAAAAACCTCTGTGTACCTCAGCACCCAGCACACTGTGCAGAGAGAAACCTCTGCACCACCCTGCTCTGAGCTCTGCAGCTCCTGAGCTGCTGCCCAGGCTGCCCTGCTGATGTTCTCCAGCAGTTCTTGCAGGAAAGGAAAACTGCTGTTTTCCAGGCAAGCTCAGGGCTTATAGTCCAAGGATCCTGTGCCAGAAAGGCCCCTCCAGGCCTGCAGGGGTTGAATCCAGTGCCAAACTTCTTTGGCTGCTGCTCAACACCAGCTGCCTGTGAAGGCAGTTGCAGTGAGAGGCTGGTGGAGCCTGGCAGCCCTTTGTGCAGTTTGGTCTGCTGATAATCAGGTTTTCTGTCCCTTTCAACACCTGACCAGGAGCTAAGTTATTATCCTCCCCCCTTTTTTTTTGTTTTAAATAAGTAGATAATGGGAAAGGTATCATACCTGAGGATTCCCTGTTTCTTGCATAAACCCAGACTCTCTGAGACTCTCTCTCACCTCCTTGCAATAGCCCCCAGGGAGGCAGACTGCCAGTTTCTCAGCTGAGCACCCAGGCTGGAAAGGAAGAAGCATCCCTCCAAATGAAATCCAACACAAATGAGGAAAAAAAAAACACCCTACTGACATCTGTGAAGACTAATAGATAATTTCATCAGCTTTATGCTCACCTTCTCCTCCAGGCATTTCCACAGTGAACTGAAGAGCTTTCCTCTCCCCAGAGCTCAAATTATCCATGTGGAACAGACACACACCTCTGGCTGGCAAATGCAGAGGTTTATCATTCAATCAAGGAATGGTGAAGGTTGGAAGGGACCTTAAAGATCATCAGGTTCCAACCCCCCTGCCCTGAGCAGGGACACCTCCCACTAGACCAGGCTGCAGGAGACTTTTTCCTTCGCTCTACCAAAAAAATAACCAATATTTCCTCACCCTGTGAAATCTAGGAAGAACTAAGAGAAACTTTTTTTTTTTTTAAATGAGACTTTAAAAAATATTTCTATAGTGCCAGTTATTTCAACCTTCTATCCACACCTCCATTACAAAACAGAGCTGTTACCTCCCATGCAGGTACCCTCCAGGGTTCTCTTCACTTTAAGTTGTCTATGAGATAAAAATGGCATTTTTTTTTCCACGTCCAGTCCAGCTCCCTGGACAGAACATTTAATTTCTGCCCTGCTAGACAAGGAGATAACACAAAGATAACTGTCCCTTTCCAACACCCAGCTCTTTCACCTTAGGTAAGTTAGCAGCTTTGTGTTCCAAGACTTGCTTTAAAATACTTTGACAACTTTAAATAACATCTTCCCCTCTCCCCTGCTGTAGCCTGATTAATCTCAGAGCTGGGAAGGATTTGACAGCTGTATCTTTGCTGCAGTTCCAGGTGTGATTATCCTTGGGCAGGGACACCCTATTAGGTGTCATTTTAGTGGTGCTGGCAGGTGCTTCAGCCCCTGAGTCTCAGATCCTTGTCTCAGGACCCTGGAGGGTTACCCTTCTCCTGCCCCAGCCTGCTCCACAGCTGGCTCAGTGCTGGCTGCTCCTGTTTCTTGAGGAGTGGGCACACCTTTAAGCCCCATGTCAAAGCCCCTTCTCAGCACCACGAAAGAGCCATGAGGAGGCTGAGGCAAGATAGTTGAGGCTTCCAGTGGAAATGGGGTGACCACATCCTCCCCATGGGTTGGCAGCTGAGATGGGGTGTTCTCAAAGGAAGGAGCATGTGAAAATGCTGTGTAAGCAGCCAAGGAGAGCACTCATATTAACCAGATTAACCTCACACAGAATCACAGAATCACCAAAGACCTTTAAGACCATCAAGTCCAGCCTATGACCAACACCACCACACCATCTAGACCATGGCACTAAGTGCCACATCCAGCCTTGCCTTGAACACATCCAGGGATGGTGCCTCCACCACTTCCCTGGGAAGTCTATTCCAATGTCTAATCACCCTCTCCATGAGGAAGTGCTTCCTAATATCCAACCTAAACCTCCCTTGGAGCAGCTTCAGGCTGTGCCCTCTTGTCCTGTCACTGGTTGCCTGGAAAAAGAGCCCAGCCCCCACCTGACTACAACCTCTCTTCAGGTAGTTGAAGAGAGTGATGAGGTCCCCCCTGAGCCTCCTCTTCTCCAGGCTAAACAACCCCAGCACCCTCAGCCTCTCCCTATAAGACTTTCCCTCTAGTAACCTCCTGGTAACCTCCTAGTAACACCTCCTACAGCAAGGTCAATGGTATCCCAACCTACACAGCAGTGCCAGCAGGGAAGTGTAACAGTCCCACAACGTTTCTCTCACCTCCACACCAGGCAGGTCCCTGAATCTACCACGTTCTCAGCAGCTGGCAGGTTTATCAGTGCATTGGGGCACAGATCTGTACAGCATCTCTGGAGAGGGGAGGAGAGGGGAGAGGAGAGATGTGCTCAGCATGGGATCTACACCTGCTGTTCAGCTCAGAGCATGAGCACTGCACAAACCACCCAATTCTCAATCCAATTCTCATTCCTGCTCCTTGGATGTGGCCAGTCCCAGGCAAAACAAGCCCCTCTCCCATGGGGGAAGCTGCCTCTGGAAGGGCTGGGCTGGTCTCACCATGGAGCTTCCACACTTCCAGGTGGGTGAGTCCTGAGCTGGGTGCACACTCTGTGTGTTCTTAAAGACAACAGATTCTAACAGCTCTTGGCCTCGTGCTGCATGACACCAGCTGCTCTGTTGGGACAAGGATATTTCCAGCAAAATGTTTCTTTGCACTGGTTTCCCTGGACTCAAACAGCTTCTGTTTAGTAAGCAGCACTGTCCTCCATCCCTTGCAGCCTCTTCCTATTCCTTCTCTGCTCTTTCTCTGGTTATTTTGCAATCCCCCCTGCCAGGGACTGCAAACATGTTTGGGACACCCTTCCCCAACCCCACGTCAATAGCTCCAGGTGACACATGCAAGTAAAAGCTTGTTGGCTGTTGACACAATGGTATCTTGTTGACACAAGAAATGAAGAAAAAAAACCCCAAAAAACAGCAGAGGAGAACTATTCAAAGGTTGGTTGAGCATTTTCTGGCTATGACATTTTCCTCTCCCTGCCCCCCCTTAAAAAAAAAAAAAATAAAAGGAAAAAGAAAAAGGAGGAGGTAAAGGAAAGCAGCTTGGGTCATGTCTCCAACAGAGCTGGCACAGCACCACTGAAATGCTGGCATGTCACCAGTCTCTGCCAGGTGAAGCTCTGCCAGCCCAAATCAACACGTGGTTGGCACAAAAGTGAGGATCACCCCCTTTCTTCCAAAAGCCATGGATAACTCCAGAAGCAACCCGCAGCCAGGGAGAAAAGAAAAGGTTCTTATTTTCAGGTTCCTAACCAGTTGCACTGAGTATTTGATCAAAAAGCTTCCCTTGCCAACCGATTGGCAGCTTTTCTTTGGTGCCACTTCAGAATGTTTGTTTGGTGATAACAAGTCTTTGTTATTTGCAGCTTATCCAAAGCCACAGGTAGGAAGAGATAAACTGCAAATAAAGGGGTATCACACACAGCCAGCACTGCTAAGGTTATAAAAGATACATTTCCCCTGAAACAGCCATAAAAAAAAATTGATGGGTTAACCGTGAACTCAGATATTGCTCAAATCAATTAAATTCACCCCAGCACAGAGGACTTAACACTCAGGCCACCTGTGAGCCTTAAAAGGGAATTTTCTTGACACACAGGCCAGGAATGGGCTGGCTGGACAGGAAAAGGTGCTTTACAAGCCAGGGGAAGCAGCAGCCTCCAACTGTCTCCTGGACCCAGTCCAAAGGAATATGAACAGCCTGTTGCTTGTGGCTGGCTCCAGAGCAGGATGAGCCCTGCAGGGAGAAGGAATCCTTCCTGGACCCATCTTGGGATCTTCCCTCTGCAAACCTCACCCTGTCAGCCTGGAGTGACACAGGCTGCCAGGGTGATGCTTTGAATGAAGCCACATCCATCCCTTCCCAGGCAGGTATTTTCCATGATATCCTGGGGATGTTGGCAGGTCCCTGAAGCTCTTGCTCTGCACCCAACCACCCAACAACAGGCAGGTGAAGCAACAAAGAGAGAAGCCACTCGGGAAAACAACTCCTGTGCTTGTTTTTTTTTTTCCACGTGCTGCAAAAGGACTTTTTGTCATCTCACAGACATCTCTGGAGGGCCAAAAGCTCTTCACATGTTCCCTAGTGCATCCCATGCCACGTGCTGATCACAGTTTTGCACTTTTCTTGCTAGCAAGTCCAAGGAATGGGTATTTTATTGAACGTTTTGTCTTGGCACACAGTCCTAACTCACCAATGCAGTTACCACTCCATCCAAGGCTTGTTAGAACATCCCTTCAAAGTAAGAAAGCACATGCTTTTGCTGGCCTATGCCCAGATACATGCAAATTTATGCAAACCCATGCAAATACATGTCTGCTTTTTTTTTTTTTTCCCTTTTTTTGGTGTCAGTGGATGTTGGCAGGTTTGTAGATATGATGTAGTGAGAAGCAAGAGCAAAACAGCAGAGAGGAGGGCTGAGAAAGCTGAGACCTCTGCATTTCTTAAGAACATTTGTTCAAGCCTGCTGAACAGTAGTTTAAACAGTTTGGCTCTGCAAGACTGAGGGGACTGCTTCAGAAAACCCCCTCCTGTTGAGTCAGCCAGCGGGTGATCGAGGAAGTTAGTGCAGTGATTTCAGATCTCTGCCCTTCATCTTATTGCTCAGCCCTGCCTGACAGAAAAAATAACTTGTGCAACATTGAGAAATCAGCAACCTGCAATTCAGAGTGTGTGCTGGAGGTGGGATGCCCTCTGTGAAAGGGTCATCCAGACAGGGCTCTCCCTCATCCACCTCCAACCCTCTCGACCCAGCAGAGACACTGAGGCCAGTTGATTGCACAGCAATTCACCAATCATTTCACAGAAAGAAGAAGAACAATCTATTAAACACCCCCTTGGGTAAGAACAGGAATAGGAGACACTTACCACATTGCACCAGGACCCTGCTCTGTACAGGCCCACATGGCTCACAGGTTTTCTGCCCTGTCCTTGCCTAAAAGCTGGTGCAGACCTGAAGGAAGCCTCTGTCTCCTCCCCAGGCATTAGCTCAGGTGAGGGTTCAGCTCCTCATTCTGAGGTGCTTCCAGAGCTATATTTTGCCATCAGAGCTGGAGACTTGGATTGGATTGGAGGTCTCAAAGAGGAATCCCTTCCCTGGGAAGCACGTGGGAGCCACACAGACTTGCTCTGCTGAGAACCTGCCCCAGGGACTTGCTCTTACAAGCATCTCTTTCCTTCTCTTGAGTCTTGAGACCGTGGCAATGGAGAGCTCCTCCAGCTTTCTTCCACCAAGAAATGGGGTAGCAGCAGCTTGCAGGAACCCTCGTCTGGGGCTCTGGAGTTCAGATGTCCCTTCACTCAGGTGAAATACAGCCATGGATGACTCCTCAGTCTGACTTGACATCTTCTTCCACCCAGTCTTTGCCCTCCCCTCAGGTTCCTGCATTCCCAGGCTAGCAGGAACAGTGGAGGCAACTGCACATCACAAAGGCTTCAGCTGTACCTAACAAGAGGCACAGTTCAAGCATGTCTTGGAGCAGTATTTCTCAACCTTTGGCATCCGAACAACCATCTTGTGTTCTGTCACCACCATGGGTTCCAGTTGCCACCAAATCAAAGGCTGGCTGTACTTCCAACGTTGGCTTATTTAAGTAACAGCCAATTGCATTGCTTGCCTCCTTGCTTGCAAGCAATGGTTGAGGTTTATTACTATTTGTTAACAAAATAAAAGCTTTCAGCCATTTGAAACGGTTGTTATTTACGTGTTGCATGTGAAGATCATCACCTTACGTGTTACTTGTGGCCCACAGGTTGAGAAACACTGTCATCCCACCTGGTCTAAAGACTCTGGGAGCAGGGATGTGTTGGTTAGACACCCTCAAGTCTTTCTAAGAGGCCTTGTGCAACTAGCAAGCTGAAGTTGAAGCCATTCCAGAAATTGCAGGCAGCCTAGGATCTGGCACTCTGGTGGCAGGAAACGAAGGCAGAGGCAACTTTCCCTTTCCTCAGCAAGTGCCTGACCTGCCAAAAAATGTCCAAGTTCATAAGGTACCATCTGAGACTCTGTAAACACCCCAGTACTTACAGACACTGACATACATCTAACTAAATGCACATATAAACGTATCAGAGACTACAGTGAGCTCCATTTCATACTTGTGGGCCCAGTTCTGGGCTCCCCAGTTCCAGGAGGACAAGGAGCTACTGGGGAGAGTCCAGCACAGGGCACTGAGATGCTGAAGGGACTGGAGCAGCTGCCTGTGAGGAAAGGCTGGGAGAGCTGGGGCTGTTCAGCCTGGAGACAAGGAGGCTGAGGGGGGATCTCATCAGTGCTGATCAATATCTACAGGGGGTGGCAGGAGGATGGGGCCAGACCCTTCCCAGTGGTGTCCAGTGACAGGACAAGGGGCAATGGGCACAAACTGGTGCACAGGAGGGTTGACCTGAATATGAGAAAACACTTGTTGACTCTGAGGGTAACAGAGCACTGGGACAGGCTGCCCAGGGAGGCTGTGGAGTCTCCATCCCTGGAGACATTCCAAACCTGGAGGTGTTCCTGTGGGATCTGCTCTAGGGGATCCTGCTCTGGCAGGGGGGTTGGACTAGATGATCTCCAGGGGTCCCTTCCAACCCCCACCACTCTGTGATTCCGTGAAACTCCTTCATCCCTTGAGATCTGCTGCCATTGTGAAAGAACTACACGTTGATACCTCCCCAGATCTATCTGCAGTACCCACCCATTCCTGCTTCGTGCTCCTTGATTACAGACTGACACGGGTGGGGAACCCCCAAGCCTACCCCACTGCAACCTCAGCCCCACCTCCCAACTTGTCCTCCCTGTTCCCCTGGTGAGGACAGACAGCTGTGGTGTGCACAGCTGTGTCAGGAAGCAGCAGCAGTGCAGATCCTGTACCTGATCCCCAGCTTTTCCAGAAGGAGCCATGTGGATGGGCTGGTCGTTGTCCAAGTTTCGGATGCTTGGGTCTGCCCCGTGCTCAAGGAGCAACTGGACAATTTCTTTCTGGTTCTTGTCACAAGGCAATGCAGCTGCCATGTGCAAAGCTGTGTTGCCATGTGCCTGGTGCAGAGGGAGAAAAAGAAATAGAAGATTAAAAAAAGATAAATCTTCTGGTAAGTTGTGCCAGCTACTCAGAATTGTCCTAGAAATGGAGACTTGTGAAATGGGAGCTGAAGAAGCCTCATGTTACCAGGAGATGAGGGAATATCCTTGCTCTGTTTCTCCCATGTATGGCTGCTCGTGCAGGAGAGCTGTGGATTTAGATGGTTCTTCTTGGCAGAGCACTGCAAACTGGGGGGGCTTTGATGCTTTGGGCAAAGGTAACAAGGAGTCCTGTATCAGCAACATCCCTCATCATTCTGCAACCCCCTGCTAAGCTGCACCCTCAGGAAGCACAGAGCTGAGGAGTTATTTGGAAAAGAGAAGCATCAAAGCCATGTAACAGGCATCCAGAAGAAACAATAGGAACTATTTCACTGGAAAACATGGAAATCAGCCTGAGGGACACAGCTATACAAGGATCAACAGTGGCAGGCCCACTTGGGCTCCTTCTCAAGTGCAGGAAAGCTGCAGGGAGACCTGAACATGAGGGAAAGCCAGAGCCAACCGTGTACAGGTCACACCTGAGGCTCAGACTAATCTCTTTTGGATATCAGGAGGACTGTGTGAGTCACCAAACTCACAGCATTAAAAAAAGGTGCTCTGAAAGGTACCAAGCTGTCCCAGTGGTCCAGCAGCCCGTGACCTTGTGCACCAAGAACCAAACAGGGCTGCAGGTGGCCTGGCTCTGTTGCAGACAAAATCAGTCATGCCAGGCTCCAAAGCTTCTCCTGGTTCCTTCCCAGAGCACTGAAGGTTGTGCTTGGCTTTGTTTTCATGGCGCTGGCATTAAGCAGAGTCCTGAGGCCAAGGCCCTCCTTCAGCATCCTTTGGCTCCTGCTTTTCCAGCACCAGGATTTGCACAGGAACCACAGACAAAACGTGTTGTGAGGCCACGGGGGGGGCGCGGGATGGAACGGGCTGCAATTTGTTGCAGAAAAGCTCTGAAAAGCTCTGCCATCACCAGACCGTGTAGAAATCTGTGCCCCTGCCTAGTCAGGTATGACTGGTAACGGTTTTAAGTGAGAAAAATCTACAAAGCAAGTGCACAAGGCAAGGTATTTTTAGTGTGCACCAAGTCTCATTTAGGCAGCTGTGGATTTTTTTCTCTCTGAAACAATCATGTATTTATCAAGAACTCAGAAGGGCTGGACACAAATGGCAACGTGTATTGCTATTCCAGTTGTTACAAGGAATGCATGTGATTAATACATATTAATACATATGATTTTCCAGGTCCTGTTTAGCACTGAGTCATAATGGACATTGAAGCACAAGAAACCAGCAACATCTTCACAGCTTTTCTCAGACAAGGCATTTTTTACACGCCCTGAACAAGCAGATCCTTGTCAGTTTTATTATCCCACAGAGTCAAGGGATAGTTACAAGCTCTTTACAAGACTTCTCGTTAAAACGGAAACATCTGCATTTCTTTGCTGCATCTTTATGGCAGGAGCCACTTGATAACTTCCAAGTCCAGGCACAGGGCTAAGAAAGCAGGACAAGCTGGCAATGCCTGGTGGTGAAGCCTCCCCCTGGCTTTCATAGGGCTTAAGCAAGACAATGGTCCAGAGCACCAATATGTGGGCTCTAGGAATCCTTCAGGTGAAAAACACCTCAAAGGCCTTTTCCCATTGTGAAATCCACAAGGAAATGGATCTGGAATGAGACAACCACCACCAGGAGTGGGTGAGCCAGGGAAGCCAAAACATGGACTCCAGCATCCCTGTTTTCTTGTCTTCTTCAGACTTGGAAGAGCTGAAAAGCAGGGATGGGCGTCCAACAACCTTGCAATCATATTTCTCACTGTCCCAGACAGCTCATGAACAAGACTGAGGACTCCAAGAGATCCTATCACAGGAGGAAGCTCTCACAGGACTGTGATCAAGAGACAAGAGCAGACAAGCTAGCACCTGCCTAGTGAGTCTGAGAAGATACAGAAGGAATGCAGTGAAAAGGCAGCATAAGGCCCTTCACTGCTCAGAAAGACAGAAACTCAGTGTCATTACCCACAAAGCAAAACATGTTTCCTCCAGCCCAACGTAAATCTGTAGGGTAAAAAAATAAATGTCAAGCTGCCCAGTGTCTGCTGCCCAGGTGAGCAACTGAGTTGAGAAAACATTCAGCTCCTTTCTGACCAACACAAGCACCTGGATGCTCTGGGGAACACCAGCAAGGCTGAGAGACTGAAGCTGTTGAAATGAAAAGCTATGTATTGATGCTCCCAAAACAGCCCCAGCCTGTCCTTTCCTGCTTCTGCAGAGGCACCCAAAATCACCCAGTTAGTCCTGCTGGGAGGGGGCAGCTGGTCAAGAGGCAGAGCTCTGGCTGATGGTGCAGAGTGATGCCTCAGCTGAGGCACAGGAATGTCAGGATTTTTGCTTAGGAGGATGGGTGAAGCTGATACATCTGCAAGATAGTGTCACAGGTTGGTATCTGCTCAGGGGTGAAGTATGGGGCAGGGAGGGGATGGGTGACACAACAGCAGCACTGGGAAGGTTTCTAGCTTGCTTTGTACAGCCCAGGAATGGCTGTGCACTGAGGAACCAACATCAGCAAACCCTCAGCTCAGTCAGCAGGGCTGTACAGAGTGCCTGAAGCAGGGTCTCTAGCCCCCCAGAGTGTGGTCCACCTGTCCCAGTGCCCAGGCTCCTGCATGCCCAGCAAGGATGCTGCCTTTCTTCAAAGAGATGCTGCCCCTGCTCCACCTGCCTGGCAGTGCCAGCCACCCCTTCACTGCCTGCAGCACAGCTCAGTCTGCTGGCACTGCCCCTGGCAGCTCTGAGGGCTTGTGGGCCCCGGGGCTATTTTTATTTTCAGACTTGCAGGCAGCCACCCCAATAACCAGTTTGTGCCCAGGCACAGAGCCAGAACGCTCACAAATAACCTTTCAGGCAGGGAGAGTTACCATCTCCCCTAAAGGAAATAGAAGCTTCGTGCTTCCCATGGGTGGCACTTTTGGCAGGAGGGATTACTTGATACATGGCTGCCCCAAACGACCAGAATTTAGTGTAACATTGCTGCCAACAGCAAACCACTGCATCACTGCAGAGCTCTTTTCTCAGCCTTCAGCCTACTCTAATAAAGTTCCTGCTCCTCCTCCAGGAACTGCTTCCCAAGTCCTTCCTCTCCCCTGGTTTTCTCCCTCTCTCATTCTGCCAGCTCCTGCCTGCTGGGGGAAGGGCTTTACCTTTCATGGCACAGCTCAAGCCAGACACTGCTTTCCAGGTGAAGTGTCTTTTGACTGGAAAATGCAGCTTCAGGTTTAAAAAAAACACCATAAAAGTTCAGATACGCAAACTGCTGCTTTTTTCCTCCAGAAGGAAAAACCAACACAACAAACAACTTGTGTGTGGGAAGCGAGTAACTGGTTTCTGCAGGACCCCACAGCTCTCCTGATGGCTCTGTCTTGCTGCAGCCTCCCACCACAGCACAGCTCTCCTGCTTCTCTCAGTAGGTCCTCTGCCTGTGGGTGTGCACACAAATCCTGTCCACTCATGGCCCGACTCACCTTGTTGTTGACAAAGTCCTTGGACTTGAAAGCGTTCAGCTCCAAGAAGTATCTGAGCAGGGAGATGTTCCCATCCTGGACTGTGTAATGAAGAACTGTTTTGTTGCTTTTCACATCCTGTTTAAAAAGAGAAAAATAACAAACAAACAGAACAACCTGAAAATATTGTCTAAAACCACTGGAGAAAAGTCCAGGCAGCTCGTGTGGAGCACCCCCTGCCCTTCGGTGCCCCTCTCACTGCCCAGTGTTTGCTTCAGCCTGCAAGTAATTCCCAAAGGCAGCAACTAACTCTGCAGCCTTGGAAGGGGAACAGGCTTTGTCCTTCTCTCAGCAGTTCATCCCTTCTCCATTCTCCAGTCTGAGCAGAGCACAAGCACCAGGCAGGGCAGGGTCCCCCTGCTGTGGATAACTGAGCCCTTACCCGGCTGTAGATGGAGGCTCCTGTCTGCACCAGGAGGTGGATGCAGAACTCCAGCTCTTTGCTCTGGTGCTGAAGAGTTTTCTGCTGCTCCTCTGTCAGCACCTGGCAGTCCTGCTCCCGGAGCAGGGAGTTGTGGGCCAGAACAGCACAGTGCAGGGGGGTATGGCCTGCAAAACCAAGCAGGGGAGGAGGGTGACAAAGAAGAAGGTCCCAAGAAAGAGGTGGATGCACAGAGAGGAAGCGAGGGCCGGCGGCGAGAGCGTGTGTCTCTGCACAGGTTATTAAGGCACAAGCCCCTCTCTGGCTCAAAGATATTGGCTGTACAGACACTTTTGGGGCACTCCAGCACGTGCTCAGTTCCAAATGTGCATCGAATCACCAGTGAATTGTCAGCACCATTAAATTCTGGGGCACTTGAGTGTGCAACAACGATGCCCCAACAACGCTCCCTGCTGAGGGCCCTCGGGCCTCCCCAGCTCCCCACCAGAGAGCAACCAGCATCAGTCAGTGAAACAGCCAAGAGCTTTTCATTTTTTTTTTTAATACCACTGTAAAATATTTGCACTGAGGGTTTTACCTTCAAAATCCTTCATTTCTAAATCAAGAGGGAAACCCAGTGACAGTATAACCTAGAAGCAACAGAGAAATGGAAGATTTTAGAATACTGTCCAAGCCAAAATCCGTCAAAAGTAACAAAATTCAAGACCAACCAAAACCACAATCAGATAATTATCATTTAACTACAGATTAAGCCCTTATTTGACACTAGATTTCAGTGATGTGAATCTATTTCCTAACAGGGACATTCAGGGTTACTCAAGAAGGCCCTATTCCCTAGTTCCCTAAACACCACCTAAGTACAGAATATTAGGTTCTCAGTTCAGAACAGTAAAATGAAGTCAATTCCCCACCTCAAGTGTGCCAGCCTCCTCACGTCCACCCTGGATTAAGCAAAGGCACCAATAACACCAATTCATATTTATTCTGAGTTACTCTTTGTGAGGATAAATGAAAATCTCTCCTTGACATGTGCAGCCAAACTTTATTACCTAAAAGTTTGCTGACAGTGGAATCTCCAGGCTGGATTTATCTACTTTTTCTTCTCAATGTGTAGCAGTGTGACAGGTTAAAACCCCAGCTTGTTGCAAGGGCTGCAAACAGTGAGGATGCAGAGCCTGTAAATGTCATGAAATCGTAGAATCATGGAATGGTTTGGGTTGGAAGGGACCTTCAAGACCATCTAGATCCAACCCCCCTGCATGGGCAGGGACACCTCCCACTAGACCAGGTTGCTCAGAGATCCAACCTGCCCTTCAACACTTCCAGGGATGGGGCTTCCACAGCTTCCCTGGGCAACCTGGGCCAGTGTCTCACCACCCTCAACAGTGGTCAGGAGATGAGCATTGCTTGCATTGAGCAGAGAGTAAAAATCTTAAAACTTTTAAGAAGAGGAAAGACTCAACGGGATGCAGCCAAGCAGCTCCTTGTCTGTATTATTACAGATAATGGGGTTTTGTTTCGTTTTGTGTTGTTTGTTTTCTCTTGATTGAATAAAACAAGTTGTTCACATCACAGCATCCTGGCTGGGAAGTTTTGCAGTGCAGTGTCTCATCCAGGACCTTGTCAAGTTAGACAAGGCACAGGACACAACCCCTCTGCTGAAAGATTATCCAGAGCAGTTGGGGTTTGTGCTCTCTTTTCATAACAGTAATAGAATATGTACAGATCAAATATTGACTAGTAGCTCTGAGCTGCCTGATGAGTAGAGATTAGATGTTTAATCCATGAGAAAATAACAATTAAAAGAAATAAACAAACAAACTGTAAGCATTTCCTGGCTTTGCACGGAGAAGCCAGCCTGTGTGCACGTTCCCCTTTTATGTCAGGGGATAAAAAGCCTAAACAACAACAACAAAAAATCCAAAAGAAAACACAAAAGCACCACGAGGCCCTCTGGGAGGCTTTGTTGGAATTATCTGGATGTAAACCACTTTCCCCTGCTGAATGAAACACCTGTTTTCCAAAGAACTCCCCATGTTACACATTAACTGCCTGCTCATGACTTCATGCAGGGCGTGTGCCAGGCAGAGCTAACGAACCCTGGGGTGGGCTGCCAGCATGCCAGGCACCCTCTGGCACTTCCACTGGCACATCCCTCATCCTCAGAGGACTCTGGATCCTGCCCTCAGGTTAACTCAGCAGCAGCCACACTGCTGCCATGAGACTCTGACTTGGAGCTGCCCACACTCAGCCCTGACATGAATCAAGGCAGGCGTGTTTTATTCATTCCATTTTATGTCAAATAGCTACATGTTTAAGAGACACATTCCAGGCTGCTTATCTGTGCCATGGAATCCCTTAAAAAAATCCCCACGGTGCCTCTTCTGACTTGCTAATTGGCTCTTCAGGGCTGTTAGAGTCAGGCTGGCACACAACTTGGACGTAGACCCTGTCCACAGGAAGATCTGGGAGGATCTGGTCACAGGAGTCATGAAAGCTCCAGTTGATTCTGGCCATACAGGAGTGTCTAGTTCCTCTTACTCCCCAGAAAATCATCTCAATGGATCTTGGTTTTGCATAAAATCTGAAAAATGTGTCTCACTGGGAAGGCTGTGCTGGCTCTGCCTGCAGGGTCACCTCTGCTCTCTCCTCAGCTGCCTTGAGCCTGGACACAATTCGTTGCTCCCATCTGGATGACACTGACCTCAGGGAGGGGGTTTCAACTGGTATTTTTGCTCCCCCCCCCTCACACCCACAGCTGCCTGCAGCCTCTGGGGAATCCATACAACACCAGAGGCTGCAGCCAGAGGCAGCCCACTCTGCCTGGCCTGCCAGCAGCAGTTAGAATTATGATCTGCAGAAAGAATCTATCCCCCCCATATGTATTAAAACCATTTCCTCTGTAACAGGAGGCTGATGTTAGCTGCAAGCACAGCCTTAAAACAAGAATAGTCTGGGAAAGCTACTCCTCACACCACAGAAAAGGAGACTCTAGTCAGTCCTCATTGTTTACTGACATCATTCCTTCTGAGACAGGAGGAGACCAACATTGGGACTTTATTGCAGGTTTATCTTGCTAGCAATTAAAACCATAAAAGCTTTTCCTACCTGGAGCACTTGGGCATACCCATATGTTGCAGCAAGGTGTAGAGCTGACTGCCCTTTGTTGTCCACAACATTGACATCTGCTCCTGTCTGGATCAAATCATAGACAATAGCTGGCTGCCTGGCAGTGACAGCCACCAGCAGAGGAGTCTGGAAATAGCAGCACAGTAGAGAAAACGTGAGAGTCTGGAAGTAGATACTGTCATAAAGCAAGGAAAGGCAGTCTGGGCCAGAGGGTATCTAGAATCCCAAGGATTGTGGTGCATGGACTGAAGACAGCTCACAGGCAGGTTTTGAATCCCACTTAGGAGGACTCATGAGATAGGGGCATTTCTCAGCTCCTGCTGAACTCCCTGATTTGGATGAACACCACTTGTGTCAGGTGCAGCACTCGTGCACATAAACCCTCTGGCCTCAGAGATTCCTGCCAACATGCACATATTTCTCTGAACCACTGTTGTCTTAAATCATTCTATGGACAATGGGCTGGAAAAAGGAAAAGCTCCTTCTCATTCCACCTCATTTCAGGAGGCTGCCCGAAGCACCTCAGCAAGGCGTAGCAATGCCCAAGGCTTCCTTTGCAGTAACAGCTGGATTTTTTCAGGGCACCTACAGCTTTCAGACACACAAAGCCCATGCCCATCCCAAACACCCCTGTTCCCAGGAGAAAGGGGTCTGCATTACCTTTCCTCTGTGTTCCTTGGCATCAAGTCTTCGCAGAGGTTTCATGCGCTCAGCAGCTGCCAATGTATACGCCCTCATACCTTTAGCTGCATAAATATGTAGAATTCTAAGACAGTAAATAAAGACACTGATCACTGCTTGGCCATCAGACACCCGGGGAGCAAACAGTTTTATAGGGTAGCAGAGCCATTTTGGGGGTTTCATACCCAATATTCCACAAAACTATGCCATAAGCCCTAAAGGCCTTGACCTTGGAAGCACCCACTCCCATGGAAAGAGCTTCCTACTTCAACATAACAGCAGCTTTCAGGAGCCCCCAGCACTCCTGAGCTTTGACATGCTGCTCCCTCTCCACTTCAGCCCTTTCTTTCAGGTGAGATTCACCCCTGTGCTGGGAGGTATCTAAGTGCTCTGCAAATCCTAGTGTTGGGGCCCATGTTGTATTCAAGTACCACTCGTTGGGGTGACATCTCACCACGCAGGGTAACACCACCTCTTCTAAATGCTGTATTTGTGAGCAGCCTGTTAAGCTCTACTCCTTTCCCAAAACCACTGATGAAAGGGACCAAGTCCTTATCTTGAGCATAAAACAAAGGATTAGGATTATCACAACTCACAGCAGTTTGGGGCTAGTTGGTGGCATGGCCCTTAGCACCAGGGAAAACACTTCACTGCTTCACTCTGGTTGCCTGGCTCTATGGCTGGAGCTGCAGAGAATCACTCAGAGCTACTCACAACCTCCATCCCCCAGGTCCTGTCTGCAGGGGCACTGGGCATGCACAGGGAGCTTTACCATTCCCCTCTGCACAGGAGGAGACCACCCTCCAGGCAGTCATTCCAGCCCCTGGGATTGTTTCACTCCAGTCACCAACATTTGACCCTTTTTAGTCAGAAGGTGGGAGGTAGTTGTCTCCTTCCTCAGGTAATTTTGTACCCTAGAGCCACACCTTGCCATTTCAGGAAGTGGAAATGCAACTTCAGGGCTAGTCTGATTCTCAGTTCAGCTCAGCATTAGCTGTGGCTGCACACCCACACATCCCCACGGATGCCAAGAGAGGATAACAGTGATGGAACTAACCTCTGAGCTGCAGGAGTGCTTCTGTGAGCAAGGACTGCTTGAGTAAACAGTGCCTCCAGGCCATATTTGGATCATGGGGTTCCTCCTTAATGTGCAGAATTAGCAGAAAGACTAACAGGTAATCTGTGGTTCTAGCCTGTATATAAGTTATTGAACCAATTCATTACTACCCCCATGCTGGGTTACCCTTTTGGATAGGAAATAAGACACTCCAGGCATATGGAAGGTACTGTAGATCTTTATTGAAAAAGATTTTCTCTTTTTCTAACCAGAACAACCCAGAAAGAAATTCTGAAACAGTTCATCACGGTTTTATGTTCACACACAGAATTTACATACATTGGAGTGAAAGAAATTCCAAAGCAATCTTAGCAACCACAGGCTTGATTCACAACTGGATTACCCCAGTTTTACTGCTGGATGTCCTGGTACTCATAAAACTGGAGTAAGCAGTGGTGAATCAAGCTCCTTCTAATTAATTTCTTTGCTGGGTTTTTCTGCAAATATAAGCCACTAATTTCAATGCACCTGAACTGCTGCTGTTTCCAAACAACTTTATGATCACTTACATGATCTATTGCTTATGTCTTCCAGATTTGTCAACATCATAACAAAATAGGCTTTGAAAGTCCTTGAGACTTTCAACCTGAGCTTGCAAACCTCACTCAGGCCAGAAACTATAAGGTCACTTGACATGTTGCCTGGGTGGCAACTGGAATGCTGGACACCAGGTCATAAACAGGACAATGAAGTATTTTGCAGTTAGTCTTGCAAATAATAAAATCACCTGAGGATCCTGGGCTTTAGAAAGCAGAAAAACCCAGAGAAATTGTGTTCATAAACAAGAGCCCCTTGTTTATGAAGAAAACCATTGACAGATGTAGAGGGGGATGTAATTTGCCTGTGGCATGGCACTCCTGAACATCAACAATGACACGTACAGTTGCATCAGAGGAAAAAGTAAAGCTACCCATTCTCCAGGAAAAGAAAATCAGAAAGCTAGAAAGAAATTGTGTGCAGCTGTGGGCCTGGGAGACACAGAGCAGCTTGCCACAGCAGTAAGGCACAAGAGAGGTCACTGAATTCCCTGGCTCAGCAAGACATCACCAACTTCACACTCAAATGCTACAGAACAAGTGAAAGTACTGCTGGCTGATGGAAATGCCATGAACTCCTTGCTAGGTGGAAGTCAAGCCTTTGGAAGACCCTATCTTCTCAATGATCTCCTGATATAGGGGCATGTCTTGCAATCCTGACCCAGGCAAAGCTCCTGGTGACTTCAGTGGGACCAGGATCTGTCTGTTGGTGGAACATGCAGCATTACCAGCTAGCCTCAAAATCAGACCCTGTCTCAAAGGTGGACGTTTTAGAGCCCAAAATCATTCTGCAGCTGAAAGGCCATGACTCCAAAGCACTGTCCCACACCTACATGGCTGTCTTGCCAAGGCAGAGAAGGAGAGACCTTCAAGTTACACTTTTGTGTGAACTCAAATGTTTCATCTAGGCTACTCTGTGTTGCTCTGTGAACAGGGATGTCTGTTGGCACTGGTGTTTAGCTCAGCTGTAGTGATTTTTCTGGGTCTTCAGACTAATGCACCTACCTGCACCAATAGAACAAAACTACACTTTACGTTTTACTAAGGAGCAGTTCAATTTAGGAAAGAAAAATGAGTCAAATTAGGCCCCCAAAATGTTTCCTAGATCAGGGAGAGGTTCCTCCAGGGACAGGGCAAAGACACACACACACAAGGAGTTTACACTGAGCTCTGCAAAGCAGTCCTGTTGAACCAGGGCTTGCCAATATTTAGAGGCAAGTGTCTCCTCCCCAAATGCTACAGCTGGCCATGGCTGCACTGGAGTATGTCAATTTGAGACCGTGCCCCATGTCTGGGGATGAAAGTCACCTTGTGCTGAGGCTGAGCACAAGAACTATGCAGTATCAAAAACCTGCCTGGGAGAGGCAGCAGGAACTGTAACAGCAGAGAAATCTTGTGCTGGGCCCCAGGACAAAGCAAGTTTCACACAACACACAAGTCATGGTGTGCTAGAGGTGGACGCCAAAATCACAAATGAAGTTCCCACCCATTGCCCCGGCCTGCTTCTCCTCTGTACTCAAAACTCACCGTGGTGGCAGGTGGAGTATTGAGTAGGTGAGGATCAGGCCCCAAATGTGCAACTTAAAGCCCTTGAACAGAGAGAGCATGGTTTAAAACATACGTATCATTGTCTTCATCTTCTAGAAGCAGCTTCTCGATGGGCAGCGTGCCGATGACTCGTCTGGCATCCTCCAGCTCCTGGGGGGGCTGGCTCAGGAATGGAGATGGGCAGGGGCACAAACTGTGGCCCAGAAAGTGTGGAAGAAGCTGGCTGGTACTGCAGAGTGGGGGCTGGCAGTGCAGAGAGGGGCTGTCCCCAAGGGAAGTACGTGAGAGGTGGCTGCTGCTCCATCCCCTCCAGCTGAGGCACCACAGAGGGGGGGGTGCTCCGGGGCTGGCAAAACAGAAGAGGAAGAAACCAACATAAACCAACTGGTTAGGTGGGGCAGGGGGAAGACACAAACCAGCAGACTAAGGATGCTCAGTCTCACTTTTAACATCACTTTTCCTGTCCCTCTGGGTGAAGTGTTAGAGTGTGACAGCTTTCCCACGACAGGGGTGGCTGTGGGTGTCCCAGGTGCTTGCTGTCAGGAGCTCACACTCATGTCAAGTTCCCTCTAGCTTTCTGTTCCCAATCCCACCCTCAGTGCAAGCCCAGGAGACAGTTACACCCTGTGCTGAAGCTCCTGCCAGCCAAGGCAGAGCCACGTTTGAAACTCCAGCCCTTCCTCATCAGGGAAGGTCACAGGATGCAGGCAGGGGCCTTTGGTGTGGCAGTTTAGGCAGCTGAACTGAAGCATTAAAAGGAAAACAAGCTGCTTGAGTTCAAGAGAAAGAGAATTCTCTGTCCTTCTCCTCTAAGGAAGAACAAATCATCTTGGGTCAGCCAAATGGATCTTGTCCAGCCTGAGCCCAAATGTTCTGCTATGTTTACCTTGCTATTTTGGCCTTGCTCTTCCATCTTTAAATAGCAATTTTGAGACATTTATTGCCAAGTCATTCTTCCTGGTCCATCTGGTAGATGTGTTTCCTGGAACCTTTATACCTTTCTCTTTTTTTTTTTTTAAGTTTGGAATTAAAGAGTGAAGAATCCCTGGATACTGCTCAGCTCTCTGGTGGGACTGTCCCCTAAGTACTTGTCCAGACAACAGCATTTACTGATCATCATGTGCATCTGCTCAGTGAACTACTTAAATTCTGCTTCCTCAGGTATTCCAAGATAAAGCACAGCTCCTCAAGTTGAAAGTCCACTACCTTCTGTCCTGCTCAAACCACATTAATGTCCAGCACAGTGCAGACAGGGGCAGTGCTAGAACAACCATGTGCCATGGATGCAAAGACACATAACACCCTAGTAATTAAAGAAATTACACTGATTGGATCCAGCACACCTCATGGCTCTTGTGAGGAGGTGGGGAATTTGCTGTCAATTATAGGGAGATATTTTGGACTTACTGCAAAGTTGGTGATCAGTGGCTGAGAGGTGTAAGTCAGAACAGATGATGGTCCAACCAGTGTGTAACTGGGACACACGGGCTGAACATACATATCTGCTGTGTATGGACAGCTGACTGCTTCGTGGGACACATAGTCAGGGTAAGTGGTCCACTGAGTTAAGGGCTGTAAGGATGTGGGAGAGGGCTGGGAGATCCAGCCAGAACAGAGTGCTCCTTCATCAGTGAGCGGCACGGCGGGGGCAGCGACGTCCATCTCGATGCAAGGCTGGCCTGGAAAACAGGAGAGGAGTAAAGCCCAGCCCAGCACAGCCTTCCCTGCAGCAGGACAGACCAACAGACAGTGGAGGAAACATTACCCATTGGTGAGTAGGAAGGAAGCGGCTGGTGGGGCAAAACAACCTGGAAAAGAGAAGAAAAATATCCAGGGATTAAGACCATAAGCATTAAATTTAATCCCCTCTGAGAAGCATTGAGGGACAGAGCATATTATTTGGGAGTGTCCTTGCCCATGCAGGGGGGTTGGATCTCCATGATCTATAAGGTCCCTTCAAACCCAAACCACTCCATGATTCTCTGACATTACTATTATCAGCTGATTAGCAGCTACTGCTTCAGTGTCAGTGCCTGGATGTCCCACCTGCTTCTGGGGGAGGTCCAGGAGAACTGAGCCTGGCAGCCAGTACCCAAAGTGTACATGTCCCTTCAGCTCAAGGAGGCCTTAAACAGTTTTTGGAACTTGTGTTGCAAAGGGAATTCCTCTTCAGAGAGGAGCCAGTCCATCTGCTTCCTCACGGGAGGACAGACAGGCAGGCTGACACCAAGATGCAGCCAGCCAAGGATGGCTCTTGGCTGGTCTCTTTTTGTGCTCTTCAACAAGCTGCTTCACTTTGAGCCACTTTCTGCTCCTAGGGGTCAGATCCTGCCAAGTGCAAAGCACTTCCACCCTTCCATCAAGCCAATGCTGAAGGCACTTCAGCCCCCAAAAGGCACTCCATCTAACATAAAGATGGATGTAATGGGATCTCCAGGTGACATGAGGCAGCATCGCCCTCAAAATACTTTAGAGATTTAAAGGTTTCCTTCATTAGCAAAGGATTGCCAAGTGCTGCAAAGGCTGCTCAGCCACTCAGCTGCTGAGGAAGAATTTTTGGGCTGTGTTTGTTTTTTCTCCTACCGTTGCAGCTGCAGTTGCAGTGGCATTATGGAGATTTCCCCGTTTCCTTTTCAACAGCTCCTTCACTGGCTCTTTGACACGGACTCCTTGATAGGGGCGAGGCTGTGGCTGCTGCTCTGGAGCAGAAGCTGAGGAAAAAAAACCAAACTAAACAATAAATGAAGGTGACATTTCCTTTGCTTTCCTGCCATTTCCATGGAGCCACCATCTATCCCCACGGCAGCCTGCGGGCTGAACTAGTCAGCGTGGCTGGAGCCTGGAATCATAAACATTTTCTTCCTTAGTTAATGATGTTTGTTGGCCCATAGAAAGCTGGGACAGTTGGGGTGTTCAGCCTGGAGAAGAGAAGGCTCCAGGGAGACCTTAGAGCACCTTCCAGTGCCTGAAGGGGCTCCAGGAAAGCTGGGGAGGGACAAGGGCAGGGAGGGAGAGGACAAGGGGGAATGGATTAAAACTGGAGGAGGGGAGATTGAGGTGAGACATGAGGAGGGAATTCTGGAGTGTGAGGGTGGTGAGACACTGGCCCAGGTTGCCCAGGGAAGCTGTGGAAGCCCCATCCCTGGAAGTGTTGAAGGGCAGGTTGGATGGGGCTCTGAGCAACCTGGTCTGGTGGGAGGTGTCCCTGCCCATGCAGGGGGTTGGATCTAGATGATCTTGAAGGTCCCTTCCAACCCAAACCATTCCATGGTTGTATGATACATGATGACTCTACCTTTGCTGCTTGGAAGCTGTGATCACACAGCACAACCTTCTTCAAAACTTAGCAATAAGGTAGGCAGAAAAAAAAAGAGCAAAAATAGAGTGGTAACAAACAAATGCTGTTTTTTTTCCAGGTGGTTCTAGACTAAATGTTTCATTCTACCACCTTCAATGAGCTTTCAGTGTGTTAATTGTGATGTTCTACTTTTTTCTTTTTCTCCTTAATCCCTTCAGCCTGAACTTCTCTTTCCTTCAGGCTTCTGACTAAAACTGTGAGTTTATTTTCTTCCTCCTCACTTCACTTGTTTGTATCTGCCCTACGTGGCTTCAGTGCCATTGATCTGCAGTGATTTACTTCCACCTGAAGGACAAATCAGACTGAGGATATCCAAGAGGTGTGCAATACAGGTTGGTTAGTAGATATCTAACATAATTCTGGCCAGGTTGATACATTCAAAAGCAGAGATTGGATATTCAAGAGGAATATCTGGTATTTTTACTTAGAGGCAAGCTATAAATGCAACCCAAATTAGAAAAGCATCCTTGCTTGGAAGCCATTTCACTCATCCCTATTTTGACATGCACCCCTCATGGCTTTTGAGACCAGGCAGGTGGATTTAAGTGCCCTCTTAGATCTTGTTTCAGTCCCAACCAGAGCTTTGCTCATAGCCTGGCCAGCAGGTTCATAACTCGGTGAGCTGGGACCTGACACAGTTTTGCAGACACCTACATTGACAACACACCTCAGAGCTCAGAAACTGTGATCCATGTTGAAAAGCAAAGCTGACAGCCAGCTAAAAAGCCCAGAGCTTTGTGACAAATGAAAGCAGAGGAAACACAGCTCTTCATAAGCCAGTATTATTAACCCACATTTTTAACGTGAAGTATTTGGAGGCAATTGATAGCAGGAGGAAACCAGAGGACATCAAAGCTCAGGGAGGCCCGATGTTTGTAGAGCCACTGATAGCAGCAGTGCCTACCTGCCCCCTTTGCCTGCACTTTGATTTGTAAATATGCTAATTGATAGGTTTCCATTTCTAGGTTGCAACTGGCCTCTGGTTTTATGGAGCACAGGTGGGTATCCAGCTCAAATCTTACAACATTATTCCACCCAGGAAGTGTTTCTTCAGATTTACACCCTGTGCTTCACATCACAGAAACAGATGAATCATTTGACTTCTGATCACCTCTCCCAATTACATGCAATTATTTGCACTCTGAGATGTTTTTGTTACACCTCTCTGGGGGGGAGAAAAAATTAGTCTAAATACAGACATTGTAAGTCGACCTCAAAAAGATTTAACAGAATAAACATATCTGTGTAATTTCTTTTAAAAAATGAAATACTACTTCCCTTTCAATTTTGCTCTACCATTCAACTAGTTTCTAACTAGCTTTTCTAACTCTTTCTGCCTCACTACCTACCATTTACTCATGAAATCTTGCTTAGCCATCATAAATACTTCTGGTACCAGCCAGCACTACATTTAAGCATCGAACTGTTGTCTGTGTTACCATTATGTGCAGTGGGGAAAAGACTTTGCTTTAAATTAATAGCTGAAGAAAAGAGCATTTTTCATGCTTTGTCTGATCTACCTTTGCCCTCTCTGGACATCCTTTGTGTGAATTTAAATTGGGTTACCTGCGTTCTCATGAAACCCATGGCTTCAGAAATGCAGTTAACAAAGAGAGCTCAGGCCACCTGAACTCTGCACGGGAGCATCCACGAGGGCTTTTAATACAGTTCATGTTTTGCTTCTTAAATTTAATTGCTATTATTTAATCTGAGGGCAAACAATAGTGCTCCAAAGTGCTGTGGTACGAGCTGCCCTGAGAGCCCTGAAAAACCATCCCAAAGGTGTTCTCGTGGTCTTGTAAGAGATTTATTTACGTTTGGTAATTATTGATTTTCACTTCACTGAAAAAGCTCTTTGGAGTCAGACGTTGGTGCTGCTCTTCACACCGTGTGAAAGCACCAGCCCTGCCCCAGCAAACATGAGCCCTGCTCTGGGTGGCACCAGAGGCTGAACTGCACCTCTGGGGCAGCATCTTATCCCTGAGTCACCACACTGATTTCAAAGGCCCTCCCAGTAGAATTAGGGTGGGGAAGGATGGTAGTTTCTGGCTCCAGGTTTGGGGGATGGGAAAGAAGAAATTTACTGTAAAAGCTGACAAATATACCTATTCACAGTTTCCGGTGTAAGCAGAGTAACCAAAAAGAGAAATAAAAAAAAAAAGAAGAAAAGAAAAAAACCCCAAAGTCTGAAGAACATATTTCGGTTCCCCCAAGCTGACCTCCAGAAGTAAAAATAATGCTAGCACAGCTGCTTTTCCACTGTTCAAGTGTGTACCAGGTCTGAGCATTAGAGATGAACCACAGCCAAATTACTTTTGGCTTCAGGGTACGATTCCTTATCAGGCCGAAGAAATATGGTCACGTAAAAGCATTTTGAGAAATGGAGATAATTAAGATATTGAGGCTTTGTGCAGCCTGGGCTAGTGGGAGGTGTCCCTGCCCATGCAGGGTGGCTGGGTCTAGATGATCTTTAAGGTCCCTTCCAACCTGGACTGTTCCATGATTCTATGACTCTTGTAAAGGAAGTACCTGGGCTTAGTGGTCCCTAACTCTTTATACCCAGGTTGTCTTAACAAACTACGAAGCCTCTGTTGGACCAGGTTTCAATTATATTTTTATTTAAGTCATGAGCTGCAAATGCACCCAGGTCTACATGCCCAAATTCCATTCAAACAAATAAAAGGAGCTTTTATTTCAGGTGCCCACTGTGTTCTAGCTTGTCTCATAAAATTCAAAGACCAGAGAACAGGCAGATGTTGGTCTTTAATAGGCACTGGATCTGGATTTGCAACTGCTCTCTGAAGTTGGAGCAGTATCAAGTGTCAGAAGAAAGAAGAGAAGGAATCTAATCCAACCAGTAGGAAGCTTTGCAATAGTTTTGATGCATCAATATATTTTGGCTCGTTGCAGTGCTTTTGGTCAGGCTGCCTTAAAAACCCACTGTGTGTGCATGAGTTCAGGCTCCTTTCATCAGTGTTATCACTTACTGTGTTTGTTGAACGTCTACAAAAGCCTAGCACAAGCCTTGAAGGCTTTGGAGTAATGGATCAAAGTGGCTGGATAACAGAACAGCTGATGAAAAGGTACTAAATGCAGCAGCCCAAAGTAAGTACCTAAGCATCGAGGAGAAAGCTCAGACTAGTGTTTTATTCCAGGCTGCTCTGCAGCTCAGCCTGGAAGTGTCCAGGCTGCAGAGACAAGGCTGAGGGTTGCCAGTGTCAGTGGACCCTCGATGAAGATTTGACAACTCCAGCAGTGTTGCTCCTGAAGCTTCAGGAACACGCTTCACAAGAGCCCTTCTTGCCCAGGTGAGCAGACTAATGTGTCGGGTGGGAATCCTGTAAACCCTGCTGGTGCTTTGGAGAACCTAAGAGATGTCCTCAGCACCTGGTGCAACATTATCTCCTGTTTGCATGATGTTTGTCATCCCCAGGCCTCTGTCAGTACAATGCCTGAATGCAGCTACAGTCTTTTGAAAGACACCTGCTTCTCACTGACATCCATGAAAGGCTGGACTGAGTAAAAGATCAGACAGGGAGAGCAGACAAAGACCTTGCCAAAAAATTAGAGCAAGCAACTTCAAAACGCACCTTCCTCTGCATTTGTATTTAACCACTGCAGAAAGTGGAGGGAAGATAGTGGCAAAGCAGCTGTTGGAAGACACAAGTATTGAAGCGTGTCAGGTTTCAGATCACTGAGCGCCACCGTAGCACCACGGGCCTTCACACACACAGGGACTGCAGATCCCTTTACACCTTCCCCCTTCCACACAAGTCACAACGATTGCCCACTGGGCACATTTTCAGTCTGAAATCCACTGCTGATCTTTAGGGGTTTGCATGATTCCCTGCCTGCAACAGCAAATGGCACAGTGGCCACTGGTTCAGAAGATTTGCTGGTTCTTTGCTCCCACACTGTGATAAGCTTATCAACTGATCAGCACTACCAGGGTAAATATTTTTCTCTTTGCTTCTTTCACCTCCAGTATAATTAAAATTTGAAAAGAAACACAATAGAAAACTTTTTCTTATTTGCAGTAACACCAGAAAGCAAACAGTAACTCTTGAATAATAAGAAAAAATTAGATTTCAATTGACAAACTAGTGAGTTTCTGGCTGGGATATTAGAGGCCAAATTCCATTAGGCAGCTGCTGACATTTTTATCAAACACTGTGAACTCTGATTAATAAAAAGAATAAAATGTCTTAGCTTTGTATACACTACTTGGGTGTTTAGACTCTAATCCAAACCTTTTTACAGTAAGTTCTCAGTGCCCACTTAGCAAGGGACTGAACGTTTCATCGTGGGTGTCTGCATTTTACATTGACTTCAGATACAGAACACTTCAGAAATATTTTTCAAAAGTATTAATATTATTTGGGGTCTGGAGTGGAGGATGTGATCAGAGCTGAGAGGGGAACTGAAATGGCTGCTCTGTGATATTGATAATGTTCCACAGGAGACTGTGGGTCACTGAGGAGCACTCTGGTAAAGTGCAACTCCTAAGAGCAAGGCAGGCAATCCTCCCTGTGAGAATCATTCCACGAGGGCCCCTGGTATTTGCATCCAGCCCACCTAACCATTCCTAGAGGTGGATCAGCAAGGAAAGACAAGGGAATCTACATCCAGTTCTTAGCTCTCCCAAGAATCCCTGAACAAAGTTGAGGGAGGGGTCACCCAACTGGTAAATCTCCAAAGTTGTTTGGCTGGCCAAGGAGAAAGGCTTTAATAGAACTGTCCAAAGCACTTCCCAGTGGTTTCAGAAATCCCTGCACAGGAGGATCTGCAGTCCTCAGGCACTTAGACTCCCCTTGGAAACTCAGAACTTCACCAATCCATACAACCAGGAGAAAACCAGTGCTTATTCCTTGTGGCTCTCTTGTGTTTGTGCCTGCCAGTCCCCAGGGGGTATTGAGGTGGTGCTGGAGAGGTGACCCAGCTGCAGCCCTCCTCATGGCAACAGCCACAACTTCCATGCTGTGACTTCAATCACAACACCAGCACCCATTTGTGCAAGGCAGTGAATAGTGTAACATCTGCTCAGGTCTCTGTGCTCCCTCCAGCACAGCCATCCAGCTGGGAGGCTGACAGTGCACTGCACAACGAGGGCTCCTCAGTCCTTACCAGAGATGATGAGTCCTGTCTTTATTTGCTGGCTAATTACACAGTTTCCCTCAATATGTTACTAAGAGGTGGGGAAAAATGAGTGATCTTTGCTTGTCTCTAATTTGCAGAAAGTCCAGGGCAGGGAAACAAAGCACTGGAGTTCATTTAACTGCCCAAGATCCCAGAGACAGGGAGTCTCTCAGGAAGAAGGTTCTTCATCCCAACTTCTTCCCTAGCCATCAGCAGCCTCCAGGACGTGTCCCTTTTTTTAACTGATCCCACTGGATCAGTCAAAAGTGAAAGACAGTGAAGGGACCCATCTGCAACTCGTGCCATTGGGAACAAAAAGCAGTTGTTCCCACCCAGATCCATCTTAGCCAGTTGTGTTGGTGGTAACAGGCTTGGGTGGTTGGTTGGAACCAGGTCCCTGGTACCCAGCCTCAACTGAGTAATACAGCCCTGACTGAGACATTCTCTGGCTGGCCCTGAGGATGAATAACCTGCTGTGCTGTGCTCAGCCACAAAACCATGTGAACAACTCAAAAAATGTTTCTCTCTCTTCCATTTGGCTACCACCTGCTTCACTCTCTTGTCAAAAGCCTTCCCATCAAAACTGAGGTGTCTCAAGGCCCATGGGAAGGGCTGAACATGCAGCTCTTTTCGTGCATCTGATACCAAATCTCCTTTGAAGTGCTACTCCTACTTCTTTTGTAGACAACCCCGACAAGGAAAACTGGCTGGAGACTGTCTGTTTGTCACACTCTGGGTGGGTATTTCAACAAAGATTTCACTAAAAGCAAAGCACTGAGCAAACATCTGGGCAGAGAATCTGCTCTACAATAAACAGAAGAACTCAGAGCACGAGCAAAAGAGCCGAGTGATGGTTCATTGCTCAGCATAAGGAAATGAACTCAGGAGGGTTCTGAGCATAATTAAATCAATAGACTAAATATTTCACTTGCTTACCAACAACTCAGCACAGCACTTGGCTGGGTCCCTTTCTGCTCTCTTACACAGCACTGCAACCACCAAAGGCAGAATTATGCCCACTATCTTTATTTTCAGGTGTTTATCTGCAGTTGGAAGATTGCTAAGAATCAAATTAGCCTTGGATTCTGTGTCCCCTGTTTGCATCACTCTTGGGGGCATCAAATGCTCTGACTACTGTGCTTTTAGATAAAGTCTCCTTCACACCTCACAGAATCACAGAATCACAGAATCACCCAGGCTGGAAAAGACCTTTAAGATCATCAAGTCCAGCCTATGACCAACACCACCACACCATCTAGACCATGGCACTAAGTGCCACATCCAGATGAGTTAAAGTCAGGAGACCACTGTGCACAACCCACCTTCTGTCCTGACACCAGGAAGATGCTGCAGAATGACAAACAAAAGGCTAACTTTATATTTTTCCACCTGGATAGAAATAAAGTCAGGGGCAGATCTGAAGACACTTTAGGGGAAAAAAAACCAAGAAAGGCCAGCTACTGACTCCTGCTCCTCTGATTATTCTCACAAAAAAACCCCCAACAAACCAAAACCAAACAAAACAGTTTCCAAGTGCCAATTAGAAGTTGGATACCATGGGCACGTAGTGGTGAGAGCTACTAAAACTTATCTCTTTCAGAACAAAGGGGAAGCTGAGATAGACAGAAAGTGTCTAAACCATGAGTCTCACCCGCACGTCCTAATTCCTCCCAGCCCATAATACTCTTTCCATTTTAGTAATGCAAGCTTTCCATTTAATTGCCTGTGTGGTCATTTGTAGAGCCTGACACCTGCTTTGTAAAGCATGGATGGGCTCAACTTTCATACTATCCCTCTTTCCCAGTGGGGTTTTACCAAAATGAAGACTCGCAGGGTGCAGCAGTTTCACCTCTCAGTCTCATTATCTGATACTTTCAGAAAGGCTGCACAGAGCCCCACATCTGCTGTGGGGAGAAAAGGAAAAAAAAAAAGGGCTTTATGCACTTGAAAAGCATTTGGGAAGAGGTTTTCAAAGGTGTAAATTCTCATCTCTCAGTTGCTTGGGAATCCAAGCACTAGAACAACTCCATAGCTGAATGTCTGGCCTTGGATGCAGAAGTCCCACTGGACTGCAGCAGGAGTTGAGTGTTGAAAGCATTTGTGACCCAGCCAAAATCATTCTGGAGGCTCCAACATAAGAAGGACATGGAGCTCCTGGAGAGAGTCCAGAGGAGGCCTCAAAAATGATCCAAGGGCTGGAGACAGGCTGGGAGAGTTGGGGGTGTTCAGCCTGGAGAAGAGAAGGCTCCAGGGAGACCTTAGAGCACCTTCCAGTGCCTGAAGGGGCTCCAGGAAAGCTGGGGAGGGACTTTGGACAAGGGCAGGGAGTGAGAGGACAAGGGGGAATGGATTAAAACTGGAAGAGGGGAGATTGAGGTGAGACATGAGGAGGGAATTCTGGAGTGTGAGGGTGGTGAGACACTGGCCCAGGTTGCCCAGGGAAGCTGTGGAAGCCCCATTCCTGGCAGTGTTGAAGGGCAGGTTGGATGGGGCTCTGAGCAACCTGCTCTAGTGATCTAGATGCACTTTAAGGTCCCTTCCAACCCAAACCATTCTGGGATTCTATGAAAACCATCACTTAAATGTGAAACTCTTGCAGGATTTCAGCCTCATGTCACAGAAACCATTCACACAAAAGGTACATTTTGTTTTCAAAACACAACATGAGGGAACTCTCCCCATAAATACATCTAAGAGGAAAGTAGCTGCTGCCCAGTAGAAATTTCTGGACTGCAGAGCAGACCTGCTTCCACGCAGCAGAATCCTGCCAAAAGCTGGGAAGTCCTGAGCAGTCCCTTGGCTGCTGCTGTGGGAGGGTGAGACACTCTTGGGGGCTTTGCTGAGCAGAAGCTCTGGGCCCCACTCCTGCTAAGGGCTGCTCTGTGACCCAGGGAACCATTTCCAGGTTCAGGGCCAGCCATGCAGGACTCCCAGGAGGGCCAGAGCCTCTGACCATAGCTTCAAGGTCTGATGGTTTTCCTTCTGCTCCTGCAGGGCTTCTGCAGAAGGGTGGCCTGAAGAAGCAGGGAACTGCCCTTCAGAAATGCCCTCTGGTCAGGTCACACCTATTTAACTGAGTTCTTCTGTCACTCTTGGGCTTTCATCTTGGGAGAGTTTTCTGTTCTTTGGTGTTGTTTTTTTCTTGCTGGCTTTTATTTTTATAGCTGGGGAAAACTTATGGAAATGATACCATTCCATTTGAAACCTCCTATTCTGCTAAAAAAACCCATTTCCAATCCAAGACCAGGCATTCTGATGGAAGAGGTTGCTAGGACTCTATTGCTAGGAGTCCTACACCAAATATGGGATACTTTGTCCCATCCTTGAGGAAAAGCTTCACCCACTCCTCAGAGGCTCCCCACAGACTTAATGCCCTTCTATCCAGGATGCCCTTTTGCTAGAATACCTGAGGAATTCATTTTGGTTTTAATTGTACTGAACCTCTCTGCATAGAATCATAGAATCACAGAGTGGTTTGGGTTGGAAGGGACCTTCAAGATCATCTAGATCCAACCCCCCCTGCATGGGCAGGGACACCTCCCACTAGACCAGGTTGCTCAGAGCCCCATCCAACCTGCCCTTGGACACTTCCAGGGGTGGGGCAGAGCAGGGCTTTTAAGCTCTCACATTAGTGTAGGGCTCATGCCAGTAGACACTAATGTCCCTGATCATCTCTGCTGCCTCTGCAGCAATTTAGAGCAAGTCAATGACTTGTTACTGGGCACTGGGACATCCATGTGGTCTCAGGTGGTTTGAACCAGATGGTGCAGGAAGCTTGAGGCCACAGCTGGTCACACTAACAGGAAATCTAGGTGTACCAGAGACACCGAATGGAGACTCACAGAGACAGAGACACTGAGAGGTCCAACTGACACTGGAGCCTTTGGGACCTGGCACCTGAAAACCTGTGCTGACCTGAGCAAACTACCTACAGTTGCAGAGAGGGTCTCTAGTAGAGCAAATAGTTGCACCCAAGCTGTCTGCTTCCATCATCAGAACACTCTTGCTGCCTACCTTCAAAGCCAAAACACAGAATTCCTTACTGGAATGGCACAGAAAGGCAGCAGGGTTAATAAGATGACAGTTCCATGCTGGCAAAAGGAAGCCTGCAATGACACAGCACAGACAGCAAATGCCACCAGCCAGCACAGCCTCAGCCAGGCAGCCACCGACTGACATTCCCTCTCTCAGCCCCTTCTGTGTCTAGGCAAACCCACCAGACTGCTCCAGCACCCACCCAGGAGTCAGAGAAGTCTGGCCACCCCCCTGGCTGCTTCATCTGACTGCTGTGCAGAGGACTTGCTCAGCATCACAAGTCAGCTCAAGGCAGTGAGGTGTCCCACCCAGGCTTTCAGAGCAGCCAGGAAGCACTAACAGGAGATACAAGTCCTGAGAAGCTCAGGGGCATGGAGGGACAGGCAGGTATTGGCCAGAAGTTGTCTTGTCTAGAAACTATCATCAGGGAATGGCTGACATCAAGAGACAGGTTTTGATCTCTTCTTGGAATCCCTGCTACCCTTTCCCAGCACTGCACATGCCAAAGAAAAATCCAGTTACCCATTTTCTTCTGCCTAAACCATCAGGCTGTTAGTATTGCTTTGTCATTGCTGAAAAACACACCCAAACAGATAAACCATGAATGGACTGCTGAGATGGAAGGTTAAAGATTTGAATCCAATCATCTTACAGTATGTTCCACATCATAGACCCACTGATGCTGAAAACAGCACAGGATGAAGAGGGAAACAAGGTGTGTTGCCACAGTGCTCCCACTTGCTCCATGGTACTTGTCAAACAAATTGAAATATGACTGAATAAGCAGGCAGAGCTTCTTGCTCAGGACGTTTCAGGCTGCAATATAACTTCACAAATCTACATTTCAGCTTCCAAAATGTTCAACTGGGAAAAAAACCCAAAACAAACCAGAAATGCGTAACAGCAAAAACAGACTTAGCTGCTAATAAGCTCAGAAAGGGATACCCAGAGTAAACAAACCTCTGAACAACCTGAAAGATACTATATGAAGAAGATTAATATCAGTTCAGCATCAGATAAGTCACTGGGAAATGTTTAAGAAACGAGCTTCTCCCCTTCAGGTGTGCTCCATCATTCCAGGTTGATGAACACAAAGGGTGGCAGCAGAGCTGCAAAACTGAGCATCACCTCCTGAGCCCTCCAGGGAGCAGGAAAACCTTGCCAGAAGCCACCACCTACCTCTGTTGTGATCTGTAAACTGCCCCAGCAAAGGTGGGCCAAGAGGAGTGGAAATGATCTTGAAAACAAGAAAACTGATTTCCTGTAAAGTCATAACTGTATTGCCCTCAACTACTTTGTTCCTTATCTTTTTTATTATTTGAAAAAAAAAGTACATATTAAAAAAAAAAAAAAGTACAGAAATAAGATTTCTCACAGGTTTCACTTTTATAAAGGAAATTTTTCTGGTATGTAACCACTGTAACCTTTGATATAATACCTGCATCCTGTTATTGTTTTTATGAATCATAGTCTTCCACTTGATTCATAGTGATGAATGACAACAAAGCAGCAAGGCTGCCCTGTGTCAATATCCCTGCTGGAAAATCAGCATCATGCCTTATCAGTTTTCTCTCCTGAGCCCTGCACCTCTCCACCAGCACTGCCTCCCTTGCCAGGCTGCTGCTTACTTATTCATTATGATCCCCAGCTTTTATCACAGTTAGGAAAAACAAATCAGAGCTCACTTACATTTTTGCCAGTGCATATTCTGGGTCAGGACGGAGTCTTTTTTGCCTCTTTGATGAAGATAGCTTGGTTTGTTAATAGCTAACGGGTTTTGACTCTATCTGGGGATGTGACAACTGACTGTCAGGATGTTTCTTTCAGCTTTTTAAAAGCCCCACGTTCCCGCTGAAGCCTCTGATGTCACCACATCCTCCAACCACAACCACTTCTAGATTTTCCCTTGCTCTGTGTTGTTCTTCACCATGCTGACAGTTCCTCCGAGAGCAGTGAGCTCTGGATGGTTTTATGCACTAAAAGCCACTCACCAAAACGTGTTTCAACAAACACTCAAACCTAGGACCTGCCACTCACGGGGCTTTTGCCACAGATTTGTAACATCAGGTCAAACTGTTGTAAAGCAGAAGGGTTTTTCAGTAAGATGTTGATGTTCTGTGGCTCTAAGGATGGTCTTGTTTCATCTAAGATAGCATTTTGGTGCTTCAGGTGGCACAACTCTTGGCTCTGTACACTTCAGCTAGCCTGACCCAGCCCACACGCCATGTCTGCCTGGCCCTTTAAATGCACAACACTTTTAAAATTTAAAAATAAAAAAAAAAATAAAAAAAAATACTTGTGTTTGCTCCTGCCTTATGAGAATCTCAACTCCCTGGGGCCACTAAATTTGGACTCATGAGGAAACACCTGTAAACACTTCAAGCCTCATTAAACGAGGACGTCCTTCATTTTAAAAAGAAACCCTCTTTTTTCTGTTTTGTTTTTGTCAAAATACAACACTTCCTACTAAAGCAGAGATGCTCCTTCCAAAATAGCTTGCAAAGCCCAAGGCAGGCTGACAGAGACTTGCCAAAGGAGGTCAATTAATTTCTTAGCATCAATAACAGCACCTTTATATCTCACCTATTCCCACCACTGCATGAATATAACCTCTTAAACCTCTCAACACTCTCTCCTCTAAAAATCAGACCATCGTGATGAATTTTCAAAGTAACACCAACGTAGGAGCTGCATTCCCAGAGGAATATTTGTTGGAGGATGCCCGGTGAGTTTAGGATTCTGGCATTCCTATCTTTCTGATCAGTTTTTAGTCACTGGATTGCCACGGCCCCAAAATTTGCTCTCACGAATTTCTCTTCCCATTAAATAAACAAGGCAGGATCAGGTCAGTTCAGCCCAGGAGTCTGTTAAAGGGATTCCATCCTTTCAGGGACACCAAACACATCTCAGGAGTAGGTCCATTTTGAGAACCATTTTGCAACATGCTGTGAGTGAGGGCTGGAGCTGCTCTGCTATGAAGACAGGCTGGGAGAGTTGGGGTGTTCAGCCTGGAGAAGAGAAGGCTCCAGGGAGACCTTAGAGCACCTTCCAGTGCCTGAAGGGGCTCCAGGAAAGCTGGGGAGGGACTTTGGACAAGGGCAAGGAGGGAGAGGACAAGGGGGAATGGATGAAAACTGGAAGAGGGGAGATTGAGGTGAGACATGAGGAGGGAATTCTGGAGTGTGAGGGTGGTGAGACACTGGCCCAGGTTGCCCAGGGAAGCTGTGGAAGCCCCATCCCTGGAAGTGTTGAAGGGCAGGTTGGATGGGGCTCTGAGCAACCTGGTCTGGTGGGAGGTGTCCCTGCCCATGCAGGGGGGCTGGATCTAGGTGATCTTTCAGGTCCCTTCCAATCCAAACCATTCCATGATTCTATGATTTGTACACACTAGGACTTATGTATCTGTGAAGCCAGACTGCAACATACAATAAAGTAAATATACAGGCTCATATTAAAAGAATCTATCTATGCTTATCATCTCACCTTTAACTATACATTGACTGTGCTTAGGAAAGCTGTGGATAACATTAAGCCTCTAAGGATTAAACTGGTTTTAAATTATTTTTATCAAAGCTTCAAAAATATTAAGCCAGGCAGATAAAGTCTTGTTGTAATAAATATCTAAAATGAGGAAGCTGCCAAGAAGGGCATGCTTCCCACAGCTAAACCAGCCAGCACTATTTTGGTGGCTGATAATGATCCATTTCCATATTTTATACACAGTTACCAGATAAACTTTTGACATATTAACAATCACTCTCCTAAAAGTGACTCCACAGTTACACATGAAGGCAGAAAGGGGCAGGCGTGTGTGGTGCTTTATCTCACTCCCTCAATTCTTTGATTTGTCTTATTTCCAGGACAGGAGTCCAGCTCACAAGTGATTTTCTTCCAGAAGTGGATTAATGCTGTTGACAGATGCCCTTGGTGTTGGGTTTTGGTGTTGCTGTGGGGCGTGGGGTTTTTTTGTGTTTTTTTTTTGGTTTGGCTCTGTTTTGTTTTTAACATGTCAATATTAGCACTTTAATCCTGCCAGACAACACAAGAAATATGAATATATAAATAGTAGTTTGATATTTCAGAAAGCTTTGTGGTCTGCAAACACAAACATTTACCACTGAGAATACAATAACTCAACTAAGAAATGGATTTCTACCTCGTAGGCTTGAATGAGTGTTTAAAAGACAGCCAGGCTTAGAAAAGGTTCTCATACTTCTTTCCTAATCAATCAAGAGAGAAATGAGAAGTTAAACCTCATTGGAAGCAATAAGATCTGACATCTGACTGAAAAAGATTTGTTATTTGAGCTTACAAATTCCATAACCTATGTCCTTATTTTGTAGCAAGACGTTATGTGTGAAAACAGAGCAAGAACAACCCAGAACCCAGTTTGATGAGGCATCAAAAGAGCAGGAGGAATGAAAGCCTAAGAAACCTCGAAGAGGTTACCTGCCCCGTGAAACATGGCCAAAAAAAAAGGACATATTTCAGATTCCCCATGGGCTCAGAACAGGGTCTGATCCATGTGGAGAACGTGGCACCTGCTGCTGGGACAGCCTGTTCCACTGAGGCAACCACAGAGACACACCGATTTTGCAGCAACTGCTCACCAATAAATAGTCCCGTGGGTTTGGGGGTTCTGTGGGGTTTGTTCTGTTGTTGGGAAGACAGAGATTACACACTGGCCCTCTCCAGACCCCCCGGGAGGCAGGGCCAGGAGCAGAGCTGCAGGACGGGCACACACGTCTCCTCATGCAGCACAGGCTGAGGCAGCTGCCAGCAGGGTCAGCACTTTGCTCAAGGTCATCTGAGAAATCAGAAGCAGGGCTTGGGAACAGAGGCCAAACTTTTGGGGACAGCCTTCTGCACGAGACTGCTCAGAACCATGTGCTTGTTGAGGAGGGTATCACCTTTTTTTTTTTCCAATACTCTAAGTCACATTGAAGCAAGCATGGTACAATAAACTCAGGCTGTTTTCTTTGCTCCTTCCTTTTTTTTAATTTATATTCACACCTCCCACTTTGCCCTCTGAAACAAGTTCTGATTCACACCTCAGCTTTGATAAGGAACAAATGATGCAGCCTTCATACATGCTCAGCCCTTGAGATGAAGTCCCTGGGCAGTGTAAATCACCATCACCCTCATGACCTCTCAGTGAGGATCTGAACCTGGGACGTCCCAAATCCACTCCAGGGTTACTACTCGTTTTTTCACACCAAGAAATGTCTCATGCTGCTCAGGCCTATCACTGGGCACAAAGGACAACATGAAATCATATCATAGAATGGTTTGGGTTGGAAGGGACCTTCAAGATCATCTAGATCCAACCCCTTCAAGATCATCTAGATCCAACCCCCTGCATGGGCAGGGACACCTCCCACTAGACCAGGTTGCTCAGAGCCCCATCCAACCTGCCCTTCAACACTTCCAGGGATGGGGCTTCCACAGCTTCCCTGGGCAACCTGGGCCAGTGTCTCACCACACTCAAATCCTTCAGAACTTCTACACACATATGCCTAAGTGAAGCTATTCCCCAGTTTTCTCAAGAAAGCTCTGATTTCTGTAGTAAAGAGAAAGTCAAAAACCCAAGCCAACCATAATTCTCACCCTCAGACTGGGCCTGCACTTACAGAGTTTCCCGTGAACAAGCACTTGTGTTTTCCAACACACATGAAGTTCTAGAAAAGACCTTTCCAGGATATCTTTGTACTCTTTAGGAGATCATCTGTTCTGCTCCTGAGCTCCAAATAAATAAAAGCAAACCCAAAATGACCCCAACACCTGTTAAAGCTAAATATGTGAGCTGATGACCTGCTGGCTCTGAGTCTGTGCACACCAACACACTGAGAAACACCCATCCAAGCTATCTGTAGAGAAGTTACACACAGAACCACTCCCAAAACAAACCTAAAACTGGCAGAAACCAAAAGCTGCTCTCAAATCATTCATGAAGAGAAAAGAGGATTAAGAATATCATTGAATATTACGCATATAAATCGCATGACTAGCTCTGGAGGCTGGAAATGTGAGCCAGCCAGAACCTTGGGGTTCAGCAGTTACAAGGGCAATGCAGCATGAAGTTTGTTCCCTGTTCCCACTGGAGCTTCAGATGGGCTTCCTCCTGCAGTGGTCCTGCACAGAAGCCAGAAACATGCTGCACTAAAGCCTCTGGTTCCTCTTTGTTGAAGCTGCTGAAGCAAAGCTTTTCTTTAAGGAGCTCTTACCACCACATTTTTAATAGTCCCCCTTTCTCCTCACAGAAGCAAAACTGAAGAACAAGGCAGAGTGTGTGTAACATGACTTCAATGACTCTTCTCATGACCTGAATTCACCATTTGTATCAGTAGGTTTCATTCCCAATTGACGTTACTGTTGATGTGAATTTCAGATGAAACCCACCTTCTGATGATCTCTTTTTTGACTGGATGCACACTGTGGCAAGCCCTAGAAAGGCACTTCAGTCAGAGCTGACAGTGCACGCTCAATTCCTGCAGTGGAAGCCACCCCAACAGAAGCATTAAGGGTTGAAAAAGCCACAATTCAGCCAAGCTACGTGCCCATCTCAGCAGAGTAAACCAGGGACTGCGACACCTCCTCTCACATTCAGATATCAGCCCAGGCTTGCCAAAACTTAAGCAACCAGCATTTCTCCAAGCTAAGGGCAGTAAGCAGGTGCTGGATACTCTGCTATCAGATCAGAGTTTCTGCCAGAAACCACACTGTCAGGCTGCTTCTGCCGAGCTCACTTAGAACATGAACCTTGCCACTGTTCCCAAGGCAAAAGCTTGGGCCCTGGTTGTGTCACGAGGAAAGTCAAGTCACCAGTACCTGGTCCCTGCTGGAAAATACTCATGTTGAAAGCACTCTCTGAGCACGTTTGCCCCCAGATTTTCATAGAGAAACAGGACTCAGCAGCTTCGGCAGCATCCCCATGCCTGCCTTACCCTGAAACCCTGAGGTGCAGCTAGAGAGGAGTGGGCAGAGAGGTACAGAGAACAGCAGCACCCTGGTGAGCTGTGAATCTACAGAGAAGTTCCCATCACTTCATGCAGCATTTGCTTTTCCGTGGTCTCCTTCAAACATCTGGGAAACCCCCTTGAGGCTGCAGTTGGTTCTGAACACTCAGGAAGTTTGCTTTTCCCAGGACACAAGCAGCATTAGGCAGTTCTCTCTGCTGCCTGCAGGACTACCTGCAGATCTCAGCTCTTCACTGGGCAGATTAATTCTCTGCTTAGATTAGAAGAAAGGGGGAAATGTTAAAAGTTTGAGGGAATTTCCTGTCAAGGACCTCCCTTTCCACTAAGAGTGAGGATACAGGCTTGTGGACCATACATACAGAGCTACTAATTGGATCTTAGGATGCTGGAAAAGTCAGTTTCCCCTCATAAAGGCATTGATCCCAATTTGGAAAACAAGACCTGTGACATCTTCAGTTGACCCTCATGCTTAAGAGACAGCACAAGATTTTCAACCTGATTTCACACCCAGATGAAGAAGGAACTAAAAACCTCCCCTCTACCTTATCAGCTCTGGTTCCTGGCCAGGCTGCATGCAGATAAACCTGGCTTTTGGTTTGTGAATTTACACCAGGAGCTTGCAGGGAGAGCTTTCACCAAGGTCCCTGCATATTTGACAACTGATTAGAAAGAATGGGGGGGAAAAAAAAACCACAGCTAGGCTAAACCACAGAATTAAAAAGCTTGGTAAAGTGTAAGCATTACTGCCCACTCCAGAGAAGTGTGCACAGCTGAAAGCTCTCCACTGGAAGGGAATTATGGATGTTGGTTGTAGTTAGAAGATAAAATGCCAATTTCTGGTCACTGCCAGGGGAGCAGCAACCACCTGGGTCTGTTCCAAAGTCAAAAACAACTCTAGGAGTGGAATTCCTTCTGCATCCTCATGCTGAACTGTCTGCAAGAACTGATCATGGGATCTGTGTGACCCACAGCTCAAGCCTCTGCCCCCAGCAGGCTGCCTCTGCAGGGTGTCTTCAGCTTCTCCTGAAACTCAGTGCTTCTAGTCACTCTGAGAACAGGATCCTGGAGGGAGTTTGTCTCAAGTCTACTCTTGTTTCACTAATATTTTATTTTCCCACTATCAATTAGATTAAATTAATTCGTTTAAAAGCATTGTAAGTAGAAGTGGAGAAATTCTGATAATGTAAATAAATACTCACAGGGGTGAGGAGGCACATTAACCTGGCAGCTGAGAGAGCTGAGAGTTATTAATGACTCACTCCAGGAATTTGGATCTCTGTCCAGAATGTCATTATGTGTGTCACTACCCAGACAAATCACAATGGAAGCCCCAAGAGGAATCTGATGATGATGATGATGATGTTCCAAAGACTCACTATTCTCCTTGCAATGCTTGACACCACACTCACTATTCTCCGTGTATGTACCCTTCCATTTTTGGTGTTACTCTGACAGTACAAAACTGCATTTTGACCAAAAAAGCAAACTCTTGGCATTAAAAAAAAAGGCCACATCAGCAAGTGAGTGACAAATGTCTCTGCCTTTGTACAATGAGTGAGAAAAGAGCTTCATGTCATGAAGCAAAACTGCATTCTTAAGTAACTACTTTGAGAAGAATGTTGCAGCTTTTTCAGGATTTAGTGAGGGGTGACTGAAGTTTCTGCAAGTCAGTGGAAAGATTTCAGCAGCCACATTCAGAAAGATACTCAAACATCCACCAGCCTTTGGGTGCAGAGGTGTACACCAACATTTGAATGATCTGACTCGTTTGTCTAAGGTAAACAGTCCCTACACACTCAAAGCAATTCTTTCCTGCATGCAAAACCCACGCAATCACAGAATCATTTCGGTTGGAAAAGGCCTTTAAGATTGTTTCAGGATTCGTTGGGTGAAGCTGCCACCTGCTGGTCACCTCTCTGCCGATCTCAACGGGGTTTGGGGCTCGGCAGTTGTCCTACCAGACCGACAAAGCAACGAGGAGATTCGCAAATGCCCAGACACCAAATCTCACAGCTCAGCCTTGGGCGCTCTGCTCTCTGACACTCACTGCAGTCAGGAATTACACAGCGGCCCAAAAGAAGGAGACCACGGCCTCCTAAAGCACCTAAAAGCCTGCTCCAGCTCAAGTTCCTGTGGTCTTCTGGCACTAGGTGGGTAACAGAAAGAACATTCCAAAGATAATCTGCAACGGTTGTCCAGAAACAGAGCAGAGGACCCACCTATGCTTTGTGTTTTTCAATAACCCCTCAGCTATTGCAGCACAGAAAGATAAGGGTATTTTCTTTCATTCCAGATGCACAGAAAGCATTTGATTAACACTGAGAGTTCCCTGGAAATTCAGGGGCTTTCCTTTTTGCAGGACTCAGTTGGGCAAGTGCCCTGCTCTTTTCTTCCTGGAGACTGGAGCTGTTACTGGATGATCTCTCACTGTATTGAACGCAGGTACAGAAACCAGCTAGGATTGTACCTGGTGATTCTGGTGCCAATGAAGGCCTCTCATTTTCCATTTCACCCTCTCCTTTGTTTCTCTTTTGTTTACCTGTCAGTAGTTTTGCTCAATCTCCAGACTATTTTCCACACAATTTCATCTCTTAAGGGACTTTGAGCCAGGGAAAGACTAATATTGAAATGTTACTGTGCCAGAACCTCAGGGATCCTCACTTGTCACATGAGGATTAACTATCAGAATTCATTTGACTCCTACTCTCTTCTGCCAGCCCCAAAACCAGTCACTGTATGACTGGTTTGTACTGTATTTACTGGTTTTTTACTGTATTTACAGCTTTGCTTCTGCAGAGGAACTTCCAATGCATTTTTAGGAGCTCCCCCTGAAGCCAGACAAAATCTGATGAACTTCAATGATTACACTCCTCGTGCCAGCTACAGAACCTCAAGTGTTCTGACTGTCACAGTTATACATCCATTTGCACCCTGAGTTGTATTTTTTTGTTGAGAGTAATATTTTCTCAAAATAAGGAGGCAAATACAGGCAGAAAAGCCTGTTCCTGAGTGTGATCCCTGTACAGCCAGTTTTGAAAATACTAGCCCAAGTTACTCTGGGAAAACCTGCTTATAAGAAAGATTCTGGGAGCTGCATTTCCCCTCTGAGAGCCACCTTGCACTTCCTAGACATCCCTTTGGCCCCAGTGATTCAGCACTACATTGCTGTGAATCCTCCCCTGGCAAAGGGCCACACAAAGAGTCTTTATGACTAATGGCTGGAGACCTGTTCAAGCTGGGCTCAGAGGAGCAGCTTTTCTTCCAGCCAACAGCAATCCAAAGTGGAACACGTTTCTGTTCTGTGGAAAGAATTTGGGGGGTTCCCCTCACAAAATCAAGCTATGAAATGCTGAGTAAGTAACAAACTAGAACTGCAACAAACAGGTTAGACATGAGGTAGAAGTTCTGGAGGGTGAGGGTGGTGAGACACTGGCCCAGGGTGCCCAGGGAAGCTGTGGAAGCCCCATCCCTGGCAGTGTTGAAGGGCAGGTTGGATGGGGCTCTGAGCAACCTGGTCTGGTGGGAGGTGTCCCTGCCCATGCAGAGGGGTTGGATCTAGATGATCTTGAAGGTCCCTTCCAACCCAAACCATCCTATGAAACTAAGTTTAAATCACTTTAATATTTTCCCCTCTAGAAAACATCCCTTATAGCAGATAAACACCAGCTGCAGGATTTCCCTCCTTCCTTTATTCCAGGCTCTGGTGTCAGACTTACCAGAGATACCAGCATGGCAAGAATATGAGGAGAAAGGACAATGCATGTGGTCAAAAGTGGAGACAATTTCTGTGCGCACTAAAATTCGGGCTTTTCTTTGCAGCTTCACTCAACTAGGTCACTGAGAAGTTCCAACATCCAATTAAAACACCAGAAATCAACGGGCAGACAGATTCTGTCTCATTAATCCTCTTTGAATTAAGGTGTGATCTGTCCACCGTTGCACCAGCACCAGTTGTAACTGCAGTTGTAACCACTTGGGAGACCTAAACCCAAAATATTAAGAGTCTGTTGTGGGGTTTGTTTTTTCTTTAGACTAGACACGGCCAGGTGATTTCCAAAGAAAGAATTTTAAGTTGCTTTTATGTTTACAGAAGGGCAGAATTTTCATATTGGCCTGAGCTCCACACGGTTTGGATTACACATTAAACAGTGTTAAAATCCCTTTATTCCTTTACAATTGCAGGGAGTGAGGGCACAAAGCCTGGGTCTGCCAGGGTTCAAGTGTGCCAAATGCTGTGGCCAGGGGAATTAATTCAGGGCTTTCAGGAAAAAAAAAGGTGCCAGTGCTGAAAAGGATGGGCAACACTCAGCTGTAGATCACCTATTTTCTATTTTTTGTCTTCTTGGCTCTCCAGCCAACACATTTTATGCAGTTATCACAGTCAATCCTGTGCTCTGGAAAAGGGGAAAATGTGCTGGATCTTGAGAGACAGAGAAAAGGAACTGTGTGTATTTTTGACCAAGAATTAATTTCTCTGCAGCCAGCAGGCAAAACCAACCTTTGGAAGGCACGAGGTCGGGGTGCAGGGCACAAATATCTGCATTGTGCTGGTGGTGCTTAAGGCTCTCCAGAATTTGCATAAACTTTTCTGTTCTGTCTGATACCATCACAGCAAAACAAAACAAATCAGATCACTCTGTTCCAATCATAAGCTGCTGCAGGGAGGCAAAGCCTGGACTTTCCCAGCCGAACACCCCAATATTGTGAAAATATTATGACTCAATTATTCTGATTTGTCTCTTTGTAACAAGATGAATTAAACCTTGTAACGTAGAAACGTGTAACTTTGCAACATATAAATATCTTGGTAAGATATTAATGAAACTTTCTAACCTATAAATAACTTTGCAACTTATAACTTTGTAACCTATGATGTGATGTTGTAACATATAAACAGATTTGTCACTTATAAATGAAATTTTGTAGCGTATGAATGAACCACTTGAAACACATGAGCAAACACACAAATAAAGGGAACTGAGATGCTAAATATTTACATATAAGGAAAAACACTGTTTCCAGTTTCCCTTCCAAGCCTTTGTCAGCACTCAACCTAGTCAAAACGGAATGTATTTTCTTAACAGCCATAACAAGTGGAACACTTGAGCCTTTTAACTGAGGCAGAAAGGCCCCAAGCACACCAGTAAATCCTCCCAGAACCCCAAATTCACAGAGTATCACGTTCAGGATTCAGGTAGGAAGGGCCCCTGCATTCTGTTCCCACCCTCAGTGAAAGAGGCTTTTTGAAAATGGTCAAATATATGATTTTTATTTTTTTTTCCAAAAATTGTTATCATCTAGTTAAACATCTCTCAGAAAAGCCTCAGCACTTTTGGGGCAGGCATTCTGCTTTTTTTGAAAATCAGTTCCTTTCAAGAGATCAGCACAATAAAATATTGACACTTTTCCAAACCAGCTTACTGGCCTAAACTGCTCTTGGGGCATCTATGGTCCCTTTCCACAGACATCTGAGTCATCCCAGTCATGTTTTGTTGTGATCCTGCACTTTTTAACCCTGTTGACAACAAATTATATCTTGCAGTTCCTCGTGAGCTTGAAAAGTCACCACTGCTCCTGATGTCCCTACAGCTGCTCATGCTCTTCTCCAACAGGAATTTCTGGTTTCTATTCTTCCCTGACTCCTTTGGGAGAAAGATTTAAAAGAATAACTTTGCAGGAAAACAAGCTTTGGGGAGAGAGAGCTCGGCTTGGCTGGGCCCTAGGAAATCTATCCATTCTGGAGGAAGTTAATTTACTAACTAAAGTTATTTTATTCTCCCCAACTTGGACAACAGCTCTACTGTATCATCCATTGCCACTTTCCTCCTTCTTGGAACTTTCTCTCAAGCATCAGCCACCAATAAGGGGAGACTTTTGCTATTTCATGTAGGTTGTGTGGGAGAAGAGGTGAATTAAATCCCCAATAATATTAACACTGATCTCACAGCCACGCAAAATAAACTATTTTAGAACTTTTGCAATAACATTCATCACCTTAGCAGGTGGGCATCTTGCTGGTAGTTGATGCAGGCTAACGAGGCTTGTTGCATGGTTTCCAGGACCTGTTTCTACTTTGGCTAAAAGATCTGGCCCAGGTTGCCCAGGGAAGCTGTGGAAGCCCCATCCCTGGAAGTGTTGAAGGGCAGGTTGGATGGGGCTCTGAGCAAACTGGTCTAGTGGGAGGTGTCCCTGCCCATGCAGGGGGGTTGGATCTAGATGATCTTGAAGGTCCCTTCCAACCCAAACCATTCCATGATTCTATGATCACTGGGGACTTCAGCTTCCTGAGTTACCAAAGCACAAACCACTGCAGCAAAGCATGCAAAGTATCCCAAGTACCTCTAGGTACTAAAAAGCAAAGCAAACCCAGCTGCTGACAACAGAAATTAATAAATAGGTGGGGTGGGGAGGAGAAGAGGCCAACGACAGGCTGTGAAGACAGAGGAAGGGCAAGCTCACAACAGTGTAGTAGCACAAGTCCTGTTAACTTGATGTTAACACCCCACCTATGTCCCCTGATCATCTTCAAGGCTTGGCAAAGATAAATCCAGTCACTCTCTGGGTCTGTCTCCTGCAGGAGGCACAAAACCCACTGCCTGAAGTTCGTTGATGGCTCCTTTTCCATTACACCTAGAAAGGCAGCAGCCAGGGAGTTTGCACCAGGAGTGCAGTAAGGCAGGACACAACATGTTTTATGGGGACTACAGCATTTTTCTGACTGCCACACATTTTATGGGGACCATTACAATTTTCTGACTGCCACACATTTTATGGGGACCATTACAACTTTCTGACTGCTTTGGCTCAAGGCATAAGCAGCCCAATGGAGTGCAGCTTGCTGTTGTTGACTCCTGCTGAAAAGAACCACTTGTCCTGCAGGAAGAGTAAGATTTGCTCAATCTCTCAGGAGCAAACTGGCAACTGTCTGAGAGTCAAAGCTGTTGCATGAGTTAGGCAGAAGGACACAAACACTTAGCACAGTCCCTGGAATAGATCTATGCCAGCTCCTTTCCCTTCTAGCTAGAGTGAGTAAGCAAGTTCCCAAGGAAATTGCTCTTCTCAACAGTCGTTTGTTTAATCAGTAACACCATCAAGTTTCTGACCCTTCTTCACCCATGAAAACTTACCCTGCACCTGGTTCCACAGCAATTCACAGATGCAGAACATGTTGCTATAGAATTTGTTCATATTAAGACCCCTCTCTTTCCATACTTTGGCTCAGACCATGGTGCACAGCATCCAGACCATTGAAGTGGAGGCCCTGGAATAAAACTGTTCTGGTCACCACAAACTCCAAGCTGTATCTCAGGAGCATCTGCTTTTAGACAGCAAAGACAGGCTGAGATCAAGTGGAAGGCATAAGCCAGCAGAAAGTGTTCATAACATGCTATTTTTTCTCTTGTAGCAAAGACCAGATGCCTCAAACCACACTGCCCTGGGCACAGAACATCAACACAACCTGATCATCTTCAGTTGATCCCAAACAGGAAAAGACCTGGAGGTGAGAAGTATTAGCACACCCATCTCACTGACTGGGAAGAGGAACACAGCAAGTGCTGACATATCCCACCTCTTGGCCATGGAAACACAGCTTCCAGCAGGCAATTCATGCCACCCATCTGAGCTAAAGCAAATCCCCCAGGAGGCCTCTTTCTTTCCTGACTGTAAATGGAACATGGAGCTGAGATTTCCATGCCTAACTCACAGACACTGACTTTAAGGCAAATTCAACCACGGGGACCAAAGACCTTTCTTCAAGTTCACAGGGTGCTGATAGCACAGCTAGGAATCTGACACCAGACAAAGTCATTCCCCCAGGTCACAGCTAGGTGGGTCTTCACAGGTAGACAGAAACAAGCCTTGCTGGGTCCTGTACCAGCCAGAGCTATTGTCACTTGGTTGGCCTCACACCAAGCACAAGCTCTCTTAGCAGGGGGGATTAGAATAAGTCCAGCCCTTCCAGAGCACAAACAGGAAGAGATTTCAGCAGCTTTTAAAACAGCACACAGGTGTCATTCCTCCTCTAGTGGGTTTCTCTGACCCAGGGAACAGCAGCCCTGTCTCCCTAAAGCACAGTTGTGTCTAGCAGCACCCTCAGGAATGCAAAGATTCAAAACCTTAGGATAGTGTCTGAAGGTTAGAGATCTGACATCTTAAGGAGCAGCAGGTTTTGGAATGAAGCAGTTTGATGGTATCACACACACTCAGGTTTGTGTCTGTAAAACGTGGGCAGAAGTTGTGCTATTGAGCAATACAAGCAGCATCATCCACGTCTTTGTTCAACCCTGCTCTGCCTGGGAAGAACAAACACCACAGCCAAGGCCAGTTACAGCCCTGCAGAATTACTGCTCCGAGGATCACTGATTAGATCAGCTGCCATTCAGCCTGCTGCAACAAAAACAATTTGTCCTGAGGGAAAGGAGTATGTGCAGAAAGCCACAGAGTGCCATGAGGGATTGGCTGGAGCTCACTGACTGGGAGGTGTAGAGTTACTGCAGTGCCTCCCTGACACTAACACTCTTAGCTTCAGTTGTAGCAGAAAAACACCTGCCTCTTAAAGCCCTAGAATTCATCTGCCCTCCATCTGCACTCCCAACAGAGGGCACAAGCCACACCAGCTGAAAGCCCCCTCACCTACAAGGAGTCATTCTCCTTACAACCAGGACTCAGGGCATATTTTTTCAAGGGAGAAAGAACTTTTCCACCCAGCAGCTCCACACAGAACAGGGAACAAGAGCCTCATTTCCACATCACTCCAAAATTCAGTCCCACAGTGAATTAGATGCTCATCACTGACCATAGCTTGGGTGGTTCCCACATCTGAATGGCTTTGTTAGGGCTGGGGCAGGACAGTTCACAGTGCATCCATCAGAGCCAAATCCAAAGATTGGCTAATCTGCCCCTCTCAAACAGTTTGTTGCTGCTGATTGGTATCTCAGTGATGCCTACACCCCTCAGAAGACACCAGTCTTGTTTGACTGGCTGCTCGTGGAGCAACTGCATTTCTGTGCCAAAGAATTTACAGCCTAAACCAAAAAAGGATGGAGGAAAGACATGCAAATCCCTCCCATTCTACAGGCTGGTGGGGTTGTAGCTGAGCCCTGACTGACACTTTGCATTCTGGCCTCTGTAGCCTCCCTGCTTTCCACTAGTGCTCCACAAAACACCAGTGCTTACTTCCACAGCTAGAAAATTAAATGGAATTGTTGACTTATTTGTAGCTACATCTAATAACCTCAGCTGTAATAAGCATCTCACCACCAGCTATGAAGGAGCCCAGCAAAAGAGGTCTCAGCAGCCTTCTCCCATGTCCTCACCACTTCAGCAGTGAGAGCCAGGCTGCCAAAAGTCAGAAGAATCAGAAAAAAAAAAAAGTTTGACACCTCATTTCCAGTGGAACTTAACTAGAGGAGGAGCCACTCACTTGCACACACAATATTAAGGAACAACAGAAGTTTTGTGGATTCAAAAGGACTTCTCAGCAGGTTCTACTCTAATCTGCTGAGCACCAAAGTTTTCCCTTTCGTGTTGAGGCATCAGATGTCCAGCTAATGTTCTCTTATCCTGACTGAAGAGCTCCCAGTGCCAAGGGATGCCAGTATTCCACACTCCCTGTACATTTTATCCAGCATGTGGCTCTGTCTGTTGTGGTTTACTGGGCTACTAGTGCACCTGCAGGTTGTTTGCCCATCATTCTGACAGATTTCTACAAAAAAAAAAAAAATATAACAAACAAGCTAAGTGTGCTTCAGAGGGCCAGCAAAATGAAGGAAGAATCCCTTTTTGGTGCTTTGAAAAGATTATTTAAATATTTGTGGTAAGGTGAACCTAACAATCATAGAATAATAGAATGGTTTGGGTTGGAAGTGACCTTAAAGATCATCTAGATCCAACCCCCCTGCATGGGCAGGGACACCTCCCACTAGACCAGGTTGCTCAGAGCCCCATCCAACCTGCCCTTCAACACTTCCAGGGATGGGGCTTAAGAAAGTGACTGAGTCTGAGACTAAAGCATTTATTCCCACTGCACGGGCTAACTTGCAAGCTTCCTAATCACAGCAAGAAAAGCAAGTGTTTTCTGAACACGTAGAAAGGTTTTACAGACACTACAATGTGAGCTGCTTGGAAACAAAGCCCCTGGGCCTTGCAGAAATCTGAAACTGCTTGTTGAGTTGCAGCCCATGTGTTGTACTGGTGCCCTTAAAGAGGTGCCTCCTGTCCCTGCACAGAGCACCCTGAAGCCCATGGAAACACTGCTCTTAGATCTTAAAATCAGGGTAGCTTTGAACACTGACAAATGGAACAGCAATTCACTCCCTGACTTCTGTTGACTCAATCATGTCCCTGCTCTTTACTAGGTGGAAATGCAAATTAAAACATGTGTCCATCCAGTCTTTTCTCTGTAAAGACTATTTACATGAATACATTTAACTTGCAGAGTCATGACAAGCTGTCACCCAGGCAGGTGACACAGCTCAGCTCACAGCACCAAGTCATCATCATCTGGTTGTGACTGTGACACACAGAGGGGTGGGGGTTGGAAGGGACCTCTGGAGATCATCCAGTCCAACCCCCCTGCTAGAGCAGGATCCCCTAGAGCAGATCCCACAGGAACATGTGGGAAGGGGTACAAGGTGTAGAGCTCCTAGGGTGACTATATAGGAGATCACAAGTAGGGGATGCAGAGGAAATCACTTCCAGCAGAAAAAACAAACCAAACAAGCTTGGGGCCACGTCTGGCCTCTTTTCATCCAACACCAGGTTCTGTCCATTTTCATGGTTAGAGAACAGGACTTATGAGTTGCCCAGAGACCAAAGCAACAGCCACAGAGCTGAGAAGGGCTGAAGCTGCAGGGTGACTTTCAGAAAGTTTCATTCAGAACATCCATCACTCAGTGAAGCTCAAGCGTGTCAACTACTGGAAAAAACATGAACTTTTGTGGTTCTTTGTCAAATGTCCCACATTGAGCTGGACCTGTAGCTCCTGGATCAGGCCAAAACTAGAACCAAAAGCATCAGAAATGTCTGTTCCCTCCACACACAGCCCAGCGACCACATCACCAGGTGCATGAATCTGCCTTGGTTCCTCCAAATCACCTTAACCATGTTTAACCAAGGCTTGGATTATTTCACTGCAGGAATCACCCTGACAGATGAGACAGCTTGGTTCTCCTCACGGATGCCTTTAGCACACACAAGGGGCAAGAGGGTAAAAAAAATTGACCTGAGGTGTAAAAGGATGCAGAAGCACTGAGGAACAACCACAGCATTCCTAGGGGGTCACTGCTCTCTGGAGAACAGCGTGTGGCAAGTCTCTTCTTGCTTTGCACAGGTGTAAGGTTTGTACCAGGTATTTGCTCCTCTTTCAGCTCTGACTTTTCATTCTGGAATTATTGGAATGATAACAAAGAACCTGCATATTTAACCTGCCAATTGGCATTTCTTTTACTAGGTCAATATTTAATTTTATTTTTTTTTCCCTTCTTTTTTCCCTGTGAGTTGGGCTCCCATTAGCCTCTTAACCCTGGATAAAGAGGAGCAAATTCCAAGCAACACCTGTATTTTTGCATTTTCTCATTTCCCTACACAAACTCACCCTCACTCAGTTACATATCCTAGAAAGTTGCATCACCTTTTCACCTCTGTTACTTGGTAAGTATCTTTTTTTGGACCATGATGCAGTTTCTTGTAGCACTGGTGCTGCACACACTGGCTGATGGAATCACAGAATGCTTTGGGTTGGGGCTCAGATTTAAAGCAGCTCAGACTGTGGTCTGAAGAGAGACACATTAAGCTTCTTGATGAGAATAAAACTTCCTCTTGTGGGCGTTTCCATCAGGTAGTTGCTGTTCTCCAAAGGGGTACTAGTATGGTCCTGAAAACCCCTTGGTATCACACTGGGGTGTTGTTTGGTGTTCCCATTTTTTTCTCTGTCATCCTCAGGTGACAGAAGGATTTGCTGACAGAGGTAGGAGCCCTGAGACTAAAGAATGAAATCTTTCAAGTGCAGAAATTGTAGGGACAGAAGCTGTAGCATAAGGAAGTGGTACTGGAATTTACCCAGCAATGCAAACAACAAAGGAGGATTAGATGCAGGTTTTTACTCATGGAGAAATTAGGCCAAACTCCACAAGATGTGAAATGATTTATAGCAATGAAATGTTAACTCAAGACAAGGAGAAATATGTTGGCACTTGGATGGAAACTTACTGCTCAAGAGCAAAAAATACACACAGCAAGAAACCAACCCAAACAATTGCCAGGTTAGACTGGTTTGGCCAGAGAGTCTGAACCACAAAAGCTGAGATGGCAATCATTATTTATTCATGGCTCAAGTAGATGATATGAACTAGAGCAAGTACAATCCTAAGTAAATCTCTCCTGTCACCAACAAATATATTTCAGTAAAATATAACCACTTGGGAGTTGCAGTGTTCTCATTTGTCCTCTTTGACAGATTTCTAGGAGCCATCAGCTGCAAAGAATGCAGATTTATTCACAGACTGGTCCTGGAGGGCCATGAGATACAGATTATTTTCCTCACCTGCTTTACTGGACACAGCTTATTGACACAGGCAACTGGGGGTGACAAAACTGGTGTGGAATGGGGAAATTTCTCTAGGAGCTCACATCTGCCACAGAGACAGTTGAATTTTTTGGGAAGGAAGTCTAAACACAGGTGCCTGGAGAGATGAGCACAGGGCTGCCATATTTTGCTGTTCATGCATACCTGAAACTCAGAGATCAGTTTATTCTACTACAAAGGCACCAAATGCTACTGAACACACATCTTAGCCTTGTGGATTGCTAAGGTGCCCTTCCTTATTATTAGGTAAATCATAGAATTATGGAATGGTTGGGGTTGGAAGGGACCTTCAAGATCATCTAGATCCAACCCCCCTGCATGAGCAGGGACACCTCCCACCAGACCAGGTTGCTCAGAGCCCCATCCAACCTGCCCTTCAACACTTCCGGGGATGGGGCTTCCACAGCTTCCCTGGGCAACCTGGGCCAGTGTCTCACCACCCTCACACTCCAGAATTCCCTCCTCATGTCTCACCTCAATCTCCCCTCTTCCAGTTTTCATCCATTCCCCCTTGTCCTCTCACTCCCTGTCCTTGTCCAAAGTCCCTCCCCAGCTTTCCTGGAGCCCCTTCAGGCCCTGGAAGGTGCTCTAAGGTCTCCCTGGAGCCTTCTCTTCTCCAGGCTGAACACTCCCACCTCTCCCAGCCTGTCTCCAGAGCAGAGCTGCTCCAGCCTCTGATTGTCTCTGTGGCCTCCTCTGCACTCTCTCCTGAAGCTCCATGTCCCTCTGATGTTAAGGGCTTCAGAGTTGGACACAGAGCTGCAGGTGGGGTCTCACAAGAGCCAAGTAAAGGAGGAGAATCCCCCCCCCTTGACCTACTGGCCACAATTCTTTTGATGCAGCCCAGGACACGGTTGGTTTCTGGGCTGCAAGCACACAGTGCCAGCTCATGTTGAGCTCCTCAGATGCCAGTCATTAAAGAAAACTGAAAAGCAACACTGTACACAACACTGAGTGGATCAAGTTGTGCCATCTCAGAAATTACAGAGTTGTTTTTTAGGGTTCTGCTCGTATTCATGGTGTTACTATCCAGATGTTAACACAGCAATGTTTGGATCAAATTTCATAATTAAGAGTTTGTTTTAGATATCATGAACTTGATTACCCACTGTAAGAGGGGTTTGGTTTGCCACATCCTTTCAGGCGAGCTGGAATCTTATTAAACTCCTGCCTTCCATTTCTACAAGAAGAGTTTACTGTTTTCTGTTGTTTGTTTTAAATCAGAATTATCTCCCCATTTGCAAGGTGACTGCTTTAGGTTGAGGATAAGGGAATTCCCAAGCTAAGGAAATTGGCAGAGCCAGGCCAGCCATACACAGAGGCAGGAGCAGTTGGAAGTCTGCATGAAATAATGACTTTTCTCTCCTGTAGCCATGGCAGGACTGCACCAACTCACCTCAGAGAGAGTCACCTCCCTGGTGCTGAAGGAATTTGGATGCAGGCCCGTTGGGAGAGAAATATCATCTCAGTGTATGGGAAAAGGCTCTGAAACTTGACCCTAGGTTACCAACCATTGTTGCCTGGGACTTTCAATGTATTTGTTCAGAAGGGAAAAAATGGATTTAGGGCCTTTATTTTCTTATCCCCACTTGTGTATTACTTTAATTATTAACCCTAAATAAGCAAATTTTTATGGAGCTAAAGTGGAGTTAATAGGGAGCATTTGCCATTTGGTCCATCTTAATTCATGTTTCATCCAGTTGCTCTGGATTACTGCACGACCAACAGGCTGCCTCCCTCTCCAGGCTCTCTGACATGCAGGTATTGAGGAACATTGTTTATGTAGATCATATTTTTTTTTTGAGATGAAGGGTTCTCTGAGGCTTTGGTTGTGGAAGCATAAAGTTTGTGGCAAATATCTCCTGTGACCATTAGAGGTTGTTGGAATTCCTTGCAAAGGCAGTAGAAATGTAACATCAAGGGACTAAAATAGACTGGAAAATAGTTGTGTGCCAGCAGAAGTGGTTTTGGCTCAGTCTGCTGTGAGAAGCTCTGCTCTAACACAGGGACCCTCAAGCCTGTCCCCACAGGGAATATCTGCAGGACATGACACAGCCCTTGCTCTTTATACAGAGATTTGGAAACAAATCTTCTGATATCCCACAGACAACCAGAGACCCAGAAGATCAGAGTCAGAATGGTTTGAGTTGGAAGGGACCTTCAAGATCATCTAGATCCAACCCCCCTGCATGGGCAGGGACACCTCCCACCAGACCAGGTTGCTCAGAGCCCCATCCAACCTGCCCTTCAACACTTCCAGGGATGGGGCTTCCACAGCTTCCCTGGCCAACCTGGGCCAGTGTTTTGGATTTGGAGTGCAAAAACACCCCAGGCAGAGCCAAGTACTGGAGATCAGGACTCACCTGTGGGATTAAGTGTCCCCTCTCACACATTAACTTCATGGAGCTACTGAAAGAGTTCTGACTGGTGCAGTGCATTCTGTGCCTGAAAATCCCCCAGCTACCTGCACCATTTACATTTTAGTGTCTTGCTGCCCTGTAAGCAACTCAGTGGAGCATCACCAAAACTTCTCTGTGCTTCCCAGAACTGAGGCCCTGCCAAGCCCAGCCAGACACACTCAGATATTCAGACACCATGTCTTTGAAGAGCAAACTCGATACCTTTGTAGACCTGCCTGTCAAAACAGGCAGGTTCCTTGGTGCTCCAATGAACTCGAGGGAATATTTAACCACCATAAACAAAAAGGTGCCAGGGCCCCAATTCCAAGAGCACAGGTTTATGGTTAATGTCAGGCTGGCACTTCACTTCCTGACTTAAGTGCTTTGCTGAATCCCTGCCAGAAAAGGCAGACCAAAGACAACTCCAAGATAAAACATGGCAGAGAGCAACCCTTAAGTGACATCCTCCACTACATCACCAGCAAGGATGAGATTAAGCAGAAAAAAAACCATATTATGAAGCTTTTTATAGCTATCTCAGCCAAGATAGAAGAATGAAAAGAAAGGACTTGCAAATAAAATAAATATATGAAAACAATCTGAAAATTTAAGGGTTTGGGGCTCAACTTCCTCCCCTTTGCTCCTGTGGAATAACTCACTGCTCAATGTAAGGAGGCAAAACTCTTGGAGTAGCAACAATCTCCTGAGAGCAAAGCAGCAGGTGCCACGTGCTGGTGTTTGCCAGGGACAGGACTGAAAAGGTGAGAGAGACAATATTGGGAAAGGGTTGGAGAAACCAAGTATTTTGGCTGCCTTCCAGCCATGTAATTGTATTTCAATAACTAAGAAGATAAATGATCCTTTAAAAGAAAAAAAAAAACACACACAAAACAAACAACAAAAAAGGCTGTAAATAGAGGAGGCTGCTCAAGTACCCAGTCTCAGAAAGAATGTGTGTTTGCAGCTCTAGCTCACAGACACAGAACATTAACCCTAACTCTGCATCCTTAAATGGAGTCCACCCCCTGCAGAGCCAGCAAAAAACCTCTGCTCTCCTGGGCTGTGGTTTTGGTGTGGATGGACAGCTCTACAGTAAATTCAGTCAGTAATAATCCTTATCAGCTGCAGGGGGACCAAAAGGGAACGTCAGGAAGCAGGTTAGCTCAATCTTATCATTCAGAAAAGGTGAGATGGTAGAAAAAAGGAGGAGTAGCTGTGATATTTATAGCAAGACATGAAAAAAAACATTCAGAGAGAGAGCCAGCTGCCTTCATATGTGCATCTCCTGCTTGCTGAGATGGCCTGGGGAGCCCAAGGCACCTGCAGGGAGCTGGCAGGTGGGACACAGCACTCCCAGAAAACTTGCAGTGCTCAAGATGTTGTGGGACGTCTGGCTGGGCTGAAATCAGATGATTTCTAAGCACATGGATCAAGCTACAGCTCACACGACCACCTGTACCATGTAGTCCCTTTTTTTTCTACAATACATTTAAATGGCACCTTCTATGAATCCTTTGAGATTAATAATTTCACCTGAGCTTCCATCCAGACTGCTCTTGGTGAAGTTCAGCTGCATTTTGGAAAGTGCACTGTCCCTTCCACCCTGAATTCCAGTTGCAGCTCAAAGTGAACCTAAACACAAATATTTTACAAGTGTGGGCCACCAATTTTGCAGGGAGGGAAAAGCAATAAAAATGGTGTTTCTGCCGTGTTCCTCACTGAGCCTGGAGAGGAGAAGGCTCCAGGGAGACCTTAGAGCACCTTCCAGTGCCTGAAGGGGCTCCAGAAAAGCTGGGGAGGGACGTTGGACAAGGGCAGGGAGTGAGAGGACAAGGGGGAAGGGATTAAAACTGGAAGAGGGGAGATTGAGGTGAGACATGAGGAGGAAATTCTGGAGTGTGAGGGTGGTGAGACACTGGCCCAGGTTGCCCAGGGAAGCTGTGGAAGCCCCATCCCTGGAAGTGTTGAAGGGCAGGTTGGATGGGGCTCTGAGCAACCTGGTCTAGTGGGAGGTGTCCCTGCCCATGCAGGGGGGTTGGATCTAGATGATCTTGAAGGTCCCTTCCAACCCCAACCATTCCATGATTCTACGTACATGTGAAAACAACATTGGGGAACAGAGAGAAATCCTGCTACACCAGATTTGTTTCATGAGGTTTCCAACATCCTGCTAAACATTCCCCTTCGTGCTGACGACTTTTTGCGGGATGTAGGTTGTTGGTTTTTTTTTTGCTAACGGGAGTTTCCAAAGTCTGATTCACGGCACCACCTAGTGACGGAACTTGGGACACCAGTAACTAAATTTTACCTTGCTCTCTCTGGGTTTTCTTGACTCGTGTCAGTCAAACCGTGACAACTCGCTTTGGTTTAATTGTTGCGCATTAAAAGGCTGATGAAAAATTAAATACAAATAGATTCTCCGTGAGTGAGTGAAAGTGAAAAGGGATATAATGAGAGCAACTTAGTGTTTTGGTTCCCTGCTTGCACCAGGAATGCTGAAGCCACTGAAGAGAGCTCATTGGGTCAGGTCTAAAAAGCTTCCTTGAATTTGGAGATTTTTTTAATTTTTAAAAGTAGGTTCTTAAACGTCAATTTTACTTTTACGAGAAAAGGCTTTTAAATGTTCCTTAAAAAGTCAGCCCTAAGTACTTAGATTTTTCCTGTGCTTTCTGCTCACATCTCTTTCCAACCAAAAGAACTCTCCAGAAATCCACAGCTCAGTTGAGGCAGCCTCAGCCTGCAGCCAACACGGAACAGAAAGTGCTGAGCTCTGCTTTGAAACCCCTTCAAACTGGTGCCCTGTGGCTACAATCAGCTGCTGGTGCTCCACAATCTGAAGGGTATTTGTTGGAAAGATGAACCATCTGTGCACTTCAGAGTATGGCCAGTTTGCAAATATATTAACATTTAATTTAAAGCCATTCAATGTGCAGATGAACGGGTGGGAATGGCTCCCCCCCCCCGGGTCAATTCCTCTGCATAAGCAAAAATATTTTATTTTAGGGAGGTTGGAACTAGATGATCTTTAAGGTCCCTTTCAACCCAAACTGTTCTGTGATTCTATCAAACTAGGCTTCCGAGTACAGATCCATGCTCTGTAGCTCCTCAGGATTTGCTTTGTCAAAGAAAACAACAACAAAAAGAACCCCCAAGAGGTGAAACATCTGGAAATTGTTTCTTGCAGCATCTTTCCAAGGCCTGTCTGAATAAAAACAAGTTTCTCACTGGAGAACTGGTTAAAGTGAGAAGCACCCCAAGGAAGACCCATCAGAATTCTCCAAAGAACAAGATTTTCCCCTTTTGTCTTTGTATCATATTAGGCTCCTAAGTTTCAACTTTTGCCTTCAGATGGGCTGGATATTTGTGACAGGTTTAGGCTGGTGAAAATCTATGCCAGAAAACTGAGGAATGAACAAGGCTGATACCAGGTCTGGGTAGTGATTAGGAAAGCTGAGAAATCTTGCAGATATTTGGGGATCAGGTGATCAATTCCATAACGGATTTGTCAAATCCATGAAACAGACACACCCCGCTAGGAGCTCATCTGTGCCCAGAGGAGGTCACTGTTGCTCCACAGAGTGGATCAGATGCCCCAGTTCTAGGTTAACAGCACAGTTCGGGTGGGGAACACCAGCAAACCACTTTTTCTACAGTAGCTCAGAGTTCCTCTCCCTAGTTACCCTTTGCAGAAACATAACTAAAAGCAAACATAGAATGACATCGTTTTGAGTGGAGACTGATACTTCTCAGGGCTGTACTAAGACGACATCTAATCCCATCTCCAGATGCCCTCCTGCATTGAAAACAGGCAGACCAGAAGTTTCTTCACCCTTGATAGCCTGTGACCCTTCAAGACTTGACCACACAGCTTAGAAGAGAACTGATTGCTGTCAACAATTAACTGCATCTGATCCCTAAAAACAATGGCATTGGACAGCAATGTCATACAGGAGACCCAGCTCTACTTGTCCGGGTATGAAGAGGTACAAACAATCTGGGAAGCACCTGAAGGGGCTCCAGGAAAGCTGGGGAGGGGCTTTTCACCAGAGAGGGCAGTGACAGGGCAAGGGGTAATGGTTTTAAACTGAAAGAGGGGAGATTTAGGTTAGACATCAGGAAGAAATTCTTCACTGTGAGGGTAGCAAGGCAGTGGAACAGGTTGCCCAGGGAGGTTGTGGAAGCCCCATCCCTGGAGGTGTTCAAGGGCAGGTTGGATGAGGCTTGTGCAGCCTGGTCTGGTGGGAGGTGTCCCTGCTCATGGCAGGGGGGTTGGATCTAGATGATCTTGAAGGTCCCTTCCAACCTTCACCATTCCATGATTCTCTGATTCTACAAAAGTGGGACTGAGTCAAAGCAGCAGTCTGGCAGGAGAGAGATTTCATCACAGTTGAATACAAGGTAGTTTGGGTAGGTAAAAATAGTCTGTACATGCCACCTCTGTCAGCCCTGAGCTCTGAATCCAAGGAAAACATGTAGCAGTAACCATGGCCCATCATTAGAGATGAGTCAGTAGCAGAAAATTCTTGGAAATTTACCATAAAAACCATGCAAAAAAAAAAAAAAGCAACAATGGTATCGTCAGTGACTCCCTCATTACAGCTGCAACCCACTCACTCTCCTGCCTTCACCACGTATTGTCACCTTCTCCAGTGAAGACCATTCTGCAGACAAATGATTTCACAAGCTCTGATGCCTTCAGCCCCCAGGCACATGGCTGTGTGAAGGGGGAGAGACACAGCTGCCTGTACAAAGCAAGTAGCACGTCTGCTTCAGGACAGAGATAGTCATAGAAGGTCTTGGGTTGGAAGGGACCTCTAAATGTCATCTAGTCCAACCCCCCTACAATAAGCAGGGGCATCTCCAACCAGACCAGGTTGCTCAGGGCCCCATCAAGCCTGACCTTCAATGTCTCCAGGGATGGGGCCTCCACCACCTCTCTAGGCAACCTGTTCCAGTGATCCACCACCCTCCTATTAAAGAACTTTTTCCTAATGGCCAACCTAAATCTAGCCTTCTCTACCTTGAAGCCATTACCCCTTGTCCTATCATTACATGCCCCTGTGGACAGCTGTTCCCCAGCCTCCTTTCAGGCATTGAAAGGTCACTATAAGGTCTCCCTGGAGCCTTCTCTTCTCCAGGCTGAACAACCCTGACTCTCTCAGCCTGTCTTCATAAGAGAGGTGCTCCAGCCTCTGATCATCCTTGTTTCCCTCCTCTGGACATGCTCCAACAGGTCCACGTCCTCCTTGTGTTGGGGGCTCTGATAGAACTGAGCAAATAACAAGGAATCCTTCTGGTTCCCTCCCTTCTCAGGAAAGATGGGCATTCTGAGGGCAAGCAGAGATGAGGTGCCATCATATAGGATCCCTAAGGAAAGGTGAAATGTATTTAGGAGGCACAACACATGAAAACTGACCTTGTCCATGTCCTGTGTTCTATTTCTGCCCTCTAAAGGCAAAGCAGAGCACAAATGAAAGAAAATCATCATTACTAAGAGCAATTAAATCATCTTTGACCTAAGAAACCTGAAGATTCCAAAGCCATAGGAAAGCAGGACATGATTCCAAAGCCATAGGAAAGCAGGACATCAGTGGCCAGAACAGACATTCCAAGGAGATCTGAATCACTGTGTCTGGTAATTCACTTTGTCTTGCAACACAGTTTTGTGCTGCAGTCAGGGGGAAGCAGAGATCCTATTTCCCAGCCTTGAAGTGACCAAGAGCTGCTGCTCAGGTTCACTGGCTCAGCACTGACATGTCATGGTAGTTTGGTTCTTTCTGAAGCATCACGTGCAGGCTGCTGTCAGCAGGCATCCCTGATGCAGTTCCCCACTGGCTGGTCTCAGCACAGGGAACTGGGTATTCCTGTTTGCCATGAAAATGGGAGACAAACTCAACAGGAAGGTCACAGCCCCGTGTCAGTGCGAGGTGGATGCCAGCTGTTGGAGGTATGGACCTCTAGAGGACAGCATGATTACAGCTTTCCACTGAGGGCATGCAAATAAGAAATCCCCAATGCAAGAAGGACATGGAGCTCCTAAAAAGAGTCCAGAGGAGGCCTCAAAAGATGATCCAAGGGCTGGAGTAGCTCTGCTCTGGAGACAGGCTGAGAGAGTTGGGGCTGTTCAGCCTGGAAAGAGAAGGCTCCAGGGAGACCTTAGAGCACCTTCCAGTGCCTGAAGGGGCTCCAGGAAAGCTGGGGAGGGACTTTGGACAAGGGCAGGGAGGGAGAGGACAAGGGGGAAGGGATTAAAACTGGAAGAGGGGAGATTGAGGTGAGACATGAGGAGGGAATTCTGGAGTGTTAGGGTGGTGAGACACTGGCCCAGGTTGCCCAGGGAAGCTGTGGAAGCCCCATCCCTGGAAGTGTTGAAGGGCAGGTTGGATGGGGCTCTGAGCAACCTGGTCTGGTGGGAGGTGTCCCTGCCCATGCAGGGGGGTTGGATCTAGATGATCTTGAGGGTCCCTTCCAGCCCGAACCATTCCATGATCCTATGAAACTTTTGAAGAAAGGATTCCATAGGCAGGTGAGTTACAGGTGACAAAACAACAGCATCTAAAGGGAAAGACAAACATGTAACCCAGCAAAAGCTGCTGAAATGGGTGTGGGCACTGCAGAAACATGTAGCAACAAGGGCTGAAGGAAGCTAGAGAGCATTCATCCTGCATCCACAGAGACAAAAGGAGATCTGCCCACTGGCAGCATAACCTGAAAGTTCCATGGGAGAGCTTTGCAGAGCTGCCCATCACAAATGCCTTGGAAAGGAATTGCTGTAATTACAGTTATCCACTAGGAACTCCTAGCTGGTGACAGCCATTTTTGCTGAAAATACCTCCTCAGCAATCAGAACTCCTAAATCAGTATGCCAGTAACTACATCAGGATACCTAAAAAACAACAAAAAGTTCTGCCAACACAAAGATCTGGCATGGCATTTTCCTGCAGGGACGTGTGGGCAGAAGACAGGAAGCACCAACCAGCCTTTCTTAAGGCTCAGACAGTTTTGTTCACAACCAAACCTTTGTTCTGACTTCACCCCCTTGCCCAGATGACTGTCACTGAAGACCCAAACGTTCATCCTTGTGTCCTCATTTCTTACATCTTCAATGCCTGACATTTTTTTCCCCTTTCTTTGATAATACCAGGTAGGTTAAAAAAGCAGAAATCCTAAAACTGGGAGATCACAGAGAGGCTGGGGTTGGAAGGGACCTCTGGAGATCATCTAGTCCAACCCCCCTGCCAGAGCAGGATCCCCTAGAGCAGATCCTACAGGAACACCTCCAGGTTTGGAATGTCTCCAGGGATGGAGACTCCACAACCTCCCTGGGCAGCTTGTCCCAGTGCTCTGTTACCCTCAGAGTCAAGAAGTTGAACCTCCTGTGCTCCAGCTTGCTCTCATTGCCCCCTGTCCTACCCCTGGACATCACTGAGAAGAGCCTGGCTCCATCCTCATGACACTCACCCTTCACATATTCATAAACACTAATGAGGTTGCCCCTCAGTCTCCTCCAAGCAAAAGAGACCCATCTCCCTGAGTAGAAAACACTTCTCCCAGCCCAGGTTTCACTGGGTAACAAGCTAAACAAGCCCATAGCTGTGGGAATCCCAAAGCACCAACTGAAGCAGTAGTTACAGATCCTAGAAAGCTGTGTTTGCAATCTCTGTTTGCTGTGCATGCTGAAACTTGCCTTGCCAGGATGGATACAGGAGATGGTGCAGCATTATTGGCTGGTCCAAATTTCAAATTGCTATTGAAAAGGCAGAGAGGTGAAGCTGTAAATGGACAGCTCATTCCAGTAGTACTTGTTTATAAAGCAAGGCTCACAAGAGCTGTTTGAAACTAGAGTAACAAAGTATTCACTTAATATCAGGTACCTATTGAAGTTGGAGAACCACAAGATTCCCAGTTAAACGTTTCTTACAGTGGCCACATTCCAAGGTGGGGTGTTTTGGGTTTTTTTTGCTAGTTTTGGAAACCTGCTTCTCTTCTCATGGCTACAGGGATGCATTTTGGTCCTTTCTTTACCCTAAATCCAGCCTCATTCCTGTTTTCACTGGGAATGTAATGGGATGTTATAAAGAAGTGAAACCTCTCCAATACATGGGTTGGAAAAGAACAGGAAGATGTGGACTCTCCAGTGTGATTTACTGCCCAATAAATGCCATGATTCACCCCAGTCATTTCCTGTTTGCAGTAGGCCAAATGCTCCCACCTATACAAGTGTTGAGTAGTTCCTCAAATAATGCCTCATCCCACTGATCTTGAGCAGAACAAAGATATTTACCAACGCAGAGGGAATGTGTCCTTAGTTAAAAACAGACCCTCTCTGTGGCTGTCTCAGTGTCAGAAAGGTAGATAACCTTTTAACTCCTGAAATATCCTTTCACAAATCACTTCCCTGAAGCAAAATGGCTACAATCCAGTGAGGAAGAAACTGCAACACTGGCTCACTGTGGCACCACCATGCCTCTCCCCTCCCATGGTTGTCAGATCCAGGGGCAGTAACATGACTGGACAGTAAGGTCCGTGGGGCAGGGAGCCAGGCACCAGCCTTCCTGCTTCCTGATTTTACACTTTCCTGATGTTCTACAAGCATCAAATCTCCTGGCTTTGATCAATACCTGAGTAATTCTTTCAACATCCCTGAGACTGGAGGTATTTGGCTCAGGAGGGAGGCAGTGGGAGACAGAGGACTGTGCAGAGAGAAGTCATTGCTCTGAGTTTAAACTAAAACACATCATGGAATATTTTTCTTGTAACTTGCTCCAGAAAGTCTGCTTTCTGCTCACACTGATGTATGAGATGATTCTGCTCAGGACTAAAGCTGGAAGGCTTTCCAAGGCACAGCTAAGGAAGCTGCTGCAGTTGAGAAGCATTGTGACCTTTTTCTAAACAAGGTATTTGGGAGAAAGATCTGCTTACTGAGCTGAAATGGCACAGCCCACAGATAGGGCTGTATAATGAAAGGTATTTCCCAAGTTTAAATCTGGTCCTGAAGCCTCCATGTGACAAGGAAATAGACTTCCTATTAGAAGAGTATTCAACCAAAGAGATTCTTAACCTCATTGAGTTTTAATAGTTGCACCTGTCACAATATTTATGAATCCTTCCTTGCTAAAAAACCAAAAAACCCCACCACCACCCCCCCCAGACAGAAACATTATCCTTAATGAAACACAAAGCACTTCTCTGTCTTCACAGATTCAAAGCTCTGCAGATTGTAGGGGATGTCTCTCCAATGGGATTTTGTGCTTACGGGAAGGCTATTTCTTGCTTCATGAAGGTTGTGAGCAGTGGCTCCTCTTATACAGCCTTGGGAAAATTACCTTTTAAAATATTTTTAAAAAGGAATTCACTTCAGGGTTGGTTAATTGCACGGTCCTGTCAACTAGTCTCACTAAGCCAGAGGTTGCTTTTTCCTCCTCATGCCACGTGCAGAGAACCAAAAAGGTTGATTTTTCTGTTTCGTGCCTAAGGAAAAACATTTTTCAGCTCGTCCTCAGTCTCTTCCTGGGAAAAGTCATTTCTTCATCTGCTGCTGCAGCTTGTCAGGGAAGAGGGTGGGGCCTTCCCAGGCTGACGTCCTTCAAGCCATACCTGAGTATAAAGAGGAAGGAGAATTGCAGCCAAGAAACTCTCCAGAGCTGCTTGCAGGGACTGCTGGGATTCCTAGGCTACCTTTATCCTGCAACTGCTGCTAAACAGAGAAGAGGGAAGCTGGACCCAGCTCGTAGTGGCTAATTACATTGGAGAATTAAATGCAATTAACATGTTCTCAACGTGAAACTGGATTGAATTATTATTTTTTTAAACATAACCGAATCTGCTTGCTTTTTTTTTCCTCCCCTCTCCTTTTTTGTCTTTTTCTGCATGCACAGCAGGGATGTTGCAAACAGCCTGCATGAGTCCTGAACTGCGGGTCAATCAAAACACCAATGAAACCTGTGGCTTCAGTGGCCAGGGATCTCCACTGCCTGGAGAAACTGCCAGTCCCAAAAGCTATTTTCAACAGAGCCCGTCGTTACCAGCCTCTGGATTAACTGAATTTAATGTTGCAAGTCCCAAGATCTACCCTCCTCCTTCACGTCAACCACAAGAGATGTCTGCTCCCACTGGTAAGATCAACTCTTTGTTTAAAATTTCTGGTTTCTGTAACACTGTTGTGCTGATTTTGCAAAGCAATAAAGTGCACTGATTTGCAACCCTGTTTGTGCTGAGAGAGAACTGTGCTAACAGTAGCAATAATATCAGAAGTGTAGGGCAGGCTCTCCTACTCATGCCTTGTTTGTATTTTGTTGTAGTCTCCCCTGTTTTGTAAAGGATCCTCCTCAATTTTCCCTCATTTGTGCCTATTTGCTGCTCATTCACATTCTGAATGGCAATTTTGGTTCTGAATCTAACAGCAAAGTAATAGAGATGACCTCCTGAGTTAGTAACATGACAAGGTCAGATGTGTGTTTGGCAAATCATTGGCTTTGCAGAGTTCTTCCATTTCAAGGCTACATCTGGGCATGTAATCTGACCCATCATATGCCATCTTTACTGTAAAAGAGCTTGAAAGATAATATATTAGCAATTTGTGGCTTTTTTTTTATAAAGCTTTTCAGAGGGGCCTTTAAAATACGAAGAGTAAATAATTCATTGTCAAAACACCAGTATAAAAAAGGAATTTTTCCCATTTCTGGAACAGCCTGAGAAACCAGCTCTGGGTTTTGGGGTCCCAGTGTTTCAATCGTTCTGAATTAGGCATTCAGAAATGCCAGAAGTCTTAGCACAAAACAACAGAGTTCAAGATATAAATTCAAGATGCACTATTTGCTCCTTGGGATTCCAGCCCCTCCTGCTGAAGGGGTGTCGGTCTCTCCCTGCCTGAAGGAGGGAAGAGAAACAACATCACCCAAGTAGAAACCACATCTTGTGGGGCTGGTTTCCATGCTAATATTGCCTACTCTGCTGGGGAGGTGCACCATTCCCATTTGTTGAGTTCCTACAGTTCTCCTGCACAGGATTTAGCCAGCCAGACACCCCAGAGCACACACAGGAGGGATTTTGGGCCAGGCACCTCATGTTTCACCTGACACTGCTCCTGGAACAGGAGCTGCTCACCCCAGCTGCAGACACCTTTGTCATTTGAGGCTGCTGGGTTGTTCAATCATCAGTGTGTTTTAATCACAAGTGCTGGTTTTATCCCTCTTGCCATGAGCTGTGCTGGGGAGAGAAGCTTCTCTTTGCTCCAGGAAGCATTGCTGCTGGATGACTCCTCATCCTCACAGCCCACACTCTGACTTCCAGCACTTCTCTGGAACAGGATCTTTCTACATGATTAATTTTATCTGCTGACAAATTGGGAAGACCCTGAACCAATCCAATAAAGCTATTGTTTTATAACGACAGTAGCTGCTACTGAATGCTTTCTAGATGAAGATTGTTCTCATTACATAAAAGGTATTTCAAAAGCAATGCATTTAAGCTCCTAATCTGGGCAAGTCTTTCAAGTTTGGGGATTCAACTTCAAGATGCAAGAAGACCTAACACAAACAATTACAGAGCAGCTTGTTTTGACGAAGACAAGCTTGTTTGGACAACTATCTATATTCTCAGATAACTATTTCGTTTCACTACAATCGTTGCTTCCCTTTGAATCACACCACTGATTCCAAACACAGCAAGCACCACTGGAGAAAGCCCTTGGACATGGCACCACACTCATTTCTGAAACAATACTGTTCCTTAGTGTTCTACTGCTATCAATGCCAACCACAGGACAGGAAAGAGCAGATTTATTGCAGCAGATGAAAAGTAGAACATGGCTAAGAGGGGCAGTGATCTAAAGAGTGTTGCCCAATTGCCCCAAAGCAATCCTGTGATCTCAGTCAGCATGGCACCCCAGAGCTGGAGGGCACCAAGAAAAACTGCCCAAGGCCAAGTCTCAAGATAGCTTGTTCATTTCTGCACCACTGAAAGCCTGAAACAAAAAATATCTGACTTCTTCCTAACCATCCATCAGAATTCCCTTCTGCATTGCTACCCTGCTCCTACTATCCTCTTCCCAGCTTCAGTGGCACATTCACACTTGGGACAGTCTCTCCCTCTTTCTTCCCTCAAAACTGAAACCATCCCTGCACACCAAAGTCTTTATGTGGCAATTCACAGGTTAACTCAGCTCTCTGCTTATGCCCTCAGACTGAAGATCCCACAGCCAGCTTTGGGGTTTGTTTTTGGTTTGCTGCTTAAGAATAGAATTCCCTCTGGGAGGCCTCACAGTCTGTTGTAGCCTGAGAAGCACTGCATGGAATTAATTGTTCAGCAGGAAGCAGGTCAGAGCTAAAGAACACGTAGGGTGATGTGGAAACTTCCCACAACTGATAATGAAGACCGGAATTGAAGGCTGTCTCCCAGGATCACCTCAGCCTCCCCCTAATTCTGTAATAGCTGAGAGAACTTTACTGAGAGAACTTTAAGCATCATGTTATGACTTTTCCAGACTCTGGCCCTGGCTCTGATCCCCCTCAGAAGCGCTACATGGGTGTGAGAGTCAAGATGCCAGTCCGGGAATTACTGAGGAAAATCCGGCTTTCCAGAGGCCTGGACCCAGCTGACAGCAAGGTGAGGACTCCTGAGTTTAGAAAAATTCCTCCCAGGAGTGCACACACATCACACTCCCACTCTGCCAGTGTTCTGGAGAGATTACACCCCCTCTTCCATCCACTAAATTAATTAATGCTTTTGATGAAGGTGAAGAATACACCCAGTTTTACACGGGGTGGCAGCAAGGACCATCCATGCCCTGGGTGCTGCACATCGTGCAACCAGGGCAAAGATGGCCCAAGAACCAACAACAATTTTGCTCTAGCAACTCAGATTACTGAATAACCTGAAAAAAAGAGCCCAGGAAGCTGGTAGACTCCCAGATACCTGGTCTGGTGTAAAGATCTCTATAAACTGTACACCCACTGAATGGAACCCAGGAATTACCCACTCTGGGCATTTGCTCACCTGCAGTCTCTGCAGTGTCGAGCACAGAGCACACTTTGTGTTGGGGTATTTGCCACTGTTTCACCTTCTATTCCATGCAAGCATCTCAAATTGAATTGGGTTTTTGTCTCCTCAGGAAGCTTCGTTAATGAAAATGGTAACCAAAGGATCCTCAGGAAAAACAGGTTAGGAAACTCCTCTCCTGGGAACTGAGCCTCCTTTTCTAGTGGAATCATCATTACTAGACACCCAAAGAGCTGGACCACTTCTGTCCCATGGCCAGTGACCCATGCTGGTTCCTACCTCCCCTTAAATGACAGGAACAGGCCAGCTGTCCATCACCACCATCTATGTGGTATCTGTGACAAATTTTCTGATGAGAATATCTTCTCTGTCTCCCCCCTCCCCCAACCCTAAATAGCTTATTTCTTCCTTGCTTTCCAACAGAAAAGAGAAGAGTTCACCCTTATACAGAAAAACAGCTTAGACAGGTATGCATAACACCTTCAACTCTGTGCTGCCAGCCTCCTCAGGCATATTTCATGTTCTATCACTGAGTGAGAACAGGACACTTCATGTCTGATTTCCCTCCCCCATCTTCCACTCCCCCCCCGGTTTTGTTTCTGTTTCAGAGCAAGCAGAGCGTTGGGCAAACGCTGAAAGGCTTAGAGGACCTTGATATCCTGGTGGAGGTACTGCAGGAAGATCTGAACAAAAGCCAGCTGAAGAAGGAGTCTCTGCACTCCGTGCCAAGTGGCTTTTGGCCGGGCTTCTCCACGGATCTGCAAGCCCCTTGCTGGGACACTGGAGGGAGCAAGCAGGGGGGCTGGTGGCCTGCAGGAGAGACGCCACAGCTTCCACAGGTTGCATTCCTGCTGCTGCTTCAAAGATTTCAACTCAGTTCTGAGGGGAGAGGCAGAGACTTCTTTCTATGATGAGCAGAAAAACATGCAAGAGTCCAACTTACCAGGAACATTCTCGAGGACAAGTGAGAAGGAGAGTAGCTGGTGGATACAGGATGCATGCACAAGTACCCAGAAAGATTTCCCGAGGCGTTCTCCACACTCGAGCCCATCAGGAGGCTGTTCAGAGGTACTTCTGGAAACTCACACAGGCTCTCCAGACACCAAGGGACATTTGAAGTCGACCCCAATTTCCTTCACACACCAGGATCTCTCTGCCATCTCTTTCTTCCAGTTCCAGCTACACAAGGAAGAAAGTTTCCTGAGGAATATCCCAGCGGACAAACTGCTCGCACCTGACGAACACGGCAACAGGTCTCCAGTTTCCCTTTGGAAATACATTCATTTCTGTTTCCTGGGGCACCACTTGTCCTGAGGCTTTTCCCCTAACTTCATCTGCTAGTTTTGGCCCCCCCCCGGGGCTTCCTTGCTCGATGGGAAGCTCAAACCTGCCTCAGAACACAACAGGTGTAGGCAGGGAGCATTAGGATTGCCAAACTCCAGCTGGCATCAGGACACACGCAGAGTGTTAAAAATCCTAAAGACTGACTTGTGTATGTAGTTATTCACATGAAAATTAAAATCCAGCACAACAAGTAATTGCTACTGGGGCAAAAAAGATATGCAAGAGATCCTTTCCATGCTGCAGACACTCTTGGGATAATTACTTGTGTTATGAGTTGGTAATAAAAATGGGTGGGAGGATTACACCAAAACATCTTCTAGTCTAGAGCACAGACTTCCAAAGAACTGGGAGTGGCTGTTTTGTTGGAAATGAAAGCAAAGGTTTTCCTGATCCCATTTTCCCTAGAATGTCATGCTTCTGGAGAAAATTGCTGTTCATTAAAAAAAATAAATCTCTTATTAGGTTCCACACAGTTCAGCTCATTTGGTATCAAGTCAGATGGATAGAAAACGTGATGTATTTATAAACTGTCCTAGTCAGGGTGGGACAGAGATTAATTCCTGTTCAAATGGACAAACCTGCTCTCAATTTAAAGTATTTATAACCCACACAGGAAAGCTCACCACAGCTCTATCCTCTTCCATTCAGAAAAATGATTTTCAGTGCAATAATCAAATTATAAACCTCATTTTTCAGCAATAACATAACCACAAGCAAGTTACAATAAGCCACTCACTGCTATAATTCATATTTTTCAAACAATACAGAAAAAATTCTCCCACGTGAACAAAATTAATCACAATGAAGACATTTTATGTTTATGTAGAACTCACAGGCTGAAGTTTCCAGCATCCCACTTCTATGAAGTATTTAAACACCAGATTACACGCTCAAAAGAACATACAAAGGCAAGATAAACTGACTCTGAGCTCTCCTGAATAGTGAACAGCATCAGCTACTGAGCCAAAAAGCAATTAAAAAAAAAATAAATCCACCAAAAAACCCCAGGAACAGCAAGAAGTGTCAGAGTTATTCAGATATCTTCAAGGATATAATGCTACAAGACAAGGGGGAAAGGATGCTTGCATTTCCAGGAGGAGAAGTAGACATGCTCAAATTTACAAGACAAAAATAAAGTGGTTTTTCAGGATGAAATTCAGGAGAAACACTTGTACTGTTTTAAGTACACAGGAGAAAGTGAGCTCTCTTCCTCCACAGAACTGAGTCACAGTTTGGAAATACTTCTTTAAAGGGCAAGAGGAGAGCTTCCCTCCTCTCAGTTTTGAGTTCTCTTGCACTACTGAAGATTCTTTAAAAAGGGAGGAGGAACTAGTGGTTGTCAGCAGAAAGGAACCTTGGAGTAGCTCTGGAGAGGCATTGTAGTAAGAAGGGACACCCAAGAAGTCCCAGCAGACAAAACCAGCACCTCCATTATTAATATAGAGACTAAACAAATGCTTAAACATCCCAAGATTCTGCCATTTGCAAACCTTAACGTTTCATGCTTTAAAATACATTCTCACTGTTAGTTTTGAGCATTTGAACCTCTGCTGTATCTTCTAATTGTGTCAAAAACTGTTCTGTTCCAGGCTGCTGCACAAGGCTGTTGCCCAGGGAAGAAGAGCTCTGACTTATGCACTTGCACAGAGATTTGCATCCCTAAATAAGATCAATGAGAAGGATGCAGAGAAAAGGGTAGGATGCTAACTTGCCAAAGAGCAGGATCATGTCCCAGCACATGTCTTTGAAACCCCAGTCAAGCACTAAGCATCCTTTGGGACAAGGTGTGGTGGCTGTCCTTGCAAAGAGGGGGGAACAGGAACATAGAGGAAGTAGGAGGAAGAAATTCTGGAGGGTGAGGGTGGTGAGACACTGGCCCAGGTTGCCCAGGGAAACTGTGGAAGCCCCATCCCTGGAAGTGTTGAAGGGCAGGTTGGATGGGGCTCTGAGCAACCTGGTCTGGTGGGAGGTGTCCCTGCCCATGCAGGGGGTTGGATCTAGATGGTCTTTAAGGTCCCTTCCAACCCAAACCATTCCATGATCCTATGATTCTATTAGCCCAACTGGCATCACCAGCTCCCCACCTCATTCTCCAACAAACACTGGTGTTTTATAACTATTTTTGCCTTTCACAGAGAGTTTCTCTCATTCCTCTCTTCTCAGACTGCATTACACCTCGCTGCAGAAAAGAACCAACATCTGATGGTGAGTGACCTGATATCCCTGGGAGCTAATGTCAACGAACAGGACAGCTTTGGGAAAACCCCACTCCACCTGTGTGCAGAGAATGGATACTTGAGAGTTTTAGAGGTAAGTTGGCCATTTATATTGTACAACAACCTGTGCAAATACAGAGCAGAGACAACAAATGCATGTTCTTTTGTTTAAAATACACAAGGGTTTTCCATACCTGAAAATTAGTTTTGTTCTGCTGTGGTTGAAGCAAGCTGTAGCTGGGGAGGAGGGGGGCACTACCAGAAACCAGGACTGATCTCATTCTTTGTTTCAGGTTTTGAAAAATTGCAAAAGCAACGGGGTGTGTGTGGAGGTGAATCTGACTGACCATTATGGTAAGAGCAAAAGCTTAACACCAGAGACACTGAGTGTAGATTCCAAAAGTTTCAGACTCCAGATTTTATCTAGGCCAAAAATGTTCCATTTTTGTGTTTAAAACTAAAATGTCTAGGAGGAGAGGCAGTCAGTCTTAACAGGACACCCCCTTATGGTTAGCCAGTGGGGGGTGGTTACTCCAGTGAGGTGTTCAAGCACTAGATTTGATTTTGCTGTGGTCTGTTCTGCTCAGGTTTAACACCTCTGCACTGTGCTGCCCTGGCCCACACTGTCCTAGTCATGGAATCTCAAAAAACTGACATGGATACTGACATGGGAAGGTTCCTCAGACTACGTAAAGCTCAGATCCTGGAGGGAATTAACTGCCTCTTACAAATGGGAGGAAAGCCAGAGCTGCAGGTGAGGAACAGGAGCAGGAGATTTACTGTGGCCTTATGTTTTCTTATTCTTTTGCAATCACAGGTTTCACTGTCATTTGCAGGTTCTAAATTCATGTCAAATTAACACTACCTATTTAAAAATTGAGGAGAACACAGAACTCATGTGTTTGCTTCAGCCTCATAAACCTAAGGGACAGAACATTCTTCAAGAGGTAACTATCTACAGCTACTTTTACACAGGCTCTAGCACTCATTCCCAAGAGGTTAAATGCAGCAACACGAGCTGCACCATCTTGCAGACATGGCAGAAGATGCTCCCAGCCTTCCCCTACCTTGCACAGGGCAGATAACCCCCTTTCCAGGGAAAATGCACTGTTTGAGCTCCTAGTTCCATCCCAGCTCTGGGAACTGCTCTATTTGCTGTGATTTAGAGCAGTCCAGTTGCATGCAGGTGCTGCCAGCATGCTGCTCACACCCAGCCCCAAACCACACAACAATGCCTTCATTTCCATCTCTCCACAGCACACCAGCCCAGGCACAGGTACCTCAGAGGGGATTCTTCCCCTGCTGACACAGGAATGCCACAGGCCCAAGTATTGCCACTACCCTCAGCTACATTCAGCAAAGGGCTCATTTTCTCTGTCCCTTAGCACACACATTCAACACCAAAACCACCCAAAACCTGCACTACTGGGCCAAAAGATGACCAGATAATCCAGCTGGTATCAGTGTCTCTTGCTAAATGTTTGGTGCAGGGAACAAGACACCAACACTGAAAAGCAGAAGCCTGAGTGTTTAACATGGGACTAAGTTTCAAGGGGGAAATTCTGCTCTGTAGAAATGATGCACTGTCCACCACAGATCCCTGCATTCTTGTCCCAATATTCAGTGCTTAAAGGCTACAGCCCTTTCACCTTTTCTAGGGTCTTTTTTGTCTCTGTCAGATAAGAGATCCCACCACAGAAACCAACAAGATAATATTTCTATTAGAAATACATACTTAAAGCCACATTTCAAGTCATTTAGGAACCTGTCTTCTCAACAGGAGGTAGAACACAATAGAAAAAAAAACAATTTCAATCATTAGTGACTGAACTTGCCACCCTCTCCAATCCTATGGTAAGGGGATGAATTTAGGCTCTACATCTCAAAACCAGTACAAGTTCCTGACACAAAGCCTGCACTGCTGTCACTGCTGGAAATTGACTGCTCTGGTTTTTTCATCTGTCCAGAGTTACAGTTTGCTGGATGCTCCAAGAAGAACACCCAGACCCTTGTCACCAGATAACTTTTCTGAACTTTTTTCCATGTCATCTTTGGACCACTTTGACATCCTTCTTAAAGGTATTTTGGGGTAGAAAATAGATTTTAGCTAGTCTGGGTGTTTTTAATTCACCAGCTGTCATGTAGCAGCTAGCTCCAGTGCATCCCCTGCACTGCTCTGTAACCATTAATCACCACTTCTTCTGAAACTGGTGGAAAAGACTCCCAGTGACTTACCATTGACTTTGGATTAACTCAGGAATTCTGCACAGAATCTCTTCTGCTTGCAGAACTCCTTACTCACCCAAAACCAACTAGAAACAGGGCAATAAGAATGTAACATTGGAAGGAACACTTAGCATGGAGAGTGAGCTGAATATTTGTTGGTTTGTTGCCTTCCAGGGAAATGCTGATAAGGCTCATTATCTGCACCTCCTGGTCCGTGTGCTGCAACTGCTGCTGAAGAACAGAGAACAGACAGTAAAAGTCTTCAAATATATTATAGCTTGAACTGACTGTTGAAAATATCTCCTCAGTAACCAGAATTAGAGAAAACTGATAAATGAAGAAAACCCTCCAGCCAGGTTTCATTAATATTAGGCATTGAGTGTCAGATGTTCCAGTAAATGAATAGGTCTTAATTTTCTCACAAAGCTGAGCACTTGCATCTCTCTTCTCAAGTCCTTTAAAGTTGTATGTGTTCTACATTCTGAAGCTCTGACAATTTTTTAATGCAGGTGCCTAGCTTAAGAAAAAAAAACAACTTCCATTTTAGCCATTCAGAGCCTAATCTTGAGGGTACCCGTGTCAGATTGGTGTCTACAGTTCCAACTTAGTGGTGGTGAGACACTGGCCCAGGTTGCCCAGGGAAGCTGTGGAAGCCCCATCCCTGGAAGTGTTGAAGGGCAGGTTGGATGGGGCTCTGAGCAACCTGGTCTAGTGGGAGGTGTCCCTGCCCATGCAGGGGGGTTGGATCTAGATGATCTTGAAGGTCCCTTCCAACCCAAACCATTCCATGATTCTATGTGCTAAAAATCTCAGGCAATACATAATTGTAAATACGAGTTATGGGATCTCAGAACTTGATGGGCTATTTTTACTACTTTCTGCAGACTGGCTCTGAATTTGTCCAAGGCTGGAGTTGCCAGACTTACAGGCAGTCCTAACGGAAAAAACAAAACAGCACAACAAACCCTCCAAAATAGAAAACACCCACCCAGTGTTACTGAGCATATTTCTTCAATAAAAATCGAGCTCTTTATATATGCAATCAGAATTTGCCACCAATCATGGAGTGTAGGTGAAGTCTGGGACAGAAAGTGACTTGAATCAGTTCCTTCCACTCTGAGTGTTCTCACAGAGGAATATACCCTTATAAATTTTCAGTGTATAACACCACTTGGAGAATCATTTTTATTCTAAGCAATTTTGCAGGCTAGAATAACAAGGATCTTAGATTATTCTGTGCTGCCAGATATCCAAATATTCAGTAGAATTCCTATGGATCAGATTAGTATTGTCTAAAAAAAAAAAATCTCTTCCCAGACTTAGAATAATTTCACCCTCTGATTGTGAATTAGCTGGTTTCTATGAAACTTCCCTGTTTGCTACATATGGAGCAACCTGCACCTACATAACCTGCAAAATGACTGATCCAGCAATGACTCTCACGTCTCCTGTTGAAGTAAATGGGAGGTTTTTCACGTGTAACCATTGCAGGATCCATATCCAGTACTCAGTATGTTTGGGGAATATTTTATTAATGATCCCTTTGCATTTTCTTCTTGTGAAAAAAAGGTTACTTTCCTCTTACTGGATATCCTTGAGTGTTGAGCTCCGAGAGCTGTGTCGTACAACCCGAGTTAAGTTTTACTGAACAATCACAGTGTTTAAGTTAATTCCACTGGGGTTTGGGTCATACCCTGTGTTTCTGAACAGCTAAATAGTACTCTTCCTTGTTTTCTCTAATCTGAATGAGGCGTGACATTAAGTATTTTGTAAAAAAAATTAAAAAATTAAAAAATTAAAACATTGTTATTCACATGATGAGCTGCATAAACCCTGCAGAATGTTCATCCACCTCCTTCCATAGGTGCCCTTCATGATGTAGTCATGTAAAGTCTTCTTTTTCCCTTTTTGTCCCAGTTTTTACTTGGAAATACAAGTATTTTCCACTCTGATTATTTTCCTCTGTCCCCCTCATCACCCCTCATCCTTCCTTCACGTTTGCATTTAAACTCACACCTGTGCTCGCCGAACTTTTGATTCATTTAAAGAGAACTAATGAGGATCTTCCAGGTTACCCAGCTTCCACTTGTGTGATTTCAGGCTCAGATCCAACACTCATTGAAATTAGAGACTCCTTATTTGCAGTGAAAACTGACCCAGAAGTTCTGCATCACACACAGAACCAAAACTGAAGCAGGATGGTAAACAAACAGAGCAGTGCATCAATAGGCATCCTCAGTGAAGACAAGTTAATTTGCTTACAGGACATCTTAAAAACATGTAGAAAACCACCATATAAAAATAAAATATTAATCAAGTTATTTTAGTGACATGGAAACCACTCAGGTGAAAGGACAGGAACCTTGAGCTATCATGTATTCAATATCCTCAAAGCTGAACTAGCCTGTAAAGTATATTCTACAAGTTCCAGATTGTGTTGACATTAGTAGGTAAGCTTTACATTTTCATTGCTCCTTCCTGTCAATAAATGTCTTATTTCATGCACAACTTGTTGGTTTTATGTACTAGCACAACCATATTGCACTCACAACAGCACTAGCACAAGACAAAGCAAACTCAGCAGACTTTGACAGGCATGTAAGGGTTTTTAGTTTTGTTATTTTGGTTTTTAAGAGCACAGCAGTGCCCGTGCAGAGGCACCAGCACTGAAATAGAAAGCTGGGGGGAAGGTGATTTATTTAAAAAAAATTAAAACACTTCTCCAGTTCAAAAAGAAGCTCAAGAAAAACCTCCCCAGTTCAAGAGGGACAGGGATATGCTGGGAAGAGCCCAACAGAGGCTATGAGGATGATGAAGGGACTGGAACATCTGTCATATGAGGAAAGACTGAGAGACCTGGGGCTGTTTAGTCTGGAGAAAAGACTGAGAGGGGATGTTATAAAGTCCATAAATATCTGAGGGGTGAGTGTCAAGAAGGAGGGGAAAGGTCTCTTTTCAGTGGTGCCTGTGATAGGATGAGGGGCAATGGATGCAAAATAGAGCACAGGAAGTTCCACTTCAACGTGAGGAAAAGCTTCTTTACTGTGAGAGTAACAGAGCCCTGGGACAGGCTGCCCAGAGGGGTTGTGGAGTCTCCTTCTCTGGAGACTTTCAAGACCCATCTGGATGTGTTTCTGGGTGACCTGCCCCAGGTGGTCCTGCTGAAGTAGGGGAGTTGGAGTCAATAATCTCCAGAGATCCTTCCCAACCCCTATGATTCTATGATTCTTTTCAAGACACATTTATTAACCCACTACCTCTAACTAGGTACACTAGGGCAACTATCCAACTAGGACAACTATTCCTTCAATGACCTATAAAACTAATTCCCAACACATTTTCAGCACTAAATTTTTTTTGCCTACAACAAACTAATCTCAAACTAGAAATAAAGAATCCACAGAGCCAAGGAGATTAAGTGCTGTAAGAGTTTGCTGAGGAAGCTGTAGCTTTTCAGCCATTCACTGGGACTAACTGCAACAAACTATTCCAAACCACAGGAGAACAAAAGAGGGCTTTGAATAGGAATTACCATCCACAAAATTAACTTGCAATTCTACAGCAAGACTTTTTCTAATAATTTTTTTTTTTTTTTTCCTTTTTTTGGGAGCAGAAAGGCCTGGTAGCATTAAACAGAGACTTGGCAAGTACTGCATATTCAGTACATCATATATCCTAGTGTGATTGCTACTGCCAGTGACACAACAGCCTTTTACAGACAATTGTTCTCAACAGCTGGGCTGAAAAAACATTCCTCCTAACACACAAACACAAAGAATTCAGGCTTTTAGATGAGGAACCAAGAAACGAGTTGGGGGGAGGCTGGACACTGAAGAAAACCTTCCACAGCCCTTCTGAGAATATGGATTAGCAGCTGCCACTCAAGGAGAAACACTGACATCTCCTCCCTACCAGCCTGCATCCCATTTCCACATCTCTCTCCACGTGATGACAACCAGGCTGAATTGCAAGCAGAGCTGGAGCAGCCAAGTTTCTGAGCCAAGCAAGAGGGAGAGGCTGAACTCTTGGCTGATTCAGATTCTTTTAGAACAGTCTCACCCATCCAGTTTTATTTTTCCTGCTTTCTTTGTGGCTAGAGAAACTTGGAACCCAAATAATTCAATTTACAACAGGACATGTTTCTGCAGCTGTGCTGAGCCCCAAAGTACCACACCATCATCCTCCTTTTTTCCCCCACCCCTCACTCCATGCAGTTTCTAGGAGAAGATAGGAGTTTAAACTGAGGTTATCAGGAAATGTTTTTCCTGAAGAAAGGTGATGCATTCCTGTTGAGCTTCCTGCAGTGCCCAGGAAACAATGCTTATTCCTTCTTCCCTGGGTTTCCAGGTTACATTTTTTTATTTGTCACCTGCTTTGATGCCACTTCATCTTTACTTCAGTGGTGCAGCTTTGGGGTTCACTTGGCTTAGCAGCAGGAGGTTGGGCTCCAGTGGATAAAATATCACTTCTCAGGTATTAAAACCCAGGATGGTGTTAACCAGTTGACATCAGGAAGGCCCCAGGCACTACCCTGCTCCAGGCTTGGTCATACTTCACTGCTACACCCATGAGAAGCCTGTCTGGGTAGGTCCCAGCTCTTCATTATCTCTATTTGTTATCTCTATCTTTCATCACTAGCCAAATAAGTTTACAGAAGTCTCATTTTTTCAAACATAACAAGATCTCCAAACACAAATACTGAAATGTGTGCAGTGTGATACAGCAGAAACCATAACAGCACAACCTCAGTAGCCAGGGGCTCCCTGTGTAACCCAGAATAAATACTCACATCTAGAGAAACATGCTGCATGGATCATCAAATGGTTGGGGCTGGAAGGGACCTTCAAGATCATCTAGATCCAACCCCCTGCATGGGCAGGGACACCTCCCACCAGACCAGGTTGCTCAGAGCCCCATCCAACCTGCCCTTCAACACTTCCAGGGATGGGGCTTCCACAGCTTCCCTGGGCAACCTGGGCCAGTGTCTCACCACCCTCACACTCCAGAATTCCCTCCTCATGTCTCACCTCAATCTCCCTCTTCCAGTTTTAATCCATTCCCCCTTGTCCTCTCCCTCCCTGCCCTTGTCCAAAGCCCCTCCCCAGCTTTCCTGGAGCCCCTTCAGGCACTGGAAGGTGCTCTAAGGTTGAGAATCAGTGGCAATGTTAAATATTAAGATTGGCTTGGTCTTGCTTTGTTTTAAATAAAACCATCTGGATCCCTTTGCTAATGATGAGTGACAAGTTTTTGAATCATTCACAGTTCCTTTTAGATGGGCATTCACAGCTCATTTGTCACCACCAGCACAGAAACACTCAATCACCTGCCTTCAAAGGCCAAAAAAGATTGCCATCCTCACAAGCCCTGGGAATTAAAGTATTTTAGATTCCACAAGCAAAGCACCTTAAAACTTCAGTTCTAATTTTCTTCACCAGACTCTCACACATTTCTTTCTGCTCCTTCCATAAAACTTTAGAGAGAAGGACTAGAAGGTGTGTTCACACCTCTGCTCAGGCTGGGATTAAATCATCCTTCAATTGAGCAAGAAATATGGGCCTGCTAGAGAGACTCTAGGAAATACCAACAAACAGAAACTAATCTACTAGGGGCTTAAGTTGGACAGTTTCTGAATTCATTTTCTAATGCTTCCAGGTGTGTTTTGACTCCTATTAACAGAACCTTTCCATTTCAGTGGAATCATTACTCACACAAAAAGGCAATCCCATTTCTGATACATAAAAAGATAAGCTTCTGCAGAACCCAGCAGTTCTTCGAGTTCACAGCCAGAGTGTTTGCTAAGGTAAAGCAGGCACCCTACTAAAGTCCATCGTGATGACATTTCTCTATGCAACAGAGGTTATTTTAATCTTGGAGGTTTATTTGCTATGTTCACAGCAGGCTATTTCCAACAAAACACTCATCAATGGTGAAACAAAAACCTCAGCTACGTTGCCTTACAGGTTAAATGAACTTTGGGTTTTAATTCCCTGAGGAAAAAAAAGCACCACTACATTCCCCACTTCCCCTCCTCTCCCAGAACCAGAGCTCAGCTGCAGAGACACTCATTTACATCCTCCAAGGTTTTTAATCCATCTGGCTATAAAACACTGCTACTGCCAAAATACAGCCAAAGCAAACAAACCCAGCAACTTCCAGTCTCTGCATTGTCCCTGGGAGTTGAAAATATCTTGAGCTCTTTGGCCTATATCCTCATTTATTTTAAATTTAAATAATGATTCAGCTGGCTTTTCAGGATTATCTCGGAATAACCAGTCTTCAGGTTTTTTGTGCCAGGAGCCTCATGCTCTTTTGATTCCCCCAAAACAACAAACTGGAAGAGCAGTAAACAGTGAAGAATAAAGAGAAATAAATCAGAGAAGGCATGGGAAGAGACAGGAAAACAAAATCAGAATCTTCCACATGTTGGGTCACTCTCACCACTCCGATTCAATAGGAGGTGTCTGGTTTTAGAGGATGACAAATAACCCTACTAAGCTCCAGGTTGTGCTGTCACATGCTTGTATTTTATGTGGAGAAAGATTCCTTCCTCTTTTGCAGGGATTAAGTACATTGCAGAACCAAAAAAAAAAACCCAAACAAAAGAACCCAAAACACACCCAATTAAAAAAAAAACACAACCCTATGAAACAAAGAAAATCGAGGCACAGGAACATAAATACATGTTGTGTGTTGCAACTCCTGCTTCTTCAAACCAGAAACGGGGCTGCAGGAACTAGTTGTAAATCTGATGTTTTTTCTCAGATTTGAGGCATAACATGGACTTCACCCTCTGGTCCCAGCTCCACCAGCTGCGAAACTGAAAGGGAGGACAATGAATGCTCTGAGTTTCTAACAACACCCTCACCCTAGAGCCAGCTGGAAGGGTTCAAGTTCCACTTTTCAGAGAGTAGTAACTCCTCTGAGAGTCACCTGTGGGCCATGCCACCAAAACCACTCAAACCACCTTGGCTTTGGGCCGACTGTCCCAGCCCAGCTTTTCTCTGGAAGTCTTTAAAGCTATTTCAGGGTTTGCACAAGCTCCTACCTGGTTGTAAACCAAGCATTATCTAAAGGGAACTGGCCTTCTTCAGCTGAGTCAAATATTATTGGAAACATTATCTGGAGAATAAATTTTATGTGGAGAAAAATAATAATATGGCATAACTACAGAGTAGGTTGGTCAAATATTTGCAGGACATCCTACACCACCTGTGGCTGTGTGAACACAGCCTTCTCTTTCTTTAGAAACCTTTATTCAATTTTACTGAGAAATAAGACCAAAATTTTCCTTGACTGCCTTACTAACCGTGTGTCTTACAAACATACTGATACCTATTTATTTAGATACCATGTAATTAAAATAACAACTAATTCTCAAGCCCGGGAAAAGAGCTAACAATCACACACAGTTTGTAACATGAATCTGGTGTAGCATAGACTGAAACCACCAGTGATTCACTTCAGTGAGAGGAAAAATATAGCACTTCTAGCCAAAATAATGACATGAGTTTAAAAGCTGTATGTGCACCAGGTGCTTTTACAAGTTCCCTACCAGAGAAAACCAGCAAGAGACTACTTTGCTCTCTTCAGGAGCTATTTGAGGAGGTGTGAAATCTCCAGTTTCTTTGTTCAATAATATGGGGCTTTTGGAGGCTATTTACCCCACAGCCTGCTTTTTTCCCTTTTATATTTCAAAATTTATTAGAAGAACTGGGGCTTGTTGTGCTTGGCCTCCCTCTGTTTTTTTTTTCTGTCCTTTTGCTGGACTGAAATGTTTAGACAGGTAATGACTAAAGGCTCACCATGTCAGCCAGGGCTTCGAGCATGGCTCAGGACCTAATTCTTGGTCTTGATTACAGTCACAAAACATATTATGGGGCTATTAAACTCCAGTCCCTGCCAGGAAAATGACAGCTTGACACACACAGCAACATGGTGCTGCAGTTCTGTGGGAGCAGGAAGTTGTGCAGCTGCTCACAACAGCAAGAAATCACTGACCTGAGACTCAGCTTGTGACAGCATTTTCCCTGGTATTTCCTGGACACTGTTTTATGGAATAAACAGTCAGATACACGGCTAGAAAATACTTCCTAGCTGAAGGAAAGCTCCTGAATTCCTCTCATGTTTTTTGCCCACGAGACCTAACACCTCAGGGAACCTCTGGGGTCCTTTCCACTGTCCCATTCCCAAAGGCTGAACTCTCTCAGGAATAGGAGGTTTGCCCAACCTAATACTCCCTGGAAAAGACAAAAATTCCAGCACCAGAACTTTGAGATTAAAATGGAACCCAGAGCCTTGTAGCAACTGGCTGAGATACAGATGCACTGCTGGGAGGCAGGAGCTGAACACAACCATGGATACTCTGAGGTAAGAGATGAGGCTTGAAACCTCTCTGGGAAAGAAAGGAATTGAAAGCACATTTCTGAGTGTTCCAGCTCCATGGATGTTGGCTGGCAGATCACTCTGGTTTTATCTGTGATTTAAAAAAATAGAGACTACAGAGAAGAAGAAGAAATGGCTGCCCTTAATTGGCAATTACCAAAATTAACTAGGTGTGCTCTGAGACTAGGCACCAAGGCAAAGCCCTGCAGGGGACAGGAGAACAGGCAGAATCACAGCGAGTTCCTGCATTCCAATCTGTTTTAGGCAGGACCTATGCACAGGATTTCTCCGATGGGGGCAATTCCAGGCATGCTCAGAGACAGATCTCTGTGCTTGGGGAATGCAAACTCAAACAAGGAGGTGAGTTTAGGCACTGCCAGCATTAGGCAGCCGTGGAGTGGGAATCTTTTGGATCGTCATTTAAAGCACAAACGATTTAGATAGATGTAAATCCTACTTTAAAGACCAGTTTTAGTGGATACCCTGTTGCACACTCCCCTGTAAAGCACAGCCTTGGGGGCTCCAGTATATATAAAAAAAAAGGTTTACCAACTACCCCTTCCCTGTAAAATCAGAGATTTGCCAAACGAGCACCGACAATTTCTGGCAAACAGGATGTTGCCAATGAGGACGCAGTCCTAACCTTTGCAAAAAGATAAATAAACATCTCATCAGTCTCTGAATGTCTTTCTCGTTTCCCAGGTTTTCCCCAGGCTGACTAGCCAGTGTAACAACGACTGGACTGCAATTCCAAATCTATCTGAAAACAACCAATTTATTGTGTCCCTAGAAAGTCCAGCGAACTACAGCACTTTGAACTAGCAGATCTTTAAGAAACAGACGCACATTGACTGATACCACAGAGCGGCCAAACAGAGGATAGCAACGGGAAACGTCATCCAGAGAGCTCTTAAATATTTGATCCCGTACTTCACAAGAAAACAAAAGTTTCTGCTGGATATCTGACACCTCCTTCATGACACAGGCAGGCAGGGGGCTGGGAGAGCTGCCTTTTATCACAAGAGCAAAGGTTACAGAGGCGCCTCAAGTGCCCATCAGTGTAAGATGGGACATTAACACCCTTTATCTACAGCCCTTGAACTGCCTTCCAGGATCTGCCACACACCCTAAAGCACCGGGCACCAAACAGCCACGGACATCTGCTACAGTAAGCAGCAAAAAGACACCAATTGCTTAACCATTATTTGTTTCATGCTCATCATAAACCACGCAGCCAAACCCGGAAATAAAGCCCAGCACTAACGGATTATTCCCGATGGAAAATGAGGATTCACGGGCTTTGAAAACTGACGGCTGCTGTAAGGACCCTGGAAATCACATTACAAAGTACAGGAGCAAAAGGTCCGCAGCCATAAATAAGCACTTCTCTGTGCTGCAACAGTCATATTTCATATGTAAATTCTTCAGATTGGAGAACAGCTTCTGGTGTAGGACCGAGTACAAAAGGCTCAAATCACTTCCATGAATATTTTACACCAATTCATTAGCATGTTTTAACTTTCACTAGCTATTAAATATTCAGTGCCTGAAAGGAAAGCTCTCCTCACGAACGCCTGTTACTCACCCACAGTTGGTTCCAGGCTGCTCAGTGGGACAGATCAATGGCTCTCCTCTTCTTCATTTTCTCTATTTTTTCAAGCTTACCTTCTGACAATGGAGAACTGCAACTTCAAAACGATGAGGACTGTCAAAGTGGAACTTTCTGCAAAAGAAGAGAACAGAATCTGCCCATTTGTCCAGCAGGTATTTATAGACAATTGACTAGAGGTTATTAGCTCCTTTAGAATGCTTCTCAGTCACGTACTGCTCAATAAAAAAAACAATCAGACATCAATTTTGCTAAATGTTGCAGGAGCTCTTAAATAATCAGTTGGGCTTGATGAAATTCATATTTTTTAAAAGGTAAGTAAGCTTAAACCACAAGTTCAGAGCATTCAGTTTTACTGTAATAAGATTCACAAATCAGAAGACTTCCTGGTGTCCCTGCCCATGCAGGGGAGTTTGATCTAAATGATCTCTAAGGTCCTTTCCAGCCCAAACCAGACTATGATTCGATGATTTCTGTACTGCAAAGTAAAACAATATTGAAATGGAGGAATGTTTTTGTTGAAGCAGCATTAGACTGATTTAGGTGTTATGACATAAATAAAATACAATATTTAAACTGGAAAGGAAAGACACTAACGCATCCATCTGCATAATATGGCTGCATCATCTCAGAAAAGCTGACAAGAATTTTTGCTGTTGTTCAAAGGCTTTTTCTGCCCCGAAGGCAGCAGCACACCGGTTCCGTGTCCCCCAGGCACTTTCCGTTCAGAAGGAGCAGCCCTGGGATCACACAGCTGCCTGACATGCCCGGTGGATTTCTTTAACCCCATGCCTGGACAAAAAGCCTGTCTTCCTTGTGGCTCAGAGGCAGAGCAGCCTGCGGAGGGGCAAGAGACATGCATCTGTCTGGGGAAAGATCAGGTGTTCCAGGTACAGGAGCAGTCCCACCAACTGCTCAATCTTAACACACATCAGTGCCACCTCACACTTTGTTCTTCACTCTCTTTACCCCACCTGCAGTGCCCTATTTAGTCTCTCTCTAGCACTGACACCTTTTAGTCCTACACCTCATTTCCAATTACACACAAGGAGGGGGCAGGGACACCAGATCTACATATGTTGAGTTTCTTCAGAGCTACATCAGTCTCTCCCCTCGGCTGGAAGGTAAAAGGGGTGTGTGTGTGTGTGTGTGTGTGTGGACATTCACCTGGGTCAGATAAGCTGCAATGCTTAACACAGCAAAATGCAGAACAGTGTCTGCAGGAGATAACAAATATGCTAAACAAATCTCTCTTCTTTTCTTCCAGCCAAGTGATGCTCACTGCACGTGCCCTCCAGGTTACTGGAGGTCTGGAAGACACTGTGTCAGACAAGCATATGATGTTTGTCGAGATTCAGCCTCCCGAAATCAGGAAGGACAGTGTTTAACCAAGAAAGGATGGGTTCATTATTGCTCAGAGAAGGTAGTTCAACTTTCACATTTCTTAAATCCAAAGGCCATGCAGAAACTGTCCTAGGGGTTGGAGTGAGACAAGGGGGAATGGATTAAAACTGGCAGAGGGGAGATTGAGGTGAGACATGAGGAGGGAATTCTGGAGTGTGAGGGTGGTGAGACACTGGCCCAGGTTGCCCAGGGAAGCTGTGGAAGCCCCATCCCTGGAAGTGTTGAAGGGCAGGTTGGATGGGGCTCTGAGCAACCTGGTCTAGTGGGAGGTGTCCCTGCCCATGCAGGGGGGGTTGGATCTAGATGGTCTTGAAGGTCCCTTCCAACCCAAACCATTGCATGATTCTAAAAGCAAACTCCTAAGCTCTTCCTTCAGAGGGCACAGCCAGTGAGGTAACCAAGTGTTATTGGTGATATCACAGGAGGTTTTGCCTCTTCTTCAGCCTGGATCAGGAAGCCCAGATTTCCCTCCTCACTTAAGGAACACCCAGACACTACATGTACTGCTATTTTCTTTCTGTTTTCCTCCTGCAGGTTTGTACTGTCCCCAGTGATTATCAAGGCTATGACAAGGTTCTTGGCCTCTGCATTTGTCAAACTGACAGTCTGGAGAGTGTGTGCAATTCCCAGTGTAGAAGACAACAAAGAAACACTCTGCAAGTCACCTGCACAGAGAAAAAATGCTCAGCTTTTTATCACTTACAGAAATGGGAGCAAGGTAAAAGCTGCCATTATTTTCACAGCCTATTTTCGCTCAGTTTTCCAGACTTTCAGCAATCTTTTATCCAAATAACACCTTCACTCCTTTTTTTCTTAGAAAAGTATGGAAAGCAACAAACAACCCCCTCTTTAACAACACCCCCCCACCCCAATATTCTATTCATAGCATATTTTTGTAAATGGCTTTATATTGCAACTGTGTGGGAAATGAATGTAAAAAAAAAAAAAACAACCTTCTGAACACTTTTTCTCTTAGATTGCTGTTTTCTTAGAAGATTTAAGGACAGTTCTACTAAGACCATATTTGTCTTTAAAAGACATCTGCACTTCAGAGCTGAGCACATATACCCATCCAACATACCTCGTGGAAATGAGTGGTAAGGGAAAGGATTGTTGTAGTATTATTGGGTATTAAGTGGCCTTTATACACAACAGGCCTTTCCATGATCTTTATAACCCAAACAATAGGAAATCTTACTGCTTGTATCCTGTTAGCATGCAGCACTCCATGCAAAATTCATCCCATGCAACCCCAGAACATTCCTCTGTAATCTCTGGATTTCCAATATTACAACAAAGGGCAGATACCCAGAGATTTCCTCCCATTCCCTAAATTATGATCAACAGAGATGAAGAAAATCTTTGCCTGTCAAAGGACTCCTTTTTTCTCTTGGGCTTCAGATGTTCATGTGGTTTTACCAGGTAGAATTAGAAGTAGCTAAACACTCTTTTTTCCCAGGACTCCAGAACCAAGCCATGGGCCAAAAGCACTATTTGCACAACCACATGAAAATTTAAAAATAACAATAGGATAGAATCATTTGCATGGTTCCATTGACTTCAGCCAAGTTAAACCAGTGGCTACTTAAGGAACAGGTCTTGCAACACCAAACAAACCCTAAAGGCTTTGAGAAAGGCCCAAGCATTTTAAAGCACTGCCCTAGAATAAGAGAAATGTACTCAAAATAGACCTTCCGGGTTTAGATTTTTAAGTCTGACTCAGGGTCTTTGGTGAGCTGATACTGTATAAACTAGAAAGAAAAGCAAAGCCCAACATGTTGAACACCAGAAGTGACCAATGCTTTTTATACCACTTCAGGGAAAGGATTTTTAGGAGTGTATGATCCTGACCCACAACTATTTCACAACTTCATCATGATAAATGAGGCTTCATCACATCACAAAAACAGGCCTTCTTCAGCAACAGTGCCAGGTAAAGTCTCCTGCATAGCTCCAAAGCATGTATTCCAAATAACACAAGCCAAATCTGACTAAGCATAAAGATCCCTTTGCCAGTTGCACCCCAGCAGAGTTGTTGCAAAAGGACAAGAAAATGTGGAGTCCAATGATGCAACATCAGGAAGATGCCAGTGGCATGTCTGCCTGCTGTAAACTCTGTTTTGGAAATCAAATGTGCATGTAGAAAGCTCAGCCAGAAAAATGAAAAGCTCTGTCCTGCAGATGTTCTGCACAGAGGAAAGGATCAGTAATGACCCCAACCTAACAAGGTCTGTGCTCTTGCAGTTATGTCTGGCCTTGAAGAAGCCAGGTCTTCCCTGGGACAAAGCCTGAGACCTTCAAACTCCAGGGCAAAAATCATATTTACTGGCATCTTGAACCCTACCACATGCATTAATGCTAATGATTCCATCACATTCATTGTCTCAAAGGAACATTACCCAGTTTATGATGTGTAAGTACAAATGCTGCATGTAAGAATGACCTACCTGATGAACTTTTACTTAAGATACAGAGAACAAGGCTGAAGTTTTCACTTTTTCAACATAGAACTAAGAGAAAACACGACTAGGAAGAGTAGAAATCTCATCATTAAACACACTTCAATGTCACTTTGACAGAGAAGACATTGTGGCACAGCAGGAAACAGTATTTAAGGTGTTAGGAAAATTACATTCACTTATTAAAATAAGCAAAATTAAATATATACACACTGTTCCTGGTGTCTTGCTGATGCTATTTCTGACCTGTGTTCTCACTCTTTGCAACCTGACTTCTGAATTATGCTGTGTAGTCCCTCAAGTTGACCCTAAGTTCTCTTCCCTTTTTTGGAGTTACTGAATTTTAAGATCTCATTGGAGCTAAGGTTTAGCCCAATGGAAACAAGCAGTTGCCACTGCACTGATAGCCTTGGGAGCTGTGCCTTTGTGGCCCTCGTTTGTTTGGGTGGTTTTGTGGGTTTCTTCCCCTACTGCCTATTTTGATTTCATTTCTGCCACTCATCCAGTTTCAAAGCATACAAATAACACCAGGGGCACATCACTGATAACAAAACCGAGGTGTGGTTTCCATGTTTTGACATCTGCAGGGATTAAACACCTCTAAGGGGTCCCACTGTCTGCTTCTTCATTACTAAACAAACAAACATCCATGCTGCTTAGGGTTAATTCCCACCACTTCACATTTGTTTTGGGGAGAACTAGCTGGAGCAGTTGAGAACTAGTTGAGCTGTGAGGAGGATTAGAGGTTCAGTGCCTGAACTCACACTGATCCTCAGTTATTTAGTGCTAGAGTGACAACTGTGCCTTAGTAAATCCCTGCTGTAATTATGAGCCTACATGGGGAAAAACAGGCAGTGACAAGAACTGACTCCTGCACTTTTTACTCCTAGAAACAACCTGTACAACACAAATGCTGAATTTGACTGGGGAGACCTTCGAAGCCTCAGAGAGGAAGTAAGAGAGGCCTCCCAACAATTCCTCCTCTTCCTTTTCCAGTTCCAGTACCCTGGTACCTACGTGCTCCAGCTGAGTAGCAATGGGCACAAAAGAATGGTTGGTATCCAGGAATCCTGCCTTTTCATTTACACTGTTCCTCCTAGCAAAGCATCTCATATTCCCTCTGAATGTTTGGGAACACAGGAGATTGTAAAAATAATAGTGAGCATCTTTCTATTTTTGGACATCATGGTGTAGAGGTGAGTACAGCAGTAAGTAGATGAGCTTGTGTGGATGTGAGCTACACACAGGAGGGCAAAATGGTGCAACTGGTCCAAGGCTTTGACCTGGTGTAGCAGACAAAAGGACACTCTGTATTTCAGTCAGCATGGCTATTTAAATCAGATGCAGTGGCATGTAACTGGCCTTTTCTTTCTGCTCCTGTCATTAAGTATGTTAAAGTCATGCCCCCTGGAGGACAGTGCTATGAAGAGGGGCCGTTCTTCCCCACCACAGCCAGGTATGCTGTACAGGTGGGCATGGCAAAGCAACGAGACCTCCTGCTGAGACCTGACTGGGCAGCCATCACTGCAGTGATCACAGGGCTGCTCGTCCTGCTTCTGGCCTCGGTGGCTCTGACAGTGAGTGATTATCTTGCTTTTGTTTTAGACAATACTACAAGGTTTTGTGCAACGAGCCCACCTGCTGCCTGTTCCCTTAGGCATCACCTATTTTATACACGGGGTAAAATTCATCCTTATGGATAGATCCAGCACCACCAAAGCCCCAGGATATTTACCTGTTACATAGGCTGCTTAGACACATTCGAGGTGAATCCCATTCCTGTTTTCTGATTCATTAGATCAAAACATAAAAGTCTTCACAACCTGCATCTCTTCAGGGAAGGATGAGATCATAATCATTTTTTCTTCAATGTCTGACCAAGCCTGTCTCAAAATAAAGAAGATATAAATAAGTCCTGGAGAGCTATTATGAAGAACTGTCAGTCATGAATAAATTTTTCCAATGGTCATTCATGTGACATTCAGTTTTGCACTCCTCATTCAGACAAAAGTCCCAGTGGCCACAACATCCCTGAGATCAGATGTGCTCCTTCACAATTAAAAACCAAGATAGTCCTTCAGACTGTGAGTCCCCCAAGTAGCCCTTCCTTGATGTTTCTAGCACGTTCTGAAATCAACAGGCTTTTTCTGCAACCAGACTACTGAGCTAATGATAGAAAATGTGATTTATTCATCCAGCAGACTCAAGCAACAGATAACTGTACTTCCTTCCCCTTTGTTTCAGCCCTATCTGCTAGGATTGCTAATTCTTCTGTTTATAGAACAGATTACTTTAATGATCTACTTAGAAAACAGACTCTCAGGGTCTTTGCCTAACAGGTGATGATGCATCCTGCTTGTTGAGTAAATAACCTGTGAATCACATGAATCGAACACGTCAAAATAACAAAAAGAACTTACTTGTTTAATTCTGTTGTGTTTTGCAGCTCCTCTGTCAGGGACTTGGCTGGTCACACAAAGGCACTCCCTGGCCTCCATTCCGAAGGCAGCAGCTGAAGTATAACCTGGACAGCTATTCCTCCAACGTGTCAACAGTCTTGTCCATTAAAAAATGTCACCCCTCACTGCAGAACAAAGGTAGTATGGGTGGTGACTCTTGCAGCACTGATGGAACAAGTCAGATAACAGAAAGGCTAAACAACAGTGGGTCTGCCTGGTTACTTCCATCTAACAAGGCCAGGACCCCACGTTTAGCAACGTGCAATGGCTGCTAAACTCAGTGATTCACATGTATTCTTTGTTCAAAACACAGTCACAAAAGAAAATAATAATAATAAATGAATGTCCACGTTTCAGGCTGCTTCCTGAAAAGGGAGGATGTTTGGGAGCCTGAAGAACAGATAGACCTTGAGTCCTTTAACACCAATGTTTTCTTTGAGCTTTTGCTGAGGCAGTCACTGTCTGTCACAACCAAGCTGGGCCATTTCAAAGAAGAGGTAAACTGTGGTTTGGGGCTACTCATTTTCATGTAGAAAAAGTCTAAAACATTAAGCCATCTCCATTTTTTCAATAGCCTTGGGCTAGTAAACATAAGCTTGATTTCAACTTTCATCTTTTTAGAACATGAAACACAAATATGTACCCATATTCTTAAGCCATGGTTGTTTATACTATGTAATACAGTGACAAGAGGACTGACTTGAAGGCAGAACATTTTAGTTTTCTTATGGTTCTGCACCGAGCTGATACCATTTTTTTACTTCATCTCCCAGCTTCAATTTTTCATCTGTAAACCGAATAAAACTCCCTGGAAGTGTTGAAGGGCAGGTTGGATGGGGCTCTGAGCAACCTGGTCTAGTGGGAGGTGTCCCTGCCCATGCAGGGGGGGTTGGAACTAGATGATCTTTCAGGTCCCTTCCAACCCAAACCATTCTACAAGTCCATGGATTTCTTAGTCAAACACTTGAGAGCTGCAGATTACATTGAGGAGAAATAAAAATGAGCAAGTGAACACACAGTAACACAGATATGCAGCCTCATTCTGCTATTTGTATTCTACAACAATCTCCGAGCTGAAATCAATGGGGTAGCATTTCACAGCCCTAATGAGGAATCTTCCTGTAATCCTCATCCTTCACTTGTAGTTGAAAGAACAGCAGAGGGAGCTGGCACCACAGCCCGCAGTTACCAGGTGGGAGTGTGCAGAGATCATTGTTCTGAGACAAGAGAACATGATTGTGCTTTGTATTGAAAACTCGGACACCAACATGTGTTTTAATTATATAAAGAGGCATCTATGTTGAAGAGACTTCAAATCCTCTAATCATCTCTTACAGCCCTAATATATTCTTTTTTTTTTTTTTTTGGAACTCAGGTAAAAACTATATATCACAAGCTTACAAGTGAAATATCTTCCCTGAAAAACCTTTGGATCAAGACACTGAGTACCCCAGGAGAGATGGAGCCTTCTGACAGCACAGTGACAGAAGCTTATTTGAAAGCAAAACAGCAGGTAGAGCTCCCTTCAGCAACATGGAATAACACATGAAATTCTCAGTGCTCTCTTTTCATCATTTTAGGCATGGTCATATCAACCCTCACTTTTGGAATTGTAGACATTTTACAGGCTGCAAACCAATTAACATTGTGACATCTGTGAACCACAGGCTACACTTCAAAGCATTTAAAGTTGCTGCTACTGCTTCATGATAACACAGAAACCTATTTCTGAAGGATTACTCTTTTTTTTTCTTTTCTTTTCTTGATCTGATCCATCTATGCATCCCATCTCTTCTGGGACCTCTGCTTCAACAGCAGAGGTTTCAGCTTTGAAAGCAGCATAAATTCATCTGCTTGAGCATGTGCTGCAACCTCATTTTCCACATCAGAACTGTACTTGTTCCCATATACAACAAAATTCTTATAACAAAAGTTACAAGAATGAAACAATTTCATGTCTTGAAAAAAGTCATACACTCACTGTCTCACTTGGGAAAACGTGCCTGCTACACAGAAAGGAGCTGCAGAAGCTGATTCTTTCTCAAGGAGTTATAACATCACTTGTTAAAAGGATACCCTGAGTTATTAACTTGCTCAGATCTGGATACATGCTGATTACTCAAGTGCCAGATAATTGCAATTCAATATATTAGATTTGTCAACACACGTGTGTTCGAATTCCAATAAACACATCAAAACTCTTTCAAATTTTAATAATTTTGATGTTAATAAAGGGCAGAAAAGTTGTGATCTCTGCTTACATTTGGATAAACCAAAATGATGGTTGGATATTACATCCCACCCAGGCAGAAGAAGAGGTGCAGCAAAGGAAAGAGTTGGCTGCTGAATATGAGGAAAGTGTGAAGGAGCAGCTGCGTGTGTTCCAGCAGGACCTGCAATGTCAGGAGGAGCATTTTGTCAGGTTCAATTCTGCCCTGCGAGAGGTGGTGAGGCTGGCAGAGCTGCTGACACAGAAGGTGGCACGTAAAGGAAACCAAACAACATGGTGTGAGCCAGACTGCACGAGGTAATCAACACACTGCAAAAATCTGCTGCAGCTTTCTCCATGCTAGCTAGAAAGCACCTGGGTGGGTTTGTGGTTGGGCAGTGCATACATCTGGAGGCTGAAAACTGATTCTTGATCCAGAAGATCAGATCATAATTCTCAGATGTATGCAAAGCAAGCCCAGAAAATCTCAGAGACAAACTCTGAGGAGACTCTCTTCATAATCTTGGGGACAACAATATTTTGATGGTCCTTTCTTGTGCTACTGACTGATTTGCCTCAGGGATATCTCACCATTTCTAGTCAGCCTGCCATCCACTGTCAGAAACAGAATGCTGTAATTAAGGAGAAAACAGAGAAATGGGAAAGTAGTCTTTTTCACTGCATTAAGTCAGAGCAAATGCTCATAAAGGTCTCTAATTTCCCAAGTGCAGGTATCGTTTGCACGTCCACCAAAGTTCTTCCTTTACTGCTCCCTTTAAATGTTTACCTTAGCATCAGGTGGTGAGTAACCATTTTAATCTCTTGAATTCCAGCCTGTTAGCCCAGATAGAGGCCACAAGCAGCAAGATGTCCAGCTTGATACTAAAGGAGAGTCACCGCCTCAAGGCGTGGGGACTGCTGGGTGAAGGAACAGGGGCTCACCTTCTTAACAAAGCTAAAACCAGGATACTCACCAAGCAGGAGCTAGTGGGTAACTACAACCTTTAGAAACTTGTTTTTAAATTCTGTATAAGGAACTGTAGGCAGGCCAGTGTAGCACTGGTCACAAAATATAAGTCACAAAAGAACCAATAGCAAAACCAAGCCAGACTGTATCTATAAAACCATGTCCTCACTGAGTTCTACCAACAACCTGTGAATTAAGGGGTTGTTACAAAAGCAGAGTCACCAGGAGAACTCTTGTACATAGTTTCTTGGAATGAATGTCAGCTTCATCAAGACCTTTGACTGGGTATTTGCCAATTATCCCCCAGCAACAGAGCAGAATGAACAATTCTGTAGGCAAGGCTCAGAAGTTCAACTGATGTGCTCGGGGGCGTTTGGCTCTTTCTGCTATTGTTGCATGGTTGGGTATGGCAAAATGTAGCAGGCACCCTGCCACAGGGACACCTCTTTCACTCTTCTGAAAGGAACAGAGGTGGAAAAAGGGCAATGAAACTGACCTTGGATGTTTAAATGAATGCTACAGACTGAGGCAATAAAATCTAAAATCTTGAAAGGACATTCACAAAAAGATCAGTCTCCTCATGTTAGGAAACTCATGCAGACATGGTAGAAAGATAATCGAGGTGCTGTGTACCACAGAGCTTTCCCCACAGACACCTTCTGTAAAAGGCAAGAGTAAAGATCAGTTTCTTTATTCTCACTCCATCTCTGCCCTTGCATATGATTTCTGACAAATTAGCAACCCCCTCTGCCTCCCTTTGCAAGGTTTACAGGTTGTTTCTTCCCTCCCTCTATTGTAAATTGCTTTTAGACTCCAATGGCACTGCCCGAGCACCTGATGTGGTCTGTGTGGATCCTGTCACTGGGTTGTTGACTCCTCACCCTCACTGCACCCTGCTGCTGAGCAGCCACTGCCCTGGACCTGTACCCAGCAATTGTTTTCTGCACCCTGAGACTGGAAAGGTGCTTCACGTGGCTGGTAACGTTGGTTATGACCCCATCAGAGCCAGGCTGGTCTGTGCTGTTGATTGTGCTTCAGGTAAGTGCCACAATGCAACAACCAACTAATCCAGTTGTCTACCTATGGACCTCAGTTCTAGTGAGGGTCCTGGGTAAAACAAAAGAAGAAACAAACAAGCCCAACTTGCTAGACTCTCATCTGCTTTTCCCTTAACAAAACCTACAGAAAACCTGGGAAAGCTTCTCATTAGCCTGGCCCTAGAAGATAGTGCTGCTCAGCTAGAGAGAAGAATTACTGTGGGTAAGATGTATGAGATATTACAAAGCTTGTATCCAAGGAAGTGTTGAGGTATTCCTTGTTTCTGACAGATTTCAGCCCCTCTGTCCATTAAACCCTAAAAACCATTAGATGCTGAGAAACTTGCAACTGTCTGGGAGCAGCCAACATAAAAATTGAACTTTAAAAGTGCCATTCAATTGTCAGAAAGCACTTGCATTCTTCATGTCTTTCTGGACCTGAATACAACAAACCTTTACTATCAGCATCCTCTGAAAGTCCCACAGGCTCCATTCTGAGCTCTGTCCTTGCATGAGTTCACATTGTGTGTTAAATTCCTCTCCTTCTACCCACAGGTGAACGACACAAGCCTCAAGTGCCCATATTCCCCTACATTCCTTACCCAGTTTGTCCCAGCACTGGCCTACCTGTGAAGACCAAACTTCCAGTCCTGTGTCCTGAAAAAATGTTTGGGATGGGAGGACTTATGCTAGATCCAGCAACAGAAATAGAGGTGCCAGTGCTTGGGGTCACAATCCATCCTCACACTGGGCAAAAGCTGACTGTTGGTGGGACATACCTGAACCCTCTGACTGGCATGTTGACACCTGTGGAGATTGGGGGTCCTATGGTTGAGCCAGAGGGAGGCAAGATTGTCCCAATACTCGGAGCTGGTTTGGATAGGAACACTGGTAGGTGAATGCTCTTCTTGATGCAGTAAGCATGGTGTGCACTGCTCATTTAACCTGCCCCTTGCTGCTTGAACTGAGGCACAGACCAGAATGAGCCTAAAAAGTCTTATGTTCACCCCACACCTTTGCCTTCTGTCAAGCCAGCTGTGGAACAAACCTACAACTTAGCTTTTACAGAAATTCTTCTGTTTCCTATAGTTTTATACTGCAATTTATCTCTTTGAAGGTCAATAAAACTATCTAGTGAAACTGTGAGAACTTCTGAGGTCACCATTCATAAACTAGGGCACAAAGTGCTGAAGTTCACTTGAGTCTAAGATAATCCAATTGCTCTATTAAAATAAAGCAACATGAAATGCATGATTTAGAGACTTGGAGAGGCTGAAGTTCTAAAAAGCATTATCACATCCCTATTTTCTTTATGACTCATGTTAGCTGATACACTAGACTCTAAAAAAGGAGTGGGGACCTTCATCTCCTTCTGAAATAGAAACTAGTAACATTCTCTGAGCCAAACTATTTCATAAACAACCTCAAACTTCCTACCTTCCCCTCCATGTGTCCCATTAGATCTATTTCTGCTTTCATTTATGGAAATTATCATTCTGCCTTTTACTGAATGGGAAGGACTGGACCATAATTTGTTGATGGTTGTTATTTTTTTGGTGAGACCCTGGAACAAGTCGCTCAGGGAAGTTGTGGAAGCCTCATCCCTGGAAGTGTTGAAGGGCAGGTTGGATGGGGCTCTGAGCAACCTGGTCTAGTGGGAGGTGTCCCTGCCCATGCAGGGGGGTTGGATCTAGATGATCTTGAAGGTCCCTTCCAACCCAAACCAGCCTGTGATTCTATAATAATGCCGAGTTGCCAGCTGATGTTCTGACTGTCATACCCCGTTCCTTGACCGCAGGAGAAGTTGTACCTCTAGGTGGGCTGGTGGGTCCTTCCGGAGACCTACTGCTTCTTGGAGATTCCTTCACCGAACCCCTAAGTGGGAAAACCGCCCGAGTACACGGAGCTCACCTGCGGCAGGACGAGGTGCTGCCCCACAGTGGGAGTTACCAAGCAGTGCTGGAAGCTGCCTGCCTGCTATCCCAAACCCAGGTGGTGAACACTCTGGAGCAGTTTAAGGCATCGATTTTGGAAGATTCCTGCCTGGTAGCAGACAGATTAGCAGCACTCAAGGCTGCAGTAGAAGACACGAAGAAGTCTTTCACCACTAGGTTTTATCATGCAATCCATTGCTTGCAAAGCCTGGAAAAAAAACAGGAAATAGCTTCAAGACTCAAGAACACTGGTGGTAAACTGGGTGGGTATCAAACCAGCAGCCTGTTTTCAGGATTAAACAGGTGTCATGACACTGAAAGCTACAGCAATGCACTATTTCCATCGCAGGATTTGGCCAAGATATCAGCAAATCGAACTTCTAGGAAGCTTTTTGATACTTGCATTTTTAGATACGCTTTAATCAAGAGCTTGTGGTGAGATCCTTTCAGAAACCAGGACTCTATGCCAGTGTGTGAAAACACTGTAGTGAGAGAACAAGGGGGAATGGGATTAAAACTGGAGGAGGGGAGATTGAGGTGAGACATGAGGAGGGAATTCTGGAGTGTGAGGGTGGTGAGACACTGGCCCAGGTTGCCCAGGGAAGCTGTGGAAGCCCCATCCCTGGAAGTGTTGAAGGGCAGGTTGGATGGGGCTCTGAGCAACCTGGTCTAGTGGGAGGTGTCCCTGCCCATGCAGGGGGGTTGGATCTAGATGATCTTGAAGGTCCCTTCCAACCCAAACCATTCCATGATTCTATGAAAATATCTACTTAGCAAATCTTAACTCAGCCAGGGAGTATTTGGAACCTGCAGCAGAAATAACATCATTAGGATCTGAAAGTGAAAGCAGTCCTTGTCATCACAACACTGTGCAATGCTTTATGTCTCTCATCTTTTTTTAACACCCTAGGTATGATCAAATATCCTGGCACAGAGATGTGGATCCCTGCAGTGTTCGGAATGAAAATCCCAGATCCCAGTGGGTCCAGTTTGATGGTCCCAATTCTGGGAATAGACTGTGACTGGAATACTAGGCAGCCTTCCCCACTTGCAGGAACCATGGAAGACAGAAATGGAAAAGGTAGAGCAGGAAATTGAATTATGTAAACAATAAAGACACAAGGACAATGTTTTCAGAGCAAGGAAATCACCCTGCCTAAACAGCTCAGTTTCTACCTCAACACTGAATGGAAAGTATCAGCCTTCATGGTGTGTATGTTCAAAACAAAACCACCATGAAGGAGAGCTAGGATTGAGACAAACCACACTGGCTTCCATCCCTTCAAAAATCTTCTGTCCTCTTTAGGAGAACCATTCTGATGCTTTTCTCAGTGATGGGGCCATGATGATGCAACCTGAAGGTGAAGGTCTGCAGTGCCTCCAACACTTGGAGCATCCACAGCTCAGGGAAATTCAGTTTGGTTCCCAGTAGGCAATTTGAGATCATTGTCAGTTCCTTTTGAACTGTAACAGGAGCTGCTCACTAGGGCTGCAGCTGGAATTCCTTAAGTTCTAAGCATTTTATATCCAGTTTGTCTTTGTCCACAGGCCTTGTCCCCATCAGTATTGGTGCCAGAACAATAAGTCCAATTACAGGTGAAATTGGGCCTGTTATAGGAGCTCAAACCAACCCCTGGACACACAATGTAATTCCTACTGTTCAGTCTCTTGGAGCTTTACCAAGAAGAGCAACAGACCCAGATCTGGTAATTACAGCTTTAAACTGTCTTTACTTACAGGTTTGATTTCTGTGGGAAATTCTTTTCTGAGAGAAAATTCCACGTCTTTCTATGCCCCACAAGTAGCATTTTCTTATAGTGCAAGATGAACTGAAACACACATATGCAATTTTATTTACATCTCCTCTTTTCATTATTTGCTTTTTGTCTCCCTTCTATCTGTATCATCTTCTGCTGATCTTTGCACCTTTTATTTCCTATCCTTCCCCTACCCCAAAATACACATTGCACATGGGCACCAATCAGAACACATGCAATCTTAGGACTGCAACGTTGGATATTTGCTGCCAAAAGCACTGAGTGGAGATTTCATCACTAGCTTCATTGACATTTATAACCTTCCTTTAGCTTCCTGCAAATCTGAGCTCTGATGTCTGTATTTGCTTTATAGCTGGAGTTTCTAGAAAAGGAAGTAAATTCAAGACATATATACTGGCATTGCAGATGCAAGAAGGAAGAAGAGCTTCTTAAAAAGTTGAACTCTCTCTTTCTTCACGTCCTGGATGCTGCAAAGGAAGGAAAGGCCCAGGAGGTATGGTGCATTCTTTTTTTGCAGCTGGCTTCAGGAAAATCCTTTAAAATTTCCTTAAAGAAGTCCTGTTCAGACGTATCAAACTGAAGTACCCCTGTTGCTGCACCCAGGATGGTGGGTGTTCTGAATCCAAGTCACTTCCCAGTACAGTGCCAACAACACATCTAAATGGTGACATTGCTACTTTCCCAGCTTGAAGGAAACAGTGTCAGGTGTCCCAGCAGGACACCCAAGAGTTCAAATTCATACACAGCAAGGACAACAATGCACAGTGGTGTCAGAAACAGGGGATTTGCAATAGGTTTCTACACAATTGGAATAATTAAAAGGCAAGGAAAAAGCCACAACCAAATCAGACAGCTTCTTGCTCTCATCTGGCAAACAGTGTCACAAGTTCACAACATTACCTAAAAGTCCCTCTTCCATTTCTTACAGATAAAATACAAGGAAAAAGTGAAAGACATGGAGGAAATGTGCCATTTTCTTCAAGGGGCCTCTCTGCAGGAAGCTGAGAGACGAGCCTCAAGATATTTTAGTAGCCATCTGGCCAGGGAACTACCCTTGCTATTCAAAGGTACAAAAGGGAAGCTACAACCAGAGGAGAGTGGGGTTGTCCATCACTGTCTGTCATGTGTGCTCCCTCTGACAGCTTAGCTAGGCCTTACAAACTGCTTATGTCCTCCTGAAGCAAGACAAGGCAGAGGTAGGATCTGGAAACTGGGCTGTTCTTAAAGGATGCAGATGTGGTGAAGCACACTGAGAAGACACGTTACCCCAGCTGTGCTCTGTGAACTTCCAGAGGTTATCAGTTAGGTGCTACTGCTAACATTTGCTGTTTGCAGCTGACAGAGATGAAAAAGAACAGGAAATCCAGGTCCTGTTGGAGACCAGAAAGGCACTGGAGAAGCTGATGGAGTTCATTGAAAAGATGAAACTAGAAGAAGAGCGAATATACATGCAGCTGGTGGAAAGAGAAAGGCAAAGGAGCCACATCTCAAGTACTGAGGCAGGAACAAACCTGAAGCTCAGAAAGGTGAGGTCCTGCTGGGCTGGGCTGAACATCCCTGCTCTCCATTCACAGAACACTCTAGTCTACCTTTGACAGGCACTGCAAAGTGAAAGCTCTAAAGCCAGTATGCTGTGATACTTCCAGTTCCAGGAGCTGCTCTTTATAAAGAGTTTCTCCTTTTCCCACCTGTTCTTCCCTCAAACTCAATCAGAAAAAAAAGAAATAAAAGGAAAAAAAAGATGGAAAGACAGACATCAACAACAAAAAGAAAGTAAAAAGCCCAGTCATTCCAGACACCTACCACTCAGATATTTACTGATAGATTTTTAGTAACAGGAAAAAGTCTGTCTCATTGAACTGTGTAGTTGAAGCTGGATTTAATTAAGGAAAGAATCCAGTGGAACTGTAGAACAGCAGTGGCTGAGCTAGGAGTGGACACAGGCTGGACTGAGGAGTTAGAGAGAAGACCTGACAGAAATGCTATGCTTTCCTTTATTTTCCTGAGTGGAGAAGATTCTCCTTAGGTAAGGAGCCAAGCAGTCACTGACAGAAAATAAATGCAACCTACCACAGAAAATCAAAGCTGTGAAGCCAGAACACATCTAGGAGATCAGAAAGTACCACTGCCAAGAGCAATGCCTGTTCTCTGTAGGGCTGGATCCAGGTGTGATCCAGATGGGGTATTTGCATTCTCTTTCTACACTCTTCCTCCTTGCAGGGAATGCTAGGAAGTGTCTAGAGACTTAAGACTTCCACAGGTAAATCCATATTCAGCCCTTGAAAACATCATCAGTGCTTCTCCAAATAGGTGCTGTCCAGGACTACAAAGAATGTGTCTAATTTCTGTTCAAGCAACACAGGCTCAAGAGAACACAAAGCTTTTTACTGACTGATGTCAAACAGACTTTACTGAAATATATTACCAGAAAGATTTTTTGGCCCTTTATCACATCATCTGCATTTACCCTGACTGATCTTTAAGGGCCACCCAGACACTAGTGCTCTAGAGTTGTCACAGTTCCTCCAGCTTTGTAGCTAGTGACCTGCCAGATCATGCATCAGAAAGCAAATGAAAGGCAGGATTTCCAACTCACTTGAAGCAGGCTTATGTTTTGTATCATTTCTTCCAGGTCCTGCTTGCCCTGGCCTCTGAGTCTCAGGAATGTGTGCTGAAACACCAAGCTAGTGTGGAGACCGCATACACCAAACTGGAGTATTTGAGGGAGGTGTCAAAGATCCGAACGCAGCAGGCAAAGGTACCGCCCTCACCCTCAGGCTACTAACAGCGAAACTGGTACTTACTTTCTAACAAAAGCAGGAGCAGTTGCCGCGTTCTGAGAATACCCACCCAAGAACACTGCTGCAAGAAGCCAGAGCCCTGTAAAATAACAAAAACTTGTGAGAATTGCAAAAAAAATATGTATGAAGTACTTATCAGAGACTTTGACACCTGGAAATTCAATCGAATTCCACTCTAAAAGGCAGGTTTTCAACAGCAGGGTTTGGAAAAGAGTTAGAATAGTTGACTTGAGACTTAAAATTATCATCTAGTCCAACTGCCAAGTTGTCAGTTTGTTTGCAGGGAGATTTTAAAGAGCTGGACACCTGAAGCTCTGCACTTCCAAGGGAAGAAGCAAGATATTAGACATTCCATTGCTCCTGTGAACATATTTTTCCAGATGCAAAATTGTTTTCAAAAAAGCTTGAGTACCAACAATCACAAATCCCCCACTCTTAAAGGGACCTTTCAAATCCCATAGCCTATAATGCCTCAAAACCTGCAGACCAAATCCTTTTGACAAGAGGGTCAGTGAATCTTTCCATTAATTCAGTGGTCTCAGGGTCTGATCCTTACCCCCTGCACTAACTGGTTTCCACCTGCCATGCTGGGCCACTTACAATAAAAAGATTAAAATCAATGCACTTCCCTAATGCTCTTCCCTTTTCTTCAGAGCCCTTCAAGTTCCCTGGGATTTCTCTCTGCCCATTCCCATGAGAGCACCATTAACTCAATTTCAGTTGATTAGTCCAAATGAGATTATGCCACAACGTTGAACAGAAGCATTTTGTCATGTGCATGGCACTCACAAATGAACTCCAGAGAAACTGCAGACACTAAATACAAGCAATGCAATTCAAATTGCATCTTCAAATTTGACAGCACCTTCAAGGACGTGGGAAAGTCTGAGAGTGGGAAGCTGCAGGACCAAGAGGTGGCTTTGAAGTTGCTGTAGCATCTTTTTGAGTCTCTGTAAAATTTGCTTAGGAGGGCTGTGAACTGACAAGAGAAAAATCTTCCTGAGAAGGCAAAGAATGGCAGGATGCTTTTTGTTAAGTGATACTTTTGGCAGGCATGAACTGGCCTTTGTCTGCTTTGTGCTGTTTCAGGTGCTCTTCTCTGGGTCACCACAGTGTTTTGAGAACTATCAGACAACCAGATTTTATGGCATTAGTGGGATCTCACAGAGCACATTCATCCAACAAAACCTGATCCCACTACTCAAGTCTACAGTTCAGATGCTGGAAGAAAATACCAAAAGCAGTGTGGCACCTGAGACCCCTGGTGAGACAGAGGATAAAGGTACTGGCAATTATTTTATTATGGCCTTGAAAACACCTTGGCAGAACCTTCCAACTCTGAAAAAAATCTAGATTCTCCCCTCTGACAATTGAAAATTAGACTTTGATTCCATTTTGTAGGAATTAAAAACGTGCTGGGACTTCATGAGTAAACCCTTTATCAGAGGTGTAAACTTGCCACAGGTGAGATCAGCCCTGAAACAATTTATAAGGCTCCAAATTTCTTTTGCCAAACCTCACAGAAGTTGGTGTCTATTTTTGCAAAACAATTAATGTCTTTTTCCACATTTAGAGTGTTCCATTAACATAGGGTGGCATTTTGGGCACTGTGTAAGGGTATTGAGCACTTCATGACTCTGGGAAGAACCTGTAATGTATCAAGAGGGCTTCATTTTATATTGAACTATGATAATGAGGTGAGAAATGCAGTGTTACCTCTTGGACAAACAGAATGAAAATAGAAACCAAGCAGTCTAATGAAATGTTACTGTTTTTGCAGAAACAGCAAGTGCTTCTCAGGGTATAGAGGATGCTTTGATGACACAAAAAGGAGAACTAAGAGTGGTGGATCCTGCAACCCTTTCTAGGGGAGAGTTTGTCATATACCAGTATGGCAGCTCCATCCTCCACTTTCTCAGACTTCACATTGGTGTAAGTTTAAGACACTGATTATTTAGCAATCAGTTCTTCCAAAAGAAGACAGTATTAAAAAAATTCTTCAGCCATCAGGCTGCAAAGTGTCTACTAATTATAAGGTAATCAAGTAGAGGATGGTCAGTGTGCAAGCATCAGGAATTTAATTCCATTTATCTTTTCCACAATGGTGTAGGCCAGGTTGAAGTCAAACCTCTGTCCCACAAGATCCATGGTCAGTTCTCATGTTTATTGTGGCATCTTTGACCACATCATTTAATTCTTCATTACCTAACTATACTTACTGCATCACAGTGTGATAAAACATTTCCTTTGTAACCTGGAGCAAAGATTCTCTCCCTTTCTTTGTCCAGTCCTTAACACACTGTGGCTTTCATTTAGGTAACTTTTCCAGGGTCTTTCACAACAATATCAAGTATGTAACAACAAAATTCATGGTGACTACAGCCAGAGCTCTAGGGCTGGACTACACTTTAATTTACTTAATTAGAAAACTGGCAAGATGAACTACTATGATTTGCTGGGGCTTTTTGAAACGGTCTCCATTTCCATGTGGTACTTGTTGGCTCTGTGTACTCACTGCAAATCAAAGGTGACATTTAAATGAACTGATCCCATTACTCCCTCTCACTTTGCAGGCCTGATGTGCACACACACTCTTTACAGAAGCATTTTTCCTTCTCTTTGCAGGCTCCAGAAGTTAACCTGTGTGTAGCCTCCAGCATTCCTCTTAGTGATGCCACAGGCAATACCTTCAGAAACACTTTCTTTTATCAGGTTTGTCAGCTGCCTATCCAGCCAACCTATGCAATATTTTCATATCCATTAAGTTCTGGGACTAGGAAGTAAAAGGCAAAAGTGTTTCATACTCTCCAAGCCAGAGAATGCTTGATGATTTCTAGGAAGAAATATTGATATAAGAAACCCTCAGGTATCCAGGGTGTGTTCTGATATATCAGAACACAAACTGCACAGAACATATGAATATGTTTAATGTAAGGGTCACATGCAAAGCACATTCATTAAATCAGCTCTGGTGACCTAGTTTCTCATCTCCAAACTCCACCACTTTTATTTCTACCAAATTCTCCATAGGTCAGCTTTGCAGGAGTCAACAGGGTATCAGCATTTTACTTGCTATAATTAAATTGCAGAACCTGACTATTTAGCATTCTTTATTTCTAAACCTGAGATGTTGAAGGAGGTTTTCTAAAGTTCATGCTATATCAATGTAAAACTGTGTAGAAGCAGAAAGCAATACTACTACTTGCATCATAGATTATTAAATTGAAATCTTATGATCCTGCTGCTGTCTTGTGCACATGGACATACCCCAGCACTCTGATTTGAATCCTTCAGCTTCCTTAAATTTGAGGCAAATCACCAGAAGAGCTGCATCAGCTGAGCTGTGCCCTTGTCTCAGCTCTGGATATTTGATCTCTCTCAGAATTCAAGGAACAATCTGTTTGTTCTCCGGGATTGCCTGAGCTCTGTGGGAAGTTTCCTTCTCCTCCTCGTGCACTGCCTAGCTCATATCACTGCTGCTGACTTCAGCCACGACTCCAGCCCACTCTTTCTAAGGCTTTTTTATCAGGTATGTCAACAGGTCACAAATGTATTTACGTGACAGCAACGTTCATCAAAAGTGACCATTTGAAAAGTGAGGGCGGCCAACACTTTTGTACAACTTGCAAAATAAAAACCAAAAGGGGAGATGAAAAGAGAGTTAACTTAGTCAAAAGGCAGTCACACAGCAGCTGGTCACAGAAAGGTTCATATTCAAAGCACACTGCTTCACCTTAGCCAAGGCAGGGAGACAGCAGAAAAGCCCACAGTCATAGAATCACTTAGGTTGGAAAAGACCTTCAGGATCATCAAGTCCAACCATTAACTCTACTCTGCAAGTCCAGCACTGAGCCATGTCCCCAAGCACCACATCTAGATGACTCTGAAACACATCCAGGGATGGTGACTCAGCCACCTCCCTGGGCAGCCTGTTCCAATGTCTGACCACCTTTTCAGTGAAGTTCTTCCTAATGTCTGGTCTAAACCTCCCCTGGTGCAGCTTGAGGCCATTCCTTCTTGTTCTATCACCAGTTACTTGTGAGAAGAGACCAGCATCAACCTCTTTACAGTGTCCTTTCAGGTAGTTGTAGAGGCCAATGAGGTCTCCCCTCAGCCTCCTCTTCTTCAGACTAATCAGCCCCCACTCCCTCAGCTGCTCATGAGACTTACTCTCAAGGCCCTTCACCAGTTCCATTGCCCTTCTTTGGACACACTGCAGCACCTCAATGTCTTTCTTGTATTGAGGTGCCCAAAACTGGACACAGTATTTGAGGTGTGGCCTCACCAGTGCCAAGTACAGAGGGATGATCACCTCCCTAGACCTGCTTGCCACACCAGTATTAGTACAGGCCAGGATGCCATTGGCCTTCTGGGCACACTGCTGGCCATTTTCAGCCACCTATCAATCAGAACCCCCAGGTCCCTTTCTGCTGGACACCTTTCCAGCCACTCTTACCCAAGCCTGTAGCTTTGCATGGGGTTGTTGTGGCTCAACTGCAGGACCTGGCACTTGGCCTCGTTGGACATCATACAGTTGACCTCAGCCCATTGATCCAGTCTGCCCAAGTCTCTTTAGAGCTTCCCTATCCTCAGGCAGATCAACACTCCCTCCCAACTTGGTGTCATCTACACACTTACTGAGGTGTACATTTACACATTCTCTCTCCTCATCAAGATTGTTGCTAAATACATTAAAAAGAAGTGGACCCAACACTGAGCCCTCAGGAACACCACTTAGTGACCAGCTGCCAGCAGGATTTAACCCCACTCACCACCACTCTCTGGGCCCAGTGTTTCACCCAGCAGAATGTGTGCCCATCCAATGACAGGACAACACCCCGTCTGCTAAAAACAGCACAGACACAGAAATACCTGCTTGTTGCCCTGACAGCTAAGGAGATGAAAACAACTACATTCTAAGCAGCAGTTGGCCAGTACACGGGAGAATCAAACAATGCTCTGTCATAATCCTAAGTCCTGACTCCCAGAAGTTACACCAGACACAGATCTGTTCAGAAAGACAAGTGGAAGGGCAGTGTTCTCCCTGTAACATCTCCATCTGGTGCAGCCCTTTCCATTCAGCCTTCCAGGCAGAGCACTGTGTATTGCAGGGGTTTTATCATCCCATTTTTTTTTCATCCCATTTTTTTATCATCCCATTTTATTATCATCCCATTTTATTATCATCCCATTTTCCCCAAAGGTATTCCCAGGGATTTTAGTCCCCTGCTGAAAGCCCCCCCTTTATGAATGATGGGTCTCCTCACCAGGGGCAAGGACTACCAGTATTGTCTGGAAACCAACATCACACCAATATCCTCAACTGGGTTCCACTCGTGCATGGCACCATGTTCTCATCCTGTCTTACCAGGATACTAACTGCTGCATATTAACTACTTTATGCAGCACATTTGTGGCCTGTATCAAATCCCTGAGAAATGAAATTCAGATTAAATAGACTTCCAGAAATGAAAGTCTGTCTTGATGCCCTACTATTGTTTGTTTCCATCTTTTTCCTCCCCCTTAATACCTCTACTCAGTGGGAGCTGTTAAGAACTGTGTTTAAATGCTTCCCCTATTTTCAAAACATTGTTTTTTCTCTAGGCACTCAAGGCTTGTCTCAGTGAAATGTTCTCCCTCAGACTCCAGCTGTCTGCAGTTCTTCAGGGTGATAAATCATACAGGCTAAGTCAGATCTTGCTAAAGGAAGAACCATTCTCCAAGGAGGAAATAAACCTCATCTCCCAACTTTTTGATGTGAAAGTGAAAAGCCTCAGAGATATGGAAGCCTTTGAGAAGGTAATAAAGATCACAAAAGCAGGTCTAGATGAAAGTTCACCATCTCTGTTTTCTTACTTTGGTAAGAAGTGGCAATTTAAACTGGCTTATAGATGCCTGCCTCTCCAAATCTTTGCTTGGTAAGGTCAGACTCCTCTGGGATGGCAGTAGAAGTTCATAATTTAAACTCCTGAGCCCAAAGGTACTCCTAATGCATTGGAAAGGCAGAGCATTGGCTTGTTCCTAAGGCATGTAGCCAAAAACCTGTTCAGCCACCCCTGGAGTACCCAGATCAAGGATTAACTCTCCTATCTGCACAACGATGGTAAAACTGCCATCACCCACACTAGACCTGGTGAAGAGCAGAGCCCTTTGTACCATCAGAAGTAGGTATATGCTTAAGTATCCTCAGGGATACAGATAAGCACAAAGCTGAAAGAGCTAGAACTGTTTACAGAAGACTCAAGGGGAATGATATCAATGTAGATAAACACCTGCAGGGTGAGTGTAAAGATGGAGCCAGGCTCTTGTCAGCAGTTCCCAGTGACAGGACAAGAGGCAATGGACACAAACCAGAACACAGGACAGTCAGTCTGAACACAGCTGTCACTGGTGGGTAAGCACTAGAACAGGTTGCCCAGAGGGGTTGCAGATCCCCATCCTCAGAGGGATTCAAAAGCCACATGGACACAGTCCTGGGCAACAGGTTCTAGGCAGCTCTGCAGGAAGGTTGGACAAAACAACCACCCTCAACCACTCTGGGAGGCCATAGCCATTGTTTTAAGAACAATGCTAAAAAACCTTTTGCTTGCTTTAATATTCTAAGAGCACACTTCCTGAAGAGAGAAGTGTGCAAGGATTGAAGTGCCCTCCCATTCCTTCTGCTACAGACACCCAGCAAATGTCAGTGTGCAAATGGACCTACACAAGCAGTCATCATTTTCATCTGAAAAACATCAGAAAATTTGGCTTCACACAAGTCATTAAGACAGCATAAAAAGCAGCACAATTAAACATTTTAAGAGTTTGTAAAGAGGTTTTTAAAAATAACTGATCTGCTTTCTCCACTTCTGTGCTTACTGCATAACACAAGAACAACCTCTTGCTCCATACAAAGTCTGGAGAACAACTAAATGAAGAGTTGTCTGTGAAGAAAGAGCATTTCCTTCATACTTTGAACAACCACGAAGAGGGCAGCTTTGGGTGGAGGACATGGTAAGAATGATTTAACAGGAGGTGTTACTAACTACTGTATTAAGACAGCAACAAGTGAACAATTTGAGAGGTTTGATACAAAGCAAACCATGACACCATCATGACCTCATTTTATACCACAAAACCAGTCCAGCCAGTCTACTCTCTACACCCAGGTATGTTGTACAGTTAGCAGATCAGATTCGTTGCCACAGGATGTCACAGAAAGACTGATCACTCCTCTGTAAGCTACCACCACTTCCTCAGTAACAGAAGAGTCCCAGTGAAATTTCTTTCTGGTTTGCTCTTGTGAGAAGTCTACATATATATCACTTTAGTAATGTTATTTGTCTGATTTTAAGCATTCCTTTCCATTTTTTTAGCATTGAGGAGGAAATCTGCACTTACTCATCCCCTTCAGAACTTGAGGATAAAGTGGATGTGTTGACTGAAGAGCTAGTGAGTATCATAGAGGATGAACACCAGTTTTTAAACAGTCAAGGCAATGAAGACTTGCTTTTTTACTACCGTGAGGTAACTAGTTTGGAGAAAGACTGTTTGGTGAAACAAATAAATGCATTAGAAGAGAAGATAGCCCTGGGCAGAAAGCTGTAATGGTCCTCAACAGAAGATTCGGTGGTTTGGTTCTAATTTGGTCCTCTGCATTTGTTCTCAGGCTTTAAGCCAAAGTATATCCTGTATTTGTTTTAAATATCATGTGTTTCCCCCCTTCGTACTAAAGGCTCATTAAATTAGCAGTGAACACAACGTGGTAATTTAAGTGACAAGATTTTGGCCTAAGTGACTGATTTCTGGCAGTATCCAGGTTGTTGCAAGAGCTCAATCTCAGAATTTCCAGGAACAGAAGCAAAATATAGAATCACTCATAAGTCTGCTTAGTGTTTAAGCAAATAGGGTTTTTTAAACATGTCTCACTACCTGTTCTGAAGCCTCCACAGACCTCAGCTGATAGCTACACTTTTCTATGAGACAGTGAAAGCTTTAGATATCATCAAGCCAAGTAACTGTACCTACACAATTACACATCAAGAGCATGAAATACTATATCCACCACAAAAAGCAACTTGCACAGCCCAGACAACCTTTACTTCTTCTGAAGGCACCATATTCCAGCTGCTCTGTGGTACCACCTACAAAGGAACACAGGTCCTGCACTGCCAAAGACCATCCCTGCTCTCAAGCTTGGAGAGCCAGTCTTGTCTCCTCCCACATTCCAGACCCTGAAAAACATGAAACTATTTGCTGCTCAAGGAAACCCACCACAGGCTTTGGTTCAGGTAAAAAGCAAGTGGGGAAGGAGCAGAGTCACCCAAAATCTTCCCTTCTCAGCCAGTACAAGATCCAGGTTATTTCAGAAGGCACTGAACACCCCAACACTAATGCTGTTAACCTCATTATACCCCAAATATTCAACACTGAGGAGCAGTTGTGTTACTCTGACTTCACCAATGTGATGTGCAGGTGTTTTGCTCACAGTGCAGCTGCCCTTGCTACCTTTGCCAGAAGGAAGCAGACTATCATCCAAAGCAACTTGGAGGATGTTTTTATCTTCCTCGACTTGCTTGTGTTTTCACCAAAAAGCTTTTCAACTCCCTTCAGGGCACTGATAGCAGATCAGACAGCTCTTAAAAAAAAACATGAGTAGATTTATTGATATATGCATTTCCTTTTTAACTTACAAGTAGAGTTTCACATTCATTTTCAGTCTTACGTTAACATTAATAAAACATTTAAAAGTTATATAATAAAACCCCAAAGTTTCAGATGCAGGAAGTGAGAGATAGGGATCAGACAGTAAGTGCTTTCTGTTTTTAGGCAACTTTGCAGTGCCAGCCTTTATCCCAGACAACAGCTCAGTGTTTTCAGCAGCCCCTAACAGGCAGAGCCACAGATCTACCTCTTGGTGTTGATCCAGTGGTATCTGTCAACACGCAGTCCTGTGAAGGCAGCTGTGGGCCTGCAGAGTTTGTAACCCCTGTGCTGGGCGTGGTACGAGCCATCCGTCAGGTAGGTCTTCCGATAGAGGTACTGAGACCAGGGCTGGATGGGTGCCTTGCAGTAGTCACTGAACTGAACAGCAAGAAATGAGAGAATGTTAAGATGTGTTTGGGGGAAGAGGGGAGATCAGTCTGGCCATCCATTGGTCAATCTATTCTATTCCTTCATGAGGAGCCTTGAGGGCAGATGCTCTTACTGAAAGCTCCACACGCTCACCTGGTAGACACTGTTGGGATTGCTGACAGTAGGGATAGCTTGTGGCTCCTTGCTGAAGCTCTCCTCATCTGAAGACATGCCAGAATGATAGTCTAGTGCTGCTCTATCAACAGCATAGCTGATCTGCTGAGGAAGCTCTGGGTTCTCATCTCCTTCAAAGTGGGCAATTGTGAAGGGCTGGCTCTTCTCACCATACCTGGAAGGGACTGCATTGGTATGAGGCAGCTCTGCACTTGCACTAAGGCCATCTGTGAGTAGGCAGCTGACACCAGTAAGCAATTAACCCTCAGGTACTAAAACTCTACTAACAGACTGGGAGCTGATCAAGTTTATACAGGGCACCTGACATGTTAGCCACAGCTTCCCAACTCACCTGCAACACACCTCAAATGGATCAACCCACAGTGTCATCTCTTTTGGCAAGCCAAGCTTATTGAAGTCCACATTACTCTCCACACAAGCTTGCTCTAGCACTGGATCTCTTGTCTGGTGTTTGTTCATCCTTATACACCTTGGTAAGAACAAAGTGCAGGTGGATTTAAAATTTCACTGCAGCTTTGAAAGTTCTGCTCATACACAGTTAAACTAAAGTTCACTTCCCCATCCCCAACACATTTAGCCTGTTGATGCAAGTTCCTACCTATAGCCCAAATCAGCAAGTTCACCTGACAATCTAAGGGTCCTCTTACCTGAAGGCTTGTCCTCTGGATGGATTGTCCAAGTACCAGTGATTCTTATACTTTTCAAACAATATCATTGTCAGCTTAGCTGCAAATTGCTCCATTTTATGTTTGCTCAGCTTGTCCTCCCTTTTCACTAGCCTTGTGATGAAGACAACTGTGGCAGCAATTTCGTCTTTCATTTTAGAGGGAAGTGCACAAGGTGCTTTAGCTGTTGGATAGTCAGGAGTAGAGATGAGACACTACACTAGGAAGATTTTATGATATTAAGGTGCTATCAAGTTCCACGGATAGATATTGCAAAAAAAATAGAGCCTAAATGAGCCCAACTGCCAAACAACTAAAAAAATATAGTTCTGGATAGCAAAACCCACTTACTGGTTTGCTAGAAGGTACTCACACTAAGCAAGTTAACAGACTATAATATAAAGAGTTTAAAATATAGTACTCCTTATTACAAATCACTTCTACATTACAGTCAACAACCAGCAGTTCTTACAATTAAATAACTAATTTACACACAGACCACAAATATTACCTTTTCAGGCCAGAATTGTTGAACACAAGAGGAGGTACTTCCAATAATCACCAAAGAAACAGATCTAAAACAACAAGAAACTATATCACTTACAAAAAGGGAGGAAGAAAGCAACACCAAAAATATCCCTCTCCTGGAGCTTGCTGAGGGTTTATATAGAGCAGGAAATCATGTGGCTCTGAGGGATGGAACAAGGTTCAGGTGTGCACCATTAGACCAACTGGCAGCCTGGTTTTCCAATCGACTTTGTTTTATTCCAGTATCAGCTCCTTCTTTTAGGGTATATTTAACTGCTTCAGGCCTGCATTCTGTCTTGTCCATCAGTCTGTCTCATAAACATCTGTGCAATGTTTCAGTGAAATATTCACTGTGAGACAAACATATTAGGCTCAGTAACTAATCCTTCAAATTGCACTTGCCTACTTCTAGCAGACTTTACACAACACTTTGCTTTCCTTATGAAGCTCTCACATTTGGTATTCCTTGTCTTTGAAAATTACCTGGCTCTGTATTTATCATAACATTAATCTTCCTAGTGATTATAGAGATGTTTACCTTATTAGTATGGTTTGATTTTATTTCTGAGGCTCTGTTGAAGGGCTCACCTGCAAGCAGTTTCTCAGAAGTCAGAGCTTCATTGTTTAAAACTTCAGGCAATAATTAGTTGGGGCACATGGAGGAACAGCTGGTGTGTTTTCTTCCCTTTGCTGTCTCAGTTGTGCTGCCAGCATCAGCTGTCAGGAACTGGCCAGGCAAAAGAACAAAAAAAGGTAAAAAGAGCAGAATGTGATGTGTAAGGATTTTGTTCCACACACAAGCCATGAGTCCTTCCTTCCCTTTCCCATACAGCATCAGAGGGCAGGGCAGCCTGCTCTGTGCTGCCTGGGGAATGCTGCAGGACAGCAGGAAATCCCTGCTGCCAGGAAGGATTCCCACCAAACCTTGGTTAGGAGCTGGTTAGAAAACATTGGTTAGGAGTTGGTTAGCCTCCTCCTATGCAGCCTGGGAAGGGTTTTACCCACTGCTGCCTGTCTGCATCCAGCACACCAAAATTAGCTCTGGGCAACAGATGAGCATTCTTGAAGAGGCAAACTGGACTTTTATGCCTGAGGCCTGAATTTTATTCTAGATATTAAACACGTTTTAAAAAATACCAGGCAATTGATGGGTCATTTTCTGATCTGAATGGATTCCCTTGTGAACACTGAGAACCATGTTTACAGCCACATCAATTCTCCTCTGTTTTTAAACATCTGTTGCATGGTGACATGTCAAAAGAACAAAAAAGAAGTTCTCAAGTGACTTGAAACTTTAGATCACACAGATTTTGCTAGAGAGTGCAGCTGAACTCCCCAAGAAATGAGTGTCATAAAAAATGGGGCTTTGTTTCTCAGTTTCAGAGTGAATCCATGGGTGAGGGGGGTCAGACTAACAGATTAGATGTCCTATAAGGAGGTCTTCACAGGCTCCTTCCTGACTCAGGGTGTGCCTTGTGGTGGATTGCCAGCTCTCTGAACAGCACTAGAAGGATCCTCAATCCTGAGGCACTGCCTTGTCCCATTCTAACCCTGCAGGATTTACCCACAGCTCTGCCAGAGCTATGCAACCCTGAAAAGCATTCCAGCATCCTCATCCAGCCACCCCTGAGGTCTCCACATATTATTTCCCCAAGGCATGACACCTGCTCCAGGAAGTATCTTAACTGTCTGAGAATTTTCTGCTAGTTATAAACAAGCATCCTAAGGCTTTGCAGAGGAAAAAGCTGCACTACATGCAAAGCATGAGGCAAATGCAACTTCTGGTGTCTTTATTTCTAGGAAAATGCAGCTGGGAGCAACTCCCACAGATCTGAGGGTTTTTAACTCTGCTGACAAAATGGGTGTCCAGGAAGCATCAAATGAGAGCAAGAACGGCCACCCAAAAATGACAGATTGTGGTTTGTGAAGTTCTTCTCAAGAATAGTTTAGTCCACTCAGGGCTTCATGCACAGACACAGAGATTGTGATTCCTCTAGGGATGCTGCTGCCTTTCTTGCAGAGCTTAGAAAGTCACTATTTCATCTGGTTTCTTTGCCTTCATGTCATTTTTTTCATAACACCATATTATAATCTAATAACATATATTACTTCTTCCTATAAACCTTGTTTTCCTTTTTTTCTTGAACTATCAAGGCTAAAATAACATTCCCACTGCAAAACAGCAGCAGGAATTATAGGGAATCCTTTCCCTGCCGTGGAGTCCATAGTCTAATCATGGTTTCCATGTGGGATCTGACCCTGACACTGTTCAGCCTCAGGAATTATCCAGTCATTTCCTCAATAAATGCCAAGCTGGTCTGGATCAGTGGGACACACCAGTTGATGGGACTTTGAACTACCTCCTGCTTTCCTACTTTCCCCAACTTGTCCAGGCAGGCCCTGTGAGTTGGGAAATTCTGTGACCAAAGAGTGAAGGGACTAGATTCCACAGAGGACAACCAAAGAGAAGTCTGAATCCCTACACCACCTCCTTTGTTGGGTTACTTGTTCCCATAGCTAACACATCAACTGCCAGTCAGCAACAAACAAACTGTTCACCTGAGGAACCAGATTCCAACACTGCAATCCATCATGCAACAAGGTGCTATTTCTTGGAAGTCAGGAGGCAAAACCCAGGCCAAACTGCACACATTTATAACAACAAACACAGGAAAATTCAAGCAAAGTTCTCGGCAATTCATCCAGTTAGGTCTAATGATTAAGGTTGTCATTGACACAGAAGAAAGGTTCTGAGAACTTTGTAGCTTGGTAATTTTTAATGTCGTGCAGGAGTTCAAAAGTATTTATTTCAGTGGCACAGAAACCAGAATAGCAGAAAGAATTCCTGGCTTCCCATCTCAGCGACAAGAAAAACTGGCTCTTTTAATTAGGTAGATTCATTGAACTCAGATCCTTCATAATCCTGCCAGTGGTCACTGACTTCAGAAAACGTAGCCCTGGGTACTCTGTTTGGATAATAAGCAGCAAAGAAAATGTCAAAACCAAAATTTGAACAGTCTATCCCAATGCTCCCACTCATTCCCAGCTGCATCCAAAGAGAAACTGTTAGCATCCCAGCAGATTTTGCAGAAAACGTGATGAATAGCCAAGTGTTCTGACTGACATGCCTGAGGTAAATGAGGAGGTTAAATGGTGCTGTTGCATTTTAATGCTTATTAGGAAGAGAAAAAACCCAAACCACTAAGAAGCCACTGCATTACAGTGCCTGGACATTCATGGGACTGATCCAGACCTCTCTGAAATCAATGGAGATCTGTCCAAAGGCTTCAGTGGGATTCAGATCAGGCCCCTCACTCAGCACAAGCATTCTTAGCCAGATTAAATTATGGGTCTCCTGGGCCACCAGGCAAGCCTAGGCATGAACTACAAAGGGAAAGAGTCAGACACAGTTTCTCTAGTAACTGCAGCCCAAACCAAGAGCACACACAGTTTCCTAAACACACTACTGGCAAGATTCATGCCTGCAGAATTTTTTGCAGATTTCTTGCTCTAAAGGATGGAGTACATGAAACTAACAAAACAGCTAGTGGCAACCTTCCTTCTGCAAGCCATTTGATTTTTGTGGATGATGGATGACATCAGACAGTTTCTCCAGGTAAGCAGCTGAAGTTCATAACTATTGATATAAAAATCAGCAAGCCTGAGTTATTTCCCTGTGGGAAAACATCCTAGGCGACCATCGTCTTAGAGAAAAGCACTTTGTATTTGCTTTTTCAGTTCTTTCTTCCTCCCTATTTCCATGCCACGATTTTCAGAAATGACAAGAGATTTGATCCACCCCAGCAGCACACAATTTACATTGCAAGCGTGGAGAAATGGCTGGCTAGGCCCTGAGGAGCTAGGGGCACAGGTCGTGTGGGTCACCGTTGGGTGAAGATGTGCAGCATGTGCCTCCCACTGCCAGGAGCACAAGGCATTTATTCTTTTGAGCTGTTAATCTGTCTTTTTTGGGGCCTCCCTCTACAACAGCTGGACTACTGGTATGTTCAGCAGGCTGAACCCCCAGTGTCCACCCCTTGGGTGTCTGTGACACAACCTGCAGCCATCTGCCCACAGGAGCAGGGTGGAAGCTCTGTGTGGAAGCCTTTGCCCATAGAAACCTCTTTTGCAACAAACCTCTCTGTGGCAAGAGCCACCTGCATGTTCCAAAGCAACAGTCCAGCCTCCATGCACAAGCCCCAGCTGAGTGGCCATGACGACAGAGTGTACACAAAGGTTACAGGCGTGGGGCTGACCCACAGCCCAGGCTGGGGACACTCCAACCCAGGAGTCCCAGGGGAAGAGATGGGGCACCTAAGGAATCAGAGAATCATGGATGGGTTGGGTTGGAAGGGACCTTAAAGATCACCTAGTTCCAAGCCCCCTGCATGGAGCCATCCCAGAGGCATGTCTGGCAGTGAAGGGCTGCTGGGGGCTCAGGGAACAGGCTGCTGTGCTCACCATGGAAAAGGGAAGGCAGTGAAGAAGCCAGCTGGTTTGCCCTTCCCATTAAATCTTTTTAAGCATTTTATTATAAATGCAGCCCTTATCAGGATTATTACAAGGTAAGTCCTGAATTCTTTTAATGCATTTTAACAACAAGGCATTTATGGAATTTGCAGACAAACTTATCCCTGTAACCTCACAGACCTCTCTCTCATCCCTGATTTAGGAACAGCCTGATAAATCTATATAAAATAGTTTTATCACATTGTTAATTGCATGCACACTGCAGACACAAGGCATAATTGATTATAACCACTTACACATACTCAACTGTGTTCTGCAGAACAGACTTGCTCATTTCTTTAGCTACCACAAATCAGTGTAAAAGGTTTGAGCAGCCTGCCATCTGACTGCCAGCATGATCTGTGTTTCTCTGTTTTTCTGAGAAAAACAACAACTTTCTGAAATTCAGGGAACTAGTGAAATTCTACCATTCTTCCTGCTGCTGTAATTGGATGCCATTTCTTCTGGAAACCTTTAAATGGGAATTGCACAAAAAAGGTGCTGTAGGACATTAGCTCAAATGCCCCAAGTAGAGAACAGGGATAATTAGGATCACTGGGATATGACATGCTGTAAACCAGGTAGAATATTATTCATATTAAACATTTTGGTCTTTCCCAAATTTTCTGCTGTATTTGCACATCCAGCTCTGACTACAGCCACCACTTGGTTCACATCCATGCAGCAAGGACTGTATGACAAGGCTTTTCTCCTTTCCCACTCCCACTGTGGCCCGTTGTCAGAATTTAAATTTTAGTATTCCATTGCTTTGTCTTTGCTCTCCTGCTATGATCTTTGTGATGCACACACTGCAGCTTTTCATTACTGGAACAATTAATTTGTGATATAAAGACTTCAGATTCAGTAGAATAACACTAAGGGTGATATGACCAATGTCTTCAATTATTGTCGGTTCCTTGTTGTTCTAAGAGCATTTGAGGGGATGTTTCTGTCATGATTGGAAGTGCTTTCTTTTCTTCTAGGTCTGAATGCCATGACCCCATCACAGGAGTAGTGCTTGGTTTGTAGGCAGTGTAGTTAGCTGATTGTATCCCTCACTTCACAATCACTAACTCCACTGCCATCAAAACAAGGCACAGGATTCCCTGCTCCAACCTCAGCACAGGGAACCGCACTACAAAAACTTCCTTACCACAAAATTATTAACCATGTTTATTCCTTTACAGCTTTCCTTCCAGAATTTTAACTGGCCAACAGAAGTGGGTGGTGTACATTGGCAATATCAAGTAAAATCTTTGATTTCTTTGAGTTGGTTCTAAAATCCTTAGAAACTTCCCTGGAGCAAGAATGTTGTCTGTTGTGTTTAAATAGTTTAGCCACATGAAGACTTATTGTATATTTCATTGTTTATGCACTAAGATTGGACTAAGAATTTTTTTGTTGCTGTTTACCCTTCAGTTTACCTGTCAGGTATTGGGACAATAATTATAATTTAGCTTTCATGTGTTATTTAACAAGCTAGTAAACGAAATGGGTTTTGAGCAATAACTACATATTGAACTCACCATACGCTATAAATGTTTTTTACTTTAACCATCTTGCTTAACGTTCAATAATTTTAAAAACTAAGAAAATACTTAAGAGCACTAAAACCTCCTCTAAGAGGTTTTTTAACAAAACCCCAGTCTTCATCAAAAGGGAATTGTCTCTTCCATCAGCCTAGTTACTAGGCAGTGTAGTTAGCTGATTGCCAAAAATAACAATCACTAGCCACACAGCCAGGTAAAGAGGTTTGGAAGATACCTCAGTGGAATTCAGAGGCAACAGAAGGCAGATAGACTAACCACTTTGCAGGAGCACTTAATAGACAAGCAGGACAGTGAAATAAACCAAGTGAAATGTACCGGCTTGCCTGTCACACAAGACTCACCAGTGCATTTGTCGAGGCAATTTCACTGCACCTTACTGTGTGACACACTTCATTCACAACTGGTTTTACGTACAGGAGACTGAAAAACATGAGAACAAATGGAAAGGTTTTTTCCTTCCCCAAATTTGCCGACATCAGCTTTGATGTCTGATTGTGCTCGTCTCAACCTTACACTTCTCTTAAGGCCACTGTTTTTCACATTTACCTCCATTTACTCTTGTTGAATCAATAAAATCGAGTCCTGTAGTGGGAGCTATTTCCCATTCCTAGAGACCCGAGGCCTTCTGGGTTACTGTGACCGGCGCTGTGTCCCTTACCTTGCAGTTGGGTCCAGGCTTCTTGCTTCCTTGTGGAGCAGGAGCAGACAGGCGAGGGGACACTGGGACACAGCCCCGTGCCATGCCATGGGGACAGAGCCAGGACAGCACCCGATGGCACCCGATGGGCCTCTTATCTTTGCTGGCTCAAGCCCAGCCAACGTGGGCTTTGCCCGCACTTTCTGGGCCTCAGCCGCGCTCCCGCCTCCGCTCCAGTCCTCCCTAGGCCCTGCCACCCTGCGACGTGAGGGGACCCTGCCTGGGAAATGACCCTGCCTTGTGGGGAGACCCTGCCCCAGGAGGGGACCCTGTTCTGTGAGGGGATCCTGCCCCATTAGGGGATCCTGCCCCAGGAGGGGACCCTGCCCTGTGAGGGAATCCTGCCCCAGGAGGGGACCCTGCCCCATGAGGGGACCCTGCCCTGTGAGGGAATCCTGCCCCAGGAGGGGACCCTGCCCCATTAGGGGATCCTGCCCCAGGAGGGGACCCTGCCCCATTAGGGGACCCTGCCCTGTGAGGGAATCCTGCCCCAGGAGGGGACCCTGCCCTGTAAGGGGATCCTTCCTTGTGAGGGTACCCTGCCCCATTAGGGGACCCTGCCCCATTAGGGTACCCTGCCCCACGAAGGGACCTTGCCTGCAGCCCTGCACTCTGGGGTCACTCACCTCTCCTGGGGTTCCCACACCTTCCCTGGGGTGTCACACACCCTCCCGAGGTCCTGTGCTCCCCCAGAGGACTCACACCTTCCCCCTGAGCCCTGCATGCTCCCCAGACCCTGCCACCCCCCAAGGCCTCATGCCCTCCCTGCACCACGCCCCACCACCTTCTCATGCACCTTAATATGATTTGACAGAGAGAAGTTCTGCTCTCCAGGGCCCACAATTTGCTAGAAGTAAGTACGAAGCACTGCATGGTGTCCCCATCTTGCTAAAACTTTGTTGCCAAGGTTTCTGAGAGGAATGAATTCTCAGGAATCAGTAACGACTCATGCCAATGGCAGAAGAGCCACAGCCATGGCTGAGATATTTCAGCTGATACCAACTGTCTTGAGACCCAGCCACTAGAATCACTATCTTTCTGAATGGCCTCAAAGGTCACCTGGGGGGCTTTGGGGTCCAGTTGCTCTCTGTGGAGGTTGGTGGTAATAGAAACACTTGCTCATTTGCCTCTCGTTTGTCTTATTTTAGAAAGTGAGAAAAACAGCGAGAAAGAGAGACTCTTGGAAGCTCAAAGCAGGGAGAAAATTAAAGTAAAAGAAAAATATCTTCAGCAGGTAAGAACCACTGATCCTGACTCTTCTTTTTTTTTTTTTTTGTCATAAATATTTCATATTCACCATGTGTCATTTGGTGGAATATGGGAACTTTGGATATGACATAATCACTTGCCTGGAGCTGGCCTGCTGTGTGATTTCCACGATGCAGCCCATCTCTTGCTGGTTAGCTTAAACTTATTCCCAGTTGGGTCATGCTGGCCTGGGACAGGGCTGAACGTTGTTGGCTGTGTAGTTAATTTCTTCAGAGTAAGCACATCATGTCTGTTCTGATTGAGTATCTGAAAGTAGCCAGCTGAGAGTGCCCAAATTCAAAAGTGTATTTTTTGGGGGAAAAGAACCAGCAGTGCTGCATGCACTTTCACACACAAAATCCTGGCATAGAGTCACTGAGGCACAAGTTTATTTCTTAGTTGTCTTGGTTATTAATAGATCTTCTCCATCAGCCTGTGCCCAGCAGCAGCTCGTGCCAGGAGTTCATTGAGTGAGAGATGCGGGAAATGTGGGCAGTTATTAAATCAGCCTCCACAGAAATGCTCCAGCCTTAGGGACAGGTTCAGGTGATATTTTTAGAGAGATATAATTCAAGAGCTGCTAGACCAAGCCATGTCAAATGTTGGAATTTTGCTCTGGACTGAGAAGAACCTTCTGACTTAGCAGAGTTTTACACCAGCTAACATCAATCTGGCAGGCAACCACTCCCTCAGCACTTTAGTCAGCAGTTCCTGCAGCCTGTAACTGGGGAACAGGATCAATACAATTCAGCATGCTGTAAGGTGTAGCTACACTGGTGTTTATGCAGGGACTCAAGCACTAAATTGACCAGGAGAAGAAGCACTAAATTGACCAGGAGAAGAAGCAAAATAAATGACATGGTATCCAGATCCGTGAGGTTCATCTCCTGCAAAACAGCAGGAATGGACCAAAATACAGAGCTTGGGATTTCTCCTACTACTTTTCCAGAAGAAGGTGCAGACATCAGTTGAGCTTGCTATTCAGTCCCAGATAGAAACTTCTACTGGAGCTCCTAGAAATCCAACTGGTGAATTAGTGTTCCACATCTATACCATCAGTACAGTTCACACAAGTAATGGGAACTAAGACAACTAGAATTAAATATTGCAATAACATTTTCAGCATCACACTGTAATTATACTACTTCTTTTTTTTCTCATTTTAATAAAATGTTCCACATTTGTACTGAAAAGCCTCTAGCCTGTATGTGGGAAGCAGGCCAGACAATCTGCAAGAGGGAGAGGTGCTGAGGTCTGCAAGTCTTTCCTGCAAGTCAGCAATACTCCATTTCCAATTAATAATTCCAAAATGCATCTCATCCATTACCATCAATTAGGTTCCTTTCCAAATTCTGGCTGGAGTTAGAAACAGTTCCCTTAATCTTTTGTTCTTTTCTTTTTCTTTTTTTTTTTTTTTAACTTCAGTAACAATAGATGATAGGAAGGTTTTGCAGCTTTGGGAATTTGGCAGCCATGAAGATGACTGGTTAATTTCAATGAGTGAATCACTTTATACAACTTCAGGACACACTATAAGCCTCACATAAGTCTAAGAAAATTAAAATCAATGCACTGAATGAAATAAGAATAATGTTCACATTATTATCAGTCGTAAGTGTCGTTTACTGTTCAAATCTAGTAATTAATTCATTTTTCTGAGCTTACTGTGGTAAATATTTTTTTATCAGGCCAGGAGAAGAGAAGAAATACTAGCTCTCCTGAGGAAACAGAGAGAAGAAAGGATTGCAGTAAGTCTGATTCCTTCCTGGGATAAATGCAGCTGAAGGTGTGTGCATGCTGCCAGCCAGCATGGATCAGCCTTGCATAGCAAAAGCACCTCCTTTTGAACTGAGCCATCCTGCAGGAAAGTTGGCTTTATTCAGCAAATTCCCTGAGCAAAGAGGATCCTGCACTCTGTGTGATCCTCCAAGTCTCAGGCCAGACAGTAGGAAGCAACAGGGAGAGAAGTTCAAGCTAAATACAGTTATTGGACACTTTCCAATCTGAAAACTGCAAGGAGTAAGACAGTAATATTATAAATACATTCAAGTGTTGGAAGGTATAACTGCCTGCTTCTTGATGCTACATTTTATTCTTGCATGGGTAGATCTGTAATTTAGTCAGCTAGATTATGGCCTTGATTACTTTCTCTGAGACAATCAAGAGCCTTGATAACTTTCTCTGAGACAAAGGAATGGAAGAGTGGTGGAGAAGGGGTTGTGTGCCTTCTTGCAAACTGCCTCGAAAGGATGACTTGGTAGATCAAAATTCTCACAGAAAAGGTGGAGGTGCTTGTGGAAGAAGCAGATGGGAACTGAAGCTGACCTTACTGGGGGAGGCAGATAAGGAACAGGGTGAAGATGAAAAAGTGTGGAATCTTGCAAACTAGAAGAACTTGGGACTGAGAAGGGAGGTAGAGCAGGAGCAGTGACTAATGTGCTGGCAGAAGGGCAGTGGGGACTATGGCAGCACTTTGCTGAAGGCCCTGAATTCAATCTAGAGATACCTCACTAAAGGGCCTCAGCTATTTCAATTAAACCAATTTTAATACAGCTCAGTGTGTCTAAACTTCTCACTTCAATACACAAAAGGAATCTTTGCAGCCTGTTCACTGTTGCTCTGACTTTTTTCCTTGATGTCTCTAGGGTGTTTTCCACTGAAACACAAAAACCCAGTTTATAACAAAGTTATTAAACTGGCTGCAGGTTCCACATGCTCTGCTCCCTAAAAAGCTCTCCTAAATTAAATCTGAGCAATAAAAGGAAGAACTATATTCAGGGGGTTTTATTACTATCAGTACTGAGCTCTAGATTTAAGGGTTTCTAATGGTTTTGCTTGGTCTGGCCGGATGTTTATCAGAGGAAAACTCAAGAATAAGAGGTCTGTATTATATTAAGGCCCTTCTTTCCTTCAGTTGTAATTCCCAAGATACAGAGATAAATGATTTTTTTACCTCATATAAGGTTAAACATCGGTCCTTCTGAAAAAATACGTCCTAATTAATGTAATTTAATTACTTAATAGTAGGGAGTAGAACTGAAATTTTAAAGCTGGTAAGTGCAGTGATTTGAGAAGTAACTTGGAAAACAAGATCTCAAAAGATACTCTCAGAAATCACATGTTCCTTTTAAACATAAAATGCCTTATTTAAGCTTTTAAGTTGGTTCACACCAAGTACTTCCTCTTCCCCAAGTTCATTAAGATGCTGAAATAAATACACCTGCCATGTCCAAATTCTATCATTAAAGCTGGGCCTGAAACAAAACACGAGGCTCTGTCCTTCTGACACAATAATTCACAAGAGTTTTATAATCTGGACTGTCCAGGTACCACATTAGCACATGGAAACCCCCAAACTCTTTACTTCTGCTAGTGTGGTCTTTTGTTTCAGTGTTTCTATAGAGCTGTCTTCCAGGATAAACAGGGAGTTTTAGAATGAATCATAATTAATAAGACTTTTTCTCTTTTTAGAAAGAGCTGATTTCTCATCCACATAAGCCAAAGATCAAACCTGATCAAGGAAGGTAAAGAAAATACTTAATAGAAGTTTTGTTGTTTGGGGGTTTTTTTCCACTTTGTCTCAATCGTCAGGCTCAAACCAGGACTGAGGGGAAAGATGTTGGTTTTATTATTATTATTATTTTGAAAATAACCACTCAGTTTTATCCTATATTAATACCTATTATTATAAAATTGAGGCATGGAAAGGCTGAAGGTCTGCTGCTGCTGTTCTGAAGGGCAAGGAAGGGAAGGGAGGGGAAAGGAAGTCAGGGAAGGTCAAGGAAGGACAAGGAAGGACAAGGAAGGACAAGGAAGGGCTCTGCCTATCCCAAAAATCTCCATCTCCTTCCTCAACCACAGTTGTGTCAGTCAGATGGGAGCTATGAGAGCAGCCCTGGAGCTGTGTCTGGGCATGGGCCAAGCTGCAGTATGAAGAGGTAAAAAGGATAGCTACACTCCCCATGAAGTTCTTCTTTATTCCTAAAAACCCCTTCATCTGACAAGGTACCTCACAGCCCTTAATTCAGCAATTTCTTCCTTTTAATGAATGCCATTTAAATTATTGAAGTGAGGGCACTTTTCTCACGTTGGCACCACTTTAAGCCAAATGGTGTCACTGAATATCCACAACTTTAAGCAGTGGATCTGCAGTTTACATCTTAACATAGAGGTAGGAAAGCTGAGAAATGACTGACAAGAGTTCATTTTGAAAGCCACTATTTCAGGAAAATACTGGGCATTGGGTGGAATTGATTTCTGGTATGGCCATTCCCTCTGAAGTCAGCTATAAAAGATAAACAGAAGAATCTGAACAGGTGGAAAGACTGGAAGAATAAAGTCTGCTGAGGTGGGCAGCTGGCAGGAGAAGGTATAAGGGAACAACCTACAGAACCTTCCATCCATCACCAGATACTTACAGCAGGAAAGCTTAAGATGTCTTGAAGCTGTGCCAAGGACAACTGGTGGAGATCTTTACCTGAAATGAGAGTTAATTGCATGGGGAGAGTTAATAGTCATGCTTTATGTAGCAGCTTGTGGCCTGTGAAGAAAACTGTTTATTCAACTACTACTTTTTTTCTTTTAAACGTTTTAATCTGAAAAATATACATCACTGTATTTACTGAAGCAAACTCACCCAGAGCACAGGGTATTGATTACTGCTGTATTTAATTAGAATAATTGTATTTTTGTAATGGTCTGCAAGCACTCATTACTAGGAAATACAATCGTGCCAATTTTACTAATGCCTCATACAATATTTATAGTCTGTATTGACCAAGATGATCCCTGTTTCCAGTGGCAACTCAAATAATGGCTGGGAAAATACTTGATATTTTAAGAGCTACATTTGTAAAAATATTTTCCATGTACAACACACTTTCTTCCTGATTCTTTTTTCCTTCAGTAGGTCCCATTTTTTTCGTGTTGCTCATCTTCTTCCTGATTTCAGCAAACTCATTGATGTTTCATGTAGATGAGCTGCAACTGCCCCATCAAACTTCCACTGATGTAGTTCTGTTATTTCCAGCAGGCTGAAGGTGGCTGAAGATGACCTGATGGATCAAGAAGCAGTAAAGGTCCTTAAATAGTTCAGCTAAACAGTCTGATGGAGAGCATGAAGTGCTTCTTGGACCCAGAAAAAATATCCAGCGGTCAGAACCCTGTTGCTTTGGACTTCAAGCCAAGGGATTTTCTTAAAATAATTAATCTCCTCTTCTAAAACTCCAGCTAGTATCTGTCTGAGCAGACACTGTGGCTCTTAAAGATCCTGTGTTCGTGTGTCCTGGTGCTCTGCCTCTTTCTGCAACCTGCAAAAAGGTTTTTAAGTTTGAGCCATTAAAAACCTTAGCGGGAGGGTTGGTGATCCCGGAAACAGGTGCACAGCAGCTTCCCAACCTCCAGGAAGCAGGCTCAGCATTTATGCATGTGGGAAACAAAGTTCCCGTGTTGTGTTTGCGCTCTTGAAGGAGTTTCTTAGCGGCAGCTGCACATCAGTGCGGGGTCAGCCTTTGTTTTTCAGGGACTGCGGGTGTGGTTTCTATCACTCATACGTTGTGGTGGATGGAGAGGTCTCCTGCCCTCCCGCCTGGTCGCTTATGTGGCACAGGGAAGTTCTAAGAAACACGCTCAAGGGATGAGGTGTGCGCAGTGTGGCACGGGGGACAGCTGAGACCGGGGCAGCAGGGAGAGCTGCGGGCTGAGCGTGTGCGCAGCCGGAGAGGAGAGATCCGCAGCGAGGGAGGCGGGTCCCGTCCCCGGGCTTTGCCTGGGGGTCTGTGCCGCTGTCACCTCCTCCCGCCGAGGGGCTGGCCGCCGGCTGCTGGCCGGGAGCCCGGGGAGGGCGGAGGCGACAGCTCCTCCCCGCGCCCTCCCCTCTTTCCCTCTTCGGGCTGCGGGCCACTCGCATGGGGCCGGGCGCTGGAGCCCCCCGGGCGGTGGAGCCAGCCGGGCGGTGGAACCCTCCGGGCGGTGCAACCAGCCGGGCGCCCGGCGCTCGCCGACGGGGCCGCAGACGATGCTGGCGGCCGCGGCCCTTTGCGCCGCCGCGCTGGGCTGGGCGGCGGGGACACGGCTGCGCAGCGGTGAGACGGGGCGGGTGGCGGAGCTCCGCGGGGCGGGCCGGGGGCTGCGGGGCAAGGGGGAGCGGGGTGGCCGGGGGGCTCGCAGCCGGGTAGAGACTCGTCTCCTGGCCCGGAGCGGACGTGCCGGCTCCGCCCGCAGCTCCCGGGGCTCTGGCTTCCCGGGACAGGCGTTGCGCCATAGGCAGGGCTGTGTGTGCCCGGGATGCTGCCCTCCTGGCTCCCCAGCGGGAGCTCGCCCTGCCCTGGGGACACCTCCGATCCTCCGCCCTGCGGGGGATCACCCTGCGTTCCCGGTCAGGACGGGGTCACGCCGATCTCCGGTTCCATTTTCCTCTTCCAAAGATAATTCCTTCTGCTCCCTCTGCTGTGTTGCTGCTTCAGTTCTAGGAATTTTCAATGCTGTCCTGACTAACAGAGCTGCTCTGGTCATCCGCCCCAGCCTGGCTGAGTTTGCAGCCAACACTAGGTCGTCTTCCTCTGCAAAGTCTCTTTTGATTATCGGAACCCGATGATCTTTAAGATCCCTTCCAACCTTCACCATTCCATGATTCTCTGATTCTATACTATTGGTATCTTCAGCAGAAAGCCTGAACACTATCACCATGAAACGTTCATGTTGTTCCAACATAAGGCAAATAGTTTTAATATATCTCTAAATACATTTTTAATTCTGCCATGCTGTTGTCTTCAGTAGTTTTTGAGTCAGAGGGCTCGGTTGCCAGCTGTGGGGTTGGAAATAAATGTGTTTCTTTTCCTGAATTCTTTACTCCTCAGTAAAAGAGACTCATCCATAGCCTTGCATTACCAAGGCTCACTGAAATCAGCAGGTTTTGAGGCAGATCCCCTGAGGGCAACAAGGAGATACGGGGAAAATTCAAGGAAGTCTTTCAGCATTAGTTAGAGCTATATATCCAATTGTCCTCTGTTACCTAAACTATATTTGGAAACCTAACTAGGTCTAGACAGTAATCAGCTACAAGAAATTCCTCCTTAGCTGAACGCAGTGACAAGTTTGGCTGATAAGACAGAGATCTGCCAGTTAATGATGGGGGAAAAAAAGTATGGATCAAAAAAGAACCCAAGTGCAGTTTGTGTCATTATTTCTAGACATTTGCTGCATTTTTTAATAACAAGGTGCCATCTGTGTTTTACTTATGTCTTTCACCATAGCAGTGGACGTCTCCCTCAGAAGAGGTAAGGTTTTTTGCCTTTTTCACCAAGCCTGCATGAGTGTTAAGTTACCAAGAGAAACACAGTTTATGCCTAGAGATGTATTTTGAAATACTGCTTTTTCAGTGCTGCCAGTTTTGTTTCCTGTGTAAAATGTTAGCAGACTCTGTGATTCTGAGTACTTTTCCAAAATTTCCATGGCAAAAGGTGTTTAAATTCCCACTCTTAGAGTGAAGGAATGTACAAGAATAAAGAAAAGCCAGCATTTATCCCATGGAGGGATTTATAATGACCTGTCTCATATCCCATTTGTCCTGAGTACCTCACAAATGTTGCTAAATGTTTTTTCTTCTGTAAAAACACGTAGCTTAGCAGATAGTGTCTGTTGTGTGGTGGAAAATAAATATTTACTGAATAAAATGCAACTGTTTTGTTTCCAAAGTCTAAATATTGGGACTCTTCTGCCGAGAAATACACAAGTCTAGATTATCTATCTTTTCACTTTGATGCTTACTTTCCTTGTAATCAAAATAAGCTGTGCTGCTTCATGCATGAGAAAGTCCTTGGCTTGTGAGAGTCTGAAAACAGACATTGTTTATTTCCTGGGCAGACAATACCAAAACAGTGCAGAGCAGTGCTTGTAATGGGGTTGTGTGAACACATCTTCATGCTCTGCAGTCTCTGCTCCCTGGAACTATTTTCATAAAGCCCAGAAGATAAATTATTATCTCTGATCATGTAAGGGGATCTCTAATTTTAGCCATTTGAAGTCCTGAAAAACAATCATCATTTTCAAAAGCCTCCTTGCACCCGTGCAAAGGAACACTCTCTTCAAAAGGCTGCCCATGTCAGCTTGCTCATGACAGCATTGCTTCTTTGTGAGGAGCTCCCAGGGTCTTCCCATTGCAGAAAACTCACGAGGGAGCTGAGAAGAGCAGGACAGGAAAGGACAGAGCTGTGCAGATCAACCTAAACTGTTCAGAAAAGTCTGGAGATGCCATTTGCCAGTCCAGTAACAAGAAAGGATTTCCACCTGGGTCGTGTTTTCCAAGCAGCTCAAAACTCAAGCAAATGGAAGCGCTGGCATTCGCTTTTGGTACTAGTTTCTGTAACAGGTTTCCCTCCATTTCTGCAGGACAGACAGTCTGCCGGGGTGGAACACAGCAACCATGCTACAAAGTAGTTTATTTTCACGATGCCTCACGCAGGATCAGCTATGAAGAAGCACACCTGGCCTGCAAAGCTGATGGTGGACATCTAGTCAGTATTGGAACAGAAGCAGAGCAAAGGCTGATTGAAAAGTTCATTGAGAGTCTCTTAGCTTCTGATGGAGATTTTTGGATTGGGCTTAGGAGGAAAAAGGAGGAGGTAGACAACAGTACAGAGTGTCAGAGCCTCTACTCCTGGTCAGATGGCAGCTCATCCAAGTTCCGGTAGGTACCTGGGAGGGAGACTGGGAAGCAGCCTGATCAGGGACTGTCACCTGCCCTCAGCTGTCAGAAAGGATTCTTCAAAAGAATCAAGTATTGTTGTCCCAGCTGTTGTCTGTGGTCCTTCTGCACTCACCGAAGAGTGGCAGTATCTCCAGAGAGCCATTCCTCCCACCCTGATGTAAGGGGTAGACAAATCACCCTCTAGACACCCTGTTCTCTCTATGTAAGACACCTACAGTGTCTAGCTTGGGCTAGATGGATAATTCCTGGTGGCCAAAAGGAAGTGGAAGAACAACTAACCTGGTTAAAAAAAAAAAAAAAGTAGACAGATGATTTTACACAGGTCTAAAATTGTGTAGACAAAGTTGTCCTGAGCTTTTACTTAGCTTTGCAGGAGAGTTTCAGGCAGTGAGGTGAGATGGGGCATCCTGCTATATTACTCAGCTCTTTACTCCCTAATATTTGTTGAACACCACTGAGTTTTCTTTGAAAATTATGAATTCCAGAAAGAAAAAATACACTGTAAATAATGGTACTGTTATTGGTCCTAGTTTTACAGACTGGAAGTGCTGGGTGGAGGTGGGTTGGGATGTGCTGAGCTGGAATCCTCTCTGATTCTGCCCTCTCAGGTGCCCTGCATGTGCAGTCTGAGCTTCTGCAGTGCCCTGGAAGGTGATGTCAAGGCTTCCTTGCCATGTTTGTTGTATTTTCTCAGGAACTGGTATGCAGATGAGCCATCCTGTGGGAGTGAGATCTGTGTTGTGATGTACCACCAGCCATCTGCCCCACCAGGTGTTGGGGGTCCTTACATGTTTCAGTGGAACGATGACAGATGCAACATGAAAAATAACTTCATTTGCAAATATTCTCTGGGTAATGAGTCATTCTGTAGCTTTAAAAAACCAACCCTCTCCCAATCCCCAAGAGGAGATTGCAGTCACAGATAGGGAAACCCTCTCCTAGCTTCACTGGAAAGATCTGGTGGGACACAGGTATCTTTAAACTTAAGCAAATTGTGGGCAAAACAATCTCAGTGTCTAGTATCTGTAGCTACTTGCTTTGTGAATTACATGAATTCTCAGAGGATTTTTACAGAGGATTTGAGATCTCAAATGGAGCCTGAAGGAGAGAGAACACTAAAGAAGGCTGCTCATGTTATTAAACTATATTCAGTACCCTTGGTCTCCCTACTCAAGCTTATGAGGAAAATGTGCCTATTTTTTTTTTCTTTTAGAGAAGCCAATGAAAGCTCCAACAGAGAATTCTCAAAGAGGTGAGTTACAGGTATTTGTTTGGGGCTTTTTTTTAATGGGATGTTAACTTTCAGTAGAAATACTCTGTTAGGTTCATGGAATCATGGAATGGTTTGGTTTGGAAGGGACCTGAAAGATCATCTAGATCGAACCCCCCTGCATGGGCAGGGACACCTCCCACTAGATCAGGTTGCTCAGAGCCCCATCCAACCTGCCCTTCAACACTTCCAGGGATGGGGCAGCCACAGCTTCCCTGGGCAACCTGGGCCAGTGTCTCACCACCCTCACACTCCAGAATTCCCTCCTCATGTCTCACCTCAATCTCCCCTCTGCCAGTTTTAATCTATTCCCCCTTGTCCTCTCCCTCCCTGCCCTTGACCAAAGTCCCTCCCCAGCTTTCCTGGAGCCCCTTCAGGTACTCAAGTTCATTGGGGATTCATTGTCAAGGACACTCACAGACTGAAAACTTACAGAGCAAGAAGCTTCCCTCCAGTTTGCCCTTCCCTTGTGCTACTCCAGAATCCATTCTGCAGGAGCCCAGTCCTGCTGTTGTTGATGCAGGCTCTGGGACTGCTGGTCATGCTGCAGAAATCTAACCCAAAGAGTGCCCCTACACCTTACACATCTTTGCAGCTGGCTGGCTGCCTCTTCATTCTCCTCCCAGCCTCACTTTTCATGTTTCTTAAAATCTTTCAAACAACATATTAATTAAGCTGCTTCTTTCCAGATGCTGTGACACAGCCCTTGATCCCAGTATTCCCAGGAGAACGCCAGAAGAAAGATGCTAACTTGACAGTTGTAGAAGCCAAAGGTATGTTGTGCATTCAACAGCTGGCCTGATCTCTCTCTGCAGCCTCACATTTCTCACCTGAGGCTGCAAACAGTCTGCATTTCAGTTGGAAGTGTGTGACCCAAAATGCAGAAGGCTGAGTTCAGGCAACTGCATCTGAAACAAAACTCCCCTCAAATCTTTTCCAGGACAAACCTAAGCTGATTGCTTTGGTGACTAAACTGTTATAAACCTAAAGCTGTGCAAAGTATTTAGGATCTGAAAAAAGGTACTTTGAATTTATTGAATCTCTTCTGAATGTTTAAACTGTTAATGTTTTGTTTGTAAGTCTATTATTAAGTATGAGAAACTTTCAGCTGCTTCTTACCACGCTGACTTCACCTCTACAGATTCACAGATAATAAAAGACATTTTAATCTCTGAAATCTTATGGCTGGGGATTCCTCAGGTTTTAAAAGACTGCAAATCTCATTAACTTGCACTACCACTGCCCTCTTACAGTGAGACACTGAAGGGTTTGGTTCCTCACCTTGAAGATTTGAGCTTATTTGACTCTAACCTGCTTAACTAGAGGATCAGTCTGTGTTAGACTTGCTGCCTTTGAGGGGAACTGGTTCCTACTGAGTTAGGAGTCAGACTAGGAGCCCACTGAGGGGGGATGGTGCTGCCTTTTGCAGCTCTTAGTTTTTCTGTGAAGTTCTGTGCATATCAAACTCGATTAAGTGAATAAAAGCCGGAATCTCATTTTCCCCCTTAGAACCTGTTCAGAGTTTTGCCTACATCCTTATTCCCAGCATTCCTGTGCTGCTTCTCCTGATGGTCGTTGTAGCCATCCTCTGGTTTTGGCTTTTTGTGAAGAGGTAAGTGACAATTTTGTGTAACAAGTGAACCTGAGATTATCTTGTCCTGGCAATCATTTTCCAGCTAGCTTCAGGATCCTGTGAGATGCTCTGGAGGGGGCTGCTTTCAGCCAAATACATGTTTAAAAAGTGACATGGATGTTCCAGGCTGAGTTACTTGTGAAGTAAGATTTTAAGTAAATCACAGGATGCCATTTCATTGTGTTCATAGGAGTTAGGGAATAGTGTAGACCTACAGGAAAGCTGGAGAGGGACTTTGGACAAGGGCTTGGAGGGAGAGGACAAGGGGGAATGGATTAAAACTGGAAGAGGGGAGATTGAGGTGAGACATGAGGAGGGAATTCTGGAGTGTGAGGGTGGTGAGACACTGGCCCAGGTTGCCCAGGGAAACTGTGGAAGCCCCATCCCTGGAAGTGTTGAAGGGCAGGTTGGATGGGGCTCTGAGCAACCTGGTCTGGTGGGAGGTGTCCCTGCCCATGCAGGGGGGTTGGATCTAGATGATCTTGAAGGTCCCTTCCAACCCAAACCATTCCATGATTCTAAACCAAGATGATGATTTTGAAGCATTGGCACTTAAGTTTACTTATTCAAGAAAAGATGTGAATTGTCAGAAGACTCCCTTCAAAAGTAAAAAACATGGTGATAGAAACCAAAGGATATAGATTAGGAGCAAAATACTGTCAGAGAGGTGGGGTATTGTCATGTATTTGCCTCTGTAAAAAAGCAGGTTGTGTCTTGTCCTCATTCCTCCATCCATTAGGAGACGGGAGCAAATAGATGCAAGCCCAAAGGAGGAGGATGCATGGCTGTCTCACCCCAGGAGGAACAGCCCAAACCTGGACATTTACAAAGTGATCAAGAAGCAATCAGAAGCAGATCTGGCTGGAACCAGGCCTGACACTAAGAACTCTTCCTTCCGTGCACAGGAGGATAAGGTGCTCGACAGCCTCTCCAGGGATTATGAGGAGGTGGCAATGAATACATCCACCAGTGGCTTTGTCACATTGGCCAGTACTGAAAGTGGCTTTGTCACCAATGATATCTATGAGCTGTGTGGAGACCATGTGGGGAGGAGCAAGGAATCAGCCTGGGTGGAGAATGAGATTTATGGATATTAAGGAAAAGGACCAAAAAGAGCCTGGAATATGGACAGCAGAGCAGTGGCAGGCTGGCCTTGCCCTGCCTCAGTCTGGTCTTAAATGCTGAGTGTCTCAATCCCATGTGAAAACCAGAAATAACAGCATTTCACAGGCTTCCAGGAATCTAAAATCGAGTGACTCTGAAGTGCTTTTGAAACTACAATAATGAGGCCTTGCACTTGACAAAGTTTTAATTTATCATCCAGCAGATCTATGCAGCAATCTTGAAGCATGTCAGTACCAAGTCATTGTGTATAAAAATGTATTTGATTAAAAATATGGTTTGGTTGAGCAGTTCTGGTACTGTGTATAGGATGTAACCTTTTTTACTTTGTCAGATCCTGTTTGACCTTTTCACAAGCCAAATAAAACCAGTAAATGCCTGTTCATCTGTCTGTCTATGTACAGAAAGTCCCCCCAGCCCTCCCAGGTTTTGCCAATCTGTACTGGTTGCAGTTACATCAACTTCCCAGTAAAGCTTTTGTCCACAGATCTCAGCCAAGCACAGCACCTCTGGCCACAGGAGTATTTACTATGACAAGATCTACTGCTCACTGAAGTTGGTCCTCAGTGTTATTTAAACAGCCAAGGGAAACTTTTAACTTTACAGCTCTGTCCAGACTTCTTAAATCCTTGCTTCAGATGTACTTAGTGGAGTCTTAAGCAGCCTTGAAGGTTGCCCTGGAACTCTCAGGCACTTCTCACTCCAACACCCCTATGTATTGTGGCAAGGGAAGATTCCTGTTCATCTTTTCACTAGGAGCATTTACATTCCTCATTTACATTCCTTACATTCCCTTGTGGACACTGTGAGGGACAGAAATGTGACGTGGGAGGGAGGTGGCAGTCTTCTGCTGGATGAGTTTTGCCTGAAGGAAGTTTTTTCCTGAAGGAAAGATGCAAGTTGAGGCAATCTTGAGGCTGTGAATGCATTACTGAAGCCAGAACTCTCCAGAATACATCGTTAAAATCACAAAGATTTTTTTAAATCATAAAAATATCTGTTTGGGTTAGCTGTGCACGAGGGATTTGCTCAACTCCAGCTTTTGGATCCATTTGGGGTTTGGGGTGGTTGTTTTTTTTCTTCTTTGATCAGACACCAGGTAACAGAGGGAGAATGACCAAGCAAACAAAGATGCCAAGCAGGAACACAAAATATTACTCACCTATTGCTCTGCAGGTGAGTATCTCTAGCTCCAGGAGAGCAACATTTTGCTGCCAAACAAGTCCTGTCTATGAAGCATTTGAAATTAATTTAGCTCTTGAGAGGGTTCCCTAAAAGTTTACTCTTCTCCATTGCATGGAAATAAATAAATAGGAAAATGAAGCGAAACCAGCTGGCAGAAGAGCCACCAGGAAACAATAGTGTGCCAAAGGCTTTGGCAGAAGGTGTTTAATGTGGGATTGAAACAACCTAAATGAGTGCACGACATGGCCACGAGTGTGCTCTGCCAACGTAAATACGCAGGCAGATGTTTCTGGATCTGTGTGCTCTTGCAGTGTAAACATGGACATATTTTGGTCAGTTGCCACAGCTGCTTCTCTCACTTCCTCAATGTCAGAGGTGAGGTTGATGTGCACCATGGCTGTGTCCTGCATGTCTGCAGTGTCACAGAGTGTCTGCCAAGCTTGCACTGTTCCTCCATCAGACGGTGCTGCAAGGTGAAGCCCTGAAAGAGGTATTCCCTGTTTTTAAAAAAATGCCTTCTACCTGTTCTGAAAATGAGACCCAGTTAGCAACCATTTCTCCTGAAAAGCAATGTCCCAGGAGAGGACAGTAGTTCATTGCTGGGGGCTTGCAATGTCCTGGGTTTCTAATTCCTGTTCTTTTATCAGTCATGTCTATCCACTTTTACTCTTGCATCATTGGTCACTTCCCTTTTTGTGTGTGTGTTGTTTGGCAGGCACTAGGCATCTTTTAGGAACTGAAAAACAGGAAATGAAAAAAATCTCCAGCCAGATGTTGGCACTTAGGTGTGTTCACATGTAAACCCGTATTTTGGCAACTGAGTGTGTGCCCTGGCCTTCTGAGTTGCTGGCTTATTGGACTCAAAGTCAGCTGCATGTGCTCAGCATCCCTGGAAGTTATTAGAAAGCGAAGTGATTTTATAATTGGACAATCTAGAGCATCCCAGCTGGAGTGTGACGTGCAAGAACATTGACCACGAGAGGGCATGTGTGTTCCACAGCTCCTGTCCTTCAGCAGAGTGTTGGAGATGGCCTGGAAGGGCTCTTCTGTACCCGTGCACTTCAATCCCTTTCCTTGGGGCACAGCAGAAGCCATCCAGGGCCGCTAAAGGATATGTTTGTGGCTGCAGTTCCTCGAACTGCATTATCGGGAAATGGTTTTGTAACCTGAACTTTCAAGCCAAAAAATGGCATGATGGTGTGCAGGGCAAGAAAGGTTCTGCAGAAGTTTTTTACTGCAGATGCAAAATTTGCCTTAATAATTGATTTTGCACCAGACTGGTGGGATTTTACAAGGGTGAACGTGGGCAGGAAGCAAAGATTTTATTACTGAAAAATGTATTTATAATACAGTGAGTGAGAATGAATATTCAGCAGTGTAGAAAAACTGACTTTTAACACGCCGGGCTTTCTGGATTCATTTTTTGGTCAGTGTTTCATATATCTGAAAAAAATGAAGCACCCTGCAAGGTGAAACAGGAGTGAAATTTCCCAAGTAGCAGGTTGGGATGACACCATGCTCTATTCAAGCAGGATTATGGTAAGCTTGCTCATGCACCTCTCAATCATTTCAAAGGGTGGATGTCTGACTAACTCCAGTCATCAGTTAGTCATTGCCAGAACTTCTTAAGGGGATAAATAGAACAGCAAGAGCACAGTTATTATCCCTAGCAGTCTAAGTCAGCAGCCTCATCTCAAAATGTCTTTCCTTAGAGGAATCTCAGGAACTGCAAGTGCAGTGAAGACCAAGCACTACCTTTTCCCACAGGTCTTCAGTCCCCTTTGCAGAACAGTCATTGCTGATTGACACGTAACAAGTTTTACCAATTTTCCACAAGCATGGGGCAGCTTTACATGCAAGATGTGTACACAAAGGGCAAGCGAGAGACAGAAGTTTGTTTCTTACATTCTTCCACTTGGTTTTTGTGGCCACTCTCTGAGCCCTGTTTTGCATCCACTGCACTCTGTGTTCATCAAAGGTCTGTGACTGTTGCTGAACATGCAGCTGATTCAACAGACACGTGTGCTCTTGTGCCATCAGCTTTTGGACGTGCCCTTTTCAGTCAGTGGAACTGAGCAAAGCCTCCAGGGGTGACTCCTGGCATCCAAATGTCAGAAGATACCAGTTCTCCAGCGTGGGATGGGTCAGGGGAGAGGGAGAGAACAGGGAAAGCCTGCTGCAGAGCTGACACGAGCATGGCGTTTTTTAAAATGAAAGCAAACTAAAGTGTAAGTGCAAACATAAATAAGACCAGGTGGACTTAGTACTGGAAAGGAAATGTAGCATATCAAACCTTAACTCTTTTCACACTGACATTGTCAGTTTCACACTGACACTGCCAGTCCTGCAGGACCTCTGACCATGTCATGTCACAGAGCCTGACAAAGCTCCTGAATCTGTCTTTCCAGGTGTGTAGGAAATTAGAACAGTTGGAAGGGACCTACAACCATCCTCTAGTCCAACTGCTTGACCACTTCAGGGCTAGAAATTACAGCCTGTTATTAAGGGTGCTGTCCAGATGCCTCTTAGACACCAACAAGCCCGGGGCATCGAGCAACTCTCCAGGAATAGTGTTCCCATGTCGGGTACTCCCTGAGTCCCTCATCCAGGCGCAGCAGCCCAAGCTCTTGCTGCACCCTGGGGGCCCTGGAGACCCCGGTTCAGGGCTGGAGAAACACCTGGGGCAGACCCGTGTTTTCTCCTCACCTTGCTAAGGAGGAGCACCCGATGTCCTGCCTCCTTCTCTGCAGAGACTGCAGTTCTGGGCTCCCCAGTTCCAGAAGGACAAGGAGAGAGTCCAGCACAGGGCACTGAGATGCTGAAGGGACTGGAGCATCTGCCTGTGAGGAAAGGCTGGGAGAGCTGGGGCTGTTCAGCCTGGAGACAAGGAGGCTGAGGGGGGATCTCATCAGTGCTGATCAATATCTACAGGGGGTGGCAGGAGGATGGGGCCAGACCCTTCCCAGTGGTGTCCAGTGACAGAACAAGGGGCAATGGGCACAAACTGGTGCACAGGAGGTTTGACCTGAATATGAGAAAACACTTGTTGACTCTGAGGGTAACAGAGCACTGGGACAGGCTGCCCAGGGAGGCTGTGGAGTCTCCATCCCTGGAGACATTCCAAACCTGGAGGTGTTCCTGTGGGATCTGCTCTAGGGGATCCTGCTCTGGCAGGGGGTTGGACTAGATGATCTCCAGGGGTCCCTTCCGACCCCCGCCACGCTGTGATTCCGTGACCCCCGGGGAAGGGAAGGCAGGGCCGGGCAGGGCAGCCCATGCGGCCCCGGTTGCCATGGCGAGGTCCCGCCCCCGCTGACGCGCGCGGTGACGCGGTCGGTGGCGGAGGGGGCGGCGCGCGGCTCCCGGGCGCCGCAGACGGGCTCGAGCCGCCGGAGCCGCCGCCGCCCCCTTCCCCCCCCCCCCCCCCTCCCCTTCCCGAGCCCAGCATGGTAATGGCCGAGCCCCGGCGGCCCCCCCCGCTGCTGCCCCGCGGGCTCGGGCCCGTTCGCGTCGGTTTCTACGACATCGAGGGCACGCTGGGCAAAGGCAACTTCGCCGTGGTGAAGCTGGCGCGGCACCGCATCACGCGCAGCGAGGTGAGGCCAAGCGGGGCGGCGGGGGCCGCGGTCGCCCCCACCACCCCCACCATCCCCTGCCCCCGGGGCCTACCCCGGCCGTGCCGTCGGGACCCTCCCGCCGCCCCCGGGCCTTCCCAGGCCGGGCGGGGGGCGGCCCACAGCTGTCCTCGGAGGGGCTGGAGGCAGGGCGGGGGGCGGCGGCCGCGCTGCTGCGGGGGCTGCTGCGGGCTGGGGGGGAGGCTGGCCCGTGGAGCTCGGCCCGGAGGGGCGACCGGCCTTGGGGCGGGGGGGTCGGGCAGCTGGCCTCAGGGCTGTGGGGCTCCGCTCCGGAGCTGGGGGTGCGCTGGGGGGTGGCCCCGGTGGGGCCCGTGCAGGCTGCCTGTTCCTTTTGTCCCTTCCAGCACCGGAGCCTCCTCTAGCAGGGGAGGCGGGAGAGATTTAATTTATTTGAGGTGTTGGGCGGTGGAGCAGGAGCTCTGGCCGCCGTTCTTGTTTGTTTCCTTGCTTTCATCTGGGTGGCAGGGGTAGTGCCTCCCGGGCTGGCTGCAGCGGGGTGCCCCGGTGGCCCCGGTCACCGCCGGTGTGTGGCTGTCACCGTGAGAATGCTCGGCTTGGCAGGGGGCGGGCAGCTCCTGAGCTAAGCCCACATCCCATAGCCATAACTTTCTGTTAATAGGAAAGGTTCACGCATTGTGTTGTGCCTGCTTTCCTGCCCGGAATATTTTACGGTTTCCTCACCTGGCCAGTACTTGCAGATGAGCAGTCCTTCCACCTCGGTAACCTGTTGTAGCAGAGGAACTTCTGTGTGTGTCCCGAGGTCTTCAGTGCATCATCCTGCCAGTTAAACAAATTGTTAGTCTCCATTTTCAGTCTCTTTGTTTAACTGCCCTCCCTCCCCCCATGTGTGGTACCTGGTGGTGACTTGCCTGTACATTGTTAATATGCTGTACCTAAAACAAAAATGATTGTAAGTCTGCATGGGTAAAATGCAGTCATGTGCACTTTAAAAACAGGTATCTGAGGAGAATAATGGCTTTCAAAGATCACCTTCCTCTTACATTTTCTTCTTTGGTAGTTTTAGTCACTGCACATAGAGGTAAGCTCTTTGTAAGGCTCTGTTGTGGTTGCTTTCATTGTTTACTGAAGAAGAACTAACTGTGCTGCTCTGTGCCAGACAAAATTAAATTAAATATTGTCTGAAGTACAAGGTAAGAAAACTGAAAAGACATGCAGTTATTCAGTGACTCCAGTCTTCTGTGGCAAAACCATTCCTTACAGGAAAGAAAAATGCCCTTAGCTTGGACTTCAGTTGAGGAAAACAAACCTGCAGTGCTAATTGCTAGATGAGCTTTGCTTCCCAAGTATTAAAAGAAATGTCCATTATTGCCTTATTTCTCAAGTTCCATAATAAACAGGTAATGATTTTAAAATCCTTCCTTGCTGTTCCTGAAGAGCCAAGCAAAGACCTTGCAGTGTTAGTGTTCTGTTCCCATGTTGGAAGCCAAACTTCCAAACGTTTTCACTTGAGGATAGTAAGTTTTCATTTACTTTTTAGTTCTCAGACTTTGCTATGGAGATGAAAACGTAAATGTTTATTTTTTCCTTTTAGAAAGGATATTTGTTTAATAATGTTCAAAATAACAAACAGAACCTAACAGCTCCCCACCTCTGGTAAGACACTATCCTAAGAAACTGCTGAATTCCATTGCTTTGTAACACAGTCTTGAGGTTTTTTTAACCAGCTTTTTTTTTTTTTTCTGAGGAGTCTTGTGTCCAGACTCTGAAGCCTTTTTATCTTCTGTGTGATTCTTACAGCAGATTTGCCAGTGTTGGAGTTTTGTGTCGAGGTCTTTCATTTCTTGGTTACAGCTCCACTGACTTTCTGCAGGAAGGGATGCAGGAATGTTTACCTGGAACTTCACTGCTGAGTTAGTTACTGGAAGTATTTACATGGTCTTTGAGGAAGATGAACCCTGTTAAGATCACTTGTAGTGATGTCAGGGGAAATGAATTCTAGCCAAACACTGCTCTGAAAAAGCATTTCAAGTTTGGGCCAGTTCAACTGATTTTGTTCTCTATGCACATGGAGTGGAAGTCCTGCTTACTGATGCTTCTAGATGGAAGATGTTCACATTTCTCACTTGTGCTAAACTGCTGCTTAAATTTCTTGAGTTGCTGATTTCTCACATTCATCTGGGCCTTTATTAAACTTCCAGTGGAAGAATATGCAGCTGTACCTCTGTGCCAGCAGGTCTGTGCTGTGATAAGGTCTGTGCAGAAAGACCTTTTGTAAAAGAACTATTTCCTTCTGAGCTTCTCCTGAATCTCCCTCTTTGAACCCTTTTAACTTCAGAACCTGTTTGTTGTTAGGGTTTTTTAGCATTGGTACTTGGAAATTGCATTATATGGCTCTGACTTATAAAAAATATTTGCCTTTTTTTACATAACTGACTAGGCAATAACTATAAAATTAAAAGATCTTATTACTTTGCAAGGTCAGCATTTATGGATGAATCAGAATCCATCCTTTTTTATGGAGAATTTATGCATCAGAATATAAAAAGGTACTTTGAACTGAAAAGAGTAAATATAGCTGCCAAAAATTGTTAGCAAAGTCTAGGTGAAAACAAAATGAAAGCAGCTAGGAAACAGAAGGTGCTTTTAAGACAAGGTAGTAAATAGTGTGTGCAAACAAACTCCAAAATCATAGCCTGAGTCCTGTATTAATGCAACACTAAAACTGCCTGACTAAGGAGTCAGAAAGAGACATGAAAGTTACGAAAAAAAGGGGGAATTAGGATGTATTTTTAGTAATAGAGATAGTGCATGACCCTCTTTAATGACCGCCCATCAGGGGTTGAATGGCTGAATTGTGACCTTTGCTTTTCTCGTTGTTTTTGTGTTTGTTGCCATTGAAGTTACTGACACAGCCTTCCTGCCTGGCTAATTTATCCTGTTGCAGAGGAATCCTGGGATCTCAGGGTAGCTTCTCTTGACCAGGCATGCACAAGTAAGCTACGTTTTTCCTCAGGAGGAGGAGACCAAGCTAGGAGAACAAAAGTAATTGGAAGCATCAAGTTCAAGAAAGATGGATATTGGCTTCTAGTGAAATAGGATGATGTGTGGAATAGTGAACTGGAACAAAGAGCTCTGGGGATAGATGGAGGTACTACTAGGAAAAAAGCCATGTGCTTTAAGGATGAAGGAAAGTCTTTGTGAAGAGGGTATGTGGGAAGAGTCGTGTTCCCCACCCACCCCCAAGGCTCTGCAACTAACACCCCTGAGGATTCATCATCCACAGAACACCAGCCACTGCTCTGCAGGTGACAATAAAACCCTTCTGACTAGATGTCCTTACAGTTGAGTTATTCTTTAACTGTCTGGGATGGTACAGGTGGTTTGCACATTCCTCTGAAAATTACCAGCTCCTGGTACAAGGTGTGATGCTAGTTTAGATGCAAGGGCCTGATCCAGTGTGCTTAGGTACGTGTACAAGTGGTGGTACCAGTGGAGACAGCAGCTCCCTGGGCTGTAGGGGAGTAATTCAATGGGAAAATGACACTCCCCTCTTTTTTTTTCTTGTGCTTTGAAGGATGTAGTAATACAAGATGTTGATGTTTGTTTGGGGGTTGGTTTGTTTGTTTGTTTGTTTGTTTTTCCTTAGGAGAGCTGATAACTATTTATAAAAGCCCAAGGCAGAGTTGCAAAACTGTGTGCAGTCAGTGTGCACTGCCTTCTAAAGACCAGTGATGTTCCAACCCCTCTGCAAGATGCTGGTAATTGTTGGCAAGCTGGATATTCAGGAACAAAACACTTTCCAGATAGGACACTGTTCCCTATCTTGAAGCAGCTTCTCCATCTCTAAGAATGACTTCCCTTTTTCCTGTCATCATGACACAGCTGAGACTCTGGACAAAAGTCAGCTGCTGCTGGTGAATGCACTGCTCCTTCTCCCAGCATTATGGAGAAGTTGCTGAAGTATTTCCAAGTGTTTTTTTCTCTAAATCTTCCATGACCATGGCAAGATACTTGAAAACTGAAGATGCAGAATAGATGAAGATCCCTAATCTGCATTTGACTGTCGAAGCAGTGGTGCCAGCTGCCTCTGCTGCTTCTCCTACACAAGTGTGAACATGACTAATAGACACGCTGAGAGTTGTACAAGGATTGCAAATAGCAACTTCTTTTCCTTCAGGCAAGCACATGCCTCTACTCTTTGTTCAAAAGCAACCACTTGACAGTACCAAATAACTGCACCTTGTAAGACAAAATGTGCTTTGATATAATATGTTGGGCTTTTCAAATTAAAAAAGTACTTAAACTGGAAATATAGCTTGTGCTTCATTAGTTTGCATCTCCAATAAGATTCTTAATTAGTGGAGAGTTGTGCTTAGAATTATTTCAAATACCTTCCCATGCAGGGAGTTGGATCTAGATGATCTTTAAGGTCCCTTCCAACCCAAACCATTCTGTGAGACCAAGCTGAACACACACGTAGGAATATATTAGTGATCACTGTCAGCTGAGTGATCTGAAGTCTTCTCTTGGTCTTTTTTGAACAGATTGTAGATGTTGCAGCAGCAAATTCATCTCTTAGAGAAGTAACAAATAGCATCCTGAGGCAGTGGCTCATTCTGTAGTGCTCCAAAACAATTTGTTTTCCAACCTTTGCCAGGTCACATATAAACATCATTTTTCTAGCTCCATAGCTGCTGCAGGAGTTCAGTATTGACTGACTTAATAAAGAGCATTTTATTAATGCTGTCATTATTAGCTGGTGGTATCTTAATGAAAAGATTTTTGTGGAACTCCTAGATGCACTGTTTTGTTTACACACTCGACATTTCAGGTACATCTTTTCAGACTCAAAAGCTATAAAGGCAAAACATTTTCATCAGTGATATGTTCATGTCATAATTTTGGGGGCAGGTGGGTGATTGTATAGACAATGTGGAATGTTCCTGTGTGCTTTGCAGTGTTAACCTTCTGTCACTTGCTCTAAATCTATGATTCCTTTCTACTTGTGGTATGGGGAGGCAGGGAATTGTTTCAAAACCATTGAAAGAATTTTTCTGGAGCCTTTCTGCTCCAAGAAATGTGGGACCTAAAGACTGGTTTTCTTGCTCCCACCCTTTCAGAAGAAGGATTTGGTTTCAGTCTTTCAATGGCCTTTGAGAATTACATTTCTAAATGTGTGCAGCAAGGGAGATAGCACAGGAAACTTCTGGAAAAGGAAGAAAGTAGGGAACATTGGAACATGAAGCCCTTCTGTTGGCCAGAAAGTGTGGTGAAGCTTTAGCAGGATTTGTAGCCCTCCTTCCCAAAATTATATGACCCATTCTTTTCTATTATTCTTTTAAATGCTCCTTTCCTCTAATTAAATGCTTCTGGTTGCTGCTCAAGAAGTAAGATCTGTTCAAGGATTTTAACCATGTAAAGATGAAAAATGTCTTTTGCACATTTTTATTTTATACAAAATTACTTTTTAGCAACTGAAGTAATTATATAGTTGCACAGTCTGATTAACCTTGGAAAACATAACTACTGTAGGCACTGATGATTAAAAAATGGAAGTGGAAATGGAAGTATTTAATCTTTGAAGCAGGACAAATGAGTTATCCAGGTTTTTCTAGGGAAGTGGATACTTCTGTTATCTTTCCATGGGTTGGGAAGTAAGAAATAGTGGGCTCCATTTCCCTTAAATCTGGAGGTCACCCAAATCACTGGGTATGGACTGGGCTGGAGGTGGAGAACAAGGGAGAAACCAGCTTGTGTTTCTGGTTGATTCCAGAGAGACAGCACAAAATTAGAGGAAGTGGAGAAATGTGACACATGGCTTGTTTCTAACAATAACAATAAATATTTCCTGATGTATGTTTAAGAATTTAGTCTGGCTTTAGTGGTTTGGTTTGATTATATTGACATTTTGTGACTTTCTAGTGAAGTGATTTCTTCTGAGGCAAATAAACTGTGCCTGCAAAAAAAAACCCAAACAAAGTAATTTCATTAGGTGTGGTCTCAAATTAGGCCAGGGAGCCTTAAAGGTATGGGTTTTGTGTAGTGCTTTTCCTGAATCTGCATGAGTGATTGTTTGCATCCTCCACATGGCACAGAACCAGCCCGAAGAAGGAGCCACCTTGCTGTGCTGCCTGTGTCACCAGGGAAAGGGACCTGCAGAGACAGTGAGGGGCTGAGTCAAGACCAAGTGGGCACCTGGAGAGCCCAGTCCCATGCTTGTTGCTGTTCTCCTGTGGCCCTTCCCATCTTCCTTGCATGTGTGAAGCCAGGCCTTTATTGCCAAGTTTTATACACGTGCCAAGTGTAAGCCAGGAATTGAGTACTCTAGTTGGGAAGGAACTGGGATGAGGGGGTAACAAACTGGGGCAGAAGCAGGTGAGAGACATGTTCTGTTTGCATGGTTTAGAGACTTTTTATACTCAGAAGACAGACTCGCAAAGGGAGATCTGTAGTCATTTATCATCATAGAATCATAGAATGGTTTGGGTTGGAAGGGACCTTCAAGATCATCTAGTTCCAGCCCCCCTGCATGGGCAGGGACACCTCCCACCAGACCAGGTTGCTCAGAGCCCCATCCAACCTGCCCTTCAACACTTCCAGGGATGGGGCTTCCACAGCTTCCCTGGGCAACCTGGGCCAGTGTCTCACCACCCTCACACTCCAGAATTTCCTCCTCATGTCTCACCCAATCTCCCCTCTTCCAGTTTTAATCCTTTGGACCTGCCACCCTGAGCATCACTGTTCTGTGGGCTTCTGTGCACAGTGTGGGGTCATGAGAGAGGGCAGAGCAGATGCAGGTGCTGAAAATACAGCAGAAGATGATGGGGGGAGGGAAGAATGTTCTGAAAAGATCAGGTGTCAGGATCCCCTACATGTTCTACTAGTAATATGTTGTTCCAGCACAGGAGAAAGTTGCAGAGGAGAAGGTTGCAGAGAGCTGGTGAAGAGGAGGGCAGTGTGGGGTGTTTGGATACCATTGCAGGTACCACTTCTGAAGTGTCCACTGTTGTTTTAGACAATAAAGGCTGTGGAGTAACTGGTGAAAATGCTGTGGTGTGTTTTCTAATAGATTGATATTCCTGTAAATGTGCATTAGGTTTTGCTACAGCTAGTTTCAGTGAGTTCTAATTAATTGGACTTTGTTTAAAAAAAAAAAAACAAACCACCACACAACCTAACTTTTGAAAAATAGTTTTAAAAATTGTTTGTATGCTTTGGAGAAATAGTCTTGTTCTCCTTCTCTGTAAGAGTGCATCCTGCAGCTTGGAAACAGAACCCAGCTCATTGCAAGGCCAGATCAGTTTGTTCACTCACAGCAGAACCTTATTTTTCTGGTGGCTGGGAAAGACCAAGGGGACTTGTTGAAGGGGTTATCTAGCAAAAGCATACTGGAGTGAAGGTGATAAACAGGTAAATCTGAATTCAGGGGGGTTCATAGTCAGCCTGACTGGAGATAATGAGGTTCACCTCCTGTGGCTTTTTGTCTCCTGCATAGCAGCTGTCTCCTACAGTTCAATAGTTTGTGAAATGCAATTATAATTGGAAGCATTTCTGTGACTTATGTTGTTTGCTCCAGCTTCTGCACTAATAATGTGATATTCAGGGTGAATAATCACCATTTATATATTCAATACTCTTTACTGTATTATCCTTTGCACTGTTTTATAGCAGCCATACTTTTCTTTCTTGCTTGGAGTTTGAAAATGTCTTCTTTTTGAAGTTTTTAGTCTAGGCATGTGTAGTTATCTGTAATTCACTTTGCAGGTGTTGGTTAAAAAGGTCAGTAGGACCAGGATGAGTTTTCTAAACTGAGATCTGTTTGCAGGGTTTGACAAACAGTTTGCACTGAGTTTTTTGCCTGAACAGATAAATTGCAGATGTCTTTATGTAGTAGCATGTTAATTACAGTTAAAATAAGCATGGAGCAGTTGAAACTACACACATCTGCCATGTTTTAATTCTTTGTGGTGAGCCAACAGATTATTATTATTTTTTTTAATAATTTTCCATTTGTGGGATTCAAATCAGCTCAAGAAATAGGCACCACGGGTCTTTTTAAGAAGATATTTGTCTTTACAACTGCGTTCCATGGAGAGTCCTTGGTTGTTTCCACTGCTACTGGTGTAAGAGCATTCTGCACTGGGCTTACTGGAGCACTGGCCTCCAGCACCTCTTCTGGGTTTCCCATTTCTTGAAAGACTTTCTCTCTGACATGCTGCTGTAGGTGCAGCTACTTGATGAGACCACTGACATAATTAATGTGCTGCAGTATTTTTCAGTGTGGGATGTGTATTTCTGAGCTGGAAGAAAGCCCCCAGGTAGCTGGGCTTTCAGTATTCCTTTTCCAAGAGGATCAACTAACGAGGGAAATATTGAGGAGTTTTAATCTCACTTTTGCTGTTTGTCTGCAGGTGGCAATAAAAATCATTGACAAATCTCAGCTGGATGCTGTGAACCTGGAGAAGATCTACCGAGAGGTGCAGATAATGAAAATGCTCGATCACCCACACATTATAAAGCTCTACCAGGTATGGTTAGAAGTGCAGGGGTTTTCCCTTCTGCCCCTCTCTCTTGCTCCTGTGTGAAGAGTTTGCTTCACACCAGGGACTTCTAGCAGATCACCAGCCTGTGACAAACTCAGCCTTTTTTTGGAATTGATTCGCATTGATAAGTGTGGAACTTTTTGAAAAGTCCATCAGTTGTGGTCTTTTTCATTCTGTGGTACCAATTTAGCTGGGTTAGAGGCTCAAGTCTGAAATCTGCATATAATATACAAAGGTTGTAAATTCTGTTAAAGATGACTTGGGGAGTGCATGGTGTTAGTAGACAAGGTCCATATCAGCTCAAGCAGGGCAGGAATATTCAGCATAATGTGTCTGCAGGGAGGATCTGTGTGGACATAGTGGGTTTCTTCAGTTGAGTCTTGGCTCAGAGTGCAGATTGAGGAGTACCTGCAGTCTTTTTTTCCTATCCAAAGATGAGAAGACCTGAGAATATGTAAATTCAGGTTCTGCAGATGTGCTTGTGATGGAAATGCATGCACCAAGCAAGGACTTCCCAAACACATTACCTGGAAGTGCATTTTCTAGGAGACTTGACTAGTTCTTGGGGTTTATTTTTGTTGGAATTTTGCATTTCACTTCCGTCATGGACATGGACAAATTGATATTAATCCTAAAATGAATTATGTTGTGGAATTGAATGCATCCCTTTGTAGCAAATGATTAATAGTTACGATGCAACAATGTGCATTTACACAGAGAAACCTGAACTTGTGATAACACAGTTGCAGACACTGAAAACTTCTGAAGGTTTTTACTGGTGACTGTTTTAGTCTGCAGAGTTTATGTAGTAAAATATAGGTTTGTTTTATACTCTCTCTTCTGTTTCATTTTCTGTTCATGCTAGCATATGGTAAAACATTTGAGGCTGCTGACATTTCTGCTTCAGTTAACTCCTGCTTTTGAGACCTGCCTCAGAATATCCCCTTTGGGGTCAGTTCTGTTTAACAAATCACATGGTGCTTCTGAGATAACTCTTGCTTGTTTCAAATAAACCCAGCTCAACAAACAAATGAAGATTTGTGCATGCTAAAACCAAACTTTGAATTCAAGTCCATCTGACAATGTCTGTAAAGGCAATGTGAGCACAAGGACTTGGACCTGTGCTGGTGTTCTGCTCAAGAATGGGGAAGACCCCAGTTTTGACTTGTTGAGCTTTGATTTCCTTGTGTGGGAGAGAAACTGGCACTTTCTCTTCAAAATAACTGATTCACCAAGTAAGAGGTCGACCTTAGGGAGTTACATTTCTAGCTAGCTTGAGGAGTATCTGCCACAGTTCCTTCTGAATGAATGACAACACACAGAAATGCTGGAGGAGGGGCTGAGAATAGTTAAATAAAGGCTGGAGATGGCCAAGTTCACTTGAAGATGTGGGTACTTGTTATGTAGTGGTAGTTCCTTTACTAGTAAGGAACTGGCTTGTTAGAAATGCATTTGGTAGATAAGTGAGTTTCTTTTTTAAATAGCCTTCAGTCAAATTGTCTCACTTGTATAAAGTGCCCCTCACTGTTCTGGGCCCACACCAAGAGTTTCTGAATAGTCTCAAGGAACTGCTGAGGACTGAAGTTGGGTAATGAAGCTAGCAATTTTGGCTTGATTAGGAATGGTTCCATCTATGTGCAAACCACAGGCTGTTGCAGCTTCCTGGCTCCAAATATTGGTTTAAAACAGGCTTTCCAAACTGTTTTGCCTTCCAGATACAGACATTTCAGTCATAATATGCTCAGCTATTGTAGAATTAAACAAGGGTGCAGGAGAGAGCAAAGAACTGCCATCTTGCTCTGTCTGCTGGCCTGTCAGATTTTTAGTAGTTCTGCTGCTTCTATAAGCATGTGTCTTTCAGGACTTGCCTTTTTTACAGAAAGCATTTCTCCCAAGGTTGCTTGTGAGCAGTCTTCTACTACTTTCAAGCTTGTGTATAAATAAAATGCAAAAAGCAAGTTCAGGAAGGTCTTGTCCACGGAGAGCTCAGGCTGAACTGTTTTACTGTGGCTATTGAAATAGGCTTAGAATGTGTTGGATGTTAAAAGTGTTGGATTGTACTGAAGGAAGGTCCTCTATGACTTATTTTTATTTTGAAGGAGAGGATTTTTCACTTCCAGTGTATCTTTTAGTTATGCTATCTGTACAATGCATCCTTGAGTTTAAGCAGTTGAGGGGTAGATCATTAGGAGAAAGCAGAAAGGTAACTGACTGGGCTGCCCTTTCCAATTTACATCATGGAATTTGGAATTGTTGGGTGAAATCTTTCTGTTCAAGGCCATGAACAACTTCTCATGGCAAAGTTTTGAAGTCTTCCCCTTCCCCTCTTTCCTTTTTTCCTCTTTATCTCCCTCTATTCCTTCCAGCCTCGCCTGGTTTTGAATTGTGAGTAGCCTGTCTAGGAAGGCTGGAACTTGCCAGAAGGGAAAGCACAAGATGCTGAGCTTGATGGGTTCTTTTTTTCCTCCCCTCACCAGAGGATACATTGAGATGTGCCAGTTCTGTAGCTGTACTACTGGACGCTACAAGGGGATCCTGTGAAGTGGTGACTTTACTTGAGTTTTGCCAGGTTTTAAGACTACTGCTCATCTGTGGTTTTCTTCTTTTCTCTAACTGGAGATAGGTTGCTAACAGATATCAGGATTATCCCCAGTCTTCTTGCCCAAGCACAAGCCATCAGCATGTTAGAAAAGTTGAGCAAGGAAACTCCTTTAGGCCAATTCCTTAAAGGAAAGGAATGTTTTTCAGTCCCAGCTGCTGAGGACATTGTCATTTTGTTAGTCACTTGTGGCCAAGAATCCTCTCCACCTCCTGCTCTGTGAAGCATTTAAAGCCCATCCCTGTGCTTAGCATGCAAATGCTCCCCTTGAAACTGAGGTGACTTCAAAAAACAAAGTGAAGATGGTGATAACTGGATGTGCAAGGCAGAGACTTCCACATCTTTACCAGAACAATGAAAGTAAGTCTCCATGTGGATGCTTGTTTCCTTTGTGCTCTTCCTGCAGACAATCTCATCTGTGACTTCTCTCTCAACAGGTGATGGAGACCAAGAGCATGTTGTACCTTGTGACAGAATTTGCCAAAAATGGAGAAATTTTCGGTAAGCAAGAGAATATTTTCATGTTCAGCACTTGGATGTTAACTTCTGAAGTTTGTCAATTTTATTTTTCTTGCCCAAGGATCCCTCTTACTGTAGCGTGTGATTTTCTAAATCATTTTTTTGCCTTATTGGGGTGATTTCTCAGAGTGGCTTTTGTACTTAAGGATGAGATATTCTGTTGCTGTGTGTCTGTCTCTGTTACATATGTTTTTGGAGGAGGAAGTCTCAAAGGTAAAATCTTTTTAGCTATTTCACACATGGCAGGTGCTGTTGCTTTGCTTAGGAATTGGACTGAGGTGTTCAGGGAACGACCTTTCTTGATTAATGAAAGCTAATTTTATGAGTTTTATGCTTGATACCCAGGCACTTAGAGCTTTCAACATGCATTTGAGTTGCAGTGCCACAACTGGGGTTGCTGAGGAACTGTCAGTCAACATCAGCAACTGGGGGCAGTGGAATAGAGTTCATCCAGGTGACTGGAGTGCAGAAGAGGTGGAGCTTGGCTGATCTGGGTCTTTTTTTACATGGCAGGGGGTTGGGTTTCATAGAAACAGAACCCAAATGTTCAAAGTTCCTTCTTGTTGTCTGGGTTATTTTTTTAATTTTTTTCCCCCCACCTCTAAGCCCTTATCATTAGACTCCTTGTGTCACCAGGCAGGTGACAGGGCCACTTGGATGGAATTGGAAAGCAGAGAAAAGCAGGGTAGTAGTTAGAAAACAAAAAAGTAAAAAGATGACCCAAATTATATGAGCTTTTCTTCCTTCCTGTCCTGAGCCTTTGGGTGAGTTGCATTTGCCATATCAAGCCTAACAATGTGTAATAAAATCTCCCTTCTGTAACAGCACAAGTGGTGGGATGCTCCTCTGGAGTCCTCTACCCAAGTGTCTTCAAAGTTTCTAACACTGACCTGCATCATCCTGCTTTTTGGAGGGTTTTACTTTGTGGGGTTTTTTTTCTTGTAAAACAGGATGGTTAGAAACCTGTGGAACTTGATACTTTAGTTAATCAGTCTTCTGACAGCATTTGAGTATTGTGCCCTGTTTTGTTCTTTGGCTAACCTTTGATTGCACTTGAAGGGGGGATTAAAGACCAACAAAACAACAAAAAAAAAAATAAAAACTCACTCAAGGTTCGTGGCAAGTGCAGCTTATTTAACTTTTTACTTAAAAGCTGAGGTGGGGCTTTTTAAAAAGCTCTTTGGACTTAATAAAACATCTGAATTAAAAACGTTTCAGTTGTGCTTAATACTTCAGGTCTACAAAGTTTTTAACTAGCTGTTTCTACTTGAAAAGGATCTTTACAGCCACCATCTCGTAACTTTCTTCAGCATCTCTCTAAAGCAGCTGAGATGCAGATGATCTGTCAGCTCAACTAACTGCAGTCAACCTGTTCTGAAGGGCTGATTTTTCCAGCTTCTCAGCAATGACTGTTTATATTGCAAGAATCCAGATGGGGAATTGGCTGTTAAGCCTAAAAACTATGTAATTGTTCAGGAAGCTTTCACTGATGGTTGTTTCTCCCCCTCTTGCTGTCTTGACATCACTGCACGTGTGTTTTAAAAGCAGTAAACATGACCAGCTTGTGTGATTGGAACTATTTAAAGTGTAGGAGCAGTTATTTTGATCTTGTCCTTCAGTTTCCTCCTGGGCCCTCCTGCTGGGTTTTAGCATAAACCTACAGAACAAGTGATGGCAGCACAACTTCATGGGGAGCTCCAGTGCAGCATTTGACACCTGGCAGAGTGACTGGACCCAGGAATGTACTTTTCCAGTACTTCCTTTTTCTACTTCATGCAAGAAATGTGAAGAAGAGAGACTAAGGGATAGCTAAGGGGGAAGCATTTCAACTGCCAGACACGGTGCCTGGGAAGAACAGGAAGAACAGCTTGACTGCATTTCCATACTCTGTTATCTTGCATCTCCTACCTGGCTTCCCTGATTGTTGAGGTGTTCCTTGCAACTTTCAGTCTGTTTTGCAATTGGACAGGAGGTTGCAAGGACCTTGCCAACTCCTAGAGAACTTCCAGGAAATAAAGGGATGCTGCCAGGCTCTATTTTTGTGCTAATACTCTTGCTCTCACACAGAATCTACCTGCTCTGCTGTGGAGAACCATAAGATTGCTCTGAGATTCTCAAAAGCATTCACAATGGAAACAAAATGTTGATTTCTTACTCTTGCTAGCCAGAACATCCACCACCCTATTGTAAAAATTGTGGAATGCACAGAAATGCAAAATCAGCTCCTTCAGTCAGTCCTCTCTTGTCCCAAAGGATCCCTTGAGACTTAAGCCTGTTTCTGGAAGAGGCTCTTGTGCATTCACAGTGTGTGCCCAGTGGTTGTACAGGAGATAGATCAGCCCAGGCACTCTGGTGGGTCCCATCATCTACAGTTGCACAGTCAAACATCCCTGAGAAGTAATCTGACTGTGGAATAGCAAAGCTCTGAACCTGCAGAGAGGCTGGTAAATATTTGAAGAAAGCATTTCTTACACAAACCAGCAGCTAGATGTGAAGGTGCCTCTACATGAAATACCTGCAGTAGCCAGTGATGCAGAGTGTGCTGTGCTTGTGCAAATGGCAAAAGTAACAGTGCTGAGCCAGCTTTATTGACACTTTTCCAAGTGTCTTTCTTGGAAACATGTAGTAACTTAGGCACAGTTTAACCAAAGTGACCTAAATTCTCTACTGGATTTTGTTCTAGTCAGTGGGGAAGCCAAAGTAGTGTTCTTTTCTCCTCAGACCAAATTTTACTGAGACCAAGATTCCCTCATAACTAGTGCTTTGGGTATTGCAGTAACCCAGCACAGTTCATACAGAAGACACTTCTAAATTTTCTGGAGTATTTCAGCATAAATACTAAGCCTTAAGGAGACACACATGATAGTGCACATGACTCTGTGCTTTCAGCATCAGCTTCTCAGCATCTTGTGTCTAAGTGAAGAATGAATGTGAAGTGTCTCCAGAAAAGCTTCTACATGTCCCATTCAGACACCTCTGATTTCTTAGAGTATTAGTAGTTAGTTCTGGCTGTACCTGTAAGAGCCTACTCTTACCTGGCACTTTGTCCTGGATGATTCCATAAGTGTTTTCAGCAGAGATGATGAAAGCTGGACTGGGATGGGGCTGAGCAGCTCTCTGATGTCACAGCCATGGTGCAGGATCAGCTGTACCATTCTTGGAAATGTCCCTAGAGAGAGAGATTCAGTTATCTTCCTAGACAGAGTATTCAGGATCTGATTTTTTTTTAATTATAAAGATTCTTTCTAATGTTTAAAGCAGATTTCCTTAGCTGAACTTCTGATTATTACTGCTTCTGTTGATAGGCATTCATAGGGCTGCAAATACAGTGTGTCCCCTAATAAAGCATTGTTTTTCCTTACCAAATTGGAACCAGCTGACTGATGTCTTGAGTGCCTTATATTGAACACAGATCACAGATGGGTTGGTTGGAAGACATTTGTAGAGAATGTCTAGCCTGGTCCTGTAGCTCAGAGCAGAGTCAAGCAGAGCAGGTTGCTCAGGACCATGGATGGAGACTATAGCCAACATCTACTAGCATTCTACCCCCCTTTCCTTAGGTTTAAATTGAATTTCCTGTGTTTAAGTGGGTCCCCACTGCCTTTTGTCCTTTTGCTGAGAGGAGTCTGGCTTTGTCATCTTCCTCCTGTCAAGTACTGATGCACACAATAAGATTCCCATCTGCACCTTGTCTTCCCCAGGCTGAACACCCACAGCTCTCTCAGCCTCCCCTTGTAGGACAAGGCTCCAGTCCCTTAATCATCTCCATGACCCTTCAGTGTACTCCCTGTGGTATGTATGTGCCTCTGTAACAGAGCCTTAACATACCAAATTTAACATGTGTACAGTTCTCCACGTAAATGGAGGACTGTATTTTACATGAAAAGCACTGGGTTTGCCAGGCAATATCTAAGAGTCATATTTTGAAGTAAACACCATCTTAATCCTTCAGTTGTCCAGTAAACAAATCAACTTCAGAGCACTGAAGAGGTTGGACAGGAAGCTGCCTTGTGACAGGAGCCCTGCTCTTTTCTGCTGGGCAGCCAGCTGAACCTGAGAGAGCTTCTGGTTTCTCTTTTCTTGTAGAAAACCAGAAAAACCCCACCCTGACACCATGTAGCCAGAGGGGAGGATTTGCCAAAGGACAGGTTTATGAAAGCTTTGCTGTTTCAGCCTTTGCAAGGTGAACCAGGTTGCTTTGATCCAGGTACATGCAGTAAAAGCTGAAGAGCCATGGTTCTTAGCTCCAGGGGTTGATACACACGTAATCAAACTGCCCAGGTTCTTGCTGTGGGGGCAGAACAACTTCCAGCTGTCTCAGAGAGGTTCCTGTACCCCTGGGGCTGGCACACTGCCTGGATCCCAGCCCTTCCTCTCTGCCAGCTAGTGAATTCCCAAACAGGATCCTTGCACCTGCCATCACCTCTTGAGACAGGCTGTGGTATGTTCTGCAGGAGAGGGAGCAGTGTGTTTCAGAATAAATCACCTGTCCCATGCAGACTGCTAGGCTTGGTGGAATACTTCAGGCCAAGGTGGTTTGGAGTCTTTAAAACAGTCCTGACAGGCTAGAGCCATCAAAGCAAATGACAGCTTGGATTCATTAGCTTGTTTGCTGCCTTGCTAACAAATGATGGATTAGCAGCTAAAAGGGCTGGCTTGAATTCAGTGTGATTTAGTTCGTGCCTTTGATATCTGACTTCACCTTTCTCATATGATTTGTCAGTCACTTTGTGCCCAAATGATATTTAGTTTGCAAATAACACCATCTCCCCTCACTGCCAGGCTTTTGTTTGTTCTTGTGCTTTGCCAAGTTAAACCACCAGAAAGTGTATTAAGGCTGAGGTAGGTTAGAAGCTCTGAGCAGAGTTCTGAGATCTGCGTGTTCCAGAGATTGGATCTAACGTGCTTTGCTTAAAATTGCTTTGGTTTGTTCTTTGAGGGATGTTGAAATGAGGATACTGCAGCTGAGCCCTCTGGTCTGCCACTGCAGGGGGTTCAGAAGCAGCCACCTCTGTGCTTGCAGGGTGTGCTTGAGAGGTTGCAGCAGCAGAGCATGAAATCCTTTCAATCCCACCACCAGCAAAACAAAGTTAACGGGGTATAGAACTTTTTCCTCAATGATCCCCCTATAAAACATCTTTGAAATAAGCCAGTTCTGCCAAGCATATTAAGAAGATGGTGGATCTACAATTGCATTTGTTTATTTAAACCATATGAGTGAGAATATAATTCAGAAGTCCTTGTGATAATCAGTGTGACACTGTCTGGAGCACTTTGTGGCAGTGACTTGAGTGGCAGTGGAGAACTCATCATGTATAAGAAGGCAAGGTCAGAGAAGTAAACAGTTTTACACCATTCAACAACAAATAATTTTTTTTCATGATTTTCAGAATATTTGCAATAATCCTCATGGTTTGTGGGTGGGTCTTTACCCCCTCCTCCTGAGCAACACTTTGCTTTGTCCTTATCTGTGATAACAAGGAGGCAGAAGCACACCATGGGTGACATTTTACTGGAAATGTATTGTCAGGTTTCAGAGTGAGCTTGATGTGAGCAGCTCAGGCCTCCTCTGCTTAGCATAAAGAAAGCAGAAAATCATAGAATCACCACAGAACCATGGAATGGTTTGGGTTGGAAGGGACCTAAAAGATCATCCAGATCCAACCCCCCTGCATGGGCAGGGACACCTCCCACTAGACCAGGTTGCTCAGAGCCCCATCCAACCTGCCCTTCAACACTTCCAGGGATGGGGCTTCCACAGTTTCCCTGGGCAACCTGGGCCAGTGTCTCACCACCCTCACACTCCAGAATTCCCTCCTCATGTCTCACCTCAATCTCCCCTCTTCCAGTTTTAATCCATTCCCCCTTGTCCTCTCCCTCCCTGCCCTTGTCCAAAGTCCCTCCCCAGCTTTCCTGGAGCCCCTTCAAGCACTGGAAGGTGCTCTAAGGTCTCCCTGGAGCCTTCTCTTCTCCAGGCTGAACACCCCCAACTCTCTCAGCCTGTCCTTGTAGGAGAGGTGCTCCAGCTCTCGGATGTTGCAAGCACCTATAAACCCCATAATATTTTATTTTAAAAAAAGCAAACAAACAAGAACCTAACAAAGCCAAGTGTTCTGCTTTGGCATTGCGTTAGGCAAGATGATTGGGTTTGGGTCACTGAGATTTTGGAACTAGCTTAGGAGATAGAATTAATCATTTTACTTATGGATTTTGTCCTAGAGGTTCTTAGAAATAAAGAGGAGTAGGCTCAACACCTCCATTACATCATGTTCACTTGCAGAAGCAGCTGTTTTAACCTGTTAACTGAATTCAGACAAATGTTTGTGTCAGCTGGTGTGTAAAGAACGATTCGTGGGCAAAGGATTTCCCCTGTGTATGAAAACTAGGAGGGGCTGGTGGCAGCTCCAGCAGTTTAGTTCTTGCTCACTAGGTTTTGTTTAACTTGACTACTAGTTGTGATGCAGCGAGGTGTTGGAGATGGCTACACGTGTGTGTCTGTGCTGTGATCACTGGGTGTCACATCTATATGCGTTTGCTGTTCCTTGGCCATTAACTCCATCCTTTGCAGGATGCTGAAGGCAATTCTGAAACCACTAAAACAGTTGATCTTCTGATTTTATGCCTCGTGAGAGAAGGAATAGAATTGGCTGTAAAAGCTGTTTCTGTCAAGACTCACTCAGCTGCTGCTTCACTTGTTTTTGTTCCTGAGGATAAATGAAGTTTTGTGGTGTCAGAGGCTAACATTAGATCTTTACAGCACAATCAAATATGAAAACAAAATGCTCTTTCAGCATGTGATGCAGTGAAGACAAAGAGAGCTCAGGATGGGTACCTGATGGGTATTTGTTTTATTTCCATGACAAAAACACAGTTTCAGCCACCCCACAGCCTCTCTTGAGGCTTCAGAGGGAGAAGTGTGGCCTGAAGGTTGCACGAACTGCTAACAGACTGAACCTTGAAGTACCTCACGGTGCTGAAGCCAGTTATTCCAGGTATTCCCCTTGCCACAGGAGTTGTGTTACATGAAAGTAGTTACCAGGATAGTCAAGTAACTATAAAAGAAGACACAGAGAGTAGAGTTCCATCACGCAGCAGCTTTTTCTTACTCTTTTCTTCCGTATCTTTGCATGGAGGGATGGAAGAAGAATGGGTTGGAAACCGGGATCGGCCGAAAGACTTCCTGAGTTCCCACGTGCTAATCATTTGTGGGAAGTGCTGTAGTTTCAGGGTTGTTGCTGGCTGTCTAACCCAGAGAAACGTGCTTTATTTCAACAGATTACCTGGCCAGCCACGGCCGCCTGAGTGAGGCCGAGGCCAGGCGCAAGTTCTGGCAGATCCTCTCGGCAGTGGAGTACTGCCACGCTCGCAAGATCGTTCACCGGGACCTGAAGGCCGAAAATCTGCTGCTTGACAACAACATGAACATCAAGATAGCAGGTACTCAAGGGTAATACCTGAGGTTTATGGAGGCCGTTCTAGTAGTTCAGCTCTCCTGCTGTGTGTGAGGTGCAGAGGCTCAACGTGCTGGCACGCCACGGGATGGTTGTGCAGGGTCACGGTACATGCAGCTAAAATAATTCCTAGATTAGCTCTATTATACTTTCAGGAAAAAGGAAATAACCTCCAGGGTCCCAGCCGTTTTCTGTGGGTGTCATAACATGTCTGTAACACTGCCAGATGCTCAGGTTAAAGCAGAGTTAATCAAACAACTTCTTTCAGTGTTGGGAAAACTCAAAATGGAAGCTTATTGATTTTTTCTTTTTGCATGCATGATTTCATTTTAATTATAAATTTAGATGCAGCAGATGTTGCTAGCAGTGGAAATGATTTTTTTGGTTGTCAACTCATCACTGTTCCACAAAACCTTCCATACTGACTTTAGTGACACTTGAAATGGGAAACATCTTGATTTGGAGGGACTGTTGAACTTCAGTTGTCAATAATACGGGAGGAGGAAAGGAAGCCAACTGCTGTGAGAAGCTGGTTTGTACAGGAGTCAGCTGGTTAGGCTGGAGAAGGAAGTTCAAATAGCCAGTCAGACTAAGAAAGGTGAAGTGATAAAACACTTCTGGGTTGTAGATCACTGCTGGATTATTCTACCCTTGAAGTTCCTCTCTGAAATGGATAAACTGAAAATGTGTCTTGATCTCTAATGCTTTCTGTAAGGATAAAGTTGCAGAAAAGTGTTAAATGTGTCAGCAGCTCTCTAAAAGATGCACTCCTTTTTGTCTCTGGAGCATGATGACAGGGTGCTTAAAGATTTTAAAGGTAAAGTTAACACCTATTTAACTGCTTAGCATCTGGGTCACAAAGATTCACCCCTTGCTCTGCAACACTACAGCAAATATTGGGAACAACGTGGTTGAGCTTTAATCTAGCAGGTTCATCAGCACTACCATTTCTGAAGTATTTTTACTTTTCTCATTTCTGACTTCAGACTTGCATTTATTTCTAGCAGCTGCTGACAGTCATAGCACTTGGTGACTTCTGACTGACATACAGTTGTACTTACTGTGTCTGAGGGCTGCAAGTCACAGGGACCCCACTTACAATGAGAAACTGAACTAAATATGAGGGATTTTTTTGTGATACTCTTCTGAGACTGTGTTCCTTTCCTGGATGAAAGGGGGCTCCTCCAGGAAAGCTGGGGAGGGACTTTGGACAAGGGCAAGGAGTGAGAGGACAAGGGGCAATGGATTAAGACTGGAAGAGGGGAGATTGAGGTGAGGAAATTCTGGAGTGTGAGGGTGGTGAGACACTGGCCCAGGGAAGCTGTGGCTGCCCCATCCCTGGAAGTGTTGAAGGGCAGGTTGGATGGGGCTTGGAGCAACCTGGTCTAGTGGGAGGTGTCCCTGCCCATGCAGGGGGGTTGGATCTAGATGATCTTGAAGGTCCCTTCCAACCCAAACCATTCCATGATTCTATCTCCTTAGCAGTGTGGGGTGGCAAGTTCCCCTCTCCCTGAGCACTGCAGTGCAGGTATGACACAGAGTCACCAAACACTCATTCAGAGACATGTCAGGAGACCCATTAACCAAGGAAGGGTCAGAGACCTGAACTGTTCTGTCGCAGGGAATTTCAAGGCATAGGTTCTCCAGGGACACCAATAAAAGCACTGACAAATGGTAGTTAACTAGATTCCACCAGCTGCTGCTCTTTCCTCCTCTTAGCTCCTCTTGTGCTCTGCCTCTGTACTACAGAAAGTTAATTATGGGTGGTCTGGATGTAAATGATTCCATTAAGTGACAGGGATTCATATGGTCTGATTCTTTCAAGCTTTATCAGATTGCTCACAATTCCCATCTCCATCTTTGGTGATGAAGTAGCTGGAGGAAGGTTGTGGCTGTAGAAACGTTGTGGTGATTTGTGCTGAGTCAGTTGTTTTATTTCTCTGTGTAAAGGAGGTAAATGATGAATTCCATGAGTGGTTTATCTGTGATTTTGGAGTTACTGGTGCTGTTCAGGGCCCTGGGAACAGTCTCTTCCAGTGGCTCATGTCCTTCATGGTTCATTTATCAAACTGGGGAAGAACAAAGGGCAGCCAGGATCCCAGCTCTGATAACAGGAATTACTCTGTGATTTGAATTAATCTGGCAATTGAAAAACAACACAGTAACTGAGGAGTTATTTTGATAGAAAGCTCTGCAGTGTCAGGCCTCACATGGGGCTGCCCTTGCTGATCGTTCCAGGCAGCCATGAAATCCACGCAGATACTTGTGGCCATTCCAGGCTCTTCCTAACTTCCAGTGGACCTTTTGGATTCATTCTGAGGCTTGTAAGACTTGTATTGTGTCTTTTACTCTTTAAAAATACAACACTTTTTAGCCAAGTACAGAAATGTGCATAAAGTTGTCTGGATTTCAGCTACCAGAAGAATAAACTTAAGATTCAAAAGTGTTCCTAAAACCTCTGAGCTGATGAGACTGCCCCCTTTTATGCTTAAACAAGGAGACTGGACTGAAATTTAATATTTTTGTGTTAATATTGCTCTAAAAGGAAGAGAATAAATAGAATTCAAAGGATCTTTCTTTCCAGCCCAAGTAACTGACAAGATCTTGAGGTGAGAGCTTTGCTAGACTGCTGTGTTCTAGAAGATATTGGGTAGTTGTGAGCCTTAAATTTTGGCATAATTAACACAGAAGAAGGTATTAATCAGATCAAATGGCCACTGAGAAGGTTGTGGCTGAAGGATGCCATACCAGGCAGCCTCCATCACGTTTGACATCAAATCTGGTTTTAGCACTAGCAAGATAAACCTGCCTTGTTCTTCTCAAAGTTGGAGATGGCTGGATTGTCCATGTACCCTTCACATTTAGGTGTATTTGAAGGGATTGCAGGGACTGGGTTTCAGTTCCTGATCACTGATACATTCTGCTGTCATCAAATAAAACTGGCTCCTTGTCTGTACACTGGAACGTGTGCCTTGGTGAAAATTAAATCCACTTCTATTGAGGATGGAATAGTCAGCCTCTCTCTTTATAATTCCAGCCCCACAAAACTGCCAGATTAAGATAGATCTCTGCAGAAGTCCTGCTGTCTTGCTGGTAAAGGTGCTGTGTTTGAAGCAGATCAGGTAGAAGAGACTGTTATTTTGAAGCAGGTTGTAGTGCTGGTTTGTCCTGGTGGACAGTAAAATCTGCATTGACGTCAGCAGGGCTGCTCAGCATTCAGCCCATGAAGTGGGTCAGGTCTGCTCCTCACACACTCCTACCTTCCCTTTATCAGCACCTCTCCCCCATTATCTCCTTTGCTTATGTTATCACAAAAGATCCACGTGGCTCCCTGAAGCCAGGCAGACTGAATTCTGTTTGTCATGAATACATTCTATTATTAACACAGCTCTGAAGCTACCATCCCTTCCAAAGGATTTTTGGAGGTACCAGTCAGAGACAACCTCACAGCAGAAGTTGCAGGGGCTCTGCCATTTCTCAGGTTGCACACAGGTCTGAAATTTCAGGCTGTTCCCATGTTTAACAGGAAAACAGATTCCATTCAAATGATGTACGTTCAAAAAATGACACCTTTGTAAATTCAAGATCCTTCTGAAAGGGGGTAGTGGGATTGAGAAGCAAAATCCTGCAAATGTGGAGAGCCAATATTTGCAGATTGCACAAACACAGAGTTGATTCAACTGAACACAATGCTGCAAATGATGGGGTTTTTTAATGTGCAGATTCAGGCAAATGTTAAAAAGATCACCCCATTATATAATCTCATTCCTCTGGTAATGAGTCCAGTTTCAGTCCTTTCAGAGTTCTGTGGCTGGCATATGGTTGGGTTTTTTTTTTGAGGTCTGGCGTGTTTTTCCCTTAAACATCAGTAATGTTCTTAAAATGCATTTCTCTGGAATGAGAAATCTTGACAGTGTTCTTGGGTTAAAAACAATTCCTTTTGATCCAGATGCCGATGGTAGATCAGTGATTGCAAAGCAGGAACAAGGTGGATGGTAGGAGAGAGATAATGGGAGACTGGTGATTGTTTTGTGCTTAATTGAATCCTGGCCATTTTAACACTCCAAAAAGTGGGACAACTAAACTGACAGTGCAATAATTCAAAATTGAGGAAGCCCAGTCGACCAAGCATCCAGTATCCTTTCTAAATCCTGAACTTCTCCCTTTGAAATGGGTTTCTAGGATGCTGTTAATTCTTAAGAATGGTTTAACATCATTTGAAGACTACAAGCATAGAAAGCATAATGGAAACAAAAAGAGGCAGCCATAATAATTGATATGCCCTAACAAACAATGCTGGTCTCCCTGCCCAGGTAATTATTTTGCCCAACAATAGGATATAATTGGGTTTCCAGAGGTAAGAGCAGATTGCTGAAACATGCAACACTGTTTTTGAGTCCTGTGTGACATGAAAAAGTCCAGTATGAATCAGTAGGTATCTGTCTTTCTCCTGTGCTTTGAGTTGTCAGGGCATGCTGGTTTTGCAGCAGAAATTCATAACTGGAGGACACTGGTGTGCCTTGCCTATGAAAAAGGGAACAAACTCAAGTTTTAGAACTGCCAATCAAAGACAGAATGAGAGAAGCATTTTCCAGGTTTGTAAGACACTGACTCCTAGACAAGATGCACAGATTCCTAAGGAATTCCATACTGGGTCAGATTCCTCTGGCAGTGACAGGGAGAGTGCACCAGGCTGGTCTTTTCCTGCAGCCTGTTCCCCCTGTGCTTGTCCCTGCCCCAAATAAAACCATTATATCTTATTAAGCCTGTAAAGGTAACAGTAAAAAAACAAAAATCCTATTTGTGACATAAACATGGCGCTTCTCTCACTTTGATCACTCATACTTAAGGACTCTGTTCTGTCTTTTGCTGTTCAGATTTTAGGGTTTTGGGGACTTCCACTTGTTCCCACTCACCAAATAGCTAACTTTGAATCCAGTCTGGATAGGCAAAGAGCTTCACTTGCTTAGGAACTGGCATCTTGTGCATTGCCAAGCAGGTTAGACTTTATATAGCTGTGCTTACAAATACACATACATGTACTTGTGAATCTGATGGGAAGGGTTAGGAGGGTGGTACCTGAGTGGGAGCTGCAGTTCAGAGCTGAAGGTTGATATTTATCTGCAGTACCAAGAGGATGGTGAAGATCTGACAAATGCAGGATAAGTGAAGGGGGAGATCAGATTTAATGACACCTACACAGATGGCAAGATGCTTCTGAGAGAAGAAATTGCTTCATGTTTCCTGAAGTATTGTCAAGGTTGCCAAGCCAATTATGTGTGAAGAAAAATCTCCTCAAAGAGGATAAAAAAAAATAAAATCACAACAGGCCTGGCTATGATAGGAGGAAGGCAGGTGAGAGACAGGGATGTTTTGGTAGAAGGTTTTGTTGTTTCCCCTTCTGTTTTTACAGCTGAAGTTGCAGATACTTCAGGACTGAAGGGGGATATAAAAGGAAGGACAGAGTGAGTGTTCCATGCAGTGTTTCCCATGGAGACTTGGAATGTGAGCTGACCTCAGAGTGGTGACAGGCCAGGGTGCCCCTGTGTCACTGCTCACACCACTGGCACTCCGTGGTGACACTGCTGGGGATCTCTCTTGTGACCTTCAGACAGTGGTTCTGGCACTGCAGGCTCCTCACTGCTGGGCAGGCTGGGCAGGCCTGGGATTAGGGACAAGCCTCTAAAGTTCATTGCTATGAGATTGGGTGTCTGGTTTTCTCAGTTTGAGCTACTATCATGACCTTGGGCTGATGCTGGAGATTAAACCTCTTGAGGGTTCCACCTGTACCAGGTATTTACAGTAGTGTAAGCTGTTCTCTTGTAACAAAGTATGTTAATTATCAGTATTAATTTAGGGACGTTGGGTTAAAAGGGTAGAATGAAGCTTAAAGACTTGTCTGTTCAGTTTCCAGTCTGATTGTTGACAAGGCAAAAATAACGGAGGGGTAAGAGTTACCACGTGTCATCACAGGACAGGCAGCTCCTCGTTAGCAGGCAGCACAGACACACAAACCTCTGAGGAGCTGGAGGGATTGTACATCTGTACATGAAAGGTGGCAGAAAGCTGCCAGCAGAATCACAGCGTTACCTTTCAGACTGTGGAAATGTTGAGGCAGAAGTTTTCAGCAGAGGGCAACTCGTTTCTCTTTGCTGTTCAGCAGAGACCAGACACTTCGGTTCTGCTTGGCCCTGGCCTGGGTCACTCACTGACTTGTCACTTGAATTTGGGCTTGTCTTAACTTCTCTTTTCCAGTGTCCTCACCTGTAAAAACTGGTGTGCTGTTTCACACCCTAAAACCCCTGATAAGAGAGACAAATTCCATAACCAAAACCTTGAAATCCCTAAATACAAAGAGCTGCTTTATGCGTGTTGCAAAATATTTTAAAGATGCTTTTTTTTTTTTTTTTGAGGAAAGACACCACTGAGAACTGGTTGAAGTGAGGCTGGACATTTATATTGCTGTAGTAGTCAAGGTTACAAGTGAACTTCAGAAAAAGGAAGAATAAAACACAGAGAGAATGACCTGGATTGTGCGTCTGTAACTGAGGCTAATCTAGTTACCAGTTGCTCCCCTGACTCAAGTGAACCACCAACACAAGCTGGATAAAGTTGTGTTGTCACAGTTTGTTGTGTACTCAAGGCTAGAGAGCACCTAAAAAAACCTGAGGGGATCTCATAGCCCAGTACTGAATTTCAGATGTCTTTTGGCAAGTAAAGCACTCTTCTGTGAGCATGATTGGCAGTTTGTTGAATTTTAGTCAGAGCTGTTGGTAAACTTGGATTTTGCAAACTGGTAGAAGTTTATTCAGAACTCCTCCAGGTTGTGAAGTTTTACAGTATTTTAATAATTATGGAGCTGTCATGAAAATAGCAGCATAGGACACCCAGCATCCCCATAAACATTTGCAGTGGGAATACTGATTAAAGGATTTATGATAGAGCCTTTCATGGATCCAAAGGGAACTTTCAGGCCTAGTCTGTGCATATAATTAATCTTTGCCAAGCAGCTGGAGTTCCTAGTGACTTTCTCCTTCATTTTTCAACAGATTTTGGATTTGGGAATTTCTACAAGAGCGGGGAGCCTCTGACAACATGGTGTGGAAGCCCACCTTATGCAGCCCCAGAAGTCTTTGAAGGACAGCAGTACGAGGGACCCCAGCTGGATATCTGGGTATCATTATTCTTTTTTTAACTGAATTCAAGTAAACTTCTTGAGCTGCAGACAAGGTGTTCCTCTTCAGCTTTATTGCTTGAGTGTCATAAAATGCCTCTTGGCATTGAGTGGAATTGCAGCTCCCTGTCCAGGGGCTATGGCAGGTGCACTTGGCCCACTAGGGGAGCAGCTCCTCCAGAAGCTCTCCTGAACGAGTGCATGAGCTCTGGGGTTTTTCAGTGTATTTAGCATCTTCTGTGTTAAGTGGGAATTGAACTCGTAAGGCTGGAAGTTCTTGGTGAGGTTCAAGGGATTCTGAGCCACTGGAAGGAGAGGTGATGGCTGCTCTTTCAGCTGGAAACCAGCACATCTGTGCCACAACCATTTCTGCTGCAGCTGCCTGTTCTGGAGGCAGTGTGTCCCCATGCATGGCACTGCACTGGCAGAGGACACAGATCTGGCACAGCCCATTCTCTTATGCAATGGGAGAGAGACCAAAATGAACACAAGTTCTCTGCACCCCTCACACCTTCTCAGAGACCTCTTTTCACTCCTCATTTGGTTTTGTTTCAGTTTTGGTTTTTTTTTGTTTGTCTGCTTTTTAATTTTAGCATTCTGGTACTTCCAATAACCAATTCATGTTCTGAAGAGACAGTGTGGTGGTCTCTGGCATCAGGTTTGTGGTTGTAATATTGCACAGAGCATAACAACAGGGGCATGGGCAGTTTGGTCAGAGCCAGTTACACAAACAGGGCAGTTCATGGAAAGTCACCTTTCAGCTGCTGATCTAATTTAAATTAATGGTATTAGCAAATAAAAACCAGAGGTTTTAGATAGATGTGTACACACAAATATATGTATCTCGGGATACATAGATATATATGTAGCTAGATAGATGTTTTTTTTTTAAAAAAAAAAAGACTACAGCCTTTCTGAACTTTTAGGACTGGTAAATAAATGTAGAGCTGACCTCAGGTGTGCTTGCTGTTTCAAGGAACACAGGCACTGGCTGAATGTCAGAAGTGAATCTCTGAACTTTGGTAAATATTCTTGAAATATCCAAGAACCTAAATTGTTAACAGAATCTGCCTGCCCGCAAAGAGAAGCCCATCTGTTTATATTTAATATAAATTCCTTGTCTTCACCTGTTTTCTGAGATAAGGATTCAGTGTCTCTCTGCAACATCCACTCCCAGCAGGGGTCTGCAGGAGGAATGCCACAGTCCCCAGTTCTGTTTTTGGCAGGTGAAGGAAGGAAGTGCCTTTTTAAAATAGGTATTTCATTTTAAAAATCTCTGCATACTTACAGAGCTTTAAGGTAAATGTTGAATGCCTGCTTTTTGCCCCTGAGAAAGCCAGGGCTGTGGCCTTCCTTGACTGGCATGAGGGTCTGCTGTGGTTATTTCATCTAGTGTGGACTATTTTTTTGGCATATCCTGCAAGAGTATTTCCACTTGCAGTGCCAGTTAACTTGCATACTTTAAAAAAAATGAGTCTGGCAGTTGGAGGAGAGCTCTTGCCCAGATTGTCTCCTTTTGCTCATATTAAATAACCCCTTGTGCTCAGCACTGCACACAGCAGAGCAGAATGATTGTGGTGTTCCCCTGCTGATGGAGTGTGCCTCTTCCCCAGGCTTCTGCAAAAGGGTAGATTTAGAAGGTTACAGTTTCTTGTTTGGAGCGAGGTTTGGTTTTGTTTGAGCAACACTGAGATTAATAAAAAAGCATCTCTAATTAATTCTCACCTGAAGTTGGGGCTCACTTTTCAGGTATCATTCAGTCACCTGCGTGGAGCTTCCTGCTAGCAGCCAGAGTCTCTAACCCATTACACCTCAGCTTACCTGCCTGTCAGCACAAGGTACTGCAAGCCTAGCCATTCTGGGTTAGCTGAGTGTTCTTAATGTTCAGGGATCTTCAGAAATCTAACTCCTTTTTTTTTTTTTTTTTTGTATAAATTCCCTGTTTCTGCAGAACATAATTTTATAGCTGTTTCTGTGGCAGGATTTGGCTAGCCAACCTCCGAGACTCTGCGTGGAGCTTGAAAAATGAAACCAGTCTTCTCTTTCTTGCAGAGCATGGGTGTAGTTCTCTATGTTTTGGTCTGTGGAGCTTTACCTTTTGATGGACCAACACTCCCCATACTGAGGCAACGAGTCCTTGAGGGAAGGTTCAGGATCCCTTATTTTATGTCAGAAGGTAAGGTTGATGTTGGCATTGCACCTAGAACAGGACAAGCAGCTTCCAGGATAACTACTACTACCCTCCAGTGCAGAAGGAATGTCACTGTGAGCTGTACCATGCATTTGAGGAAGCTGGGAATTTGTCTCTTCTAAATGTGACTTTTGATCTTGTTTTGAGAGACTGTTTTAGCCTGCAGGAAGTGTGTTTAGCCCAGAAGTCAGGTAGAAGCAAAGCACTTTCCTGTTGTCACACTCTGCATTGGTCGCTCTCAGGTGAATATATGGTTTGTGGTTTGTTCTTCCCTCAACAGAGTGTGAACATCTGATTAGAAGAATGTTGGTCCTAGACCCATCCAAACGGTTAACTATTGCTCAGATTAAGGAGCACAAGTGGATGCTTATAGAAGTTCCTGCACAGAGACCTGTTCTTTATCCACCAGGAGAAGAGAACGAGCCTTCCATCGGGGAGTACAACGAGCAGGTCTTGCGGCTAATGCACAGCCTTGGAATAGACCAGCAGAAAACTATTGAGGTAAAAGACTCAGATTTTGTATCACAATCATTTCCTTTAGGATGGTTGATACTTTAAACCACCGTGGAGGTTGGCAGTTAGTTTCTGCTAGAAGCAGCTGGTCTCTCTGCTTTGCAGAGGCTCAGTTCCCATGGCTTGGAATAGCAAATACATCTAGGAGGACCTGGAGCTTAGTCCCTTCTCCAGGCTTACCCACACTTCTGTGCTTGCCTTTTCAGTCTCTGCAGAGCAAGAGTTACAACCACTTTGCTGCTATCTATTACCTGTTAGTGGAAAGACTCAAATCACACCGGAGCAGCTTCCCTGTGGAGCAGAGACTGGATGCTCGGCAGCGCCGGCCAAGCACCATCGCTGAGCAGACAGTGGCCAAGGTAAGGTCTCCTTCCTAGCAGCAGGACATTCTCCTCTTCCAAAATGGTGTTTCTGCATAGCTTCCCTTCAAATCCATTGCTGTTTTCTGATTTCTGTAGTATGCAGACTTGCAGCATCATTTTGGAAAGCCATTTCTGGGTTTGCCTCCTGTCGGAACTGTCAGTTGGAGCAGCTTTAGATGAGACAGGGGAGGGGACTGTGTTCCAAAGCCCAAAGTGCAAACTGTGCTGTTGGCTCTAATGGGTCGGCTGTGGTTGAACCTGAACTCCCAGTTAAAGGGGAAGCACTGTCCTTCTGCTTCTAATTGGAACACTTCCATTTTGCTGGGAAGTCATGGGTTAAAGTGTTAGAGAAATACCAGTTCTGGAGACTGTGCAACACGTGGAGCATCTTGAATGTGACTGACAAACGAGCTGTTGAATTTATGAAGAGCTGTGCTAGCATGGGGGCTAAAAGCAGGCAGGAGCCACTTAGTGTTACAGTCACTCCAAGGGGACCTTTCTCCCCTTCTGCTCTCTGGATATGCTCCCTATCTCCCATGAAATGAAGCATGGCAAAGAACAGTAAAGGGGCACCCCAAAGGAAATGCTGTCAGGCTAAGATGCCAATTCAATGTGGTATCTTAGGCCCCAGTAAAAATATTGTCATGAAACTCATAGCTCAGGACTTGGAGATTTGTTCCTCAATAATGTCATTTATTTTAAGATTTGCACCACTTTTTCAAACCTGCTGACTGACTGATTGCTTGAAGTCTTCAGGCTGTGTGTATTATCAAGAGCAATTCTGGGTGCTCCTTCTATCTGGTGCCAGCCACTTGCTGTCCACTTAAGTATCCACTCTAATTACACTGCCTGACTCAGCCCTGGCTCTGAGGCTATTCAGGCTGCTGCTTCCCCAGTAATTTTCTTTAGAAAGAAAAGGTCATCTACAGGTTATTGTGTCTTATTCCAACAATTCTCAAATTATATTTTTACATGTCTTTTTGGTTCATTAAGAGGCTGGGATGTTGTACAGCTTTTATAGAATCATTACGGTTGGAAAACACCTCTAAGATCATCCAGTCCAACTGCATTTTGATTTCTATTCATGCATAACTGGAAACATGGCAGACTTGGCCTAAGATGACTCAGATTTATCGTGGTCTCAAGTAAATATTCTCTCAAGTTCACAGCCTCCTGGGTACTGTACTGCTGCTGTGTAGAACAAGTGCCCAGGAGAAAGAACAACCAAGCTGTTCCTTTTTCACTTGAGGCAGCAAAGACACTGTTTGGTTTTAGATCCTGTTGAACTGAAAGCCAAGTCACTTCAGCTAGGAAAACTGGGGTCCAGGAATAATATGGCTGACAAAGATTAAAACCAGCTATTTTCTTAAATAAGTAGTTCCAATGATAGAACGACACAGTATTGTAAAGAAGGTTATTAATTATAAGATGTATGAAAAGCAGATGGAGACAGATGAACAAGGAAGAAGAAAAAAAACCTCCTAGAAGGTAGTTCCTCATTGTACAAAGTTCCTGCACTTTACAGCCATGTTCCCACCTTCTCCTCAGGACTGCAGGCAGCCTTGCAGTTACCCTGAGTAACAAGATCATTTGTTTCACACATGGTGGCACCACAGGCTCCTCTACAAGACTGCTTGTTCCCTCTTGGACAGGCAAGTTGTGTGGATACTGCACTTCAGAAAATGAGGGTTAAGGAACAGGGAACTCCACTGTTCTCCTAATTGTGCCATGCTTGCCCTCCCTGAGGGACACCTCTCCCTCCAGCAGGGCTCCCTCTGTTCAGCTTTGGGATCCTGCCTGCTCTGTTCTCTCTCCTGCTTTTTCCTGCAGGAATCAGTGCATGTTAGGAAAGTCACAGAAACTGGCCCTGTGCCTCATGGGAATATTCAGGGGTTCTCTACTGAATACAACAAGGAATTCAAGCATGTCAGAAGTTGGAGGGCACCAAAGGGTCCCAAACACCAACTTCACTGCACTAAGTGCTCAGCTTCAATAAGTAGAGAGCTTAATGACACCTGTGGTTTGGTGTTTGTGTGTTTGGGGGTGTGTGTGCTTTTCTACAGACTTAAGACTGTAATTCATCAAGAACGAGGAAATGAATCTTACCCTGCTTTGGAAATGGGCTAGGTACTGTTTATTCTTATTTTGTGTGTTGTTTTCTACCTAAAATTCTTAAAATCTTTTTTAGGCACAAGCTGTTGTCCCCTCAGTTAACTTGCATTCACAAAATGCAAGGTTGTTGCAGTCTCCAGGTCTTCCCTCAGCTTCAGGAGCAGAAGCCTTTTCCTTCCCTCCATCCAACTGCCAGGGAGAGGCAGCATTTATGGAGGAAGAAAGAGTTGAGACACCAAAGGTACAGCTTAAAATCACTCTACCGTTTTGTCAAAAATCATTAAGGCTAAAAAAAGATCTTTGCCTTTTAAATTACTGCCTGGTAAAAGCACAGCTGGTGGTAGGAGCTGCAGCTCTTTGCTAATTAATTGAAGATCAGTTCCTTCTGACAGAGTAGAGTTCATCATCCAAGCACAGCACACCCTGGAGGCAGGGCCTGAGCGTTTGCTAATCCAAACTAATGTCACTTCACTGACCTTAGCACACCTCCTGTGTCTGGACATGAGCTGAGCTGAGCTGGAGAACCCTCCTGCTTCTCTCCAAAGACCCAATGTTCTCAGCTCCCAGGCACTTGTGCATATGTTGTCCCCAAAACTCTGGTTTCCAGCAAGTTCTCATTCCTGGGTAATCTCTCAGCAAGTAAATTACAAAGACCTTTAGTATGTAAACACTTGGTTTGTTGTATCTCTTGTACAAAACACATTGTTCCTGTTTCCCTAAATTGAAGGATTCTCTGAGCATCATTATTTTGCATCCCCCTTGGCTCTTACAAATGCAGTTTGGCCAGAGTAGGTCAACAAATGGTGTCAAATCACAATTGACTTGGCAATATTCAGTGTCTTAAGTATAGAATATACCCAGTGAAGGACTCCAGGCCCTGATCTGTGTGCCATGGTGAACTGCAGAGAGCAGCTGCCCACATGGTACTGGTTCTGTATGTTCTCTCTTTTCCTTTCCAGCAGTTCACCAAATAGTCTCCCCAGGGCATTTGCTGCCAGATCAGTACAAGGCATTTGAATGAGAAAGTCACAAATGGAAAAGAAGGTGTGCAAGAAATTAATCTTAAAGACAGAATAGTCCATTAAAGTAGAGGCAGCAGATCCAGAATATCCCTGTGCAAGCATTATCATTTTACTAATGCTCAAAATATTTCTAGCTGTTTCTAGTTTCACATGGCAGAGAATCAGTTAAGGTACAGAAGGATTCAGGACAAACTGATTTGGAGAAGAAAAGCAGATTGTAAATCCTTACAGTATTTTAGGTTGAAAAGGTACCTCTAAATGCCCTTCAACCTCCTGCTAAAAGCAGGTCTAACTTCAAAGCTCGAGGAGGTTGCTCAGAGCTTTATCAAGTTGAGGGAATTCAGGGAGGGGGATTCCACAGCCTCTCTAGGCAGAGAAGCACCAGGAATCCAAGGGGCTTGTGCTGGAAAGGCTGCACTTCCTGTCTCCTTGAGCACATCTCTGCAAGAATGCTGCAGGGTTAAGTACAAGGTGATGCTCTGTGCACCTAACTGCAAGCTGTCCTCCTTCCCGGGCCATGTAGGTGAATGGCTGCCTGCTAGATCCTGTACCCCCCGTGGGGATTCGGAAGGGATGCCAGTCACTGCCCACCAGCATGATGGAAACTTCTATTGATGAAGGAATAGAGACAGAAGGTGAATCAGAAGATGATCCTGCCCAGGCATTTGCAGCCCTCCAGGCAGCTCGCTGTGGGAAGAGGCGTCACACCCTGGCAGAAGTCACCAACCAGCTGGTGATGGTACCAGGCACAGGTAACACAGACATCTCAAAGCTCATGCCCTGTCCCCAGCACTCAGTCCAAAACCACTAGGTTTTAGTAGTGACAAGCACTAAAGAGTTTCTTGGTTTTGTTACTGCTGGACTTCCCTTTTACTCTGGCTTTTGGTATTTGTCACAGGGAAAGTCTACTCCTTGGACGAAAACTCATCTCTGGGCAGTATTGATTCAGAGTACGACATGGGATCCATGCAGAGAGATATGAAATTCCTGGAGAACACCCCTTCCTTGAAGGAAATGGTGCTCACTAAGCAACAAGCACCCAGAATGACACCACCCTTCATAGGCCTGAGACCTGCCAACCCAGCCATGCAGGCCCTGTCCTCCCAAAAGCGGGAGACCCACAACCGCTCCCCCGTCAGCTTCCGAGAGGGGCGAAGAGCTTCTGACACCTCCCTCACACAAGGTAACTGTCCCCACTGTTGTGACACGTGGTATCTAGACATGGCAGCAAATGTACTCCCTGCACGGAAGCACCAAGCCACCTGGGGACTTGGTTGCTCCTCAGCTCATCTCACATTTGCTCTGCTAAGTCAGAGACGAATGAACTGATTTTCTGACCAGGGCTTTGCTCAACTCTCCTCCAGGAATTGTAGCATTTCGACAGCACCTCCAGAATCTGGCACGAACCAAAGGAATCCTGGAACTGAACAAAGTCCAGTTGCTCTATGAGCAGATGGGATCAGAAGAAGAACCTTCTCTGACATCACCTGCCACCCAGTTGCAGGACCTCATTAATAATCCTCCGCAGGTATTTAAACCAGAAATTAAGCTCCATCTTTCAAGTGTTAATGCTTTGGGAATATAATGGCAAGGTCTAAGTGTAAGAAGTGTAAAAGCCCAGTGATAATGGTTAGCCTGATTAGCATAGTGAAATGCTAACTAGCTTCTACCAGTTCCCTAGTTACTTGTTTCTAGGGATTGTAGGGGGGATGGTTGGACTTGATGATCTTGAAGGTCTTTTCTGACCTTGATGATTCTATGAATAATAAATGTCTGTTAAACTGTTAAACCCCAGGAATAAAAGGGGTAAGAAGTTCACAGGCAGCATGAGCACCTGATGTCCCAGGTGAAGCTCCAGCTGTTACTTTGACTGCTGGAAAACTTCAGTTCTGACAACCACAAAGTTGTAATGTTTCCACAAGGTTCTCTCCCTGGATGTCAACATGCTGCAGTGCTCCTGGTGGTCTCATGGCACTTTCCATGTTCCCTCCCCCCCCCATGTCAGCACTTTCCAGCTTGCTAGAGATGCCAACTCCACGTGTGTCCTCTCCACCACTATGAAAGCTTTTTGCCTTCTGCTTTGACCCTGTGTCACGAGAGCTGCAGAAAACTGCACTCAGTTGGGATGGTTTTCTCACCCTGTACAATGACCATTTCAGAGGGCAAGTAAAAAATGGGTTTCTAGCCCATGATTGCAGTCAGAGGTGAGAGCCCTGGCCACTGTGCAGCACAGGTGGCTCAAAGCTGTGTCACTTGTGCTCCTCACCAGGCCGTGACCCTGGGGAGTGCCACCAAACACCAGTCCCTGTGGCAGCTATGAAACCTCTGTCAGGGGAAATCCTGCAAGGAAGGGTTGAGGCAGAAAAGGCTTTTTCTGGGGATGAAACTTGTTCCTGTTCTCTCTGCAGGAGGAAGCATCTCAGCAGCAGCAGGAAGCTGCACCTGCTTTCCCTAAGGGTGCACATCCCCCAGTGTTATCCAGAAGGCAGAGCTTAGAAACACAGCACTTACAGCACAGGCTCCAGGTACCACACCTCCCTGCACCAACCAGCTGCTGCACAGCAGACTGCCCTTTTGGGTCTCACTGCTCAGGAGAAAGCAAAGACTAAATGTCTCTCCAGAGGAGAAAAGCTGAATTGGAAATGATGCTGTATGTTCCTTTTGTCAGACACTGACCCTAATTATGCAAAACCCCACTATATAACCACAAGATAACTGCTGTTTCCCTACTCAGTCTGTTACTGTACAGTGTTATTAAAGCCATCTGAAGTTAGTGGATACTTATTCTCTGTGTTTCACCCCATTAAGGTCATGCACCAGCAGCTGAAGAGCCATGGCTGTCCCCCCAGGCTCACTGTTTCTTCCCAATACTCCCCTTTTTTTTTTGTTTAATTCAATTTTCACATAGCTATAGTTTATTAAAAGCCCTTTTTTTTTTTTCTTCCCCCACCTTGCAGCTTCTGTTTAACTTGGGAAGAAATCTTTCTATGCATTTTTATGGTACAATCTATGATGCCAAGATCCTCTTTGTTAGAAGCCAGTAAGCAGTAGTGCTGTGGTTTTAGACAGCAGCTCTACTGAAAGGGGAGCTGGGCAGTTACACGGTCAGGGGGGCAGGCAATCTTCTTTCACTTGCTTTCTGCACTAATAGATTAAATCAGATGCCATTTAAAACACTGCTTTCCTTGCAGAAACCCACTCTACTATCAAAAGCTCAGAACACTTGCCAGCTGTACTGTAAAGAGTTGCCTCGTAGTCTGGAACAGCAGTTACAGGAGCACAGGTAAGAAGCTTTCAAACTGTGCAGTTATTTTATTCTTAACTCTCCAGAGTAATAAAAGAACTGGAACAATCTTTGTCCATTTAGAAATTCTTTGAAAAAGAAAAGCTTCACTTGGAAAATGGTAAGGACACAGTTGTTCATTCTTTTAAAAGAGGGACAACAGCCCTGCCGTGTGTTCCCAAGTTCCTGTGCTCCTCATCAGCCCCCACTGCCAGGGTGCAGGTAAACTACACATACCTGGGTCCTGAAACAGTTGCTCTCTGACCTGATGACCCTGTCCCAGTGAAACCAGGACAACCCTCATGCTTCATTTAGTGCTAATTAACGGGCACACAGAAGCACAGGGGGAAGCTACCCTCCTACTTACATTGTTTGGCTTAATTTCACTCTCATCCTCCCAAACAGCCACTGTTTAACACCTACATATCACACTGTTTATCATAAGTCAGAACATGGATCATGTATTTCTGCCTGCTGGAAAGTCCTGCAGTCACTTAGGTGTTTCCTCTCTCACTCCCATGACCCAATAATTTTACAGTAAAGTAAATAATCATCTTCTTGTCATATAAGATCAGTTTACAAGTGATACTCCTTGGAAAAAGTTACAGTAAAGAGTGAATAGATTTAGTGTATCCCCTTATAACTGTCTGTGTTACAGCAGACAAGATCTTCATTGCCAGGTCAAAGGTCTGTAAGCTCCTCATGAGCTCATCACTGGGTAATCACCACACAAGTAAGCAGGATAGATGCTAAAGACAGTTCCTATCCCTGAATTTTTCAGAGGAATCACAGAAAGGAAAACAACGAACCAGCTACATGCTGCCTAGAACAAAAAGACTGAGGAACAGAGGTGTAAAAATACTCCTTGATTTCAAGAAAGCCTTTAATCTGTCATTACGTTGTAGCTTAAGGCCACTCCTGACAACTGAAGAGTTGATTAATCCTAATCAAGAACTTAACTACCAGTACTGAGAGCAGCTTGGTGTACTGCTTGCTTTGAAAACAGGAGGTTTGAGGTTCATTTTCTGAGCTCTGCCAGCTCGGGTCAGTAGGAGTTCCTTATTTCTGCAGGCTTTGGGAACTGGCTGGCAGAGACCTTCCCTTTGTCCTGTCACAGGAGTTTGTCAAAGGTAGCTGTGACCTTGCATTGTGTTGTAAATTCTTAAGTGTTTGTAAAAAGTCAAAACCCTGGAGTTTCCTAAAAGTTCACAGGGAGCAGTTGCAGGTCAGAGAGACTTTGCTAATTACCATTAGGAGCCAGGGATAGTCAAGTCTTCAGCTCCCAAGCTCCACAGAGCAGGCCTAAAATAGAAATACAGTGCATCTTATTCTTAGCAGACAAAATTAAACAGTGCATGGGGATAACTTAACTGCACAGGAGAAATTCACTGGGTGATTAAAAAGGAGGCCTGTAAATTCAGCCTCTGCACATTTGCTGAAAGCTGAGGATTCTGGTCTGCTGTAACATTTAATAAACGAGGGTTTCCAGTTCTGTACCTCACTCCCTGCTGGAACTGTCTGACTGGCACGCAGGACTCCTGCTAGCACCTCAACACTTCAAAAGGCAGAAATAATTGTTGTTTCTGTCCTGATCCAGGCTGCATCAGAAGCGACTCTTCCTTCAGAAGCAGTCCCAGCTGCAGGCCTATTTCAACCAGATGCAGATAGCTGAGAGCTCGTACCCAAGGTCAAGTCAACTGCCACTTCCATGCCAGGAGGAGCAGCAGCAGCAGCCAGCCCAGTTCAGCCTGCAGCAGCCCCTGAGCCCTGTGCTGGAACCTTCCCCAGAACACATGCAATATGACCCCTTCCTCAGTCAATACCAGAAGGTGCAGCTGGACCCACTGCCACCCTCCCAGGTCACCAGCTCCTCACGGTTGTCACCCCCTGTTCAGGTGCAGCAGCCACCTCAGTCCTTACAATATTCATACCAGACTTGTGAACTGCCTGTTGTCACCTCTTCTGAGCCAGACTACCCAGACCAGTGCCAGTATTCCATGGACCCAGCACAACAGAGCAGTGTAGCATTGCCTGAGAGCCAGAGCAGCTCAGCACCACCTCCTGACTCCCAGTCCAGCTATGACACATTAACCCTCTCAGAATTGCCTGGACTCTTTGATTGTGAAATGATGGAGACTGTAGATCCCCAACACAGTGGATATGTCCTGGTGAATTAACACCCTGGGGTGACTAACATGGGAGGTGGAAGACAGGACAAATGGAGAAGCATGTGAATTTTTGGGTTGTTTTGCTCCTACCCCAAAGTTCATGGTTTGTTGTGTTTTTTTTCAACTCTTGAATTAACAGGGGGGACTGAAAATCCACCTGACTGGGGGGAAAAAAAAAATGCAGGAGGTGGAAAGAAGTGTTTGGCCACTAACTCCTCTTGCTGGTGGCAGGAGCTAGGGAACAGAACGTGCAGTTTCATCCCACAAAGGACTAGTTTGCATAGGAGGCCAAAAAAGTGAATTTTAGAGGAAGGAAATAGCCCTTTCTAAAAAAAATAAATAAATTGGGGAGTTTTTCAGTGTTCATCTAACATTCACTTGGAGAAATGAGAGTGAGTGCACACTGTACTTGTTGACAATAAAAGCAATAGTTTTCATTGAAATTCAGGGTAGATTTGGCAACTGTAATACTCTGGAAACAGTCAACTGAGGTGGAGTTAAGGGAAAGTTGCACTTTGGTGTCCAATTGCTGGAACTACTACCTGGTAAGTCCCTGAGCTCACCAGGCACCTCGGGCAGCCTCCACTTCCTGCTGCTAGGAAGTAACCAGGATTTCCCAAGCCTGCCAAGGAACTCTGAATTGTTCACTAAGGGAAGCTTCAAGAGAGACCTGGAACTGAGACAGGGCACCACAGTGGTTTGTGGAGACCTCTGGATGGGGGTCAAAACACTACAGGATGAAGGATTATAAACCCTGGAGGTGTTCAAGGGCAGGTTGGATGAGGCTTGTGCAGCCTGGGCTGGTGGGAGGTGTCCCTGCTCAGAGCAGGGAGGTTGGAACCTGAGGATCTTTAAGGTCCCTTCCAGCCTTCCCCATTCCATGATTCTATGATTAGTTAACAGAGACAGAAGGTCAGAAGTACCCTGAGAAAAATCAGGAGCTGCAGCCAATGGCATTTTAAAAATAACTAAAAAAATCCACCTGGGTGGCTTTTGAACTCAGCCCTTCTGCAGGCAGGCCCTGGTGGAGGGCTCTGTCTGGGTGGAGTTCAGATCACTGGAAAGGATCCATCTGTTCTTCTGTTGCATTCTAAAAACAAGCAAACAAACTGTGTTTTGAATTTGCAGTATGTGTTGCTGGTGGTTTATTGAGCTTTGTATATTTGGACAATTATTTAGGGTTTTAGAACTTAAGGATAAAAACAATGAGCTTAAAAAAACACCCCTGTGAAGTGATAGTGCTGTGCCTTTTTCAGTTCTTTATCAGCCTATATGCTTTTTTTTCAGAAGAAAGTAGACAATACCCCATTTATATCCTTGCTACAGCCAAAGTCCCTTCAGAGCACACGTTCCACCATGTGGAACATAATGTTTAACTTTCTCCATGTTTTGATTGTTCATGTGTATATTGAAAGTATTACAGCAATATTTAGCATCACGAACTGTTGAGGTATCAACCATTTCAAGAAACACTAAATTCAACAAGCACTTGTGTCTCCAGTCATGAAATGCGAGTCCTGGGAGGATTGTTTAGGGATCTGCAGATAGTTTAGATCTCCAGTTGGGGTTTTGTCTCTAGCCTTGAAGTATTGTGGGACATTACAGGCTGACAAGCAGCCGGGGCTCACAGTTCAGCCCTTTTCTGAGCAAACACGAAGCACAATTGCAGGCTCATTAAAGCACAAAGAACAGCAGAGAAACTGTGCTGATCACACCTGTAGGAAACACCACTGTTTGCTGGGAAGTTTTGGCGAGCTCGGGTCTTTGATACCTCAACTGATGAGGGTGTGGCAAGGTGGATCATCAGCCAGCACTTAGAGCAATAAGACCACACTGAAACGGGGAACAGTAGGACCTTTGTCACTGCCTCGTGTGAGGGAGGGGAGGGTTTAACAACAAGAAGGCACCTTGCTTTCCTGAATGCTGCAACTGGAGAGGCAGCTGCTGATACTGGCCCAGTTGTGCAGCTGGACTCGGCCCAACAGTGCTCAGCTTCTACCTCGATACCACAGCAACTCTCAAGGCATCAGCAGGTTGAAGGACAGGGGTCACATCCACACACTGCTTATGTGATGCAAGGGAAACCAGAAGGCTCTGCTTTAAACAGCTGAGAGAGAAACGGTTTTATTGTTGTGGGTTCCCTTCCAAAGGAAACTTGTCTGACACAGTCAGTAGTGGTGGAACACAGGAGCCCCTGTGACACCACAAGTGATTAACAAAGGGAAGGGAAATAGCCTGAAAATCCTGCAGCAGAACAGAGCAGGCATTTCACAAAGAAAGGGAGGCCACAGAGAGTCCTGTCCTTTCATTCCTTCTTCCCTGCCCCACAGCATAATAAACACTTTCTGGAATTTTAAATGTCTGACCAAGCAGGGAAGGAACTGTGCAGTGAAAACTGCAAAGGGGACACACAGCAGCTATGGAGACAGGCCCAGGTCTGCTCCAGGAGCTGGGTCACTGCCAGGACTATAACCACTTCCTTCCCCATCCAGCTCCAGGATCCTGTATAGTTCAGGACTCAAAAATAATTCTGTTCTTGAGTTGTGATTCACTTATCAGGATGTGCCAACTAATCTAAGCCCATTCAGGCTTTGCAGTGCTGGGGAGGGGGAAGCTACAGTGGTTTTTAATGTCATGTAGGCTGACTTTTCCCCTCAACCAAAAGCATATTTAACATTTCATGCCATTTCCTTTAAGGCAATTAGAATAAAAGGCTTCAAATGCCTTCTGACACAGCAGAGTGCCCACCGGGCACCACTTCCTACTACTTTGAAGTGGCTTTTTTGTTCAAATCTGTTCTGTCTAACATTAGAGAACGGTGTACACTACTGTCAGAGTAATTATTAGCTTTATTATCTTGTATTACAGACTCCTTTGAAGAGACTTTGGTGGGATGTATATGGGGTAAAAATTTCATATGGAGAAAAGTGCAATATGTGTGTGTGTGGTACGTTCTTTAATGTATTTTTTTAAGGAGTTAGAGGGTTTAGTCTCTGCTTTGGGATAAATGCACTAGTTTTGTGAGCTCCAGTTTGGCAAGTTCATCTGTAGTATTTACATGCAACTGATATGCTGGACTCTGTAAAGCAATTACAGTGTATTAATACAAAATAAAAAATATGTGCATTTAATTTTATCTTAGCGAGTGAAGCTAAAGCAGCCCCTGCCACTCTTGTGTTCTTTGCTGCCTCTTCATGTATTATATTGAAGTTATTTTCTCCCTGGGGCACCAAGCTACGAATGACAAAAAAAGTCAATGAATGTCTCCTGCAAAGGCTGGATTTTAAGTTTGCTTCCTGTCGTTTTGACACACAGTGTTTGACACCACTGAGTTCTGAAGGCAAAAACGAACAGACACCAACTCAACACATTCACCTCATCTCTCGTGGCTGCTTTCCCAGGCACCCTGCTCCTCTGCTGACTCCTAGAACTCCTGATGCAGCCTTTGGGCAATGACCCAAGGGAGGAAGGTGAAGTGCTGTGTGTGTGACACCAGCCAGAGGTGACAAAGTGTCTCGGGCTGCACAGGGACTGTTGGTCACTCGTCCCACAACAGCAAGAGGCTCCACACAGGACAGGACAGAAAGCACAGACACTTTCCCATACATGGTCTTTCATCACTAGCAGTCCGAGCAAAACCAGGGAAGGTCACACCTTCAAGGGTTACCTCAGCTAACCTTACAAGCTGTCTAGAAGACAATCCCCTCTCCTCCACCCCCAAAATGCTAAGGCCTCCTCATTTCAGTGGAGAAAGGAGAAAGCCCTCCCCCGCACTGGGATAAATCCTGATTTGCAGCCTGGGTCAGAGCCTTTAAATCCCTCGCAGAGTTGCAGAGCACAGCATTTCTCCTCTGGGCCCCGGGCCAGCAGAGCTTTCCTTTTCAGTCCTGTCTGGCTGACAGTGCTGGTTTCAGCCCCTGGCAGATGGCTCAGCAGCCACAGGGACACAACCCACCCCAGCAACCAGCACAGCCTACACACGGGGTGCAAGCAGAACACACACCTCTGCTGCTGATCAGGCTTTTACAATCCCAGGGTATCTTTAAAACTGATTTCAGTGTGTAACCTCTTTGTGAGTTTGAGCTTCAGCTCATCCATGGTCAGGACAAGCCTTGTAAAGCTTCACCCCCAAGTCTGTTCGGTAGAGAGCAAAGCAAAGGTGGGAGGAGAGGAGCTGAGGGAAGAGCAGAAAGCCCACAAAAGAGTTGGTGCATTAAAAAGAGGGAAAGGGTGAGTGTCCAGGAGAGGGTTTTAGGAATAAACAGCCCCAGACAGCAAATACCCTGAACTGCTTAAATAAAGAGTTGGCACTCAAGTCAGATGTGCCTGTCCTGAAAGGCAGAGAGGGCTGCAGTTTGGAAATTATCTGGTAGATCTGAAAGGGCTCAACCAAGTTTATGTTCACACACACACAGACAAAAAAGGCAAGGAAGGACTCAGATAATTTATCCCCAAAATGGACAGAGTGGGCAACCTCTTTCAAAGTTCTTAAAGGATGTTTCTGAAGGAGCTGATCCAAGACAAAGACTAAACTGCTAGAACAGTTTCAGACATGCAAACCCACCTGACAGTGAGGCATGTTCTAGAACACCCTACACATGAAACTGAAGAAGAGAGAAGACAATATAAAATTACAGCAGAAGTTAATTCCCATCCCCTCCTCCCTTTGCCCCTCCACTACTGGACATTCAAAGTGCAAAATGGGGAAATGGTGCCTAAATTCTGTAGCCCTGATCCCAGTGGGGACAAAACACAAGGAATGTTGCCAAGCAGTTCAGAGAATTAAGTTAAGGCAACAAAAGTCTTGTGATTTTTGCTGATTCAGATTATTTTCCAATGGGAATATATTGCACGTTTGAGGTGGAGGCCAGATGGCTGAAAGCTCATTTTAAACACGATGAAAAGAAACTTCTAATTGGGTGAATCTCACAGGGAATCGACTGTGAATTAGAAACACAAAACCTCAAAAGAATCAGGAAAATGAATGGAGAAATAAGGCAGATTTAGCTGCTCAAGCAGCAGCCAGCCTGGGGCACATGGAACAAGGAATAATGGCTGTTATTTTGTCACAGCAGAAACAACAAGACCAAGGAGACAGGGAAAAAAAGGAACTGATTTTACATGTTGACTGGAAAAAGACAGGTGAAGTAGCAGTGTGGAACAGCATGGATAGAAACGGGTTGCAAAGACTGGATCCAAAACTGGAACATGCAGAAGAAGGGCAAGACAAAGACAAATCCCACCCCCATGCTGCCCCAGCAGGCTACCAGCCTGTGTGCACACTTACATTTTATACACAAGTGGACAAAACCAGCAGCAATTCCTTTTCCAGAGGGGTTACAGAGCCTCCCAGTATTCATATGTGAGAAGCAAGAGACTCTTGTGTGTTTTAAATTGACACCCAAACCCCCACAATCTACAGGCTAAAGGGGAAGGCCCCTTTGTAAACATAAACCTCTGAGCCTCCAGCATGTAATTCAAATAACCCTTCTTATAAACAAATGCCACTGGTGGATGAAGACAAGAAAGAAACTGGAGCAGGATGAGCAGCAGGGAGGTAAAAACATGTAGGGAGAGAGGGAGGAAAAAAAAAGATAAAATAAGATGCAATTTGAAAGTTTCCCCAATCAAGAGCTTGCTCTCTCTCAGTAGGGATGGACAGACCTCCTGCTGTTAATGTCAACTGCAAAATAATTCATGGTTCTGCCTCCACTGCTTTAAGGATTATAGGAGGTGATTGCAAAGCATCTTTACCATTGCTTCCATCTCAAGGAACACTGTGGCACTGACTAAGGTTTCCAAGTCTAAAGAAACATACTTTGTGTGGGTTAGACATGATATTAACCTGATTTGGATAGGCTCCTCTGATTCTCAGGGGTTGAAAATGAGTAGAACAAAGTAATTGTAACAGAGCACGGGCATCCAGACAGGCTGAGAAATTGTAGGTTAATCTGAGTGTAAAATCCCAAGACAGAGTGGGAATGGAAACCAGGAAAGAGGCATGTGTAGCTCACAATATCCCCCAAATTAAAAGGAGAGGCCCCTAGTGAATAATCAAACCCAGAGTTTCAGCAGCAGATCCCTTTGCTCAAAAAGTACTTCAGCATGGTCATTTTCTGCAAGGAAAATGCCATCATATGGTTTTATGTAAGTCCCTCCTGAACTGACTTATCACCAGATAAAGGCTACACTCTTCTGATAAGAATCCACGTGGTGTTGGCTTGCAGCAAAATGAGTTGCACACAGAAAGCTGATACGAGGGTTTTGTTTTTTTTTTTCCCCCAAAAGACTTACAAATGGACATTTACTTTGCTGAGAATTGTATGCTGAGTTCTGGGAAGGTTAGGGACATTCAGAGAGCTCATCAGCTCTCTGCAGTGTGTCTCCTGCAGGGGAGAGAAGCTGAGAGTGTGCAGCTGCTGACGTTAACAGGGTAATTAATACCCTGCCCTGAAACCACCTGGGTGTGCATCTCCCTTTCCACAGAGCCTGCTGAGCACCCTGTGCTGCAGAGCAGCCTGGCAAGCCCAGGTGGCTGCTCACAAGGAAAATCAGAGCAAGAAAATATTCTCCAGGCCCACCACCACCAAAAAAAAAAACCACCATCATCCATTTTGCTTCTGGGGGCTCAGGGTTGTCTCTTTAGAAGCAGAGTGTACAGCACCACTGCTCAGTGCATCTACCAAGGGCACAGATGCCAAAAGGCAAAACCTCTTAGAAGGGACCACATGCAGCCTCTCCCTACTCCAGGACAGGCTGGTCCACCTGCAATTAGCAGCTTGTATCTTACTTAGAGAGGCCACTTTGCTGGTGGTCTGGGGAATCAGGAGCTTGCCTGTCCACAAAGCTCCTTCTCATGGCTCTGCAAGGCCTGGGGTCTTCTCCCTCACCAGGCCAGCCCCCTGAGTCTGGTCTGCATGAGGGGCTCACAGCAGCCAAAGGGAACTGCACAGCACAGCTGGCCAGCAAACACTGTCAGGGGCTCAGGCCACAGCACCCAGAGAAAGAAAGGTGCAGTGACAGCAGGTACTGCAGGCAAGTAAGAATCCAGTCAAGACAGAATCTCCCCCAACTCCATGCAGGAAAACAGAGCCAAAGCTGGATAGTGAGGGCACAGCACCTCCCAAACCCCAGCCCAGCACTCTAACCACTTAGGCCACACAGTTTCTCCAGCAAGCTGGGTCTGCTGCCTTCAGGGCAGGCAGAAGAGGAGCTAAAGCCAGTGGTCCTGCCTGCCAGCATCCAGCAATACACCCCCAGCCTGGTTCCCAGCCTTGCAGACTGTACTGAGTGTAATCAGTCTGCCTGGGGTGAAAAGAGGGACAACTGGAACCACCATGCAGAAATCCTGGCTTTACCCTCCTTCCCTGGATAGAGCTGCTATGAGCAGAAGCAGGATGACATGATTATTAATGCAGCACATTAGTGGCTGGGCCCTGGTAGCACTGCTCCTCACTGCAGCTGCTCTGAGGCTGTTAGAGACACGTATGAATTATTCACACTAATCAGGGCACTGACAGCCTGATCTGGGGGCACAGCCAGGGCAGTGGCTGCAGCTCCTGCCTGCAGTACCTTCTCACCACTGGAGGCCAGCTGCTCTCCTCTCTTGACAAGGTTTCTTTTGAGCTGTTGCCATGTCAACTACTTGTTAAAAGTTTAAGGTAATTGAGCACAGAAAGCCAAGGAAGGTTCTGAGGTGCTTTAGCACTTCTCGTGCTTTGAGCAAGCACTTCCCCTGGCTGATGGCAAGCCAGAGAGAATTTGCAGAGCTGCTGATGGAAATGGAAACACATAAAACACAGAAAACCATCCCTTTGTGTCTCCAGACAAGCCTGGCTGAAGGACTAGGTGGGGCCAAGTCAAACCAAACACTGGTTGGTTGCTCCTGAACCAAACATATGTGCACATGGGAGCCTTGCTCCTCCCTGGACCTGGTGGGCAACCCTGAAGGAGCAGCACTGGCACTGAAGTGTAGAGGCTCCTACAAGGCTGAACAGGACAGGAGAAGTTAACCCTGTGTGTCTGCAGCATTGTCTGTGAAGAGAAAAGTCAAAACACACTCACTCTTTCCCCAGAAAGCCTCTCACAAGAGTGAGAGCAAGCCAGACCCAGCCAAGGCATCACAAAGCCACAAGGCTGGTTTTCCCCTTCATACCTCAGTGCCACACACCACTCTGATCCCCAGCCCCAGATAAATAAGCAAAACCTTGACCTCCTCCTAGAGCCACATGGTTTTAACCTTCAGCCTTTCTGGTTTATCCCAGGCCCTTAACCTCTAGCTCCAAAAAACCTCTCGTGGCTCCAGGCACTTCACCTTGTTTTACCAATGTTCATTTCAAGTAATCACATATTGGGAGAGAGGCCAGAGCTCTGGTTCAGGACTGCCAGTCTAGAAAGATGAGATTTTTCTCAGTCCCCCAGAACAATTTAGCCTATATGACAATTAACTGGTACGTGTAGGAGGTGTCCCTGCCCATGCAGGGAGGTTGGATCTAGATGATCTTTAAGGTCCCTTCCAACCCAAACCATTCCATGATTCTATGATTTCATATTCCATAAAGCAAGATGGACTTAGAAAGCAAACTCTTGAGTGCCACTCACTTCATTTCAGCAGAAGCAGTTCCAGTAACAACAGGAATTTTGGGGCAGGCTTTCCAAAAATCACCATCGGGGGAGCTCACAGAACCTACTTCAAATAGCTTGCACAGACAGTCTGCTCCCTGAGCATCTCTTGAGCTCCAAGAAGCCCTGATACCTCCCTCTGACCTATTCAGGTGACATGATTTGATCAAGAAAAACATAAACACAGAAAAAAACCCTCAAAAACAAACCCAAACAAAACATAAGCAGCTCATACATGGATCACCCTTGACTCACAACTGGAGGCTGAGGAAAAATGTACAGAGTGCAAGTCTGGATTTATTTTGAACATGTTGCCTGGAGCCCTCACATGACATAGCCAGATTTTTGTCTTTCCCTTGGGTACACACCACAGAATACCAGCCTTTAAAAGGGATGATTTTTCTATCAACAGTTCTTAGAAGCCACCATGGCAATTTTAAATTTTTTTTTTCTCCAAAAGAATTAATTACAAACTGCCTAAAAATAAGCCTGGAAAAGCTCAGAGGGGAAAGCAACGTCAGCTGCTGGCAGCTGTTTCACAGCACTCCTTGTACTGTGGGGCCTCCATTGTTCCTAGCTGGGTCACTGGGGGATGAGGGAAATCTGCTTTCCAAGCCAAGAGAGCTCCTGGAGGCACTCAGAGAGCAACCAAGGGAAACAGCTCCACATTTCACCTGGTAACCACAAGCACCTACATTTAGTGGCTGCTTTTCCACGGTGACCCTCACCTCTGAAATCAAGTCATCTGCATAAACAAGGGCAAACTATTTACCCTGAACTGAGAGCAGTAGCTGTTGGTATCTGACTGTAGGTTTGCAGGAACCACCTCCCAGGGAAGACTAGAAGCCCCCCAGAACAGGAACTCTGCAGTCTGCCCAAAGACAAAGAGGGTACAGGACACAGCAGCACAGGTTGGGGTTATGAGGAGCCTCTGATGCTGTGGAGCCACCATCCTTTCCACCAAGCACAGCTACATCTCACACAGGCTCAAAAGAAGCAATCCCTGCAGCCAGAAGTGCAGCTCTCACTGTCCTACCAACAAGCCAGGGACCTGCTCCCATCAGCAGAACACACTTCTGTGCTCTTGGAGCCCTCAGCCACACTTCAGCTGCCCTCCCCACCACCCCTCCAGCCAGCCAGGGACCTTCCTCCTCCCAACACCCCCCAGTCAGACCCTGCTCACCCCTCCAGTCCTACCTCCATGCCTCCAGCCACCAGCAAAGCCCCTCAGCACACGGTCACCACGTCCTCTGCCTGCCTCCAGCCCCAGCACAAAGCACCCAGACCCTGGCAAGCAGGCTTGTTAGCAGCAGCTGGGCAGGCCCAGGTGCTCCCAGGCACAGGATGAGTGCCCTGGAGGGGCAGGGTGCCAGGTTTGGGGGGCTGTGCATGGGCTGGCTGCTGCACACCTGCAACCATTTACATCCTTTTTATTAGAAAAAAGACTGTGCCTCACCCAGTCCACGTTTTGCCACCAACTTCTGTTGAGATGTTGCAGTACGAGATGTTCCTAAGAAGAGGGGAGATGGCCTCAAGTTGTGCCAGGGGAGGTTTAGATTGGATATTAGGAAAAAATTATTGTCTGAAAGAGTGTTCATAGCACTGCAACAGGCTGCCTGGGGACAGGGTGGAATTATCATCCCTGGAGGTGTTCAAAAAACATGTAGATGTGGCACTTCAGGACATGGTGTAGTGGGCATGGTGGTGTTGGGTTGATGGTTAGACTTGATGATCTTGGAGGTCTTTTCTAACCTTAATGATTCTCTGATTCTATGTCCTAGTGGTGTTCTTGGTGCCACTGGGGTGAGGCTGACATGATCCAACCATCAGCTGTAGCAAGCACAGAGAAGAGCTCTGGGAACAGAGAGTGTAACACACATAAAAAGCTCTTTCTTATGACCAAAGGCCCTAGTCTCTGAAGGGCATCCCTCAGGGTGTGATGCTGGCATCTAGGGTTTGGTTCATAAAACAGGAAAAAGTCCCCCACAGGCACTGTTCCTATGGAAAGACCTTCCCACAACCAGCAAAGCCCCCAGGACCTGGGTCACACAGGGTTTCACACGAGGCATGACACAGGCTCCTCCAGCTCTCTAGAAGCAGCATTTTTTCTGGAGGGAAGAGAGCAGGTGAGGGGTCAGTGGGCCAGGCCGTGTCTAAACAGAAAGAAAAATGGCCAGAAGATTTCTTAAGAGGTGAGGCAGCTGATGGGCAGGAGCATCTGATCTCCTGCTGCCAGCTGGCAGTTCAAGCACCCAGGGTGTTTGGAGCCAGGATTCAACTGCTGCATTTTTTTCAGTCGTGCCCTTCTCCCTGTTTTTTAAGTAGGTCTCAGTCACAAGAGAGGCTAAAAGGTTTGCTGGGAGGGAGTTGTTCAGTCAGAGGGCATTTTGGAGACAGTATCACCAAGTTTGCAGTCTCAAGAGACAGAAATTCTCAGTAAAAATGTGTTGGGTTTGTTGTTGTTTTTTTTTAAAAAAAACCCAAACAGAAAGTAACAGTCTCTATTTTATAACAAAAGAAAATATCCAAAACTTCAACACCAGCTCTGAGTGGTTTTAAAAATGTAGCTGGGAACAATCTGGCTTTTCTCAGCAGATTGTGAGGATCAGGCTGTACTGGCTGTGAAGCAGTGGCACTGTTTGTGGGCCTGCAGCTGAGGGCTGGAAGGACCAACGTGTCAGCTCCCAACAGAGAGAAACTGCTGAAGGGCAAACCCCTTCCTGGGGATTTCTGGAAAGCTGCAGTGCCCAGGGCTGGATGGCTCCCCTGGGCATCATCCTGTAACTCCAGCTTTTCATGGGGGCACAGGCAATACCTGTAGCTTTGCTGTTCCCTCTCTGCAGTGGTCTAGAAGCACTGACCTGCCTGCAGGGATGTTCTGGAGTCAGCAGACTCCAAGCCTGTTCCTTAGAGAACTCCAAGCCTGTTCCTTAGAGAACTCCAAGCCTGTTCCTTACAAAACACAGACAGGAACAATGCAGCAGTTGGAATAGGGAAGAGCAACCCAAAAGGATAAACCCCATAAACCAGGTTTTCCAGCTCTGGAAAGCAAGTTCCCTGCCTGCTCTGCCCATAGGCAGAGAGAAGCTTAAAACTTCTCAGCCTTGGTGAATTTGCTTTTAAAATGCCATGTGTAAGAAAGGTCTGTTCCCATCACACAGTCTGCTTCAACAGCAGGTCCCTCAGCAAGCCCTTGCTCTGGGAATGACACCCCTGCCCAACAGCAGAGTCAACTCCAAGTGGACACAGATCTCACACACTGAGACCAAGGGTGGCCTGGGCAGGCTTTTATTCCCTAATTAAACAGAGGAGCTGCTCCCTCCCCAAGAACATCAGTCAAGTCCTACAGAATTATAGAGCAACCTTTGTCATCTATAATTAAATATTAATAAACATTATAATAGAGTTTTCAATTATAGCATCTATACATAAATCTACTATTACATTTATATCCACTCGTAATTGCTCATTAATCACACACCAAGTCAACCTAGAATCACCTGAAAAATTCCACCTCAGCTCTGTAAATTATCATGGGTGAAAGATTGCAACCCTCCAAAAGTCTGCCTTCAAGAAAGATGTGCCACAGCATTTCTGCTGACCCTGTGTAGACTTGTAAGAACTGGAGAATCCATTTCTCTCCAACCTCTCTCAGTGAGGAGATGCAAAGCATGAGGGACCAGGGGGGGGTATTTTATTTGGCTTCAGGTCTGAGGGCACCAAGATAGATTTCCCTTGGCTAAGTTGCAGGATGCAGTTAAGGACCATGCTGCCCATCCTCTGCTAGTGGAGGAGAAAAGGTTCTCACTGGAGCCACATTACTTTGACAAACTAAATGATTTGCACGGTGAAGACCTTCAAGCTTCTTGTTAGTGAAGCAGAGAGGGAGCAGCAAGGGCACCAGAAGGCAAGGCAGCAAAGGGAATTCCTCTCTTTAAAAAATGCATGAGGATTATAGGAAATTGCAGCAATAAGGAAATTAAGTGTCAAAGTAATTGAAAATAAAGAGAGAGGACTGCTGGACCATCACTGTACTGAAGGACAGAGGAGACAGGACTTCCCCCTGACACAGGGGCTGACCCCTCATCCTCACCAGGGTGATAGTGTCTCACTTTTTAGTTGTGTACAGTCATGGTTTCAGGGTGCTGCTTTGGAGGTGCAGGGGAACACCAGGGCTACAGCCCCAGGATGGAGTGATACAGCATCAAAAGGCTGGCAGGAAACAGGGGAGGTGGGAATTGCCAACAGAAGACCTGGGATCCCTTTGTCCTGATAAGAGAGGATGCAAATAAGCTCCACTCAACAGGGTTTTCTCATGGGTTTTAGTGGAAGCAAGACTGCACCTTGGGATTGAATAAATGATCCTGGGGCTTTCTTTTCCCAAACTCCAGCCTTGCTTGAAGCAGATGGGCTGAAACACACTCCACACTCCAACCAGAAAATGAAAACATGACCTGGCAACCATTGGAAGGCTCCCACAACCTTGTCTTTTATGAACGCCCACATGTCAGTGCTACACAAACAAGAGCTGCCAGTGTGGGAGACTTTGGGGCAATATTCCAGCAAGGCAGGAGAAACAAATACCAAAACAAGAGAGCAACAGCATTTTAACAGCTTGCTTGGATGAGTAAATATTGACTGGTTAACTGGAAAAAGCCAGCTCATCCTCGATTTTTGGTGAGGGCAGTTCTGGCACAGAGGAGGAGCCATCACAAGGCAGCAAGGACACTGGGCTTACAAAACACTGAAGTTTCTTAGCAAATGTTTCTGAAAGGTGGTACTGGAGAGCTGACCTGCACAAAGGCTCTGTTCATGAACAATCCCTGAGCAAGTCAAAAACATACAAGGAATTCACAAGGGTAAGCAGGGCTGGCTTCTCCACACACCTCCCTGTCCCAGTGGAGAACAGCCATGGAGTTAGAACAGATTGCCAGGAACAGCAACTGCTCCAGCAGAGCAGGAAACCAAAACCAGCTCCTCTTGGGGAGATGTTGGACACTCTTCTGTCAAGGAGTCCTTTTGAGAGGTTGAACGAGGCTGTTTTTTGCCTGACCCAGCTTTCCTGAGCAGTATTAGCTGTCCAAGCACCCCCAGCCTTCCAGTCTACTGATGGAGAACTGGCCAAAGCTATTTAGGGCATGAGCAACAAGCAAATCAATGATTTCCATCACCCACTGCTAGGTACAAAGTCCACAGAAATGCACCTGTGAACTCACCAGTAAAAACCAGTGAAATGCACAGCCCTTTGATAGTGCAACTGGAGTGCCCTGCATGGTAAGAAGGCTTTTGGGGGTGGTGACACAGCTCTAGAATCATCTGACTCTGACAGACATTGTCCCAGTGACAGCCCAGACACACACACTGCTCCTCCTGTCAATCATCCATGCAGAAGGCATGTGGGACCCCCCTAACTGACACCTCAGAGTCAGTCCCACCAACCCTGAGTCTGTTGGGCCACCCTGTCAGCTTTTCTTCCCCTGCGTTCAGAACAAAATACCTCCCTGCCTGAATACCATGGAATATGGGCTGTGGCCAAAACTCCAGGGAGTTTTTATGATGTCAAAGAAAAAAAAGGTCCCACAGAGAGCAGGTCTGCCTTGTGCTCCATATCCTCACAAAAAGCAGAAATCAAACCACCCATTTCTCCCCTGCCTTAGTTACTGCTGTTCCTTCTCACCTGTCTGGGGCCAAAAAACTGAAGGAGGATTCCATCTATTCCTTCCTCCTACCCCATCTCCAGGCCTGCTGTTGCTGGGAAAGACAAGAACAGCTTTGGATCCTGCACCAGCTCCCACATGAGGACAACTATTTACTTTGGACTTCAGAAAGATCCTGTATTTGTTGGCAAATTCTGCAAGACAGAGGACGGGGAGCCTAATTGAAAGGAAGCAATTAATCATTAGTTTTCCTTACAGACATGGATTATCTGTCAATCAGTGTCAACCCTCTAGAGAAAATAAGATCCAGAAATAATCCTAGTGAGGCAGGAAAGTTTTCTGGGATGCTTTTAGAAAGGGAGGGGACTTGCTTTGCCAGAAGGCCTTGGTTCAGCTGATCATTTTTTATGCTCAGCAGAACAAAGGGACCTTCAGCAATCACTGAGCAAGGGAGAGGAGAAACTCTCAGCCTGGTGGGGTGACATGAAGTTTCCTCACACCCTGCCTGTTCAGCACCTTCATCTCCCACCCTGCCTGGTTGAACTATCAATAGTGTGTAGCTTTAAATGTCTGTAGAAATCTGGAAACCACACCACACACGCCAAGAATGAGAAATGTTTTTGAGATTTTAGCTCCCAGCCCTCCCCACACCCTTAACAGCACCATCCTCTGGGGAGGAAGCTGGCCATTTCTTTAATTGTTTTAAAAATGCCTTCTTTATGCCTTCTGCAAGGCTACAGAATGTCCTGGCTGTCCTGGGCCTGCCCCAGTTTATACAGAGAATGGCACAGGGGGCAGCCTGAGCAACTGTGGGGCTTTTATGTTCAGCAGAGCATTACCTGACAAGTGTAGGTGAGAAGCAGAGCCCTGGGTTCTGACAGAGAGCAGCACCCAGTTCCCTGGAGCAAACACCAAGGGCACAAAACACAGACTCAGCTTTGCAAGGGGAGACAAAGCACCCCACAGCTAGAAGTCCTCATGGCAAACAACTGAGAGAGGCAGAGAGAGCAGCACAGGCAGGAGGGTCAGGGGAGGCTGGGCTGGGCAGCTTTGGCACGGGGAGAAGACTGCTCTGGGATGGGAAGGCTAACAGCCTTGAGTGAGGCTGCAGTCCTGTCTTATTCCCATCTTACAAGACAGCCTGTGCAGTCCTGCTGCACAGCTTGTTGAAGTTGGCATTTCCACTGCCTTTTGGAGAGCCTTAGATCTGTCCCTCCTCAAACAAGGCAGAGGAGGGAGGTGCTGTCATCCCTGTTTCATGAGGCTCTGGGGCTTCCTCACAGTCGTGCAGGGTGTTGTTGGAGCTAAGTAGGGAACTGGATGCAGCACCTCTGCTTTGACCACCAAAGCAGCTGGATTTCTGGTCCCCCTCCAAAATAGCTGCCCTTGGCCACCCTGCTGACATGGGAGAGGATGTCTCATTAGCACAGCTAGAACCTGGGAGGCTGGAAGAGCCAGGAAGATGAGCTTGGGTGGGAAGGAGCAACAGCAGCAGGGGCAGGCAGATTCTGGAGAAGCAGAGATCCCTTTTTCTTGCCAAGCCAGAGAGAAAATAATGGATATTTATAAGCAAACCTGTCTCTAAGGCAGCAGTTTCCAAAGTCTAATAATAGGGTTTGGAATTGTTTATTGTGGGACACAGACAGCACTGCAGAAAGCTGATGGGAAGCTCCTGGCAGTCCCCAGAGCATGTTCCTGAGAAGCTGGGAGTTAGAGGAGGAGTCCAGCTGCACTGGGCTCAAGCCAGCAGGGTACTGGCAGCTTCTGTCTCTCCAGGGGTGTAGTCAGAGCCAGCAGAGGTGCTGGAGCAAACTGGGCTGTGCAGAGGTATAAAAGCCTCCTCCCAGGGAAAGCCAGGCACTCACTCCCTGTCTTGAAATGGCAGGGGAAGAAGCCAAGGAGCCTGATAATTGCAGCTCTTGCTTTGACCCTTTGGTTTCCCAGCCCTGCAGCAGCACTGAGCAGAGTCCAGGGACCCTGGTGAAATGCTCTGAAATGTGGGCAAGGGCTGCACCTGCCCCAAAGATTTTGAAGCAGTGGAAAGAGTGTCAGGGATGTGGAAAGCTATTTGTCCCCAAAATCAAGGCCAAAATCCAAGTCTGTAGATTGCTTGTCCTGACCACTGGGCTGATCTCAAACCAGACCTGGTAGAATGGGCAACTGCATCTGATTCACCACAAAAACACACCCCAGTGGGCCTGTTGTTTTTTCTTGCTGACTCAAGGTACAATGTGTTGAAAGTGCAGCTTCCCCAGCCAAGTAGGAGGGAAGGAATAAAAACAGGAAAGGTCAAAACAGCCTCCTCTTTGTATGAGAAAACAGGGCTGGGCTCAGCAGCACCTGGACAGCATGTTCTGAGGCAGGGTGATCAGCTCTCCACCCTGCTCTTCACCAGACAGACCATCTTTCCAACCAGCCCATTTCAACACAGGACAGAGGACACTTCCCAGAGCATGCCTCTCTGCTCAGGCCAGGCAGGACAAGTGCTACAACAATGCCACGAGGACTATTAGAAACCAGAGGAGGCCAGAGCAGCCTTCTCTGTGCTAGGTGGGACACAGAGCAGCTTGCTCTTTTCTAGAAAAGGTTGCTTGAAGCCTGTTTTGTCAGTCAGGTGTAAACACCCAGTAACTCACCTCCCAGGCAGGATTAATGGAGTTACAGGACAAGTGACAGTGCTGCAGGGGAGCCCAGGCTCCTGGCTCTCACAGCAACAACACAAACACACCACCTGCTAACTCCACACCTTTTGGTGGATGGGAAGTGGACTCAGACACTAAGATGGTCCCTGCTTCTGAGGTTAGCACAAGTAGCAAGGGAAGAGCTGTTACCAGTAAGGCCACAACTAAGAACTAAGCATTAGGCTCAGGAGAGATGAGGCAAGGAAAGAGGGGAGAGGAAAAAGCAGTTGTTATTTGACACTGACCATCACTGTCCCAGGAGCCAAACTTTGGCCCAGTCTCTTCAGTGTCACTTGGGAGGATGGACAGTCTGCTTTGGAAATAATGTCCCCACACACAGTTCACAGAAATCCCCTGTATGTTGGCAGTACAACATGCCAAGTGATTCCCTGTTCCTACGGAGAGAAGAGCTGTCAAACAGCTGCTGCTCTCTTCTAAGAGAGCAGAATCATAGAGTACATGATTTCAGATCATTTTCCTACAGAAAGGAGACCAAACCCAGCTTACACATGCACCTGCCTTTGGAGCAGGTTGCAGCTGAAGCCCAGGAACAGGTAAAGAAAGCAGGAGGAAAACTGAAATGGCCCTGAATTCCTGCTGCAGCAGACAAGCAGGAAAAAACAGTTCTGTGGAAATGGTGACTTCCCTCAGCCTGTTTTGGAGAGTGTCAGTCTGTCTGACTGCTGGTGCTTCCTCAGGGACTCTGCACCTCAGTGCTTCTTGTTGCAGAGACTGGATGAGCTCAGACAAGATGGAATTTGCTGAGTCCCAGTATTTCACAGCAGCACTTGTCCCCCCTGCAGTGCTCTCAGCCTCAGTGTAAAGGTGGAGAGATGCTGCCAGCCCTGAGGAGGTGAGCAGTACTGGGACCCCTCTGTGTTCTCTGACCAGCTGAGGGCCTTGCTCCACCTCTCAGCTCCATGGGAGACACCCCATCTAGCCACAGGCTGTGCCCATCTGTGGCTCTGTCAAGACACCAGCTTCTGTCACACACTGCAGCACTGCAGGAAGCCATCTAGATACCATTTTTTCCAGAACCAGCCAGAATAACAGAAGAACCCTTTCTCCAGAGACAGAAAGGAGACAAAGGTGGATTGCCTACACAACCCTGATGTGCTACCCAACTGGTTTGGTCACAACACCCTCTCTGCCTGAGGCAACTCTAGGCAGGGAATCCAGCTTAGGCAGATGAGCAATTTGTGGTTTGACCCTTTACCCACGAGCTCACAAACCACAAGACTTTATTCATTTTTTAATAGAGATAATAAATTAGATGTTCCTAGCCTGCTTCCTCACAATGTGATCATACATTTGCTTTAATTAGGGTGACAGAAAAAAGAAAAGAAAAATCACAAGCCCCTCCCTCAAGCTTGCTAACAAAACCATAAAGGCAAACTACAAAATACCTTTAAAAATGTTTTGTCTTGGATGCAGCTCCACCTTTTGGTGCAGACCTCTTGGCACCCACATCTGCATTCAAGAAGCAAGATCCTTCATCCAGCTAAACCTGAGCCAGGCAGGCAGTTCCTCCAGTCTCCTCCTCAGGCCCCAAGGCACATACTCCTTGGACTTGCACTGCTCACTCCAAGTCAGTTTATTTCCTAGCCATCTTCTCATTATTGATGACTTTTTGCTTGACCTCAGCACAGCATAGGGTGCAACAGTCCTGACTTGTGAAGCATGAAGAGATGAGGGAAGCCTTAGCTTCTCCTGTCAGAAATCTGACCTATGGCTCAGTCTTTAGAACAGAAACACCATTAGCAGCAACTTCACCCTCTCATTCCCAGTGGGACCAACTGATTGCCCCTGTGCTACACTCCAGCTGCCCAGTAGCACTTCCCATGACAACAATCAGGCAGTAGCAGGGACTGAAGAGAGGCCCTGGCTCCTTTACCTGCTGCCAGGAAGGCTGGTTCACCGCCAAAGACACTAGAGGAGAAATCACTTGTAGCCAGACTCCATATGGGACCTTAAAGGAGTTCCTGGGTCAAGATCTTTGCAGCACTGAGGCTCCCAACTTCTCCCTGAAATCAGCATTAAAATGTGACCTCTTCTTGTCATCAATGAGAGTAATAACCCTCCACTTCTCTAACTCATCTCTTGAGCCTGAAAATGCTCCAGGTAGCAGGACTGACTCTGCAAACTGGAGTTCCTGCCTCGCTGTGAAACTCTGGCATGCAAAGCTGTCCAACTGTCCATTACCTGTAGCTGCACCTTCACCTTCATTTCCTACCAGGAACAAAACATTTCCTGCATTCCTCTGGAAAACACTGGTAACTCCTCATTACTGTCAAGTTATCAGTCTCCTACCACCACCCCAGAACAGGAATCAAACTGGAGAGCAAGGTGGAGCAGCCACAGTAATTTAAAATGGATATTTACTGTCTTTTCACATTAAACATGAGGTGACAGGCTATGACAACATGGAACAATCACACAAACAGCACCTGAGAGAGGTTCCTCTCTGCTCCATCCTCATGCCATCCCATCTCTGGGAAACAGACTGCAAAAAAATATGAATTCTTCTTCTCCTGTCTGGATGTTTGCAGAGATGTTAAGATACTGTAGTCAAGAATTCAAAGGATGTTATGGGTATCTTGAAACATATAAATAGCAAACAACCCCTTTGTTTCACAGATGACAAAACCACTCTGGTCCCATTGTAGCAGATAACTGGCTCAACTCCTGTGTTTGGGGTTTTCTCTCCCAAGAGCACAGGTTTATCCTTGAAAGAGTCTCCTGGACAGAGCAACTTTCTCTGTGGTGCCTGCTACTCCATTCCTTGAGACTGAGCGCGTGTCAGTTCATTGTATCTGGGGTGCTTTCCTCTTTTCCCCTTCCTTTTTCTTTAAAAGCAAAAACTTCCTAAACCTTGTTACCTGAAAAAATTCCCTAGGAGAAGGCCAGCACTACTTAAGCAGATGAGGGATGGGGAGAGACAGGAGACAGATTTTCCCAGTGCCAGATGGCAACCTGGAGCAGAACCTCACACTCCGATTCCCTTTTACTTCCCATTTTTCTCCTCTCTGGTGTAACAGATAATAAATAACACAGGGAGCAGCAGGGATAATACGTTTGTAGGTGGCTGCTAGATTTCAAATGGTTTCTTACCAATCTGCTCTGTGCAGGCACAGCAGAGACCTGCTGATGCTCCCCTAGCACAGCTGGAAGCCCGCAGAGCAACATCACTTCATGGGAAATCTTTATTAGTGACTCTCACAAGCACAATCTTTCAAGAAGAGAACTGAGGATGGCTTAGGCCAAGAGTGTCAGCAGATGCTTTTGGTTTGGTTGCCCAGGTGTGCTGCTAGCCTCCCAGTTTTTTCCTGGCTTGCCTCGACCTCCGGGGTTTCAGAATGGTATAGTTTGCATACCAGGTGTACTGCTCGGAGAGGAACGGGACGTAGAACGCACGGAGCAGCCTTGAGGACCTGAAACCAGAAAGGAAAAAACAAATCATCCTTAAAGTGCTCAGCAGCTCCTGTGTTCAACGTATCACGTGAGGCTTTGCAAAAGATTTGGGCTGGGGACATGAGGAGTGCTAATGGTTCAGGCATGCAAAGCCCAGTCTCTTTCTTAGTGAGACCCAAAGCTGGTTTGTGCCAGCATCACCAGCATCACTTTTGTCCTCAACACAGGAAGGACGTGAAGCTCTTGGAGGGAGTCCAGAGGAGGCCACAAAGATGATCCAAAGCTGGAGCAGCTCTGCTCTGGGAGCTGGGGTGTTCAGCCTGGAGAAGAGAAGGCTCCAGGGAGACCTTAGAGCACCTTCCAGTGCCTGAAGGGGCTCCAGGAAAGCTGGGGAGGGACTTTGGACAAAGGCAGGGAGTGAGAGGACAAGGGGGAATGGATTAAAACATGAGGAGGAAATTCTGGAGTGTGAGGGTGGTGAGACACTGGCCCAGGTTGCCCAGGGAAGCTGTGGAAGCCCCATCCCTGGAAGTGTTCAAGGGCTCTGAGCAACCTGGTCTAGTGGGAGGTGTCCCTGCCCATGCAAGGGGTTGGATCTAGATGATCTTGAAGGTCCCTTCCAACCCAAACCATTCCATGGTTCTATGCTCACGAGCAGCACCTCCTGGCATCTCCTCTATCCACTCTTTCTGGCTGCCCATCTCTCCACGCTCCTGAAGGGCAGGCACAAGCTTTGCTGGGCACTTGGCAGCCTTGCTCTTGTGCTGGGTATTGAATTAAAGAGGGCTGTGCTGCTCTGAAGCCACCGAGGCAGTTTGCTGCAGGCTGCCAGCATCCACTCCATGTCCTGCTAGTGCTGGGAGCTGGCATTGCTCTGCACTTGGCAACAACTGGACCAAGGGAGTGCTCAACCATGGATGGTTCAATGGCTGCATCAAATTAGTACCTTTTGTTTGGCTGCTAATTGCTGGAGCTGTGCTAGCTGAGCACATTGTAATGTATTTATTCTTTTACTGAGCAAACTAAGAGTAAAAGCCAGGTTTAAATGTGAAGTGGAGAAATGAAATGTCCTGCAGCAGCAGCACTGAACCTTGCTAGAAGCTTCACAAATTTGAGCAACTTCTTGAAGTCAGAACTGGAGCAGAGTCTTGCTTCCTCTGCCTTGAAGCTTATCTCTTTATGTCTTTAGGATCAACTTGTTGGTAAATGATCAGATAGAAGGTCTAACTGGACAGATACAAGTCTAACTCCATCCACACAAAGCTTGGAAAAGCAGCAGCCCTCAGATTTGATCATGCTGAGTGGTCAGGGATGGCACACAGATCCAGCACGTACTTGCTGGTCACTGCAACTCACACAGCTTTGCTGTTAACACAGCCAAGGTTCTGGACATCCAATTCAAGTCACTTTTCCAGAAGAAAGATGAATTGAGTTTTGTTTGCTTATTGTAAGGCAGCACTGGATAGCTTTCAAAAATCCACTCTGAAAAACAATGGCAGGAACTGCCTCTGTGAACTACATCTCCCTGGAGGCTCCTGGGGTTCTTAGACAGCCTCACTGCAATTCATCTGAGATCAAGCAGCTCCTGGTCTCCTGCAACCTGGAGTAGAAAAGATCATCCAGGAAAAGAGTGGTGACCCCTGCTTGCATTGGCACAGCACCCCTCAGCAGCAGGGCCCTGTTCCACAGGATGCCACGCAAGCACAAAGCAGGGCATTTTCCACCTGAAATGTTCCCTCTTCAGACAGACAGCGTGACAGACAAAGCCACACTCTTCCCACACTGCAGAGGGGAAACTGAGGCAGGAAGTATTGTCTGCCCTCAGAAAGGCTGAGCCAGTGTGAATTCTGAATGGCTGCAATTCACAAGTCCCACTTCTACCCGTGAGACTCTGCCTCCTTTCAAGACCCAGCACCGGGTAAACCTGCTGCTTTTTGCCAAGGCTCAGCTTGTGCCTCAGGGCATAAAAATGCTGATTGCTCCACTTCGAACAACAAAAAGCTCGGTGATAATACTGAGCCCCTTTACAAATTGTAAAGCACCCAGCAAAGTTCCGAAATAAAAGAATCGCTGGAAATGGTTGCTCTTTGTGAATTCCTGAGGCGCTGGAATCGGGAACATGTTCAAAGCAGAGTCTCCCGGTAGCAAATAACTAGGCAGAAGATGGTAATTTTGGTGTATTCTGAACAAGGAACGATTTTTGCAGCTGTCTTTCCTTGCGCCTGGAAATGGGAGGTCAGCCCTCCCTCCAGTCCCTGGAAGCAAAGGCATCCCTTTGGGAACAAGTGCTTGATTTCCTCCTCCATCTCGTGTGGCTAATGAACATCATGTCAGTGCTGAGCTTATTCTGGCATCTCCTCTGAGCCTGACAACCCACCATGGCTGCTCTCCATGAATGGTGTGGTTTCACTTCAATCCCCTTTAGCACAGAAAAAGCAAGAAAAACAAGAGAAAGCAACTGTGGTCAAGAAGCTTGGGGTGGTGTTTAAAACAAGGAAAATGAAAACTAAGGTAGAGCACCAGCTTGCTGCTCCATTGTAAGAAAGGGACAGAAACGAGCTTAATTCCCCAGAGCTCAGGGTGTATGCTTGGGTTAAGATGAAGTGATTTGTTGTGTGGTTTAGCTCAGGGACAGAGAGCAAGGCAGCACCTCCAGCTGATGGCTGAAGTCATCATGCAGGAAGTCATGATGGAGCTTTAAATTCAGACAAGGAACCTTCACCTCCTGTCACCTCACGTCGCCAGGCTCAGCACCCTCAGACAACAGATGGCACATGGAAGGGGTTGGGATGACAGATGACAGTGAATATATATATGTTCTATTTGTATCTGCTTCTAAATTTGTCCCCCAGAGACTATCAGTGTGTGTAGCCTTAATTAGCAGAGAGCTCCTGAGTTGGTAGCAAGATCAAGGCCACAACCACTCCAAGCTGGGTAGCCAAGGGGCTGGTGCAAGGCTACCAGAACACAGAAGCAGCAAGGTTCTTCCAGTGCTGCAGCAACCAGAGCAGATCCCAGTTAGGACAGGGGTGCACAGCCACCAACCAGTAGGCCCAGCAGAGCTGGAACCACAGTGCCCTTTGGTGCTAAGGGTTTTTCTGTAAATTACCCCTTGGACTTCAGGAAAAAGCAACTCAACAGCCCTGCTCTACTAGTTCCCTTCTGGAATGGAGTGCTAAGTGAAGGTGTCCAAGACCTCCCCCTCCCAAGCTCACAGACTGACATGGAATGGAAGCAGATACATGAAGTGGTGGGAGGTTCTTCCTCACTGCATCCTGTAACCTGAACTGCTTGCCCCAGTGACAGCAGGATTCAGAAAGAAGCATGAGAAGGAAGAAGAGAAGGGAATGGCAGAAGGAAGAGGCAGAAGGAAGTTGAATCTCTGCCACATGGGCAGGACTTGGTACCTTCTAGCTCTGGGCATGCACAGGAGGCTCATGATCAAAGCTCTCTGAAAGCCCATTAATGTTTGCACTTCCTCTAGGTGTTAAATTTTGTACCAGCCACGCACCTAAGAAGTAATTTAGCTACTTGTAAAACAAAAGCAGGGAAAAGATTTCATGTAACATGGAGGAAAGCACCATTAAAGTCTCTTATCAAACCAGGGTAATGATATGCTAGAACAAGGTGACCGAATCATTAATTTTGCACTAAGAATATTTATTTTGATGGAAAACCCAAGCAGACGGCTCAGCCTAAAGAGCTGGAAAATATGTGCTCCTCATGGGGAGCTGTAATATATTACCCCTTTTCTGTGCCAGATTCAGAGTATTCAGCCAATATAGAATTAAATGGACCTGGACAAAGCAGCTTCCTGAGGAGCATAATTAGCTGGTGGCTTGGAGTGCTCTCTAATTCAATTAGCAGCACCATTTATCAGAGCCAGCTGAGATTTACATTTGCACTTGCTGACGTCAATGTGAGACACAGTGGGTCCCAGAAGCCTCCAGTTCAGCAGGAGTGAATTCAGCTGCTGGGGTCATTTATTTTCAAAGAAGAAGAGCTGCAGTTTGGTTCTGGATGGGGAGGTGTTTGATGTGGTGTTTTGTTTTTTTTTCTCCCCAAAGGCTCCTTGCTGTGCAGCCACTGGGCTGCAGACCTGGAATCTACACTGGCAGCTCCCTCACAGCTCAGTTCAGTGACACTTCTGGTCCTCCTTCCCTTTTACACAATCTTCATAGGTAGCAGGGGACATTTCCAAATCATTGTGTGGAAGCAGGTGCTGGATTTGAGAGACACATCCCTTTGCTGAGCTGGGGAAGGTGCCTGCCCAGAAATGTGAGCAGCCTGGATCATTACAGGAGTTCTTGATGCTTCTTCACTGACTCTGCCCACAGACCTTGTGCATCTGACCCTGGGGAGAACTCTCCCCACAGACCTACTAGCTCTGGGATCCTTCAGCTTACCAACACTCTGGTACAACTGTGTTCCTGCTGCTCTCTGGCAGCTGAACTCCCCAGAATGATCAATTTCTCAGCTCTAAAGGACAGCATTGCCTAGGTTTGTTGTCTCAAATTCTAATGAAACAAAACCACAGAAGCATTTTTGCTGGCATTTCCCTACCTTCTCAGCTATCAGGCCTGCCAACAACTTTCTGGACTATGGAAGTACTTGTTGCATCCCTGAAACAGACTCGGGACATCACTGATGCCCTCAGAGAACCTTCCAGACAGCTCTGAAAGCATCCCCAGCAAATGACATCCCTGTGATTAACCCAAGGTGTCCTAGAGGCTCATTTGGACTGGACTCAGTGCCTCTGATTGACTTCAGAGGACTTTAGATCAGCTCCAAACAACCAAAGCTTGGCTCTTCAGCAGAGGATAGCAAGATAAACCAGCTTTAAAAATACATGAATGTGTCTTCAAAGCAGAAATGAACATTCAGGGGTACATGCTCTGCACAAGGAGCCCTTTCCAAAACCCTTCTCCAGATGCTTCTGTTGCCTCATTAATAAGACTCATTAGCCATCTCATTCTCCCTTCCTAAAGTCCTGCCCGAATGTCATAGCAGGTCTCTTGGAAAAACATAGTTCATGAAAGACCTTGCCAAGAAAACTTGTTTGTGTCAGCAAGCTGGAAACATCAGAGCACCCCTGGGAGCTGCTCTAACACTGCCACTCTTGCTCCCTGTTCAACTGCTTTTACCAGCCCCCCTCCCTGGAGGGCCCTGTTACTAGGAAGTAATAAGGACTCACACAGAAAATAGGAGGGCACTGAACTCTGTGTTAGTTTTTCACAGAGATTTTTCCAGTCAGCCTCTCTGCCCTGTTATGACAGCTACATGGCCAGAGCTTTAAATGTCTAAATGACCATCCCCTCCTACCTGAAGGTTTCTGTATTTGCAGGAAGGTATTAATGACATTCCCAGTTTGAAAACCCTGGTTCCACCCCGTGTTAAGCCTGGAGCAGTTTCAGGCTCTGCTTCTCACAGAAATTCCTGTCAGACACACAAGCCATTTGTTCAGTCAGCAGTAGAACTAATGAGGAACTGATTCTAACTGAGGTCTCTTCTTCTCTGATGCCCAATAAAGGTGTGACCTGGCTGACTTCTCCCTGTGAGACTGCCTCCTCTCTCTGCCAGCTTTCATAAAACTTGTAAGAGCTCATGATCTTTGAGACTGACCTACACCTCTCCTGAACTTGGCTAAAACAAGCCAGCAGGTTCAAAAGTCTGTTGGGAGGAGATGACATAGACCTCAGCTCTGTAGAAAGCAAAACAAAAAACATTACTTCAGCAAGAAGTGCACAGGGAGGATTAATTTTAAAAAGAATCCTTCTCACCACCCTTCTCAGCTAGCTTCACCCTCTAAAGCAACTTAGCTCATAAATATTGCAAGTGCAAGTTTGACAAATGTTCCACTGCAGCCAGCAAGCTGCCTGTTCTGGAAACTGGATTTCAAGCTGGAATTTGCCAATGCATCTTTCCTCCCTGTATACAGCTACACAGACCTGCCAGCCTGCCAGAAACTTGCCTCTCAGACGTGTAAAACATACCTGGAAACATCTAGGAATGGCTTGTAGGCAATGGTTACCCACTCTTCTTTGTTGGAGGAATACCTTGGCTCCCTTGGGGTTTCAGCTGCTGTATCCAAGTCCACCAGGTAGTGGCATTTGGAAATGTCAATCTGCAGAAAGACAGAGATTCTTGTGGTTTATTTCCTGTAGACTTCTAGTTGTATGTGTTCATTTATACAGTCTGCTGCTTACCAATAAGAAGGTGGGGTTCTTTCTAGCAGCAGGTGAAATGCCTCATGCAGGATACATAGGAAAAGATTTTTAATGTCTTCAAAGAAAAGCTCATGGGGGAATAAAAGCCACCACTACTGCCCTGGTCATAGGAGGAGAGTCCTGGAGTCCCCCTCTGAGAAGAACCACTGCTGGATGATTATGTCTTATTCCCTCTTACTCCCTCAGGCTCTTCCTTGAGGGATCCCACATTGGAGTTTGCTCTCCCACACAATGTTATTGCAAACTTCCTTGGACATGCTTGAATTCACTTTTTTGGAGCACCTTTGGGGTTTACTGTAACAATTGAGGCTGAAAACAATTTAATTTGGTGGATACCAGATGGCTCCATGGCATCACAACTGAGTGGCAAATGAAATTACACCATGGGAAACTCAGCTGAGGAGAATGTTGAATCCACTTCATGCACTGTATGAGAAGAACATTCCAGGCCCTGACAGAGGTTCTGGCTCATTAGCAAAAAAGACTCCCAAACCATTAACCAAGTTTTTCTGTAAGTGATGTAGAATCATCCAGAGAAAGACAAGTTTCTGCCTCAAGCACTAGGACTGATCTCACTTCCCTCACTCTAAACACTCCCCTAACAAGGGCCTGGCACTTCCCATGAATTATCTGCCAGAGGAAAGATTTCCCTCCTGCCATTCCAAGTAGAGCACAGGGCATTTCTACAAGTTCCACTGAAGCTGAGGATAACATTCCTCCTGGACAGAGTGCCAACACAGCACCTATGCATTTATTTGGGGATGGACACAGGAATTGGGTGGTGTACAACCCTTGCGATGTTTCTTTGTAGAAAGAAGTCAGTGAGCAGAGCTGGAAGGAATTTGTGAATTCCATCCCATCCTCTCCTGGTCCCTCTCACTCTTCTTTTTTTTCTTTTGATGTAACTGCTGTGCTACGTGCTGCACTACATTTGGTCACATCCTGAGTAACAGGAGTGGGCACAGTGAAGTACAGAGGCACAGCACAGCCTGGTGTGCCTCAGCCACAGGTCTCTCACTGCTGTCTGGATGGATGGACCTTCCCCTGGCCACACAGAGCACAGCAGGAGCTTGTCTTGGTTACCACAGATGAATTCCAACTGTTTTCAGCAAAACCAGAGATGTTTTACTGATCACTCAAACGCGTATTCAAAAAACGAGACGAAGCTTCAGGTGGTTCCTTTGGTTCAAAGCAAAGGGAATTGGAAAAGAAGTGAAAATAAAGTCACACCTCCCCAGTTGGACAAGTGCAAGTGCTGCTCAACATGATTAAGGAAGGAGGAATGGCAAAACAAGGAGATCAAATCACTCTTTTCCCCAGTGTCTCATAGCAACAGAAACAGATTCACTCTGCAGTTTTCAGGCAGAGCAGTAATAGATACTAACACTTGAACAGGAGATCAGGCCCATATCTGCTGCCACTAATTGGTTTTAAGCTGTCCATGGCTCAGATGATCCTTTTGAACCATTTGTTTTCTCCCCTTTAAATGACCAACAGACTCATGCCTTTTAGATTTATTTGCTTTAATGGTCCTTCCCAGTGCTTGCTAACTTATATTTTTAAATCTGAGTATGCTTGCACTCCTAAGCTCACTAAAGGTGGGAAAAGATCTTGTTCTCCTGTTGTTATTAGCAGGCCAGAAGTAAAAGTTTTAAAACTCCATTTAAAATTCACATTTAGTCGCTACTTTCTCATGTCCCAGGCCCTCCTGCTATAATGAGAAATAAAAAAATGGGAGGGTGACATGAAGAAACAACCACGAAACAGAAGTGTGTTTTGCTCCATTAGTCACAGGCTGTGCAGCAGCCAGCTGCCTGGGCTAAAAATATGGCAGAGCTAAAGCCTGGGTAAAGGAAATGCAGTGCAGCAGACAGCTGCTCCCAGGTGGGAAGCCTCCCTTCTCCAGGAACTGCAGCAGGAGGCTGAAAATAAGAAAGCTTCAACCCTGCTTTCACCCAGCCACCTCTGTGAGCAGATCACAAGTGCACTGCAACAAATACTCAGTGTACAGCTGAGATTTCATCTGCCCAATAATTCTACTGAAGTGAGCTGACAGTAACCTTAAAACATCCCTAGGTGTGCACTGTTCTAGGTAACACAATTCAACCAGGAAAGGTGACATATGAATACCTTATCTTAAGAGATTCCATTGAAATCACTGCTGCAAGTGAAGCTCCAAATTAAGCTCCTCCTCAGTTGCAAATGTGATGAATACATTTATATTTCAAACGAAAGTACAAGGGATCTCTCAATCCCTGCCCAGTGACAAACATTTTCTGTGGGGGATTTCAAACTGCTCATTCAATTCACTTTCCTGTGATCACAGTAACACATTATACTAACCCAAACATTGCAATAACTAGGGATGATGATGATGATTATTATTATTAATGTGTTTAAATAAAAAAATAGGCAGATGAAATGCAAACAAACCACTCACATTTATGGGGAAATTTCCAAGTGCTGCACAGAGCCCATTTTTGCTCTGTATCTCCTATCACCCCCAGGAAACAAAGTGGGGAGACCCAATCATGGGCATTATATTAACACAAATTATACAGTAAGGCAAGGAAAAGAAAGCAGGGGTATCAGCCTTACATATCGAGATGGCTCTTCCTTGTTTTGGTCGTTCATGTCAGTGGGAATGATCCGTGTGGCCATTGGTCCCTTGGCAAATGGTTTTGGTAACTGGCCCCTGAATTCTGACAGGATGAACTGGAGCTGCCAACTGCAGAGAAGAGAGTCAGAAAGGCCAGGAGGAAGGTGCAGAAGCCAGGAACATTTTGTGTGGTGAAAACCAAAAGCACAACTAAGGACATTTCATCCCTGAGGACAGACAGCCCTGCTCAAGGAGCAGTCACACTACACATTTTCAGTAGCTTGTGGCCAGCACAATCTGCTGACAACAAACTTCAGAATCTTCTGGTTTGGATGTCCTGGTGTCAACAGAGACACAAGGTCTTCAAGGTTACTCCCACAAATACTTCTAAGAAGTGCCCCTCCTTATGGATCTCAGCAAATCGTACCTTTTACATTAAACAACTTACTTATCTGGCAGGAGAAAGCTGCTTGGAAATCTGTGCCACTCCTTTCCCACGCAGACATTAACTGGTCTCCCCTCTGGCACAGTGTGAATACTTGGATCAGTTGCAATCCTGTGGAACTCTGGGTACAGGTCCAGGGGCCCGTGGTAGCCTATGGAAGGCAGAAAGTTGTAAATAAGGCTGAAGTTATAGGTGCTATTTACATGGTTACTTTGGAAGATTACAAGAAATTGACCTTTTTAACTGGTAACTTCTTAAATGACTTGGTCTATGCTTATAAGTGGCTAGATTCCAAAGCTCCCCCTCCTTTTAGGAGTACTTGCACCCTACCACCTTTATTCACATCCTCCTGTCCTGTCAATGACCATCAAAGAAAAAAATATTGATGAGGTGGAAGGCTTCAGTGCATGGCTCTGATTCAAGAGAGTACTTAAGGACTATGTCTAATCCACCTCCATCAAGGACACATGCACCAACTTACAAGTTTTACATGGGAAAATGTTTTTTCAAATGGGATCATATGACTGAAAGTTAAAGTATCTGGATTTAATACTGGTCTGAGTGCAGGTTTTGGATCAGTGTAATTGTACTGGCTAAAAGGCAGCAGATTTTTAACTGATATAATCCTAGTGATACATACATGAATACATATGTTAATAGAATCATAGAATCATAGAACCATGGAATGGTTTGGGTTGGAAGGGACCTTCAAGATCATCTAGATCCAACCCCCCTGCATGGGCAGGGACACCTCCCACCAGACCAGGTTGCTCAGAGCCCCATCCAACCTGCCCTTCAACACTTCCAGGGATGGGGCTTCCACAGCTTCCCTGGGCAACACAGATGTATGAATGTGCATGTACATACATAGACATGTATAATAATTCATTAATGGTGACCATTAGAACTCATCCCTCTCCCTGCAACAATGACATCCAAACTTTCCAGGTTCCTTGTTTCTTCTGTGCTGCTACAGTCGAAGCAGCACAACTTTGGCACGCCTTAAGACTTGCCAAGACCAACACTCAGGGAGAAAAAGCACAGGCCAAGTCTAAAATACCAACCTCTGAATAAGGCAACAGAGCGTGACAATGACAAAAGGCCAAAGAGGAGGACAGTCCCCAGAGCCAGCCAGTTGGAGGAGACTGTGTAGTGTTCCAGCCGGTAGCGCTGGAATATGAAGTGGTAACATTTCTGAGGAAAGAATAATAAAAAAAGACAATATAAAATTATTCAAACTCTGATATCTTTAGCAGAATTCTGTTTTTCATAAGGATCTTACAGCAGTGCCTGCATCTCCCACCACATATCTGGTTTTCATTTTTTCATCCAGGCCCATCAAAGAAATGCACGGAAGCTCCCATGGTTCAGTCCCGTTTCTGAACAGATCATCTGGGGCATTGAAAATGTTCAAAGGCCTCTAGTCAAGCTGTAAAGTGCTCCTCCCCCAGGGTTCCAGCTTGGTTGTTGCCAGGTGAACTTCTGTAGAACCTCCCCATGCAGACAGCCCTCATGTTCAATGCTAGGCTGACTTCCTCCCTGACAGGAGTTCCACGACCCAGATGCACTGAGTGACCTATGGTTGTTTACCCTGTCTGCACCAACTACAGCTCTGAAGTGCCTAAAAGAACACACAGCACATTCTGCACCCACCCTTCAACACAAGCCACTCTGAAATTGTTAAGAAAAGCCCTTTATGTTTTTCTAATTTAAAAGCCTTTCTGGGAATACCCAGGAGGAACTGCATCTGATACTTGGCTCGGTCTCTCCCTCCTGCTCTGCCTTTCTGCAGGAGTGATTATTTGTTTCCTATCCTAATCTGGTTTCTCTTCCTCTTGTCTTGTTTACATGTTTTCCTAACAGCCAGATCCACGTGGTTTGGAGGAGCAGACTCTGACTTGTACTACTAGTGGGCAATCAGTTCTAAATTCTCAACTGGATACTGAATGCTGGACAACGTGCCAACAAACTGTGATAAAATATGCAGGATTCCTGCTAGGATACAACAATCCTACACACAGACATTCCATTCCTGCCCCTTAAAGCAAAGGAGGCACAGTCACTAACCCTCCAGCCATCTCTTGGATGTTGTGTTGTGTTGGCACTACATCACAACTGGTCCTCACCAGAAATTCCTACTTGAGAACAACTCAAAGTCATCATTAAATAATTATTGGCAAGGAAATGGTCTCGACCATTCACACAATCCCAGACAAGCTCCTCATCACCTTATAAAGCCAGGAAACTGGATCTTTTCTTTTTTGCTGGGCTGGTAAGCAGTCTGCACTGGAGTCCAAGAGGATAAGCTGAGCTCATTCTGTGTGACACCCAGGAGGGGAATCCCAAATATTTTTGTTTCTATGTCACATCTTACAGGGGCCTCATAGTTTTCCACACACTCTCAATCAAGCCGTGCTAGGACAAGTACTGTTGAACTTGCAGGACCAGCAGGGCACCCACACACACTCCACTGTTAGCACAGCTCTGCATTTTGCTTCCAGAGTCCCAACACCTTTCCATGAAAGATGGTTCAAAAAAGAAAACTGTACCAGCTAACAGATTAAAGATGATGATCAATAGTTATGCACGGGACAGTGTTGAACTCTGTATTCACTGCAGATTGTGTCACAGACACAGGTTCTCTGCAGAGATTCCCAGACTTTGGGAAGCAGTGCTAAAGAAGGCAGTTATGCTTCCTAAAGGAATGAGACTCAGTGAAGAAACATGTTCCACTAAAACTCACCTGAAGAGCAGAGAGAGCCACAGCACCACAGAGACAGATGAGGGGGTAGATGGGAAAGAGGAACCTCTCTTCTTTGTGGGGCTGACTGAAGAAGATCATGATCCAAATGTACATTGGAGCCAGTGTCAGCCAGTAGGGACGGCCCAGGTTCTGAACTGAAAGAAACAAACATTCATCAAAGTAGTAAAGTAAGAATGAGGGGTTTCTGCTGTTCCCCCTCTTGCACAATCGTATCTCACATTGCAAAGCTCATTCTTTAGACCCAAACCATTGCCTTCAGACACAAACACACCACACTTTGAGCAGCTGTGTTGCTAAAATCCAGGTAACATGTCAAACCATCAGTACAGAACTTTGGTCAGGTCATTTTTGGAGATTCCTACAATAGTAACAATTTCAACAGACTTTAGAAGACCAAGAGCAGAAAATAAGAGCCTGTGTTCCTGAATCTAAGCATGAGACCCCCATCAAGAGCTGACAGGTCTAAACGGGTAGTCAGTCAGAAGTGCTAGATGTCCTGCTGTGATTATGCCATACATACAAAGATCCAAAAGGATCTCCTCTGGACCTACCCTTCCATTTATAAATGGTTGTTTAGAGACTGATGTTTGCACAACCCTCATTGCTTCATTACAAAAATAACAGCATGAGAGGTCTCTCAGGCTCATTCTGCTTAACGGAGGAAATAACTGATTCTAAAATAACAACAATTACCCTGAATTTTAGTCACACCGAGGAGGGTTCTACAGTGCCTGACAATTTTCAGTCCCTTTTCTGCCCCCTTGCTACTCCCAACAGCAGAGTGAAGCAATTAAGCAAACGGCATTTCACAGACAAGAAGAACAAAGCCCTCGGCAGAATTGCTCCTGCTGTTAAGTACAAGAACACCAAGTGAACAGCAGGAAATCTCTCATTTACAGGACCTCCGACTGAGCTTTTACTAGTTTCTGACAGTAAGTCAGTTATATCCAAGGAACAGTTACAAGCAAATCCCCCTTAACATACATTTTCAACAAGGATTATGGTGCTATTGTTTCTTGTATTCAGCACAAAATCAGAAGCACTAAGTGGACTGATGAATGTGAAGGCTGCTGCTGCTTAGTGAACCTTCCTCAGGAAAACAGCAGGAAGAACTCACACTTCCTAAACACCTTTTTCCTCTGCAGAATCACTTGCCAAATGTCCTGTGTTTAAACTGATGTCTTTTTATTTAAGAGAAAGCCCAACATGAAGTAGGGAATATTCTGGTTCCTCCTCTCTCTACTCTCAGTATATGCACACCTATGGGGACACTTCCCAGAGCATGGGGTGGCAGGACTGTCCTTGAGGTGAAGAGTGCCCTTCACAGTGCACAGGAGAGTCCAGGTTCAGTCTCAACATGGGCAGCAGAGACCAGAGGATGCCTCTTTGGAGGCTCATTCCCAACCATCAAGAAGGAAACAATAACTCTGTTCTCTCAGGCTGCTGCAGAAAACCTTCTGACAGTGGTAGAAAAAAGTAACAATGGAAGAGGCAGCAAAAGGTTCCCCAAATAACTCTAAAGGCTACCACTTCAGCTGCAGGTAAGATGGAAACAACAATCCCCCTTGAGATTTCTGACAGGGGTATTTCTAATGTATTTTGCATGTCTGGCTGAAGGTTATGGTACCAGACAACTTGGTAAGCTCACTCTGGGCATGGATAATTTAGCCTTGATAACACATTATGCTTCTTGAGGTGGAGGGAGGGAACACAGGAATCATCCTTCAAGAGAAAAACATGTCTCTGCCCCTCTGCAGACAGCAGGTAACCAGACCCATCTCACTGTGTGTTCTTTCTACACAGCAGCTCCATTGTGGAGTCAACAGTGGGCTAATTCATGAGCTCTAGGAACTTCCCTATTATTCCAAAGACTTTCTCTGAGCTTCCAATAAAGGAAAGCTGCTCTTTGGCAGGCAAGCTCCCCCTTTAGCATCAAGGCTGAGGTCTGGGCTGTGTGCTTAGCTCCCACAGCTGTCTTGCACTCACCATGGAATTTCTGAAGCAGACACTCCATGAGACAAGTCAGGGGCAGCACAAGCAGTGCCAAAATAAATGCCACGTTGAAATTCAGAAAGCCATTGATGAAATAGAAGGACCAGGGTTCTGTACCTAAAGGATGAGAAAAGGAAACAGGAGGTTTTAAATACAAACATATATGAGATCTAGATGTAACAGCAGCTTTGTTTCTTCTCTGCCTGACACAGACTGAGATAACCAGCAGCAGGCATCAGTTCTCCCCACTGCAAGCATACTGGAACCACAGCATGGAAAGGGTGTGGAGAGAAGGTCTTGCAGCTGGACAGAGGATGCAGTCCCATGGGATGAGCCTGAGCCATCTCAAAGCAGTCTCATGCTTCTGCCCCTCACCCATCAAACTGCCACAGCAGTGGCATGAGAGTCAGTCAATAGCCATATAAAGGCACCAGAGTATCTCACCATCATGTCTACACAAGAAGTTTCACTGTCTACCTTTTCAGAAATGTCCTCCTTCCTTTTTCACTGGGTCATAGTCAATATCACATCTGCTGCTCATGAATCACAGGCCACTCTGAGAGTCAGCCTTGCCCAGCAGAGCTCTGTGACACAGAACTCACCCTTGCATTAAGAAAGCAAGGAAGTTAACTTCTTGCAAAACCAAGACATTTCACTCCAAATCCATTCTTTCTAATTGCAGAGAAGTCACAGAGCAGTAACACAAAACCACACCATGTTAGTAAGAGATCAGTGTAATTCTAGAGTGATGAGGTACACTCCATGTTGGCAGAATTAGAAAACGTCCTAAAAAGGAACAAGACAAAGAGTTCACGTCCACACTTCACCCCAACAAAGACTCATCCAGATGATACTCTGGGTACCTCCCTAGGGTCAACACTATTTAAAATGTCCCTACTTCAATTTGTTCTTACAGTGGAGCTTCAAACAGCTCTGCCTCCTAATGTGACATACTTGGGTACTGGCTGCAGGCTTTGAAGGATGTAAATTGAAAGAAACTCCAGTCCAGCTGTCATTTATTTGGACTCTCAATTCAGGATGCTTAAAATCCTGAACAATGAGGAATGCCAGCTTCTCTCCACACATTTGCCACTCTCTCAGTGTGATTAGCTCAATCAGTCACTAAATGACACGTGGGGGCTTTAATCACTGCACTGTTGTGACATGTGTCACACGCCGCAGCAATTTCCTGCAATCAGAGCCACTTAAATAGGGTCCATGTTGAAATTAATCAGACAACTGACAAGCAGCAAGGGAAACTCAAAATCTCTGCTGCTTCTACAGCTAAATAGGATTAGAAGATGCACCAGTAATGTCAGAAACATCCTGCTGGAGTTACTAAGGCCAAGTCCAAGCAACTGAGTTCATTTAGGAAACCTGCAGCTGTGAGCAGTGAAAGCAAAGAGCAATTAGAGATATGGCTTTTGGGGAGCAGGGGGCCTTAAGGCACAGCTTTAACAAAAAGGCTACTTCCTCAGATTTTGTTGCAGTGTGAATGAATTGCCCTTGGAACCTCCCCTCCTTCTCCAACGAGGGGTTTTCTTCACTGGCTGAAGAGAAAAAATTAAAAAGAAGAGAGGAGAACAGTGCATTACACAGGCAAGTTCACTAGTTCAGAAACCAGGCAAAAAAGCAGTAGGCTTGGTCATTGTGGTGATTCACCCATTCAGTCTCAATGCCTTCCAGGGCAAAATGCTTTTATTCTCATTCTCCACAACAACTCAAGGTGATCTGAGAAAGAACTGCAATATAAAAAAACCAAAAACAACAACCCCACTGCATTTGAGAAGTCCTGGCCCAGAACAAGGTCCTTCAAGCAGGGAGGGACAGTAAAGGACTCTCCATGCACAATGCTGATGGGAACATGCTTCCACAGCATCACCTTCAGATGGTGACAGATTTAACTACCTGCAAGTATGCCACATGCCAGAGCTGAGCAGATGTGGGCTGCAGGAGACTGATGACAGCAGTGGGAAGAACACTGTGCCCCCCATGGCACTGTGGTTCCACGGGGGTAACTTAAGTGTAAGACACTGAGCTGGGAACTGGGTTGAGCTTTGGGAGAGGCTCCAGGAGCACTGCTAGAAATCAAACTCACACACAAGGTAACAGAACTGGAGAAGGGTGAAGGTGGCTCAGGACAAAGCACAGAAGTTGTAGAATAGGCTGAAGCTGAGGTGCCCCACAGGCAGGAGCTGGAGCTCAGCTGTCAAGCAGCAACTCAGCCACAACTACTTGATCTTGAGTCACAGCCCTCACTCTGAGCAAGCCTGATTTAGGCCAGTACAATAAACAGTCTGCTTTCTGCATTCCAGTTATTTTCACTCTGTTTCAGAACCAGGACTCAGCTGAGCAAGGTGTCATATAAACAGCTCCAGAACATTCCTCCCAAGCTGAACAATGCTTCCCAAAGTGCCACTGCACTGCAAGTCACAGCCAAAGCTCTGATCACAGGAAGTGGGACAAAACTTCTGTCACAAATGGTACATTCTTGGAACAGATGTACATAAAAACATCCTAAAGCCACGGAATCAGGCTTAGGGATATACACTTGGAAGCTACTTTCCTTTGGCTGTCAAACCCTAATCACCCCAGGAAATATTTCTTGCACAGACTGTATCCAAAAGGAGTGTATTGCTAAAAACACACACACAAAAATAAATGAACCTCTTCTCCAGAAGTCCAGTCAAATGGAAAAACACTGTGGTGCTTCCATTGGGGATGAGATGGGATAATGACTCTGCAACCTCTCACAGTTCCTGCTCCCATCATGTGAAAGTTGGGAAATCCCAGCTCCAAAGCCAAAAAGGGTTGGCCAGCCTTTCATCTCCCCTGGTAGTGTTATTTTTCCCAAGTGTTTTGGAGCCCTTTAAACACACAGTGTTGTCCTGGCCACACTGCATTAAAGAGCAATTTCAAGCAGGCTCTTTTACTAGCCTGAGGATGTTATATGAATGTCACTATGAATAAAGCACTTCAGAATAGATTGGTCCCTGGAGGCTTCTGGCAGCAACTCATGCACCAGTGTGGAAAAGGTCAGGCACAAGTCCACAGCAAAACCTATCAGAGACAGAGCCTGAAGCTTCCTTACAGAAAATTCACAGCCACACACTTCAGAGCCTTCCTGCAGAGATGAAGAGCCACGGCAAAGCAGCCATTGCCCTGCTGTGCCACAGCACAAGGAACAAATCACCACTCATCATCACCCAAAACAGCCCTTCAAAGGAAACCTACCAACACGGCCTGCAGGGCAGTGCCAGAGAAAGCCTTGCTGCCAACCCCTGCTGAACCCCTCCTGGAGTGTGACAGGGCTCCAGCAGATGGCAGAGATGATGCACAGCCCCTGCACCCTAAGCTCCCTGAAGTCTCTGCCAGCCCCTCTGAAGCCCTGCTAGAAATCTTTTCTACTCCTCAGCTCTAGAAGTACATGATTTGAACAACTTGGTGCAACAACTTGGTGCAACGACAGCTCCCAAACAACACAGCACAGCCACCAAGGTGCAGAGCTGAGCTTTGGGGCACACTGAATGCCCAGTACCAGGGAACCCATCCTAGGTAAGACAGTTTGCCTGCAGATGAGATGCCTTCATGGTAACCTCGGATTCTCTTGCCAGCAAAGCCCAGGACTTGCACTGCCGATAAGCAAGGAGGTTCCCAAAGCACAGCATGGACTCAGGATGTCTGCAGAGACCCAGTGTGAACAGAAAGAACTATGGTTTATGCACTGTTACCCCCTTTCCTAAGGTTCTGCACCCTAAGGGTGAGGAACAACAGCCAAGAACTCGATTAAAGCTGACAAGCACACTGGTGTAGCATCCAGACACGTTTGCTCCTAAGAGCTGTGACGCTGAGACATCTCAGAACAGTTTATAGAACCGGAAAGTGATCAAAAGCAGCTTAACTGACAGCGTGGAGAAATCCCAGAATGGCCTGAAGATTCTCAGCTCGAGAGAAACATCATGTGGCAAAAATCGGGAACTGCAGCCCTCTGGAGCTCGCAGGCTGCTTTTGCTGGTCAGAAAACCATCGACTCCCTTCCTGTCTGGTCATCTTAAACTCACCATAGAGATCAGGTCCGTGAGAGGTGAAGACGTTGTATAAAACAATGTTGAGAGGTGCAACTACCAGCTTCCCATAATGATAGCTGTCCACAACTACCAAGGGCACCTGGAAGAAAGCATCTCTTATTTACAGTGCCAGAAGCTTTTGGCTGGACTGCCCATGGGATTTGGACTGCCCATGGAAATCACCCCTTCTATTGCAAGCCCTCTTTGCCTTGTTACAGGCTCTTACCAAAAACAGGATCAGGGACACCACACACCAGTTCAGGAAACTTTTCCACCTCTGCTTCAGTATCAGGAAGTCAAAGGCAATAGGAAGCCTGAAAGAGAGACCAGGTATCAACCAGGGGCTTTGTCTTTCCCCACCACAGGTTCTCCCACTCCTTCAAAGCAAGGGAGGGTGTAGCTGGAAGAGAATCCCCATGGCACTGGGCTCTGCTTCTACTCCAAATCCCAGTCACCCAACTTAGGTCTTACTCTCAGTATATTAGGGTCAGGAAATCTCCCCAACCTAACTTCTTCAAAAGCCAAGAACTCAGGCTATGGAAACCTGTAGCAATGATCCTGGACTAGGCTGGCAGCTTGGTCCCTGCTAGTTTCTCCCTCCAGCTCTCCAGCCCCTACATTCCCCCCAACCAGACAAGAAAAATCCAACAAAGTGCAAACCCCCTGAACCCTCCTCTCCTTACCCAAGAGCTGCACTGAAGGGCCAGCCCAGAAGGGCTCCAGCAGCCACCCCCAGCACTGCTACAGAGGTCTTGTCCATATACCAGCCAGTCATGGCAACCACTGTGGTGTACATGCAGAAACTGCTTGGGAGGAAAGCTGCAACACAAGGAAAGAAAGGGGTGAGCACAGCTTTCCCACAGCAGGAGGACTGCACAAGGCCAAGATGAGGCTAATCATCTTTCCTTCATTCCACTAGAGATAGGAGTGGGGAATGAGGAGACCTCTGACACTGCAAAAACAATGAAGGGAAAGGCCTGTCTCCACTCCCCAGAAACAGAAAAAGGGTAAAATATGAAATCTCAGCATGCACAGGTTGTGGTATTTCCCCTTGAGTTTCTGTATCACACACTACAGAAAACCTTTGCTCACAGTCTCTCTTTGCACTTTACCCAGTAGCTACAGCAGGTGTTTCAGGGCTGGCTAGGCTTCTGGGTACAACCAGCCAGAGGGGACAGCACACACAGGCAATGCCAAAATACAACCCCCTTCCTTGGATTAAAATATGTTCCAGGAAGGTAGGCCATGACCCTGATTAAAAGGCATGGGCCATTGCAGAGGGACTGGAGGCAGCAATAGAAACAAACGTGCTGGAAACAGAAAGAAACAGGACAGTGATGCAGGGAACACCATTTGAATCAACATTTATTCCATCATCACACCTGCCATGAGAGATACCTGCAACAGAATAAACCAAACCATTGCTAGAGAGATATTTTAGGGCTGTGCATTTTCTTCTCTCTGAACCTGTCTTTGGTTTCTATGGACAAAGTGATTAATAATAGTGTCACTGCCAAGCAAATTACCTGCAGATGAGCAAAACATCCCCGTGCTGAGTACTAAGAAGGCCAACATCAGCCGGCTGACATGTAGCCCAAACTTCTTGCACACAGCCCTGAGGAAGCAAGAGAGAATCAGAGACCACAGAAATATCCTCAGAACATAGAAGAACTGGGATTTCAGATCCTCATTAAGTTACACTAGTGCAAAACTGGAGACCTGGCTTCTACCAGTGTCAGTTGTGCTCGTGCAGATCTCAGGGGCTCAGGGAGTCTGCTCTGCTGTAGCAACATCAGCCTAAGCTTTTCACCCCTCACAAAACCCCATCATGCAAAAAGCCACAGCTCACGTTGTTAAAACCAGACTCATGTCAACAGTCATGCAAGGTAATAGTTTGAGAGCCACAAATGAAGAGGCAGCAAGTACAAATAAAAATCCAGCTTAGACAAGGTAATTGTATGTTCAGGCTACTGCTCTTGGTGGATGTAAACACCACTGGCAGACACGTTACAGGCAGCATCAGTGGTTTGCACTGAAATTCACTATGAAAAGCAAACACAGCACCAGGCTCTCCTCCAGCAGAGCTCAGTTCACAACACTCCCACCCTGCCTGCTGCTCTCACTGAGAAAATGAGTGTAGTCAACAAAACGCTGGAGTGGAGATCTGGGTGGCAGATCTGAGAACACACCTTTGTCCCAGCAGCAGAATTCTGACCAGTACTTCATTAAGTTATCACTAAAACACACATTTTCAAGGTTCACTGTGAAGTAGCCCCATTTACCAGACACGTCTACATATGAGCTTCAGAGTGTATTTCCTGTGCCAATAATGGAATATGTTACTCCCATTACTCCCAAACATTCACCATAAAGAGCTTCTGATACTCACTTGTAGAAGTAGAGCTCACAAATGCAGCTCAGGAAGGCCAGGAAGCATCGGAGGAAATAGAAGATAAGAACCTAGGAGACATACTCAGAGTCTGAACAAGGTCTGCAATGAAGCTTATGCACCTGTTACTAACAAATGGGTCCCAAGAACAAAAGATCTGAACAGGATGGAGCAAGTTTGGCAGTGGTGAAGGAGCCTATTCTTGTAGACCCAGATCTCACACCAAGGGATGATGGAGATCCCAGCAGCCCCAGGCCTAGCCCTCTAACACTGAAGTCCTTCCCAACACAGAAAGAGAACACAAGTCACTGAACTGGCCAGAATCCCCCTCTTTTGTTGTCTGTTGTGCAGAAACATACCAAGTGTGGCAATCAGAATGCACCTTCAGTGCTTTTTCTTTCACACTTCTGCCAGTTCAGTTTGCAACATCCCTTGCAAAACAGTAATTTTTTATAGTTTATTGAAAAAAAAAAAAAAAAGATCATTGATAGCTGGCTTAGAAATCAATATGGGCTTCTAGAGGATCAGAGTGAAACTGACAAGGGTGAATGAGAGGCCCTGGCTGCCAGGTCACTGTCCTGCAGTGTTTGTAAACAAAGCAGTATTTTGTAAATACTACTTCTACCTCTGACAACAAACAAAGCAGCTGTTTAACACAGGATAAAGGCATGTTTATTGATCAGAAAAGAAGCTTTCACACATCTGGTTTACCTTGTTAGTTTGTAGAACTCTAGCATGGAACAAGGCTGGTAAGGCATGAAGCCACAGGTAAGCATAGGAGCGGATGGCATAGGCTGGGGAGTATTCCCATGTCTGGAACCCCTTTCCATAAACAAGGTAGTGTGTCTACAGTGGAGATCAAAGAAATAAAAATACATGCATCACACAGACTAGGCTGCTTTGCATTTCCCACCTCTGAATTCTCGAATGAGAAGATTTATTTCTGAAACACAGAAATTAGCACAAGGTTCTGGATAAAGCTGCATTTGCACAGGCCAACTGCAAATCCCCAAGGACCTCCAAGGAGAGAAAGCCACTTACTGGTTCCCAATAGTTAAACGTCTCATCACAATCAGAGATGTTGCTTAAGAGAGCTGCACAGAACCTGGCTGAGATGAGACACTTGAAAGCAGTTGATCCTTCAGGGGCCCAGACTTGTCCCGATTTGCTCCCAGATGATCTGGTCCAAAGAAAAAGTACAAAGATGCACCAAGAAGGCTCAGCAACAAGATCAAGACCAGCAATGTGACACCAGCCAAAGAACTGGCGAGCAGATTTGCAATCCCGTCCTTTCAGCACCGTGTAAGTACAGAGGGAGTCTTTAATTCACTGCTTGCTTTGGGGGATGCCAGTCCCCTCCCACCATCACCCCCTCTCACCATAACGGAGCAGCGGCCCCGAGAGCGGAGCCTGCCGCTGCGGGACAGCCCCCCAGGGCCTCCCCCCAACAATGGGGGGCAAGGCCAGGCACCAGCTACCGCAGCCCGGGAGGAGCCCCGCTGAGGGGGGACCAGGGACACACAACACACGCCAACCCGCCTGGGCACCCCACCCGATGCGGGGCTCGCTCGGGGCTGCGGGTACGTTTGAGACGTAGAAAAAAACCGAACCCAGCAGCGAGGAAATAACACCGGGGCGAATGCTCGTCAGTGACACGGCCCGCCCGGCGCTGGGGCCGCCGGGCCCCGCAGGGACAGCTCCTATCGCGACCGAGCGATGGTGTAAGAGCCCGCCCCCGCCAGACAGGGGGGGAGCGGACAGGCTCCCGACGCCCACCGCAGCACCGCGCTCCCCGCGGCCCCCGCCGCCCGCTCCGACACCTACTCCAGGCGGCCCTCCTCCGCACCCGCCGCCTCCGAACGCGGCCGGGCCGAGTCCCCTCCGCCTCCAGCCCGCGGCCGCTGCCGGGCCCCCTTGGCGGCCATGCCGAGTACGGGAAGCCGAGAGGCCGCTCGCTGCAGCCAGCGGACGAGACAAGAACGGTGCCGAAGCCGCCGGCCGCCATGCCGGGTGTGGGCACGGGGACGCGCACCGGCGCCGCGCGCGCGAGCCGGCCGAACGCGCGCTCCTCCCGCCGGTAGCACCGCGGCGGCCGCGGGCCCGGGCAGGCGCTGTGCAGGGACGGATGGTTGGAAAAAGGCGGTTTATTGAGGACACCCGGCACTGGATTGCTGGGGAAATGGCAGCTTCAGGGGCACAGGAAACAGCCCCAAACGGCCGGGGATGCTTTAGGGACCGCAGCCTCCCCGTGTCTCACGGCGGATTCCGCCTCTGTCAGTTTCACCCGAGAGGGACGCCGGTCGCGAGGGAGCTCTCCGCAGCACCACCCACACCCGGCCTTCCTCCCGCCCGTACCCCATACCCCCTACAAACCCCCCGAAAACTCAAATAACCACCACGCAAACGGGCTTTTCTCACCGACTCGGTGCTCCGGTGCTCCCTGCAGGGACGAGTACGAAGGGCTCTCTGCTGCTCCGGGCTCCCGGCCGCTCCCGGCGGGGCTGGACCCTCCGCTACCCCTCCGGGGATGTTTGACCGCGCCTCCCCACGGCGCTGGCCGCCCCCCCGCCCGCCCTGGCGCCCCTTCCCCCGGTGGGTCCCGCTCCCCTTCCCCTCAGGCGGCCGCTCCCCGCCTCGCTCCGCCGCGCGACCCTCGGCTGCTCCCCTGCCCCGCGAGACGCCCCCCGCGCTTCCCGCCGGAGGGGGCTCGAGCCCCGCACCCGCCGCGGGACCGTCCGCACCGGGGGGAGCTCCGGGGGGTCCCCGCTGGCGGGGGGACAGAGCCTGTCGGCAACCGGCGGGGTCGGTCAGTGTCCGAGCCCCTCCTGCGGCTCCACCAGACTCGGGCACTTTCTACTGGGAGATTTTTATTTCATCCCCACAGACTCGGGGGGCTCCAGTGTTACAACACGGGGGGAAGGGGGGCGGATTTCCCAGCTGTGGAATCGCTTCCTGGCAGAGGAGCCCAACAGAACCACCCGGGAGCACTTCTTGGTGTCTGCGGCAGCCGGAACCGCCCCGCGCAGCCTGGGAGCGGCTGCGGTGCCAGCAGGGACCTCAGGGCTCACGGCCTGTACCTCTGGGCAAAGAAGCCCTGTCGGTGCCCACCAGGCTGCTGACACCTTGCCCAGTGTCACCCACAGATGCCAGCAGCTCGGCCTGTTCCTGGAGTTCTCCGTCAGCAGTTCCATCTGCTGAAGCTATGGCTGCACTCCCGGGGGTACAGCTGTCATTCAGGATCAGTTCGTAGGCTCTGGAATCTAGGACCGGAATCACCATTTGGGATCAGCGCCTGTGTTGGCTGCTCGGAAAACAGTCTGGGCACGGGGTTGGGGCGCCATGGGGAGCACCCCTGGCCCTGGCAGCCCAGCAGAGCTCGTCCTCCCACAGGGACCGAGCCCAGCACCTGAAAACAACCTGCACAATGCCTTATCGAAGAGTCACACCCAGGCGCTGGGTGATTTCCTTCCGAAATCTCTGCTGCATCTGTGCCACCTCCTGGCGGCTCAGAGCCTTGTCGCAGGACTGAAAGGTCAGCCTGTAGCAGAGGCTCTTCAGTCCGGTCTCTTCCCGCTGGAAACTGTCAACTAACTGGATGGATACCACCATTTCACCTGACACCTCCCTAGCAATGGTGTGAAAAGCAACTTCATCAAATTGCTCCCCATCAGGAACCCAAAAGCTGACATCGTGAACATAGGAAGGTGGATAAAGAGAAAAACTCTTGAAAAGCCTTAACTCCCCTCTAGGAAACTGCTGGAGGAACCGTGTGTCTGATGTCCAGAGCATCCGCCAGTCAGACATTCCACAGATCAGCATGGCCAGGAGGTCGAGATTCAGTGAAGCCAAGACAACAACCAAGTCACTGCTTATTAATTCAAAATGAGCTGTCCTTAGAACTCCCACACAGAAGCCCTTCTCACAGCAGCCCAAAGTGTCTGTCTCCACGCAGATGAAGTACTGAATTTTACTAAGCTGAGTTTCAAAAGCAGCAAAGTCACTTAGCTCATTTGTCTCAAAGCTCGTTGCTTCCTGCAGACTGATACTCAGTTTAGAGCTGGAAACAGTCTGGTGAAGACAATGTATGTTGGTTTTAATGTTATTCACCAGCATCTGGATACAGCTGTTCTCTGTACCCCTGTTAACTGCATGGGCAAAAATGATCTCATGAAAAACAGGCATGGAGTAAGGAGTGATAAGGCACTTCCTGAAAACTGGGCCAGAAAGGACCGTAAGTATTCCTGGGACAAAGGCTCCTCTTTGTATTATTGCCTGAGCATAAGGTAGAAGGGAAGGTCTAAGATGATACTGTTTTGAAAGGTGGCATCCCCCTTGTACATTCACCCAGCCACTCTTAGCTGTGTCCCTGCAAAAATCAACATGGGGAAATAAAACTTCATTTGCCACTTCTTCAGTGCTTGGAGTCTCCTCTGGGCTCAGAGTGATCCAAAAGACATTTGAGTGACAAACCTCATTGAGGTGACCTTGGTGGAGCAGAGGAAGGTAGCAGTCAGTGTTCTGTACCAGAAATGCTTGGCTGAGCCCTGCAGTGAGCTTCTCCTTTACTGTCCTTACTGGATGATTTGAATTGAGTTCCAGGAAACCCCTGTGAAAAATAAAAAGTGCAAATTACAGACACCACTAAGCAGATTTCATTGAAATGCCAGCAATTTACCCCAATCAATCTCAGATACCAGGCTGGTAACTACCCAAACAATCCAAGCCTTTAATCAGTTTTCAGGACACTGGTGTTTGTCTCAGGTTGCCATCAGGAATTAACTGCACTTCTGTTAATAAAGGAATGGGACTTAATAGTCATCACCCTTTCCACTCTGCACTGGCATTACCAAACTACAGAAATGAATCAAATTATCCTAGCCCTGGAGAGTCTCTGAAGTGTGGAGCAGCTCACCTAGAGGTTAGCATTTATTTATTCTCCCTAGACTTGGTATTGTGGCATTAGCAGACACTCAGTCAGCTCCTGAATTTCTTCCACGGTACAGTAAAGCAGATTAAAGTTTTCATGGTTATTTGTGTGCTCAAGTATACAGCAGCTTGGGCTCAAACAAAAAGTTTGTTCTGTGGACTTATTTTTCAGTAGCCCATAAGCACAAGCCAACATGAAGCAGACTAGGAGAAATTGAAGGAAATTCTGTAAACGGGGAAGGAGGGAAAGTGAAACAATTCCATTTTATCTGACACCTATGCTGGTCATGCCCACTGAGAGCAGGAGAGTGTGTTATTGCCAAACAGAAACTTATTATAAAACTTACCTATCAATTTTATCCACAAGTACTTGGGGTACTCGAAAAGAAACTGTTTGGTTTTCCAGTTCTGTCTGGTAGACCATAGGTTTGAAACAGGGAAGGGGTGTGCTCCGGGTGAAAATGTGGTTTAAAGCACCTTCTACACAGAAAGATTTATCTTGACTCCTGACAACACACAAAAGCAAAGCAAAGTCATTGATTATTTCCTGTATTTGATGTGTCAGAAGAAAATGTGACACAGGTAACTCTGTGTAACACTAACACACCTCTGGTTGATTCTCAGGTGACAACAATGCAATACTACCCTGTTTTTACTAGGCAGGTGGCCCAGCAGTGGAACAAGTTGCACAGAAAGGTTGTGCTGTCTCCATCCCTGGAGACTGAATGTGGCTCTGAGTGACCTGCTCTAGCTGGCTCTGCTCTGAGCTGTAGGGCAGGACCAGATGATTGCTGGAGGCCCCTGACAACATCAGCCCTGTTGTGATTCTATGATTGTCAGCTCAGCAGATACACACAAACTGCAGCCCTCTCACTGTCTTTAGGCTGAGACAGACGTTTGTTCTGAAATGGACCTTTAAAATCCTAAGATAATCTTACTCTTTAGAGAGTACTTCAGCAAGAAGCTTGCATTTTTATCTTGGCTGTTCTGCCAAGAACTGTAGCTGTTTTAAGGTAAATTAAAGTGAGTTCCTCTCTCAAACAAGATACTAAAAGAACATATAGTGTGAGGCATTATAAGAGCACGAATATGAACTTTTCAGGTTTGCCACATGGTGGTTACCTGTAGCCTGTACACTTGTACCCATGGACAGCCTCTGCTTTAAAAGGATGAACATCACTCAAGATAAATCCAGCTCCTGCTGCCACTGCCACGATTTGCCAGCTGTTGTGCCACTCTCTCCTTGGTTGGTCAGCAGGTGTCCCACCCTGTCCATTGCAAAGAGCCACATGGACCTCTCCCTCCTCTGCCAGCACTTCTGCGGAGCTAGAAGGAAAGCCAGGCAACATGAAAAACCCTGCTAGAACACCCAGAAATTTTTATAGTGCCTGAAAAGCACCTGTAACACAGGTAGAAGTCTGCACCATGGCAGTCAGTCAGGCTGGAACTTCTTCTGGTTTACCCACCTGTGGAAAAAGCGGGCAAGAAGCTCCCTGTTCTTCACTACCCCAGCCTTTCTCCCACAGTGAGGGAAGTTGAAATAAATAGAATCAAATTCTCTTTTTTCTGCTAAAAAATAGTCCTTCAGCTTGGTGCAGTCCACAGAAAACACAACTTCAGCTCCTTCCAAAGGAAAATGTTAAGGAAATGTAGCAATTAAAGTCCTCTAGTCCATTTTTAAGCATGATCAGAACAGTAGCTGCCAGGCATCTCCCCAACCTTGTGCATGAGGAAAACCAGAAAGCCTGGGCTACCTTTGCTTCTCTTGCAAAGACTTCTGCTAACTGGCTCCTTGTTCAGTACTATTTCAGTTTGATTAGATTTTAGACTGTTTGATTTAGCCTCTTGGACAGTTCCAGTTCCTCATAGCAAAAGTGGGGTCAAGGGAAGCAATTATCCCCCTTTACTAAGCTCTCATGAGACCCCACCTGGAGCACTGTGTCCAGTTCTGGAGCCCCCAACACGAGAAGGACATGGAGCTCCTGGAGAGAGTCCAGAGGAGGCCACAGAAGTGATCAGAGGTTGGAGCAGCTCTGCTCTGGAGACAGGCTGGGAGAGTTGGGGGTGTTCTGCCTGGAGAAGAGAAGGCTCCAGGGAGACCTTAGAGCACCTTCCAGTGCCTGAAGGGGCTCCAGGAAAGCTGGGGAGGGACTTTGGACAAGGGCAGGGAGGGAGAGGACAAGGGGGAATGGATTAAAACTGGCAGAGGGGAGATTGAGGTGAGACATGAGGAGGAAATTCTGGAGTGTGAGGGTGGTGAGACACTGGCCCAGGTTGCCCAGGGAAGCTGTGGAAGCCCCATCCCTGGAAGTGTTGAAGGGCAGGTTGGATGGGGCTCTGAGCAACCTGGTCTGGTGGGAGGTGTCCCTGCCCATGCAGGGGGGCTGGATCTAGATGATCTTGAAGGTCCCTTCCAACCCAAACCATTCCATGATCCTATGGTTCTATGATTCCGAGATGCCCGGAGCCCCGTGAGGGGCTGATCTGGACGGGACAGCTCCCTCGGAGGCAGCGCCAGGGCTCTAATGTAAGGCAGACCCGCCTTGCTTCCACCGCCACCGGCACTACCGACACCGTTTCCCCACCGTCCCGACCTCCCCCCTCTCCCACCCTCCCTCCGCACCGGCCGCCCAGCCCCGCCGCCTCCCACCCACCTCTCTCCCGCAGCCGCCGGATGCTCTCCGCGGCTCCCCGCAGCCCAGACACCTCCTCCTCGCTCTCATAGCAAGTGGCCACGACATGTGTCCCCTCGGCCTCGCACAGGGAGGCCGCGAAGGAGCAGTTGCCCTCCCCGAGCAGCAGGACGCGGCGCACAGCCCGCATCCCGCAGCCAGCCCCGCAGCCGCCGCCCGCCGGCGCTCCCGCATGATGTGTCCGCGGCTCCCGTCGCTTGCTGGTGGCGTCAGGCCGCTCCGCCCCGCTCCCCGGGGATGCCTTTAGAATCGGAGTCGTTCTGGTTGGAAAAGAGCTTTCGGATCATCCAGTCCAACCGTGAACTCTTCCAAGTCCAGTGCTAACCCATGTCCCTCAGCACCACATCTACTCGGCTTCTAAACACCTCCAGGGATGGAGACTCCACCACTGCTCTGGGCAGCCTGTGCCGGGGCCTGACGACCCTTTCTGTGAAGACATTTTTCTTAATATCCAGCCTAAACCTCCCCTGGTACAACTTGATGCCATTTGCTATTCCTCATTACTTGTGAGAAGACTTCGGGCAGCCTGTCCCAGTGCTCTGTCACCCTTAAATAAGTTTTTCCTCATGCTGAGGTAGAACTTCCCGTGTTCCAGTTTGTGTCCTTTGCCCCTTGTCCTGTCACGGGGCACTGCTGAAAAGACACTGGCCCCTTCTTGACACCCACCCTTCAGATATTTGTAAACATTAATAAGATCCCCTCTCAGCCTTCTTCAGGACATTGTTTCATGTGTCAGGACAGTGGAAAGTTTAACATTGGGAAAGGCAAACTCCAACAGAGACCTGGTGCCTGCAGTTTGTCAGGTCTGGCCCTGGTTCAGACACTAGGTCCCTGTGGCCTTGGATAAATCACTTTGTCTGTTTCACAGGGTGGTTAATAACCTCTGAGACATGTTTAGTGCCATGCGAAGCTGAGAACTGCAGTATCACAACTTAGGAAAATAGTTATAGTGCTAAATGTGAGCTTTTCCCTTCACTGTACTGGCTGCTTTGACATAACATACTCTTCAGATTACAAAAAGGGAAAGCATCAGAGAATAAAAAGTACGAGCATAGAACTGAAACATAGTCTGTTGGATCTGTGGTGTAGCTGAAGAGGAGCTTCTGAATGACATTTGTGCTTGGAGATGGCAGAATTGTTTTTTCTCTTTCTTGTTGTTGTGCTCCTGTACCACCACAGAACAGGTATTTCAAGTCATTCAGGGAGTGGTGCTTGCGTTTCAAGTGTTTGTGTCTAGCTAACCTCATCATGTTTAACCCCAAGGAGCTTTCACTCAAAATTCCTGTTTTTATACTCCTGAGTTTGAGCCCAACAAAACTGTCCTCTGTAGAAAAAGATCTTCCTCAGTTGCACTTTTGGGATATATTCCCAAAATTCTGCACTTACTTCCTTATGTGAAAAACATTCTTCATGCTTTCTAAGCTGTATTGTGTTGTAACCTGTGTGTGTTTCTCTTGGTCGTTTCTTGTACAGAGGGGACTGAAAGTCACCAGTCACCCTGTACCTTGTCAGTCCAGTCATGACTAACACCTGAACTGGAACAGCTTTTTGGAAGCACCTAATAGGAAACACTAGGCCTTGGGAATTAGGTGTGATCTGGGCTGTTTGACCATGACCCCACATCACTGCTCATTTTATTTTTCTCACTCAAAGCCACGGAGGAAGGTTGGCCCCTCAGTTCATTTGAGATTTAAAACTGATCCTTTCTAATATAATTTTTGTCTTAGCAGGCATAAGGAACATAGAAAATAAGTCAGGTCATAATTGAGTCTGATGGTCTATGTGACAGATCTGTGGCATTTGGTCCTTTTTGGAGATGAATTGTAGGAATTCAATTCCAGGAATACAGAGTTTCCTTCATGCTGGTGTCCCTTTGAAGAGTGGTGCTAAGCAAATAATGACACCTGAGAAGGACTTAGCAGTTATTTGTACCACTGAACAACATTAGGATAAATCAGATTAATACTCTGTTCGTTGTTTGAAGGGCACTGACAACAGAGTTTCAAAGTGATGTGATTTGCACCATGGTGTTTTTCTCCCCTCTGCATGTATCTGTGTTTCCTGCAGCTGTGCAGTTTTCACCTGCACCTCCTCTGAGTTGGCTGCAGCACTTGGGTGCTTCTCCACACCACGAGTCATTCTAGAGATTTAAGATCTTCCATTCAGTTGTTATCTAATACCCACACTTCAAACGAGTTTCGATTGTCATGAGGTTGTTTCACCAGCCTGATCTCCACTGGAGAAACTTCCCTGTTGCTTGTGAAACACTCTGAAATCCTCTGGCAACATTGAAAAGGCTCCGGCCAAGAAGATGTTTGCAAAACATCCGAGTACACGAAATTAGCAAAGAGATTCTGACCAGCAAGACAAGCTCTCCTGGACACACCTGCCACTCAAGCTGCAGGCAAGAACGATGCCAGGGATGTTTCCTTGCACAACTTTCTTGACCCAACACTTCCCTTGTCCTCAGTGCTCAAAACAAACAAACAAACAAAAATACAAACTGCTTATTCATGTTTTATTTGTTAGTAAACTTACTCAGCATAAATAATAAGAGTAGCCATTCGGTATAGCTGGCTTCTGGTGAAACGTGCTCTTGAATGGCCCCCCCCGGGGTGGCTTCAAACAGCAGCCTACTTCCTTTGGGCTCCTGCAATGGCAGGTTTCTCCTCTCGGGTGATGGGGATGGTGCGCTCGGGGACGTCGCTTTGTTTCCTGGGTGCACTCACGGTCAGGACACCATCCAGAGAGAGGGATGATGTTATGGTCAGAGGGTCCACGTCATCTGGGATCCTGTATTTCCTGTTGAACTCCCTGGCAATAAAGCCATGCTCATCCTTCAAAAGGAGAAGAGAAGGAACAGCCCGGATTAGAAATGTCCACTCAGTTCCACCTAAACCATGGACGCTTTGCATAAAGTCTGAGATGAGGAAGCTCCAGGTCTCAAAGGAAAATTCTTTAGAATGTTAAAGGAGTTTTTAATAATGTGTTGCCCTTTTTAAAGAGCCAAGGCTGGCCAAGGTGATGCACTGCCCTGCCTAGGCTGCGGGTGCCTGCAGGTACACTGCTTACAGGAGGAGACACTGGCCCAGGTTGCCCAGGGAAGCTGTGGAAGCCCCATCCCTGGAAGTGTTGAAGGGCAGGTTGGATGGGGCTTGGAGCAACCTGGTCTAGTGGGAGGTATCCCTGCCCATGCAGGGGGGTTGGATCTAGATGATCTTGAAGGTCCCTTTCAACCCAAACCGTTCTATAACTCTATGATTCCATGTTCCAGCTCTTGTTCTACCTGGAGCCTGGCTCCTTTGCACAGTGGTGGGCTTTCATTCCTGAGATGCAGCAATTAGACCTACATGCAGTGCCAACTACTGCTGTTCCTGAGGGTCTCTAGAGCTCTAGTAATACACAGCTTCCTGCTGAGCTGATCTCAGCTTGCTTATTTTCTTAGCCAGAAAAATTTGCAGAAGCTCTGTCAGAATTTCAGGCTTCCACAAGCTACAAGGAGTGATGTATTTCCTGACTGACAGATCTGTGCTCCCAGAAGGTCTTAGAGCTGACAATTCCAGTGACATAGATACTTCATCATGTGGATTCATTTCCTTCTGGCAAGCAGATGGAAGGAGGGAGATGGGGACTAGTAAACCCTATTTTGGTTTGGGTTAACCATACAGCTTTGGGCATGGCTTTTGATTTCTGTCTGCCCAGTTGCCACCCAGGTCTCCAGAGCCAGCAAGCAGTGGGATGACTGACAGCAGGACACAACCTTTAAGGATTACAAAGGGGTAGATTTGGTCAGGAAGAGGCAGCCTCATGGTAACGGAACAGGGCAATGCACTGATTCATTACGTGGTTTAATTATAACAGTTCATTGTCAGCTTATTGAATGAATGCCTCCCTGCATTCCTGGCCTCTTCCCAGAAAGGGGAAGGCCCAGAAATGCCTGTTTCAAAGATGATTTTCCAGTTCAGTTCACAGTTCATGTAACATCAGCAATAAATCTCTGCCCTGTTTCTGCCCAGTTTGGGATCAGTTTGGGGGGGGGGGGCGAGGAATTTGCACAGACCCTCTTCCATTAGAATTGGTTGATAAAACAACAAGAGAAGATTGTTTTGCAGTCTCCTTGTTTAACCACAGGTGAAGAAGTTCACACTGACTCTATCAGCTGCACAGCTAAAGCACAAGTACCTGGCGCTCCTCGTGTTTCCCGTGGATTTCTATCATGTCCCCAAGCACCTTCACTTTCAGCTCCTCAGGGGAGAAATGCTTCACATCAAGGTTTACAGAAAACTTGTCCTTCTCCAGTCGCATCTGCAAAACAAGGAGGTGACTTCAGAAAAGGGCAGGTGAGGGTTTCAGCTTAAAGAGGCTCTCAGAATATGGCAGTTCAGGACTCAAGCTGATACCCACACATGCACTGTCTGACCTTCATTCAGTCCTGGGATTCTGATGGATGGATTTGTCCCTTGCTGGCCTGTTAGATTAATGCCCATCACTACAGTATCTAAAATGTGACTGCTTTCTCTTGATCCCATGGGATGAATGTTTTTCTTGGGAGCAAGGAAGAGCTTCTCTTCATCTGAATTCGTTAAAACTGACTCTTTATTTGGCTTACAGGTTTTGCATCCAATTCCTTTTACAGAAAGTCTGGAGTTTTCCAGTTTCTGTGACTGGATTTTGCAGTCTTTCAAGCCAAAGAAACCCTGTGCAGCTCTTCTACAGCCTTGCAGGCTCTTCCCTGCATCACCACCTCTGTGATCCAAGCAGCCGGAGTTCTGTTGGAACCCTGAGTCACCTGCTGCTAATCTCACCTCCTTCCCTTCCATTTTGAGCTTCATCACCTCTAACAAATGCTGCTCTTTGCTGCTTCCTGAGGCTGAATTTGCATTTGCTGCAGGTCTTGGACACATTTGTGGGACTTTGCTGTAAGAGGGGACTCTGCCTCCCTGCTGTGGTTGTGGTGAGGGTGCCTGTGAGCCTCCTGGAGCTCTGCTATGGGATGCGGAGTCTGTGCCAGCTCCAGGCTTAATGGTTTCCTCAGTTTGACCCAGGAGTCTAAGTGCTTCTTCCTCCTAGATTATTTGTGAATATTTCTCCACCAAGACAGTCAGATGTTGTTATCTGTGGGGCTTATTATGGCTGCTTCAGTGGGCAGCCAGACCCAGGTCACTAAATCAAGGGAAACATTATGCAAAGATTAAAAAAAAGAACACTTGAGTCTCACTCCTTTGGCTTAGAATAGCTCGACAAGTTGCTTGTAAATAAGACAGTTGACTCACAAGGCTGTTTGAACTGCCTGCCTCTTGGCTCAGCCCCTGAAGCAAGCAGACAGCTGCTTTATGATGCTTTGAGTCCCACATCTTACTTAAAATGCTGCTTTTGTCAGCAGCGACTCTTTAAAATAGGCCTCTTTTTCCTCAGAAACCATGAGCTCCCACGTTGCCTGGCATGAGGATCCCACCACCCCTGCCCACTCACCCCAATGATGGTTGCACCTCAGGAAGGAGTGGGATTGAGAGTTTTTACAGGGAAATTCAGCTTCCTCCTTTCTTCCCTCAGCTCACAGTCATTTGCCACACACACCCCTCTCAGTTTGCATCTATTCCCGACACTCTGGCACTAATTTCTTGCAGTCACAAATGGTTAGCAGAGCATACAGAGGTTCTTGATTAATGCAGAGGAGCAGAGGCACAACACACCTTTCCCCCCAGCCTAATAACCACCTGCAAGCAGCTCCCAAGCTCTCCTGGGTCTCCAGCTCCAGACCCATCAAGATGAGCACACAAAGAGCATTAAGAGGGGGAGGTTACCTCAGAGAGTCCGGTCTCTAGCCAACTGGGCATCCGAAGAATGGGGGATCTCATCAGGAAGGGGCTGAAGCTGGGGGAAGCAGGGAGCAGCTCTGACTCCTGCAGGTGCTCTCCGAAAATCTGGTCAAAGATACGAGTGGGTGCCAACCAAGACAAGAAGGGTCTGCGGATCAGGGGGTTGTGGATGGTGATATCCATTGGAGTGCGCCGGAGGAGCCTGGCAAACCACGGCTGCTGTGCTGTGCTGGGAGCAGGGGACAGCTTTATACCCTGCAGCTGGCCTGGCCTTCATCCCCCCCCTCCCGAGGCCTCTTGAACAGTGGTGTCAGGGATTTTATTGTCCCACTCCTGGGCTGGTCCCTTCGGCAGTGCCCAGTAGCTGTCTGGGGGATTTGAACGCGCTGCTGAGGAGGAGGGGGAAGGGGAGAAGAAGAAAAGGAGCCTAATGGGGCAGTAAGAAGCCAAGCTGCCCAGCCACCCGCCCCGTCCCCCACGTGCTGTTTATCTGCAGAGTCCCAGGCAGGCTTGGCGGATGTTCCCAGCTGCTTCGGATGCCAGCAGGATCAATGCAGCTCCTATCTTTGGCTCACTGGGAAAATGACAAGGGGCTGTTGTTCCCACTGCCAGCACTGAGGCTTCAGCTCCACGCATCACCCACCAGGCTAGGAAGAGCTCTGCCTCTCCTTGAGGCAAGCAGTGAGCTGATTGCCTGTAACTGTGCTCCTAATACATCTTAATTCACACATTTATTTTAATTCCTGCCTTGCCTGTGAAACTAAATCAGGGGAATGGCCGAACAACTGTCCTTAAAGGGCAAGAGCTAGCTGCTGCCTCTGAGAGCTTGCAGCTGAAACACAGTTTCTGGCTGAGAGGTACAACATTCTTAATGTTCATCACCAGTTCCTTGCAGAAGGGTCTGGCCCTCTTTCTGTCAGCTTGCCTGGCAAGAACGGGGAGCAGAATTTGCTCTGTGCAGGAGCTCAGGCCATAAATACCTTCTCCAATTCCCCATTACATCAACAGCAGTGCACCTGCTCCCTCATACTGCAGGGACATGGACTCAAGGAAATCTCTGGTTTCAGGGTATGAGGAGTTTTACTGGGCACTACTCCCCTCCCTGCCTGCCCCCCCAGGGATCTCTGCCAGCTTCGGGTCCTTGGCTAACATGTGGTCCCTGGCACAGGCATTTCTCCAGGTCTCATCACACTGTGCCAAAGCACTGACCAGGGAACAGACTGGACAGCCAGCTTGCAGCAGCACAGTTGGGATGTGGAGGGGTCAGCAGTGGGACCTGGATCCTGTCCAGCCCTGCTCGGCTACCTGCAGCACCTCACTGCTCACAGGAGCAAAAGCCTTGATCCATCCCCTCAGCTTCAGGGGAAATCAGGCTCATTTGTGCAGGGTACAGGAGGGGCTGATTTGGGCCCTAGGCGTGGGTGTGATAGTGACTTTGTGTGACTTTGCACAGCCTGATCAAGCACCAACCAGCATTAGCTGTTGCCCCATCCCCACGGGGTGCTTCAGGGCTGGCAGGACCAGTGTCAGGGACTTTCACCCCCTTACAGTGAGCCTTCTTGCTGGCCCTTGCCTTTGGGACCCCCACAGGCAACAGAGCGTAGGGTCTGTCCTGCTTTCTCCTACCTCAGCCTCCCTCAGCCCACCTCCATGCCTCCCAGCTGTACTTGGCAGCCCATTTGCCTCCTGCATCCCCCTGGGAGGGGATCCCAGAGCCTGGAAGGAGGTGCAGGGTTTTCCTGAGGTGTCCCTGCCTGTGGGCAGGGCCTGCACTCCCTGCTGGAATGCAGCGAGGAACTTCCCTCGTCACCCTGGCCAGGCATCCTGGGGCCAGTGCGTGTGGCTATTTTGGTCCATCTTTTTATCACACACTCCTCCCTGTGGAATTCACCCAATTAAAACCTTGCAGTCTGCAGCCTTCACTCTCAGAGGCAGTGAGTGCTTGGAAGGTCCCCTTCCCAGACACACCATGGCTGCACGGACTGTCCCCCACGCCTACCCCATGAGTTCGGAGTATGAGTTTGCCAACCCAAGCAAGATTTATGACCAGAACTTTGGAGAAGGTAAGAAAGGAGATGGGACTCTCCCAGCACCTTTCTGCCCTCTGGTGCAGGAGGGTTGGTGGAGTCCCCCTGGGGAGACTGAGCTCCAGAGCAGTCTAGGGAAGTTGGACCCAAGGAATTTTGAGCATAAGAATCCCCGTCACATCAGGGGGGAATATCCAGGGAATAGCCAGGTTCTCTCTCTTCAGGTCCACGTGCTCCATCCATGCCTACTGCTGTCTCTCCTGTCCCTCCCTCCATGCCCCCAGCAGTCTGGCACCCATGCATATGCTGTGCAAACATGGAGCAAAATGCTCCAGGGCGGGAGGAGAGAGTTTTTGCAGCCGGAGGCTGTGGAGAAAAGCTGAGCTGGGGTGTTCAGCACAAAGGCAGGCAGAGGCTGGCAGAGGGGAAGGAATGTGGGCAGCAGCAGATCCATTCAGCACCAGCACTACAGCGTGAAAAGGCAAAAAGCTCCAAGGAAAGCCCCCTGGACAATGGCACACAAAAGGCCTTTAGTTCTTCAGGGCAGTTTCTTCATCATCAGCATTTTCCATGCCCAAGCCTGGCTGAGGGCTTTGCAGAGCCCAGGGCATCTACCAGTCCCTCCCTGTCCTCCCAGTAGACATGTGAAAGCTGGGTGCCAGCCCTTGGCCTGCTGTGTGGTGGGAGGCAGTGGCTGGCAGGCATCTGGTTCTGTGTGTGCTTTGGGGACACAAAGCTAGGAACTGCAAGAGGCTCCAACCGTATTGTGCTGATGTGGTGGCAAAACTAGGGTGTTTGCCAGGTCTCAGCCACCTCCCCAACCATCCTTCTCCAACTCCTTCCCCTGGAAACCCCACCCTCCTCACTGAGTCTCATTTTCAGGTGTGTCCCCATGTGAGATTCTAGCCCCTGCCCTGTACCACGGCTACTACATCAGGCCTCGGATCAATAAGCAGCTGGATCGAGGCACCTCTGAGATCAGCCTCAATGAGCACAAATTCCAGGTGTTCCTGGATGTCTGCCACTTCCTGCCGGATGAGCTGACTGTCCGCACCGTGGACAACCTGCTGGAGGTGATGGGGCAGCACCCCCAGAAGGCTGACCGCCACGGCTTCATCTCCAGAGAGTTCACCAGGACATACATCCTCCCTCTGGATGTTGACCCCTTGCTGGTGAGAGCCACCTTGTCCCATGATGGCATCTTAAGCATCGTGGCTCCTCGGACGGGAAAGGAGGTGAAGGCCAGAGTCAACGAGGTGAAGATAACCCAACAGGAGCAGCCAGTGGGGAAAGAAGAACAGTCTGAGGAAGGAAAACGGAAGGAAGAGTCCTAAAGGCCACAGATCTGGGCTTGAGCAGGGAGGGAGGGGGGATAAGGATGGGGAATCCATGTTGCCAGACCCCTCTTTCTCACCATCAGTGTTCAGCAGCCATATATATGCTAGACTTCTGCTTCTTAAAGCTGATGGCTGGAAAAAGGGACTTGGAACTGAAAAAAGAGGGAGAATAAAGTCTGTAATGCAAGTTTTCTGCCAGGTCAGGTGCTCACTGAGCACCATGCAGGGTGCTCTTCTCTCCCCCCAGATGGCACAGGTCACTCTGACACTGGACTATGAGGCTGTGTCCCAGTGGGCTGTTAAGCAGCTGCTGTGTTCCAGCCCAGAATGGTACTGGGAAGAGGGAAGAGATGATCCCAGTGTCTTGCTTCTGAGCTGGTGGCTGCCCGTTGTGGAGGTGGAAGGTGCTTGTTGGTCTGTAAAAGTGCCTGCAGCTCCTAGGAGGAAAGAGGAATAAATCTGCCTCTAGTCTTCTCTTGTTTGCCTTGGATTCATGTTGCTTCTGGCCAAGCTATTACTCTGCAGCAGGGAGGATGGACACTGCCTCAGCTGCTCCAGGTGTGAGGAGCAGAGGAGAGTTCACACTGAGCTCATCTGTGGAAATGGCACCAGTGGAGACTTGGAGGGATTCTGTCCATGGGGCAGCCTGGGGGAGGCTCTCTACCATCGGCCCTCCTGGTTGAGGTGCAGCTGGAGTTGCTGTTGTAGGGACCTCACAGTTGGAAGCAGCCTTGAGGAGAAAAGATATAGAGTGATGGGCTGGTGGAGGCTCACTGCATCTCCAGACCTGGAGCTGGGGTCAGCCCAAGTGCACAGATGCCAAGCCACAGTCTCTGCTTCTTCAGCCCTCTAGTTCATGGGACATAAGACCTTTTCAGCCCTCCTGAGGGGAGTGAACCCCAAAAAGCTGAAGGGAAAGGCTCTGCTCAGATCTCAAGTGACTTGCTGGCTTGCCAGCACTCCCTGCAGAGCCACAGAGGGGAGGAATTTGGCCCCTTTTGCAGACACTGTGATGCCTCTGGCTACATGAGAAATGTCTCTGTAGTCTTGTGACACTGGGCCAGGGGCCGTGTGTGCTGCCTCGGTGGCAGCTGCTGCCTTGGGTGGCCTGAGGGCTCAGCAGGTGCCAGTTGCAATCCTTGTCCTGCCAGAGCCAATTAAAGCAGCCAAAATGCTGTGTCACTGGCCAAATATGGGGGTCCCTGGCACGCCTCACTGCAGCCCTCCCCCAGAGGAGAGAGAGGAGGGTCCAAGGGCTTCTCCCTCTCCCTGCTGGGATGACTGGCAGGCTCCTGCACTCTGCCTCCATGGATACCTCGGGACAGGAATGCCCTGCTCAGGAATCTGTCCATGCTGCACCCCTCCTCGGGTGCTGAGCCCCTGCTGTGGGGCTGCTCTTCCACTCTCGCCAGGCAAAGTGAGATCCAGACACTCTGCAGCTATTTCCTGCTTCTCAGAGCCCCTGCCAGCAATCAGGATCAGAGTGAAATTAAGAGCAGCCCTGCCTGACAGCCTGATGAGAGCAAGAGGGAGGGTGGGAAGCCTCCATTCCCCCCTGGTGCAGGTTAGATAGATACCCACCAGATCAGATACCCACTCTTGCAGTCTGTGCTGCCCTTACTAATGAATTAGGACCAGATAAGCTGCTGCCAGAAAGTATTTCAGACAGTGCCAAAATAAAAATCACGTTTACAACAGGCTTTGCCTCAGTCATTAATAATAATTCCAGAGATAATCCTAGGCTAGTGACTTTCAGTCACCTGAAGCAGCTGCTTGTGAGGGCAGGGCCAGCCCAGTCCTTAACTGCTCCCCTGTGTACAAGCCTCTCTGCTCCTCAGTTTATGCTGCCCCAGCCTCAAGCACTGCACCAGACACATCCCACATCCCACTCACAGCAGCACGCTCCTAAGTCCCAGGAGGGCTCAGTTCCTGAGCCCACATCCCTGTGGGGAGGGCAGAGATGTGTCTATGTGTGGGATCAGGCATGCCTGTCATTTTCTTAGTCACCTGCCATGAAAGAATTCCTCAATCTCACAGCCATTCCAGAGCAGTAGCTAGAAAGGGTTTTCTTTTTCTCTGATCTGGCATCTTCCGTGCTGGTAAGAAGGATTGATGGATCCCTGCTCACTGCAGCCCTCCTGTCACCAGGATAAACATCTCCCTTGGATCAGGGATGGGGAGGGTGGCCTCTGCAGCTCAAGGGTTATGGGCAGCTGAACCATGGGGGCTGAAACCAGAATGTGTCCAGGGCTTGGGTTGCATAGGGAGTGGATTCTAAAACAAAAGTGCCCTGAACGGTTCAGAGCTTTCTCTTTTTCATTTGTTACAGGTAAAGCCAGCTTGTTATGGGTCTGCACCACACCTGTAAGTGTGGTCCCTGTCCCTTGGTGCCCGAGGTACCTTGACACTATTGCAATAGAAGTGCCCAGCACTGGTGGTCATGACACAGCCCTCTTCTGCCTTCTGGCTTTTATTAGCTCTGTCGTTGCTCTCCAATGAGTTCATCCTCTATTGCTGGGCACTTGCAGGCTCATCCTGTGCCAGTTGCACAGCTTGTTACCCAGACAATGTCCCCGAGTGCATGAAGCCAGCTGCCCCAGCAGTGCTGCAGTGAGAGGGGCTGGCACTGCCTGGTGTAGGGCACTGGGCTGCTGCTCTGCACCCTGCCAGGCTGTGCACAGAACAGCCCGATGGGTTTGCTGAGCAGGAGTGCTGGAAGCCCTGCTCCCTTTCATCCCTGCAGACACAGACTGAGGAGGGAATGCAGAGTGGCAGCCAAATGCTCTCCAGCTCTGCCAATGTTTTTGATGCCTTTCTGTTTCTCTGGTGGAGCTCAAACCAGCAGCTCCAGTATTTGTGAAAGGGGCTGATGGGAACAGGCTCCCAGCTTTTTTTTTTTTTTTTACATTCTCCACAAAGCAACAAAGCCCACGTTATCCCAGAAATCAAAACAGACACTAGCTCACTGGATCAACAGTGTCTGTGGCAAACCCAGAGACACACAGTCTGCAGCTACCCAAGCAGGGACAGACTCCTGAGACCACCTGGTCTTTGCAGGACCCCCAGAACATGGTCCTCTTTGGACCAGGACTGAATCTCATCTGCCTGCATACATTCGATCCTAAATTGTCCTCGACGTGCTGTGGTGCAGGCTGAGCTGTGCAATTTCTCCAGCCACATGCTGAGGAGCAGTTTTGGAGCAAGACTCAGGCTCTGCAGGTTCACAGTGCAGCTCATCCAGGATTCAGCTAAGAGAGCAGATGTGCCTTGTGGTCCTTCCAAAGCAGAACCCTTCTCCTCCTGCCACTTCTGGACAGGTACAAGCTTTGTTCTGCACTCGGACAGATGATAAATGATGCTGTGAGTAGGGGACTAGGGCCAGTTCCTGAGGTAACCCACCAGAAGGGTGAATTAAAACTCCAGCCACTTATCAGCACATGCCATGAGGCATCCAGGCCTGCACAGACCTGGGGCTGACTGCCAAATCAAAGCTGTGCAGCACAGTTTCTGCTCAAGGACTAAGACATTAATGTGGCATCTTTCAGTACTGAGCATCAGCTCACTTAGAGCTGCCAGAGCTCAGCTACCTGCCATTCACCCCAGGAATGACCAGACACAGTCTGAAGGGCTCTCAGCAGGGGCAGAGAGGTAAATTGCACATTAATGTTCCTGTTTGACTGGCTGGGGGGTGAGCCTAAGAGCTGTATTGCAGGTCCTTAATGATGTGAGGTCCCTCATGGGATTCTGGCATTCCCGAAAGCACAAATCTGTACACTTTCTCTAGGTAGCTTTAAAAAGATTGGATTCCCAGTAATGTCCCCGAGGTTGCATATGCCTTTCTGCCTGCAGCAGGAGCAGCAGCACTAGAGGACCTGCAAGCCTGCTCTCACCTTCTCTGGGGCATCTTTGCCCCTTTGGTGAGACAGTGGCCCAGGTTGCCCAGGGAAGCTGTGGAAGCCCCATCCCTGGAAGTGTTGAAGGGCAGGTTGGATGGGGCTCTGAGCAGCCTGGTCTGGTAGGAGGTGTCCCTGCCCATGCAGTGGGGTGGATCTAGGTGATCTTCCAACCCAAACCATTCCATGATTCTGTGATCTGACTCCCAAGCAGACATGCTTTCTTTCCCAGGTTATGCCAGCCTGTGCCAGACATTTTCCTGACATCCTGCTTGAGATGCAAGGATGAGCAGCAGGAACAGTACTGCGAGCTCCCACCCTGGTGGGTCTCCTTTTGTTCAGGAACATTTGGAATCCCTCCTTTATCCTCTTTTGCATCCCTGCTGGCATCAGCAGGACAGCGCTGGTGGGAGAGAAGGATAGCGGGGGGGTGGGGGGTGGGACACCCACTGTGCAGATCATAAAGCAGGATTTTAGCCCCAGGGGTGAGGCCTGGAGACGTGCTGCTGCTTTGCCCTCTCCTCCCTGGGCAGCAAGAGGTGAGCTCAGGCCCCGGGGCAAAGGAAGCCCAGGGCGAGCGCTCCGGTAGATGGCAACCACGGGCCTGGCAGAGCGACACTGCAGCGTGGGGAGAAATCTGACACTGCCAGACACTCCCTTGGAATAGCCAGGGGCCGAGCAGGAACCAGGAAATACAAGCTCTCCCTGGCCAGAAAACCCTTCTGCTTCATGGGCGAAGGAGCGAGATGGGCAATCTCTGCAGCTGCGGGCGACCCTGGTGAGTGCGGCGTCTGCCGGGGGTGGGATGGCCGGCAAAGCTCCGGGCAGCAGGTTTGGGTGGACCTGGCAAGATTTGTTTCCTTGTGCCGGCTTTGCCAGGGCTCTCGCCCGGCTCCCAGCCCCGCACCTTGCCAGCTCCCACCGAAACGACGGAGAGCAAGTGACCATTGGGTCGCTGCGGGGCCGGGGGGCTGGGGCAGAGGGGGGGGCGAAGGGGCTTCTCTCAGCTCAGACGGGCTGTGGCACCCCCGGGGACTGGCAGCTCGGGTTCCCGTGGCCATGCCAGCAGCTGGGAATAGCTCAGTTCTAGGGACAATCTAGTTAAAATCCCTGTCCTCACCCCAGTGATCTCCGGCCAGGTTGCCCACCCTCAGGTGTCCCCTGGTTGCCCACCCTCAGGTGTCCCCTTGTCACGCCGCAGGGAGGGGTCCTAAGGTGGCACTAAGTGCTGGTGGGTCTGCTACCCCATCCTGGTCCCAGCTCCTGCAGCCCCTCTCCCTGCCTGCGTCTCTCTGGGCTTTATCTGTGCTTGGGAAATCCTGGCTACGTTTTTCACAACATGTTGCTCTTTCTCCCTGGGGGGGAGGATGACAGTTTAATCCCTCCTGGCTCGTGTTTGGCCCCGGACCTCCTGCTTACAGAAGAAGGGCGCAGTGAAGCATGATTCGGTGCCAAGGGGAAGTATTTTCAGCGCTGAGAGTGGTACAAGGGGGAGAGCCACGAGTATCAGATGAAGCCCCGAGGACTTTCTCTCCAACACCGAGTTTGTTAAAAGTATTAGAAATTCCGGAGAACTTTTCAATAATAATAAGAGGGACAGCATCACCTAGTGGCTGGAGCAGAGGAGGAGGCTCAGGGCACCGAGATCCTTCCAATCTGAGCCCTGAGATGGAGTGCAGAGGAGTTGGGGATTTAGGAAGAGCAACTGGAGAATGTTGCTAAAGAAGGAAAGTGTGCCCTTAGGTCTGGGTACCTCTGCAAGTGTGCCCCTGTAGAGGGCAAGCCCCGGGTATTCCCACCACTTGGTTCAGCACTCAGAGTGTTGAAGGGACAGAAAAAGATGCCAGAATTCACCTAGGGTGAAGCAGGCTTGTGTAGGACAGAAGTCAGGTTGGCACTGACACAGGGAAAGGGGAAGAAGCCACACAGGAGCAGGGACCTGTGTGCTGTCATGCAGAATGTGCTTCTAGCTGGCTGTGAGTTAGTTACAACACGTCTGACCTGGTTTTGAGAAGAGGGGAGAGGTTTGCTCTGCTCTGGTTTCCCTTGCCTCATCCATTCTAATTACCACGGATCTGAGGCTGGGAGCTGCCTCTCCTGCCTGGCCGTGCTCAGCCAGCCTCACACAGCTCCAGCCCACACACTGCCTGCTCATGCTCTTTCTACAAAGGAAGGTGACCAAACCAAGCAAGATCAGCTTGGAAAGCTGATACTGGAACCTACCTCCTAGGAAAGAGGACAGGTACCCTGCTGATTTTGCTTCAAAGGGGGCTGTTTTAATTACCTCGCACAACAAACCTTGAAGGCTGTAAAGAAGTGCTCTAGCACACAAGCCTTGGCAAGGAGGGCCCTGGAGACCCTGCAAGCTCATAAAGAGGATGGAGGAGGGAGCTGGAAGAGCCAAGTGAGACAAAGCAATGCTGCCTTCAGCCAGGCCCCTAACTCTTGGAAGTATTCCCCCAGATTTTGTCTGACCAGGACTGGAGGGCCCTTGGTGCCTTTGTTGGGCAGCACACAGGGGGGACACGAGGAGCAGTGTTGGATCCTTTGGCACAGGCATGTGGCCACCTTGCCTTCCTCAAAGCTGCCTTTGACTTCCCAGGTCAAGCAAATCTGGTTAATCATTACTGACCATTTTGAAGGTCTCCAAGTTCTTTGACTGCATTCGTGCTGTTTTTCTGTTTTGCCATTAGAGTGCCAAAGGCATGACTGACTGCACAGACTGTTCTGCTTACCCACCCCCCTGAAACTGCCTCTAAAAGCCAGCCAGAGCTTCAGGTCCTGCACTGTTCCCACCTGTGGCAGGACTGTCTGGCACATGCACGCACTGCGAGGCACAGAACACTTCTTAGGAACCATCTGGTAGCTCTGAGGCCTCATTAGAAGTGCTAGCTGCCCCTTTCAGCTGCTGCAGCAGGGACACAGACCCACATGTGACCCCCCAGCTGCAGGCTGTGTTGGTCAGCAGCCAGCACCTCGTGGACACATGTCCTCAGGGGGACCCACACAAGGGCTGGCACCTGCTCTCCTCCAGCCCTCCCAGTGTGGTGTAACCATGACATTTCCTTCCTGCATCTGGCCTAGAACATGGACATGTGCTCTGCCAGCCTGCAGGAGCTCAGCTCCCAGCTCTGTTGTTACAGTCAGAATGAATTTCACTCCTGTTCATACCATGGCTGGAAAACAGCTGCATTTGGCTTGTCTCTCTCTGGTCACACTGGTGCATGGAGATTAGGGTTTGGCTTGGCTTATATGAAGTCCATAGCTTGTTTGGTTTGGTTGTGTTTTAAGTGGAAAACTGAGAACAAGAAAACTGTCTGACACATCAAACTAGTGCAAGGTCCATGCACAGCTGCTTCGTGAGCCAAAGCTCAGAGTATGGGGATATCAGAACATCTGGCCCTAAGAGAAGGGTTTCATGCCAGTAGAGATCATGCTCTGCACCTGCATCATGTACAGCTGAGCAAATACAGCTGCAAAACTACAGTGAAATCTCTTCTCCTTCACTCTGATGTATATGGATATTGGAGAGCCAGGCAGGGCTGAAAGGAAGGAGTTTTGGGGGTGTCTGTGGGGTACGGTAGGTGTGTCACAGAAGGAAACACATCTCCCCATGGGAACTTCTCCCTGCAGGAGCTGCTAAGGTTCTGGCTTGGCTCAATAGCTCTTCCCTGAGACAGTTCTTGGGCCTTTCTCATGACCCACAGATGTGCTACCCCAGGGTGGTGGATTTGGGTTTTCACGACCTGAAAGCAGGTGCTGGGGCTTCTCAGGGCTGACGTCTCTCTCTGATTTCAGGAGTTGTCCTGCGCCTTTTAAAAGAAAGAAAGAAAAGCAAGGTAAGGATTTGTGAAAATTATTTAGAGGACAAGAAGAGGTGGGGTGACTGAGCCCCTGGTTTGCTGACATTGGTCAGTGCTGACTGTGAAGTGAACATCTGAGGCTGAGGTCCCCTCCCATAGTCTTTTGTACTTAACCTTCCTCAAGAGAAGTTTGGTAGAATCAAAAGGCAAGATTTCTTTAAAACTTAAAGCAAGGGGTGTAATGTGCCATGGGACTGGGCAAGGGGGAGGGCAGGGACTTCAGCAGTACCTTCAAATGCCAGAGTCTCACTTCAGAACACATGTGAGTACTCTCAAGTGGCAGCATGACCCAAACTCCTGTAAGAGCTGCAAACATCCATCTGACATCAGTCCTCCAGAATCAAGTGTATCCTCTAAGTAGCCCAGTTGTGTCCTGTGGCCTTTGGACCATGCTGGGCAAAATATGTTTTCCAGGCAGCAAAGAAAATAAAATTAAAACTGGATCTGACTTCTCCAAGGGCCTGACAAGGAAGCTCTCTGTGCTGTGGCTGTCCTCTTAGGTTCTGCCAAGAACATTGCGGTCCACAGCATGTTGTCATCCTGGAAAACCTTATTTTTTTTTCCAAAGAAACAAGGCCGGGCTTTCTTCTTCCGTGCGGGCATCAGAGACAGCACCAGGATTGAGGGTGTCAGATGAGGCGGAAGTTTTACTTGTGTCCGGCAGGGAGAGCCCATGGGCCAGACGCTGCGTTTCTGCCTTCAAAGGTGGAACAACTCCCAGTTTCGTTAACCTGTTGGTGTTTCTTTTTCAGGAGCTAATGTGAGAGATGAGAGCCAACAGCACCAGCCTGACAGGAAGGTAAACAGCTTCCCAGAGTTGTTTTCCTAGCTGTATATTGAGAAGACAGAGCTGAGCACCACTTCCTAGGCTAGATGGGTTGGGAGGACATGGGGCAGCTTATTCAGAGCCGTGAATCATCTCATCCTGTACAGACTTTAATGGCTGTGGGAACAACCTGCATTGCTGCACAGGGATGCAGGCCCATTTTTTCCCCCTAAAGTGCAATGGAAGCAGTGGGATGAAATGTCTCCTGAGCCTGAGATGTCAGAGGGCTGGATGGGGGGGGAAGGCATGTGGGAGCTGACCTTCCAGAGCTCTTTCTCCCCAAAGGCTCCAACGTACGAAGATGTCCCAGAGTTCCCTGTCTATGCCACGGTGAGTAAAGCCCAGAGTGGGAAGCAGGATGACAGCATTCATTATGCAGACATCCAGGTGTTCACCAAGGCCCGGGAGCGCTCTGCAGCAGAGGTGAAGAACCTACAAATGCAGAATGCCACAGAGTATGCCACCCTCAACTTCCCCCGGCCCCGGCTCAAGTATGACAGTAAGAATGGGACCCTGGTATAACAGCCTCCCTGGCTCTCTCCTCCTTTAGCAGCAAAGGGATTTCACAGACTTAGAGGTGCTGTGGATGCAAGCCAACCTCATGGACACATCAAGTCTCCCTGGGAAAGTGCAAAGAGGCTGCATCTCCCACCTGCATTTCTCTTTGGAGGACACAGACGTATTTATTCTCACAGGATGGGTTGTTTCCTATCTGATTCTGCTGACAAAACCCACCTCTTCTCCTTGGAAGAGTTGCCTCTCAAGCTGGCAACCCTCCTTCTCTCAGCACTGTGAGAAGACAGAGCTGCTCCTTGGCTGATGAGGGCTACAACCACAGCTGAGAACTGCAGTGGGACAGCTCCTGCTGGGGGACAGGACCAGCTGAGTGCTGCTCTGCAGATGGGTTTGGGAACATGCCATACAGGATTCAATACTGGGACAGAGGAGATGTTGCCACAGGATTTTATGTCAATGTTAAGGGAATTCTGCAATGTACAGAGGGACATGTGGATGAGACTGTGAAGAAACAGCATCTATTGCAATGTCTTCCTCCAACAGCTGCCACTGTAACTGCAGCCATGCACCTTGTGCATCCCCTTTTCCCAAAAAGCAAGGTTCTAGAACCATGCACAGCACACTAAGGCCAGAAATGCAGAATGAACTGGGGGGTACAGAACAATTTCTTTCACTGAGGGGCTGTAACAGTGCATGCATCCCTGCCCCAACATGCACAGAAGTGACTAGTGAGCTCCTGGCTCTGACTGGAAATGAAACAAGGAAAATTTGGAATTTAACTGCCAGGCAGCCATTTAAAAGCCACAGACTATATTTAGGGCAGTTGTCCTTAGAGCACAGCAGCTGTCTGCATGCCTGAGATACTGGGAATGAATCCTGGTGAACTTTAGGGAGAGCTTTGGGCTTTTCCTCCACTTTTTCTTCTTTCATACTGTCGGCCTTAGTTATAAAACTTGGTTACAGGGAGCACACACCATGTTATTGGAAGGGATGGTTCTTCTGAGGACCAAGGATTCCTGTTTCTGCTCCTCCAAGTTCCTCTCTGTACTCCATGCCCAGCATGAAAACCTGTCCTTTGGGCTGAGAAGGATTGAATGGGCACAGGATTTGCTTTCAGGAGTGGGAGGCACGGGACACTCCAGCACTCAGTCCTGCTTGCCAGCTCTCAGAGGAGCAGCCAGGACACAAATCCAGACCTGGATCATGCTGAGCAGCAGTTACCTACCTTCTCACACTGAACTGCTGGTACAAGAACTAGAAAGGGGCACTGGCTTCACTTCTAGCCAAGTCCTCCACATCATAGGTAGAAATAGGGATTTTTTAGAAACATTATTAAATATGGATTATAGTTCAGGACCGGAGAGGTTTTCTAGAAGGTCCAGACTTCACCAGGTCCTTTTTTAAAACAGTGTGAGTGAAACAGCCTGTAATGGCAATGGCATGCACAGTGTGTGGTACTGATGTTCTCCTCACCCAGCAGGAGAGAAGCTGCACAGGCACAAAAGTCAAGCTGCTGGGCCCAGAGAGGTGCAAATTTGCACATCCATCAAGTTCAACCAGTTTGGCTCAGAGAACCCTGCTTCCACTTGGCCATGTCCACAAGGCCATGTAATGATAGGACAAGGGGTAATGGTTTCAAGCTGGAAAAGGGTAGATTTAGGTTGGCCATTAGGAAAAAGTTCTTTAACAGGAGGGTGGTGGATCACTGGAACAGGTTGCCTAGAGAGGTGGTGGAGGCCCCATTCCTGGAGACATTCAAGGTCAGGCTTGATGGGGCCCTGAGCAACCTGGTCTAGTGTGAGATGCCCCTGCTTATTGTAGGGGGGTTGGACTAGATGACATTTAGAGGCCCCTTCCAACCCAAGACCTTCTATGATTCTGTGATTCTACACCACTTAGCTATGTTGATCTGTGGATTGGCCCTTTTGTATTCAGCACAAATGGGAGCTGGGGTAGAAATCATCTTTTAATGAGTGCTTCAAAGCCTGGAATGGCAATTTATCTCCTGTTCCCTCTGGAGCTCCAGCATACACAGCTAATACTTGGTGTTGTTTCTGAAGTACAGCCTCTCTGAAGAGAGAATCAAATGCTCTGCACAGGAATGGGAACAGTACAGTCATTTTGCCTGATGATCAGGCCTTGAAGAGATAAAATGTGAATGCCACGAGTTCTACAAGAAGCATTTTTGTAAACGACCTGGTTTTGCACTGAATATTAAAAGCTTCCAACAGCTTCTCTCCTGTGTTTCCCGAGGTTGTGACATTTAAATGAGCGTTAATAATTTACCAAACGCTCCTTGAACATTAAAGATGGAATCTTTTTTTTGTTTTAACTAAGAAATGTGCACGTTTTGGGGAGGCCGTTGCCCGCTTTGCTGCCCTGGGGCTCCGGGGCCCGTCCCTACGAGGGGTTTCCCGCAGCAGAGCCGGGCGGGGGGGCGCTGCCCCGGCGGTTGCGGGGGCCCGGTGGGGCCGCCCCTTCCCGCCCCGTCCCGCCCCCGTCTCCATGGCGACTGGCGACGCGTCCCGGGCCGGTCCCGCACCCTCCGGCCGCGGCGGGCGCAGGTAGGGCCGTGCGGGGCGGGCCCGGCATCCCACCCCACGGGGGTCCCGGTTCTTCTCCCTGTGCCACCCCCTCAGCCCCTGTACCCCTTCGCTCTGCTCTTTCACCCTCCGCTCTCCTCTCGTGAGACCCCCCCACTGCGGTCCTGGGTGAGAAGGACATGGAGCTCCAGGAAGAGAGTCCAGAGGAGGCCACAAAGATGATCAGAGGCTGGAGCAGCTCTGCTCTGGAGACAGGCTGGGAGAGTTGGGGGTGTTCAGCCTGGAGAAGAGAAGGCTCCAGGGAGACCTTAGAGCAGCTTCCAGTGCCTGAAGGGGCTCCAGGAAAGCTGGGGAGGGACTTTGGACAAGGGCAGGGAGGGAGAGGACAAGGGGGAATGGATTAAAACTGGAAGAGGGGAGATCGAGGTGAGACATGAGGAGGGAATTCTGGAGTGTGAGGGTGGTGAGACACTGGCCCAGGTTGCCCAGGGAAGCTGTGGAAGCCCCATCCCTGGAAGTGTTGAAGGGCAGGTTGGATGGGGCTCTGAGCAACCTGGTCTAGTGGGAGGTGTCCCTGCCCATGCAGGGGGGCTGGATCTAGATGATCTTGAAGGTCCCTTCCCACACAAACCATCCCATGACTGTCTGATGACCACCCTGCTCCCGGGCATCACCACCCATTCCCAATATCCCAGTCCCCTGCCATTCCCTGCAGCCTGGTCCCCCCCAGCCAGCCCACACATGGAAGCAAATAAGAAAATGTGTAACTTTCCCCAAGAATGTAGCCCTTAAATGTATTTCCTTCAGGCAGTGAAAGAAGATGGCAACTTTCCTCCTTTGTTTGGTTACATTCAGACACTTTGCTGGTAAGTCTGTTTTCCCTTTAAGAAAATTCCTTCGTTTTTAATACGTTTGCTTCTCCCCCTCAGGCTTCAAGGGAGAGGGAGTGCAGGTGCATTGCCCTTGGCACTGAGCTGAGCTGTGGCATCCAGCATGGGAACTCGGGTGGACACGGTGCCCCGACACACCTCGCAGCCTGCTGCCTCCTCCGTGAGTTTCAGGAGTCCTTTTTGTGCCTGGCCTCTGGTTTTGGATGTTTGTCCAAAAGGATGGGAGGCTGGGAGGGGACACTCAATAACACAAAGGCCTTAGTTGCATCAGGCAGCTCGTTTTGCTCTTGCTGCAGCCCTGGCCTCACGGATTTCACAGCCTTTGTTTCTGAGTCAGCCTCATTTGCTTTTATTTTCCCAACCAAAAACGTTATTAGCAAGAGCTGAACTGTGGCCATTGATCTTCCTCTTTCTCAAGAGCTGGTAAGACAAACAGACTTGATAGAACAGCTGATAAACAGAAACAGTTGATAAAATCCTCGGATGGGAGACTTGACAGAAGGCTTATGTGCTGATACGGGTGGTGCTGCGGGGACAAGATGGTCTCAACAGCAGGAAAAGGAGCAGGAACAGGGCTTTGTCGTGTATTTTTCCCGGAATTCAACACGGGGGAGTACAGGGGTTGGGATAGTGCTGAACCTGGCCAGGAGAGGGCAATGCCACCAAGCAAACTGCCACCCTACGTGTTTGTTGTGAAAGTGGCTCTAACCAGCAACAGTTGACGCGGAGATTCTTCTGATATCGGTATGATCTGATATTGATATTTTTGATTCTGGAATCATCCTCAGGGAGAATAATGAATGATCAGTTTTACTGTGTTCGTTTGCTTCTTGCAAAGGTAACATTCAAAGGTATCTATTACGATGTGAAACTGAAAGGAGAATATAATTCCTGCTACAAGAAGCAAGCTTGACATTTAGGAGTGAAACACCAAGATGGGAGAGCTAGAAATTAATTTTTGAAAGGTATTTGCAGCACACACATGCACTGAAGATGCACACAATAAACAGAAGAATGGCTCAGCATGCTGTGCCTCTCAGTGTAGCCACCAGAAATAGTCTCTATTCTTTAACATTCACACTGTCAAAGTGAGGCAGTTCTGATTCAATGATAAGAGACCCCATGTAGGAGCAAATCTTTGATAATAGGATCTCTGATGGAAAACAAACTGCCAGCAGGCCTGGACCTGCACGTGCCACATATAATGAGAACACTTTGCCTCTCTCTCTCTGTTGGTGTTCTGGCAGGTAGAAGCTCTGGAATGGCAATATGGGGCTGAAAGTGACCACCTGAATTGCAGATATCAGCCCCAGCTTTTCTTGGTTGGTCCAAAAAGGCAGGCAGGTTGGGCTTCTGATTGAACAGCCTCTTGAATAGCCTCTGTGAGCCAAACCAGCTTCTGCACAGTTCCCCCAGTCAGTTCAGCTGAGAGAGTATTTCTGCATGTCTCAGGGATGGGACTACTGTACATCTTTTCCTGGGCATTCCCTGCAAGATGAGATGAACTTTGAGAGATTGTCTGGAGAGATTTGAACCTCGTTTCTTGAAGGAACACTTATTATTAATTTATAAAACTTGCTGGGGTTTGTATTTAGTTCTAGTTTGACAGTTTTCAGCCATTTTTCTTCTTTTGACTTCATTGCCAGGGCAGCTAGAGCAGGGCTGTGTGAATTCCTAGCTGCGTTGTGGCCTGGTTTGCAGCTTCCTGGCTCTGCCAGGTTGCTGACAGCACTCACTGCTGGTTTTTTGGGGCTGCAGAAGGACCACTGAGAGGCTAAAGCAGCAGCTCTCACAATCTCTCCTTTTGCTTTCCCAGCTGAACAAGGCATCTGCTCTTCGCTGCTCTTCAGCTCCCTCCCTGCCCCCACATCACACAGGGCTCGCTGTGTTTGGTGGGTTTGAAAATCTCTTTTACACAGCAGGTTTTGTGCTGGAAATGGGTTTCAGATGTTTCCCCAACTCAGTCCTGGGCCTGCATCTTGTAAGCTGAAGCGTTTCTATAGGAACCGTGTGACATCTCTCCCGCTACTCCCCCAGCACTCCCTCCGGAGCATGCCCAGTGCGAGCCTGGACTTGGGCTCAACTCTCCGAGCGCAGCCACGGGCTGCACATATGGGACTATGAATGCGGTTCCTGATGAGCTCCAACCCTTTGTCTTTGGGAGGAGGAGGAAGAAGAGGCTGTGCCCAGAGCTGGAGGATCTGCCCCGTGTCCTCTGAGACCCTCGCCCACCGGTGGGCTTGTGGAGAATGCTCGCCTGTTTGGCCAGGGGGAATTTACTGGATATTCTTCAGGAGGGCTTCACGGAGGTAAACGCATGTCCCGTGTCTGACACAGAGCTTTCCAGGGCAAGGCAGCATGCTTTTGTGCAGCATCTCTCAGGAACGGTTACATCCCTCAGCTCTTTGAGTGCTTTTGGGGAACAGACGAGTCGAAAAATGAGCGAGATCTGAGGGCGGGAGAGCTGTTGACTCCCAGAAGGGCAGCTCAGCCAGGGATCCATCTGCAAATCAATAGTTTTTTGAAGAGTTTGTGGCTGCTTTACAGCTGGTGTTTTTAGCTCGGGGTTTTTCCTCTCCCCACAGCGCTTTGCTGTTGTACCAGTAATAATATAAACAGCAGTGAGGCTGGGGAGCACGGTTTATTTCCTAGAACTGGCTCCTCTGCTGGGTAGATGAAGTCTCTCTGTCTGAAGGCTGTTGGGAAGCCTGTAAGTCTGCTTTGTGGACACACACTCTTGGGAGAGGCTGACAAAGAGCTGGCTGACTGTTGTGGTTTTTTTTTTTACCCATCATGTTCTGTAGGTTGAATCTTTAGGGCACCAAAATTCACCTTGGTGAGGAAAATATCATTTAAAAAATGTTCTTTACTTGCTTATCCTGGTGTTAGGGAGACTGATGAAACAAGGAGTGAGAAGGACTAAGAAATTCCAGAGACTGGAAGCCTGTGACTGGGCGGGGAGTGCCGGTTGCTGTCGGCTTCCCTCTTTTGGGTGCACAAAAAATGAGCTTTGTTGGACTCTCTGTGGACTCAGTACAAAATGCCAGGGCAGCCACTGCCTGGCCGTGCCCCCTGCAGACCATGGGGCATCATTTCCTGTCTGTAACCTGAAAGGGAAGGAAAACTGGGGGTGCTCGTGCTGGAACCAAGCAGTGGCTGCTCTTTGCCTTCTCACCTGCTGGGAAGTAGAGTCTCTTGGTGTGGGTGTTGGGTTTTTTTCCCCCTTTCTTACAGCACATAGCTTGTTTTTGTTTGTGTTTGGTGGTTTCTCATCCTTGCAAAGCTCAGCCCCCCCTCCCTCCCCACTGTTCTGCCTCTGTGCTCCATTCTTCACGGAAGATGAACATCCCTCCTGGGCTTACCAGCTCAGCCATCCCGGGGAAAACAAACTGGGGATGAAACTCGAGCCTCTCAGCTTCATGCCAGCCACAGGTCTCCTTTGATTGCTCTGTGTAACCCTGTAAATACCTCAGCCCCTCCTCCACAGAGTATCCCAGCCTCATTTTCAGCTAGCAAAGGTATTGCTTTGCTTCAGGATGCACTTCCTGTGCCTCTGGGTAGATCCTTCTCTGGCATAAACTAACAGTAACCTGTATATTAATAATATAATTAATAGTGGGAGCAAAGAACAGTTTTCCATACAGTGCCAGCCCTGCCCTGACTGTCTGGCTTTATGCACAGACTGCTCAGCTGTGGAAAAAGAAGTCCCACCATAAAAACAGATTCATTCTGACATCTCCCACTTGGGATCTCTCTGGCACATCACGCACTTCACATTAAAAGTAGGATTCAAATCCATTTTGCAAGTGCAGCACCTGTGGTACAGAGAGGTCAAGTGACATGGATCACATCACAGACACAGCTGGAAATTAGTAAGAAACCCTGTAATTCTGTGCCTTCTGTTTTGGTCCACAAAGTGTACTTCCTCCCCTATCTTTGTACCTTAGGTGGTTATTTACAGAAGCCCCTGAATGTGAGTGTCCCAAGGTGCCTGATCCCAACACAGCACTCTGGTGTTGGAAGGCTGGAAGTGAGTGGCTGCTGGGCCTCATGTTGCTGTATAAAAATGGATTCAGGATAAAAAGTCAGACTTAATTTAACACCAGCAGGAATTGCCTTGCTGATTCAGTATCTGCTCTTTTCTTAGAGCATCTCTTCTAGCCAGGTGGCTTTTTTGGTGCTTAGACAGCTTGAAACACAAGGAGATACTTCCCTAATCTGTGCATTAATGTACACAAGTTGCTAAGCAAGCTCCTGGTGTATGTGGAAACCTCAAGTGCAACCCTGCACATGCTTGGGACCTAGAGCCAGTCCCAGTTTCTCTGGGGTCATTGATTGTGTCTCTCCATCCTGCACCTTTGGTCAATAACCCTGGAGAGTCACCCAACACAGCCACGATGCAACAGGCGAGTTTCTTGTGTTCCTTTGCCTTCTGTTCCCTCTCTGTCCATGCTGCTGGCTGAGGGCCACCCCATCAGCCTCATTATCTCCTGGGTGGGCATGGAGAATGCAACAGAGTTGTCCCCTCTGCAGCTCATGCCATTCTGCTTCACGGATCATCCAGTAGATTGGTGCTTTCTCCATGGTCAGCATAATCACAGACTGCTAAATGAGCCCAATCAAATCCAAGTTCAGGCCAGTGCATTTCCCTTTTCTTTCAGAGTCCCTCACCAAGAACGTTGTGGACAGTGTCACCTGCAGACATCTGAGGCAGGATGGCTTTTGTTTGATGTGGAAATGATGCCAACTCCCCTGAGGGCGTCACACAGCTCCTGCCCCTCTCTCTTTAACAGACTAACCTATCTTGGAGATGTTTCCCTGCTGTTTGTTGAGGCTTCCCCTGCTCTGGGGAAGCTGAATCATTCAGTCCCACAGCAGGATGGGGGCATGGCAATGGATGGCTGCTAAAAGAAGCAGTTTATCATGCAAGGAAACTATGGAGGGCAGGGTCTCCTCTGTGGTGACCCTGTCCATGTGGCCTCAGCTTGTTCTCTCTCCTTGAGGATCATAGAATAGAATCATAAAATAATTTAGGTTGGAAAAGACCTTTAACTTGATTGAATGCAGCCATTAACCCTGCACTGCCAAGTCCAGTGCTACACCATGTCCCTCAGCACCACATCTACAGGTCTTTTAAATCCCTCCGGGGTTGGGGACTCCACCACTGCCCTGGGCAGCCTGTGCCAGGGCCTGACAACACTTTGGGTGAAAATGCAGTTTATTTGAGATGTGTCTGTCCTTCGAAACAGATGGGGTTCACAGAGCTGTGTCAGAAATGGGCCTGACAGCTCTGAGACATTAATGTGTCTGGATTTTACCAATAATATACCTTCTCTTTTTCAAGTTGGAAGATTATTTCCTCTGGCAATCTTAATTATGTAGTTGCTTGTGTGCAATGAGTCATCTGAAATAGCTGGGTTTTCCCCTCTGAGATTACAGGTACAGTTAGGATTGGCTCCTCTCCAGAGACTGAAATGGCAGTGAACTTTTAAGAGCCCAGGCAGAGCTTGTTTTGAAATGAGGGTGTCCCAGCAGGGGCAAAGTGAAATGCAAGGCTGCCACACAAGGCTCTGTCTACCTGGGGAAATACCTACACGTTTTGCAGTGTGAGAGCTGCTGCTCCCCAGCAGTGTGCATGCAGGAGGTGGGGCAGGGCAGGCAGGGCTCTGTGTTCTCTCCCTCGCAGTTTCCTCACTGCCTGTCCCCTCCCCAAGTGCTTCATGTCACATTTTCGCCTCAAGTCGTGGGTTCTCAGCTGAGTGACACCTGCAGTGGGCAGGTCCTGGATTTCCCACACCTACAGCCTCTCTCCCTTCAAGAGATGGTGGACTTGAGATGATTAGATGGCATCCTGTCTGTGAGATCCGAACCCTTGCTGGGGAGAATGACCTGGCTTTTGGTTTGCTTTTCTGATTAAGATAATTGTACTGGCAGTGTGGACTTGCTACTGCCTTGTTCTGGCAGCCGTTCTGTTCCCTTGGGTGTAACATGCATGATCTGGGATAAAAACCTCTCTGCTGCTGTGATCTTAGCAGAAGAAACTTGTTCTCAGCCTCTCCTTGCACTGAGTGCTATTTATAGCTAATAGGATTCCCTATGAAGAGAGCTGTTTTGGCTTGTCTCCCTCATCCAGTTCAGCCCATTAGGACCAGCCCATCTGAATCCCTCAGAGCCCGGGGTTCACTGAATACATTAAGCTCTTCAGAGATGCTCCTGGTTTCCACACAGTCTCATCAGCTTCATTTCACATTAGCTTTGTTTTGGTATGAGCCCACTAGTATTTTAGATCTGCTCTGCACTGTTACAGCCAGGGGATGGTCAGGCACACTTGGTTAAAGGCTTGGCCAGACTGTGGGAAGCTGGGATCTGAAGGGCCACCTGAACCTTGCCAGGCTGCCTGTTGGCCTGCAAGACACTGGGCAGCTGCTGCATTGCCATTCTGCTAAGCAGAGATATAAAACATACCTAAGTAGGTCTAGACATAAGTACAGACATCAGAAAACTCAGCTAGGGCTTCCCACACGTGGGCTCACTTGAGCAGACAATTGCCTGCTCTAGCAGGGCTTCTTACCAATTTTTCCCAAAGCCCTTGAGCCTGGCCAGCAACAGGACTGCTGGCACAGGAGGGATGTATTTGCTGCTCTAGAGGATTAGGGGTTGAGCAGTTAGGAGTCAATCCCTGCCCCAGGTTCACTGTGTGCCTAAGCTAAGCCATTCGTTGGCTGCACAGCAGGGCTGGCCCCTCGCAGGGCGTGTGGCAGCACGTTTGCACAGGAGCTGTCAAAGGTTTGTTGTTAGGACAGCATTTTACAAATCAGTGCAGCTGTTGTACAGCTAGAAACTGAGGCACACGGAGGTAAAGCAGGCTGCCAGATTCCCAGGAAGTCATTTGCAGGCTGAAGTACAGAGTCTGTGTCCTAACTGTGCCTTCAGTGTCCTAACTGTGCCTTCAGTGCCCTGGGCAACCTCACTGGGTGTCCCTTCCCATTTTCTTCATACAAAAGGTCCTTGCAAGCAGCACGCTCTGTTCAGCCCTCCTGTGTGCTCAGCCTCTTCACAAAGCTGCTTCTCCCTGTCTCTGCAGGGCTGCTGACTGCCCTCTGCTCAAGAAGGAACAATGCTCCTTTTCTTCCATGGAACATCAGGGAATGTCTCGGTGCAAGTTGTTTTGACAGACCTTAGACTTTGTTTGGGTGTAGTGGAACCATTTGGAAATTCAGGGTAAATCATGTGTTCTAAATTACTGGCAATTTACAGTAAGAGATCTCTTGTGGCTCAGCTTTTTGCCTGTGTGAGCAAAGGGCCTCAAAATACCAGATTGAGGAAAATGCAGAGACACTAAAACACCTTTCCCTGGAAGTGTCCAAGGGCAGGTTGGATGGGGCTCTGAGCAACCTGGTCTAGTGGGAGGTGTCCCTGCCCATGCAGGGGGGTTGGATCTAGATGATCTTTAAGATTCCTTCCAACCCAAACCATTCTGTGATTCTATGATCTTGCAGAAGTGCCAGAAATTGTCCCTAAAGCAGCAACTCTGGCTTCAGATGGCAGTGACATTTTGGGGTGTGGATGTCTGACAGGTGATTCAAAGGAATCCATCCTAGCAAGAGTCATTTTACATTATTTTCTATCTGGTAGACTTCTGGAGCAGCTGCTGCCTGCAATGACAGTGAATTTGTTTAAGGAACAGATTCTCTCTTCAGATTTCTGAACATAAAGGGTGCACAGAACTGCCCCTGTGGGTGTGGAAGGTCTGGTGAGTAATCCCAGGACTGCTACGAACAGGAGGTTGGAGTTCAAGGAGGTGTGGGTAGAAAACAGATTGATTTCAGGGACAATGGTTGTGTGTGGTGTTCTGAAAGTGACTGGCCAAATTACTGCTTAAAGCAAGCACACTTAGATGCCACTCACAAAAACACCCCCATGTGGCAAAGCTTTGCACTTTTTGAGTCTTTGAAATTGACCTTAGAAGTTTTTAAAACAGGTGCTGGCTACAATTTCATCGAGACTTCAGGATAATCCTTCTTCCTGGGACTCAGAAAAGCAATGAAAAATCCTTGCCCAGACATGTCAGGGTGTTGGAAATGTCCCTGTTTTCACTTAGATCAGGGGGAAGGGTTAAGGAGCTCCTGGTCTTCTGCAGCTCACACACTATTTCTGGCTCCTGGTGTGCACTGGATTGCATGGGTGCCTCCTTTTCCAAGCTGGGCTGCTGTACTGAGTCATCTCCTGTCCATCAGACAGGCTGTTTATGGGAGATTGGGAAAATACAGATCAGAGCAGAAGTTATTTTAAATGAAATCACACCTCCTGTTTTACAGGAAGAGTTTTATGAAAGTGGGTGCAAATCTGGCATCACCCTGGTCATAACTGGGTGGTTTTCACTCTTGGATGCATCAGGAGTTAATCTCAATATGTTAAACAGCCTGAATCACATTTGAGCAGCAGTTTTGAGAGAAAAATAAAATAACTTCCTGGCTTTGAGAGCAGAGCAACGTTTTCTTTGCTTGTGAGTTTTTGCTTTCTGCTTCTACAAAGGCCTCCTCAAACAATCAGACCAGATTTCTCAATCTTTCTTCCTCAAAAATCGAACTGGAGGCAGACTGGATGGAAAATTACAGCTCCCATCTAATTAAGGTAGTGTCAGAAAGCTTAGAAATCACACAGGGCCTTAACCATGACACTCTGATGCAATTAGGCTGAACTTTGAGCTTTGCTGCCACAGACATTTGAACAGACAAGACACTAAGTGCCTTTCATACTGGGACCAACCTCAGAGCATGAGGGCTATTGTTCCTGACCTTGTTAGACCTGGTGGCTTGGGCAGTGTCCACAGGGCATGGAGGAAAAGCAGAGTAAAGATTATGAGAAAAAATTATTCTTCCAGGCTGATTAATGCAACAATAGGGATAGATTTGAGTTCATCAAATTAATGGAGAAAAGGAATCTCTCCTTAGAAGCAGAGAGGGTCATGGGAGTCTCCTGTGGCATGACAGCAAGGTCAGGCTCTCTGAAGGTACCTGCCTGCTCAAAGAGTGATTTTGACCAAGGATGGAGGTTTGGCCAGCTTCCAAATGTGCAAAAGTCTAACCTCAGAGGAGGTGAAATGAACCTTGTGCAGTAGGTGATACAGAAGAAAGAAGCATCTGGGCTGGCCTGATGGATGGTTGGGAGGGGGGAAACATGAGCCCTGAGCAGCAGGTGGTGAATTGCACAGGTGCAATGAGAGCAGCAAGGGCACTGGCAGGAGATTTGCAGCAGAGCTGCTGCTTTTCTTCCACCTGTGGAAAATACTAGGTAATGACACTTCATTGTGATGATCACTAAAAGATTAAAGCTGCTGAGAAAAAGGTGTTTTCCCCCTGGCTACCATTGGCTGGCAATTGAAGGCACAAGGATATGTAGGTGCTCCTGAGCTCTGTAGCTGTTTTCCTACAGCCAGTGAGTCTGAGGCACTTCCTCAGGGTATGTGCTGGAAAAGTGAGGCAGAGTGGCCTCCAGAGTGGGATGTGCTGTGTTTACTGCAGTGCCAACCTGTAATTTGCCAGCAGAAGTGCCTGTGTGTTGGGAAATACCTTCCAACTGCAGGTGGCCCCTGATACTTTGCTTTAAAAACCCTCTCCTGCCCTGCAAAATCTTTTAAGGCTTCCAGAGTGACTTGGAGAGGAACACCCTGCAATAATCTGCCTGGGAGCTGAAGTAATCTGGGCTTCAACTCCTTCCAGGTAAGGGAGCTGCTCTTCCCACTGCAGGGCACAGGTAAACCTGGCCTTTTTTTGGAACACAAAGCTATGTTAATATAAATAGGATTAAGCTTAACTCCACTGTAAGCCTCATAACGTGTGCTCTGCATGGTAAATCTTAGACCAGGCTGGTATGTTTTTTCTTCTGAAAATCCTGATTTTGACAGAGCTGTTGGTGCAGGAGCAGAGCAGTGTGAGCCCCATGGAGTCTGAGATGTGGCTGAACAGAAGCTCAAACTGAAGTGCAGGGAGAAGCAGAAAACTCCTGAGTGGTTGAAATATGAATTATTCAGCTTATTATTCAATTATTATGAAGGAAGAGGATAAACTAGACAGAGCAATAGCTGTTTCTTGCCTGAACATGTATCCCTGCCTGAACCTGTATCCCTGCCCTTGGATGCAGCCATCCCAGGTTATAAACTAACACAGGGCAGCTCTAGGGAGGTGTTCAACCTCCTGAAGCTTGGAGCTTCTGCAGGAAGCTGTAGTAGCATAGCTGAAGCATCCCAGGAGTTGGTGGAACAGGTCCCAGAGGATCTTTCTTGTCAACAGAAAGACAAAGAGAAGTGCTAGGAATATCAGCAGCTATTGGAGCAGGAGACCTGAGCAGGTTTGGGGGAATACTAGGTCCATTCTCCTTGGCACAAAGGCTCACTCTGCATCCTTTACTCCTCTGGGTTTGTTCTCCTCCTTGCTCTGCCTCTGGGGTTAGTGTCTCTTTTTGCTAATTATGTCCTGTTCTACTCTGGGTGAAATCACAGTGTGGACAGCCTTGGAAAATGAGAGGAGGAGCACTGCTGAGATGTCATCTCCACCTCCTTGGTTGTTCCCAACTTCCTTTCCTCCTTGGAGTCTTGTTGACTAAGAGGAGCTGAGATCCATGTGAGACTGGATGGGCCACATGTGGAGCTGGGGTACCAGCAGCCAGAAGTACTGATGGAACGTGTGTTTTGGGTGTATATCTGTGGACAAGTGACAAGCACAGGCTTGGGGGTATTTTTGTGGGGTGGAATAGGCTGTGTGGAGCTGCTGTTCTCATGGCAGAAAAGGAAAGCTTTGTGTTCTCTGTGCTGGAAGAGGATACCTGGAGTACTTCCCAGAAGAGCTGCCAGGAATGATGTCTCTCCAAGTAGCAGATCACTGTGGTAGGACTTAGGGCTGTTCTGTTTTGAATGGAGAGATGTCTGGGGCTTTGAACAAATGGCATTCTGAGGGACTGAAACAAGTGGTTTACTTTTTTCATATAGTTCTGATTCATTCAACTGAATCTGGGCTGATCAAGAGAGGTAGGACTTGAAGGTACGACCTGCAGTGTCCTTATTATTGCCCAGTTTCTGTCAGCTGATGGGGAAGTCAGTGGTGAAGCAAAGAATTTTTTACTCTCTAGCTTAAAAAAAATTGCTGTTGGGATTTCTGCTGAGCAGCTCGGGGGCTTTGTTCCTTCCTGCAGTTAACACTTTTTTAGGTCACTAAACTTCTATCTCTTGTCACTTTCTTGGTAAGTTCAGCCACCCACTCACCTCAGCTGCCAGAAGGGACAGCCTGCTCCCCGGGTTTTCAGCTTTGCTGCAGTCCAAGTGGTTAGAACTTGTAGCTTTTGGATACCAAATCAGGAAATGCTGCTCAGTCCAACTGTCTGAACTGCTGCAGGAAAATCTGAGGCTTTAGTGGAGGGGGAAAAAAAGGCAAAACCAATGAGCCAAACAGCTGAGTCTGCTGATGGAATAGAAGTCTGCAGTGGTACAGCAGCCACTGGTATAAAATGACTTTATAATGGTGACATCCACATTCCACTGCCTCAAAATCCTCCTTTTTAACAATCGTGGTTTAAAGTGTAAATGTGCTGGGATTTAGGAGTGACTTTTTTTTCTCCCTAATAATAATGTCAACATTCTTAGGCTTTTCAGAGATAGAGGCTAAAAGTTTGCCAAAAATGCTTTCTTGCGAGGCACGAAGAGTGTTCAGAGGCAAGAAATAGAAAACAAACTGGTCTGTTTTTTCTTTTGAGTGAAAACAGGAGTGAATGGACTCCTATAAAAATGGCAGGTTTTCTGTAGGCTGCAAGGGGCTGTGCCCTGGTGGAATTAGTGCACTATAATCATTCAGATGTTTGTAAAGTGACTTGAGAAGTGACAACAAGGTAGTAAACACAACTATGATGAGATGATTTCCCTAAATAACTTCAGATGTAGTTTTCATGCTGCAAGCCCATTTGGAAGGCCTTTATTCATGAATCTAGATCTTTCTATAATGATTACTATAAACAAACCTGCCTCTTCTCTCTAGTACTACTTTGAATAAATTAGAGCTTTGAGTCAGTGCAATAGAAAGCTTGTGGCTGTGCTGGCATGGGGCTGTTGAGACTGAACCTTGGTGACCAGCTGATCAGTTCAAATAGAATTGGAAGAGGTGGGGGTGCTATTTGCAGCTGGCAAGAGTTCCCACTGCTCTTCTGGAAATCACAGGGTCATCAGGTTGGGCAAGAGAGATCAAGCCAATGCTTGTTGATTCTCCCCAGTGCCTGATTGCATTAAGTAGAAAATAAAGACCCCAGAAATTGGGCAGACAAAACTGACCCTCATCACTGCCACCCCAGCCAGAGAGGAGCTTGCAGATCCAACCCCTGACAGGCCAGCTCTGCTCTAGTAAGTCTGCATCACATCTGCCACTTCTGCTTCCTTTTTTTTTTCCCCAAAAGCCATCAGGCAGCCCCCCAGGCTCATCTCCTCTGCTGAGTGAGCAGAACTGGTTGAATACAGGTCCAGGCACCTTTCTGAGCCAGCAGACCCAACCGTGGTGGGACTAAAGTTGGATTTCCTGTGTCATGATAATTAAGAGTGAAGCTGTTGATCAAACCATGGCTTTGATGGGCTGTAAAAGCATCAACTCTGACTGACATTACTGAGATAATATGGAATGGAGGCTTAAAACCTGCTGCATGGGCAGAATAATGGGAAGCTTAGTGAAAAGAGAGGTAATCCCATAACTGGATCAGTTTGTTTACCCTCCATGTACCATTCCAGCCCTGCCCAAAGGGATTGCAGTGTTACCAGTGCTCCTGGAAGTGCTCCTGGAAGGGGGATAGAAAGGTCATGTGAAGCTGCTCTTTGCCTTTCAGTCACTTGTGCCAGATGGGTCCTCACACTGACCAGAAGCTTGAGCTTCAGCTTCCCTTGGTCTTGCCCTGGCGGACACGTGTGTCTGGAGCAGCATTCAGCATGACCTGCTGGGAATGCAGTGCTCTTGCTCTCAGGTCTTGCAGGTGTTAAATGCTGCAGCAAGCCAACTTCCACACGTACAGGAATAGAAACTGGGCCATTAGAAATGCTGCTGCAGCTCCAAGAAGCTGGAGGAAGGGGGGGGCTGCACAACAGGGAGCCTCTTCCCTGCTCCAGGAACTGTTGGTTACAAACGAGCCATGCTGGGAGTGTTGGGAAGCTGTGGTCTCATCCAGGAGATCTGTCCTGGTTGTTTCTTGTGGGAGATGGTACAGCTTCATGGGAAATAACACTGGGTTTCTTGCCTCTGCATTGTGAGGTTTCTACTTTCTTGACATCTGGAAGAAAATAGTGTGGATGGGACAATAAACGCTGTGAATTCTGGCTCTGGAAATGAGGGGATGACAGTGTGGGTTTGGCACCAGCCCGAGTTGAGTGTCAAGGTCTTTTCTCAGCTGTGCTAGACCGAGTTCTGTCCTGCCTGCTTGCTCTTCCTGGCATGGAGGGAGCTGCACCCCAGGGTGCAGTGATGCCAGGCAGTGCCCAGCAGGCTGTGGAGTGAGACCACTGGTGTTTGCAAAGGGCAAAAGGCAACAAAGTTGGATGAAGATGAAAGAGAATCACAGAACCAGAGCTGTGCAGCTTCCCTCTGAAAGGGCAATGACGTGCAAACATTTTGTTGTCTATTTTCAGCAACAGCTACAGACATATGTGGCCTGGGTGAATTCCCAGCTGAAGAAGAAGCCAACAGTAAAGCCAGTCCAAGACCTGAGACAAGATCTCCGAGATGGAGTTGTCCTGGCTTTGCTCATTGAGATTGTAGGTCAGTAATGCCATCTGGCACTATTTTTCATCTTGCAGTTTTTAGGTCTTGTGCAGAAGAGGCTGGCCTTGGCACTGACATCTGTCAAGCACACTGGCAGCTGTTAGTGATGGTGTCAGAGCTTGTGGGGGGTGGGGAGGAGTGACTTGAAAAGAAAACAGTTATTAAACAAATCATAAATGCAATTCTAGTGAAGTCTTTGTGTTTTAGCAGACAGTTACAACAGATGTGCTAAAACTGATGCAGTTTGCTCTAGTCTAAAGTGTTTCCACTCCTTTCAGCTGGTGAGAAGTTGAATGGCATTCAGGTCAACCCCACCAGCCAGCAGGAGATGAGGGAAAATGTGGATAAAGTCTTACAGTTTGTGGCATCAAAGAAGATCCGTATGCATCAGACATCAGCAAAAGGTACGTGGTGGAAGGGCTGTTCCTGGGAGGGTTTAAGAGCAAATAGAGGATTATTGGTTTGTGGGAGAGCTTTGGTTTTTTTCCTCCTGTGGTTTGGTAACAGATTTGGGGTGGAATGATGCTGTGTTCTTGGCTGCTTTTGGTAGCAGCACAGTGCACAGAAACAGAAGTGCCTGTTCTCCTGCTCCTGAGCAGTCAGAAGATCTAGTCATGGTGTCATGAGGAATATAGATGGAGAACCTGTCACTAAAAGGACACAAAAACCTGCTGCTGTGAAACGAGGCATGGTAAACATATTTCTGGTCCATTGGAAGCTTGTGATGCTGTTTTGTGTGGCCTGTAAACAGAAGAGACCCAAGATGCAAAATTACATGTTTGTGGCAGGGTTTAGTCAGGGATCATGGGGGCTGCTGGGGGGTGTGTAGCTCTGTGGGGTGGAAGACAGGCCTTGATCCTTATTGTTGGAATGTACTGGGAGGACACAGCTCTGATCCTCCTTTAGGTTCTTCAGGTGAGAATCACACTCTTACTGGGAAGAGGGGGAGGAAGGAGGGAAGAGGGGGAGGAAGGAGGGAAGAGGGGGAGGAAGGAGGGAAGAGGGGGAGGAAGGAGGGAAGAGGGGGAGGAAGGAGGGAAGAACCACTGCCATGGAGTGCTTGACCCCTGTTGTTGGCAGCAGAGTACAAGCTGGTTGACAGGTTTTGGTGAGAGGCTTAGAATTGAAATGCAGAGTAATGAGCACAGCTCCCACAGTACTGGCAGGTTGGAGGCTGTGCTGATTCTTTCAGTAATGCTGCAAGTTGTCTTACGAGCTCATGACTATAGAAACCACAGCAATGGTGGGAAGTTCCCCATGGGCAAAGGGACCAACCTGGATATACAATTAAATAATGTCTTGTGGTCACAGGACAGGATACAGACATGAGACTCTGGGATGTGGTCCAGAGCTCTGGTCATAGTTCTGACATTGACTCATTCTAGGACTTGAAATGATTCACACAGATTCTGGCTTCATGTTCTCCATGAATCTCATGGAGCTAACAGTCACTGTGACTTCTTTTTTTACTCTCTCATTTTCTTCAGATACTAAAGCAAGGAATAACCAGCCTTTGTGCCACCAGTATTTTGGGCTTTTTCAGGCTGCCTCTGATATTTGGAAACACTATTCACAGAATTATAGCAACCTGGTCTAGCAGGAGGTGTCCCTGCCCATGTCAGGGAGTTTGGAACTATTTGATCTTTAAGGTCCCTTCCAACCCAAATCATTCTATGATTCTGTTAAAGCTGACTACTTAACATTTGCAAGGTGCTACAAACAGTTTATGGTACAGGATGCAATTAATAAAGAAATACATTGCTGTTCTCTGAGCTTTAGTATTTTTAAAAAAATGCAAATTCCATGTGCTAACTGAAGTGCCTGCTAGTGCAGTGGGTGTCTTCAGTAGCTACTGTCCTTCTCCAGTGAGTGTTCAGTAAATATCATAGAATCATGGAATGGTTTGGGTTGGAAGGGACCTTCAAGATCATCTAGATCCAACCCCCCTGCATGGGCAGGGACACCTCCCACCAGACCAGGTTGCTCAGAGCCCCATCCAACCTGCCCTTCAACACTTCCAGGGATGGGGCTTCCACAGCTTCCCTGGGCAACCTGGGCCAGTGTCTCACCACCCTCACACTCCAGAATTTCCTCCTCATGTCTCACCTCAATCTCCACCTTCTGGTTTCCATTCCCTCTTGTCTTCTCCTGTGCTGTCATGTAACCTACTGGATGGTTAGCTGGAAATGGCCACAGAGGGAAGGCTTGGGTCTGCTCAGTGTTTAAACTTGTGGTCAGTAGGTGGCAGAGAGTTTGCTGTAAGCATCAGTGCTGTTCTGCATGTCCTTTTTGCACGGTCCCGTTGGGCTTCATTACACTCCTGCCTGTTGGTCAGACACAGCTGTGGTGGAACCTCACGTTAACGCCCTTGCCTTTATTTCCATTTTGCAGATATTGTTGATGGCAACTTGAAATCTATCATGAGGTTGATCCTGGCCTTAGCTGCTCACTTCAAACCAGGCTCGGGGAGAGCAGTGAACCACAGCCCTGCTGGTGTGGTGGGGAAGAGCTGGTCAGCACCCCCTGCCAGCCACAGACCCCGTTCTGCAGCTGCTGTGGCCCAGGGAGCGGTGGCAGCTCTGGCAGAGGCTCGTCAGGATGTCCTGCAATCCGGCCGGGATGGGCTCAGGCACAGGCACAGGTGAGGAGCTTTTCCTGGTCACATCAGCTGAGCACCAGCACCTCAGCAGAGGGACACAATTCCCTTCAAAATAGATGCTGAAAATTTGTCACCCTGAGAACAGGGAGACCTTGGAATGACCTCCCGAGGGACCCTGAGAACAGGGAGACTTTGGAATGACCTCCCGAGGGACCCTGAGGACAGGGAGACTTTGGAATGACCTCCCGAGGGACCCTGAGGACAGGGAGACTTTGGAATGACCTCCCGAGGGACCCTGAGGACAGGGAGACTTTGGAATGACCTCCCGAGGGACCCTGAGGACAGGGAGACTTTGGAATGACCTCCCGAGGGACCCTGAGGACAGGGAGACTTTGGAATGACCTCCCGAGGGACCCTGAGGACAGGGAGACTTTGGAATGACCTCCCGAGGGACCCTGAGGACAGGGAGACTTTGGAATGACCTCCCGAGGGACCCTGAGGACAGGGAGACTTTGGAATGACCTCCCGAGGGACCCTGAGGACAGGGAGACTTTGGAATGACCTCCCGAGGGACCCTGAGGACAGGGAGACTTTGGAATGACCTCCCGAGGGACCCTGAGGACAGGGAGACTTTGGAATGACCTCCCGAGGGACCCTGAGGACAGGGAGACTTTGGAATGACCTCCCGAGGGACCCTGAGGACAGGGAGACCTTGGAATGACCTCCCAAGGGGCGTGGTGGGTTTCCCTACCCTGGACAGTTTTAACACTCAGCTTGGCAGGGTACTGGGCTGTCATTTAAACTATATTATTGCCTAGAAAGGTTGAGCCAGATGATCTTTAAGGTCCCTTCCAACCTGGCAATCTGACTCTCCTGACAATTCCTGGTGTAAGGGAGCTCTGGTATTGTGCAAACAGATGGAGACAAACCACTGCTGCCTCTCTGAAGCCTAAATAGATAATAGATAATTAACTAAGTAGATATGCCCCCCCTAACCAAGGGGAGCACTGACCTAGCCTGGCTGCCTCATGCTGAGGACTGCAGGTATTCCAGGTTCTTCAGATGTTACAGCAAAATAACTGCTGCACCTCTTATCTGACTGGAGAAGAGCAGTTCTTTGTGGCCAAGCCAGAGGAGACTCTGCTGCCTCCTTTGCCTGATTCCAGGCTGAGCCCAGTGCCCCTTCTTGGAGCTGTCTACTGGGAGACATGGTCATTTCAAGTGAAACAAAAATGACTTCTTAACTGAAGGTGCTGGTTCCAGGACTGGGAGCACTTACTTCCAGAATGGAGGTCCTGAGCCTGTTGCACCAGTCCAGTTTGTCTCCTGCACTGCTGTTCACCCCAGTATAAGGCTTGATGCAGGGTGCTCATCAGCTGAGGCAGCCCAGTGGGTCACTGAGGAGTTCTGGGATAATGAAGGGAGATGATCCACGCACAGAAGGAATGTGCAGCTCCAAAAAGCACCTTTCACACTTGCAAAAGGTGCTGTGTGGGTTATAATAATAGTAATGACCTTTAAATGGCAGTCAGATGGTGGTCCATGGGGGGTTTAATCTGCACAGCTGAAGGTCACTTGCCAGTATTATCTTGGTTCAAGGGAGTGCCCAGGAAGCAGTTTGGAAATGAGGTTGGAATGGTACATTTTGTTGAAAAATATGAAAGTTTTTTCCTGCAAAGATCTTGATTGGAGACAAGAAGGTCCTATCAGGTGGGGTGTCCCTCATTCTATGATTATTATCTCCAGGAACAGCAGCATGGATGAGGAGATAGAAAACCCCTATTGGAGTGTCAGGGCCCTGGTGCAGCAGTATGAAGGGCAGCAGAACATGCCACTGGAGCCCCACTCCTCCAGGTAAGGAACTTTATTGCCAAGAATAAAGCATAACTGTCCCCTCAGGACAGTTTCTCAGCAGGCAGGATGCCTCCACAGGATTTCTCAGGCCCATTTGATGCTCTGTGGCACAAACACACCTCCGTGTACCGGAGAATTAAGGTCACTTGGCCCAGCAGAGGAGAAAAAAAAATGCAATAATTTGTACTTATCCCCAGAATTTGCTGTGAGGTCATGTTTGTAAATACAAACAGATTTGGAAGTGTGGGAACTCCATGTGAGCCAGTACTGGGCCTCTGCCTCCACAGGATGTCAGCAGAGTGCACTTCTGAAGCTGTCATTCCAGGGGGAGATGTAAAAATTCTGGTCTTGGCAACAGGATTTCATGGCGAATGTTACAGGACTGGGGTGTTGACCCTTGGACTGTGATTTTGGTGGGACAGCGAGTGAAACCTGCTGCTCCCTTCTCTCCTTCCTCAGTTTTAGGTAGCTGTAGGGTTTTGTGTGCTCTTCTACCCCAGACTGGATTGCCAGACCACTGCTGTTGGCTCAGATGTGGCTGTATTTTGGTGGTGATAATTTTTCTACACATCCCAAGTCACTCTGTGTGTTTTTGCTTTTCCCCATAATGTCAGGAGTCATCTTACCGTGTGGTAATAAATGTTTCATTGCTGATAGGACATAATATGGTGAGAATATTCATGTCAATGATCATTGATCTCCCCAAAGAAATCAGGAGCAATCTGACCTCCGGATCCTGGGGTGTCTTCTGGTGAAAACAAGATGCTTGTTTGTCTTTCCTTCCAGAGGGAACTGTACTAGCTGAGTTAGGAGAACTGACTGGGAGAAACAAGCCACTTTTCTTTTGAGTGAGAGATGTGGTTATTAACTGCAGCCTCCCCCTCCATCTGATGGTGCTGCTGTGCTGCCTGTCCCAGGGCAGCAGCCCCTGCCCAGCATCCTCTCATTTCTGCACCAGCTCCTCAGCAAGAGAGCTCCCTGCCCGAGCCCCAGAATTCCCAGAGACAAAAGCCCTAATAAGTAGACGCAATTGAAATGATTGATGGAATATTCGCCAAAATCAGATGGATTCCCAGGCCACTGAGCCCCTCACGCATCCATCTCCCTTTCCCCTCCCCTTCCAGCAGCCCTCCCTCCCCCACTCGGAGCCAGGCATCTGAGAGAAAAGGCTCTTGCACAGCCTGTGTGACAGCAGGAGGGAGAGGAGCTGGAGATAGCCAGGAAGGGGGAGCCGTGCAGAGGGCTGGGAAGTGCCGCATGCCGCCTGCCGAGACCGCATCCGAGCCGGGAAGAGCCGGGAACCTCCTGCCGGCAGCACCACCTTCTTTTGGCGATTTGTTGGCATCTGCAGCGGGTGCTTGGAGTCTGGAGAGGGCAGGATGGGATGAGAAGCACCCCCGGCAATCCAGCTGGCGGTCCTGGTGATGAAAGCAACCAAAATGCAGCAGGAGGAGACAAACAACCCGAGAGGAAAACCTGCAGCCTGGGTTTTGCTTTTGCAGAATTCCCTGACTCTGGAATCCAATACGTGTGTGTGGGGGCTGCTGCTCTGCCATCCAACGGTTTCCTGCAAAGACCCTGAGGTTTTTTTATTTGTTTCTGCTGTGAATCTCTCAGCTGATGTGAAGCTGGCTGGCAAATATTTCTCCAGTAGTTTGACAGGAGCTGGCGTCCTCTGCACCGAATTCTGAGCATGTGAAGGGGCAAGGCATGTCTGTAGCCAGGATCCTGAGGCTCCCCGGGAAACGGATCGTGTGAGGCGAAAGGTTAAAGTGGGATCATGGGAGGGAAGCAGGTCAAATGGTGAGCGATTGTTGCCATTGTCATTTGAAACAGCAGGGATGGGGTGTTTGTTAAAATTATGGTAATTCGGGCTCATCACCGGGGCTGTTGCCCTAAAGCCTTGATTATGCAGGTACTGGCAGCTCTGGGATTCCGTGAAGAAAGGAGATGGGTCAGGAAACCAACTGGTAAAATAAAGTAGAACAGTTTGCATCATGAATGTCTTAAATAGCTTTAATTTCCCATTGCTGATTTCTGCATGTTTTAATCAGGAATTGTTATGTGCTTTAAAGAACAAATTACATCAATGGGTATTTCATACTCTGACAGGTTTGGTGGCTGATATAAAACCCACAGCAATGTTTCCAGCATTAATTTGATGGCATAATGTATGAGGCAACCTAACCTGTGCTACTGAATCATCTGAGTGCATCTCAGTGGCTCTTTCACTGTTTGGAATGTTTGAGATTACATCAGTGATGCCATGTGAACCCACTGGCTTTTTAAAATAGGCAAACTGCCTGGAAAGGGGACTGTGGACATAGGAATGTCTCAGTAATTATCTGTAAGACTGTCTGTGTTGTGGAGACCTGTAGGGAGTGCTTAGCCCCTGCCCCAGCTGGGATCTTTTGTCTTTGGTTTGGGCTGTGGATTCAGTGCTGAGAGGAGAAGACTTTGGAAGAGGAGATTATTTCCAGGCTCTGTATCCCCTTTTTTCTCCTTTTCATTCTTCTCTCCAATTCTCTGCTCTTGCCCACCCCTCAATTTCACCACCTTCTCACCCAACATGTTCTAATACTGTTTTTCTGGAACACCTCTTATTCTTTCCTCCTCTGCATGGATGAGGACCAGCAGGGCACTTCTCAGTAGCCTTGTGAGGATGGTGGCATGTTCAGAGTGTTAGATAAGAGTCTAGAGATCTGTTCCTAGCAGGAAGTAAAATCTCTCTGTTACTGGACATGTTAGATCAGCTGGGCTCACTCTTTGAGGGTAAATTCTAGCCAGGTGGCCTGGATCCCTTGAACAATCCTGCACACCCTGGTTGAGCAAGAAGGAAGAGGCACTGGAGCTGTTAGGGAGCCACGTTGGAAGATGGATATTCTCTCACTTAGCAGGTTGCATTCATCTTTTCCTTTTACGTGGTGAAAGTCTATTTATTCTGCTTGAGGGTCTGCAATGTAAATGAGAAGTAGGCCAGCACTGGCTGTGGGAGTGGACCCGACAGGAGCTGCAAGTCATTTCCATATCTATTGCAAGGCTTTTCTGAGTCTGTGGGAGCTGTGGAATATGGAGCAGCAGTCCTGGGAAGATGTGGCTTTGACAGCTTGCCTTCCACTGATTTTTTTTTTTCTAAGCCTATTCTATTATTTCCACACTGTTTTCTTTTTGTTCTCTGTCCTTTGTTTCTGTGTTGGGGAGAATGAAAAATTAACTCCTGCTCACACATGCAAGGATTAGTTCCTGCCACTTTAGAGGTACATTGAAAGGGTCAGTGAGCTTCAGCCACCTCTTGATGTTGTCTGGGTGATGCATTTAGGAAGAATTTCTGGAAAAAAGAGGATTGCTTGACCCTTGCAGTCAGCTGAGATGGCTACAGTGAAAATATGTGGGTACTCTGAGAAGTTTTGCCCTATGAACATAGTGGTGTCTGACTTTGAAAGATATTTGGCCCTTGGAATTTCAAGTTAGTGAAGTGCTGCTTTTGAAAGCTGAAGCAGGAGATGAAGCAAGCCAGGGCTGCTTGTTGTTCAGCTTGCAGTGTGAACACAGGCTCTCAGTGAATGGTTTTGGAGCTGACCTTCAGTAGAGTGTGTGAATTCCATGGTGGGCAGCCCCAAACCTGCCTCCTGCTAAGGAAAATGAAGACACACGTTGTGCTACTCACCAGTTGGCCTGCCATGCCACTGGTGTGGTGCTGGCAAAGTTACATGCCCAGTTTGGTGTGTTAATGGCCACTCCAGGATGCAGATAATTCATAGAATCCTAGAATGGTTGAGCTTGGGACCTTAAAGATGATCAGGTTCCAACCTCCCTGCTATGAGCAGGGACACCTCACACTGGACCAGGCTGCACAAGCCTCATCCAACCTGCCCTTGAACACCTCCAGGGATGGGGCTTCCACAACCTTCCTGGGCAACCTGTTCCAGTGCCTTGCTACCCTCATGGTGAAGAATTTCTTCATGATGTCTAACCTAAATCTCTTTCAGTTTAAAGCCATTACCCCTTGTCCTGTCACTGCCCTCTCTGATGAAAAGCCCCTCCCCAGGTTTCCTATGGGCCCCCTTCTTAGTTTCATCAAGCCTGCCTGCTGTTCACTTATCTCAGATGAGGAGGACACTGATCAGCACTAGAAAGAACTTTCTCCTTCCCTCTGCAGCCTCACCTCACCCAGCCCTATCCACAGTGCCAAGAGTGAATCCACTGTAGCCCCATCCGAGGAGAAGGAAAGACTTGTGATCATCCACCCTGAAGAAACAGAAACCAAAACAGGTACCTTGCAGATGTTCTACACCTCCCACTTCCTTGGGGATTTGTTTGTTTGGGAGACCTGCTGAAAAATTCCCCAGTGGCTGACAGGAGTGTACAGAATGTGATGCTGAGAATTAGTTCACATAAAACTAAGTCCCTAAGCTTTTAACTCTACAATAATGCCATAATGTGGCAGTGTCTGTGAAGCTTACAAAATAAATGCTTGGGAAATAAAAAGCTCTGGAGAAGGAGTAAGAATCATGTATAACTTTCACTGTAGGGTGAATGCTTTCATCACAGCCTCATTAGGCCATATTGAAAATAAACACTTTAAATTCTCTGAGTCCATGGGAGCTTGTCAAGCCCATGGTGCATAATTGTGTAACAGTCTGTTTTTTTCAGCATATCTGTACCCAGGTTGAGTTGCTTTGCAAGGGATCCAACAGTTGTGCTGAGTTGTCGTGGTGTTTGTGGTGAGAAATGATGGTGGCATTGCCACAAGTGCCCTGTGGTGTGGTCAGGTTACACTAACATGTTCATGCAGGTCGAAGGAGAAGTTTTCAGAGAAGTTTCTGAAGTGATTTTGTTCTGTGGTTTGTTAGTGGTAGCTGGTGTGGACAGCAGGCAGTTACTGGGTGGTAAAAAGCCTCTTCTGGACTCCTCTGTCTCTCATGACCACATTCAGCTGCTCTTATCTTCCAGAAGAGACACAATCTCATTTCCAGCCTGAGTGGCAAGCAGGGATCCCTGGTTCATATTTGGAGAACTCATGGGAGGAGCAGCTTTTGGAACAACAGGACCATTTGGAGAAGGAAATGGAGGAGGCGAAGAAGATGATTTCAGGTTTGCAGGTAACAGATTGTCTTCTTAGCCAGCATTCCCTTCCACAGGCATTTCTTCTCCCACCAGCTTTACCTGGAAGACAGGTTATCTTGCAGCTGAGACACTGGACCTTGAGAGAGTTTAAGGGTTCTGGTCCAGTGAGGTCTCTTGGGGTGATTGTGCAAGAGGACAGTTGGTCCCTGTGGGATGAGTCCCTTCAGGGAGGAGCTCCTCAGGGATAAGGCAGCACTGCTGGTTTCACCGTGGAGAATTTACTACAAAGCCTGTGTTTGGGAGGTGGTGGTGTCTGTGGTGGAGTCCAGATCCTTGCTGGGTTCCTTGGCTTGCTGCCCTGTCCTGAGATGCTGTGCTCTGTGCTGTCACCGTGCAGAGCATGGATCTTCCTCTGGAAAATGGTAAAGGAAAAAAAAGTTTTCCCACGTGCTGGGGCTGGGACTGCCCTTCCTTCTCACCAGGCCTAGTTAGCAAATGGTGAGAGCAGAGCTGTCTCTGTGATCAGAAGTAATGCAGAGAGACTGTCAGGACATCAATCCAGATTCACAGAGCTGATCAGGGGTCACAGGCTTGCATCACCCTCTGAGCTAGGGTGAATACTTGGCACATTCTCTACACAACTATTTATTTGTGGGGCCTTTTCCCTGTCGCCCTGTTCCAGTCCCTCCCTGACCAAGTGACCCTCAGCCCAACGTGTCTGACTCTGCATGGGGAGCAGAGCCCCTGGTCCATATGGTAAAGACCCTGAACTCTCTCAGGAGTGTTCCTTTCTGTTTGTGCTGGGAACCATACTGGCTTTGGATTGTAAATATTTATGTGCCAGTAAACAAAGCAGAGATTGTGTGAGGAGCAGAGGGTGGGGTGTGGGTGGGCGGGCACTGTCCCCGGGGACAATGGGCAGGAAACAAAAGACTTCAAAGAAAAAAAAGAAAAGAAAAAAGAAATTGGCTGGTTCACCGGTAAAATCCTGATGTTCTGTGTGCCCACTGGGGGCAGGGAGAGGTGGCACTGGAGGGACCTGGCATGTCCTGCTCCTCCATGTCTCAGGTTTGGGGGTGAGCAGCTGGTATTGGTGCCCCCTCACCCCCTAAGAGCAGGAAGAGGCAGCTGATGCTGCCAGCCAAGACATTGGATTTGATTGATTTTCCCCCCCCCCCCCTCTTGCTCAACATTTAAGAGCCTCCAGCTCATGAGTTTTGATGGAAGAATCAGGGACCTGCTGTCTGTATACACCATGAGGTGCTGAAACCATGGCAGCTTCTTCTGCCCCTGTGATTCCTGCTGGGAAGACTTGGGGCTGCACTCAAAGCAGTTTTGCAAAGAGCTTTTGCATTAGCTGAAGACAGATTGCTGTTTGCTACTTCACAGCAGTTGCTGCTCCTGGGTGGAAGAGTCTTTCAGCAGACAGAACCTGACCCCTCAGCCTTCAAGTCCTTTGGGGCTGAACTGGAGTATTACTGTAAATAGGGTATTTTTTTTTTATTATGGCATGGAATTCAAACAGAAATCAAGTATAAAGCTAACTGAAAGAAAGAGGTATGACTCTTTCTAATGTGTCCAGTTATATGCAACATGTGCCAAGTGATCCAAGTCCTGGAAGTTAGAGGAAGGTCAACATAACCATCAGGTAGAAGAAACCAGTATGAGATATACTCTGCTGGAGATCTGGGCTGGTCCTGCTGGTCACATTTCCTGCAGAACATGCTTTTCAGTCTACTGGCACTTTCCTGCAGGCATCTGGGCTACCTTGGAGCTGCTGAAGGAGTCCATAGTGTGCTTCTGGTGGCCTTCCTCAAGCACACAGGGCACAGCTTAAGATGTTCACTTTGTGGGTGAAGGCTCTTCCCTCACATGGACAATGGTTCTGAATGTCTCAATCTACTGTAGAACAGAATTAGGCTTCCCTGAAGATCCTGTTTCCAAAGTCTTTTGTAGCTGTGTGGTTGGGAGAACAGCTTCTTTCAGCAGGTCTCATTTCAGAAGAGAAGCTTTACAAGATAAACCTGGTTCAGTCTCTGCTTTAGGTTTCAAATCTGTTGTAGTGAAGACTGCCCTGGGGCTGAAGCTCAAGGTAGACTTCAGTCCCTGAACATCTGAGTTGTTGTCCTTACTTGGTGTCTTTCTGTGGGGAAGAGTGTTGGCTGACAGATGTCTCTGGGAGAGCTTTTGCAAGGGATAAATCTTGTTCATTCCTCAAAAACTCTCATTTTTGAGGGGAATAAGTCAGCAGAAATGGAAAAGAAAACTGTTTAGAGACTGTTGGTATGAATGACTGTTAGCCAGAGCTGCAGCTAGCCTGCTTTTCCTTTGAAACCCCTCAAGAGGAGATTTTTTTTTCCCTTCCTCTTCCCAGGCTTTGTTGCTCAATGGATCTTTACCCGAGGATGAGCAGGAAGGGTCCTTTGAACTTTGTGAACACGGAGCCTGCCCTGAGGAGCAGCTGGTGAGCACGTTGCTGTACCTACACTTCCCTGGCCAAGCTGCCCTTGGCACTGCTCTGCCCCAGGCACGTGTCCTGCACAATAATAACCAGGGTGTTTTACATCCAGATCATAATCCGAAGTCGCCTGGACCAGAGTGTGGAAGAAAATCAAGACCTAAAGGTTAGAGGGGGACAATTGAAGGAGAAAGAGGTTTTGGGTCAAGGGATCTTTGCAGACTCTGTCCTACTTGATTTTTTTGAGGGCAGGGACAGCACAATGGATGAGGTGGGTGGTACATGGTGTTGGTGCTCCAGCTCTGTTCCCATGTTCTGCTGTGTAGGATCTCCATCCCTGCAGGAGTGTAGATGTTTGCTTCCATGAAACCATAACACTGACCCAGAGAGCATTCTCAATATTGGCTGAGAAGTGTTTATGGCTTCTCCAAACTTTATCCAGGACAGCTGTGAACTTTCTAGCCATGTCTGAATATAAACAATCTTTCAAGTAGGAAATCAATGCAGCCAAGAAGAACCTGCCCTGTCAGGCCTGCCTTAGCTCAGCTTTCTGCTGGTTCTGGGACCAGTTCTGATGCTGGGAGAAGTATTTGACATGGCTCTGAAGGAGAGATTCAGGGGCCTGGGCAGCCTTTTTTCCCTCCTGGCTTTAATAATGGGCTTAGGGAGCTGCTCAAGCCTTTTGTCATGTTTGCAACTCATGTTACAGGGCCTGACATGCTCATTAATCTATGGGAAAAGGTGGGATTTGCTTTCTTCTAAAGGGAGTGCCTGGGGACAGAACACAGGCTTGGCTCTGGAGGGGGGACAGGATGTCATTTAATCACCTTCTGTTGCATTTACAGAAGGAGCTGCTGAAGTACAAACAAGAAGCTCGAAACCTACAGGGAATAAAGGTGAGGAGAGGGACCCTTCATCAAACAGTAAAGCTTTAGTGTCTGTTTCTGGCTCCGAGGGGATATTGCAGTTAGGACAGGAACAAGGAGCTGGGTCTCCTGGGTTCTGTTCCTGTCTGTAGGGCTGTGGTCAAATATCTCCTCTTGACTGTTTCCCCTAAACGAAATATGACATGTAGGGTGGCTGCTTGGTTCCCATGGCCCTTTTTTTTTTCCCCCCTCCCTCTGTCTTGGGCCATGCACGGTAGGATTGGCCCAGTGAACTCATTCTTGACTGCAGAGAGAGTGTGGGGGGGATCCTGGTCCTCTTCAGCTGCAGAATTTTTCACAACTTTGGCTCCTTTTTGCTCAGTTGCTCCCTCTGGAGCTCTGAACACTGATAATCTGTCCCTGAGCAGAGGTACCTCCAGAGCTGCCTGTTGCAGCCCTGTGAAGGAGCAAACAAGAACTGTCCAAGGTTGAGCACAGAGTGAAAGGGGCAGAATTAGTCCCAATTTTGGCCTCTTCAGAGAGGATTTCAGTGCACAACGGGGTCACTCTGAGAGCTCAAGTGTCCTTGGCTGACACTGGCCTCTTTCTGCCCTCTGGATGCTGCAGATGCGTGGCTGGAGACACCAGCTGTAGGCCATGGAAAAGAGCATCCAAAGACACTGCTGTGTTGTTCTACAAGAGCAAAATGTCAGGCCACTTCTGGAGCAGTAAGATTGGGTAGAAGCACAGAAATGTCTGTCCCAGAAGGCTGGAATATTGGCAGGGAAATCCCTTTTGGGTAAGGGAAAGATAGAAGGGCTGAGAGCCCATTGGGCAGATGTCTAAATACCTCCTGCTCTCTTGGGCCCTTGGCAACTCTTCAGCCTGTGTGTGGCCACTGATCTGGGTCACTCACCTCCCAGGGAAAGGTCTCTGCCTGTCTTGCACCTTCCTACAGATAACATCTTTTCCTAGGATGCTTTACAGCAGAGACTGATTCAACAGGATGCTTCAGTTCTCCAGCTAAAGCAGGAACTGCTGCGAGCCAACATGGACAAGGAGGAATTGCACAACCAAAATGTGAGTCGCTGCTGCTGAATTGGTTGGGTTATTTTAGAAGGAGGTTGGTGGCCTGAAGGGGGTTCCAGCAACCACGGGGTGGAGTTGGTGGTTGCAGCACAGTTCTTGGGGTCGTGGGATAGTGAATGACCAAAGGTCTTTGGATAGTGAAGCTGCACAGTCTGGCCAGCTGTGGAACTCACTGGAGTTTCCTGTTTTTCACTCCCACTTCCTGCCCTCCAAGACCTTCAGCTGAAATAGAGGGGTTTCCCAGGGTGTTTCCAGTACAGTTGCATTCTTCCTTCCTCAGTGTGCTTCCTAGATTAGCAAGTGGCACTTTGGCAGGTGGAGCTGTCACAAACAGTGTCTGGAGAGAGAAGGGCAAGGAGGAATTACCCTGTCTGAAAGGCTGCCATCCTTAGACACCAGCTCCCTTGAACATTGCAGATACTTGGTCTCAGGTCATCCTTTGGCACCAGGGGCAAAGAAGTTGTCACTAACTCTCCAGCAATACCTGCCTCACACCTATGTGTTATTTCTGCAGGTTGACCTTCAGAGGAAGGTTGAAGAGAGGAACCGGCTGCTGGCAGAATACAAAGTAATGGAAACCTCTTCACTGGAGGCTTTGGGGGCAGCATCTGGTGGCTTTTCAGTGTTGTGAATGTGACTGCTGCCTCCCTGGCACCCAGTCACCTCTGGGAATGGCACTGTGAATAAGCTGCAATAGCCATGGATGTTTGTAATGAGATGGAGGGATCATGTGTTCCATGTGTTCTGTGCACAGCTTTTTATAGTGGATTTTTTACTGTCATGGTTTATTGTGATGGCTTGATGAGGATCTAGCACTTGTGCAGAAGCCTGTTGGGTTAGGTTGGGTCACCTGATGTCCAATGATCCCTCAGGAATCTCTTTCTGGGACAGCTGTCTGGCCTGAGTAGTGGATCTTTGGTCAAGGGGACTCCAGGCAACAAAAACCTGACTGATCTTCTCAGATAAAAGCTTTGACACTCACTTCTAAGATCTAGCTTAGAAGTACACACATGGTGTAAGTCAGCCTGTAGGAGGAACCTGATTCTGGCAGATGACACAACCTTCCCTGCCATGGGAAGATGATGCTGAGCCTTGCTCACTGTCCTGCTGATGCTCTTGATGACTCTGTTGCAGAAGGAGCTGGGCCAGAAGGATTGGCATCTACAGCAGCATCAGACCAAGCTGGATGAGATGCTGAAGCAGCTTTCTGAGGCCAGTTACCAGCAGGTATGGAGCAGGGGGCTGCACTGGTGCCCTGAGAACTGGCACTTCCACCGGTGGCTCAGTTTGTGCTGACTCTTCTGTTCCTCTCACAGGTGGATTTGGAGAGGGAGCTGGAGCACAAGGAGGCCCTGCTGGCTCACTGCATGAAGAGAGAAGCTGAAGAGGTATGGGAGGCCTTGGCCAACAGAGCAGACAGCTGGAGTGATGTTTCTGTCCAGCACTGTTAGCTGCTTATCTCCAGAAATCACCCCCTTCATCCCTGGGAGGCCTGACTCTACAATCTCACTCTCAGCCCCCTAACCAAGGCTGCCAAACTCCAAAATGCATCTGACTCTGCCTGATGGTTAGACCATGGCTTAGCTTTTTACCTCCTCCTTTTCCTCTTGCCCCAGTGTTGAGCACTGGGACCTGTCTTGGTGCAAAGAGTGCCAGCCCCTATATCTGCACCTGCACAGTGCCACTCAGCACTGACTGTGCTCCCTGGAGATTGCAGGACCCTCTGCTGTAGCTGCAAGCCCCTTCCTCTCTCTGCCTCTTCCTCCACCCATATGTGAAGAAACATGTTTGTGCTCTGAGCTAGAGGACTGCCTGCACCCTTCTCGCTGTGTTTACATGGCAGAAGGTGGGAGTTATCACTGATGCAGAAAGTCTTGGTGCCCTCATCATTGTGAAGTTTGCATTGGGGAGGTCCTAACACATTTCTGTTGGCACACACATCTTCCTTCCCCTGCCCAGGTGCTGGCTTACAGCAGCCAGAGTGCCCAGAGCAATGGCTTCCTCCAGACAGCAGGGAAAGGAGCTGCTCCCACAGCCCACCGGGGGGTAAGTGCACCTGAGGGACACTTCCCAGCCAGATGCAGATGAGAGCTCCAGATGTCATAGAATCATAGAATGGTTTGGGTTGGAAGGGACCTTCAAGATCATCTAGATCCAAGCCCTCATCTAGATCCAGCCCCCCTGCATGGGCAGGGACACCTCCCACCAGACCAGGTTGCTCAGAGCCCCATCCAACCTGCCCTTCAACACTTCCAGGGATGGGGCTTCCACAGCTTCCCTGGGCAACCTGGGCCAGTGTCTCACCACCCTCACACTCCAGAATTTCCTCCTCATGTCTCACCTCAATCTCCCCTCTTCCAGTTTTAATCCATTCCCCCTTGTCCTCTCACTACAAGCCCTTGAAAATATCCCAGGAGCTACGATCTTGTTAAGAGAGATTTCCCCTTGAAGACCTGTGGGTTTAGCTGGGAAGCAAGCAGCCTGGAGTTGGTCTGGTTTGTGTCTCTTGGGCAGACAAACGACTTGCAGCTGGTCCGTGATGCCCTTCGTAGCCTGAGGAACAGTTTCAGTGGCCACGACCCACAGCACCACACCATTGACAGCCTGGAGCAGGGCATCTCCAGCCTGATGGAGCGGCTGCACCGCATGGAGACACAGAAGAGGCAAGAGAGAAGGGTAAAGGCTCCCTAGGGCATCTGGCCCTTCCCTTCCACCCCTGGCACACAACCCAGAGCTAAGCAGCCATGAGAGCTCCACCTGGGGAGTGACACTGTGTTCTCATTCTCTTGGCTCCCTAGATCCAGGGGAAATCACCAGCAAGCAGAGCAACAAATGAGTGTAGAGACTCCTGGCCTCCCAAATCCAGTAAGTGCCTCTGAGCTCCTGCACTCCCACTGCTGCATTCATTGCTCAGTTTTCCTGGCTGGAGTCGAGTGCACAGCATTCCCTTGGGAGCTTCTTGCTCCCTTTTCCTCCCTTTAGCCATCTGCTGTGCAGATTAGACCTCACTGCAAAAGGACAGGGGGCAGAGACAATCTGTGGCTGTCTGTCTGTGAAGCACCATCACAGGGGGGTTCTGAGCCACTTGGGTAGCACTGCAGTGTATTTAACTACCACCAACCATGGCCCGAGGGGTGAGCAGGAAATGGGATGTGATTCCAGCCTTCCTGCTGGTTTGCCCCATCTAGTGGATACAGGTAACTGCACGGTGTCCTCTTCCTTCCCAGGTTCTCCCCACAGTGTTTAGCTCCTTTCATTTTTCTGACACGCTGGCTCCAGCTGCAGTAGCTCCACGTTTGGTTTTCATCATTATAAGGCTGTTTTTTTCCAGTGTTGGTTGTAAACGTCATGCTAGGGACCTTAAAACTGTAGAGTCACTTGGCTGAACCTTCCTCTGCTTCAGCATGTACAGTGCAGGGAAGCAGGAAACAAGGCAGTAGCCAGAGAAGGAAACACAAATGAGGAAAGAAAAGCCATGCACAAACACCCATCCTGGCCAAATAGAATGGGAAGATGGGGAGGAGACAACCTTTTGTCTTGATGATCAGTCACTTCATCCTGTTCTATCTGTCTGCAAGTGATGATGTCACTTTCTCTTCCAGAAAGGTTCTGCCACTGCTGAAGTAGTGAATGGAGGGTCTGTGGTGCAGATGGTGGCAGCAAGTCCCTCTGGGGGTGGGACAGCAATCCTGGAGGACAGTGCTAGGCAAAGCTTCCATGCTATCAACACAGTAGATGGTGACCCTACCTTAAAATGAGGAGCTCTCCAGCAAGCAGGGGAATTCCTAGCCCTTCCCAACAGGGACAATTAGCCACCCTCCCAGGAATCTCCTCCCATCACCAGATTCTCTGCTGTGGTGGCAGTTCCCCTCTCTCTGTGCTCTTTCCTCTGCAGAACTGCCCCACTCCCACAGCACCCCTGTGATGAGCACCAGTGCCTGCACCAAAGTGTTGTACTTCACTGACCGCTCCCTCACACCTTTCATGGTCAACATACCAAAGAGGTGAGGTCTGCCTCTGCCTTCTGATGTGCAGAGGGGCTTTTTCTTCCCCTTAAAGAAGCAGTCTGATTCCTTCTGGCCATGGTCACCACCAGCACAGGTTCCCTGGGCATGGGATTCCACACCATCCTCTGTGGAAAATTGCCTAAAGCAGTCCTTTAGTTGATGTATTTGTTTTAGAGCCAGAAGGAATTAATATATTTTAATGTATTTGAAATAAATTATATTTTAGTATTTTAATATTAATTTTAATAATGAATACCTTTCTAACACTTCCAAAGGCAAGGGGAAGCAGCCAGGCAGTTCCGTGGTGGCACGGAGGGCAGGATGCTCCTGTCACAACAACTATGCAAAAGGGACAGTGAAAAGACAGTTCTGGGGTGGTCCTCAGGAAACCAGGAGACAGTTCTTCCTCTGTAGAGGACCTTGGGATTGGCAGGTGTGCTCCTGGGGGGGCACACTCAGCACAGTCCTGTGGTGCTGTGGCTCTGCCTGCCATGTGGTCACACTGGAGCTCAACCCTGCAGTGCTGGATCGTGGGCCAGTGCCAAACTCTTCCCTTGCAGGTTAGGGGAGGTGACTCTGAAGGATTTTAAGGCAGCTATTGATCGTGAAGGGAACCACAGGTACCACTTCAAAGCCCTGGATCCAGAGTTTGGCACAGTCAAGGAGGAGGTAAGTGTGGAATTGAGCTGCCAGTTGCTTTGGATCCTGTGTTACCACACAGCCCTGGAGACCGTGGTCCCACCACTTCTCAGCTAATGAAGTCTTTGAACTTGCCCCTGAACAGACTGTTTTCACAACTGGAGGTGAGGCTGCTCTTGTAAGGAGCTGAAGTGGGATGTTTTCATGGATGTGGTGGCAATTGCCTGGGCACTGCAGAGCCCTTTGGGCCAGGAGCTGGCTATTGAGGAACAGTCTGTGACTGGACAACAACCCCAACTACACTTCCAGCTCTCAAGGGGCTTTATAAAACCTACTGCAATGAGAGACACTTTAGGGAAATGGGGTTTATTAAAAACATTTTCCTACTTCCTTTTAAATGTTTTTCAGTGGTAAGTGTGTGGCAGCTTTTTCCTTTGTGTACTGCATTGCTGCCCTGCTTATGCTCAGGCTGGTGTTGGTGTGGATTGGATCCATTAAGGGTTATTAGGATAGTTGCTGATTAACAAATTAATGAGGGCAAAGGCTTACCCTCTGAGGGACTGTCAGCTGACTAGGTAGCCATTCTGCAGGAACAGCTGCAGTCTGGATCAGAAAAGGCATGTTTTGTTTTTATTTTACCTTTTCTGTCAAAAACATGGCCATATTAATCTTGAAAATCTGTGGATGGAGGGTTTCTTGCCAAAATATTAATCAGACCTGTGGCAGATGGATGAGGTGCACGTTCCCTGGGCTGTGTAATGAAATTTGAGTTGGGATCTCTGATTTGGTGCAACTTTTATGCTGCTCCCACTACAGAGGAGTGGCTTCCAGACTCCAGACATGACTGGGCTCTCTTTTTTTTGTATGCATAGGTATTCCATGATGATGACATCATTCCTGGTTGGGAGGGGAAAATTGTGGCCTGGGTGGAAGAAGACCATGGGGAGAATTAATCAAACTTCTAAGTCTTGTTGCTATGGAAACCTGTCACTGGCTGCTGAGCTCAAAGAAGGATCAGAAAGCACGTGTGCTGGAGGGAGTCCAATTCAAGCTGCCAAAAAAAAAAAGAGGGTTTCTCTGCACACCAGGGGCCATGTGTGTTGTGTGGATGGACACCTGGCATCTGACTGTCCGTGGCCAAATGCAGAGTGTGCTCTGAGACTGAAGTGACAGGTCTGTGGGAAAGGAACTCCTTGTTTCGTGCTGTCAACTAAACCCTGAAGGCCTTAATGATGAATTGCTCCCTTGCCCTGCTTCCCCACTCCTGCACTGTGCACTGCAGACTGGGATCTGGGCATTTCCAGTCTGGTTTCTTGTACATGGTGTTTCATAGAGCTGCACTGACAGCACAAGCCTGAAGCTTTGAGTCAGAAGAAGCTACTGGGTTGTGAGCTTGAAGGCTTGATCAGCTTTGGTCCTGGACTTGCACATGCTGCAGGAGCAGAGTGAACTTTCTGGACATTCCAGACTGACAGGATTAGAAGTCTGACCTGGAGAGGGAAGACAGTCTTCTGGAGGTTGAAGCAAAGATCACTAGCTTGGCAAAGCTCCCATTCTCCTAAACTCCAGCTTCCTTTTCCTCTCTCTGCTCTTCCCACTTGCTCTCCAAAGCTGTACTCACTTGAGGGGTGGCTTTGTTGCCATGGGGACTGTGGGATCTTGGTGCTTATTTGCTGGAGGATTTTGTTTGTGGGGGAGCTGGAATCGACTGCTTCCCTGAAGCACTTATATCCCCTTTCCTAGTTGAGCCTCTTTCCCTGCACTCCTCTCCTCTTTCAGCAAGATAGTTGGTCACCTCCTGTGCCAGGCATCACTGTGTGCTGCTGCCCACCCCTTGCCAGGGCCACCACACAGGTATCCACACCAGCAGGACAAACTCCATCAGTTACACCACCAGCTCCCTGGTGTGCCTGCTCCTGGACTGCCTGAAGGATCAGGAAATGAAGGACTGGGAAAGATCAAGCCCTAAAAGCCCTGAGGTTGGGGCCTTCTTGTTGTTTTTTGTTTCTGCATTCCCCATCTTGCCTGGCCTAGAAGGTCAAGTGCCAAGTCAAGGCTTTACTCATGTGTATGTGATCCTACCATGGACTTATCTGTGTGACTGTGCATGAGGCTGGGAGAGGGTGAACCTGGTTTTACTATTTTATATTAACATGTCCTTTTGTAAACACGTTCCTGTTCTTGGAATGATTTTGTACCTGTTAATGTTTGTCTGAGGACTGTGGATATTTTTATACCAGTGCAAGTGCTTTCTGTCTATTTCTGCACGCATTATACTGTGTTTTACTCTCTAGTGGATGCTGAGATGTTTTGTATCATCTGTTAACACAACACTGGGCTCATAATGTTGTTTTACTATGGAAACCCAACTCGTTTCTACTGGGGTTTATATTTTTGCCAGCTTTAATAGGCAGCAATGATACTATTTATTTTCTCACTGCTTCACTGTCCAGGAAGTAGCTCAAGGCTCTTCTGTGGTTCTGTGCCACATTGGCACAACACAACAACATGCCTCCTGTTCTGGGCACCTCATGGTGACTTTCTCCTTCCAGGCAGCAGCAGGAGAGTTCATCCATTGGACAAATGTATCAGCGGGCTGCAAGGTTAGGAATTGCCCCTCCTTTGGAAAAGAAACTATTACTTCCTCCCTGGGAACAGTTTCTCTGTTGCATGATCTCTAGTGGGTTGGTAAAGAGAGCACGGGGTTGTTGTACTGAAATCAATTGTTTGAATTGCAAGTTTTTCTCAAATGTTTTTTTTTTATCCTCAGGTTTTACTCATCAATTTTATTCTAGCAAGAGCCATGTGGCCAGGCTAGAAATTTCTGGAGGAACCCCAGCCAATTTAAGGTCTGTAGTTGCCAGTTCAGTACCTCTGCTCCTCAGATGAGCAGTTTGGATTTGGAGTACTGAAGAGACAGGAGGCTGTTGATCAGAGCTTCTACTGGAGAAGTCTTCAGCCTTGCCCATAGATATCCAGTGTTTCCACGAAAAAAAAAAAAGTAGTTAAGGATGGGCTGTCTCCTAATCAGTTGTTAGATCAGTTAATGACCCATACTCACCTTTAATATGCCAGTGGAGAGCCAAGGACTGAACCCAACATGGGAACATGGACCTCTCATCCATGCTGACATCCCCTGTAAGCCAGGACAGAAGACACCCCCTGAGACAACACTTTGGATTCCTGGCTGCAGCTCCTCTCTGTGACAGCACAGGTGGAATTGCTGTCAAACCACTGCCCTGTCCCACCCAGCTTTATTCCTGTATTGACACCTCAGCCTGGCAGGACTGACAGAAAGGGGTCTGGGGAGGAGGTGAGGAATGTGAGGCATGGCAATGAGGTTATCAGGTGGAAAAGCCAGGGGCCAGATGTCTCTAATGAAAGATGGTGGTGCTGTTAAAACCATTTGGCACTACTAGAACACTGGCTTCCATGGATTTATTCTGAGGGATGTGCTCTTAATATACCCAGCACTTGTATCTTTCAGGCCAACTTTCTTCGAAGTTACTTTCCTCTTCCTATAAGTGTGATGTGCTTGTGTAACATACATGCTCCGTGTAAAATTATATTTTCATAGAAACTCATGTTTGCATTCATCACTTAGAAAGGGCAGCTCTTCCAAAGCCTGTTCTCTAGGAAAAGTGAAGCTGTATCTGGAGGAGCCTTGGATGAGTGGACAAAGCCATTCTCTTAATAAAACACGGTTTGCAAACTGAGTCTGTGCAGTGCTTGTAAGGGGAAGAGGGCTTTGGAAGGAGGGATGCAGTGCAGAAGCCGCTTGGGAGGAAAGTTTTCTATCACTTTTGCACAGTGTTTTGGGAAACACATGTTCTTAAGACTTGTGAGTTTAGCAGAATTGTATGCACTGAAGAGCAGGCTCCGTGTTGGTAAAATTTACACGGACTTAAAATTGGCGTGAACAACACAAAATTGAAACACAAGCACTCTTGCTCAAGTCTAGGCTGTGTGACACGGGCTTGCTGCAATTTTAATCCATTCCCCCTTGTCCTCTCCCTCCCTGCCCTTGTCCGAAGTCCCTCCCCAGCTTTCCTGGAGCCCCTTCAGGCACTGGAAGGTGCTCTAAGGTCTCCCTGGAGCCTTCTTTTCTCCAGGCTCAACACCCCAACTCTCCCAGCCTGTCTCCAGAGCCCTCGGATCATCTCCGCGCCCTCTTCTGGACTGGCTCCAGGCGCGAACTCCATAGTTTTGTGTATTAATACACCGCGGAAAATCTCGCTGGCTGCACCAAGCCGGACGGCACCAAGCGCCCCGCTTCGTAGAAACCAGCCATAACTAACAACGTCACCTTCCTAAACGTTATTCTCTCTTTCCGCGTTTTGGAAGCGATCTCAGGACGGCACCACCGGCGCCGCTGAGCGACCTCGTCCGCCAGGCGGCGCCATCACACGCTCTGCCGCCCTCCCTCCCGTCGCGCTTTACGGCAGCGCGGCGCGGCGGTGTCGTGCGGCGCTGTGCGGCGCCGTGCCCGGACTGAGGAGGTCACCGAGCGGCGGAGGGGCCGCGGCTCCGGCTTCAGCTCCGGCTCCAGCATGTGGCGGGTATTAGCTCGACGGGTAGCCCGGGCCTCGGCGGGGGCTCCTGGTGTGGTGCGGAGCTGCCGAGAGCTCAGCGGGGCTGGGGCCGGGCGCGGCGCGGCGGTGGGGTTCGGGGCTGTGCCGCTGGGCCGCGGCCCCACGCACCGGCCTGGAGGGCTCCTGCTGCCTGCTGCCTGGCCCCGGCTCGTCCCGTGCCGCTGGTGCAGTCTGCCGGCGCACCAGAAGGTAAGAGGCTCCCCCACCCCCAAACAGGCTGGGTGCCCCTCATACCCTCTGTTGTTCGTGCCACTGGCTTTCCCCGGAGGTTGGGTTCAGTTGTCTGTCCCTCTGCCTCTGGGGCAGCCCCTTCTCCACGTCTTGGGCAGCCCAATTCAGCCCGGGGAAGTGCAGTTACCCTCTCGCAGTTCTCCTATCCTTGCCTCCCCCCTGTCCCAACCCCTGTACCGCCATTGGGCACCACCTCCTTCACCAAGAGGCGTTTTTCCCGGCGCCTCTCTTGGTCCCCTGACACCCCTTGGTCTCCTTCTTGGTCAGCCCCGGCCCAGTATTGGTTTTCCCTGGGGTTTTACCGGCGGGTTGGAGGCACTCCTGACCTGCCGGGGGTTTACAGCTCGGCTCTCCTTTGCGCCCCCCTGTCCCACCCTGTGCAGAGGACCAGCCCCTGCTCTGTGTGTGTGTGGTTCTTACTGCCAGGGCTGTAACCCTGCCCTGTTTCTCACAGGTGGCCTTGCCAGCTCTGTCCCCCACCATGCAGATGGGCACCATTGCACGCTGGGAGAAGAAGGAGGGCGACAAGATCAGTGAAGGGGAGCTCATAGCAGAGGTATCCTGGGGGCACTGGCTGTGCTGCCTGTCTGATGAGCTGCATCTCCTGGGTTCTGTCTCTTGTTGCCCCTCTTGGATTCAAGATCAGATCCTAAGAGGTGCTGCTGGGAACAAGTGGCTACCAGCCTTTCAAAGCTGGTTGCTCCTTTTCCTCAGCTGGACCAGTACTTGAGAATCCTTTCCTAGAGCTGGTGCCACAGGGAGATTTTTCCAGAACTGAAGGCTCTGAGCTCACTGGCCTTTTCCAGGGGTGTTGCCATAATGATACCCTGTTTTCTCTCAAAGGTGGAGACAGACAAAGCAACAGTTGGCTTTGAGAGCGTGGAGGAATGCTACTTGGCCAAGATCCTGGTGCCAGAAGGAACACGGGATGTTCCTATTGGGGCCATAATATGTATCACAGTAGAAAAGTATGTATTTTGCTAACCACAGAGTTGAATTTTCTCCCCTGGGGCTTCTTGGGTGCCTCGTGTGAAAAGCGTAGAGACAATCACCTGGCTGGTTTTGTGGTCTTCTTCTAGGCCTGAGCATGTTGATGCCTTTAAAAACTACACTCTGGATTCTGCAGCCTCGGCCCCCCCTGCAGCCTCAGTGCCTCCCCCTCAAGCTTCAGCCCCCTCCCCACCAGCTCAGCCTTCTCCTCAGGCTCCTGGCAGCTCTTACCCTCCCCATATGCAGGTAAGAGAGCATTGCTGATGGGTTAAGTCTTGTTGCACTCTTTTTTCTGACTTTAGCATTGCTAGCCCAGGGGTGTTTTCTCATAGATACTCTCTGGATTGGGAAGTCATTAGCTGTAATTGCAGGAGCACGTGGCACTTGAGTTTTCATGCTTAAAGCAGGTGTTTGGGGAGGTCACAGAGGCTTTTTTTATTCCAGAAAATGATTGTAGCATCCCAGCTGCTAGTAGAAGAGAGACTTGCCTCTCCAGGGTTGTTAGGCAGCTTAGAAAAACCTGCTGCATTTGCATAATTTGGGGCAGTTCTGGTATAAGAAGACCTTGTGTTAAGTGAGAGTAAGTTCTGAAGGCTTGGCCTCCATCTCAGAGCAGAGCTCTGTGCTGCTCTGGTGGACACACCAGATGCATTGGTGGGTGACAAGAATGAGCTGTATTTGTGGATGATCTTTTTACCTTGCTGAGATATTGGAGTGAACATCCACTGTTGTATTTAAGTGCTTTATGGCAAAGGATTTCTGTGGCATCCCATTGAAAAAGAACATCTGGTATACTAAGAACATCTGGAATACTAAACCTCATTCCACGGGTGGTACATGTGGGGACTGATTGAGATGAAGGTAGTAAGAATTCATTGAAGGCTTCTTGATCTGACTTTGTGCTTTAGCAAGACACTCCTCATGTGAGGATGGGGATAATTACTTTGATATCCAGATTTCTTGCCTTTTTTTTTTTTTTTTTGCTTGCTTTCTTGTGAAAAGAAGCCAGGGTAGCACTGAGCTGTGGTGGAGCCAGATCTAGGAGTGCACTAAAGCCTTGGCTGCTCCTTTGGGTTGGCATCCTTCAGCCAGGAGTTCAAACTGTGTTCCTCTGCCTTGTGGATTGCCAGAATCTGATTCTCTTCTCTGGCTTCACAGATCACTCTCCCTGCCCTGTCACCTACCATGACAATGGGCACAGTGCAGAGGTGGGAGAAGAAGGTCGGGGAGAAGCTGAATGAGGGAGATTTGCTGGCAGAGATCGAGACAGATAAAGCCACAATAGGTGAGTCAGCTCCAAAGCCAAGGGTGGATGAGGTGCCCTTAAAAGGGGAGGATCCAGAGGCTGCTCAGGATGTGAGGCTGTGGGGCAACCAAAACGAGTTTGGTTAACTTCTCATTCCATCGAGGGGCCATCAACATTGGAGCTCCTTCAAAGATTTCTGTTTCTCCATCAGTCCTCAGGAACATGCAGGGCACAGAGATGTTTTTCCACCAGTTGCAATGAAAAGGATTCTTCTACTTCCTAAATGTAGGATGGGGCTGTGGCTACCACAGTCTTCAGAAGCAGCATTTAGAGGACACCACGAGTTCTGTTGCTTTCCCTTTCAGGCTTTGAGGTGCAGGAGGAAGGCTACTTGGCAAAAATCTTGGTGCCTGAAGGAACAAGAGATGTGCCATTAGGAACAGCTCTCTGCATCATTGTGGAGAAGGAGTCTGATATTCCAGCCTTTGCTGACTACCAGGCCACTGTGGTAACTGACATCAAGGCACAACCTCCTCCTCCTCCTCCACCACCACCAGTAAGGACCATTCTTAGCATGGGAGGGAAGTTATGGAGACCAGTCAGAGCTCTGATCTGAGCTGCTCTGCTGGTTGGACAGTGGAGCCCTGGCTCCAACAATCATGTTTGTGGTTCTGTGAATGCAAGGCCAGCACGTGTTGGTGGTAGGTGACCTGGAAAGGATCACTAGTTTGCCCTCCAAAACGTGTAGCAGATAGTGATTCGTGGTGATCTCTTCTCCAGCCTGTTGCTGGTGCCAGTATTAATGCCTTATCCTTCAAAGTTGGGACCAAAAGTGATTTATTTCACCTGGTTTTGGTGCATAGTTCAGCAGCTTTGTTTGCCTCCTTCCCAGAAAGCTTCTCATTTCATTTCTGGCACTGGCAAACTAATCTGAATCTGAACATTCTTTCAGACTGGGGACTGCTTTTTGCCATTTGCTTGCCTGGTAGTTCCACGTTGCTGTTTTCTCACTGTGCCTTCAAGGCATTTGCTGAATAATCCTGAAGCTAACAGCTTTGATTCCTCTGTTAAGGTGGTGGCAACTCCTGCTGCTCCTCCTCCTCCTCCCCAGCCTGCTGTTCCTTCCACTCCAGCAGTCCCCACAGCTGGGCCACCTGCCCGGAAAGGAAGGATCCTGGTTAGTCCCCTGGCCAAGAAAATGGCAGCAGAGAAAGGAATTGACCTTGCCCAAGTGAAAGGTAGGTTGTCCTTCCCTTTCCTTGCTCTCACTACCCAGTGTCTGCACCTCTAGGAACCTCCTGGCTGTGCAGCAGAAGTTAAGGGACTTCTCTCTGTTGAATAAAACTTGTACCTTTAGAAGCAATGCCCTGTTGCAAACAATATAAGTATTTTTGTGGTTTTTTTTCTTTGCACCATTTAGGAACTGGACCAGATGGTAGAATCACAAAGAAGGATGTGGAGTCATTTGTGCCACCAAAGGTTGCTCCAGTGAGTTTGGGCTGGAGATCTGTAAGAAAGGACATTTGATGATCATGGTGGAAATGCAGCTATTCTGTGGAACTGGGTTATGACAATGGGAGGGCTGTGGTGGCTGGGTAGGTTGCAAAACCTGTCAGAAACACAGTGTTTTCTTCCGTTGTTTGTCCCTTTGGATATTTCACTGAGGCATTCAGCCTGGAGAGGAGAAGGCTCCAGGGAGACCTTAGAGCACCTTCCAGTGCCTGAAGGGGCTCCAGGAAAGCTGGGGAGGGACTTTGGACAAGGGCAGGGAGGGAGAGGACAAGGGGGAATGGATTAAAACTGGAAGAGGGGAGATTGAGGTGAGACATGAGGAGGAAATTCTGGAGTGTGAGGGTGGTGAGACACTGGCCCAGGTTGCCCAGGGAAGCTGTGGAAGCCCCATCCCTGGAAGTGTTGAAGGGCAGGTTGGATGGGGCTCTGAGCAACCTGGTCTGGTGGGAGGTGTCCCTGCCCATGCAGGGGGGTTGGATCTAGATGATCTTTCAGGTCCCTTCCAACCCAAACCACTCCATGATTCTATGATCTGCTGCTCTGAAGCAAGAGGCAGCCACTTGTCCCACATTCCACATCACCCTGATACTGGGGAGCACTGGGAATGATGTCCCTTCCTCTGCCTGCAGGCCCCAGCACCAGAGGCAGCTCCTGCAGCTGCTGCCGTGGCACCAGCCATGGGGACCTTCACAGATACCCCCATCAGCAACATCCGCAGGGTAAGGAGGTGGTGGTGTTCCCTGTCCAAGGTGGTTTGCAGCCCTGGATTTTCCAGGTGGATGCATTTCCCTTCCTCCTGTTTGTGTCCCTGCAGGTCATTGCCCAGCGACTGGTGCAGTCCAAACAAACAATACCTCACTACTACCTTTCCATTGATGTAAATATGGGAGAAGTGCTGGTGCTAAGGAAAGAACTCAACCAGGTAAAGAGAGGCTGCAGGGAGAGCTGCCTTCCCTGCATTTTGGTGGCAATGCCATTTTGGCTTGGGAAAATAGAGTATTTCTGGTGCCTTTTCCTGCCTGTTGTGGGTCAGTTCTGGACTGTCTGTGAATGAGACCTCACCCAGGTACCAGGCACTGATTTCTAACTTCCCAGCAGGGCTGCTTTGTGCTCTGCTCAGTGGTGGTCAGTCAATTCTTCCAGCTGGAAGTATTAAGAGCAAAAAGGGTGGAAAGTTTAAGGAAAGCAGTAATTCTAAGTTTGGTACCCAAAAGAGGGTACCTTCTTAAATTAATGAGGATGTGTTCACCTCCTAAATGAACCTTGGCTCTTCAAATGCTGCTGCTGTCAAGCAGTGTGATTGTTTTCTGACATGTTCTTCAAGCAACAGTGACTATCCCAAGTTAATTAATGCCCAAGAGACAAACTGATGCCTCCAATTCCTTTATTTTCAGGTGGTCTCAGATAACACGAAGCTTTCTGTCAATGACTTCATCATTAAAGCTTCTGCTCTGGCCTGCTTGAAGGTGCCTGAGGCAAATTCCTCATGGATGGACACAGTTATTAGGCAGTAAGTTTATGGTACGGTCGAAGCCAGAAACTTTCTTTGTTCAGTAGAGAGTTCATGGCAAAATATCAGTCCTGCTGGGGCTTTGGGGAGGGAGGGGAACAGGTATATTGGGGAGGGAGAGGAGCAGGTATAATGCAGAGGCTGAGGGGCTTTTAAACCTTGTGTCTGAGGCGTGTGAGGTGAAATGATTGCTGCAACATTAATTTAGAGTTGCCTGAAGAGTTCTGAAGGGTTGTTTTGTTGGTTTTTTTTTTCCTGGAGTAACTGGCATCTCCTTTGTGTCCTGCAGAAACCACGTGGTGGATGTCAGTGTTGCAGTCAGCACCCCTGCTGGGCTCATCACCCCCATCGTGTTTAATGCACACATCAAGGGCCTGGCTTCCATCAGCAAGGATGTGGTTTCCTTGGCAGCTAAAGCTCGGGAAGGGAAACTGCAGCCTCATGAGTTCCAGGTGGGAGACTCAGGGTTGCTGGTAAACTCTGCTGCCCTTGACTTCTCAGAACAAGCAGAGCCCATTTTGGGATGTTTCAGCCACACTCATTAATGTTCCACAACTTTTAATATTCCAAAACAGCTTTGATGAATGTGTTTTCCTTGCAGGGGGGGACTTTCACCATTTCCAATTTGGGAATGTATGGGATTAAGAATTTCTCTGCCATCATCAATCCACCTCAAGCCTGCATCCTTGCAGTTGGTTCCTCAGAGAAGAGGCTGGTACCAGCTGATAATGAGAAGGGGTAAGTGTTCATCTGATTGGGCATCTACTGAGCTTCTGAATTCAGACTTTGAAAGAATGGCTGTTTTTCTAACACTCCATTAGAATATAATTTAAAACAAATATATGGAATTGTTGACATACTGCTTTACACTGAGATCTTGTATGAAAGGGTCATGCAGACATGAAAGAGAAATACAGTGACTGGTGAGTGATCAGACATTTATCCCTGAAAAATCTTCCAAGTTAAGGAAAGGCTGTTTGTTTCTTTGAGGGGGAGAGTGAAGCTGTGGAAAAGAGTCTGGGCTCCACAACAGTTTAAGCACCTGTTGCTTTTTGACAACTGGCTTAAATTTGTGTTTAAGGATGGATTATAATTCCTGTGTACAGTGTCACCTTGCTTGGGGCTGGAACTGGCAGGAGAATGTTTGGGGTTGTTTAAACTTCTTCACACTCCTGGGTGTCTCAGTGACACGTGGGGAAACTGGACTAAACTGGGTAAAATGGCTCTTTTTCTGTGGCTGTGTGGGGCTGTTCTTGTGATAGAAGGATGAGCTTCATGTCCCAAAGGAAACATCCAAATTACAGAAGAGGAAGGAGCATGATCTGCTCTATAATACAGTATTTTATTTAGAAGTCCACAGGGGCAAATACCTATTATCAAGCACCAACTGCTATTGCTGCCTCTCTGCCAGAAGCTGCTTTTTTGCTTCCTTAGTGACTTGCAGAGAGGATTGTTTACCCTTTTCTCCCCTTCTTCTTCCAGATTTGATGTGGCCAGTGTGATGTCTGTTACACTCAGCTGTGACCATCGTGTTGTGGATGGAGCAGTTGGAGCCCAGTGGCTTGCTGAATTCAAGAGTTTCCTTGAGAAGCCTGTAACCATGCTGCTATAATTTCAACCATGCCAGCAAGATCTTCCTGGGTCACACTGTTTTTGTTTGAAACAAGCTATTTAGACTTTAGTGTTCAGACTTATTAAACGAGTTCCTTCTTTTTTTTTTTTTTAATTTTAAATATGTATTATATTATCTGGTAATGTTATTACCAGTCTGTACAGGGAAAAAAAAAAAAAGAAAAGTTTGCAAAAGTGCTTTTCAGGGCAATATTACAGCTATACTGTATTTTTATACAGTTGGTTAACTTGCAAGCTCTTCCAAGACAAGAGTTGAGCATCCCAGATGTAAAGATGATCCAGGCAGTGTGCAGCCTGCTGCTGAACTAGGGTGAGCAGGGGGTGCATACAGAGCAATTCAATGACCCCAGTGTTCTCAGAAATTCAAATGACAAACATCTCTTCACAGGAGTTCAGATGAACTGAAATGTGCAAGTTAGGAGGTGGTGAATTCCCTTATTATCCTGCTCTCCTGCTGGGGTGGGTGAGTATCATGGATGCACTGAGGGACTGAAGCACCTGGGAAGGGTTTCTCCAGAGGCCAAGTGTTAGCATTCCAAACCTGCCTTGGAATTTGGCACTGGGCTGGACCTTCTCAGCTCTGTGATCCCTTTTGAGCACTTTAAGGTGAAAGAGCACAGATACCTGTGGGGTCACAGCTCTCAGATCCCACAGGGAATGTGCTGCCTTCTCCTGGACTTTTCACTCAACTTGGCTGTTCCTCTTGCCAAGTTCCCACCAGACTGATGCCGTGGAAGTCACTGTTTTGCAGGATGTTCAAGAGAATCTGGGTGTTGGAACCCAAATATAGGCAAATGTTAAATCATGTCATGACTTGAATGTCTGGAATTCTGTTTTTTTCCAGCCATTCTAACATAGGAAGCTCTGAGTTAGTCCCTGGTACTGTGGTTCTTCCCTGAATTTGTGTTGTCCCAGCCTCAGTGAGCTGCAGAATGTGCTGTCCATGTACATATTGTATGTAAAAAGCTTCAGTGGTTTGTTGGGCTGGTGTCCAGTTACCCCAGCCATTGTATCCTACAAGGGGTGCAGTGCTGAACATTCTTAAATTCCATTTTCCACATGGAAATGTTCATGTAAAAAGGACGACTGTGCAGAAATGATCAAGTGACCAGGAGAATGAAATAGAGGGGAAGGAGTTAAAGAGAAAAGCTGATCTGTTATTCTGTATATTGCATTAAATACTGTCTCCTGTAAAGTTCTACAGAAGTCACTAAAGATGTTGAAAGAAAAAGACTGTGCAAATTAAATATTTTTTGTGGGAACTATTTAATGTCTGTTTGCTGTGGTACCTGGTTCTCATGCCTGGCTTAGGCAAGGGAAAAAAAAGTGCATTAAAGTTTGGGGTTTTTTTCTTTAATGATCTAAAATATCTTGGTTCCAGACTTGCTCTGGTGAACCTTTGTCCTATTAAATGTTTGGAATTGACAACTACTAAAACATGTTCCAGTGCTTTTCTCTTCAGTCGTGTGTGGCTTTACTGCTTGGGCACAGGCAGAGCTGCTCAGCCCTTCGGTTGTGAGAGTGAAATTCACCCCATTAACCTTCAGTTGTCATCACAAATGTTCCAAATTAACCCCTGCTTTATTGCTGTGGTGAACTTTAATAATCTTCCTGGCTTCCTTGCTGCAGTGGGGGCTCCAGGAAAGCAGGGGGAGGGACTTTGGAGTGAGAGGACAAGGGGGAATGGATTAAAACTGGAAGAGGGGAGATTGAGGTGAGACATGAGGACGAAATTCTGGAGTGTGAGGGTGGTGAGACACTGGCCCAGGTTGCCCAGGGAAGCTGTGGAAGCCCCATCCCTGGAAGTGTTGAAGGGCAGGTTGGATGGGGCTCTGAGCAACCTGGTCTAGTGGGAGGTGCCCCTGCCCATGCAGGGGGGTTGGATCTAGATGATCTTGAAGGTCCCTTCCAACCCAAACCATTCCATGATTCTATGACATGACTGGTGTAGTAAAACCTGCATCCATTTATGGCTCTTTAATCAAGTTCTCCTTTAATATTTACAATCTTTTTTTTTTTTCCTAAGTTTGATGGTTCTTCCAGACTTCCTTTCCTACATGCATCTTCTAAAGGCATTTGAGGTATTCCCCCCTGAAGATTAGAAAGTCATTAAAAAACCTCATCACCAGCTAAAAGCTGGGATTCTCCTTCTGGAATTCAGTTTTGTTGTCATCTTGACCATGAGCTGAAGGCAGCCTTTAAGGATCTGCCCCAGGCACTGGTGCTGTGACCAACAATTCCCGTTTTTCCCTGTGAAATGTTGCTGTAGTTCTTTCTTCATCCACCAGCTCTGGCAGATCTAAGTGTAGTTTGTATTTTTCAGGGACTTCGATGATCACGTCGTCCTAAACCAAGAAAAAAATTAAAATACTTGGTTAACTGACAGCAAATGGAGCATTTCTAGGAACTGGATACTGGACAAGAAGACTCCAGGTGAATCTGCTGCCTCACCTTTGAAACCCTCAGGTCACACTCAGCAGCAGAGCTGACCTCGGGCAGTTCAATTCTGAGTTCAACTCGGAGGGGTTTCTGGTTGGCATCCTTCACAGTGACCATCTCATGGGCAGGACCCCTTGGCTGCTCCGGCCCCCCCAGCCCTGATCTCCTCGACCAGAGGCCCTCCAGCCCGTGTCCCACTCTCTTCCCTCAGCAGCACAGGAGCTCTGCTGCAGTCCTCAGCTTCCACACGGTGCAGCAGCTCATCAAGTGTCAGTTCTTTCAAGAGAAATGAGGTTTTTCACACATTACTAAGAGCCGCACTGTTACGCCACTGGGCAAATAGACAATTAACTGTAATTAGCAATTTTGTCAGCTGAAGACTCTTACTGCCACTTTCTCCTTCCCCCATGAGTTGGATTTATTGCCAATGGGTTAAAAGTTCTTTTTGGAATACTAATCCCTGCAGCAACCTTTTTTTACTTAAGCTGGAGCAGAAGAAGCCTGGCACCTCCAAAGATCAAAACCCAGCAGAGTTCCCATGTCCAGCAGGTAACAGGAAAAAGGGAATTTGCAGTTCCAATGTCACCACAGCTTCTCAGCTATAAAACACCAGAGTTGGATGCACAAAAGGGACAGCAGATCATCTCCACATACCCTGCTTTGTGTCCTGACTGGGGAGTGGAGTTGGCACCTGCCTTCCTTCCAGACGTTGCTGCATTGTCTCCAGGGTTCCCTTCAGTCTGAAGGACTCCGTGGTGTACAGATGAGAGAGGGGAAGGTTGCAGCGTTCTTCAACAAACTTGAGAGTCAAATGGATCAAGTGTTGCATTTTTTCTGGGTTTTCTTCTCCCCTCTGGAGGACATCTGGGTTATAGGCAATATCTATAACGCTGTAAAGGTCTGGAAAAGCAAGTGATGTGTCAGTTGTTGCTACGGGGCTAGGGGTGTTCTTCATGATCACTTGATTTACAGGCAAAGGGAATCAATTTGTGGCCCTGGGCTGAGCTGGTTCTATCAACCTTGTCTAGAGATGCCACTTCTCCATGTGCTGATCAGTGTGTTCCAGGAGCAGGATGGGAACACCAGCCCAGTCTGTGTGCCTATACGTGTTCAGAGAGATTCCCAAGTACTCCTCAGGATTTAGATGCAATGTCTGTGCTTCCACAGTGTTTTTCCAAACGGAAGAGCTCATTAAGAGCTCCTGCTGAGCCAGGCTTGTCGCATCCTCGCCTTGCTGTCCCCTCCCGACCTCAGAGACCAGCACCTCCCTCTGCAGCCCGCCGAGCAGCGCTCTACCGCGGGGAGAAACGCCCCCGGGGCCTGGCGCAGCCCCCCCGGGCCCTACCTCCTCCGTCTGAGACTTCTTCCAGCGGCCCCGCGCTGACGGGTGTGGGATCAGAGGGGGTTTGGGGCGCCGGGACCCTTTTCCAGCTGCAGATATTGATGAACAACGAGCGCCCGACAACGCCCTGCAAGACACCGAACTGAGCGCCCCGCCGGCGCCGTGTCCCCCACCCCCGGCCCCGCACCCGAACCCCGCGCACCCACCGCGGGACGAGCCCGCAGGCACAGGTGAGGCTCCGGCGGGGCGCAAAGCCGCTCGGCCTCGGCGCGCTGCTGCCGCAGGAGCCGGCGATAGGCCTGAGGATCGTTCTCCGCCATCTCGTCCAGCAGCGCCCAGAGCTGCGCGGCCTGCGCCAGCGCCGCCATGTCCCCCCCGCCGCGACCCGGTCGCCTAGCGACGCCAAGCGGAAGAGCCGCGCTCCGCGGGTCCGCCCGCCTTCCCCGTCCCTCTCCGGCTTCCGCGCGTTCCGGCCCTGCCAGCACCGCCGCCGCGCACCCCCCGCACCCTCCACCGGCCCCGCGGCGGAGCTTGAGGCTGCCCGTCTGACCCCTCCGGAGCTGCCTCCAAGCCCCTTCAGCCCCGTGGTGGCCGCGGCGGCTCAGCGCCCCGGCGTGTGGTGCCCGGGGGGGGGAGGCACTTCGGGAAGGGACCCGTTCCGGTGGGGAGCCGAGCGCAGGCCGGGCCTCTCCCGTCCCTTCCTGCCCCCGGTGAGCGACCCCCCGCCGGACCCCGGCGCGGCGGGCCCGGAGGTGCCGGTGGGCCGGTGTTCTCGGGGCTGTGTAGGGCAAGAGGATGTCCCGGGTGCCGGTGGGGAAGGTGCTGCTGCGGAACGTTATCCGGCACACGGGCGCGCACAACAAGGTAGGGCCGGGCCCGGGCCGGGGTGGGGGGGACCGGCCTCGGCGGCCCCTTGTTCTCCCTGCCTGCGGTGGCTTCTCTGCCTGGCTCTGCCCCGGCTGCAGGCGGCTTGTGTCCGAGGGGAGGGACCCTGAGCATCCCCGGGGCTTTGCCGTGCGGCGGGTGCCGCCCCGGGGCTGCGGGGAATGGCCGAGAGCTGCTCGGGCGGTGGGGAGAGCAGGGGCGGCTCTGGGAGAGGTAAAGAGCGTGTGGAAATCAGCCACGTCAACGTCCTTCAGTCTCACTTTCAGTTTAACTCAGTTTTTCTTGGGTTCTGAGACTGGTGAGTGAGTCTGTGTATATGTGTATGCGTGTGTATATATATTTACCTATAAAATGGCAAAACCTGTTCTCTCAGGACTTCCATGAAAATGACAGTTTGCCTGCTTGTTTGTTTTTTCCTCGTTTTACTATGTATGTGCTTTTAAATAGCATCAAAGAACTTGAGCTTTGTGTGGAGGTACACAGGCAGTATTTTAGGGCAAGATTTAAAAAAAAAAGCAACAACCCAAACAAACAACAAAACTCTGTTAACTTCAGCGAACTACTGAATTCCTGATACAATTCAGCAGGTCCCACACGTTTATTTTCTGTGTTTATCAAGTCACTCATTTGCAGTCAGGGTCCATAAGCATAAACCTGTGCCAAGCCACCCAGCGTGTACACACTGTGTGTCTCCATTCTCTGGTGGAACTTCCCATTTTGGCCTGGTCCTTCCAGATTCTGTTTATGTACTGAATTCTCTAACAGCTCGTGGGGTGGTAGGGAATGACAAGGCAGAAAAGCTGAGGCAGCAAAATCAGGCAAACCCACCATTTCCAGTGCCATTATGTGCTTTGTTAGGGTATGGCCACCAAGAGACTCCTTTTGGTCACCTTGGTTAGAGCTAGAAATAATAACCTGCCTCAACATGGCAGGAAAGCTTGCTCTGAAGCTGGTTAGCAGGGGTGTTGAACCAGGACCTGTTACACCTGTTTCCTTTCTGTGACTTTCAGCTTCAGGAAGAGACAGAAATGTGGAAAATAAGGGAGTGGGAGAAGCAGACAGAAGAGACTTACTGGAAAAGGCAGAGCAGAATGCTGTCAGACACCTCCAGGTGGGTCTTAGTGGTGGGGAGAAGGTAATTTTCTTGACTTAGTTGCTGAACCCTTTGTGTTATAATAATTTAAGAGCATCCTGTGGTAACTGGGTGTTTAATGAAGACTACACAGACTGTGGATATATTTGTTCTCTCCTCAGTGGGTCCCTGGAAAAAGGTCAGGCTTGTGCTTAAGGCTGACCTTTTATCTCTTCATCCAGATGTATAGTAAACACAACTTGAGGTAGGCTGGGCTCTCTGAAGCAATGGGGTGAGGAATTCAGAGAGTCATGGAGTGGTTTGGGTTGGAAGGGACCTTCAAGATCATCTAGATCCAACCCCCCTGCATGGGCAGGGACACCTCCCACCAGACCAGGTTGCTCAGAGCCCCATCCAACCTGCCCTTCAACACTTCCAGGGATGGGGCTTCCACAGCTTCCCTGGCCAACCTGGGCCAGTGTCTCACCACCCTCACACTCCAGAATTTCCTCCTCACGTCTCACCTCAATCTCCCCTCTCTGTTATTTTTTTTGTTTTTTTTTTAGCTTAAGTAATAAGCCAGAATGTTGTGAAGAAAGCCTGATGTGTTGCCATGTGGGTTAGCAGTGAACAGGATGGTTGTGGTGTGGCACCCTGTGCTGCTAGAACACACCAGTGTTGACCAGTGCTCCTGTGGTGCCTGGTAAATCACCCTGAGGATCTCACAGGCCACAGGAAAACAAACTGGGTTTGAGGTTTTGCAGTGGGGACAGGACTGGGACTTAGAGGGAAGACTCTTGAGAAGCAGCAGTGTTGGAGGAAGAGGTGTGAGGAGAACAAACACCTTTCAGATGAAGCTCAGCCCACGGCTGCTGCTTGGTCAGGAAGTGTGGCATTTCGAGTGAGAAACAAAACCAGAGCCACAGCCACGTGGGGGTCACTCAAAACGGGTGCTTTTTGTGGGTTTGGGGTCTCAGTCCTGGTACCTGATCAAACAGCAGTTCTGCTCAATCAGTTCTGCTGCTTCACTTTCCACTTTGCTGCTTTTACTGGCCTGTCTCTCTTTATGTTGTTACTCTGCTCATGCAGAGTGTTCTTGGATGGGGCTCTGAGCAACCTGGTCTGGTGGGAGGTGTCCCTGCCCATGCAGGGGGGGTTGGATCTAGATGACCTTTAAGGTCCCTTCCCACCCAAACCATTCCATGATAAGAGAACTGCATTTGTTGTGACAGGCATGATAGCCCCTTCCTCTAATTCTGCCTTGCACGGAGGGCCTGCTCAACATTTGTGGCTCCTGAACTGGTTTTGTGAGAGCTGTTGGTGGTGACTGCTTGTTAAAATGATAGCTGGTTTCCTTGGACATCCCAGACTTGCTGGATTTTTGCTCCTCTGGCTTTAACCCCTTGCTCAGAAAGTTTCCCCATCAGAGGGGGCAGCTGAGGGACAAGTGTTCTCTCCCTGCAGCAGCCGGATGCGCAGCGATGGCTTCGATGAGGAGGGTCCCAGGGCTGACTGGAAAACCAGGAACTCCCAGTTTCTTGACCCAGATGAAGATGATCTCCTCAGGGCCCGATCCTGGAATAAAAAGCTCTATGAATGTGAAGCCAACATGCCAGACAGGTCTGTGGGAGTTGGGGGGGGAATGGGAATTAATGTTCTCTGATGATAACTGTGATTAAAACACTCTCCTGGAGTCCTGTAGCAAAAAGTACATTTTTTAGTGTGTACTTTTATCTGCTTGATGGAGGAATAAATAACATGCACAAAGTTTTGCAGTGTCACAGAAGACTTGGTGTGAGTTTTATCTGTAGAGTTCCTGAGCCAAAGTGAGCAGCAAAAGCTCAGCCCTAAGCTTGGCATTTCTTACTTTGCCCAAGGGACTCAAAAAAAATCCTCATGGAGTGCAAGTTAGGGCTGTCCTCCAGGGTTATTTTAAAGAAATCTGAGTTGTCGTTTTCCCTCCTTAGAAATGTTTTTCATTTCTAAATGAGGCTGAGAACATGAGGTGTATTTAAATACTACCAACCAAATCAGCCATATTTCCTTCCTTCTGTGTTGGGAAGGCTCTGATAGCCCTTCTTCCTTGCTCTCTAAACTCATGGTCCTTCTGTGGCTCTGGTCTTTTCAGCATTATAGTCTTTCTTTAAACACTTCATTTCTAACAGGTGGTTCTTTCTTACAGATGGGGTCACAGTGGTTATAAAGAGTTGTACCCTGAAGAATTTGATACAGACAGGTAAGGCAAGCATGCTTACTGTGTATCCAGGATCTCAACTCTGTCAGGTTATGCAGGGAATCCTACAAACTGAGTTTAAAGTTTCGAATATAGATCAGCCTGGAATATAAAGCAGCACTGTTTAGTTAGAAACAACAGAGAAAAATCCAGCCCGTTGATGTGGTTCCCCCTTGTTGGAGTCTTGGGAAGGGATTGGACCTTTTGTAGCAATCAGACATTCAGCTTTTGCCTGAGTTACTAAAATGCTGTGAATCTGGAAGGTGTGGGTGGGCCAACAGAGCAGTAGGATGAATCCAAATCAGCTCAGTGTGCACCCTCCCAGCTCCAGCTTCTTTCCATTGCAGTGCACCTGTATTTCCTGTGGTTCTCCTTATCTGGAGTATATAAATCCTTGCAGTGTCCTGGAGAGTAGGGAATAACTGTACTGCAAGGTCTTAGGATTAAGTATTGTTAAACTACACCCAGCAGAACCATCAAGGACAATATCAAGTACAAAGAGCAACCTGGTCTAGTGGGAGTTGGAACTAGTGAGGGGCTTGGATCTGGATGATCTTTAAGGTCCCTTCAAACCCAAACCAGTCTATGGTTCTATGATTTGTCAGGGTTTCAGATGTGAAGTAGCCTGCTCTAAATGAGTGTCCATCACTCAGTGGCTTTGAAGACACATTCTCCTTGGTTCTGGCTCCAGTATCTTAAGCAGGGGTATTAGTGAGGGTGGGCACAAGATGTTGATAAGCACTTGAAACAAAAATACCACATCTGTCAATTGATGGGCTTGCTGAAAACGTTGAGACAGGAGAGGCTGAGCTGCCACCTGCCTGCCTGTCTGCTTCCTCTGGCTCATCCTGTCTTCTTTTCACAGTGACCAGCAAGGAGGGGAGGAACAAAACGCTGTCAATGGGAAGAAATCATCTCATCTGGGGAAGCAGACTGCCCGCCAGTCACACAGGAGGAAAAAAACAAAGAAATCCCACAAGAAGAAGCAAAAAAAGAGATCACACAAAAAGAGAAAGAAAAAGAAAAAGGAGCAGGGGAGAACATCATCAGATTCTTCCCGGGAGAGTGAGTGCTCAGGAGAGGAGACTTCAGGCACCCGGAAAGGGAAACACAAGCGCAAGAAAAAGACCAGGAAAGTGCCTGCCAGGGAACCTACCTCTTCTTCTGGGCAGGAAAGTGACTTTTCTCATGCAAGCAGCTCAAGCACCAGCAGCTCTGAGGACAGTGAATCTGAGGAGAGAAAAGAGAAACGGCTCCCAAAAAGAGGAAGAAACGTCACAATTCTGTGTCAGAGAGGCAGAATGAAGTGCCAGAGAAGAGGAGCAAGAGGAAGAACTGGAAAGTGGCCACTGATGAAAAATCAGAGGATAGCTCAGATGAGGACTGACCAGTCTGGGCTGCAGCTCAAACTATAAGGTAGAGGACAGAGGCAGGTATTTCTCTTTCAGCACTGCCCCATGGTACAGCTTGTTCCAACACTGTGGTTTATACACATCCTGCCAGCCCACAGGAGAGAAGCTGAGCCTTGGCAGCCTGCAGAAGGTGCCCCCTTCGTTGGCTTGACCTTGAGAAAACCTGGGTGGGGAGCAGTTGCCTGTCTCACAGCTTGGCCACTCCTGCCAACTTCAGATTCTTTCTCTGTGACCAGGCTGATGCAGGAAAACAGGACAGGCTGCCTGCAGGGGGAAGACAGGCATGTTTGCACCATTTGTGTTTGTTTGTTTTTTTTTAAAGTAAGTTTTAACAGGTTGCTTTTTTGGGGGCTTACCAAATCAATGGCCAAGACTTGTAATAGGAAAGGGGAGAGACCAAAAGTCTGGTAACAGAGGAAATGTCACTGGATTCAACCCTACAGAGGCTTTGTCTTCCCATCCTCCAACAGAAGCAGACCTGTGTGGTGATGTGCACACAGAAGGCAGCATGAAGGAGTAACTCTCATCCCAGCTGGAGGTGCAGTGACTCCTTCCATGATGATGAAGAAGACACACCAGTGCATTTGCTAGTTCTAGACTTCTCTCCAAATCCTGCCGTGGGCTGGCCATTGTGTCTCCTGTTCCTTCACTCTCTCTGGAGGGATGCTGAAACCATTGGTGCTGGCAGAGAAGCCTTGGTTGGGTGTTGTGTTCTGTCTCTGGTCTACCCAACATGTTGCTGGAGGAATTGGTACTGGGCCGTTCTCCCTGCAGTTGAACAGCCGAGCCTTTTAACAAAATAAAAACATCCAGATGTGTCTGATGCTTTTGTCGTGGTTTTGGAGTGAAGCCCAGGGACAGAGCACAGGCCTGAGCAGTCGAGGTGGTCCTGGTGTTCTCCCTGGGCCGTGTGTTCCTGCCTCATCAGCCCAGGTGGCTGTGGAGGGCTTGGAGGAGATGGAGTGATGGAGGCTGGAGTGGGGAGTAGCCACTGGGGAAGTGTACTGCAGTGACCCAGCACTTGGTCTGCACAGCTCCAGCTTTGGTCTGCACCTCAGCAGGTACAAGACAGTGTCAGTGCCCCTGGGTCCTCGTTCCCAAGTCCTGCTGACTGTCCCTCTTTTCCCTTCCAATGCAGAAAGTTTGGGAAAAGCCCTGCTGCAGACCCAGCTGGCCCTCAGCTGCTCACACTGATCCCAGCCACGTCTCTGCTGGTCAGCCAGGCAGTGACAACACAACTGCTTTATCTACACGACAGGAATTGTTTCTTTTGTGTAGCTGCCCTTGTTGTCCTGAAAGTGACCCCAGAGTTACGGCTTGAGCCCAAAGTTTGAATGTTGGGTGGTGCCTCTGCTGCTTTGTCCATCTTCATGATGGAGAGAGACTTCAGACTGTAGTGAGGGGACAAGAGGGAATGGATTAAAACTGGAGGAGGGGAGATTGAGGTGAGACATGAGGAGGAAATTCTGGAGTGTGAGGGTGGTGAGACACTGGGCCAGGTTGCCCAGGGAAGCTGTGGAAGCCCCATCCCTGGAAGTGTTGAAGGGCAGGTTGGATGGGGCTCTGAGCAACCTGGTCTAGTGGGAGGTGTCCCTGCCCATGCAGGGGGGCTGGATCTAGATGGTCTTGAAGGTTCCAAACCATCCTATGATAAGACAGCCACATAGGCGGGGTCGAACCGGAGGGGCAGGACCGGAGGAGCCGAACCGGCGGGGTCCCCGCCGGTTCGGCTCCTCCGGTCCTGCCCCTCCGGTTCGACCCCGCCCGGAAGCGGAAAGAGCCGCGGCCGCTTCCAGCTCCGGTTGACGGTGCCCTTGGGCTGGCCGGGGACGATGGCGGCGCTGGTGCTGCTGCGAGCGGGGCTGGCGAGGCCCCGCGGTGCCCCGATGGGTGAGTGGCCGCCGTTCCCCCTTTCCCCGCTGTCCCGGCCCGGCTCTGACCCCCCGTTCTCTCCGCAGTTCTCCTCGGTAGGACCCTGCTCCGCCGCCCCGCCGTCCTGGCAGCCGTCGCTGATCGGAGCGTTCCGGCCCGGCAAAGCCACAGTTCCCCCCAGCAGGGTCACGGTACGTCCCGGGGCGGCCCCCGCTGTGTGCGGGGCTGGGTGAGAGGGTGCGGGGCGGGGGTCTCGGCTTCCCTGTGGGCGGCAGGTGGTCTGCCAGCCGGTGCCGGTTCATGGAATGGTTTGGGTTGGAAGGGACCTTCAAGACCATCTAGATCCAACCCCCTGCATGGGCAGGGACACCTCCCACCAGACCAGGTTGCTCAGAGCCCCATCCAACCTGCCCTTCAACACTTCCAGGGATGGGGCTTCCACAGCTTCCCTGGGCAACCTGGGCCAGTGTCTCACCACCCTCACACTCCAGAATTTCCTCCTCGTGTCTAAAAAATTCCTGAAAACATTTCTGTAGTCCAGCCAAACAGCCTGTTGCTCAAGTGCCCTTTACACCCACGGCTGGTCTGGGTGGCCGGTTGTTTGAGCCAGGTAGGAGATTGGAAGTGGCAGGTGTGAGTAACCAAGGCCTGGAGAGAAATGACTGGGACAGCAGTGTGACCTTGTGGCCAAGAAGGCCCATGGTATCCTGGGGTGCATGAAGAAGAGTGTGTCCAGCAGGTCGAGGGAGCTTTTCCCCCTCTGCTGTGCCCTAGCAAGACCCCACCTGGATTATGGTGTCCAGTTCTGAGCTCCCCAGTTCAAGAGGGACAGGGATAAACTGGAGAGAGTCCAGTGGGGGCCACGAGGATGATGGAGGGACTGGGACCCCTGTCTGATGAGGAAAGGCTGAGTGATCTGGTGTTGTTCAGTCTGGAGAAAAGACTGAGAGGGGATCTGATTAATGTCTATAAATATCTGAGGGGTGGGTGTCAAGAAGGAAGGGAAAGGCTCCTTTCAGTGGTGCCTGTGATAGGATGAGGGGCAATGGATGCAAAATAGAGCACGGGAAGTTCCACCTCAACGTGAGGAAAAGCTTCTTTACTGTGAGAGTAACAGAGCCCTGGGACAGGCTGCCCAGAGGGGTTGTGGAGTCTCCTTCTCTGGAGACTTTCAAGGCTTGTCTGGATGTGTTCCTGTGTGGCCTGCCCCAGGTGGTCCTGCTCTGGCAGGGGGGTTGGACTCGATGATCTTCAGAGGTCCCTTCCAAACCCAACCATTCTGTGATTCTGTGACTGGCACAGCAGGTTTTTTTGGGCTGTTCTTGAGTGAGGCAGGGTTACTGGTATGACCAGGCTGTGTTACCATCACCTGTGACAGGACTGTTTGGTTTGCACCGTGTCCAGGTCTGATCTAAAACAAGACACACGTGTACACCTCTTGAGTTTGAAACTTATGTTTACAGTGTCAGCATCAAACTTGCAAATGCTGCGAGTCTTGAAACAGGTGACCTTAACTGAATGTTTAAAAAGTGTTGATTAGCAAAGGCCATAGTCTTTTCAAGTGTGGGAATGAGGCTGAAAGCTTTTCAAAGAAATCAGAAAGAAGCTTTAACATTTCTTGTGGTTCAGTAGCAGTAGCTGCATGAAAACACTGAGACTGTGGCTTCTTTCTTGAGCAGCAGAGCTTCAGACTCACTGAGGTTCCCCTAAGCAGGCTGGTCTTGCAGGCAGAGAGCATTTCTTAGGTTGTTTTTTCCTCTCCTCATGTGGTAAGACTACAGAGAGGTGATGAAACATAACCACACCTAGACTGAGGTCTGCTCTGTCAGTTGTATAAATCAATAAGAGAAATGTTCTGGCCCGAGGTTAAGGGTGTTTTGCAGCCATTACAAGGCAACTCAGAAGCAGAAAGGATGAAGAAACAGTTGTAAAAGAAATGGGCTTAAAAAGAGCTAAGCCATCTTCTTCCTTTCTATTCTGAACTTCATATTAACAACACACTTGGTGCCTGTGCTGTCGAGTCTTCTTGGTCAGGGATTTCTACAGGGACAGGTCAGTAGTCCACAGCTTAGGTCCCTTTCATGTTTTAGTTCAGGTCCTTTGCTTTCCTTGTCACTTTTCTAAATTTCCTTCTCCTTGCAAAAAACAAAGGAAAACACCTGCATTTTGGTTTAGATGGATGGATGGTATCTCAGTGTTGGGTAACTTGGGGGGTAGTGTGTTATAAAGGTCATTTCACAGAGTGAATTCTTCATGTTTTTAGCTGGGGCTGCTGCTGACATCCTGGTTCAAAGTATGCTTATGGTGTTAGGGTTTTGGTTTGCTCCAGAACCTTCTAGATGTTGGATGATTTTTCTTTTTTCCTCCCTCCCTAGTAACATTTTCATGCTTATAAAATAAAGATTCAGTTACAGAGCTCTCTAACTTCTGTTTTTCCTTCTAGAGCCATCTGCTAGGTGGCTCAGGTTGTACCCAGCTGAGCATCAGTGAAGGACTGAAAACCTGTGGCCTTTGGGCTACTTTTAGGCCATATGTGGCTGTGATAGTCCCAGAAGTTTAATCTGCTATTTACAGTTAAAAATAATACCTGTTCCTGGGCAGAACTCTGCACAGTGTTACTGTGCCATTCCCTGGAACTTGTAGTTGGGTCCATCTGGATGTCAAAGCCAATCCTGTGAATGTGAAAGTAGGACTTGTGTTTGTTTTGACTTGACCTGTTGAGCTTCTTTTCCTTTGTAGTAAAAGAAGCTTCTCCCTCTTGGCAGCAGCCAAGAGAGGAATATTTAAAATAAACCTTTTAGACACTTTAAAATAGATATTCTATAGCAGTGGTTCAAAGGCCTCTAGGTTTTGCTTGGATGAAAGCAAAGGAATCAGGGCAGAGAAAACATGGAATTGTGTGGTGCTGATCAGGGTGCAGTGTCTGTTTTTAAGGTTGTAGCATTTCGAACAGGAACTTTGCACTGAAAAATCCTTCTCCTTACAGGCAGTTCCAAGGCTGCATCTTTGCACTGGACAGGGGAGCGAGCTGTCAGTGTCCTCTTGCTGGGTCTCCTTCCTGCAGCCTATCTGTGTCCTGGACCAGCCATGGACTATTCCCTGGCTGCAGCCCTCACCCTCCATGGCCACTGGTAAGCACAGCAGGGCCCTCAGAATGAAGAGTGAAGCCTGACAGGGTGGCTCCAAGTCTTAAGTCTGAATTTTGTACATGGCAGTAGGTTTGCTGCCTGATTTCCTGGTAAAACACCTGGGAAGAGATGCAGACAAAGTCCTTACTCCCCAAGTTCTGTGGCAGTTGTGATCTTTGACTAGTTGTACCTTGGTCTCCCTTTGTCACACTCAGAAGGCAGGATACTTAGTACTATTAAGACTCCATTAACATTCTCCAGTGTTCTTCTACACAGTCTCTTGCCTCAGGAGAACTTCCTTTGCCACTGGCTGTGTAGAATCTTGGGCATTTTTATCTTGTAGAAGAAATGATCTTGTATGAACAGAGGGAACAGGACAGATCTGTATAAAACGAGTTGTTCTTCTAAGCTTCTGGCTTTGTGCATCTCAGTGGTGATGAGATTCTGCACAATAAAGAGTCCATAGCAAATATTCCACTAAAGAAACTGAGATCTTGGTTGTTATTTTCTTGATTCCCAAGAAATGGATACTTGATCATCTTCTAAGAGTAGATCTGCTGTCACCTTTAATGTCAGTGGGTAGACAGGTCTAGTTAGGAATGCATCCAGCTGCATGGTTGGCCTAACTGGCAGCTTTTACTTTCTTGAGCTTTTCCATACTTGGTCTGGAATTCCTTGCACAGGGATAAAGCAGATGAGCAACTTCATGGTGCTTTGGGATGCCAGGTTTTCTTAAATCTCAGTTTTGCCATTACCAGGGATTCTTGCACTCGCCTCACCGTGGCTGGGACCTTCTCCCTGAAGCCCTCAAATCTGGTGCAGAATTAAGCTGGAATGGGGCTCTGCTTGCACACATCTCAAATATCAAACACAGAAGGCTAAGCTTGCTGCCTTTGGGGCAGCTCTTCCCTGTGGCTGTTGGTGCACACTGGTTGTGACCACATGGGAAAATTCCAGGCAGTGGAACAGATTGTTGCAGGTGGATGTGCTGAAACAGGGTTCTCTGGGTGACACTTTGTCCAGGCAATCCAGACATTGGATTCTTTAGTGAGTGTCTCTTTAAGTGTCAGGATAGTTCATACTAGAAATGTGGGGACTTCCCCTGCGAGATAAATATCTTGCTGCTTGTGTGCAGCTTTGCTGGTAACTTTCACCACAGTTAATTCCTCCCCCACTCGTGTGGGTTTTCTGTTCTCTTTTTAAGCTGGGAAGTTTCTCCAGTATTAAGGTCCTACCTTACAAAACATTCTGTTAAAAACCTAAAGAGTTCACGTCCAGTCTGGCAGATCTGGAACTTTTTGGTGGCCACTATTTTGTAACCTAAATACATGTTGTGGAGTCTTTTTTGTGCATTTGTGACAGTGGCTGGTTCCAGAGTCACAGCTGGTGTTCAAGCAAGGATATTCCTCTTGGTTTCTTTGGTCTTTGGAAGTCAGCTCAGCTGCCCACAGAGGCAGATCCTACAGCTTCTATTAAGGGCTTGTAGGGAGAGGACAAGGGGGAATGGATTAAAACTGGAAGAGGGGAGATTGAGGTGAGACATGAGGAGGGAATTCTGGAGTGTGAGGGTGGTGAGACACTGGCCCAGGTTGCCCAGGGAAGCTGTGGAAGCCCCATCCCTGGAAGTGTTGAAGGGCAGGTTGGATGGGGCTCTGAGCAACCTGGTCTAGTGGGAGGTGTCCCTGCCCATGCAGGGGGGTTGGATCTAGATGATCTTTCAGGTCCTTTCCAACCCAAACCATTCCATGATTCTGTTGTTTGAAAGACCTGTGCTCAGCACCTGGTTTCCCCAGTACCATTCAGAAAACTCTTGAGTGTTTATTGTGTTGATATAATTCGTAGAATGTTGTTTTGTTTCCTTCTGATCTGTTTCATTTTTGGTTTTGTTGTTCTGTTTGTCATAGATGCATCTTCTTTTTGAGTGGGAACCGGGCGTTTTTTCAGGAGGGTTGATGATGTGACAAAACTAACCTGCTTGAGCCACCTGAGTAGAATGCTCACAGGAACTGGATGGACTGGAATGATTGCAGCTTGTTTTTTCCTCTCTTACTCCGTAGGGGTCTGGGACAGGTGATAACTGACTATGTCCATGGAGACACAGCCATCAAGGTGGCCAACTCAGGTCTGTACGTGCTGTCAGCTGTCACCTTCGCTGGCCTCTGCTACTTTAACTACTCTGATGTTGGCATCTGCAAGGCTGTGGCCATGCTGTGGAGCCTCTGAGATGCCACCAAGGCCCTGACAAACACGACTGTTCACTGCTGCCTCTGCTCCATCGTGTTTTTACCAACATGTTTAAGGCAAAACAAATCAATAACCAATGGTCCATGCTACCTGTACACTGCAGCAAGGGCAGAGCTAGTCTTTTAGAAAGAAATACCAGTAAAAATGTTAGAAAAGGAAAAGCAGATTTAAAATGGATGGTGTCCAGGTGAGAGTTGAGTTGATTTAAGCTGCATTGTAACTTGGGAGGAATGACATCGAGAGCAGACTTAAATAGCTGAAGGTAACTTTCCTGGTAAAGGCAGCTTTAATGAATGTTTTTCTAATTAACTATTGTTTGGTTTCCTATTTTGTAAAATAAACTTGACTTGCAGGAAGTCGATCAGTTATTTCTGGCATCACAGCAGCTGTATGTAAGCACATCCTCTAGCTCTCTGAGACTTGATGCAGAAAAGGGAATACTTTTTTTCTTAATCCATACAATAAAGAATTTACAGAAACTGTGTTTGCTTCTGAACTTCTTGTTACCACTTCTGGGTTACTTATGTTTGCAGATAGGGTTTTTTTGGTCCTAAACTCAAGTTCAAATACAAATTCATACTGCTGTGTTACTGTTCATACTGTCACTCTGTATTACTTCACTTATGTGTTATGAAACAAAAAATATGTTTATGAATATGTATGCTTCTTAATATTTAAAGTGTGGTCTTAGACTAATGCAATTTAATCTCTTAGAAAATACAGCACTAACTGACTTAGTAGAAAAATTCTGTTGTGGATAAGTTTTAGGAGCCATAAATGGCATTTCATAGTTTCCCTGGGACTTGGATGTTCCTCTGCAACATTTTGGTGTTTTTTTTTTCTAAATACACACAGGTTCACATTGTCCTGTGTGCCTGCAGAGACAACAAACGTGCCCTTTGTCACAGCTGGACATGAGGCTCAGGCAGTGCTCCTGATGGCTGCAGATCCTGAGCATCTTACAGGGGGAAATTCTGGTTTTTAACTTTCTACTCTGCTTTATCCCCTCTGATGTTCCCTGTAGTAAGAAGTGATGAACTGTTTCCACCCTGATGGTGCTTCTGTGGTGCTATTGATAGTAAGAGGAAGAGGGTCCTGTGTTACCATCAGTCTGATTGTGCAAGAAGTGGAGTGAATAACTTGCTATTATGGGACTTTCTGATTTGATTTTTTTTTCCTAAATCTGGATTGGGAGTTTTTATTTGTTCATGTAAGCACAAGAAATGCCATGTAGCTGGCCACTTTTGCTGATCTTGTGGTCAGAACTGAGCTGGTGGCTTCTTCCTGAGGTGGCCTGGTTTAGGTGCCAGTGTAACACCTGGTGGTTTGGTCAAGGTGAGGAAGGTGCATGTGAGCCTCACTGGTGAGAACCTCTGTACAAGCTGAGCATGGATCACAGTGTTGGGCATTTCCTCTGTTGAGACCAAACACAAGAGGCATGTGTGTCTGGTGTTTATTTCATGTATTTTGTGTGAGAAAGGAGTTTTATCTGAGAACTCTGCTGGAATGGTTTGGGCTGCTGAGACCAGCTCATGGTGGTTTGAGGCAGGAATTGAAGGTTAATGACCACAGCTTTCTCTGTGAATTGCATGTGTTCCTCAGCCTTGAAGTAGAACCACTTGCCTGCAAAGTCTGAGGGTTTCCCTCCATTTCATGACAGAGTGAGGCCTCTTTTCTCTGGTCACTTCTGCCTCTCTGGGGCATGACTATTGCAGCAGCTCTTCTGCATGGCCAGGGGAAGGCCCAAGGCCCCCGTGGTCAGGTTGGTTGGAGGTGGAACAGAAGAGGAAGACCAACACCTAGATGGTATGTAGGAGAAAAATAAGAAGACATGCCATGCCAGGTCCATTTCCTCAAGATTAAATGTTCAGAATGCATGACATGAATTTGGGTTTTGGTGAAATCCAGTTCTTCCTCCCCTCGGAATGTGGAGTTCACAGCCTGACCCCTGTGTGTGCTGCACTGTCACATACACAGCATAAGAGGGTCCTGATGGGAACCAGCCAGGTCTCCATTTGTTCCAAGCCATCAGAAGAACAAATGTCTGTTTCATTTCATCACTAACCTACAATCTATTGTTAACTTTTAAAAACGTTCACATAAAATCATAATTTTTATTTTTTTTTCCCTTGGGCCCTCTGAGGACAAACAGCTTTATTAGAACTTTAACTGTTCAGGTGAGTTTGTGGTTTTCTAAGCAAAGATTAGTAAGTAAGATAAAAATCTTCTGCTGTTTCTACTTCAGTTGAAGGTGAGAATGTTTCACTGTGTCACTGAAATTGGTGAAGATGCTCAGGAAATAATCTTGATGCAAATAAAGTAACCTCAGAGTGTTTATTGGCTAGGTGCTGCTTATGAAATCTATTTTAAGCAGTTTTTATCCCCCTCCCCAAAATAGATCTACTTCACCTGTGAGACATCTAACTCAAAAGCTGTTTGATCAACAGCCAATAAAGATTGTAGGGATCAAACTATCCAGGACTGTGTACATATCACATTCTTGGTTCTTCATGGTGTAACTCTCTTCTGTCTGACTGGAAAACATTCTTCTGCTTCTTTTCGCCAAGAATTTGAATTTTTTTTCCTTTGTAAGATGCTCAGTTTTGTTCTGACTTATTGTAGCTAAAACCATAAAACTGACTTGCCTTGGATGAAGAAATAATAAGATTTCTTTTATAAAATAACGAATTTTATTTCAAGACTTGAATATGGCATATGTTGTGACTTTCATTCTGCCTCAAGCTGGAAACATCTTTGTGGTTTCATCCACTTCATCTTCTCTTGACAGTTTCTTTAGAATTAATTTTCTTAAGCCACCTTCTTGCTCAAAGGCCAGAAACATTCCTTGCTCTAGTGAGTATTCAAACTTAAACGCTCTGGAGCTACAGGGTGTAAATGTCTTTTTGAAAAAGATTACGTTACATTCCCCAGGAAATTCTTCAGGAACTTCTCCTTCCTGAAGAAGAAAAAGGGAATGGATTAGTCCTGAGCAGTTGTGTTCCAGCTCCCATGTGTGGGAATGCTTCATTTTGCTCCCGTGTCCAGAAGGGATGGGAAGCACACACGTACCTTAAATCGAACTGCCATCTTCCCACGTTCTTCCTCACAGCACATGTAGTAACTCTTGTTTTCCACCTGGACGCTGAATGCAACAGGCATCCCTGCTGAGGGTGTGGTGGTTTTGTAGCAGTGAATGCTGAAGTGCATTCCATTGCCTGAACAGCAATTAGTCACTGTTAATAGTCTGGTGAGAACTGCAACAACTTCACCCCATCGTGTGTCACCATCCCCCTGGCAACTGCTGCCTTCCCAGGATACTCCTCCTGACAGGAAAGCCAGGACTTGAGTTTATTTGGCTGCTGGTAGCACATATTTGACTTTCTGCTATTGTTCAATAACCAAGATTTTGAGTTTACAAGAAAGCATGTGAAGGGACCAGTTGGCATGGGTTGGGTGTTCAGATCCTTTGAGGTGCATGTGTAGAGTGAGAGCTGGGTTTGTGAACAGTCCTCTCTAAATCAGATGATACTGTGTGTATGTGACTGATGAAATATGTTCAACACAGTCGTTGAAGGGGGGAGATTGAGGTGAGTCATGAGGAGAAAATTCTTTAATGTGAGGGTGGTGAGACACTGGCCCAGGTTGCCCAGGGAAGCTGTGGAAGCCCCATCCCTGGAAGTGTTGAAGGGCAGGTTGGATGGGGCTCTGAGCAACCTGGTCTAGTGGGAGGTGTCCCTGCCCATGCAGGGGGGTTGGATCTAGATGATCTTGAAGGTCCCTTCCAACCCAAACCATTCCATGATTCTATAGCCAACAAATACAAGTTTGAATTAATTGCTGAGGCCACCCCAAAAATTCAAAGCCAAAACCACAAGTACACTGGTAACTACTGCTGTTAGAAGAAAGTAAGAGCTTTCAGTGCTAAATACTTTGCCTGTTTACACCTAAAATTATTTTTGTAATCCAACACACACACATAAAAAGGATTCAAAACTTGGTTTGTGATCAGAACTAGGCAAAAATCTTTGCAGCCTTTCCCTGCATGGCCCATCCTGCAGAACTCAGCCTAAGCCAGGAATCTAATCCCTTACCAAAGCACCATACACAGAATTTCACCTCTCTCAGCTTAGCTTTGTTCCTACAAATGAAGTCTGAACTCTCAGTCTCACCACTTAGAGCCCGTGATGACAAAGAACAAAAGCACATCTAGAATAAAGGAACAGTGCAGAGCTGATAGGGTATTTGGAAAGTTGTGTACCAGATTTCATCTCCTGATCTGTCACATCTTCAAAAGCTGCAATGTTTAAATCCGGTCTCACCACAAGCAATTGGCTGTTGACATTTCTAAGGACTCGGTGGAGAATTGTTTCCTTACAAAAGGAATCACATTCCAGCCCTGTAGAAATATTAAGCAAAGAGGGTCGAATATGTTAGCTGTCATCTCCTCAGACGTTAACAGTTCCCTACAGGCTTGATCTCATTAAGGATACCCTGTGAAATAAGTTCCTAGAGTGGCCATCTCAGACAAAACTGAGGCCAGGTCATTCTTTCCACCCCTGGCTATCCAGGCAAGACAGGATTTCCCAGCAGTCTGCATATGTGAGCAAGGAGAGCTCCTGGATCTCTTGATGAGAGCTCAGAAGCAACAGTTCTTTTGCCCAACCATGAGAATTGCATTAAAAGGTCTTTCTGTCAGGGCAGCCACTACCCTGGACCTTAGAAGGAGAAGGTGAGCTCTAGCTCTCTTCTTTCCAGTTGCCATTACCAGTTTGGGGAGTTGGTCTCTTAAGGCACACAAAGCAGTTCTGGGTTAGTAAGCATGAGCTGGTTAGTTTTGCTAAAATGGATAATTAAGAAAGGGTGAGCTCTTGGCTTACCATCATCATCTTGGTTCCAGTGAGCAAGATATAAAAAACAAACAAACAAAGAAGAAAAGAAAAAAACACCATTAAGCTCTGCCCCCATAAACCACTTTTCTACCCACTTTTATGTTTTCTGCAAGGTTGGCAGCCAGCCAGCCACCTCCACATTTCCAGTTGCACTCCCCAGTCTCACTGGCTCTCTAAGCTGAGCTGGCTGAACTGCAGAGTGTGCTTTGTGAGCCTAACAGCCCCAGCTGAATGATGAAACCACCAGTCATCTGAGAACTGGGGTTACCACCCAACCAAGGGGCATGCAAAATGCTCTAGGGTTACTGAAGGGTGAGCAGCTCAGCTCGGTTTGAGTCTGTAACCAAGGAATAAATGGCAGGCAAGGTTTTGTTTTCATCATCTAAGTGAGCAAAGGGACAAGAAAGAGTAATTAAAAACTGATTGTAAATTAGAGACCGTTTTCTGACTACATCCTGTAAGGTTGGAAGTTACCCACTTCATCCAGCTCCACCCCACAGTGTTACAGCCCCTTGGAAGCTCTTCTACAGGAATGAACTGTATGAGGCAACAAATATTCCACTGACTTGGCTAATAACAGCTCAAACTGAAGCTTATGGCAAAAACAGGTAAAATCAGAGGGATAAATGAATTGGTTTTAGTCAGTATTCAAAGAGAAGATGGTATTAAAGGCTGAAGGTGTTTGGCAATGATATTGTACCGACTTGTCCCATGCTCAGGCTGGTTTTGCTGTGAACAGCGTGGCTCTAACAATTCGTTTATCTAAATGGGTGGGGATGGCTCTGAGGATTTGAAGTAACATGGCAGGGAAAAACAGGATTGCACAAAACCCAGGGATACCAGCTCAAAGGAAAGGCTGGGAATTGTACATCAGCTTTTGATCTATGCAGAAAGAAGACCCGGTGTGTCCCAGCAGCGGGGAGGAATTACCTTCAAAATAGAGGCAGGAATTGTTTCCAAGTTGCACTGCGCACATAAGAATGTCTTCACAACTCATCTTCCCTCTGCCAAAAAACACATGCAGAGGATTCAGAGTTAAGAGGACAACCTCACAGGACGCCCCCCGGACCCTCCGCCCGGCACCGGGGGGGTTGAAGCCCACTAAAGGGTGGGTTGCAGCCCCCCGGCGCCGGGCGGAGGGTCTGGGGGGAGTCCTGGTCCCACAACCAGAGCCCACCCTTTCCCCCCCCCGTGTACCTCGGGAGCCAAAAGCCTTCAGGTGCCGTCGGGCAGGGCGAAGGGGCTGTCCCCAGAGCTGGTGTCACCCCCGTGTCACCTTCATGCGATCCTGTGAGCCGGGAGGGACGCAATCTCCGGGGCTGCTGGAGCTGGGGAGGGAGAATTTTTGTTGTCAAGTCTCACAGACGGAATAAGGAGCCTGAGCGAACTGCAGAGGACATCAGGACTCTTTCCCAAGGCAATCTGCCGACGTCTGCATTTATTCTGGCGGCACTTCCCCTCCCCAGTGGAGAAAGCAAATAATGCAAATCTGAGGTTAGAAAGGAAGTTTCTTGCGACTCCCCGGATCTCACACAGATGTCGTCAGACGACGCTTTCTGATTCCCGTTTCGCTGGGTTTGCTTGATCCAGAAAGTCTCCAGTGGTAGTTTTGAAACAGGTACCAGCCGTCAGCACAGGCTTCCCCCTTCTCCACGCCCACAAACATCGTGTTTGCTCTGAGGGAAGCCAGTTGAGGATTGAAAACACCTCGCACGTATCCAGTTCTTTATAAGGACCATCCTCAGGAGTGTAGCCCTGGGGGGAAATCTTCCCGTTCTCTTCCATCCTTTTGTGGATAACTAGCTTCAGGGGGAGGAATTTAGGCTCTTGTCAGGGAGCCCCTCTCTACAGGTCCCTGGAAGGAGGTTGGAGGGAGGTGGGTGTTGTCCTCTTCTCCCAAGTAAGAGTGGAGGAAATGGCCTGAACTTTCATCAGGGGAGGTTTAGACTGGGTATTAGGAAGAATTCCTTTGCTGAGAGAGTGGTCAGGCCCTGGCCCAGGCTGCCCGGGGCGGTGGAGGAGTCACCATCCCTGGAGGTGTTTAAAAACCACGTAGACGTGGCACTGCAGGACACGCTCCAGTGGGCAATTTCATTTTATTTTTTTTTTTTTTTGGGGGGGGGGGGGAGTTGACAGACGGACGTGGTGATCTTGGAGGTCTTTTCCGACCGTGATAATTCTGTGAAACTGCCAGAAGTTGTGGCTAGCACTTGAAGCCAGATTAACAGATAGCTCCTAGTTGACCACCTGTGAATTGTTTCCCAGGGGTGTGTTAATTGCAAATAAATAAAATGGTGGCAGCCACAGCTCCTTCCTACCTGCTGCAGCCCCTCAGAGGGATGTTTTTCAGGAGGTAAGTGCAGCTTTGGGTGCTTGTGGGGTGCTTAGTGTGACGAGTGCTGCTGTAACTGTGATGGGAAACACTGTGTGGTGATGGCACAGCTAGAGCTTTAAAAAAACAGGGAAGTGAACTTGGGAATTAATAATTAACCAATATTTTGTATAGTTTTTAGGTAGTTTGTAGAGCTTGGTAGTGCTGGCTGAAATATCCATGCCGTGGTTTTCTGTTTATGATGCTCTACTCAGCTGTGTGGCTCAGGGGGTAAATGGAAGAGGCTCAAGTTTTAGCACTGAGGAAAAAACCCCACACCAAAACACCCAAACCCCACAAAACCCCGAACCAAAACTAAAGATAATAAAGTCCCTGAGATGTTCTCTCACATGTCTCCATGTGCCTGTTGCTGCTCTTGGAGGAAAACAAACCAAAAGCACGTCAGTAGGGAATGCTTTAATATCTTTGTCATAAAACTAGGGAGGTAATTTTGAGGTTAAAGGCACATTTTTCAATCTCACCTGAAATAATAATCCTAAAAATAAAAATACTGTTCATTTTACTAACAACCAGGGATTTTGACTTTTCTGCCCACAGGGAGTGGTGTATTTCACTGACCTGTTAAGACAAACAAAAACTATGGTGCTACAGAAAAGTATCTTCCTTTAAAGCTGTTGAAAGAAATTCACAAATATTTAAATAGAACTCAGCAAGAAAGTAAAGCATCCTGTTTCTGATAGACAAACAAAAATACATTTTGAGCTGCTAGAGTTTTCAGATAAGAGGTGTAAATCTGTATTTACAGACACTCTGGGTGTGTACTGACTGGATTCCAACCAGATGCAACATTAAATCATCCCTTTTCAAATTCCTGCCGTGTTGGAGAGATCCAAATTAGATGTAAACATCTAGATTTCTATAGACGACAACTGTAATTCTACCCTTCCTCTTGGTACTTTATTGGAATGGTTGGTTTTTACAGGAAAAAAAAAAAACACAACATGTATCTTTCTAAATTTAACTGGCTTCTGGTCACCCGTTTCTGCATGTTTGCATGAGAGCCGTTTCGTAACAAATAGTTCCTTTCTGTGAAGTACAATCAAATTGTCTCCTGGTCTTTTTTTTTTTTTTTAACCAAAATAAGCAGTTTCAGCCCTTTATGTTTCTACCTCTGAATAACTTTCTTCACCTTCAAAGTAATATGTATGTCTTTTTTTTTCCTTCACTCTGCTTGACTTTTAACATTTCTTTGAAAATTTGGGCACCAGGGCTTTATTCAGGAGAGTTCCCCACTTGAGTGATCTTGTTCCCAAGGACCTAACTTTTTATTTCCCTGCAAAAAAGAATAGTATTTATATTAATAATTATTTATAATTTAGCCATTTTTTCTCTCAGTAAGTTTAAATTTACATTCAGACCGCTAGAGAAATATTAAATAATACTGTAATTGGTACCAAATTGGTGCAATAGCACCACAAGCAATGCCAGTCAGCCAACATAGCTGATTTTTTTTTTTTATTAACTGCTGGCACCAATATTTTTGGTTCATGGACACTCTATACGAAACTATCAGGAAGGAGAACTTTGTCTTTCTTGTCAATCTTGGAGATCTTTGATAAAAATCAATCAAATCATTTAGCACATTGAACAAAAGGATTTTGTTTCCCTTAGTCTGAACCTATTTGCATTTATAAGGGCCAAGGTCTGACTCACAGTAATAGCTTCTGTTGTAAGTTTTAAGCTTTCGTTTCTCCTAGCATTTTAGTATCTTCAATCTTAAAGGAACTGGAACTGCTTTTAGAGTAGTGGCTTAAATATTTCTTTTTTAGTCTGAGCTCTTTCTCCATAGACTCACATTGATAAGGTACTGAAAGTGGTAAAACAATTCAGATGTTTATTTTAATTCAGGTGGTCTGCTAATAAAACATACCTTGTTAAAAAATACTTATGGTAACTCAATTAGGTAAACACTTCAGGAATGTTTTTCTAATGTGTTCTTTCATATCTGTTTCTTAATGTTTAGATAGTATTGCTAAGAACATAAAAATCTGTTTTTTGAGAATGGAGTGAAGTGGGCCATAGCAGCATAATTCATGTTTTTTCTACTTTGGGGAAGTGTTTAGTTCTTGTTCTTTCAGTGGTTTCATTTCTTGTCCTGAGTTTTGACTTTCAGAGGCTATTCGGATAACATATAGAGGGTTAAGATCCTTTCCTCTCTAAAAATGGAATTTAAAGATGCCAGAAACCCCAAAACTCTCCTGAATTGTGTAGTTTCTTCCTGCTGTAAGCAAGGCTCCTCACCGTGTGGTTTCACTCGTTAATTTCATTATGAAACCAAACTTAAGTTTACCTAGAGAAGTGAAGCACAACATCAGGAAAATGCAGTTTTATTTTCCATTGTTTAGAAAAAAATAAGTTGTGTTACTGTTTTTATTGACAGTAATCTCTTAGACTTTACTAATTCATGGCTTGTCTTTTGAAACGGATCCATCTGGCATTTCACTGTCCTCCCAACTGTCCTAGTGATTCAGACAGCCACTGGACGTATCACAGATGGGTAGAAAATTAAATATGATGGGAACGGTTGGACAGCGCAGCACTTTAGATAGTTTCAGGTAGTCTCTCCACACTTGAATTCCAACATATAGTTGGGATGAAGCGTGAGGATGGCTGAAGAGGGAGAGCCTTGCAGCCCTTCTCCTGACCTGGCTCTCCAGGGGTAGGCCCGGCTGTCACAGCCGCTGTAGGTGTGGGACGGGCGGCCCAGCTCCCACCCTCCCGCAGCTGCGGGGCTGTGAGGAGCGGGGAGAGGGGCCCTGGGGACCGGGGCTGTGAGGAGCGGGGAGAGGGGCCCTGGGGACCGGGGCTGTGAGGAGCGGGGAGCGGGGCTGTGAGGAGCGGGGCTCTCTCCTCTCCCTTCCCGGCCGCTCCGCCGCCTTCCGCCCGCGCTCCGGCCCGTTAACAGCCGCCAGCGCCCGCGAGCTGCGCTACCCGCCCTGGGCCGGCGCTGCCTGAGGAGAGAGGCCCGGGGACGGGGCAGGCCTCCTGGGCAAGGGGGGTGCCCCGATGCCCTTAAGGATAGGGGGTCCTGGGGGTGCATAGAGCTGGGGGACACACAGTTGCTTTTGGACAAAGGGGAATCGGCCGCTCCCCCTTCAGCACCTCTGGGGTCCAAGCCGGCCCAGCTCTTGGACCTGCTGTGGCGCCCTCGCTGTGCTGGGAGGCTCTGCCTCTCCTCAGTGCCGAGGTACTGGTCACAGGGTTTATGCATTTTTATAGAGATACGTTTTCCAGTTGCACAAGATAATCAGATACCGTGCTGTGCTTTTTGTCAGGCAACCATGACAAGCAACACACAAAAATCTGATGAAAGCAGAAGTAAACGTAGGAAAGAGGTGGAGGTGAGCAGTGCTGGGAGGGAGGAAAGAAGGCCCTGGGCCCTTCTGGTCCCAGGGGAGAGGGAGAACCCCACACCCCCATCTCCTTCTCTGACATTGCTGTGGGTTTCTCTCAAGGAGAGAAGGCAGAGTTGGTTTATGAAGGTTAGGGGGAACACCTATCACTTCCTTGTATGAGGAGACTAAAAATTCTCTTGGCATTTGAAGACTGACAAAATTGGGTGTGCGCTGTGACACATTCATGTGCAATTTCTTGAGAGTGAGCTTCTGAAGTACACCAGCTTTTCTGATATAAACGAAGATCTCAAGCTGGTTTCCCACCCACTCCCCTTGCTGTCCATGTTCTCAACGGCTGGTCTTGGTGCTGTGAAGCCAACAGCACTTGCACTTTCTCTGAAACCAGACTCTCAAGATATTTTTAAAACTCTATTTCAGTTAAACTCTATCTGTGCTAAGTCTTGCTTCAAGTCCTAGAACTTTGTCTTTTTTTCATGTGCTCTGTTTATTAGAATGAAGCTTCAGAAAATGCTGAGTTGTCTTGCCTTGAGAAAACAGATCTGGCTTTTTCTGAGGGCTCTCAGTCCCCTTACAAACCTGAACCACTGGACAAAGTCTTAAATGGTGATGTATGAAATACACTGAAAGTAACTATATAGTTGCCTACTTTGATGTTGAGATGAAAATCCATTCAAATGTTTAAATAAAAATCACTTCTTTTATTTTGACAGAGATGAACAAAGAAATTATGAACTTGTTGTCAAAATATGCTCAAATTTTAAGGCAAGTTTAACTTTGTCCTATTTGTCCAGCACTTTTCTAACTCCTCGAGGGAAGGTGGGTTACTGTGACTGCAGAGTAGACAAATGGGCACTGAAAACTATCAGACAGAGATCTTGAAATAAAAATGCTGTTTTCTGTCACAAGGCAGAACTAATTTGGCCAGTTCACTGGCAGACAACACGTTTTTAAGAAAAGCATAGAAGTTCTAAGTAGTGAGAAAGTTAGTGGCATGAGTATTGATGTTAAATATGAATTTTTTTCAATTAAGTGAGAGAGCAACGACGGATGCTTCTTACGTCCGAGAACTTGATGGAATCTTAAAAGAAGCAAGGACCCTAGAAAACAACTTGAAACAGAAAAAGGAGAGTCTGAAACAGAAGTTTGCTGTGCTTGCAAACACTCTGCAAGGTTAGATGGAAATGCAGAGCAAAACTTGTCGTGTATTTTATGTATTAAAATGTAAACGATGATGAGTGGTACAATGAATGTTTCCTAAGTGTCTTCTGTAAATATTTCTAGCAGTTCAGGAAATTTGCAACAACTTAAACAGCAACTTACTTTTAAAGAGGTAGATACAACACATAGGGTAGTAGTAGTTAGTAAAAAAACCAACTTAATAACCATTTAAAATCCTATAGATCCAAGGGATTCTACACATTAATATTTTTTTATTTGTTGACCCATGGCTTAAGTTGTCCATGTGCTTCCATCCCTAGAAAATGTTGGAAGCATTTGAAAAAGAAAATAGAATGAATTTTGCATTGCCTGCCTAAGGAAGTTCAGTACCTCTGGATTCTGAAGCAGCCATGCTATTTCTCATGTCACTGCTAAGGATGGTTGATATTTTATTGTCACAACCAGTCTTGCACTCTAGAACACAGCATAGAAATATTTCTGTCTGCAATGTAAGTGGAAAATTACCTCAGATTTTTTATTTTATCACTACTTTGGAAAACAGTTTGGTCCTAAAATCTTATTTGAATGTACTTGCAATCTTATTTCCATTTTGTCTCCTAATGTAAATAGATTGAAAATATTGGCTTAGAAATAGAGTTCTATTGGGAATCCTACTTTGGCAAATGGATAAAGAGATATGAAGTCTTAATTTGAAAATATATTTTAATACTCCTACAGCTTTTCAAATGAAACCAAGGCTACTTTGATACAAACATAAAAGCACACCATCAATATGTTGCTGGTAATGGCAATAACTAACTGGATAATGTAAACAATCTAGAAATACACTGCTCTTTTAAAAAAAAATGTAGATACATCAGTATTGTTTGTATATCCAGTTTATTTCACGATGCTTCTGGAGCTTTTTGAGCACTCTTTCTTTCTTGTCATTTGACTGTTAAAAAAGCCAAGCAAACATAAAATGTACAGAGCATCATATGTACAAATGGTAAGGCTAAAGTAATAAAAGTGCTAGATAATCCTGCTGCTGGTGCAAGATACATTTATATCATTACCCCTCTACTGTGTATTAATTTTCTCTTTTAGTCCTTCCAGACCTTCCCAATCCTCCTTTCCCCCTTTAAATACATGTCACAAGCAAATGTGCTCCCTATCAAACTGATACTATTTAAAACCAATAATGAGAGTAGCTGGACATTCTGGGTGAGATTTCCCAAGGTATTTAGATACCTAAAGAGGCAGATATGTACTTAGTAGGATTTTCAAAGTCTCTAAGCATGTAAGCACCTTACATGCTTAAGTATTTTTGAAAATCCCCTAAGGTGCCTATTTGCATCTTTGGCATCAAGAAGCTTTAAAAAAAAATCTTGCCACTAGTCTAGATCATGTATTTTACCAGTCTCTCACTCTTTCCTAATAACCACATCTCATTTTGTGGCCCATCCTGATGGTGCTGTTTAAACAGAAGGCAGTGGGAGAAAAAGAGATGATGATTTTTTGAAAGCTGCATTTTCTAGAGTCTTGTGCTAAACGCTTCTGAAATCTATGATGGTCCATAATGGTGACAAGAAGCAGAGGTTTAAATTGTCATCTCTGAAGTGTCTGAATTTGGAAGTTTTCCCATAGTTATGTATTTCATTACTGTTCAGTATCTGCCTGCTGCAAGTCAGAAACTTGCTGCATTTTAGCTGTGAACATTATGCAGCTTTTTGGATTGCCTGGATTTAGATCATCTAGACTGAGATTAGGTGGCTGGTGTATCCAAGTTGCAAAACTTTGCCTCTAGTATTAAGCAGTATTAGGAAGCAGAAAGCTATTGGATCACATAATCTAAGTTTTTTTCTCTTGGGGGACCAAGAGAGCACAGACCCCATTGTGTTACTGTTGCAGCAGCTTGCTCCATTTAAAAACTTCATAAAACCCAAGAACATTTACTAAGACTATACTTTTTAGAAGAAGAGAACTGTTTAGGCACATTTTCTTCTAAACCATTAGAGAATAAAATTGCACTGTTTGCCTATTTGTCTACCCAGGTAATGATGTTTCTGCACTGACTGTCTCTCCTATACCTTTTGATATATATGGGGAGAAACAAACCCAATTTTTATTTTTTTTTACACTCTTCTGATGTGAAACTCAGAATGAAAACCTCATTCTGTCTCTGAGGAATGAGCTCCACGTGAAATCCAACTGGCACCTGTGCTGTCACTGTCAGCTTTCCAGTTCTACTAAAGGAAGTTTGAGCAGAAAATTAATTGGCTTTAAAGCTGCCAAATCTGATCAGCAAAGCTCAGCTGGTAACTGTTTTCTTTAAGCTTCTCCTCCTCTTGTTTAAGCTGCAGTGCCTGAGTAAATTAACACGAATGTCTAAGATGACAGATCAGTGACAGAATATAAATGGATTTTTTTTTTCTTAAATGTGGAAGCACCTCAGATCAAGTTCTGACCCTCTTGCAGTCAAGGGGTTTTTTGACAGTGAGTCTTTTGCATTTCTGAGCTTGCTGGGAGTACCTCCTTAGTCTGGAAAGTGTGAGTAATGAAAAACCTAATCTTCAGTTCCCCTCCTTGCTCTTCTGTTGTCTAAAAGTTAAACACGGGAAATGATAAATAATGCAGAGACAGCCAGGAGAATTCTTCCCTGAGAAATGCTAGTTGTGACTGTTCACTTAAAACAAAACTGCCTTTCAGCATAGGTGAGAATCTGGGATCACAGGAATGTGGGTCAGACTAGAAAAAGGCCAACTCAGGTTTAGGGCTCATGACATTCTGTCTACAACTCTTCAGAATTCAGTTCTGCTAATTGTTTTGTCCCTGCAAGCCTGATGGTGAAGGTGGCGTTTGAAAAGGAGCAGAGGGGGGTGTTTCATCATCAGGGTGAAGAGCCAGAAAGGAGGAAGGCAAAGAATTAGGGACCAACCAGCCTGTTTCCCATCCTGTAGAGTCTGAAGTAAATGTCATAACAATGACTTTATAATCAACTTGGGAACAATAAATAACAATCAAAAAGAACAGAATTAATTTATCAGAGTAGCTGACCTAATATGGAAAAATGACAGATGGGTGATTCAAGATAATTGACACTGTCCTGTATGATATACATAAAAATGAGCATTCAGGAAGTAGGGACTACATGACTGAGTTAAAAAGTCAATGAAAGGAATGCTAATTATACTAATTATTTTCTGAAAGGTCAGCCTAGGTGGCATCCCACAGTGATCTGCTTCAAGCCTTGCTTATTCCATATTACTGTGAATGATCCAGGAGGAGGAGATGAGGGAATACAGTTCATTTTTCAAACTGCAGTAAGCTAGGAGATGTTGAAATGTTACCAAGAACATGCATCAACCTTCACAATCTCCATAGGATGAAAGGTCCATCTGAAATCAAGACAAAATTTATAAAGTAACAAAGGAAAACCACTGTTTAGCAAGGGGAGTTGTGTGTTACCTGCAAACCAGAGCAACAGGTAGGGCTGGTGTGATGTTATTGTGTGGGGAAAAAACAGAGCTGAGAAGTGTTGGCTACAGGGCAGCAGGTAAGACAAACATGTTCTCCTTTGCTCTGTGCTAGTTTGAGCTGGAGGATGGGTCTGCCTGTTAAAAACAGAGTGGGAAACAGGAAAAATAGAGGGTGAAGAAAAGGTGTTCTGTGAGGAAGGGCTGCAGCAGTTGAGTTTAAGTTGGACAAGGACTTCAGTCAGGTGTTCCTTGTGGAAAGGACAAGGAGAAATCAGCTTAATTTGCAGCAGAAGATTTCGGGTGAGCAATAACGTGTCCCATTTCAAGGGCAGTGGAAGGGGCTGCCCAGAATACAGTGTGTGCTGCCTTGCTCTCTCAGGGGATAGAGCAGCTTTTAAGAGCTGATTAGTAAGATGGAATGAATCTATCCATCACCTTTGTGAAGTGTTGGAGCCTCCTCTGGGTGTCCTGAAGGAAAGGGTCTGTCTAAGGTCCATCTTTGCTTGGAGCAGCAGAGAATAGACACTGGTCCTTCCTGGTCTGGTTTGATGGTCTCAGCTGGTGTGGCAACCCGTGTTCCTAAAGCACTGAGGTTCTTCAGGGTTAATCAGATTTTGAAACAACACACAGTATTTTTAACAGGTGAAAAAGAAGACAAGGTGCCAAGAATTTGTGTAAGAATTACCCTGAAGCCCAGCTACCTCAGTCCATGGATACATCCACCTCCTCCTCCCCTTTCTTCCAAGTGTCTCCAGCTACACCTGGCAAACACCAATCGAGTGGTGAATGTTTTACTGTCTCGGCCCTTCAGCAGCTCAGCTGGCCCAGCTGCCGGGGGGTCTGAGCGCTGCGGAGCTGCAGGTTCCCCCCCAGTCCGGCGGCACCAGCGGAGGGCAGGCAGGCTGGCAGGCAGGCTGGCAGGCAGGCTGGCAGGCAGGCTGGCAGGCAGGCTGGCAGGCAGGCTGGCAGGCAGGCTGGCAGGCAGGCTGGCAGGCAGGCTGGCAGGCAGGCTGGCAGGCTGGCTCCTCTGCCTCCTCTGCCTCCTCTGCCTGCCCTGCCAGGACGCTCGTTCCTGGCTTTTATTCTGACACGAGGATATCAGGCAGCGCTCTCAGCAGCTCCATCAGTGCTGCCTGCGCTGTCACCCTGGCACCGGCCACCTCTGCCTGACCATCTCCGACCTGATGCCTTCTCCCGAGCGAAATATGTTTTCCAAAATCCTGCTGTCTGCCATCAGCCTCCTACTCGCTAATTTTCGGCATTTCCTCGGCTCTTTGATGCAATTCATCCCAGGTAAAATTCATAAACAAGCCCTTCTATTCCATCATCTGGGAAAGAACGTTTCTGTTGCTGTTTTGAGCTGCTGCTGACACAGGTCGGTAGAGCTAGCTTATTTCTATTGATCATAAATTAGAAACTAAGCAATTATTGTTCGTTAGAAGCCAGAAATTCTGCTATTTATCAGAAAGATAAACAGGAGAGGTAAGTGCATTGCACAGCTTCCCTCGGATTACTAGCAGATAGTGATGGTTTAGAGCTGGAAAACCAGCAGCAGATTCTCTGTGCTGTGTAAGCAGCTGTGAAAGGAGAGGGTTTTTAGAGCAGGGACATGACTGAAGATTTCAGCTGAATGTGCAAGTGGGATTTTGTATCACCACTGAGCTCTGCACTTTGTGTCATCATTGCACACCTTGAGCTGTAGTTTCTTGGGGTCTGGGAGAGTGAGATCTGTTACTACAAGAGTGGAACCAATGAAGATCACGACTTAATTCACCAAAATCTCTGTTCTTTGCTGCTGCTGGTGGTGTTTTCCTCCCCTTTAGAATAAAAGGATTGCTTCTGGGGTATCCAAGGATCTGAAAGGTTCTCAGACCTGCCTTGTTGTGCCACCAGAACACATCCCTGGATACACATTTAGGAATAGTCCTGCTAAATTTAAATTCTTGTGCCCTCTACCTCTTCCATTGTGCTTTGTAGCTGAACTGCATAGGAACACAAAGAGCTGTGTTTCTAGTCTTGATTACCTGAGTGACATGAAAAGACTGCAGATTTCCTTGTCTTAATTTCTGTATCTTTTTGAAAATTAGGAGTTTTCCCTGACTTTTACGAAGGTCATCTGGAAAAAGCTTGTTCACATGGCAATGTCTCAGTTTAGCTAAGGGGTGAGAATGTTGAATCATGCCAAACAGACACCTATTATTTGTTCAGGCATTTGAGTGAAGCTGTGATAATAAAAGTAAAATTTTCCTAGCTCACCAGTTGTTCTTAGTGCCTTTCTAGGATAAGTATTAAAAGGACTCGATTGTGTAAATCAATATTTAGCAAAGAAATTACATTTTCTTCATGTCAGTATAAAAACCCACCCATGGAGTCTAGAATCCATTTCTACAGGTGTCTTTTGGAAATCAACAGACTTTTGATATACAAAAGTATGCAGAGTTTAGTTTCTCTTCTTCCTTACTCCCTTTCTCCAGTCCTTTTCTCCATTTCTTTTTCTCTGTTTTCTGTCATTTCTTTTATGTTCTTCTTTGCTATTTTGCCTGTTAGCAAAGAAGTGGGAGCCCCTGACAATGGGAAATCAACAAGCTAGATGGAACAAGGAGTCAAGTATGGGGACTTCCCAGCAGACACAAGGCAAATGCAACAACTTGAGCTCAGAAATCAGTGTGGAACACTCAGGTGAGCTGAGGGGTTCACCCCTGGTGAAGGCAGAGGCTGAAGTCTAGAGGCTGGATGGCAGAAATTAAAGTTGCAGCAACTTCACTTTGCAGTTGTGGGATGGGGAAAGCTGTTCTGCTTGCCCTGGTGTTCCAACCTGTGGTTTACAGGAGCCACAGTGTGGCCTGAATCTTGTGCCAGAGGATTTCCAAATCAGCTGTGTGCTTATTCTGAATTTGCATGAACCCTCAGGAAACAGGGCTTGCTTCACTCTCCCTGCTTGAAGTCACACAAACTGCAAGCATGCTCTTTACTTCAGTCCTCCCTGCAGCCTGGTGGAGACTGCAGAAATCAGGCTGTGCAGTTGCAGGTGGAGACAAATGTTGGTGCTCCCTGTGCCCAGGATCTGAGTACACAGGTTAAAATCGGAGTGGACTTGCTATATCCAATGTGACTTCAATTTCACAGCCCATTTCACAAATGGCTCCTGTTTCCTCCACCCACTGTTAAGATTTTCTGTCCCACCCTCATTGCTCCCCTGCCCACAGCAGGCAGGGCAGCTGCTTCTGTACAGAAACTTTTTTCCAGATCCTTATCCTTGGTTCTATTGTTTCTGCATATAAATAATCAATGCTAGGATATCAGTTTGTGACAGGCAGAGAAATGGTGGCTCACTGCTCTTGGGATCTGAAGATTGGCAAGCCAGAGAACTACCTCGAAGGAATCTGAATCTTGCAATTTACTTTCCTGGGTGCCTAACACCCATTCTGTCTGTGGCTGTTCTAAAGAAGAAAGCTTAGAGAAGTGCTGATTTAGTTCTTTTGCAGCTGTCCTCCTGCCTGAAATGGCCAATTTCCTCTGCAGATGTGAAAACCTGGTTTCAGAGCCACACGGGTGAATTTTGCACCAGCTTCACTTAATCACCTGGATTAAAGAACTTAGGCCATGGTGAAAGTGAGTGGTATAACTAGTAGAAATTGCTGCATTACAAGATCAGAAGGAAGTTCAGCATCAGCCTGGACTCTGTTTAGTGTGTGGTCTTGCCTGTACCAGACCTGGTTCAGGAATGGGTTTCTGTATGCCACGCTGGCCTTTCCAGTAGTGTCTCACTTGCACCCAAGTCTTCATCAGTTCTAGTTGAGTTCAGTCTGATGGAGTCAGTGAGGATGGAGGCAACAAACACCCCGTGTGCTTTCCTGGTAACTCTACCTCTGCAGCTACCTGGATTGCTGCAACAGCTTGTGTTGATGAGGCTTTGCAAGCCAGGCTGCTGGAGCCTGTAACTAACAGTGTCAGCACTCAGCATTCCAATCAGTTCATGCCTTCCTGGTCCTGTTGTCCTACAACTATGCCTAATGAGGGGGATATTGCATTCAAACAAGAGGCTCCATCAGAAATGGTCCTTCTCTGCTATTGCTCACCAGGTAAATCTGGTTAATCTATTTTTGTCCTGTCCTGTCTTGCAGCTCAGTTTCATTTGTGTTCTTCCTGACTTCCATTTTTGTGGGGGGTGCAGTTATTTTTGGTTTGGGGTGGGGTTTTTTTGTGCAAGGGGAAAAGCCAGCAGTTGCCTTTTTGAGCTTCTGAAATCAGAGAATGCTGGTGAGTTTGAGAACTGACCTGTACACCTTTCAGAAGCCTGTGAACTTGTGGTTTGCTGCTCTTCAGTTGATGCCAGCTTAGCAGAGTCCTCCAGGTGCAGTGTAGAGGAAACATGATGACCTGTATTCCAAGACACTGGGTTCTTTAACATTGTGTCTGTAACATTTGGTGTGTAACAGGCTGTGGCTTCTCTGGATTTGGAACAGTCCACTGGAAAGCCTCTGGGTTGTTCTGTGGGATGTTCTTCTTAATGAGCTGCTTTTCCCCCCCCTCTTTTTTCTAGAAGATCCTTTGTATTATGGGCAGAACAACTGTTGTTTGTTGTTGTTTTTTAATTCAGTAGAGGAAGATGATAGCACAGGTTGGAATGAACCATCTCTTTAATTGCAGTGCCCCAAAGGTCAAAGCAATGAACAGTGTTTGTCCCTGTTCTGTGCTCACCTTGCTCTTTGCTGCATTGCTTTGTCTTTCCTGTGTGTGCTTTACTGACCAAGCTTTTGCAGTCAAGGACTTTACCAGCAACATTTTCACTTTGGCAAATAGAAAGGGAGAAAATCTGGGTCTACAGAAGAATCACTAAAATATGGTTATAAAGATGAAAGGCCAAACACTAGTGACTGAACAGTAGAAACATGCAAAAGTAAAAATCCAGCAGCACATCCTGCTTAACAATAATGATTTCTGATATAAACTATAGTATAACCTAGAACGGTTGGACCAGATGATCCTTGAGGTCCCTTCCCACCTGGTATTCTATGATTATTTGCTGGTTTTCTTTCTGGTGTGTTCTGGGTTGTTTTTCTGCACACTGCTTTCTGTTTGGAAGCTCCTTGGGTGATGGCTGGTTAGATACATGCACTGCTCTACGAGGTGCCTCCCTACCTCTTCCTGCTTGTGGCTGTGGTCTGCAGCAGTAAGAGTAGCTCCTTTGGCTCTTTCTTCAGCAGACTGCTTGTCAGAAGTCACTAGGAGACTATTTTTAGGCCTCCCCTTCAACATTACTCTGTATCATCCCATCTTGGAACAGATTTCTTACAATAAATCATAGAATCATGGAATGGTTTGGGTTGGAAGGGACCTGAAAGATCATCTAGATCCAGCCCCCCTGCATGGGCAGGGACACCTCCCACCAGACCAGGTTGCTCAGAGCCCCATCCAACCTGCCCTTCAACACTTCCAGGGATGGGGCTTCCACAGCTTCCCTGGGCAACCTGGGCCAGTGTCTCACCACCCTCACATTAAGGAATTTCTTCCTAATATCCATGTGGTACCTGCTCTCAGTTACTTATTGAAATAAATTCCAACTATAAGTTTCTTTAATTGAAAAAAAAAAATCTCTCTTATCACATATTTTTTTTACCTCTTTTGGACTGCAGAACAGGTGTCTCTAATGGATTAATTACAGCAGGGTTAAATCCACTGGATTTCAGCTCCCTGGGGATGTGTGGGATATTATGGGAACATAACTTGAGTGTGAATAACCACTGCAGCCTGCCTGCTTGCTGAATGCTGCTCTCCTAGACACCCCAGCTCAAGCTCTAGCAATGGTCTGTTTATTCTAGTGAAAAGCTTAGTTACCTGCATTTTGTTCTCACTGCTTGATTTGCAGGTTTAAAGAATGTCTTGCCCAGCCCATCCAAAGAGCAGATCACCTTCCACAGCCCCAAGGGTCTGCAGTGCATCTCACCCTTAGTGCAGACAGTAGAGGAGACCCCTCAGCCCATCCCAGCGAAGATCAAAGGGCATATTCCCAAATGGATTAATGGCAACCTGCTGAGGAATGGTCCTGGGAAGTTTGAGTTTGGTGAGGAGAAGTAAGTCCAGGTTTGGTGAGTTTGTCACATGGTTCTGGCCTGAGCTCTTCCTAAAAACCTAAAGGGGATCCCCCCCAAATGTCTCACCACTGTTGGGAGCACCTTGTAGTTTCTGTTTAAGTAAGGCAAGGAAGAAATGTCTCTGCTAGAACTCTTTTAAGAGCAGTTGCTCCCTCACCTGGAAACTCCCAGGGGAATCTCTGAAAACAGGAACATGGTTAACTTAATAAGGTTGGAGAAGCTGAGTCAGAGAGAGGCTGTGACCTACTCAGAATGACCTGATGAGGGAACAGAGCTGGGGATTAAAGCACCCATGCTCCTAGTCCTTTGTCATTAACAAAAGTCCATCCCACGAGCACTCTGAAATCCAGGGCAGGATTTGTAAGGCTGATTGCACTAAATTGTGCGAGTTGCTTTAGAAGAAAATCCATCTCATTTTAAAAACAACATATTTTAATATTTCAAGACAACTGCTGCCTTGGAGTCTGCCATTCTAAGCTAACTGACAAACCTGGCTCTTCCTCCCACAAAGCTGATGGCAGCAGCTGGCCAAAGGTGATCATCTCATCATATTTCCAGAGATAAACACAAGGTTTTCCCAAAGTCTCAGAGATTTCTTGTTTTGGAGAGAACAGCATCCTGCAAACAGCTGAGAGCTAAAGGCCCCTTCAGTAATAAATTCTGTTCTTCCTGTAAAGCACAATTTCTACTCCCTGTGCAGAAGTCTGCAGAGTGATTGGTTTGCCACTATAGATTATTACCCCCAAAAGCTTATACATAGAGGCCCCTGAGCTCCATTTTCAAAAGTAATATAGGGAGCCCACATTTCACTGCGAGTCAGTGTCTGACTTCAGGTCCCACAGCTGCAAACACACCTGATCAGCTTCACTCTGTAAATGTTTCCCCAGACTCCTCCCCAGGCCGTGCATGTTTAAGTGTTCATAGAATCATAGAATGTGCTGAGTTGGAAGGGACCCCTCAGGATCATCAAGTCCAACTCCTGTCCCTGTGTTGGGCACCCCAAGGATCACACCATCCAAATGGTTCTTGAACTCAGGCAGGCTTGGTGCTGTGACCACTCCCCTGGGGAGCTGGGCTTTTTACAAACAATAATCAACAAAGGCAAAAGGGAACAGTCCAGCAGAACATCACGTAGCGTCCTACTCTTGTTCTCTTCTTTCTCTTGAAGGTTTAACCACTGGTTTGATGGCATGGCCCTGTTGCACCAGTTCCAGCTGGAGAATGGCACAGTGAGGTACCGGAGCAGGTTCCTGCAGAGCAGCTCCTACCTGACCAACATCCAGCACAACCGCATCGTGGCCTCAGAATTTGGGACACTGGCCATGCCAGACCCCTGCAAGAGCGTCTTCGGGCGCTTCCTGTCCCGCTTCGAGGTGCCACGTAAGAGGGGCTTTGAGAAATGCATGTTCTGAGATTGTCCTGTGGTTTAAAGGGAGATGTGAGGAATTCTGATGTTTTCCCTAGGGGGTGACCCCGTGGAACAACAGCAGCCGTGCAAGTTGGTGTCAGGCTTAGCTGGGAGAGGCACGTTCAATTGAACGTTCTGGTGCCGCTTCAGCTCACTCAGTTCCAGAGTTTGTTGCAAATTCCCAGCAGAAACATTTCCCCAAAGAACACCCTGGGCAGTCCTGATAATGAGCATTACAATCTGCCCTTCTACCTGAGGCACAGCTTTGCCCTTAGAACACCCTGCCTTGCTAAGCTTGCAGGTTAAGTGGGCTAATCCGTCCCTTCCTGTACTAGGAAGATGATATGAGTAGGGTGAGGGATGGGATTGCCCAGGAATGGAAGTGCCATTACATGTAGGATTCTGGGTATGTCAGGGAAGAAATAGGCTTAAATACAAGCACAGTACTTTCCATTCAAACCAGAACAGACCTGAAGTGTGCAACTTGTTACTCATGTGTGTCACCATCTTCTGCTTCTTACCTTTCCTGAGGAGATGGAGCCTGTCCTGCCATGTCACCTCTTCTTTTCAAAGGTGTTCATACCTTCACTCATTGCTCTTCCTAGCTCCCCAACTTCCCACCCCATCCCAGCTCTCCCAGTGCATTTCAGCTTTAAAGATAACAGGGAAGAAGCAAGATTCTCTGTCACAAAACCAGAGTCTCTCCCCTCAGCCCAATTTTTGTGGCTTCAAGTCTTGCCTCTTGTTTCCAATGCTGTAAATCAAACATGGCACTCTTCATGTGGCTGTCAGAGGAGAGGACTTTGGCTAGGGAGGGAAGGGAGAGGGATGTGAAGAAGTAAGAGATCAGAAACAAAGGGTACGTGGAAGCATGCAGATTACCTCCAGGGATTTCCACAAGAACCAGTCCTTGTCCTTTTATCCTGACCTCACCTGTGTAGCCAGTTTCCTGAGTGCCTTTGTAGATTAGTGAGATATTTCTAATCAATCCAGAGGGATTAGTGTCATTGCAAATAGGTTTATTTGTTTAAACATGTCTAACTTGCTATAATGTGACCCCAGTTTAAACCAAGCTGTGTATGACTCTGGGCTTTTGTTTCAGAACCCAGTGGCAATGCTAATGTCAACTACGTGGTGTATAAAGGAGACTATTATGTCAGCAGTGAGAACATCTTCATGTACAAAGTGGACCCAGAAACGCTGGAAACGAAGGAAAAGGTGTGGGCAGGTGGGATAAGGAGGTTTGCAGGTGGTACAGGAGAATCACTCCCTGCTGTCTCTACGAGCAGCAAAGGGGAAACCAAGATTCCCAAAGAAATGAGCAGTGCAGCTCTGGGCCACAGCCAAAAGCATCTCCTCATGGTGTGCTCTGGTCCCTGAAAAATCTGCTCAGCAGTAAGGCAGCTCTCACGAGGGGAGATTCAGTCACTGCCCAGTGTAGCAAGGCAGGGGAGAGACAGACACAGAGTCATTTCCTTTTGGGTACAGCTGGCATTCTTCCAGTGCACTTGCTACTTGTCTGGACTTGTCTGTACCTACTAGTGTGTGAAGACTAAAAGTGCACACAGGAAGAAGTTGCTCTCACTGATCTCAGATCTGTGGTCTTGCCCCATCTCTTCATCCTTCCTATCTACTCCCTTTATCTCCTTCTGACACCCCCAGCTTTAAACACTCCAAAACAGCCTTTCAAAGCCTTGACCAAAACCTCTGGAGCAAATGGGTGGTGAAGTCCATGTAAAGTCAAGCCAAAGTGCAGCTGACACTTTTATTTTCTCTCGTGCTAGCAAATGAGCAAGAAGGCAGAGCAGCAGCCTTGCTGTGTGTGTTGTGCATCATCTCACAGGAGTCTGGCTGGACTGGAGGGAAGGATGACTTGTGAAATGGCAGTATAAACTGTATGTCCCCCTGCCTGCACCTTTAGAGGGGATTTGGGTATTTTTGCTGGGCTGGACATTTGTGAGAAGGATGGAGGAAGGATTCTGCCATTCCCAAAATTAACCACTCGGCCTGTATGTTACCATGGACCATTGATTACCACAAAAAACCTCAGGTCTCAAAGGGAGGGATTCCAGGAGTCCCTCCCTCCTTACAGGATCAGTTGTGAGTCCTGCAGAAACTCTGGTTCTGCAGTGCAGCATGCTGCTGGCTTGTTGAAATGGAGAGCTGGACCATTTGCTAGTTTATCTGTTTCATAAACCACAATGCAGTGATGAAAACACGTGTGGGTATTTTTATGTTGAATGTTTGGCTCTCTTGAGCCATCTCATCATTAAAAAAAAATCCCCTAAAGCTGCTTTTTAGATGCAGACTGTTTTGGTTTTTGTTTGTTTGGGCTAAGTGAAGAAATGGAAGGGGTGATTTCACTTTAAACTCTCTGATTTGAGATGCCTTAAAAGGACATGATTTCCTGAGCTTTCAGTGGTGTGGAACATTTTTCTACTGGGGCCTTCCAGATGGTCTCAGATGGGCTACTTTAAAAAAAAAAAACTTCTGGAAAAAGAAGCATATCTTCTGTGCTTGGATAGCATGGATTGATCTTCCTCCAACTTCTTCCTTCAGACTTTCTTCCCAACACATCCCTTCAGGTGTCTGAGCACAAACCATACCCTGACCCAGGAACAGATGTTAGGAATAGGAAGACATGCATTTTGGGGGGCAGTGACTGTGCCTTCACACATGTCTGGCTGTGGTTATTACATGGGATCCCAGCTAAAATGCTCAGAGGAGCAACATTCCCACTGTGCCATTAGTCATGTTCAGGTCTCCCAGAGCAATAACTAGTGCTGTTAGTCCCAGTTGTACTGGTAAGACTAACACAGAGAGGAACATGGTTACTTTTCCAGGATTTCAGGAAGACTGCAGGCAAAATGAAGGCTTAAGGCCAGACCCCACATATTAGGGGGGGGTGTTATTCTTCCTTAGACTTCATGAAACCACCATTTGGAAAGACTGTGGTTTGCAGAGCAGCAGGAAGCTCCTCCAGTGACTGAGAACCTTTGGCATTTGCAGGTGGACTGGAGCAAATTCATTGCAGTGAACGGGGCCACTGCTCATCCTCACTATGAGCCTGATGGGACAACATACAACATGGGCAATTCCTATGGGAAGCATGGTAAGAGTGGGCATGGCCAGGCCTGGCTGTGGGCAGGGTGGGCAGGCTGCTGCTTGTTTCAAGGAGCAGTTGTTGTAGCAGCTTCAGTGGCTGAAGAGACCTTGAATTTGCTGGGGGTTTTTTGAGTCAAAATACTGGCAAACTAGCTTAGTCCTTTTTTCAGCATGTCAGTCTGTCCCATTAAAATGGCTTCTCTCAGCAATTACTTTCAGATGCTTCTGACTTTGGTCTGTGAATATCCAACAGACTTCCCTCTGCCTCTCCCAAGCTTTGATGGAAAACAGGAGAATGATTTTTTTTTTAAACCCCATCAAGCCTTGAAGCCTCATCTGAAGAATTTTGACAACTGGCCACATGTTTTCCACTCACAATAATTGGCTTTAGACAAGGACCATAAGGGTTTATACAGGAGAGAAGGTGGAATTTATTACAGTGACCTGGCTACTTTACAGCAAAGCTGATTTTCCTGGGATATTGTTCTCCTTCCTGAGACTATGAGCATTACATCTAATTAGGATCTAGTTCCATTGACATGGCTGCTCAGACCTAGAATTCCCCACGAGTTACATGAAAACCTTCTTTTTCTGTTGCCTGAGGCCTGTGGAAACAGCCACTGCCCTTTATGATGACACCTCAGGCTGGTTCCATGTCACTGAACAGTTGCCCAGTTTTGGTAATTTCATCCTTGCTGTTTTCATTTCCCTTTGGCTTAAGCAATATCCAGCTTTGCAGCACATGTTGTTTTCAGCTGGAGACACCAAAGTACAGGTTGTTATTCAAACCTGCCATTCTTGCCTGCTCACATGCTCAGATTTAGTAAGTGAGCATCAGTCAGCACCGAGGCTCAGTTTTCATTTCCTTATATATACAAGCCATGAACTGTGTTTTCTTCCTGACCCTGTGGTTATAGGGTAATCAAAGTGAACATAAGGAATGCACTGTAGGCAATGAAATTAGATGGCAGCCTACCAGACTAGAGAAGATCCTTCTACTTGCTGTAAAGCTTTTTTTGTTGCTAGGTTATCCTCTGTTCACTCTTCTATTGCCTTGGAAACTGCCTGTTTTCTGCTCAGTTTGGCTATGACTGTGGTTCCTAGGATCCTAGAGAAACAGAAAGGAACAGAGCCTGACTTTGGTTCGTGAACAATCTCACCTCTCAGTGGTGTTAAACACTCTTTCTCCTTTCCAGGGTCCAGCTATAATATCATCCAGGTTCCTCCACAAAAGTCAGACTGCAGTGACACGTTAGAGGGAGCAAAAGTGCTGTGCTCCATAGCTCCAATGGACAGGATGAAACCCTCCTACTACCACAGCTTTGGTGAGAAAGCTTGCCAGCTCAGGCTCTGGATTTAATACAGAAAGGGCTGTTATTTGCCTAATACTCAGGTGAGATCTCCTCCCTTCTCTTTCCAGGAATGAGTGAAAACTACATCATTTTCATTGAGCAGCCCATCAAGCTGAATCTCCTGCAGATTATCACTTCCAAACTCCGTGGGAAAGCCATTCTTGATGGGATAAGCTGGGAGCCTCAGTACAATACTTACTTCCACGTGGTGAATAAGCACACTGGGGAGGTAGGTGGATCTTTGGCCTTTCCAGCAGCTCTAGCTTGGAATCCCAAGAGAAGAGTGCTGGGTAGCAGCCACAGATAGCTGTGTGAATCAACCCAGAAGTTACTGCAACATAGGCTTTATAAACATGGGTGTAGGCTTGTTAGAAATGAGATTACTTCATGCATTTTTCCTCTTTATTATTTTCTTTGCCAGCCCTAAAAGAACAGGCAGAAATTAACAGTTTGGGGGCTCCTGGGACTGCAGCACAGGGACTGAAACACAGTTATCAAGTACTAGGGAGTATAAAGAGGACAGCCATAGCCTGGGAATGATGCTGGAGGGATGGAGTCATGGCCCAAAGGGGGCTGTCCTGGGCTGCTTTACATTTTGGCTTTTCCTCACCTTGTTTTGCCTGCTCACTGGCTTAAAGCAGCCATTCTGTAGTGAGCCAAGGGCCCAGGACAAATACCAAAGGATGAGTAGGGAATGAAATGGGGGAGAGAAAAGAAACCTCTGAGGTGTGTCTAGGCTCTTTAGAGGGGAAATTTACCCTCTTTTATGGTGCTGGCAGGTGCTGCCAGGGCAGTGGTGCACAAAGCCCTTTGCTACTTTCCATCAAATCAATGCCTTTGAGGATCATGGCTGTGTGGTGCTGGATCTGTGCTGCCAGGATGATGGAACAACCCTGGCTACCTACAAACTCCAGAACCTGAGGAGGAGTGGGGAAGGTCTGGATCAGGTAAGACCTCTGCAGTTGTGTTCCACAGGTTCTGATGGGAATCCATGCTGCTGGAGGTCTTTTCTGAAGCAAGGTGTGGGTCAGTAGCATGGAGAGCACTATAGAGGACCACAAGGCAGAGGATGTGACCTGGGGAAAGAAACCACAGCTGTATGGAAAAACTAAAATTACCATTTATTGGTATGCTGGTATATTTCTTTCCTTTTAAATCTCTTAGCAGATAATGTCCATGGAACATTTCCTTGAACTTGTGAAACTGATGTCTCCATCAGCCTGGCAGGACATCCTTCTGTTCTAAAATCTCATTTTTAATGATACTCATTTTCCATATCCCCGTGCAATAAAACTTTTCCCCCACAAGTCAGTATGCAAAATAAGCTTCTGCATGACTACTAAAGGGCAAAAGAAAAAGAAACTCTGCTGTTTAAAGGCCTAACAGCCTTTATTATGTAAATTACAGGAATACAAACATCACAGGAGCTGCTACGTTGTTGCTCAGGTTCACTTCACCCCAGCAACATAAATCACTTTTTATGTCTGGCTCTCTCAAAAGCACCATTTAAAGCCATGTAAGAGGCATTATTTTGCATAGCTCAGACATTGGAAAAGTTGGGGGTGCTTTCAATTTCTGGTCCTGCAGATGTTTATTGGAAACACACCATATGGTGGGTGAAGGGCTGTGTTTCTACAACACATGTTCAGGCACATCTGAACTTCCCCTATCTATGTTCTGAGCTGTCTAGAAGCAAGTTTGCTCCCACAAGTGTGTAGCTGTGTCCCTTGTAGGGTAATTTTGTTCTGCTTTCCTTTGCTGGTTCAAGGTTAATTCAAGTCCACCACGGTGTTAATACGACCATATGATCTGCAAACTGACTCTAATTTTTGTTCAGCCTTCTCTGAGCACAAAAGAGCTGTCATTTCATCAGCCTGAAGGTGTCCTTAGGTCAACATGAGGCAAGTGTTTCCAACATGCACGTTGTTTAACTGAAAAGCAGTGTAGTCATGAAACCACACACACGACTGCAAGTAATTTCAGAACAGAATCTTAAATTTAGGCTGCACTGACAGGCCAAGACATGCCTGAGCATGATTTGGCTGTTTCCTCCCAATCATGCTCAGTGCTTTTGCTTACTGAGTAAACCATGTTTTGTCTGGCAGAGTTCCTCAAAGAATCGATCTACTGTGGCTATATAAAACATAGAAGTTTTGAAAATAGGGTTTCAAGATTAACACATATGGTTAAAGTGAAGTTTCAGGCTGAGCTTGTGAGTTACAGGTTGAAGTAACTGAAAAAACATGATCCTTGCCACCTGTATTCTTTAGAAGGCTTAATATTTGGAAGTATTATGCATTTTAAACTTGGCTTGAACTGGCAATGGTGGAACTATTCCTTTTATGCAACCTGCTGAATGCCTGCCCCAATAAGGGCTGCTGGTTTGCTCCCTCCTTTGCTCCCCAAACAAACCCACCAATACCCTAGACTCCCCAGACTTGAAGTCCATCAGTAGCTGAGAATGGAAAGAAGATAATCATGGCATTGATTATCTAACTCCAGGCACTGAAGTAAAAAAGGATCAATGTAAGTCTGCCCTAACTGAATAAAATATAGTGTAGCAGTGTCCTAATGTAGAGGATAACTGAGTGATTTGGATATCCAACCCAGCATTAATTACTGTGAAAGCAATGCTGACCCATTTAACTGATTATTTTTGTTTTCCCAGTACTTTGTGAAGTACTGGAACGAGCAGAGCCCTTACCAGGACTTGGTAAAACACATCACAGAAAGGAGATGATTTCAGGGGTAGCAAGAATGCCTGAAACTTCAGAATTGTGCCCCCAAAAAGGGCACTTAGAGAGAGGAGAGTGGCATTTCCAGCTGCCACCATAACTTGCTGTCTCTGTGACAGGTTTATGCCTCAATATCACGAGCTTTCCCGCGTCGCTTTGTTCTCCCTCTGAACGTGACCTCGGACACACCCGTGGGGAAGAACCTGAACCCCCTGTCCTACACGTTGGCAAGGGCTGTGAAGGATGCAGATGGCAAGGTAGGTCCTACAGACTGAGGTAGCTGCATTTATGGCTGGGGTGAGGCTGCCTGCACCAGTTATCACCCTGTGCTATTGTCTTCTCAGATCTTGTCCACCAAGCAAGCAAGGTTTGGTCCTTACTAAGGTGGGACTTGAGTGTTTTAGCACAAAGACAACCATGTGGCTTTCAATGAGAGCAAGGACAGATGGTGGCTTACCAAAAATGGCCAAGTGGATGATGAGCCTCTGCAACAGTCGGTCCAACTTCAGCTTCTTCATTAACAAAATCCTTCCTGCTCTCACCTGGGTACAGAACTGCTCTTTCCAGCTCTGAACAGCCCTAAGGAGTGGCATTTGGTACTGTAGAACACATGTTGTCCACTATGAGAAGAGTCATATCTGTGTGTACTTTGTACCTCAGATTGCTGAGTGCTGGACCTGGGTTTTTTCTGAGCCAGCAGTGCAGGAATACATGGACTTGCTCCTTGTTTTTCACATGAGACTGATTCTTGAAGTTTCCAAGTTCTTTGGGTGAAACAGATGAGGGAGACACAATTGGTGCTTCCACCTGCCTCGGTGCAACCTCAGGCTCATCTTTAAGCATTTCCTTTCCACAATGATTGTGCAGTGGGTTGGTGGGACAAGTCAGGTCGTCTGCCCAGCTGCAGTTAACTGACACCCTGTAATGCCTACTTCTAGGTCTGGTGCACGCATGAAAATCTGTACCCTGAGGGCTTTGAAAAGTTTGGGGGCTTGGAGTTCCCTCAGATCAACTACACTGGGTACAATGGCAGGAGGTACCGTTACTTCTATGGATGTGGTTTTCGGCATTTGGTGGGAGATTCCTTGATCAAGGTTGATGTAGAGACCAAGGATTTCAAGGTGAGGTGAAGTGAGATCCTCTCTTTTCAGTAATGGGAGTCGTTCCACTGGACTGGCCTTGAAAATCTGTCATTTACTAGACACTTTACTCTTTAGGGGCCTTCTTCAAAAGGTGGCTGTGCCTGCTAGGATGGTGGTGGTTTCTGAGCTTGTATCTTACACCTGTGCCAGTGCAAACAAGGAGTCCTAGCAATCCTTTTCCCTGCCTGTTTGCATGGTGCCTGGCACAATGGGTGTGCTGTCACAGCAATGACCCCATCACACTACTGGAATCAAAAGAATTAATTAAAAGGTTGAACTATAGAATAATAGAATCATGGAATGGTTTGGGTTGGAAGGGACCTTAAAGATCGTCTAGATCCAACCCCCCTGCATGGGTCACCTCCCACTAGACCAGATTTCTTGCAACTCTGCCAACTGTGGTAGACCAGCATTAATGAAATGAACCCCATCCATATGTTACTGTGCTTGCTAGGTTTGGCAGGAGGATGGATGCTACCCATCAGAGCCTGTGTTTGTGCCAATGCCTAATGCCATGGCAGAAGATAGTGGAGTCATCTTGTCTGCTGTGGTCTCCCCCACTAAGGTAACTTATTGCTACTAGCTTGTCAAAGTCACATAGTATTAGACACACTTTCTAAACCTCAAAACTGCATTTGAGGCTCTCTGGCAGACAGTTCTAGCACACATTCCCCCAGGTTTGTGCTTCTGCAACTGCCAAGCACAGCTAGGAGAACTTCAAGTAGGAGTGTGCCTTGGGATGTCAGTGTTTCTTGAGAGGTGTCAGTGACTACCAGAGCTCCTGGCCAAGTGCCTAATGTGTAGTCTGTATGGCCTGGTTGTACATTTGGGCTCCCTGGCGTGTGACAGATGTAGTGGTTGGACAGTGGGATGAATTTCAGCATGGGAATTCATTCTGGCTTCCTTCTCATCCTGCAGAATCGAAGTGCTTTCCTGCTCGTCTTGGATGCAGAGACCTTCAGAGAACTGGGGCGAGCAGAAGTGCCAGTGCAAATGCCTTATGGATTCCATGGCATCTTTACTTCCCACTGAGTGAAGACCTTGTCACCTGGAGTAACTCAGGGCCAGGTCAGGCTCTGAACAAAGCCTCTGCTTTCTTTTCCCTCCCACCTCTGCAGTACATAAGCAGTTAGCAGCAGTTCACAAGGGCTGCCCTGCATAAGGCTGGCAAGGGAGAAAATGGAAACCAAGATGACCATTACCTTCCCCTGGAAACACTCCACTCTGAAGGGAAGAGAATATTGGTGCTTGGAGCAGTGACTTTGGCTGAAATGTGAAAAGTAGAAGAGGGGAGTAAAACCAACCAGTGACAGGCCCAATGAAGGGATGTAATTTCACCTTCATTTTATAAAGATTGCCTTCTGTGAACTCCAGAAAGTAGATGCAGTCACTCACAGAAGCTGTTCTCCTAGTGCTTTTTTTCTGTACACTCATGGTACTCTCAAATAAAACCTTGTGAAGTTTCTTCCTTTCCTTCCTTGCCCCCACCAGATAATGATGAACAAGCTGCAACCCTGACACACACCTTATGATATTCCATGCTCTTGTAGACATGCACAGCATGTCTCCACCATGCTCCTACTGGAACAGCATGGCTGAGTACAGCTCTGAGGGCTAACAATTCCTGCCCTCCTCCTAATTCAACAAGGAGGAGACATTTAGCACTCCATGGTGGCCTTGATATCCCTTTGCTTTTGAGCAGATCAAACTCAAACACCCTTTTGTATGCCTGCCTCCTCCTCCAGGCTCCTACAGCTCTTGAGCTCCACAGGGCAGGTGAAGGAAGCCCTCTGCAGCAATCCACTTGCAGGCTCTGCCTTTAACGACACAGAAAAGTGAAGGCTTCCAGGGGAATGGATTCCCTTCCTGGCTTCCAGACTTTTTATATTGCTTTGTTGTGAGAAGCCTGGAGAATGTTTTGGACCACTTTCTCGAGCAAAAAATGTGCCCTAGAGTTGGAAGGAAAGCCCTTGCTTCCTATTTGCAAACCTGCTTTGTGGTTTGTTTGGTTGGTTTTTTTCCCACTCCTGGTCTGGAGGCCAGCCCAGACAGAACAGAATCAAATCGGAGCTGACTCACTCTACCCAAATAACCACCTTTATCTCCTCTCTGACCTTTTTTCGCCTTCCTTACAGGTCCTGGGAAAAGGTAAGTGAAAGAAACAGGGATTGCACAGCAGGGCTGCAGCACTGTCAGGAGGCTCATGGCAAAGCTGCTTTCTCAACACCACTAGATGGCAAAAACCTCCCGTTGCTGCTGTTCCAGCCCTGCCAACCAGCTCCTCCTCTGCTGCAGCCGGTTCCCGGTCTGTAAATTGCCATGTCAACCCCCGGAATTCCCCTCCTGTAGCCCGTCACCCACAGCGGGAGGGAATAACCCCAGGACTGGAAGCTGAACGATGCGCTTAATGACAGCGGTTAGAGTTCTGCCACCATCGCTGCGCTTTTTGAAGTATTTCTTTTCTTGGTGAGGCGGGAAGGGGAAAGGCGGTGTCAGAAGTTGATGTGCAACCCTGTGTTAATTCCTCCGAGCCAGACTGCCCGAGGCACAAGTTAAAATTGCAATGAGAAAGACACACAGTTAGAACCACGGCCAGCACTGAGCGAGGACATCCTGCAATACCTGGGCCTTGAAGAAGGCAATTAATCAAGAGGTTTAGAGAGTGTCTCATTTAAATCACCAACTTGGCAGAGAAGACTTGAGGTCTCTATGGATAATTGTGCTTAAGGGATGCAGAAGGTGATAAAGAAGAACTAGCATCAAGAAGATCGACAGCTGAACCAGTCTTGGGCAGTTGGAGCTGTAGAACTTGCCATATTGTGTCCTTTGGGTGAACTTATGTCATTATAATACTAAAAATCACATCCCCACTTCAAAAAGACCCCTGTCCAGCTGAAGACCCTTCCCCTGAGCATGTGCGGTAGCAGAACTGATGTAACATCACTAACCAATCCCTATAAGGAGGATGGACTTGGAAACTTATTAACTCTATAGTGTTGCGTATAAATATGCCATGAAAAACCTCCTTTGCTGTGCTAGATTTGTGGGACCGCAATAAATAACAACGTCTCCTTCCTCAACTTGGTCTCTTTGCGTTTCGGGAACGATCTTAAACCGGGAACGCGACGCGAGGAAAGAGGCTCCGACCCCTCCGGGGCGCTGCGGGGCCGCCGCTCCCACCCCGGCCCGGATGGATCCGCCCGAGCTCCGCCCGCCGGGCCCTGTGATGGCGCCGGGCCCTGTGATGGCGCCGCCCGCAGCGCTGCAGGCCCGGCTCTCCCGCACCGTCACCTTCAGCGCCTGCCACCGGCTACACAGGTGAGCGGCCCCCGGGATCCCCGGGATCCGGCCGCGGTGGGAGGCACCAAGGCCCCGCGGAGCTGCGGGACGTTGGCCCGGGGGACGCTCTGCGGGGCCTTGGTGCTGCCCAGCGCTCCCCGTCCTTTGTACTCGTTCCTGATCTTTGTCAATAATAAATAATAACATGCACGGTTTGCTCCGGGCGCTTCCTCCTAGGAGCCCAAGAGATGTTGCCAGGTGTGAACGGCTGTTTGTGTTTGTACAGCTGGGGTGTTGGGTTGGGAAATATACATGTATAAATACAAAACCGCAGCAAAAAAACCAAACAGCCCACCCTGTTGTCAATAAATGAGCCAAATACGTGTCAGTTTCTCTTCGTGCCTCCTGAGGAGAAAGAGCTAGTGGGTTAAGTTGGGGCGAGTGAACAGATTTGGGAGAGGGAGAAAGAAATCGCAGCTGAAGTGAAGCCACAGGCATCTGGAATGGATCCTGGAATGCCGTGTCTGTATTCCTCACAGTAAATCACTGAGTGATGAAGAAAACCGGAAGCTTTTTGGGAAATGCAACAATCCAAATGGCCACGGACACAACTATAAAGGTAAGGGGTGGGCAGAGGCTGCTCTCAGGAGGGCTGGTTGGGATGTGGGGTGGGGCCAGTCCTGTCTCAGCAGTCTGCTGTGGCTTTTGGTGGCTGCTCTTGGGATTTTTTATTTTTTTTAATTACAAGGAATTCTCCGCAGCAGGAGGGTTGAAGCGTGGTTGAACCAAAGGGTTGCAAGCTATTAAGTTAAATAGGTGATAAGTAGTTGTCTCAAAATGTCACTTTGTCATCACCTGATGTTTTCTTTTTTTCAGTTATAGTCACTGTCCGTGGAGAGGTAAGTGCCATCATCACTTTTTGTTTCCATTCCATAGGATAGATGGGCCCCTGTCTTCCACAGTGCTGGAGTTCCAGGTCAAAGGGTTTCCCAGGGTATTTGTGGAAGCTCTGTTCACACCACTATAGAAGAAGTTTTTCCATAATCACTCTCCCAGTCACCTTGCCTCTAACAAGGATTTGCAGGTGACTGTATTGAAGTCCAAGGTCCAGGACAGGTAACTGAATATATTGTGTAGGCTCTGCTCAGGTCTGTGGAGCACCTCTGGGTGATTGCTGAGCCACAGGCAGGCTCGGCACTTCCAGTAACTGATTCTCTCTGTTCCTTTAGCAAGGTGTTTTGCTGTATATAAATACAAACAGAAATTCTTCTTTTGCAGTTGTTTTGCGCCCCTCACCCCGTGCTTGGTCTGTGTGTTCTGCAGAGTGAGTGGTTTAGATGGCCCTTTGGTTTGGATGTTTTCCAAACAACTTTCTGAGGATTTCCAGTTCAGGGTTCCTATTTAGATCTGACACTAAAATTCTGAAGCCTCTTTCTTCTCCATTCCCCAAACATGCTGTGAGCTACACAACCTGACTGGGTTCCTGGAGCTGTGCCTTCTCCAGATGGGAGGATGCCCAGAGCTCAGGCTGGTCTCTCTTGTGTCCCTGCTTGTTCAACTCTGCATTTTGGTGCCTTTTTAGCTGCTTATGATCACGCTAGATTGATGCTTGAGTGTTTCAGCGAGTTCCCCTCCCCTGGTGCCAGCTTTTATGAGAGAGTGGAACCACTGGAGCTGTTTGTATGATGTATCTAGCCTGTGGGAGCATCACAGGAGTAGTGCTGGAGCTCAGTGGGTGAAGGTGAAAAGATTTTTCTCGTGGCTCAGATGTTCTGAGCACACAGATACTGACAGTCTGATTTTACAGGCTCGTGGCAGCCTTGGCCATAAGGATGTGTAGGTTACTAATCCCCCTCTTGTTTTCCCTGCAGATTGACCCTGTCTCAGGAATGGTTATGAACCTGACAGACCTGAAAGAATATATGCAGGTAATAGTGCTGCTTTCCTACAAATCCCTTGGGAGAATTGGTTAGAGCTTTGCAGTTTGTTTGTTACCAGGGTAGAGACATGGTGAGTCAACGATGGTAGGAAATAAGGAATCATGGAATGATTTAAGACTGAAATGCTTTAGCACTGTGGTGTGAGGCAGTGCCATGTGTCCAACTGGGAAGTTAATGGGTGGATGGTGGGCTCTCACCCTTTTTTTTTTTTATGTACTGTTGCCTTGCTCCAGTCCTGGGTGCATGGCAATGTGAACCTGTGCAACCAGGACGAGATGGTCACTGTCTTCTTTCTGCAGGAGGCGATCATGGAACCGCTTGACCACAAAAACCTGGATAAGGATGTGCCTTACTTTGCTGAGGTGGTGAGGTGGGTGATGGAGAGTCCTTGTGGTGTTGGTTGCAGGGTCAAGGAACAGTCTTCAGGGCTCACTCCTAAATCTGAAAGAGCAGATACCTGTGTGTGCCACAGCCCAGGGACACACACCTGTGTGCCAGGTGCCCCTCACAGAGGAGCCATTCACAGCCCGCTCTGTGGACAGCTTGGGGAGGCAGATATGATGTTAATTAGACCTCATTTCATCCGTGTTTGCTGCTAATGATTCATTCATTCAGGGTGTCACCATGTGGAAGCTGCCCCCATGGCTCTCTGTGGCCCTTAGCATCCCCCCTGGCCCATTCTGGGCACAGCTCCCTCAAATACCATTGCTGTCAGTTCTGAACCTGCTCGTGTTTCACCCTTAGCACCACAGAGAACGTTGCAGTATTCATCTGGGAAAACCTCAAGAAGCTCCTGCCTGTGGGAACCCTTTATAAAGTCAAAGTGTATGAAACGGACCAGAACATTGTTGTTTATAAGGGAGAAGAGACAATCTCTGAGAAGTGACATGGGCTTGAGGTGGATTGGTCAGGAACTCTACTGCATAATCAGCTCAGTGGATTACTTCATTGGACAGTGGTTGTGTCTTACATAAGGACAAAGAGGTGTCTTTCACAAGAGTTCTTGAAGCAATCTAGCAACTCGGGTTCACAGAATTTGTTGACCTGCCTGCTTTTTTCTCAAGACCACCAAGCTGATGGGAAGTTGTGCCACATTAAATCAAGCAGCTTTCTAGAGAGGAGGCAGCCTGGCAAAATGGATGTCCTGTCCAGTCACAGAAGTCTTTGGTTCTTCTCTAATTAAACATTGAATTAATTTATGATTAGTAACAACCTGAGCTTTGGTGCTTTTTTTTGCTTCTTGAGCAAATAGAGAAATATTCTTGAGAATGGGAACTACATGGTGATCCTGGTGGTTGTTTTTTCCCCCCCTGTGCTACAGGCTCATTTCTTCCTGTGGCTAGCAGGTCTTTCTCTGTGTGAGGAACTGGTACAGTCAGCAGTATGGTTGTTTCCAGAGCAATTCCTCATCCAAACTGCAGAGCTAAAGAGAACAGTTTCTTGTTGGGAATCACCATGGGAATCTGAGGAAACTGCAGAGCTTGAAGATGGCAGCCCCAGTGGTGTCAGGGTGTCTTGATGCATGGGGGAAAGTGGAAGTAGGCAAGAATAAATCCTTAAATGCTGGTTTTCTAGTTGGTGTCCCAAGTTTGCCACTCTTCTGTTTTGCTGATAGAATGCTGTTCATCTGAGGGAAAAAAACAACCCTGAAGCCTTGTTGGCTGAAGCAGCCAGACAAAGAGTGTTGTTCTTAGGGAAGTTTTTGAGAATTCTGTAGAAGAGGATCCTAAGAAGAGGATCAAACTCTCCTTTTCCTGGAGAAAGCAGTCATCTTGTGTTCCTGCTGCCATGATCAGCAGTCACATGGTGTTTTCATCCTCAGATTCCCATGTTGGGAAGGTCTTGGAGACAGAAGAAGCACTTGGGGTGGATCAGTCATCAGGGCTGCAGGCTCCTGCTGTCACTTGCAGGTTAGGAGCAGCAACACTGTTCAGCACAGGTTGTTACAGAAGGGTGAGGCTGTGAGATGAGCCTAAATGAACACTAATTCTGATTCCTGAAATCATAGGTGTGCTGGAAAAGTGAAGTTCTTGAAGAGGAATGTGTGTAAAACCAGTTAGGGAACCAACTGGTTCTGTACAATTGCTGTGGTTAACAGCCATGAGACCAGCCTGTCTCTCCAGAGGCACAAGTGATTCTTTTTATCACATCAGCAGCATCCTGTAATAGTCTTTAGGTAATTAGGTATGGCCATGAAGAATGACTTAATGCATGTAATTAAAAAAGTGATATGCAGGGTAATAATTCCCTTGCTTTACAAGGGAAGTCTGCACCTGGGTAATGGTGGCAAACAGCACTGTTTAGAAAGGTTTAATGAAGCTTGCCTAATTGTTAACCTTGGCTGCACTCCACTGCAGGCTGAGGGTGAATATCCTCCTGCAGTTACTAGTTCTCCTAGATAGCAGTTTTTACAGTTCCAAAAAAATACTCTGGCTGCTTTCTTTTAAGCTGTGACTGCTTTACAGGAGGAATTCTGTTCTGTCTCCTGCCTTGATCCATCTTTGCTGGATGAGCTCCTGAAAGGGAATAGTAAGAAAAGGCTGGAGCTGAGGGATATTCCAATCTTCCCTCTTTCACAGAGCAAAACCTCTACCATGGGAGCTCTGGCAGTGGGGTTTTCTCCCCTCTTAAAGGTAGCTCTTCCCTTCTCCCCCCCTCCCCCTTTTTTTTTTCCCCCCAGATGTGGAACCAGGCAGGCTTTTTTCAGTGTGGGCTCTGGCTAGGGAGGTTTTGCAGCTTCTCTGAATGTTCCTGCTGGTCTGTGGTTCACTAGTGTGGCAGATCATTCTGGTTGGCTAAAATGATGTAAATCATGCTGGGTAATGGCTGCTGTTGATGATTCATAAAGCATTTGGTGTCTTCAGTGAGTCATGGAGACTGAAACGTATCATGTGGTGTCTTTATCAGAACAGTAATTTAGCTGTTGATAAAAAACAAGCAAACAAATGGTTATCTCTATATAGCACAGCTCATTGTTATTATTAGCACAAAGCCAGGTGCTAGGCCAGAAAAAAACTAGCCCAAATTCCTGATCTTCTACTGCAGCACAGCAAAGCTCTGACAAAGTCCCCTAATAGCTCAGGCATTTGTATTTATTGCTGTGTTGCATGTTGGAGATGTGTGAATATCTTTCATTCTGATCTCTCCAGTTTTAAGTGGCAGCAGATCTGGGGAGATGGAAATAAACTGGTTGACTGGGTAAAGCCTTGGCTGAAGGGAGTTGGCAATATCAGAGCTGGAATTGTCAGTGCCCAAGAGATCACAGAGTTTTCTGTCTCTTACCCTGCTTGGAGGGGTCTTGGTCTTTGCAGGAGCTTGTGAGCTCTGTGTAGGGAAGTGTCTGTAGGAATCAGCCTCCAAATTCACAGGTTAGGGTTACATAAGGAGAGAATTAACACACATAATTAAACATTAAGCATCTCTGTGCTGTAACTCAGTTACTGAGTGATGAATTTGTTTGAAGGAGAGCTGTTCAGGTGATGGTGGGGTCCAAAGCAGCAGTTAAAAGGTCAAAGCTGATCCCAGGAGAGCTCCTGTAGGAGCAGGACTCACCTGCAGTGCACATTAAATTTAAAGAGCAATGTAATGGCAGCAGAACCAGCAGGGTGCTGTGCTGGGTTTGGGAGGGACTCGGGGGGGAAGGCCCAGTTTTCTGCCTTCCTGTCACATGGAAAGATAAATCCTCAGGTTATGTCAAAGAGGAGTTTTGCCAGGGGAGGGACTGAGTGAATGGGGACTCTGGGCAAGAAGCTGGTACAGCTCCTCTGCACTTCTGTTCATGTTGTGATCATTTGGTTCTGCCATCTAGAAGCAGAGCAGAGTTTGAGGCTGCACAGTTTCAAGGGAAAGCTGTTCAGAAACAGCTCTTCTTTTTATTTTTTTTTTAATTTTTTTAAATTAATTGTTTCTCAGGAACGTTTTCCCATTCTGCCTCCCTGCAAGGAGAAAAAGTCTTCTTCCTGTGCTTGAAACACAGTGACCACAGGAGGACTGTGGGTTCAGCAGGGTGGGGAGTGGGAATTGGTCATTTTCCTCTGGTGTCTGAGGACAAGGGACACCATTACAGAAGGACAAGCTAAGTGGGAAACAGGAGCTAGGACTGAGCCAAGTCCTGCCACTCAGTCTTACCTGCCACTCCCTGGACTCTTATTTATAGTTCATTGTAGCCCCAACAATGACCAAGTCAATAAATAATCCAGGCATTGCTTGTGATGAGGAACTGTGTGGGATGTGGAGCCCCCCACCAGGAGCTGTTCCTCTGGGTTCAGACAAGCAGCAGTACCTGCAGTTCCTGAATTGAGGATTGGCCCTGTAACGTGGTTCTTGGGTGTGTGCAAGGCAGTGCAGGCTGCAGGGGTGTCCCTGGAACCTCTGCTGCAGTGCCCAAGGCTGCCAGACTTGGGGGGGAATGAGAGGTTCAGTGAAGCAACAGGGAGCCCCCAGCTTTGTCCTGGTGAAAGGCTGGGAAGGGCACTGGGGGCAGAGCTGTGGGCTGTCATGGAATCGTTCAGGTTGGGAAAGGTCTTTAAGATCATTGAGTCCAACTGTTAAGCCAGCACTGCCAAGGCCACCATTACACCATGTCCCTCAGCACTGCTCCTTTCAGGGAGTTGTAGAGAGCAATAAGGTCTCCCCTCAGCCTCCTTTTCTCCAGACTAAACACTCCCAGTTCCCTCAGCTGCTCCTCTTTAAGGCTTGTTCTCCAGACCCTTCCCCAGCTCCGTTGCCCTTCTCTGAACCCACTCAATGTCCTTCTGACCAGGACTGACCCCAGGATTTGAGGTGTCCCCTCACCAGTGCCCAGCACAGGGGGATGATCCCTGCCCTGCTCCTGCTGGCCACACTATGGCTGATACAAGCCAGGGTGCTGGTGACCTTCTTGGCCACCTGGGCACATGCTGGCTCATACTCAGCCACTGTTGACCAATACCCCCAGGTCATTGTCTGCTGGGCACTTTCCAGACACTCCTCCCCAAGCCCGGAGCGTTGCCTGGGTTGGTTGTGACCCAAGTGCAGGACCTGGCTCTGAGTCTGGTTGAACCTCATAAAATGAGCCTTGGCCCATGGATGCAGCCTGTCCAGATCCTTCTGCAGAGCCTGTCAGGAGAGAAGGAGCTGCTGCTGGTAAGAGCTGCTGAGAAAGGGGGCCCATCCCTGCCTCTGCCCCAGAGCTCCTAGCTGGCCACCCAAGGGCTGACTTGCTGGCCAACATTTTCCTGGTTGCAGGTTCCTCCTTTTCCAAGGACCCTGCCTGGGGTGGGTGTCTGCAGAGACACAGGGCAGAGATGGGAACACAGTCAGTCATCATTTGGGCTATCCAGGAACGTATCTAACTGCACTTCAAAGCCCAGTAGGGTGGTTGCTCCATCCCTGGCTCTGGTCACCAGCAGTCTCCCTGTGTGCAATGGGGAGGCCAGTTGGAAGCAGAGCAGGAGGCTTCAGGGAAAGTGGTGCTAGTGAAAAGTGAGGGGGGGTTTGTGGCTCTCCCCCAGCCATGGGATTTGTGTGTCCTGTGTACTCAGGGAGGCCAGGGCCTGGGGGAAGAGCTTATGATCACACCACATCCCTACAAGGAGAGCTGGTTTATGGCAAAGCCACAGTCTGGGCGTCCTCAGATGTTTGCGTGCTTTGCCCACTCCAATATTCTTTTTATTGGTGTGGGTGTGGGTGACTGTAAGTATAATGGAGCCATTGGGGTGGGAGGGAAAGCAGGTTTTTACTGTACCAGGGATATGATTTGTTTATTCAAACACTCCTGGATCACTGGTTTCAAAAAAACCCAACGGCTGCTCTAAAAATCGCTTAGAAATGTCTGGATGTGGCAAAGGACCAAACAATCATGCCCCAAGACAAGGCACCTCTGAGCCCAGTGTTTCTGCTCCAGATCTGTAGGTATCTCCTGACTCTCCTCTCACTCCTGTCTCTCCCCAGTGGGCTGCTGAGAGGGTAAACATTGCCATATTTCCACCAGAAAGGGAAAGCTGCAGCCAAAAAGAGACCCAGGGCCTGAGCTGCATCATGTTCTGCAACAGTGGGATTTTGGAGTGATGTCAATTTAAAAAAAAAAAACAACAGTGTTTAATCCTGATTGTTGGGTGACTCTCAGAATGAGTGATGCACTTCCTCCTGCCCTGTCCAGGGCAAGAGAGAGGAATGAGAAGGGAAACCTGTAGCCCCTGGAGTTGGGGTTGTTCTGATCTTTTGGAGGCAGTGTGCATCACCTGGAGGAGCACAACAGCTGATTTGAAGTTCAGGAACTACAGGATGGCAGTGCAAGGGTAGGAGAATTTTTAATGTAGCTTTATCTTTTTGCTGTAATCACCCTGTTAATTATTAACCAATATTTTAAAGCTAAATACTTCCAGTAGCCGATGGTTACTCGAGGTTAACTCGAGATTTTGTAGATGTGTCCTGAGGAACTGGGCTTCAGGGCTCATCTTTTGTACCCTGAGAGCCCCTTTGCTGCCTCTGTAGACAGTGAGGTCCCTGTCAGATGCTGTGTCATTAAGTTTGTGCCACCATCTGGCAGGTGCCTCCAGAGGTTGTTCCCAAGGTGCAGGGCAAGGCTCTGTGCTGTGAACAGAACCCAGTCGTTTCTAACACAGAACTGTGTTTGTCCCAGGCTTGTTCCAGGCCATGGATCAGCCTGTCAGTCCATGTTTGCTGCCAGCTGTGGAGTCTGTCAAACAATGGCCTGAAGTTTCCCTAGTGTGAGACCCAGAGGCTGTCACAGGAGCAAAGGTTGAGCTAAGCCACTAGATTTTGGGTCCTGGAGGAATCAAGAGCTAGCAGGAGGGAGCCCAGGGTTGAGAGACCATGGAGTCCTGGATCCAGCAGACCTGGCTGCCTGCACCAGATCACTGCACCATGATCCCCAGCCTCCCTTCACCCCAGCACTGCACTTGGACACTGCCTGCTCTTCATGGGCAGTTCTCTGGCGAGGGTTGGAAACAGGCCAGGGAGACAAACTGTCTGGTTTCTGTGTCCCTTCCTCCTCTCAGCCTGCCTGGCCATGCATGGAAGCACCGGGGCTTCCTCAGAAGTCAGGACAGGCTGGAGACCTAGAGGGAGATCTGCCAAGGGGGCATTTGCTGGGACAAAGGGTTGTCTTCAGTGTGGTAACTCATTTGTCCTCTGTCTGCATGTCCACAGCTGTAGGACCTCCTTGGTCTCTGTTCATAGAATCACAGAATGGTTTGGGGTGGAAGGGACCTTCAAGATCATCTAGATCCAACCCCCCTGCATGGGCAGGGACACCTCCCACTAGCCCAGGTTGCTCAGAGCCCCATCCAACCTGCCCTTCAACACTTCCAGGGATGGGGCTTCCACAGCTTCCCTGGGCAACCTGGGCCAGTGTCTCACCACCTTCACATTTCAGAATTCCCTCCTCATGTCTCACCTCAATCTCCCCTCTTCCAGTTTTAATCCATTCCCCCTTGTCCTCTCCCTCCCTGCCCTTGTCCAAAGTCCCTCCCCAGCTTTCCTGGAGCCCCTTCAGGCACTGGAAGCTGCTCTAAGGTCTCCTTGGAGCCTTCTCTTCTCCAGGCTGAACACCCCAACTCTCTCAGCCTGTCTCCAGAGCAGAGCTGCTCTAGCCTTTGGATCATCTTCATGGCCCTTTTCTGGACTTTCTCTTTGAGCTCCATGTCCTTGTTATGGTAGGGGCTCCAGAATGACACAGAATGGTCTGTGCTCATAGGGAATATGGTAAGTGGGAGCTGCCACAGGGGTATTTAAACACAATTTTGTATGTGTTATCTGAGGCAAAGCAGATGGGATGTATTCAGGGCTCTGCTAATTGCCCTGCCTGTGAAACAGGTGCCAATTTTAATAGCTGCACCATAAAACTTCCTTTTTACTGACTTCTGCAGGAACATCCCCTTAGTGCCTCAGTCCAGGCACCAGGTGGGTAAAATGTCACCTGTGAAATTGTGCTTGGGGCTTCAGACTTTACAGCCCCACTCTACAAACCACCAGGGCAATAAGTGGAAATGAGCAGGAAACGAGCAGAAGTTTCCACTTGCACTGAGAAGCCTGCTGGGGTGAGGGGAGGAATATCTTTGGTGCAAACTCTGGCTTTTGGAGATGGATCAAGAGTGAATAAGCAACAGAGTCAGGTAAGGTGCTCCCACTTAAAAAGCAAAGCCAGCCTAAGCATGGAGGACTGCAGGGTACAGACCTCACCTTTATTTGGGTCTTTTTGTGCTCATCTGTGGGGTCAAAGCCAAATATTTCACAGTGTTCAGGTTTATTTCAACCCCCCACCACTAGAAAGCCAGGAAATAATGTTAGGTGCAAGAGGCAACTTTCATTCCTTAGTTTATTTAGATTTGTTCAAGACAAAATTACTTTCCAGAAGTTTGAAAATTCCTAAATACCATCCATATAAAAATACAAACAATAATAATAAAATCAAGGCATTCAGTGGGCCACACAAACGTGCCCTACAGCAAAAATCAGTCGTTGATTGAAAAATGAGAATAAAAAAATACCTGCCCCGCCCTTCCAGAAAGCCAGAAGAAAACCAGAGAAACTTTATATGGTATCCACTGAAATAACAAAATTTAGGGGACATAAATTCCCAAGGCCTGGGCCTTTATGGAGGATAGCCTGCCAGCAGGATCTCCAGCTTGTCGTTGGGAGGGGGTCTCCTCCCAGGTGGAGGGTTGGTGGGCATCCTTATTTTCTCTGTGCTGGCACTGGAGGTTTTAAACTGGCTGAGCCCTGGGATTCCTAAACCTGTCGTTTCCCCTCCCAGTCTCAATTCTGCCTCCAACAGTTTTGGTGAATACCCTGGGGGGTCTGAGCACACAGGCACACACAGACCTCTCCTCCAGCTTCTCAGCAGACCCTGGTGCCCTGCTGAGAAAAGGGCCTTTTCCCTCTCAAGCGTTTTTCATGCTCTTTTATTTTATTGTGCTTCACAGACCCCCAGGTGATGAGGAAAGAGTGAACTCGGGCAGTATTCCTGTGTTAGAGGGGGTCTGCTCTTGGCCATGTGATGCTTTTCTAGCTGAAAAGCTGGAACAGTGATTCCTGACTTGCTGTGGAACGTTTCATCTCACCAAGATTGCTGGTCCTGGGCAAGAGGAGTGAGGGGAGGATCAGCTCTGTGGTCAAACTGACCTTTATAATTTAATGTAGAAGTGCAGTTACCAATCCTAATAGACAGAAGTGAGTAGTTTTCCTGAGCAGAGCAGCTGCCCACCCTCCCAAGCAGGAAAGGTGCAGCACAGCTGGGTCATCTCCTCCTCCTGACTTCTAGGAGAGCAGTTTGCTTGTGGCAAGGAGCAGCAGCAGTTGGGTGGCAGCTATGAAGAAGGAGCTGCTCTGGACCATGGAGATGGAGTTGGGGGTGGTGGGTGGTGGAGCTGTGGTTGTTCTTGATTCTGAAATGGAGGGAGAAACCCAGGATTGATTAGAAGTCCATCTGAACTACAGACCTCCTACAGAGGCTACATTTAACTCTTGGATTCTCAGAAATGAGGGGTCAAACCCGTGGCAGGGGAGTGGGATGTCTGAATAGATCCACGGACATAAATGGAACATCAGCAGTGTGCCCTCAAGGTTCTGGGGGTGGCAGGGAACTCTGAAGCACCAGGAACATTATCTGTGATGGCAAAGCCACCATTTCCACTTTGTGTCTGCATGCCAGTGAACAGGGGGATGAAGCCAGTGCCAATTCCTGCAGAAATAAATAAACCTGGCCTCTCCTTTGTAGCTGTTTAATGTTCCTTGAAGCAAAAAGGAAGGCTGAAAAGGTTTTAAGTTCAGCATTATAACCTGGAAACCTCAAGCTAGCTCTAGCACTCTGGTGTCTTTTCCTTGTCTCCTGACTGTTGGGGAGATGAGATACTCTTCAGGTGAAGAGGTACAGAGTCCATCTCTCCCCAAAAGACAGGGCACAACTGAAGCCCATGCTTGCTGTGTCCCCAGCCTGCTGTCTGAGCTGTCCAGCTGGAGCTTATTTACCTTTGATTTTCAGAGTTGTAGTCGTGAACTCGGCGTGTTTGTCAGTGAAGACAATATATGCCCTGTGGAGGAGAGAAGAAAGGGGATATACAGGGGAAATAAAGAGCAGAGGAAGAAACAGGAACTGTGAAGTCATGCTGAGCTCACTCATATTGCCCTCCAGGCATATTGCACTTTTAAATTATTATTATTTTTTTTAACATCTGAAACACTTTCTTCGTTACCCTTGGGCTGCTTTGCTGCCCTTCTCTGGAAGGGGCAGGAATGCCTGGTAACAGGGTGGCAGTTGGCTGTGACCATCTGCTCCTTGGGGTTCCAATCCCTGTTGTCATGAGCTATTGCATTCTTCCTTCCTGCAGATAAGGCCAGCCAGGCTAATGGCTCTGGTTTCCTTTGACAAACATTTCCCCCTGCTGCAACCCCATTAGTGTTAATGGAAACCAAGGGGGTGTTCAGTCCATTCTGATCACAGAAGTAATCTGTCTCTGAACTGCAAGGCTGTCCCCGGGCTGACCTCTTGGAATGGCTTTGCAGAAAACCTTTCCTTGGTATTTTCAAGAGAAAATCTGGAGAAGGCTCAAGAGGTTTGTTTCAACCTCTGCTCTAGAGGTGAGCTCTTGATTCTGGGCATTGCCAAGAGCTTACACAAAGTACTGTCCTAGCTGAATACTTAAAGTTGGAGGATAATCCTACCTGATTTCCACAGAAGTGATGTTGCTGTCTGGAGATGTCCAGGTTGCTGCTGTCTGGTTGCCATTTAATGCTACTGTCTGGATAGAACTGCAGTTCTCAGTCTCTGTCACATCCCATTTTCCCACGGAGTAATTTTGTGGGGATAAGGCTTGCAGGAAATACTGGATCACATTCTTGCTGTTAGTGTTGTTCCTGTTGTCACTTATTGTAGCTGGAAACAGAGCAAATCAGGCATAGGTAAGTTGTCTCTTTGTGAGAGGGTCATCTCCAGACTCCATCCATGCCTTTGGGGCTTTCAGCCAAGGAAGTATTTGCTCTCTGTGTGACACGAGTGCACCAGGAGCCTGCAAAGAGGTGATGTACTCGAGCCCTCCCCCAACCACAGGAAGAAGAACCGCCTTTATCTGCCCCCTCCCCAGTTAGGGAATAGACTGGGAGGAACTCCTCAGCCACCAGATTCAGCCCCTGCTCTTGTGGGTACCATCTCTGTCAGCCAAACCAGAGCTTCTGGCAAGTAAATCTCTTCCGGATCCCATGAAAGCAGCAGGGGTGAAAAAGCTAAAGGGGATGAGCTTTTGGGCAGTCAGTTTCTCCCTGCCTTCAGCCCATGGCTGAGTGTGCCAGATCCCAGTCTTTCTCCCCCACATCTCTGGGTTGCTGTTTCCCATCTGTGACTGGTCTGTGCTGTGCTCCTGTGTGTCGTGCTTTGTTGCAAGCAGAAGTTGGACAATAAGCCAATGAAGCAAGAGGATCTGCTTGCCAGGAGCAAGTGACTCCCCAGCTGGGCCTCTCAGCCCAGGTTGCTGTTTCCCTCATGGCCCTCAGCACCCTTCAGCTCAGGGCTGTTTCAAATGAAAGCTGCCAAGACCCTCAGAAGCTGCAGGAGCTGAGGTGAGACAGTAGCTAGCATCAAATTGGAGTTCTGTGCTCAAAAACTGAAAATAACAGCAGTGAACAAAACAGCCTTCTCTTTAAAAAAAACAGCCAGCTGCAGGGGATGCTCCTTGGGTGAGAACTGAAGGAACTTGGCACAAGTTTCCACCAGCAGATTAGCTCCCCCCTTGCAGGAAGGGATCAGGATGTCTCTCCTCCACTATTTTCTCAGCATTTGGGTTTTGCTGAACCTCAAAGCGAAGAGAGATTTGTTGTCAGGTCTGGGAAGCAGGGGCAGGCTGCTGTTTACTCTGCAGCTAAGTTCTTTGTGGCATTAAAAGCCATTTTCCAGGACTGACACTGAGTATCTGTCAGCATCAAAGCCACCTCTTCCCCTTGGTCTTCACAGCCATTACCACTGAGAAGGGCAAGTTCTCAGGAAGAACGAAAGGGAACAAATCCACAAAACAGCTTCTCCCCCCAAATTCTCTGTTTCCAAGAGCTTTCAAGTCCTTCTGTGCGAGTTTAGGCAGAAAGGTGAAGGGAGATAGAAGCACCCTAAGGAAGGAAAGAGTTTAGGAGTGACCCTGTAGACATGAACATGAGATAGGAACAAAGAGGTAACAACAAGTGCCATTTATCTCTCTCCTGCCTCAAAGGAAAAAGAAATTAAACAGGCATTACACCTCACAAATTTTAAACACATCTAAGAACACCACAAGGCTCAAGAAACCAGCTGGGCTGGGGCAGAGGAGATGGATTTCTGTGCAGTGTGAAAACTCTGAGATCTAGACAGAGCTGGCTTACCTTGGTAGGTTGTGTTTGCCTTGTACTCCTCAGGTGTCACCTGGACAGAGAAATTGCTCTGAGTTGCGTTCTGGAAGGATTCACATCTTTCTGTCTCTGAATGTGCTGGGACCATTATTGTCCCAAGGAAGAGCAGTTGCACCAAGAAGAGGAAAGTTGCCATGGTCCTCTTGGATGTCTCTGCTTCACACACCTGGGAGCTGAGAAAGCCTTGTGCTTTCCAGCCTATTTATACTCCGTTTTTGATGAGATAAATGCAAATATTTCCTCCTCCCCATCCAGCTCACATGAACACACCCCCAATGGGAGGTTTCAGTCGAGCTTTTAGAGATCACTTCCTTCTACCTGCTTAGCCTCTGAGTGAACTAATTAAAAGAAAGGGGTGAGCAGCTGAAAGAGATTAAAATGGACAGTGTGCATGTCACTCCAGAACCCACGGGCTGGAAAGGAAGTCTCTGCAAGCCTAGATCCTTCGAGCTGCCTTTGCATGGTGAGCACTGTGTTGTGTGCTTGCTCACAACTGTGACCTCCTGTGACCTCCTGCAGAAGCCCACATTTGGGAAATGTGGAGGAGCATCTGCAGTCCTGCTTCCAGTTCTGGCCCAGGCTTTGCTTCAAGGCCAAACAAGTCCAGAAAGTGTGGAAAACTCAGCAAGTGCACATCCTTGTTCAAATAAAGCCTCTGATCTGGCTTGGAGAAAGCAGGGTAGTGAAGGGCCAAGGGCCTGTGGAAAGATGGTCCCTCTGACCCTGGACAATAACCCCCTCTCACAGCACTTCACTGCATCTTCTTGTTAGGGGGCAGATCACTTACGTGGTTCTTTTCAAGTGGTGTCATGACAGGTAATTTGGGCTGTACCCTTCAGATAAAACTATATATATAAAAAAAAAAAGATGGAGTTTCTCTTTTCACTCCTTCCCTGGATTTCCCTGTTCTCCCCTGCAGGCCAGTGGCTGAGGTTTTCAGAAGCTGATTTTGGAAGCTCTCGTCGAGCCATTGGGACAGAGGTGAGGTGGGGTGGGTTCTGTCAGCACTGGGGAGGAAGGGAGCACTGCTCCTTCCCCACGGGCAGGAAGTGTTCTGCCTGTTGGGAAACAGCAGCAGGTTCCGTCCCGAGCGAAACCCAAGAGTGTGACACCCACTAATTAGATGGTGTGACCCTGAGTCAGTTCTCTGAAACTGGGATCGCTCCAGAACCTGTTCCCAGGGCTAATTCCACTGAGGACAGTTATTCCCAGCAACCCAAATGAGCAATACCTGAATGCACAGGTGCTCTGGATGAGCTGGAGCCTCGAAAAGGGGACACGTACCCCCTTCCTTTCCCCCTTTCTGCCTCACACTTGCAGACATGCCATTAGCAGTCCACAGGAAGCTCCTGGAAGCATTTTTGATGCCTTCATGCTGCAGTTTTTCCAAACCCACCTCCTCTGCTTGGCCCCAGGCTCTGCTGAGTCACTCATGTGGCTCAGCGTGTGGGAGGGCTGGATTTCCCTCCCTGTGCTCATCTTCCCTTTTTCCAGCCCCAAAAGCACCTCACCCAGGCAGGCCTCACCACCCCACCACTGGCCCACAGATTTAGACAGAAGCTTTTGTGTTAAACGTTTCAAAAGAAGTTGGACAGAAGTGGGAGGAAAAGGGCAAGTGCAAGAAAAAGAACAGATGAGCTCAGGACAAGCAGAGTTGTGCAGGGAAGCAGTGGAGCGTGATCCAAAGGGACCACAGGGCTCCAAGTACCCTGGGAATGGGAACTGTTCTCCCCCCAATTGGGGCACAACCTTTCCTGCAAGCACGTTAAGGAACACAGAAGGTAAGCCAGCGAAAGGGGAGCAAGTGGAATGCGGAAAAAGCCAGTAAAAATGCAAGCGGAGGGTTTTGCAAGCACCATTTACACTTGTGACGCTGTTTGCCCTGGGGCAGTTTCACCTAAAGGCTCCTTGCAACAGCTCTGTGCCACCTTTCAGTCAGGGAGGATGACTCAATAGTGCATCACTGGAACAAACAGAGGTGAAAATAGAGACGTTGGCCTCTCAGAGTTAATTTTGGGAAAGGAAAGGCAGGATGGGATCCTATCACATACGTAACAAGGGAGACTCTGCTACAAAAAATTTACCCAAGGCAAAGGACGTCTTTGTAGGTGATGATGAAAGTGACAACGTTTGCTACATGATGTACACTCAGTGGGGCTTTTCAGTTTTGTTCCTCACTGGCTCTTGGAAGGGTTGAACTTGCCATGGGAAGGTGGAAGCTGAAGCCTGCTTTTGGGAGGAGATAGAACCAGAGAGCTCTGCCAGGAGCTGTGTCCCAGCACATCACTCCCTCCTGCCCCTCAGGCATCCTTTCCACCTGGCTGCTGGTCCTGCAGGGATTCTGGGCAGAGGATTCTGCCCAGCTCAGGGCCCTGAGCTTCTCTACATGGGTTTATTGGACTATTTGCTCTGGGAGAAGGACTCCAGGCAGTTGAGATTTACTGGCCTGTTTTGCAAACAGTGTGTTTTGTAAATGTAGGATGTTATTTACTGCTTGAACTGCTGGGCTGGCTTTAGAAGATTCCTTGTCCTGCTCATGGCAAGTCCACCCTTGCTGGGATGGACCCTGTACCTCTGGTCTGTCCTGGGGCTTTGGAGCCACCAGTGTCACAGCAGTTCTCTGCAGCTTCCAGGAAGCAGGTGGAGGGCCCTGCCACACACCACCTCCTGCCTCCATACAGGAGAGGAGAGAAAGAGAGGGAGCGAGCAGGGCAGGCAGAGCCTTGGGGCTCACTGGAGCTGCAGATGGGATGAGGAAAGCACTTTGCATCGGGAGGGAGCTGGGAGGCTGCCAGAACCCCCCCATGTGTCCCCGGGAAACACCTCAGTCCTGCTCCTCTGCCTGGGATTTCCCACAGGCAAACAGCAGAAGGAACCTTCGGCGTTAAGGGACTTTATCCTGGTCTGTTAGCCCGGAAGGGGCTTTGTCTAAGCTTGAGTAAGAAAAGGTGGATTGTTCTCTGCATTTGCCTCTGAGGGATAAGGTCCTAAAAACCTCCTTGTTATCTACATCAGCAGGGCTGTGGCTGCAGGGAGGGGGAGGGCAGGTTTGCTCTGCCAGTTTGCAAGGGACAGATCTGGTTTGAAGGACAAACATTTTGCAAAAGGGCACTTCCCTAAAGTGAGCAGTTTAACGAGGAAATTGTCCTCCTTGGCCTTCATGGCTCCTTTGTACTTCCTCATATAAACTTCTTTGTCCTTTCCTCCAGTGGGTTTTACAGGTACAGCTTCTCATCATGTTGACCTGCCAGCCCGGCCACTTTCTCAGCCAGCTCCTGCCCTGAACCCATGAAATTCTTCTTTTGGGAGGCTTTGTGATGCCACAGGGTAGGGAAAGGTAGGCAGACCTTAGTCTGTCTTAACCTACGAGACAAAACATGCATCAAGTTCCATCCCATGGTGCTGGGAGGCAGGGCTTGTTGCTGAAGGGTATGTGTGGCACTTGGGTGAAAGCTGCCTGGTCCTTCTGGAGCAATTAGTTATGCATCCTTATGCAAATGGGCACTGTTTGCTCATGCAAACCTACCTAGGGCAGAAAGGTGGGGCAGCCAAGGTGCAGGAGCTCTCCTGGCAGGTCACTGCACATCTCTTGTTTTGCACTCTGGACACCCCAAGAAGTTTGGTCCCCAAATGATCCTTGAAGACAAGAGGGAGAAATGGCAGCCAGGAATTTGCTTTCTCTGGGACTTGAAGGTCTACAGAGCAGTGACTGGGCGTACTTGCTTTCTCTACCTCCTCTCTCCCCAAAATGGAGACAAGGTCTCTGCTGTCACCTGCAGACCCCTCTGGACCACAGGCATTTCTGTCCTCTTCTGATGTCTGCTGAGCCTTTCTGGAAACAAAACCTTGTTGACTTCCCTGGTGCCCACCACTTCACTCCTTCCTGTTTCACTATTGGGGTGGTTCCCTGGGAGTTTCACTGCAGTCCCTTCTGTCCATGGGAAAGGGAGAGAAATCTCCCCAGAGCAGTGCAGGTGTTTTGGGGCAGCCTCCAGCAGGTCTGGTGCAAGGACAGACGTCAGCACGGACTGGTGACACCAAAAAAACCCCAGCCAGGTGCAGGGTGACACCAAGCCCTGCACATCCAAACAGAGCAGAGCAGCAGCTCAGCTGGCAACCTGTCCCTGTGACACAGGGTTTATTTGCCTTCGGAAGGAAGAGTGTTTGTACAGCAGCATTATCACACAATGCAGAGGGTACACCCCTGTTTGCAGGAGCCACAGGCAGCTGCCAGAGGAGGGGGGTGGGCTGCAGGAGAAGGCAGGTGGCCCCAGGGGTAGGGATTTGGGGCAGGAGGGAGCAGTAACCCTTTGGGGAAAGCAGCTGATGGAAAAAGGGTGCCAGATGGAGACAGGCTGCCCAGGAGATGGCAGCAGCTTCCCAGCAGCTGTCCTGGGTTGGCTTGTCCTGGTTCTGGTGCGTGCTGACACAAGACCAAGAAGAGGGGCAGGTAAAAACCTGCCCTCCCTCTGCCTGCCCCACTGCAGAGGGGCTCAGCAGCCACCCCAGCTTGGCCCAGCACCTCTGGGAATGGGGCCACAGTGTCCTCTGGGGAATCTGGTGGGTGACAGAAGTGATCTTCTGTTCTTGGTGGCTGTGTGGGAACCCACACAGCTCGGTAAGTGAAATGACACCCCCAGCAGTGAGTCTCTGCTGCAGCTCAGTGAGGGGAGGTGTGGGGAATCCCCCCCAGCTCCCAGGGTTCCTCCCACACTCTCCAGGCTCCCTCCCTATCCCGTGGCAGGGGGATTTAAGGTGCTGGCAGAAAGTGGGGAGCAGGGCAAGCTGCAGGGAACCTGGGCACCAGGTTGCACTATGGCTGTGATCCAGCCCCACTGCTTCCCACCTCCTGGAAAGCCATTGTCACCTGTGTCCTGATTGACACTGTACAGAAACCCTGTGGGGCAGTGGCAGGAGCAGGCAGCAGCAGGCAGGAGGAGGCAGGGATTGCACACAGTCACCTGGGGATGAAGAAAAGGAGAAAGAGAGGCTGTCTCTTCAGCCAGCTCTGCTGCTCCTGCACCCTCCTCCTCCTCTGGGCAGTCCACAGCCCTCGTGGCATCCATACCCACCATTCCCACATCAGCCAAGTGCCTGGGGTGCTGAGCAGGGTGCAGGGTGCAGCTGGGAAGGGGGGTTTCTGCTGCAGAATTGCAGACTCTGAAGGGTGCTGCTGTTGGGTGAGGGGCTGGAAGGGTTAAGAGGCTGAGACTGAACCCCACAGGTGAGGGTGCTGCTGAGGGTATAAGTGGGGCTGGGGCAGAGCTGGGCTGTTTCTGCCCCTGGGGCAGTGGGAGAAGTGGAAGCACTGCCTCCTGTGCTGTCGTGATAAAGGTAGGGGGGAAATCTGGTCTGAAGGAAAAGAGAGGAAGCAAGAGGGGCTTTAAATGAGAGGCTGAGGTGGTCTGGGGGCTTGGGCTGGAGTTTGCCTGGCTTGTTCCCCCATTCCTGCCATAACCAGCTTTGGGCTGGGGAGGAGGATATCCCTGCTAGACACTGTGATCCCTTCCTGCCTCCCTGGGGTGTGTTCCCCAATTTGTTAACTTCCCCGATGCTCAGACCTCAGGGGGAGGGAACAAAGAAGGATATGCACATGGAGATGGGAAGATGTAGGAAACTGTTCATCTGGCATTTTTCTGTTGAAAGAGACTATTTCTGTGTGTGGTAAGGAAGGGTCAGAATGTGCTTTGCCAGCCGTGGAAATGATACAGGTCCCAGGAGCTGGCAGGACCAAAGATTGGTCCAAGGGCTTGCAGGCTGTGCCTGGGAGGCTGCTTTGAGTCTGGATTTCGCAGCACGGCTGCACTGGTGGCTTTAACTCGACAGCAGTGACCTCTTGTGAGAGCTGTGATGATCACAATCCACCCTGGCAGCCTCCTGGGCTTGCTCTCTCCAGCCTGGGAGATGGTGGCTGGCTGGAGAACCTTGCTCCAGGGGCTGGTGCTTCTTGGCTGGCAGAGGCTTTGCCAGGTTGGGGCCTGTGGAATTGCCAGGATGGCTGGTGTGGGGAGATGGGGAGGACCTCAGGAGTCTGGGGACAGTGTTTGGACCTGGGGAAGTTCTGCTGCAGAGAGCATTGCTCAGCCTTCTGGTTTGGGGTGTAAAACACATGCTGAAGTCCTGGTTCCCTGCTTGGGAAGGGAGCAAGTAAAGTAGCTCCAGTACAATCCACTGCTCCTGCTCGGAGCCCTGTGTGCCTGCCTTTAGGAAGAGCTGGGTGAGCCAGCACCAGCCCCTGACCTGGTTGTGCTCTGCCCTCCCTTCCAGCAGTGAGCTCTCAGGGCAGGAATGTCCTCCCAAACACAAACCTTAACTCTGAGCCCATTCCCAGCTCCAGGTTTGCCCCCGGGGCAGCACAGATGTTTTAAGAACCTGTGAGGTTTTTCTGCCTCGTTCCCTTTCCTGGCAGCACTCTCTAGGGCAGATGGGACACATCAAAAGCTGTACCTGAGACAGGAGACAGCACCTGGAAAGATGCCTGCTGCTCCTGATGCAGCTGCCAAATTGAAGGTGGGCAATGAGCAGTTTTCCTGGCTTCAGATCAACTCCAGCTGGCATGTGGGGTCCTGGTTAAGGTGTCTTCTGCAACTTTATCCCAGGAAGGTGGTTTCCAGCTCTCTGGTGAGACTACATTTATTTGCCACTGCAGTCTCTAAATATATATATATTTGTTCTCTGAACCTTGTAAACAGGGAGGTGACTTACAGTGAGGCTGAAGGGGGAGAGGATGTGTCCAATCAGTGGTGTATGTTTTATCATCACTCTCTAATTGTATTTGGGGATTTCCTATTTAATCAGCAGTTAATGTGCCTGGCAATTAATTCTGCAGTAGCCCTTGGTGCCCTGAGCACTGCAGAGTGGAGTCTGACCTTTCTTACTTTTAGGAGTCATGAAGTTGCTATAATGAATTGCAAAATATGACAATTTCTTTCCTGGTTCCCTCTGACAAGTATGAATCCTTGTGTTTTTAAAGGAGCACAGGTGCATTTCACTTTTTGTTGGGTAAGATGTAAAGGTTCAGGCAGTGCAAAAGAGGGAAGGGAAAGGCAAAGCTCTTGCATTAAGAAAAGCTGCTGTGAGTGGATTTGGTCTTGCATTTCTTAGCTGTGACAATCCCATATCCTTGAGGCACTTCAGGAGGGGATTTTTCCCCTGTTTTCCTACCATAACCCCTGTAAGTAGAGCAATGTGTGGCTGCATGAGGTTGGCCTCCTGGGCCATGCTCTGGCCTTCCAAGTTGGTGTGTTTCTGGAGAGAGACTAATGAGCAATGTGATCTGCAGTTTTAACTGCTGGGAGCCTTTAATAGTGAGTAAGTAGGTTAATAGGCACTGAGGAAAGGGCTTGTGGAAGAGAGAGGGCTGTGAAATGTGTGCTGGGAAAAATGGACACGTGCAAAAAAAAAAAATAAAAATGCACTGCAGAACCTGGCTGTTTTCTCCATGCTTTGATAAAATGCTTCTCCCTGTCTCAGAGCACCTTGGCCCCAGTCATTTGTGTTTGTAGCTGGCAAATTTGCACCGACTGGGGAGGAGAAAGGATAGAGGAGAAAAAATATTACAAATGCCTCACTCGAGTTGCAGATTCAGCACTGCATTGGCTTACTGCTGGCTTCAAACACAGCAGCAGAACCTCTTGTTTAGCCCCAAAGGAGTCCCTAATTAGTGGAGAAACTGCAAAGCTCTGAACATGTTTGGGAATGCTTTAGTGCAGTGGCCCCCTGAGGTTCATTAAACAAATGAATTCAAAGCAGTCAAATAGCTGGGATCTTCAAAGTGACAAGGACCTCAGCCCCAGAGAAGGCAGCACAGCCGTGAGGGCAAGCTGGCATTGCCAAGAAAATGCTTTCTGAAATGGGTGGGATAAGGGCACCCAGATCTGTGTAGCACACCAGGGGCTCCTGCATTCCCAGGCTTGCCCTGATGCTTGACATGAGAATGTACATCCCTTTTTTCACCTGGTGTGAACAGGAGTTGGATCTGTTTGCATCCTTCCCTCTGGGTTGACCTGGTTAATGGTGAGGACAGGATCCTGGAACTCTAAGGAGATCAGAACTAAAACTTCCTGGCTCTATCTACAACCAATACCCAGCATGAAGGTGACCCTTGTGAAGGGAACCACTTGTGAGACATCCTGCAGTGTTGTACTGCAAAGGTGCAGTGCTCCAAAAGAGCCTAACATGGAATTTAGGTTTAACTCTTCCATGTAATGTTCTTTAAGTTGGCATGGACTCTGGGGACCTGAGGCTTTGGGGACTCTGTGAATGTCTACTCTGTCATGGAGAAGCTTTTCCTTTAATTCAAGAGCCCCCACAAGATCAATGTGTTCTGCTCTGTGAGCTCTGCAAATGCCCAGGGTTGTGCCAGTGCCAGCACAGAAACTGAGGGAATAAACAGAACACAGCTGCCTCATCCTGAGCAGGGACAATGAAGTCACTTGGCTTGCCCTTTATTATCACCTACTTGTATTTTTGTGGTAAACATGAAAAGTCTCTCCTGAAGTCTTTGTGTTAGTCACTGTCCCGAGATAAATAAGGTTTGTCTTTTTCTTTAGGTGCTTCCATATGAATATAAGAGATACAAATGAGGAGAAAATTTGTATTCTGAGAGCCTTTTGCAGAGGTGGGAGCGTGGGGCAGATGGATTAAGTGATGTGCCACGGCCATAAAGAGGGACTATTCTGAGCTAAGAATTGCTTCCTAATTCCCAGTCCTGTGCTTCAAGTGCACAGCCAAGTTCCAACTAAGCTCTGAGCAACTTGAAGCACACCAAAGGCAGCTGGCAACTAACCTCAGTGATAACAACCATGAGTAAGAGGGAGATCTGGCTCAGAAAGAGCAGCAGAGCATAAAGCCAAGAAACAAATACCTCCATATTCTGCACAAGAGAAGGAGCTGACTTCACTTGAGAAGGACACTCCTGCCATTTTGAAGCTGGTGAAGAATTGGGGGGGGGCTCCTGCCTTTCACTGCTTTGGGGGCTGTGGGATTCTCCAGCTTAGAGACTGGACCCACTCTCTCTCCTGCTGTTTGCCTGGCACACTGTGATCTGTTTCTTTGCTCCAGTTCAGCAGCTCTGGCCAGCTGGAGCTGGCTGTGCCTAATCCTTCAGCCTGTGCTGAAGATTTAGCATCTCCTCTGAACCAGCAGCATCCAGGAATGACAAACTAATGAATGGTGCTATTTGGAGAGCACATGTGGGCACCAGTGCTCCATTTATCAAAGGTGAAGAGGGACTGGAGTTAATTATATACCCGCAGTTATATTAATAGAACATGAAGGGCATTAGTTAAGCCTGCTTGTTCAGTGCACAGGGACTGGATCCTGTTAGTTCTCTGGGATGCAAATCTTTCTGACTTGCTGTCACGTCCTAGAGGAAAGTAAAGAGCTTGCCTTGTCCCAGGTTTTATTTCCTGTTGGCTTTGGCCTTGTGCTTCCTCCAGGGAGGAAGTTCTTGTTTCCCTCAGAGGGCAATGGTTTCCCCAGGTGATAAACCTTTAGAGGCCAGGCTGGGGGATAGAGCTGGAGATGTCTAGCTGAGTGAGTGCAAACCAAGGTGTCATCCTACATAAGTCACTCTCCTATTCTTCCTCTAAATACACACAGTACTTACATGTTGCAAATCCCTGACAATCCTTCCATTTTATAAACTCTCTGGATTGATTTTTTTTTTTTTCCCCAATGAAATCCTCCCCCTGCAAGAACCAGGTTCATTTAGATGAATTATACAGTGACTTGTTTAATGGCCTACTTTGAGTGCTATAAATTCCACAGCATCCATGCAATTTATTATTTAAATGCCATATAAATCATGCAGGACAGAGGAAGGGGAGAATGTGTGTGGAAGGGAATATCTGGCATGGTGCCTGATCAGGAGGAAAACAAGGCATGAAGTGCTCTGGGTTTTGTACAAAAAAGGCTGGTCCCACCCAAATGGTTGTCCATTGGACATCTGGGCTGAAATGGAGATGATTCTCATCACTTGTAACCCAACGGCCTGGTTTAGCTTCTTGCTACAGCTTCAAGAGGAAGACTTTTGGAGAAATCTTCAGAGAAATCCATTGCAGAGGTGTTGCTCTACTCTGAAAGAACCTTAATGGTTAGTCAGGGAGTGTGGAGCACAGGAGGACTCCACAGAAAAAAAATCAAAAGTATAGTCTCATCTGAGCTGCAGCTGAACTTTTTTTTGCCACTTTTCTTCTTCCTCTCTCTTCCAAAATGAGAAGAAAGTGGGAACACATGCATAGAGATCAAATGGGAGATGCTTTCAGAGACATCTCATGTTAGTTGTGTGCTGGAGGAATGACCTCCATCTAAAGATGCTCTAAATTAAACACAGGTTTCAAGGGTGTTAATTAGTTGATGGTTGTGAAGAGCTCTGAAAATGCAAAGACTCCATAAAGGGTGATGATGATTGTTGTTATCAGGTCTACAGCAGTGAAGCACATATAATTGGTAGCTAAGCTCCCCAGACACAGCCTAATCCAAAGGCACAACGCTGCTCCCACCAGTCAGTGGGATAAAAAGGATCAGTTCAGCTCAGCTGGTGGGAGCAGTGGGAAGGCTGAAGCAGGGGGATGTCAAAACACTGCTGCTCTGTCAGGTCCCTTTGGTACCTGGGGCCAGACCTGGTGCTCTTGTGTGGCACCACCCTCTTTCTTCAGGAACATTAACTTTACTAGTTATGATATCACAGAATTACCAACTTTATTAGTTCAGAGACCTCCCTTTGTGTACCAGGTCAAGATTGATTTTTATTCTTTTTTTTAATTAATGCATAAATTCATCACAGGGGGAATTTTATGCCCTGGAGACCTTGTAGTCTCAGTGGAAAAGAGGAGTTGAAGGCAACTCAAATCCAGGAACAAAGAACAGCCTGGACACAGCCTTCTAGTGCCAAAGCCAGGAGCAAACCTCCTTTGTGAGTCTTTTTGTCCAGTTCAAAAACTCCACCTCAGTCAGCTGAGCTGTCCATGTGCTTGTTAACAAACCTATCTTCCTTTCTTTGTCTGGGCTGCTGTGATGAGTTTCCCTTCATGCCAGTGGACTGTGAGTGTCCCAGTGCAGGATGCTTGGCTGCTTCTGTTGTGGGGGCTGGTAGAATGTTCTCTGGTAGCTGCTGGAAATTATCAGACATTTGTCACTGAAATAAATTAGATCATTTAAAAATGAGTTCATTGCTGGCAACCACTGTCCCTCTTGAGCCCTGCAGCACCATTCACCTGCTCAGGAGCAGCTTGAAGCAGCATCTGAATGAGAACCTGAGGGAGTGGATGTTGGCAGAAGCCCATTTCATTAGAGACCTCGTATTTGGGCCTGTCTCAACAAGCTTTTGTGTTGCTCCTTGGCATGCACTTCTTTATCAGCTCACAAAGGACTTGATGGCAGGGGGAGCACTCTTGGGCTGCTCTGACTAATTGTGTGCCTTGTCATCCTGCCAAGCACAGGCACTGCCTGCCTGTTCCCATAGTGCTGGGATGTGGAGACACATTTACCCTCTTCTCAGGTCAGTGGGTTGCTGATAGATGCTTTCATCACAGCTGGAAAACATATCTTTTTGTTCTAAAGGCAGAACAAACATCCCTTCTTCAACCAGTTCTACACGGTAACTCCACCACAAGATCAGGAAAACCTGAGCTTAAAAAAAACACAGAGGGACCAGAATTATTTGGGGATTTTTTCAGCTGTAATTGGCTTTGTTGGTAAATAGCAATTTGACAGGCTAGAAGATTTTCCTGGAAATGTGTCTGTTATGGTAACTTCCATCGAAAGGGTTTATGAGATGTTCAGGCAGATGATATTTCTTTTTGGTTAGGGTGATATCAGAGTAAGGAAGGAAAGAAGGTACAGGAAAGATGCAGGACAGGCTGCCCCTGCTTCCTGGCTGAGGGCAGCTCTGAGAGCAAATCATCTGGTGAAAGGAACAGAGGTGAACTTACTGCTTCAGAGGAATAATGTTGAGACCCCCCTTACTACACAGGGCACGAGTCTGGCCATTCAGCAGGTGTTTTAGACTAAGGATTTATTGGAGACAAGCAAAACCCTGGTGTGACAATGAAGCCTGTCCCATTTCAGCAGCAAAAATATAGCCTGGCTGCAGCAGGGTTGTGAAATGCTTTTGTTGGGGCATTTGTTGTTTGCTTGAGGCTGTTGCTGAGATGCACGGGATGCTGTGTGAGCTGCTGGCCCTTCAGTGAGCACACGAGGTGGGCAGTGGAGGAAGGAATAGTGTTTGTGCTGCTCTGAAGGGAGGGGAGAAAGGCTTTGAGATCCTCTGGTCATCAAGGAGTTTCACAACCAGCTCAGGCTCCTGCCAAGGCACTAAAATCCATGTGCAGCTTTAAAAAATCTGGGCATGTCTGAATATTATTATTTCAGGCTGGAGTAAAGAGCAGAGGGAAGATGATGTCATTTTCATGTCAGTTAATTATCACAATGCCAATAGCTTTTTGTGATTACAGAATGTAAGGAGGACAAATGGCTAATTGCAGAAGATTAAGAGCACAAATGAGTCAGAATACCTGACGTTTCTGATGGCTTATGTGAACTTTATTTCTTTTAATAGAAAGTTACTTTCCTGAGGAAGGGTTTGGCACAAAGAGAGTTCTCCTGTGACTGTTGTCAGTGCAACAGCCACAGGCTTGGTTACTCCACATCACTTTTTAAATCTCACTGCAATGAATGGAGGAATCAAACCCCAAGGAGCAAGAAACTACAGTCTGGAGTGAGTGATGGTGAGGGATACAGATCTTGCTGACAGCACTGAAGAAAAAACAATAGAGGAGATCAAAGACAAACTGGAGGAAGGGTTTGATGCAAATGTAGACCCCAGATCCAAAGACTTTTCCCATCACCAGGAAAAATGTGCCAGCAGCTGACCCAGATTTCAGGCAGCACAGAACTCCTGGGGTGTGGGAATAGATACACACGTAGTGAAATCAAGCAAACAAAGGAAGAAGAAAAACCCAGGACTTATTCCACAGGGCTCGTGGGGGTTTTTTTTCTTGGTTTTTATTTTGTTTCGTAGTTTGTTTTATGTGAGAGCAAGTAAAGTTTTGCCAGAGATAATTGTATTTTCAGGAAAATGGATTATGAACTGGATAAACAGCAACAGCAGGAAGTGCAAAGCCAATAACTGTCCAGCTGTGATGTACAGCTCTGGGTCTAATAGCAAACCCAAGGGTTTTTATCAGGTCATGTTGTGCTGCAGTCCCCAGGATGCTAAAGGGGGGGCTGACCTGGAGCTGATTGCTCTGAGAGACTGAGACAAAGGTCCTGGCCTGGTCCAGTTGGGATGAATTAGATTTTGAGACACTGGACAGGGTTTATTTATGCTTCATGTATACCTTGTAGGAAGCATTTTTGGTGCAGAGCCAGGGAAAGGCCAGTACTCTAAAGTTTGCCTTCACTGTACTCAGCAGACAGGCTTCACATTTCAACTCAGGGATCAGAAGCTGCTCAGAATCAGTATTCTGTGTGAGCTGGTGCTACCTTTGCACAGACACAGAAACAAACAGAGTTGCTGTGTCTCCTGGTGTGGCTCACAGCCTGATTAATAGGATTATAAACAGTCTTGTCAATGACAATGGGAACAAGCCATCTGATAAACCCAGGGCAGAGGCTGCTGCAGTCTAGGCCTCAGCCAAGGCTCTGAAGGGAGAGGGTATCATAATATATAGAAAAAAAAAATATTTTAATATATAATAGTGGTTTTCCAGTACCTAAAGGGGCTCCAGGAAAGCTGGGGAGGGACTTTGGACAAGGGCAGGGAGGGAGAGGACAAGGGGAGATGGATTAAAACTGGAAGAGGGGAGATTGAGGTGAGACATGAGGAGGAAATTCTGGAGTGTGAGGGTGGTGAGACACTGGCCCAGGTTGCCCAGGGAAGCTGTGGAAGCCCCATCCCTGGAAGTGTTGAAGGGCAGGTTGGATGGGGCTCTGAGCAACCTGGTCTGGTGGGAGGTGTCCCTGCCCATGCAGGGGGGTTGGATCTAGATGATCTTGAAGGTCCCTTCCAACTCAAGTCATTCCGTGATGCTATGTTCTATTTTTGTAGTAAGGTATTGTTTTAAGAAAATAAAAGCAGAGCAGACATGAGCTTTGGGGTTTTTTTGCCAGCTGACTGTGTGCCTCTTGCCAGGAGAATGTCATTTTTGAGACTTATCTTTCTACTGTAAAGAAAGAGGAGATGCTGGTTTTCAGAAATAACACCCAAATCTCAGGTTATTTTTTTTACTTACCCAGTGGACATTTTCACCCCTCAACCCCCCCAGAGAAGCTGCCTTCCCCTTTTTTTTGGCATAACTAATCTAGGATTTTTCCATCTGCTCCATTTGGGATAAGACAGCTGCTGCCCACCACAGGCTTTCAGTGCCCTGTGACTTATCACTTGCTCATATGGTACCAATTAATCAGAAATGCAGCTCCTTGGCCTCTTCCTGGTCTCAAGGTGTTTCATCTCCATTAACCACATTAGTCCAGCATTGCTTTGGAGTGGATGCTGCTACTGAAATACTGTCTGACTGTTGCAGACAGAGCATGGGGCCATCCCAGGCACAGGCCATGCCAGGCCTCATTTTTTCTTTCTTTTCACTAATTTAATCTCCTTACAGCTCCCTCCATGGATATCCCCATTTTTGGTAATGTCTTTGGAGTGAGGAGAAAGAACTAATTCTACTTTAAATGGGAAAAAAAACCCCTCCACCTCCTCTGGTAAAGCCCTACCTAGCTTTCTTCAGGAGAAAATAATGCCCTAGCAGAAGTGGGCAGCTGGGAATCCCAAGGGAGGTGCATCACTAGCTTCTCGTTTTATTTTTATTTTTTTAAAAGCACTTGTCAGTCAATGCAGGACTCAGACTAGTTCATGCCTCTGGAATGCTGTGAGCTGAGCAAACATCCCATTTGAGACAGATCCTATTTCTCCTGTACAGGAAAGCTGAATGATGGAACCTGAAAGCTGGCTAGAAATTGCTGCTTTCTTCCTGCCCAGCCACGCTGAGGTGTTCCTAGTTATTTATAGCAGCTCTCTGCAAGGGCAGCCTTTGGAGCCCATATTCATTACAGATTGTGCTCCACAAAGGCTGCACTGAGATCAACAGAACTGCTCTTGGACAGAGCTAGGGGTGCTGCAGCACAAGGTTATGGGAACCAGGCTGGAATTCTGGCTCATTGGAGTTGATGGGACTTTTGCCATTGATTTAATTGGAGCCAGAACTTCCTGTCACTCACAGTGTTAAAAGCACACACTGATCCAAGGGGGTGGGTGCAGGGCTTTGCTAAAGCATTTCTTTTAGCAGCATGGCCCAGGTTTGCTGCTGCAGGAGTGTGCTTGGTGCTGGTGTAACTTCCCAGGGGTTGGTGGGATGACAGTGGCATGAGCCAGTGCTCCCTGCTCCCACAGGACAGTTGGCAGCTCTGTTTGTGAAGTTCTCTGTGGACCTGGATTTTCAGCTGGAGGCTCTGTTTGTGTGTGGTGGAGCCTTCTGCCATGTCTTGGGAGGGAGGACAACAGCATGCCTAGTGTTCTCCTGACACCATTTACAGAGAAATCATAATGTATTAGCTACAAATCTGCCTGCACTATGTTTGTTCAAGTTAATAAATTATGCTGGAGAATAAATAGATTCTAAATTACATCCTAGCCTGGCCAGAACTTTTATCTTGCCTGTCAGGACTGTGTAATATTAATTATAGCCTGCCTTGGATGCCCTCTGGGAGAGCTGGCAAATGGCTGCAGCAGTGATCTGTGCCTCTCCTAGCTCTTGTTTGATTTTTCATTTAATCAGTGCTCAATAAATCTGTAATCTCCTGAATCTGGACATCTGTGTTTAATACATCTAGGGAGTGGCCTAATCAAATTCCAGCTGAAACCATCCCATCCTGGGACTGGACACTTGGATTTCTGCTTTTGTGGCATCATAGTAGTGGGGAAATACCCCCATGCTTGTCAGTGACCTTTGGAAGCCCAGGGAGGCCCTAAGGAAAGAAATTGGGGAATGAAGCAGGACAAATCTTTTGAAAAGTGTTACAGAGGTGGTTTGTTGCCCATTGTACCTTCGAGGCCCTTTACTTGCTGGGAACAGCTGCAAAAATGTGTCCACTGGGAAGTGCTCCAAAGAAGAGCTGCATTTTAGCTGGGTATCTTACTGAAGTGTAATTAGTAAAATTAGTATTTTACTGCAGCATAAAGTACAGCCCTTTCCTCTGATGTGTCTAGTTGTCTGGCTCACCAGGGGCTGTGGGTTTTGTACCCCCCATGTTTGTGCAGTGAGGAGGAGCCATTCCAGCTCTGGGTTTGGGTTGAGGTGTGAAGTTTGATGGGCATGTCATGATCCCTGCAGAGCAGGTCTGACTGCTGGACCTTCTCTTTGCACAGATCAATAACATGTCTAACTGGGAGCCATTCCAAGTGCTTGCAGCATGAGGAGGCTGTTAATCTCTTCGAGGTGACCCACTGAAAGTGAGCATGACACACTTCATTCTCACAGCTTATGCAAAGAACTGATGCTGTTGGATGTGTTCAAGGATGGGTTGGATGGGGCTCTGAGCAACCTGGTCTAGTGGGAGGTGTCCCTGCCCATGCAGGGGGTTGGATCTAGATGATCTTTAAGGTCCCTTCCAACCCAAACCATTCCATGATAAAGACACAGAGACACAATGCTTAGAATCCCTGCCCTGGGTCCCATACCCTGGTTTTGGCAACACCAGGGGTGAATATTTAGAGATGAATGCAGAGGCAGAGAGAGTATGTGGTGCTGCTGTCAGACTCTTGGTGTCTTAAGGACCTCCTGTGCTGGAGGCCACCTCCAGCCCCTTCCCTTTAGTAGTTAGTGGTGACTGATGCAATGACAGCTGGATTTTTGCTCCTTGCTAATGCTCTGTCAATCCTGACCACAATGAGCTTTGCTTTTTGGCCTTGAACCAAAGCATTTTATCTGCAACTAACTTACTCCTCTCAACCTCTTTATCTTCAGAAAGGCTTGTTCTGAATGAAGTGAATTAAGAGGCCATCGTTTTCATGGCAGATGAACAGGTGATAAATGGTTATGCTGAGGAAGGAGATTTGCTGTTTGTATGTGGCTGGTAACACAGTTTAACCTTCCTGTGGACTGTTTGCTCCACTGAGCATTATTTGCCTTGGAAAGAACACTTCATTATTTTATGGGTTAAGAACCTGATTTGTTTGCTTTGTGCCTCTTTCAATAAACTTCATTTAATAAACGCTAATTGTTCTTAAAATTTAATTAATTACAGTCGTTTTCCCTGCCCCTCTGTGTCTATGCCACATCCTCCAAGGATCACCATGGCAACCTGCTCACCGAGGTGACCATGCACATTCAGTGTGTCCTTGGGCCTGATGGTTCACAGGCAGTGCCTGGAGACAGCACAGGCTGTTCCCTGCCCTCCTGGGGGATGGTTTGCAGGGTGAGGAGCTCAGAGCAGTGGGGCATGAGGGTGCTGTGAGTTGATCTGGGAGCAGCCCCAAGGTCCAACCCGACCTGCCAGGTGAGCAGCGTGCCTCACTCAGGGCTTGAGTCTCTCCTTTTGTAAAATAGAAGTGACCCCAGCTCCCTCAGACATCTCAAGGGCTTTAGGATCCATGGATGGAAAGGAGAACTGGTTTACATTTCTCCCTCTACTGTTGTGGATGGGATTGATTCTGTATGAGCTCAGCACCCTCCAATTTCTCCTACCAAAGGAAGAACAGGTCCTAAGAGTTTGCTGATTTCAGCAAAGGCTCTTGGGCACAGAGAGGGCTTCTGGTTGGCCTTGAGTGGCCATGAATGTGCAGCAATGTTGCTGGAGGGAGGAAAGCAAGAGAAAGTTCCTAAAGCAAAGGAGAGAGAAGTTTGTGTTTCCCTTGAAGCCTCAGGGGGGAGTGGGGAGCTGCAGTGTGCAGGCTGGGGACCCAACCTCTGGAGGGGAAGGAGCTGCACAGGCTTCAGTTGAAGGCACCATCCACCTGGCAGGGCAGACAGTGACGATCAGCTGTAGCTTTTACATTCCTCAGGGACACTGCAGGAGAGAGACCGACAGAAACCTCCCCCCGGGCTGTGGCTTAAAGGCTTTGCAGGGCACGTTTCCTCCTTGACTTGTAACCTGCTCTGTGCTTCAATTCCAGCTGCACTCGGTCAGCTCTTTGATCTTTCCTCTTTGGAATGTGCACCAGGAATTACTGCCTGTGCCGATTGTCCTGGAGAGACCTGGCAAACGAATGGCACCAGGTAAATAAAGCACTAGTGCCCAGCCAGGTGTCAGGCTGTGAGAGCAGGCTGGGGTGCAGGAACCTGGTGGCATGTCTGGAGAGCTGGAGGTCCTGCCGCCACCCCAGCACTTTGGTGGGGGCTCCATCTTTGGGGGTCCGACTAGATGAGCTTTGCAGGTGGGTGCCAACTCAAACCGTTTGATTCTGTCATCTCTCCCAGCTCTGCTTCCAGGGCAGGGTGTCTTCTCCTGCTGGCACACAGAGGGCTGCAGGCTTTCTTCTCCGTGCCAGCAGATGGCAATCCTTGCCCGAGGTTGGATGGGGCTCTGAGCTAGTGGGAGGTGTCCCTCCCCAAACAGGGGGTTGGAACCAGATGGTCCCTTCCAACCCAACCCATTCTGTGATTCTATGATATGACAATCCAGATCCAACAGCTGGAGCTTCTAGCAGCTCCTGAGCCAAGGATTTAGTGGGTCCCACGAAGTAGTATGGAAAGAGAGAGCTCTGAGAGATGCAGGGGGATTTTTCTTGGTGTGACTGTACCTTGCAGAAGCAGCAGGAGTTCTGAGCAGCGCTGGCACAGCCCTGCTCCCCCTCCTCCTCCTGCTCGGATCGGGGGTGGGCTGCAAGGGTTGTCTGCCATGCATAATTTACAGCTTTGCTGCAGTGATTCTAAGTCAGTTGGCTTTGAAATTTTAATAGGAAGGGAGGAAATGCTGTTATTTTTTTGCACTTCTCTTATGCTTTGGGCAGGAGGCTTAAAGGGACAGAGCTGAGATGAGTAAATTGGGAAGATGGAAAATAAAATGACAGGTTGTCAGCAGATATCTGAGCCAACTTTCTGCCGATGTAATTCACCACTGGGGAAAGGAACAGCTTCCATAAAGGCAGTCAAGAAAAAGGGGGGTTAGTAAGTATGGTGGGAAATGTGCCGATTTTGGACCGTTCCTTGCTCTGACACAGACTTCCTGCGTGGACTTGGTCGGATCCTTTAGCCTGTGTCTGATTTTTGCCCATTTTCTGCCTGCAGGGCAGAGGCACAAGCCCTGCCCCCTTGGAGGACACCGGGCTCAGGAGTGCTGCTGAGTCTGCTGTGTCTGGAGGAGCAGCAACTGTGGCCAAAAGTGCTTTTGAGATGGGCTTTTTAGGTGGGGTGAGAAGAGGCAGGGATGGGGCTGCTCAGTGACATTAGTGATTAGGTCCATTCTTACACTGTCCCTGATTTGCCTCCTACAACATGAGGCTTCTCAGTCCAGCAGCTGGGGGAATATCTTCTGCTTCCCTTCCTTGCTGTTTGGTGTTTCTTCATGGGCCAGTGACTCTGATATTCAGTGCTGCTCTCGTTGGGAAAACTAAATGAAAACACAGGGCAACAAATCCAGGAGCAATTGCTTCAGTGGCTTTTGATGAACTCTTTGCAGCAGAGCGTGGATTTTCCCAGTGCCCAGCACTGCACGTGTGCAAAGTCTAAGCCTTGCAGTTGTTTTGTCTCTGAAAAGATCCTACTTGAAGAAGAGGGGTCTTCCCTCTCCTGGCAGCTACTCTGAATTTGCTGGCACACACGTGGGGCTGGGAGCCCAGCTACCCAGATGCACAGTTTTGGTATTCCAGGGCTCTCCAGAAAAAGGCCAGGGCATTGCCTTTACTCCTTTACTCCTGGGGAGTGGATCAGCAAGGCAGACTCTGCAGCTTTTCTGCCAGGAACACTCACGCATCCAAGAGCACTGATGGTTTTTCAGGGTCACACAGGAGACTCCAGTTTCCTAACAAATTTTTGTACTGGTAGTGTGTGCTTGTGTAGGAGTCTGAGATCCCTGGAGGTTACCCTTCAGGTCCAGCAGAAGCAGCACTAACTGCTTTTTTTTTTGTCTGGACAGGAACATGGCCTAGAAATCTAACAGACTAAAATGGTTGGTGTTTTCCTGGCTTCAGGAGAAGGATGAATTGTGCCTTTTCCTAATATGAGCATTTTCATTTCTGGCTTCTCTGGATTTCTACAGTCCTGTTTAAAATGGCCTCCATCACAGAGAGTGAGGCTTTGCTGCAGATTCCATGCCAGGAACTCCTTTCTTGCTATGAAAAGCAGGATATTTGCAAATTGACTTAAAAGTCATTGGACTCTCTTCTTTTTGCTCAGCCTCTGCCTCAAAAATACTAATGAATTTTACATGAACATCTTGAAACGTTTCTTGTGTCATTCCATTAAAAATATTTCCCAGAGAATGTCCAGGCTGGAGATCAACCATTTCTGGTACCATTCTAATCTAAAAGCAAGTAGTTATTGAATAATGGCAAATGTCTTGGTTAACTTCCTTCTGACAAACATCCTCTAAGGACTTGGCTGTTCAGGTTTGGGATTTTTATTTTGTCAGATTTCCCTTACAAAGCATTTCCAGTAGCATTATGAATTTTGGTTCTACTGTGGGTAAAATCTCCTGGGGTATTACTGTGATGTGTGCCAGACATTTCACTCAGACTTTGATCATTCTGCCTGGCAGTGTTGGATGGAGAAGTGGGATCTTTGTTAACAGGCATCAGAAGGATGCAAAGGCACTCAGCTCTCATTCAAGGACTCTAGAAGAAGAGGGTGCAGGCAAGTGATACAGAAGGAACCAGTGGTAACAAAAAGGGAAAAGTAAGAAATCTGAAATGTTGTCAGTGATTCTGCAACAGATTGGACCTTAAATCCTTAGGAGTACAGACACATGTCAGCAGCTGGGAGGAAAGTCCCTTGCTGCCAGCACTGGCTGTGCATTCCTGCAGCTCAGCAGCATGCACTTCTGTCCTGTCAATACACCTGCATTTCAAAATACATGTATAGCTTGGCCTGATGAGAGCTCATGACATCTAAAAAAAACCCCAAACCTGCCTTTTTTGTTTGTTTTTCCTGGTGAAAAAAGCATGGGAAGGTCTTTTTTAAAAAACAAACAAACACACGTAGTATCAAAGATTGACCTCAAAACAGCTGAAATCCTTCATCATCAAAGCAAGCCTTTCCTCAGCTGGAAGTGATAACATCTGTGATGGCATCTGCATGTGTTTCTGGGGAGCCATGGCCCTGGCTTTGCCTGGGAAACCTGCCTGGTGGATCTGAGGGTGCCTGGATCACCTCCTGCATGCAGCTCAGAGGTGGGAGGTGAGTGGCTGGTTGGGGGTTTTTATGCTGCCTGTGGGGCTCCTCTCATCAGCCAGGCTGTCAGACAGGTTAGTCTCTCTATCAGCATAGAATTCTGTCTACAGGCTGGGCAAACAAAGATAAATTGCAGAAACCAAAAGCTGAAAACTGAGCACATCTCAGGGAGAAAAAAAAAAGCCCTTGATTGCATCCCTGTGAAGCTGCTTCTGCCTTGCTGTTGGAGACACGTCTGACAGGGCTTTTCAGAGCTACATCTCCTTGAAATTGGCTCAGAAGGAACGTGTCACCAAGACTGACCTGTGCCTTGGGGAGATTCCTCTGTCACTCCCACAGATCCCCTCTCTGAACCTTTTCTTCTCTGTCAGTAGTTGGGATGAACTCCTGTCATTAATGCTCTAGTGATGTTAGTTTCCTTCATCACCATTTCCCTACACTAACAGGCTGGGAGTTTGTTTATGTAAATTTCTTGTGAGCAACCAGTGCAATTAAAACAGCAAACTGCATCAGAATTTGCATGAAAAATAGCCTAGTCATTAAAGTTGCTTGCAATTTCCTCCATGCTCCACAGCTTTGGAAAGCTTTTTTACCTCAGTCCTACCAGTTAAAAGATTTTTTTTTTTTGTCTTGGAGCCTGAGAAGTGATCAGCAGAAGGAAATTGTTACTCTTAAGAGCCTTATTGCTTATTAATGAAGGTAATTAAATGGATCTAACTAAGCTGAGGAGAGCATGAAGCCTAAGAGTGCATGCATATATATATTCCCTGGTCTGAATACTACACTCAAATTAATAAAAGAGTTGATGTAGACAATGGCTAATGTCTGGGAATTGTTCTTGAGGCTGTAATGAAGACAGCTGCCTCCTTTAAGCTTCCTTGCAATAAAATATAGATAAAAATAGCCCAGGTCAACACTGGTAATAGAGCAGCTGCTGTGCAAGAGCAATAGATGCCACAAACCCACCCAAAATAGATTAAGGTGGTGGAGGACCCAGGCAGTTCTCCTGCTCCTTCCTCAGCCAAAGGAAAGCAAATAGCAGGAGCAGGGCAAGGAGCTGAGCTCTGCAGGGGTGCAAAGGAAGAGGTCAGTGTATGGGGGAGTTACTAGGGTGCTGTGGCCACAGCACCTCGGATGGTGAGTTGCTCTGGGATGCTGCAGTTACCACGTGGGGTTTGGGGAATTTTGGAATGGAATGTCTCCCTTGCCCTCCTGTCTGTCTCATGTGGGCACTTGTTGGGCTTGGGAGTGTGGGACTGGGAACATAATACAGGAGCAAATCAAGCAAATGCAGCAAGTGGTGTTTTCTCTCTTGTCCCTGCTAAGCCTGGATGAAGCCCAGCTCCCCTGGATCTGAGGAGCAGGAAAAGATTTGAAACTGAAATATGAGGGAGTTTGCCCGAGTGAGATCTCAGAGTAAATAACAAGAATATGGAGCATAAATGTCAGATTGGTGCCATTTCTGATTAAAGTCTCCAGGGTTTCCAACTTGTAGAGCAGAAACTGCTTGATGTTTGCAGAGCAGTTGTGGGATGCAGCCCAGGGCTGCCTCATCCTGCAGGGTGCACGGCAGAGCCATGTCCCTTCTGGAGCAGCTGCATCTTGGAAGATGGGTCAGTCTGGCCTGGCTCCCCAGGAGAGGCCCCAGAGGCAGGTGTGCAGGGGTAACAAAGGTGTGGAAGCTCAACACTCAGTCAGTAAAAGCTAAGCTGGCCCAAAAACCTGATCACTGTCTGCATTGCTGTACCTCTGCAGGGTGAAGGGGAACCACCTGAATAGTCTGGTGAATTCCAGGTTCATGGGAGTCAATCAGGTCTGAAAGAGCTAAGCCCTTATTATAGCTGCTTGTTCTCAAAAGCCTAGCTCACTGAAACCAGCAACTTGATTGCTAGTGGCACTGCAGGTACAGCCAAAGCCATATCTGAGGTGATCAGGAGTTCATTTGATGGAGCTTTTGTTTGTCCTTCTGGGTTTCTGTCCTACATATCTCGTGGGCAGACAGTGGAGAGATGACTGTGGGCATGTGTCACAGCTCCCACTGATTTCATCTTTCTGCAGAGCAGTGTAAGTGTTTGTGTCAGAGCTGGGTGCTCTCTCTGGTGGGAGAAGGCTGAGGAAAGCTGTCTTTGTTTTATCCCAGAGCAAGAAAGAAGTGAGACTGAAAATAGACAAGAGAAACCAGCCAGGACAGTGATGGGGGGGGAGAGAGGAATCCCTGGGTATGAGCACACATCACTGGTGCCTGCATTTGTTCACTTCACTGCAGAACTGAATTCATTCTCTGAATTCAAGTGATGACAGACCCTTTTCTCTCCCAGAGGACCCACTGGCTCATCAGGCCTAGGAGGACCATTATCCAGGCTTGTTTGGCTTGTGTTTTGATGTCACATTCTCCATTTGTTGAGATGAAGATGCAGGAGAAACCATCACTGAGGCAGGCTGCTGACATCCAGGCATGCAATTATACTCCATCAAATTTCCCTCTGTGGGTAGCCTTAAGTTTATTAAAATGCTGATCTCCCCTATGTGGAAGGAAGTGGAAAATCCAGCCATAATGACTATTTTGTAGTGCTGAATATGAAGCAGTGATTAAGGCTCTGATTTTTGATTTGTTTTGTTCCTCCATGGCTTAACCCATAGACAGTAGAGCCAGGCCAGGTAAGCTGATCTGAAAACCTGCTCTGGGTGCTCCTGGGATGGGACAGGGGAGAGACTGGCTCAGAGGGACAAAGAACAAAAGATCTCATCCCTTGAAGCTCATCTGAGGTATGGATGTGAACCTCAGAGATGCAGGAGTCTGCTCAGGAGTTAATCTTGCCAGCCAGGGGCTTTGCTGCATTCTGCATTTCAGGCAGGGTTGAAGATGAGGAAGTCATCAGGGAGATGGATTCCTGGGGAAGGTAGATGTTCAAAACCAGAATTCCACAGAGGCTTGGGTAGGGTGGTGCTGTGGAAAAACCTTGGCAAAGGATGTTGGGGGTTGGATATGTGGAGACTTGGAGATCAGGGCAAGCAAACCCTCTCTGGTTTGACTGTGTGTTCAGTGCTGGTAAGAAAGGCTGCATTTAAGAAATCTGACCTCTCTGTCAATTCCTTCTCCTCCCTGGAATACCACAAGAGACTCCAAATTTAGGCTAGTCATTTGGATGACTTAAATTTGAACTTAATTGGTATCATTCCACAATGGAGATAGTCCCCTCTTCCTTTCTGGATTTTTCTGACCTTGAAGAATGTCAGAAGGTGCCTTGTACTCCCTCTGCCTTCTCCTCTAGAATTCTCAGAAAACTAGGGATAAAATTCAGGTTGAATTTGATAAAAAACATATTTTCATTAAAAAAACCCTACAAAACCAACCACCAAACAAAACCCCCTAAACCACCCCAAGTAGTTTCTCTGCAAAAGTGTGTCCTGATTGAAGTAAATAACCAAGCATTATATGGGGAATGAAAGGCAATTCCTGGGTCCTTTATCTGTTTCTGATTTAACTGGATCTTAGATTCCTGATTTTAGTCTGAGTGCTGGTGTGAAGCTGTCCTCACCCTCCAAGAGCAGAGGCAGAGGAAAGGAGCTGAATTTCAGTCTGCAGGAGGAGGAGAAGGGAAGCTGAGATGCAGGAGCAGCTGAAACTGGAAGAGCCTGGGAGAAGTTTGCCTTTAGGGAAGTGGTGCTGGAAACTCAGAGCAGCCAAGTGCACTCCTGGGAAGGTCTGCAGGACAGGATTCCCTCCAGGACTACCCAAGGAGATGGGGAAATCCAAGCAAAAGACACTCCAGTCCATGAGAAAATTGTTTAGGGAGGGTTTACTAATGGCTCATTCTCATCCATCAGTTACTGTTAGTTTGCTCTAGTGTGATAATTAAAGGTACACTTTGTGTGCAGATGCACGTGTTATTAAGGAGCTGGAGCGTGTGAATTTGAAGGAAAATGTCATCAGCTCTTTTGCATGTTTGCTTTGCTGCATCTTGGCTCTCAGCTGTTAAGTGATTGCTTTGTCCCTTGCTCCCTGTTCCTCCTTGTGGTGCAGTGGGAGCCTGAGTGATGAAGTGAACCAGGCCAGGAGAGCATGGTCTCCAGCAAGCACCCTGTTTGCTGAAGACAAACACCCCTCTCTGAGCCCTGGGGCTGGTTCTCTGAGCTCTACCTCAGCCAAGCCTTTGTCTCAAGTGTTTCTAGTCCAACACACCAGGCAGGGAAAGCTGTGCCAGTTGCTTTCTGGATAAGCACTGCCTATTAATGTGTGGAACAGGACAGAAATGTTGCTCTGACTGGGATTGAACACTTCCATCTCTCTCTTCTCATAATTTTATACCATAACCCAGGAATGATTTTTGAGCCTCTCAGAGTGCTGTAGTTTCTGGTGCAGAAACTGATGAGACATCTGCTCTGTGACGTGTTCTGTAACAACCAATTCCTTCCTGCAAAATGGACTTGCAATCATCAGCCTTGGCATTCAGTGTGGTGTTCTGCAGGCTCACAAATCCTGCTCAGCTCTGGGGATTATGCATCACATTTTAAATCAGCTGTGAAACCTGAACTTAAAAAGACAATGGCTATTTAACATGTTTGGCAATGGAGGGAAGGTGGTTGTCACTGGACAGGACTCACTGGGGAGGTGAGCAGATAAGGATGGTTCTTGCTTTCTCATCCCTCTCCCTCCTTCCCCAGCCCCTTCTTGTCATGAAGGTGACAGGACAGCTCCCAGACTGAGTCCCATTTCCACCCCTTCCTGAGGGAAAGCTCACTGTGAGTGGCACTATCTTGCTCTTCAAGCTAGAGATGTGCCTCCCTGCTGTTAGCATCCATGGCAGTCCCTTAAAAATGAACTCTGAACTCCCCCCAAAGTCCCACTCACTGTGGCTTAGGCAGTGATTGTGCTGGGTTACTCAGCCTGGGGTTTTACCACAGCCCTCAGAAATGGACAGCTTGGTTTTTGCTCATTTTTGCCTGCCCTTTTCTGCTGCTTGTGCAATCTGCTGTAACTGAATTGCACGGTGGTTTGTTTGCCTTGCTCAAGTAGCTCTGCTTGGCTGGGGCTTTGTGGATAGCCCACTGGATCCAAGTGTAACCAAGGGCTCCAATGCAATCACAGAGCTTTGTGTATTGCTTTAAAAATCTCAACTAATGGGTGTCATTGTGAGGGACAGGCACTGCTGATTTCTGGAGGCTGTGATTTAATGTGAATATGGGGGACTGGAGCAGCTAAACAATAGGTGTCGTTCAGTCTCAATGCAGTTCACTCCCTGTGAGGGTGGAAAATTACAGCTAAATGTCTCCTGTTGGCAGGAATAGCCCTAATCCCAGGAGATTTACGTAGTTATAAGCAAGCATTTAATGCAAGATCTTTCCTTGCCACCTGTTTGTTGGATTGTGACAATTTGTTTTTCCTTGCTTTTTAAATATGGCAAATGATCTGTTGGGGGAAGCGTGATGCAAACCCTCTTCTCTCAGGTGCTGAGTTATGGCTTGAATTTTGGGGTGTTTCTCTCTGGAGGTGCCCTTGGCATAGCAAAGGGGTTGGTGCTTTGGGTGACCCTTGCACAGAGCCCCAGACTGATGCCCAGCCCTCTGAGGGTGGAACAACTTGAGTGGCAGCTGCAGACATGGGAAGAGCACTGCACAGATACAGCTGACATGGATGTTATTAAACTCTCCTGACATGCTCCTTTCCTCCATGGAAAGCACTCAGACATGCTAGGGACAGGGCAGTGAAATAGATGGAGGAGCACATGCTGCAGCTGGCTCTGGCTCAGCACCTAACAGAGTCAAATCTGGTGACTGTATTCATTAAGCTGCTCTTCCAGCCACCTTCCAGGGAGATGTGATTCCTTTCCTGCCTGCTGGCTCAGTGCAACAGAACCCAGCTCTGTCAGGAGCTGTCACACAACAAAAGCAGGCAGGGGGAATGCATATTAAAAATACCACCAGAAGCCATGAATGTTGGGTCTAATACAGCCATGCCTGCTGCAGTAGCACAGCTCATATTGTGGTAATTGTACCCACTGCTCAGGCAGCAGGTTGTGCTGCCAAGGATCCCCTTGGGCTTTGCAAAGAAAGTCGGGCTGGATTTTCCAAATTGCCTGTCTCTCCTTGCAGAAGTGCTGGTGAAACACACCACAGGCTTGCAGCCACAGCTTATCCTGCTGTTTGTAATTGCTTTGGTGTCACCTAGGATGCCATTACTCTACTCATCCCTTCCACAGGGACTGTTGTTTGGCTGTGGGTTTGTACAGCATCTCCTGCAGCGATTTGGATCTCTCAGGCATGCTGGAGTCACAGCAGAGGAGTAAGAATGACAAATAGTCCAACTCAGCTGAGTATTGGAGTAATTGTGGGCACAGAGATGCCCCCACACTGATGATACCAGCCCTGACTGGTGTCTGTGGGCTGGTGAGCAGCCTGCCTGGGCTTGCAGCAGGGGCTGGAGGAAGGTGTTGGGATGAATGTTCACCGTTGCTGGAATGTATCTGACTCTCTGGTGCTGCCTGGTGTGTTATCCTGTGTTTGGCTGGGAAGTCAGGATGTCCTGTTTGAGAGTGAGTCAAAGACCTGACCTGAAACACCTGAATCTTTCATTTCTACAGCCCTGAGTACTTGACAAAAATCCCATCTGACTTTCACCCACTTCCAGTGGGATCCTTCAGCCCCTCACCTAAGTGGTGATAATAGGAGAATGGAATAAAAACCCCTCCCACGGCAGCTTCTTGACCAAGATGACAAGTGACTGAGCTGGGATGTGCCTCTGTGGCATGATTCCAGGTGTTCATGGCATCCTGGGAATGGCAGGGAGCTCCAGTGCACGGGGGGATGTGCTGGGAGTGTCAGAGGACACGTGAAGTGGCAGGAGTGTGTGGGACTGGGTGGTGTGTGGGTGTGAGGGGGGGCTTAAATAGTGGGGGTCAGAGCAAGCAACAGTGTGGACACAAGTTGTCATGAGAAAACAAACTTCTCCCCTGGCACAGTGAAGTCTGGACTGCATCCCTGGATGTTGGTCCCACTTGCCAGTCACCTCCTGGGTCAGAGGGAGAAAGGGGTGTTTCCTGTGCCAGAAATGGTAATGCTGACAAGCTCTGCAGCACGGGCAGCAGAAGGAAAAATGTTCTGGGTTTGAAGGAAAGTGCTTTGGAGGTGTTGGATGCCTTTGTGTGCTGAGGCTGTGAGCATTGTCTCCCTGGCTCTGTGCAGGGTGCCCCCTGCCCAGCCCTGGGTGTCAGCAGGCTGCTGGAGCCGAGCAAGCCCCTGACTCCTAGATGTTTCCTTGGAGGTGTAACCGTGGTTCTTCAGCTGGGACCTGGCTCTGCTACAGCCTGGGGTTGCAGGCAGGACCTCCATCTGTACTTCCCCATGAAACCACCCTGAGGCCGTGCCAGCTTCTCCCCCCACCCTGCTGTGTGCAGAAGGGCAGACCCCGGCCCCTCCTCATCCTGTCTCACTGCTCACAGAGATGGTCCTACCACAAAATCAATAGGTAGATGCTCCCTGCTGTGTGTTTATGCTGGGGCTGGAGATAAATCTAAGTCATTTGGATGAATACACAAGGGGAAGGAATTTAGAAAGGAAAAATGCCGTGGTGCTGCTCAGCTTAGCTTGTTGCTATGCAACACCGTGCTGTAACCATAGCAACTCCCAGAGAAGCACCTTGTACGGACCTTTTCTTCTGATACGGGCTGGAAAGAAAATGCAATAGGTATGCTGGGGGCTTCTCCACACCAGGGCAAGAATGGTCTCGGTAGCCCAAATCTCTTCCAGAAACCTGTGGGTTCGCTCGTGTTCCTAAGACCGTGTATTTTCTGCAGTTGTTGCTTTACAAAAGGGTTGGGTTTCACTGCTTTTCTCACTGGAAGGATTTGCATTGAGGGGCCCTGGATGGAACAGGATTAAACCTCCTGGGAACCCAACCAGGCAGTAGCTACAAGGGGCTATGTTGTCCTGTAAGCAAAACAGCAAATTCATTCTGTGTTACTATTCCTGGTGAAGGAAAGAGAAGCAAGGAAACTGAGAAGATTGTAGCTGTTCCTGCAGGGCCAGAGCAATTGGAACAGTCAGAAATAAATACCCTCTAGCCTATGAGATTCTTATCCTTCTCCTGGGGAAATGGCCCCCAAGGCAAACTCCAAATGAAAGCAAGGAAAATAGTGGAAAATCAGAGATGGGCATGATGTCAAAACGTGGTTTTCCTGAACCAGCACAAAATGTGAAGTCCCGGGTGGCTGTCCCAGCAAACCTTCCCTTTTCTGGTCTCCAGTCTGCAAACTTGGTTGGGGTCTAAGGTGGGTTGCTAAGTCAGCTCTTCACATGACAGCTCCCTCACATGCTTGCAATGGAGAAGTCTCCATTGCATCTTTTGGAAATGTGGGACCTGTCAGAATGCAGCTCAAGGCACATTGTGGTTTAGAGGATGTCATAATTATTCTTTCTCACTGCACCAGGAAGGGGAGAGCTCCTGCTCCAGAGGTTTAATGCTTTTACTCGGAGGAATGCACAGGATAACATAACAGAAGGTACCAGCTGGAGATGCTGCCGTGGAAGGGATAATTAAAGAGATTTTAAAGAAAAAGGAGCTTTCAGGAGGAATGTACATGCACAGAAGTAAGAGGCTTGGAGTAGAATATGATAAATGTTTGGGATTAAGTCTTAAACCCAGAACGGGAGAATAATCTGGATCACTCCTGAGGAGCAGGACTGACTAGCTATCCATCTGGGGTGTTTGATGGGGCTGTGGGTGAAGTGAGCATGTTTGTTGGCTGTGCAGATGTGCTGACATAGGGATGTGCATCCTGCAGCCACAGCCAGCATGGGGATCCCCAAACCTGCTGATCAGTGGTCAGTAGGGCTGGTTTAACCAGCCAGATTTGCTGGCTGGGTTTAGAACAGCTCCTGGATTTTATTTTGCTTTAAAAGTTATTGTGGCAAGTTAGCTCTGTAGTTGAGAGCATTAATTGCTCTCCAGGGAAAAGAAAAAGCCTGACGTGGTTCTCCAGATGTGGAGCTGAACAGGAGGCAGTGATGAACAGCCTTGGCTGCTGTCTGAGCCCCAGGAACACTGGGCTTTGTTCCTGTGTGAGCCCAGAGTTGGGCAGTGGAGCTGTGAGCTGGTCCCTGTGCTGCTTCACCTCTGACTGGGCAGCCTGAAGCTGATGGGGTAGAGCTGGTTTCTCAGCTGGACCACTGCCTGGTCACTCCCTGCCGGCAGAAGCCCTTTCAAGCTCAGCCTCATCAGAGGCTCAGAAGCAGCCTAATTAAATGAACTAAAGGTGCAGAGGTTGCTAAGCAACGCCGTTATCATGCAGCAGCCATCCCCTGCTCTCACCTGCTGGAGCTGCCTTCCCTCTCTGCCCAACGTCCCCCCTCGGCTGGCACCGGGAAACTGGTTGGGTTTGAAGCAGGAGCTGTTGCTCTTGAATGGACAGCCGAGCCCTGCTGGCTGCTGTCTCCTTGAGAAGCCTCAAGCAGGGAACCTGCTCTGGGGCTGGGGTAACTTGTGGGTGTTTAAGAGCTGAGCAGACGAGCACAGCATCAGGCTGGGACATCAGGAAAAGCTGCTGAAGTTCAACAGGGCAGACACTGTCGGTGTGAGCTGGGGTGCAAGGTGCTGGCTGGAGGTGAGCCTGGGAAATGCACCCGTTGATTTTCCTGGGCAAAGGTTAGAACAAACTCAGGCAGCATCTGGAAAGCAGTCACCTATGTCTTTCTCAATGAACTTAACTTATAGTTCATTAAATGCCTTCTAATCCATAAAACCTCTCAGCAGGACACTTCCAGTTCATCACCAGGCATTACAGGGCAGCCCTGGTGGAGAAGCAGGGGTCTCTGGAGAGAGGGTGGGAATAGGGAAGTGTGTGTCCCAAATGCACTGCCCTGCAGCATCCCCCAGGTGTTGTCCTCCTGTGGCATCCTTCACTTTGTCACCTGGAAGGGCTGAGCCAGCAGCAAATTACTTCCCTTAGGCAGGTTTCTGTTCAGTGAAAGCCACAGTCCTGACAGCCCTGGGAATAAATCAGCCCAAAAGCTCTGAGGAGGAACGAGGCAGTGAGTTGCACTGCTGGTGTGAGCACTCATGGAGTTCCCACCAAGCCAGCCCTGAAGGAAGGGGTAGGGAAGGTGTTATCATCTGCCCACAACAACCCAGAGTTGTAAGGGATGGAATCCAGCAAAAATCCAACCCCTTTTATGTCCCAGGAAAGGAGTTCAAGACAAAAGGCTGCTTAGCTCAGCTGTAAGGTTATATGGCAGGACTGGAAGTCGGAGCATCTGCTTCTCCTGCTGGTCCTCCTACCTGCCTGTAAGCAAATCTTTTTCCCTCTTCAGCTCAGGACTGGCTCCAGATTGTAGGGCTGTTCACAGCTAACCCAGTTTTCTCTTCAAGTAGGGGAATTTAATCAGCTGAAGTCTCAGCAGTTGCCTCAGACTGTCCTCTGGAGTCCACAGGCCATGGACCAATTCTGACCAAAGGTTGCACTTTCAGGTCAAACCTGTAACAGTGAGGGCTGATATCTGCTTTTGAGGTCAAGAAGGGGACAGACTCCCACTCTCCTTTTTTTTTTCAGCAGAAATGGTGAGATTCATGCCCTGTGTCCCACGTGTGAGGAGAAGCTGTGCTGCTGGGTAGGTCCTGCAGATGTGGATGCTTCAACCCCAGTCAGACCGTAAGTTTCACCAAGCTCTGATGAGGTGCTTTGTCTTTCCATGCCTTGTTCCTCCACCTGAAGACTCAGGGCAGAAATGCCAACAAAACAACAAAGTGCTTGGGGATGCTCAGGTTCAGGAGCTCAGTTTCCTGCTGATACCTGACAGAAATGTTGTCTGTCTTTTGAAGTGCTGTTGTGGTATTTGTGAGTTTTGAGTTTCCTTCCCCAAACCAGAGTGTTTCACCACTACTTCTGCCAACTTTCATAGCAGGTGATATTTAGTCATTAACTTTTATTACAATCATATATTTTTTTATTAACTTTGAGAGGAAAATATTTCCCAGGTGATCATTCTTCCACAAAGTTCCAGACCAGCAGCCCACAACCTCACTCACTGAACTGAACTCCCTCATGCCAGTAATTCACTGGCAATAAATTGCTCCATGATGCCTTGTCCTGCTTTTAAAAAGCCACAAAATTCCCATGCATTGTCAGTGAAATAACCACAGCAAAGAGATGAATTAAAGAGGGATTGAAATTCAGTATAAGACACTGTTGTTGCCTGGATCAAGATAATCAGTTACTGATACCAGAGGAATTTGCAGTGTTCAGTGAACAGCTGCTGGCTTAACTCTTACTGAGAGCAAGGTAAAAAAGAAGCAGTTTTCTTTTTCTTTGGTATTTGCCCACTATCTAGAACATTTCTGACTTTCTTCCAAGCTCAAGGTTTCTCAGACATTATAAAAGGTTAGCAAGGAGAAGCAGTGCATGTCCTCCAAAGACAGATGAGCTTGGGAGTGTGTGGGTGTGACGTCCCAAAAAGAAAATCCTCCAAAGAAAGCAGACACAGAAGATAGTCCAGGCAGTCAGAAAACCATTTTCTCAGTTTAAGCACCACAATAAAAAGTAATTGCAACAGCAGCTGAGCTGCCCCTGTTGTTTGCATGGTGGAATGATCTGTGTTAGTGGAGGGTGCTGAGCTGCAGAGGTGTGTGTTGGTGGGACAAGATCCAGTTGGTGCACCCAAGATTCTACAGTCCCAGCAGGCACAGGAGGGGAGGGAAAACAGGGATGCAGAGAGATACCACTCTACTACACTGTTCCACCAGCAGAGCACAGGTTCTAGCTTTACCACCAGTTGAGGCTGGCAGCAGCAGCACCCACATCCATGTTTCTTCTCCCTTTTGTTTGGAGTGCGAAGCTGTGAAGGAATTGATGGGCACTTGTTCATTGCCAGGCTAAAACTGGGTCCTTCCCTTTATATTTGAGCCTTACCACAACTTCCTGTTAATCCTGGGGTTTGTGCTGAATAAATAGTGCCTGGGTATTCGATATTTATTTTTTCTTTTAAACACATTTAATGATAAATTGCTTTCTGATAGTTGACAAATGTAATTTTTCAATTTTTTTTTACCCACAGAGAAAGATTGTAAACCAAAAAAAAAAACCCCATCAACTCCAGAATGCAAGAGAGCACTTGACAAAGTGCATTTTATCAACAGAATGAAATTAGATACCTGTCAAAATACCTTCATCCTCGAAATAACTATTCATACATTTCATTTTCCTGCATAAATAGATTTTCATCTGCTCTCTTCTTCTGTCATTTCCTACTCACAATCCAGCACTGACTGTGGGAGGGAAATATTTAAAGGCACTTCCAAAGCAATAGGGAGGCTGGGTTTATATCATTTCCTCTGGCTTTTTTAGCACCATTCACTTTATTACAAAGAGAAGTGAAACATCTATTTAAAATCAATCCGATAATATTGTGTTCCAAAACATTAATTCCTAGCTGCAAAGCCCTGTTTGGATTGAAGCAAACCCTCTGTCAAACGAACAGCTCCTGTGATTTTGCTTTCCTGGGCAGGGCAGAGCTGCTCTTGGTGGTGAGGGAGGCAGGGAGACCCAGGGTCTGGGGACAGGACTGGGAGCAGGGGAGCATCTGGAGACCCTTTGCTAAAGGCTGGCTGCTCCTGGGGCTGTGACACTGGGGTTTGTTTTTTTGGGGGGGAGGGCTGAGTGGCTTTTGGTGACAGACAGCCTGGAAGTGCTGGAGACACACAGAGACAGAGCTGGAAGATGAACTGCCCCAGGGAGGCAGGCAGCCCCTGGCTGAGCACAGACCTGAGCAGCCCCTGGGTGCTTGGCAGGCTTGTGTTTGCTGGAGAGCGTGACTGCTCTGATGACAGGACACACACAAGCTTGGCTTTTGATATTTTCCTGGCTCCTGGTGATGTTTCTACCTAGATCAAAACCATAAAGATCCTGGATATCACAGGGAAAAAACACTTTGCAGCACAATCTTAGGGCCAGCAGGATTTTTAATTCTGTGTGCTTCAGATCCAGCCTTTCTAAAGCAATGTTTTAGATAAAGAGTGGTTGAAGCTCCACACCCTGCTTCTGAAATTTGGTAGCTTCACCCTCTCTATTTTGTATTCCACAGGCAGCTGCTCTCAGGTAATCTGTGGAGGTAAAGGAGCAGATCACTTCCAGCTTTTTCTGAAGTATACTGCCTGCTTTTTAATTTAGCAGTTGCAGTCCATTGTGAGGGGCTGCTAATTAGATTCCTTATCTTGTTAAATCTTCCAGTATGAGTCAAGTGCATCTGAAAATCTTGCAGATAAAAGAACCTTTTGAGCAAAAAGGAAAAGCATGTATTTGAAACAGTGCAGAACCAACTATGCTCACTAGCATCACAACACTTCCTAAACTCACTCCAGGCTTCATCCTTGACAATGACAGTTCCTATGCAAACAAAAACCTGTCTGAAGATGACAGGGAATTGTGGCAACTTTTTTTTTTTTCCACAGGGAGGCTGCTCTGCTTCCCTGTGCAGCACAGACTAATTAAAAATCAGCATAAAATACAAGAACCATGGATCTGAATCAAAGAGTCTAAGAAAATCCCTTCACCTTTCCCACACAAAGATGTCACCAGGAAGACAGAAGATGCTGGCCCCTGAGCACAACCTCACTCTGCCCTCATCTGAGCCCTTTCTACACAGGCAGGTGTTCAGCTACATGGACTGTTGGTCTGTACTGATGTGGCCTCATTTATATGCTTATCTCCATCCACTTGACTGCACAGCTTGGTTAAGCTCTGCAAGGTTTTGATTCCAGCTAAGAGGTAACAAGCAGCAACCGTGCTTGCTTTCTACTTGTTAACAAAAAGAAGAAAAACAAGTGGGAGAGAGAGAACCTGAAATTCCAACCCTCCCAGGGCAGATTTAGTCTTGGCTTCTTATGTTAAGCTCTCCCCAGACTGAGTTTAATGCTTGTGTAATGAACACAGCTTTATCATGGCAGTGATCGTGGGAAAAGGACTGCTCTAATGGCAGGGGTTCTATTGGAATACAATTTCTGCTGCAAAAATATTGTTGTTATGAAATTTACTGCGGCTGGGTTGTAGCTGGGGAAACACTGACTAGTCCTCTGCAAAGTGAAGCAGCAGGACAGGACCACAGAGCTGCCTCCTGCTGCTGCTGCTCAGTTTTGTGGCCACCCCATTGCAGGAGGACCAGGGACCCACACCTGGCAGGCTCTGCTGTGGCAGGGTTCTGTCACAGTCTGCTGGAAACTGCCATTCTCAGAAAGCACCAGGAAGATTTTCCCTCTGCCTTCAAAGGAGCTTTTCACCTAGGAGGGAATACCCTGCTCAGCAGGTGCTTCCACATTGTCTGCTTCTGTTTCCAGCTGATGGACCTGCCCTGGAAGTGGCCTCAAAGGCTTAGGATCAGAGTTACTGTAGGTAGATAAAAGGAGGAGGAGTGTTAACAGTGACAGTATCCAGGAGAATGGGTTACAGGGAAAATTCTGATTTGACATGCTGTTACCTTAGAAGTTTTATTCATGCTTCTCCCAGATACACCAGTGAAAACAGACGGATTAATGGAAGCGTCTATCAGCTGTACAGAGGAAAATAGGGTGATCAAATCAGAATGAATTCCCCCTCCCTTAGAGACAGGGGAGCAATTATAGGACAGTGTGGTCTGTGGAGAATCGAGAGGGGCTATTGTAGCCACACAATAGAGAAAACTGAAGAAAAAAAAAAACCAGAGCCAGAGGGAGAGACAGTAACAGAGAAAGAAGCAGAAGAAACTGTATTATCTGTGACGAGGACATAATGTAAACTTGCAACATCAAAGTGACAACGGAGGCTTTGTAGAGAGGGAATTGAAGCTGCAATTCCTGCTGATAGGAGAGAGCAGTGTGTGTGCTGAGGGGCTGCAGGAGCATGCACAGCACGGGGTCCTTCCCTGCCCAGGTGGGCACCAGGGGGGAATCAATGCAGGCAAAAGGGTTGGATCAGCTCCTGCCAGAGACCTGCCCAGGGGGTTGGTAGCTCCTGAGGAGTGATGAGGGGTGTGCTGCAGGGAGGGAGAGGGATGGGAAGCCTCTGGACCCTGGAAATTCCAGCTTCCTGTGCATCCGCAAATCTCATTGGACTCTTGAAATACTCCTGACTTAAGAGTGACATTTTCTTCATAGGGAAAGGCAGAGTGAGGCCAAAACTGTGTTGTGGAACCAAAAGGAATGAATGGCCACTTGTTTTACCTACACTGTCAGAGGTTTCTGCCTTTCATACATTGCTTTTACACCCTAATCAAAATCCTTTCATTCCTGGCAAGGCCTGGTGTAACCAAAGGCAACACTGAGACACTGATGGCATTGGCTGTTTGGCCACCACTGCCCAGGAGGACAGAATCTGGGGATAGGTGTTGCCTTCTGAAATGTGCAAGGATTTCTAACTTCTCACCTTTTCCCAATCCAGGTACCCAGTTTTCTTCTAAATCATGGCAACCTAGGTGATTAAACTAAAGAAACCCCTAGGAAATACAAGCATTCTCCAATGGGAGTGGAAAGTTATAACATTCTGCAAGCCATTGCTTGCCACCCAGACACCCCATGAAAGAATCCAGAGAAGAACAGGTAAGGGAATGAGCTACAGTGTTTAACCACGTGAAACAATCAACCCCAAAGCAAAAGCCACCGAAACTCTGCATTGCTGCTATTTTGGTGAATGCTTGAACCTTGAGCTGTGTGCCCAGGCTCAGCTGGATGCAAGTGCCCCAATCATTGCCCTGCCCCAGTCATTGCACTGTCAGTGCTCCCTAATTGTGTTCAGAGCTATTTCTGCAGACCTTAGTGCCTTGTAAAGATAACAATGCAGGGTTTGCTGTGTCTGAGTGAACAGACTGCTGCACTGGCTTATCTCCTTGGTGCTGCTCATCTGGTTTAACAAGCAACGAGCTTTTACTGCTTTTACTAACAATGCAAGTTATTTTAAACCACCTGAAATACAGACCTGTGTAGGAAAAGCATGAGGGTGGTGCAGATACTCTGTTAGCTTAAAAGAAAGCAAGAAGTAGTCCCAAAAGGAAGCAGGGAGAGGTCATTGATGCTGGTGACTTGTGTTTTACTATAGAACAAATGGGGATAAGGGTTGACATTAATCAGGCTTGTCAGCAGGGACCAGCAGATGTGTCTCCATGAGAACATGCCTTGTCCTTCCAGAGGAGGGATGCAGAGGCTGTGCCAGCACAGCCTGCCATCCAGCAGCCAGCTTGCTTTGAAAGTGTCCCAAGCAAAAATTCTACCTGGATATTGAGGAAGAGCTGATGTGAAGAGAGAGGAAACAGGGTGTGAGGTGATCTGCAGTCCCTACACTGTGGCTTCCAGGAAGGCAACTTTGCAGACACTAATAATAAGAAGGGGAAAATGCAGTACACAGATAAAGAGTCATCCCCTCAAAGGTATTTAGGAAAGCAGTGACATTTAACAGACTCAGTGGTGCCAGCAGAGCCATTAGAAGTTGTTTATCATGCCAGCTCATCCAGTGTTCTCAAGATTTTTGGGTCAGGCCATTTCATCTCCACCAGAATTTGATTTCAGGGTGGGGAGGTCACCTTGCAGTGAGGTTTGGCTGTGGTGGTTGTGTGCCCTGTAATGGCTCTGGAAAAAAAGATATTGAAAAAGCTATCACTAAAAAATCATCTGTCTATTCTGAGCTCAGCAGGGAAGGCTGACTGGCTCTTCTATTATTGATGAGAGAAAAAGGGAGCAATGCAGCAGAGCCCTCAGGAAGGGTGTTAAACACTTTGCTTCTGCAGACTCCAGTAGAACTGGTATGAATGCAGTACACAAATATTTAACTGGCTCATTGTCAGTGCCCCAGTCTGCAAATCCCACTCACAGATGGCAAAAAGAGCCTCTCTATGCCCCAGTACACTTGTCCATACCCTGTGTTGGGTGAAGTTCTACCTCAGCTCTCACTTAGAATCATAGAAACAGAATGGTTTGGGTTGGAAGGGACATTAAGGTTCATCAGGTTTCAACCCCCCTGCATGGACAGGGACACCTCCCACCAGACCAGGTTGCTCAGAGCCCCATCCAACCTGCCCTTCAACACTTCCAGGGATGGGGCTTCCACAGCTTCCCTGGGCAACCTGGGCCAGTGCCTTGCTACCCTCATGGTGAAGAATTTCTTCCTGATGTCTAACCTAAATCTCCCCTCTTCCAGTTTAAAACCATTGCCCCTTGTCCTATCACTGCCCTCTCTGGTGAAAAGCCCCTCCCCAGCCTGGAGCTCCTTCAGGTACTGGAACCACTTGTTTCTTGTAACACAGAAAGAGAACCTCACAGTCTTCTGGAACAGGCAGAAACCAGGGATGGCCAAATTAATAAATTAGTGTGCTTCTCTCCTGAATATCTGTCTGAAAACTTTAGTGTTGTATGTTTTCTATCTACCCATATATGCATAAAACAAGTGGTTTCCTAAAGAGGAGTGACAGTCCAAGAAGGGGATGGTTCATAAGGATATGGTAGAAAGGGAGAAAAGGATTTCTCTTCCCACAAGCCCCAGTCTAAGAATAGGCACTAGCAAAGCCACAGTGATTGTCTTGCCCTGCTGCCTGGCTATTGTGGGAAAAATAATTTATCATCCTCATCTGATTCTGTTCTGTGGAAAAAAAAGAAGAAAAATCTATTACAATCCCAAGGCAACTCTTGGTAATGAACATTTTAAATATGTTACCAAGCTGTTTGTGTTTTATAATGAGCTTTCTAGAAAGGATGAGATTATGTTTCTAATAATGCCCTTATTGAAGTGTTATTGATTTGGAGAAAAGAATAATAACAAGTATTCTTCTGAGGCCTCTGGATAAGGACAGAGATTTGGGTTAGCTCTTTCCTCTTAAGGAGTCTAGCTGAGGATGGGGTTCAGAATATTTGAGATATTAGTGACCTGAGCATTTGTAGTGCTGACTGACTGCACATGGATAGGACTCTTCTAGTATTTCTACCCAAAGAACCACAGAGATAAGTGTGCAGGATGCAAGTTTTCTTCTTTTTGGTAGTGTCACAGCATGTTCCAAGGGTGGTGCTTCTGGTGCTTCACACAGCCCCAGATGGGTAGATATTTGTTCCCCAATGGAAGCTCTATGCAATTCCAAAAGCCACTTGAAGGCAGGTCTGTGCTAGAGCAAAGCAGCTCACCTCCTCTGGAGTCACCTGAGGGCCCTGACTTGAGGCAGCAGGGTGGGCAGACACTGGGTGATGATGGCTCAGGCTCTGGCCCCTGAGTCTCCATCCTGCATCTCAGAACAGGGGCTGCATGGCTCTGAAAAGATCCATCTTTGGCTCTGTGCTGGTTTTTGCTTTGATTTGGGGTCTCTTCTGGGAGAGCTTTGCTGAGCTGGACATGCCATTCATCTCAGGCCCACTTCTGCCTGCAGAAAGTAAAACCAAAAGCTGTAGGTGAGCAGTGATCTATTCAGTGCAGACAGAAACTCAGAATTTACTTATGCTGGGCAGGAGCTGGCACTTCATTTTCTCCAGCTGGCTGGAACTCCTGCTGGGGCTGGGATTTTCTGCTGGGACTCATTCCTTGTCTGAACTAATAGAAGCAGAAGAGAGACAATCAATACTTTGGAAATAGCCAATTTCTTCATGTGCTGTTTGAATACTAGTGAGATGTCTGGGATTCAGAGGCTGTAGCACAGCATGTGCAAGCTCTGTCCTGGATGGTGGGTGCAGGGGACCTCTTGCAGATGAAGGTCTGGGCTACCCTGTGTCTCTCAAAGTCAGGGGTGTTTGCAGCTGGCTCAGGCAGGGCTCACGTGGCTAGTGGCACGATGCATCTCGTTGGGAATGAGGTCTGGACTGTATTTCAGAATAAAAACTGTCATTACAATTGGCATTTCTGAGCCTCCTGCTGGCAGCAGCTGTGCTGCCTCCCTGACAAAATGCAGTTATTGGTGACACTGGCTGTGTGGGGATCCATGGAAGTGCTGCTGAGCCAGGTGCACTTGTTTACACAACATTCAACCAGCTGTTTGCAACGGTTCTTGCTCTCATTCCTGTGACCTTCCAGCATGATGAGGGAGGGAGGGAGGGAACCCCACTCTGATCCATTTGCCCCCCCCCCCCACTTTAATGTCCATGGTGTAGACCATGGGATCATCACATGCTGGGGTGCTACTGCAGCCTGGGGATGGAGTGGGTGTTCTGAAACATAGAGTGGGACATGGGAAAGCTGGAGAGGGACTTTGGACAAGGGTTTGGAGTGAGAGGACAAGAAGGAATGGATTAAAACTGGGAGAGGGGAGACTGAGGTGAGACATGAGGAGGAAATTCTGGAGTGTGAGGGTGGTGAGACACTAGCCCAGGTTGCCCAGGGAAGCTGTGGAAGCCCCATCCCTGGAAGTGTTGAAGGGCAGGTTGGATGGGGCTCTGAGCAACCTGGTCTGGTGGGAGGTGTCCCTGCCCATGCAGGGGGGTTGGGACTAGGTGATCTTGAAGGTCCCTTCCAACACAAACCGTCCTATGGTAACCTAAGTTTCCCAGGGCTGAGAAGCAGCCCAAGATAAAAGCTTGGATGAGGCCCAACCTCCCCATGCCTGTGTCACCAGAAGCACCTAGCTGCATGATGCAACATTCATTGCCAGGTTTATTAGGATGGGAATGGATCAGAGTTTGGAGGCTCCAGAGACAGGAGACTGGCTTATTAAAGTGCTGCCAGTTTTTGCAGCCATCTGTTCCCAAGGGCAGCCCTTTGCCCTCCCTCTATCACACAGCTCGTTGCAGCAGCAAGTGCTCTCACCCCCTCCTCCAACCCAGACAGTGATTGAGGACTGGCACAAAAAGGGAAGGCAGCAGAGGGAGTATTCCAGCCAGTGAAGCCACATGAAATATGTAGAGTAGCCCTGGATTCCTCTGCTCTGCCTTGCTGATATTTATGGCACACTGTGGAAGCAGAGATTTTACCCTTTAGTATCATCATAGAATCATGGAATGGTTTGGGGTGGAAGGGACCTTCAAGATCATCTAGTCCCAACCCCCCTGCATGGGCAGGGACACCTCCCACTAGAGCAGGTTGCTCAGAGCCCCAGGTGCCTTTCTGGGTTTCAAATGCACTCTGTTCACTCTCCTGCTTTACCTGTCTGGACCTTCTTGCTTATGAAATCAGATGCTGGTACTGTAGATGCCTACATGGCAAAGATCAGCTCTGCTGTCTCTCCTTGGTCTCCTCACACAGAGGCCAGCAACCCTTCTTTCTGAGCACATAACTGCATCTCAAGCAGCTGCTGCTTAGACAAAGATGACCATCCTCTGCTGTGATCAGTCACAGCAGGGTTAGGAGCACCATATTGGTGCAACAGCTCACAGAGCACTACAGGCATTATCGTGGTTGGTCATTATTTTCCCTCACCTGTAGAAGCTTGGAAAGTACATTTAAAACAGCTTTATAGCTAGAAAAGCAAGAGCCAGTAGTACAAAATATGTATTAGTAATTAACATTTGCATAGACCTTTCCAGCTGTGGAGATCATAATGTTTTGCAGAGGTGGAGCCATTTGATCAGGATGTGGGCAAGAGGCTGAGACAAACGGGCTCATGCTCTAACCTCTTGATAGCAGCTAGGAACAGAATTCACTTAACCTTGACTCCCATTCCCCTGCATTATCAATTCCTCTCACTAATAATCATACTAATTCAAACTATGCTTCTTGCATGGCTGAAGCAACTTGTCTCTCTTCTATGCTGCAAAAAGGCCTTCGGTGAGGGAAGGTGAGGATCTGTGTGGAGCAGTGAACACACAGCCCATTTTTGGGGAGCTTTTTTGGTCTGAGAGTCCCCTTCACACCACACAGCAACCTGTGGGAAGGAGGGGAGCACCCATTTCCAAGGGGGGGCTGGGACACAGCAACCTTGAGCCATTATCTCCATTGTCTCCCAGTAACTAACCAACTCCTGGAAAAAAACAGTTTCCTGAGAAGTCTGGCTAAAGGGTTGGTTGGAGATTTTCAGTCTGAATGTAAGGGAAAAGGAGCAGTAGACTGCACAAGTAGAAACAGTCTCTGTTAGAAGGAGATACCACATTTGCAAGCTATGAATCTGCCTGAGGGGGGGTCATGTTTCAGAGGGGGAGTCTGCCTAGCCTCAGCCAAAGAAAGCTGAGGAGTAAATTCAAGGAGATAAACCCTGGATGTCTTGCTTTCCAAGGCTGTTGTAGCAATGGGAGTTGCTGCAGATCTGCAGTCATGTAAAACAGAAGGGAGTTCTCTGCTCTGAGGAGGGAGGGTGGCCACGGGGCAGATGGATCACTCTGATGACCCAAAAAGGCATGGATTCTGATGGGATGGCAGTTGGGGAACAGTTCATCAGATGGATTCCACACTTCATAATTTGCTCAGCTCCAGTAAGAAGCAAATCCATGAAATCTGTGAATGCTGCAAGACAAAAAGACAAGGTGGGAGGGAAACATTTCAACGTGGTGTGATGCTGGAGGAGTTTTTGTTTGGGAGATCCAACAAACACATCAGGATGGTTCCCTGGAACACACCCTGTGGGTAATGACACTGGGTGATGACCACCAAAATGACTGTGCCCCAAGGCTGGTGGCAGGAGGGGGCACAGGGCAGCACACAGACAACCCCTGCCCAGGGAAGCAGCTCTACCAGCAGTGCTGCCTGCAGGTGGAGGCGACAGGACAAGCTCGACTTGACAGCTTGTTTACATCTAAAATTAGAAGTGAAATGAGAGAATATCATGCTTACAATTTCCGGACAATTAAATTTAAATATAGTCATTTGCTGTGGCGTTGGGCAAGGTGCAGTTCAGCAGAGCTCCATGAAACAAGCAGGGGCGTCCTTGCCCTGCTCCAGGGGGAGGCAGCATGTGTGACCAAGAGGCTGTCTGGCCCTGGGGATTAATGACCCTGTGTAGTCTGAAAGCCAAATAGGGAGGAGAAGAGAGAAAAAACACAGAGGTTTTTTTCCCCCCTTTCTTTTATTAGACTCTAAATAATTAACAGGCGAATCCTACTCTGTGGCTTAATGCTGTTTTGCAAACCAAGTGGGCCCTGGAGCAAATGAAATCCATGACTTGCCCATTCCCAGTTCCCTAGCAACGAGCCAAAGCATGGAAATGTGCTTGGCCTTATCAAAACAAGATGTTAAAGCAATTAATATTCATCACCAATGTCTTGCTGCATTGGAAGTGAAGCCCCCTGCTCAGAAAGAGCAGCCCTGGTGCAGGGACAGACTCGGAGAGAGACAAAATCATATTATTCTGAAAATAAGGATGCACACACCTGCATCAAGAGGTAGGGCTGAAAGGCAGAGCAGCCACAGGTGGAGGCTGCACCCTTGAAAATAAGGGCTTTCTCTAGCACAGCAAGAGCATGAGAGGTGCTGTTGTGCCTGAGGAAACACATTGGAGGGTTGGAGCTGGTGGTTCCATGTGATTCCACGAAGCACAGCACCTGCTGGAGCATTTTTGCACTTTAAACTAAACTCAGAGAACAGATTTCTTATGATTGCTTAAGAAACTGCCACTGTCCTACTGGTGATCTGGTCTGGTAATTGAGTTGTTCCATGCAAATGATCTTTTGATAATTAACAACTAGGGGTGGATGGGGGAAACAGCTTTGGCTTTTGGGGACAGTGACAAACACAGCAGATCATCACTTCTGGGCTGGCAGGAGGGTGGGGAGGCAGCTGAGACCCAGGCTAAGACAAGAACATTCAGAGAGATGAAGTCAAGTCACCTTGTGGTCCAGAGGTACCTTCTCAGGGGTGAACTGCTGGTGACAGCAGCAAGCAGGATTAGTGGAGAGAAGGCACAGGAGGGACCAAGTCTGGCATGTGGCACTGGCACAAACACCAGAGAAGGAAGAGCTGCATGTGTTGGGTGATGCAGTGTCCCCAACCTTTTACACGTGCTCAGACAAATATATATATATATTTTTACATGTCTGTGTTGCAGGGAGTATAGTTGGGTGATTCTGTGAGACAATGTGTTCATTCTTGGCTTGCTTGCTTAATTACTACAAATGCAGGAGTCTGGGCCTGTGTGCTACATGCAGTGATGGATTGAGGGCAAGGATGGTCAGGTCCTACTAGTGAAAAATATGCTCATAGCACTTTTGCTGCCTGCATCTTTTTGAGGAGGAAAAGCAACTGCAGATTTCCTACAGATATAATACAGGTCTCTGCCTCATCATGCCAGCAGACTAGGATGCAGGTTAACACACGTTTAATTGACCCCTGGCTCATTAATTGCTTATGGGGGTAAAAAAGCAACAGATTTAGAATACTTAATTAAGTGCTAAAATTTGGTAGCAAGTTAATTAACATGTAACATTTCCCTCCCTAACAAACACTTCTTAAGACAGGGTAGGCAAGGCAACATTAATTGTATCAATTAATTAGGAATTAAACTGATAATGGGTACAGCTGCTAACAATTAGGAGCCAATTATGTCAAGCACTTCAACCATTTTGGAAAAGAACTGAAGGCTGGTGGGAGGTGCAGGTGGGAGAGGTATAGATGATTGGATTTAGCCTTCCTGAAACCTTTATAAGGAACCACTCCCAAAGGTGCTTGTTTTGTTGCATCCCTTTGTTTGTAGGGCTGCTGGTTGTTTGGGTCCTTGTGTCTTTACCAAGAAAAGATCTGCACAAGGTAGGACCAAAGTGGTTGTTCTATGTGAAGTAGTATCCTTGGTATCTGTGCTTGTTCAAATATGTTGGCTGGTGCCTTGCTAGGCTCTAAAATGGGAGAGTGTGGGGATTAAGCTTCAAATGTTGTGTATTTCAAACTTTGCAGACTGTGGGTGGCCAGTTTGTAAAGCTCTCCTGAAGCTGTGTGGTGTTTGGGCAGGGGCAGCGAGGGTGCCTGGGCTGTGTCCCAGGGGTTTGTGCTGTAGCCAATTGAAATAATTAATATTTCTTCCTGATGAGACCCTGCTGCTCTTGTCTCAGTCTCCTGGTGCATTGTCATGGTCTCCCCCAGTCTTGATGGCTCTAGTAGTGCTGTTGCTGCACCACAGCAGTTTGCTGTTAGGTCTAGGAGGTGTATTACTGGTGTGTAAACATTTTTTTTTCTGAGCTGTAAAATTAAGGTGTCTCATTAGGGAAACTGCACTTTTCCAGGGGGTTTTTGGCCTCAGTGTAGCCACAATCAAGGTTGCAGCAGGATGACCCAGTGTCTCAGGGTCAGTCTGGGCTATCATGAAGGAAAGGAGGTTGTGCCTTGTGGCTCACTGTTGCCTTTTTTGCATGTGGAGTAAACCATGTGTGAGTGGACATGATTTGTCTTAGCTGAACAGATAAGTGGCTAGAACTGACTTCAGAGGAAGAAGTAGACAAACCCTCCCTGGTTCTAGCATCTCTGCCTTGGCACCTGGCTAGAACACTCCTACTCTCTCCTCCTCTCTCCTGGAGGAGGGTGTCCATGGGTAGTGCTGTGGTGTAAGAGCTGGAAGAGAAATAATGACCCCCTGGAAAGAGGGTAGGAAGAACAGAGCCCTGGATAATGTGCAGTTCAGAAGGAACTTACTGATTTGGATTGTGGGCATGGAGCAGGTCTTGTGTGTTTCTATGTCTCAAGGTAAACTGGCACCCAGGAATCTCTTTGGGTCCCAAATATTTGCTAGTAGAGTGTGGGAACAACTGCTTGTCCTGTTATGGCAGAGCTGTGCTGAACATGGTTACACCCCCTCATCTTTGTATGTTTTTGTTGGGTTTATTTGTGCTTGGGGTTGTTAAACTCTGCAGCAGTGTCCTATTTCCCATAGGAAAATGGAGTCTAAGACATGGGGAAAGATACTCTAAACTGTTTCCAAGAAAATAAAATGCAATGGGTGTGTATGGGGAAAACAATAAAGGGCTGTGTTGGTAGCTAGAAGTCAAGCTCCAAGATACCTGTGATTTCTTCTGTGGAGTGACCAACAAATACTGTTTCAAATGGAGATAAGTCTGTACACTCAGTCTATATAAACTGGCAGGTATTTTCTAACCATCAGCAGTTCTGAGGCACTGGAGTTTTTTTGGGATCAAGAAATTCAACTGGGTTCCAGCTAAGGTTGAAAGTTGTGATGAAAGTGAGCAAGAACTGTGAAGAGTTTCTTTGCAAAAGAATGTGGTTATTAAAGGACTTTGATAAGGGAAATATGTAATTGTCTTGATCCGTGTTTGGAAGGCTTTCAAGCCCTCAGATTTTGGAAGAACATCACCATTTTTTAATTTCGCTTTAATGGGAGTAAATGTTTCCAAGAATCTTCCTTCCATGAAAAGCTACAATTCCTTAATATGTTGTTTCTTCTTGGTTTGAAAAAATAACAACACTTTTGTGCTTTAAATGCCTCAGGACTCTGCTTGCCTCTAAATCCTAAAGTCAGTGGTGTATCCAATGCTGGAAAAGCAGGAAGAATTTACATTTAAGGACAGTAAAAGATTCTGTTGCTACTGAGACTGTAAGGACATGCCCACTGCCTGTGCCTTTAATATTTCCCCCTTGTAAACTTAGGTAATCTACTTCTGTTCCTCTCATCTACTTCTGTCCCTCTAGCCCTGATAGAGCAGGAATTCTTCCACTGCAGAGCACCAGTGCTTTGAACTGTCAGAGTGAATACTCCAGGCTAGATATACCAGGGATGCTCCAAAGCTGTGGCTAAATTTGCTACTCGTGCTCTTGAAAAGCACAATGACAAAGAAAATAACAGCACAAGACTTTAATGTGTTATTAAGGCTGGTATAAATTACAGAGTATCATCGAGACAAAACATTAAATAATAGATATAACACAGTGGCAGTTTTAGGAAGAGAAATTGTCACAGGAGCTATAAATAAAAGGAGTGTGTGAAGTGCTGGCACTGTCCCAAAGGATGGTTCTGCTGCTCAGGCACAGAACAGCAATATTTATGCCTGTTAGTTCATGGGCTGGGAGCATCTCTGTTGGAGGAAGGCTGCTCACTGCCAGCCAGCCTGGTGGCAGGGTGAATAAAGAACAACAAGGCTGGAGGCATATTCTGAAATATTTTTGAACTGTTTTTTCCATTTTAATGAGAGGAGGGGGAGTAACACATAAAAGAGGAGTTCCAGGTTCTCTAAAACCACACTTGGAAGGATTGGAAAGGGAGTGAGATGCTAAACTGTGGTGGAGCTGCTGCCTGAAGTTGAAACAAAAGTGGCACAGTGCTTTCTCTTCAGAATTTTGGTTTCTTCTCTTTTTTTTTTTTTTCCTGTGGGAGCTGTTGCTTTTGTTGAAAGCATCTCTCATGAGCAAAATATAATGTTTTGACTAGTCTAGGCCTCAGACTGACCTTAGAGCATTGTCCTCTGGGTTGAACAGTGCCTCACATTCTGGTTGCCCACTTGCTTTTTTCCCTTGCAAAATAACAGCCTGTCAGCAACCCACGGTTGTTTTTGTAGCATAATGAAGCCTGGACTTTGCCAGCACAAGACAATGAAATGCAATAATTCAAGCTGCAAAATCCATCTGTTGGAGCACACTGCGTTTTTTTTCCATGATGTGGAATTGCTTGTGCCTTCCACTTATATTTAAATTCATGCTTGTGGAGATACCTTCCTTTGCCAAAGCAGCAGAGCCTCTGGTTGCTGGAATGAGGAAAGAGCTGCAGACAAGCACTTCTCAGAGCTGAGATCAGGGGTGCAGACTGTGCACCAGGCTTGTTCTGCACCTTGAGAAGTGAAGATCATTTAGCTGCTGCTGTCACTTCCAAGGTTTGCAATGAACCTTGGCAGTGTCTTGTGGGATTGTGGAAAGTTTAGGGGTCAATATCTCACTGTAGTAGGTGGTCATCACTTGCTGGTGTTACTGGGGTTGAGCTGGGAGGGGTGTGCAGGCCCTGATTTGTTCCTCAGGTGCATGGTTTCTCATTTCAATCAGCTGCTGTATTAAACAGCTCCAGGTTTTGTACCATCCCAGCCCAATCTGCCCATGGCCACCCTGTTTGCCTGAGGCCTTCAGTAGGTTTCTGCTCTATGCATTGATGTTGAAGGACAGAGCCAAGGTGCTGCAGGACTTTGCCAGGCAGGGCCTGGTGATACGTTCAGGGAAGAATTAGAGAGAAGTGGGATGGACTTGTAAGGGAACATGCAGCACACAGGTTCTTAGACCATGGTATATATGAAATTCCATGCTTTAGCCTGTTCTTTGGCAATAACCCCACTCCTTGGCCACACTGATGTCCCTTAGAGCAATGGTTTGCTGCTTTGGCTGTGTGGTTACCTATTTGAGGAGAATAGATTGAAAAATTATCCTTAATACTTACTCTGAAGTCTTCTGCAGTGAGCATGGACCTTGGGAAGCCTGTGTCTGCAGCTGGCAGTGGTGCAGGCTGGCATTCAGCTCCACAGAGGTGGCTGGTTATGTTCAGCTCTTTCATTATTTGTCAAGGAAACCACAAATGGCTCTTTCTGTTGTGCAGGAGAGACAGATCCATCAACAGGGCAACAAGTAGGGAAGGAACACGTGTATGTTTTCATGTGGCAGAAGCAATCAGCAAGAAGATATTCTAAGAGCTGTAATGTACTGAAAGGAGAAAACTCAAGAGGGATAGAAACTGAAAATCCCTGTGTGGCAATTGGGTAGGCCTGGCACAGTGGGTGGGAAATTATCAAACAAAACCCCCTTTTTTTTTTTTACTGGTGTGTTTTACAAGCTAAAGAGGCAGTAAGAATGCAGGAAAACATGGGTGCTGGTTCAAGCTGCTTTCACAGTAGTGAAACTGTTGCTTCCTGTGAAATTACTCACAGTTTATGCATGGGTGCAGGAATGAAGATGTAGGCACAAGAGTGGCCTTGGAGTAAAACCTTCCCATGGCTCAGTAGGCAGTGGGGAATCAGCTTGCCAGTGCAGGGTGTGTGCCTTAATCCCACTCCTGCACAGAGCAGCTGAGCTCCTTGCTGCTCTCCTTCAGCTGAGGCTTTTGTGGCTCTCCTGTGTCCAAAGGTGTTGCCATAGGATGTCAAATCTACCCTGAGGCATCATCAGTGGCAGGGACATGGAGTCTGCAGGGTGGCTAGTTGTGATTCCGGGAGATCTGTGCTCTGGAACATTAAAAATAAATACATTCAGCTGCTGTAATGCAGCAAAAACAAGTAGCTCTTGCTGAAGCAGGAAGGTGGCATCATGTGGAGAGTTCTCTCCTTTAGCAATGACTTGGTTTTGATGATCTGTTAAGGCCACAAAACAAAGCCCTGAACACATCACTTCTCACTCCCTGTAACGCTCCTTGCTTGTAATTATCTCTCTTTTGGAAGCAGTTGAATTGCTGGAGAAGCACTTGGCACAGAACAAGGATAGCTTTCAGTCACTCTTTTGATGTGTCTTGTCAGAGATGGATGAGCTGCCATGGAGAAGGGCACAAAATCAGCTTGCAACTGTCTTTATGGAGTTGGGGGTAGACCTCAAAATCAAGATCAGCAGCTGCCATGTTTGTCAATGTGCTAGTCTATCAAGATGAAAATAAAAATTAAAAACAAGCTGAACACTCCCTATCAGCTGAGCAGGAGTTGCAGCTCCTGGCTTCAGTGTCCAAATGGAGGCACAGTTAAAGCAGTGATGAACAGAAAGGGGCCAGAAGAATTATGAGGCTCAGTCTTAAGTTTGTCAGGGGTGTTTGGAGAGGGCATGAGGCTGCTTCATGTAATGGAAATATTTCCTTGTTGTATGCTATCCCATCTGACACTCACAAGTTATGTGGATGGAGCAGTTTATGTGGGTGACTTTGTTTATCTGTCAGTGACACCAATAACCAACTGCATTGAAGTGTCTGGGGCCACGTTGCCTTGGTGCAGTGGGCTCTTATGCCAGCTTGGGATAGGACTCCTGCCAAGGCAGGAAATTCTTGTCTCCTCAGCTCCTCTTAAACTCAAGTAACCACAAACATTAAAATAAACCAAGAAAAAGGCATTTCTGAACTTTTTCTTTTGCTAGGAGAGCATAAGACAGATGTGTCTGGGTGCATTCTGGTTCCTGCTTTCATTTTGCATTTAAAATGGTTTGCAGTGAGGATATTTAAAGAAACCTCTCCTGCTCCTAACAACATATTCACATTGCTAATGAACTTTCCTGCTGCCAGAGCTGTGTTGCAGAGAGCCCATTACTGCATGAGTGATTTCTCCTCATCCTGAGACTCTTCATTAAGATGCAGTTTATATAATAATTTTAGAGGCTTTGGGAGCCACAGTGAATGTTGTGTTAGCCCTCTTCAAAGCCAGGCATCAGCTTCTCAGATGATGTGTCTTCTGTGTGTGTATCAAGTTTTCCTTCTCTGTTCCCTCAGTTCTGTCAGTAAAGACAAGATCTGTACCTTGGGCTGTTGGTCTGAGGCATTAATGCATTTATGTATATGAGTAGGCAGAGATTTTCTCTGCAGTGAAACTAACAGACCTGTGATCAAAGGGGCATTCTGGACTCTGGAAGGAGGAATATCTCATTGAGGTGACAGATCAGAGGGTAGTGCCTCTGCAGTGACTGTGCCACCTGGCACCCAGCTTGCTTTGCATCTTATCTTCTGTTTAATTTGGGGAAAAGCTTGGAATTCAAAGGCTGAGGAAGCAAGAGGAGTGGAACAGAACCTAAGATGAAGTTATAGCCTTGTTGTGCTTCCAGAGAGCAGAGGTAGGTGAGAGAGAAGCCCCGTGGAAAAATTAGGCTAAATCAGCTGCTTCCTGGTCGTTTCCCTCAGTCTTTTTGCAGACAGTTCTAGGAGGAATATTCCTGAACTCTGTTCTCTGGGATACTACTCAGCTGAGAGAGTTAGTAACAACTTTTTTTTTCCTATGAGATGTATATTTGGTGCTGAAATACTTCCAGACATAAGGTTAATGTGTTTATTTACTCAGAATTGTGTATCTCTAAATAAAACACAATGTTTATTTTCAATATTCTATTGCTGAAATATTTAACTTTCCATTTTCAAATTACTTCATCTTGAAATTCTGTGTAACTTCATTTCTGTAAGGTAACTAAAAGCTTAATGATCAAAAGGAACATGCCTTACAAGAAGGACAGAGCCAAGTGATACTTGGGCCCCTTTCACACCATCCTTGTAGGGTTGCTCAAACTGGAGCCTCTTGCAGGAGTGGATTCAGAGCTGATGCACAAGGGTTTATTTTTAAAGCTGTGGATGTTTGCAATTATCTTAAGTGTGAACACATGCTTTCTCCTTGTGAAAAGGGAGCACTAGCCCTCCATGAGATGTACTCTTCTGAGTCTGAAGTCAATTAAACATGGCAGCATGAGCTCTTTCTGTAGCAACCCAGTGAAGCTGTAAATATTTCTAAAATGATCTAATTCTTGTATACTTTCCTCCAGGCAGTAGCACTTTCAAGTGTTTCCCTTTTAAGGCTCTTTCTCCACCCAGATTCCTCTTTCTTGCAGTCACTGTGGTTTTGGTCCTTTCTGTTGGCAAAACCCAGGGTGTTTCCTCCTGCACTCAGCTCTTTGACAAGAACAGGTTTCAGAGGGAATCTTGAAGCCAGAGCCAAGGGAGGAGTTGTGTGGTGGCTGTGCCAGCTTTGTGGCCAGCCAGAACCCACCTCTCCTGCAATGTTAGGTGCACAACTCCAGCAGAGGTAGCTGGGTATTTAATCTGTGTAAACTGTCAATTTTTCATCTGCCTCTTTTGCTGTAAGAATGGTAGGAGCTTCTAGTCCTCGTGCCTTTTTCCATTCCTATCCCAGATGCTCTTTAGTCTGGGGGCATGATGGTGTTCCAGCTGACCTCTAATCCCTTCCCTCCATGTTTCCTGGGGATGTGACATGCTGCTAGCCCAGGATCTCTCTCCCACAAGGGCCTTGTCCCACAGAGGCATCTGCTGTGGCTCTGCTGGCAGCATGTGCAAGGGGCAAACAGTGCTCTGCATGTGTTGACATGTGGGCAAATCCCACATCTTTAAATAATACAAATTAGTCTCCACTGGGGCTCATCCGTGCTCAAGGGAGCTTGCCATTCTCCTTTGAATGGAGATCCTTGGCAGATGTTTTCTAAAAAAGCCCTAACTGAACCCAGCTGCTTGCCCATTCCAATGGTTTTCTCATTCTGATCAAATTTGATTTGCTCTGGCACAAGTTCCCATCCCATAACTGCTGATTTCCCTGACACAGATGCCATGTAAGGAATTAACAGACCTCCGAGGAGGAGAAAAAAAAAATTAATTACTCCAAACTTGATGGTTGCTTTCAACTGTAAAGTTGCTTGGGTGTGTTAGAGGTTCTGGTTAGAGGCATGAGGATTTGCTTTTCCTTTCCTGTTCTCTTGCACCAAATATTTAACAGCCTGTTTTACAGGGCTCACCATGCTCAAGAGCTCAGTAGTGCAGGCTCTCAAATGGGTGCTGTCTGAATAACCTGGCCTAGAGTTCCCCCTCTGGGAACATCAGTGGGGAAGGAAACACCAGGTTGGTTTCCATCTGATTTTTGGGTAACTGTTCAAGTCCTGTCACTCAGTCTGAGCTGGCTCACGTGCCTCTGTGTGCACCCACTTCACTGGCACAGATGATCAGCCACTGGCACAGTGCCCCTTATGGACTTTAATGTCAATTTTTATTGGGATTATCGATTGCTAATTAGTCACTCATATTGTTACTAAGAGGAAAACCTTTCACTTGGCACCAGGTTTTGTTGACTCAGCTTTTCTTGGTAATCTGTGTGGATCAGCTTAGCAGATGGGTTGCCATCCAAGGTGAAAAGCATCCAGCATCCCCTTGTCAGCCATTTTGCAGACTGTCAGCAATGAGTGAAGGGCTTGTGGGCACCCCTTGCAGGCTTCACATGAGGGGCTTAAATCAGAGTGGAACTGGGACTTGAGTCCTTCTGCTTGAAGGAAAATTTCTCCCCCTAAAAAATTCTTGAGCCTTCAAGAGAGCATCTGTTGGCAGCCTAGGAGAAAGTGTCTAGAACTAGATGGTGTTTAAAGAGCCTGGTTGCCAAGTGGGGAAGGAACAGAAGATTTCTCACCCCTGGGTGCAGCTGGTAAAAGGCATTTAACTAAGACACTTTGGGGGGGAAACTGCCTTCTGAATGAGAGCTTTTTTGTATGATTTTTGCCCACAACTTACTCAAATCATTATTAGAGAACCTCAGTCTTGGAGAAGGTCATTAGAACTGAGGCTCAGCTTTTCACTTCCTAGTGAATGGAAACATTTCAGCCCTTTCAGCATATTCCCAGCACACAGTCTGGGCTGTATAAGCCTCCAAGTCTCCCCCTTGGCAGCAGTCATTCCCTGGGCAGAAAGGTTGGAAGGACTCATTTAATATTGTTTTTCAGGAGTCAGAAACAGCTTCATCCTGCCTCCTGTCATCAGTGGCCCCTTCTAATCAACCCTACAAATGAGCAGACAGAAATCTCCCCCTGCATCAAGAAAGTGCTGTTACCTAAAGAGAAAAGGACCTTTTGTGCTGCAAAGTACTGTGGAGGAAGGCAAACAGAAGAGGGAATCTCCAGGAGAGATGAGACAGCATTGTATGCTGACATCCACTGAACGAATTTTTCCAAGTGGGGCACTTTATTGTATTCATTTTTAAACAAATATTCAGTGGTTCACAGATAAAGACCTGGGAGCTCAGTGTGCAGCATCATCTGTGACACAGTAAAATCCATTAAGTAGAAGGGTTTTGGCAGGAAGCCTTTAGAAAAGCAGCTCCTGAATTGAAAATCTCAGACATAGGTGTTTTTCCTCCTCTCCAGAGCAAAAGGGAGCTTTGCCAGAGCTAAGGACAAAACAAGCAGGAATGTGTGAAGAATTAAACACCTTGACAGTGCTCATGTCTCTCCTAGCTGCAGAATTCAGTGCACTTCTTAATCTTCTAAGCCTTTGCAGCCCCTCTGGGTGGAGACAAATGAAATTCACTTCCATCTAAGGCCAATAGTGACAGGAACTGGATTGTGCCACGTGCTTGTGTCAGGATATTCCTTCTTGCTGGCTCTTGTCCTGGCCTATTTTGGAGAGGAAAAATGAGATGACAAATCCTTGAGGGATGTGATGTCCAACGTGTTGGACAATGTGACAATCCAGCCTCTGTGCCACTAGAGGCTGAGACAGGTTGGAGATGACAGATGTCATGTAAGAATGACTAAAAAGCCAAGGCTGGTGTGCAGCAAGAGGGGTGAAGGATGTCCAGGGCCCTGTTACAGTTCTCCATAGGTTGTTCATTGTCTTCAGGTAGAGGCAAAAGAAAAGCCAGGGACAAAGGGCACCTTAATTAGAAGGGAGGAGAGATGAAAATCTGAGAGATCCCTTTTCATTGTTGTTTTCTGATGCTTTTCTAAATTCAGTTGTCACTCTGGGGATACTCAGCAGGCAACAAAAGTGAGTGTTGATGGAGAACACGATGTTACTGCCCAACAACTCGTACACTCAGCCCTGCACCAATGAACAGCCACGGGGAATTTCTACTGTGTTCCTGACTTGGTGTGGTTGGGAAAGAGAACGGATGTGTCCCAGGGGTGCTGGGGCTCGGAGCTGGCAGCCACTGGGTGGCACTGCTACCTTGCACAAATATTGATGGAGGAGCATGGATCTGGGAGGTAAAAACGGGCTGCTTCCAGGGGCAGAGGCTTGGAATGGCACTCACGGGGGCTCTCTGGCTTTGGCTGGTTCCTTCTGCCAGTAATGGCAAGAGGCATTGCATGTGATGGAGGGGTCCCCAGCAGGGAATGGCACGTGGAACCTTCAGCTTGGACATGTTTCTTATCAAACTGGAGACTGTGCCATTTTCCCAGCCTGGATTTGAGAAAGGAGTGGGTGGCTGCCCCTCAAGGATACTTGAGAACAGGAGGTGGATGCATCCCAATCCCCCTTGCATTCTTGGGTGTACTGAAATGGTCTTAGACCGTGGTTTGTGTCCTGGGTAGTCAGAGGACAGAGTTGCAAAGGCTATCAGCAAGGGCTGGGCTTTGCTTTTTGCTCCCTTTTCAAGTCTGAGCTGATTAATGTGAAAGGGAAAAGTCTGAGAAACACCAGGTAGAAGATAACCCCCAGAGGGAATGGGAAATGACACTTCCTTGGACTGCCCTCAGAAAGTCTGCAGGTCACCCTTCCTAAGATTCAGCTTTGGACCTCCTTCACAGCCTAGATACAGCTTGGGGGGACTTTGCAGACAGAACAATGATGACAAGTCCAGAGAGTTCACAAGGAGAGAGAAATGGATAGAAAAACTTCGTGTGAGATCAGCAAATGAAAAGTCAACCACTTGACCTTCTTTGAACTTATTTCAAATCCATCAGGCATGGAGAAAATTGAGACTATAACTCAGATTGCTCCTGTTGGTCACATCACCATTTCCATTACACTGGGCTGTTTGTCTTAATTGAGCTGGAGCCTGTCCTATGACTAATTGCCAGGTCACACTGGCCCTAAATTAAAGAACAATGTGGTGGTTGTTTTTTTTTTACTTGTTAACAATTTGAAATTCCAGTTATTGGCACACTTCCTCCAAAAGTCTGTCTTTTTTCAGGCAAACTAACTAGTGTACCAAGTTCAAACCAACCCATGTCTTTATTATTGGGATGGTTATTTATATTCCAGTAGTGCCTGCACATAAAATGGCCCTGGAGGAGAGTCTGAGCCCTGGGAGTTGACAGTATAGACAGAAAAATGTAAGTAAAAAGCATTATAGTTGCACATACCCTGTCACTGCTGTCTTCATGTACTTTCCAATAGAAGAGGAGCTGCATTTCTTCTGTGCTCCTTGTTTCTATTTGTTTTCTCTGCTAGTACAATCTATCTGGCTATTCCCTCAACAGATTGAGATGAACAGCAACATGGCACCCATTAGGATATGATAAATACTTCAGATTGTGAGAGGGTTTGAGATCACTTTGTCAGGCACTGACAGCACAGGCTGGAAGGGGGATGGTGGTAGCTGTACAAGAGCAGCACTCCATCTTCAGGAGCAGGCAGGGGAGCAAGGGGGAAATGCAGGGTAAGTTTGTGATGCTCCTGTGGAGCTACTAGCTGGGCTCTCAGTGTGGAGATCTTAAAGGCAAAACCCAAGGAATCAAGTATATGGTGGATTCTGTTCAGAAATTAAGTCTGGCCTGCAGAATGTCTTTAAAAACAGACCAATGAATTCAGCCCCATCAGGCAAAGGGCAGGGGATGGGGGACGCTGCTTAACATGAAAAGGGACTGTTTAATCCAGTGATATGGACTGCTCAGCTCATTAAACAAATACAAGGCCCCTCAGTTCCCTTGGTGGCATCCTCATGCCCCTGTGAAGGTTTCCTGCACACAACAATTACTGGGATGTCTGTCAGGACAAGAGCAGGGCTGAGCAGTGGGTGTTTGTTAGCATAGAGGGGCTGGGCCAGAAGAGAAAAGATGCTTCCTTCTTACTTTATTTCTATTTTATGTGCTCTGGGGTAGGGCAGCAATAAAGCAATGTTCTTCATCTGCAAAAAGCCTCCAGTCATTTAGTTTGTTGCCAAGGAGTGTTTGGCCCTTGCTTTGTGGGAGGGACATGATGGTGAGGTGGGCAGCAGCTGGAATAACAAATACTGCTGTCAGATTTGGGGTCTCAGCTTGATGAGGAAATCAATATTGCCCTGCTTTCTCCACTAATAAAGTAACTTATGCTGAGCTCTGGAGCAGTAGCTTGTTCTGGTAAGTGGCTGTGTGTGTTTAGCTTGATGCATGGTTATAGATGCTCGTGAGCCTGATGAAAATTAAACCACTGTCATTGCTCAACCAGTCAGTTGTGAAGGGGCAGCACCGAAGAGTCTCAGTGGAAATGGTTCTATAATGAAGCTGCCTGTGACTGTTTTTCTGTTTTTCTGTGGTGAGTTGAGCTGTGTGCAGGGGAGAAGTAAGACATGATTGTTCCATCTATAGAATCTCATTAACTCAGAGTTCAAGTTTGTGGTCTGTGTTGCTTCACTCTCCACACTGTTTGCATGCTAGTGTGAAACTCTGGGTGCAGAGTGAAGCTGGTGGCAGCTGCCAGTTGGGGAAAAGCAGGCAGGGGGGTGGCTTTCATGTGCCCCCAGGATAGAGATGTGTGGCCCCTGGGCTCCAAGGCTTTGGCCTCTAGTACAGTTCAAAAGCAGCTTTTGGTCTGCTCTCTTCAGGGGACTGTGTCCAAAGCCTGTCAAGATCTGTGGCACAGCATGGGTATCTGCTACAAATTCTTTCTTCCCATCTCAGGACTTCTGGGAAAGGAGAAGAGATGCTTTTCATGTCTATGTGGGCCTTAGCTGTAAGACAAACAGGAATCATGGTTCTGTGAATCAGTTCTTACTTCATGGAGTTCCTGTCGTAGGAGGTCTCTGATAGTACTTTGGTGTTTTTACAACTCTGCTGGATTCTGTCTGACACATTCAGTTCCCAGATGTCTCTGGGATGAGCTGATTCCTGCTGCTTTGAGACTTAGCAGACCTGACCTGTTTATTATCTGGGAAAGCCTGGTGTTATGTTTGGCCTCAGCCTTGCTATCTTTAGTTCTCCTTTGGGAGAAAAGGAGGAAGAAATGTGCAACTGAAGATAGGGGTGGAAAACAAGGCAAACTTTCTGGCAGATTAGATGCTGTAGATCTTCCTGAGCTATCAAAATCTAGCTGGCAGTTCCTCCTGGGACTTGCTGTGCTACAGAGCAGCAGCAGACTCCTTCCCCAGTCCAGCAAAGCTGGGATCCAGACTGTTATTAGCCTGTTTTAGTCACTCTGAAGATGGAAGAGTAAGTCAAGAGTACCATTTCCCTCTTGCCACTATTAGAGCAAGCCTTGCAGATTGGTTGCCACCATGAACAGCAACATGGCAGCTGCTGCATGGGACAAAGAGGTTCTCTGCTCCTTATTTCACCTGCTCCATTAGATTTCATTAGGTAGTTTCCCTCTGAGATACAGTTTTGATGCAGGAGCTGCTGCTGAACCTGGATAAATCACTCTTGTTATTGCTAGAAGGTAGCAGGAGTGCAGCACAGGCAAAGGAATTTCACATGTGGAAAGTCTGTCATCCTCTGCCTCTGAAGTACATTAATAAAAGGTGCCAAAGTGAGCTGTACCTCCTGGACCCCTTGCTGCTTTCTCTTCTCCACACACCATTATCTGTGGATGGGATTTGGCTTTGGAGCAGCAGTCCAGGGGCTGGGATTGCTATTCAGTGCTCAGCTTAGTGGTCTGCAAGGTGAAATCCCTGCTTGATCTTGGAGGCTGGCCTCTGGGGACCTTGGGTAAATGCCAGATGCTGCTTTCTTCACCATGCTAGATGAAGGGCCTCACCTTGCTGCAGTGCTCAGAGCTCAGGAGCTGCAGTCTTAGAGGATGGGCTTTGTCCTTGCAGCTCTGACAGTCATGTCTGGCACCAGGGTCCATGTGAGGGTAAGAACCAGCTATTCTTAGTAAGCCTGTGGTCTGAGCAGGCAGCTCTTTCTTACCTACACAGCCTCAGAGGCTTTGCAGTCAGTCCCATTGCATCTGTGTTCCTTGCCAGAGAGTTTGTCATAGCAAGAGGAAAACACAGGCTGCCCCAAGGCAGGACTGAGCCTGCAGGAGTCACCATTATCTGAGGGCATTCATTATGGTTAAAGGGCCTTGTCTGATAGTTATTCTCCCTGTAAATCACCATTCATTTAAAATTATTGTTATAAGATAGTTGGCTAATGATTCTTTCCCTTTGATTATTTATAAGACATTTACATTACATTAGCTGTGGCCACTAGAGCAGGTTCCAGGCTTAGCAGCTTTGAAGCAAGGATTGACCAGCCCTTTTCTACTGCTTTCAAGTAGGGATGAATTGCAGGACTTCTGTTGGACACGGAGGGAGGAGGGGACAGACTGCTGTCTGGGACAGGGGGAGAGACTGTCCTGAATTCTTGCTTCATAGAATCATGGGGTGGTTTGGGTTGGAAGAGACCTTCAAGATCATCTAGATCCAACCCCCCTGCATGGGCAGGGACACCTCCCACTAGACCAGGTTGCTCAGAGCCCCATCCAACCTGCCCTTCAACACTTCCAGGGATGGGGCTTCCACAGCTTCCCTGGGCAACCTGGGCCAGTGTCACTTGCTTCCCTCCCTTGCAGACATAAGGACTTACACAGCTCTCAGTACTTGCATCCTTTAGACATAATTCCCAGAGGAAAGCCAAGCCTTTGTTGTCAGACCAGTGCCCAGAGCTTGTGAAGGTCTTGGGTTCTGCCACAGGCTCTGGGATCTCATGTGAATTATTTAACTTCCTGGTGCCTCAGTTCCTGATCTATACAATCAGGACAAAAAAATTCACCCTTCTCTGCAGAAGTGTTGAAAGGAGAGTCTAGTGTGCCTCATGTATATTAATTTATATTCCAAGGGAGAGGAGGAATATATATGCCTTGACTAATGAACATCTGTCATCTTCAACACTGAGAAAGTTAACAGTAATATAAAGTGAGATACCAAATGCATGTTCAGATAGTTAAGCTATCTACCTATTCACACAGAACAGATTAGCACCTGCTGTGGGAAGTGTAGGGGCATTCATTCTGCCAAACACACTTTTGTTCCATTAAGGCTGTTGCTTAATATATAGATGCAGTCATTTTCACAATTAGGCAATTAACTCTGCCATTAAAAGTGAGTTAAGATCATTGAGCCAAAATGAAAAGCACCAAAGAATTTGAGAAATTCCAGCCAGGCAGCCCCAGGCAAGGCGTGGGCTTTCCATGCCTGATGTCTGTCCCTCTGGTGCTTGTGATGTGACAAAGAAGTGACTCTCTCCAAACCTCTTGGAACATGCTCAGCACTGACACCACTGCAGCTGTAGCTGCTGAGACACCTGCTGCTTTCTTACACCTCACTCTTGGTGGCAAAAACACTTGGTGTAAGAAACTTCGATGCAGAGGACCAATAAAAAATAAAGTTAAAAAGATCCAGGTAGTGGGTAATACCTGTGTGAGCAGCTTTCAATGCCTAGTGAGCTGCCTTCAAGTTTTTCCACCGTGGTGAGGCCAAAAAGTCATCTAGTCTTGACCAGGGTGACACAGGCAGCCTTGGTTTGCTGTGCTCTGAATGGAGCTGTAGTAGAATCATGCAGATTCTCATTTCTGAAATTATCCACCCTCTCAAGGGCTTGGATCTGACAAGATGAAAGAGCTGTGGCCAAATGCTTCTGGCCTGGCCCTTATTCTCTGCTCTCAGGATGTTGTGTCAGGAGTTCTGCAGTGCTCCCTCCTGCTTCTCTCCCTGCCCACTCTCAGGCTGCTGCACTGTCTACAAGATGGATGGGATGCATTTCCTTGGTGTCAATGTTAGTGTCAACCTCATCCCTCAGGACTGATGGCACAGAGCATGTTCTTCAGCCCGTGCTACCTCCTCCTAATGCATTGCCTGTGTCTTTAGCAGGACCTTCTGCTTTGAGATGTGACTCCATCCCCACTCTCCAGACTCACTCCTACCCCTGCTTCCTGCTCCTCTGTCAAGGTGACATTCCTCCCTCTCCAGCCACTCCTCAAATTAGAGGAGGATTTCTGGGGAGCTCACTGAAAGTGAGAGAGACCAGATTCAGCCAGACTCTGCTGTGGAGCTGACTTTTCTAATTATAGCAGCTGGAATAACCAACTCTATTGGAAAAGGCTTTCTACAGAGCTGTGCTGATTTAAGCTAGCTATGGATCTTGTGCTCCACAAAGATATCCTGAGGAGATATTGATCAATATAATCCTAGTCTACAAGCTCCTGAGCACAAACCTTTTTTCATACGATTCAACATTCACCTGAAGGAAGGTAAGTCTTTTAAAAATGTAAAAAACAGAAAAATACCTTGCTGCAAAAATCTTGCAAAAAACACTTTACTGTCCCCCAGACTAGTGGTTTCAGCTTCATAACAAAACTCCTTCTGGCCTGCCACCCCCCTTTTTTGTGTCCCTGCTGAAGCCATACAGGAGTTAAATGAAATGCTTAGAAACAAGAGCCTGGTCTGTTGAAAGTGAATGGGAGTGAGAAAAATCCTCTGCAGGAGAAGAGGTCAGCAACTATCAATAGAAAAATCTGTCAAGGTGGCAACTTATTCAGGTTTGATTTGTATGAATGTCTTATCTGATTAGCTTTGCATCTTCCATCTATTCTACAAGTGTATTGTACTGGAAACCATTCTCCAAACTGAGAAAATGCCTTATTACTTTGCAGGCCCTTTGGGAGAGCCATGGAATAGGAATGTTTTGTATCTGGGATGAACCATAGGCCTGTGCTCTCTTCCTGATGCTAGAGAGGTTGTTCTCTCATTTGGCCATGCTTCAGTGGACACTTTTTAATAATGATTTTGCTGACCATGTGTCTTTCGTACATATTCTTTTTTCCTTTTCAAGCCTTAAAGATAGTTTTGAAGATAACAGGTCTGTAGGTCTCCTGCCTTTTAAAGTGACTATAAGGATTTTTGTCCAGTTGGTGGACAAGGCTGGTGTTGGCTTTACACAGAGACACAGAATACATTGTCAACATGTGCAGGTACTTTTCATGCTATTTATACTTTTAATTGACCTCCCCAGTTCTGAGTTCAATGCCAAACTCATCTGAAGTATATTCCTTCTTCATTTGCTTGTATGTGGTTAGGGGGACATTTTAGGGGCAGAAGCAAGGAAAAAGGATAGGTCCTAAAATGGTTTTAAACTGAAAGAGGGGAGATTTAGCCTAGACATCAGGAAGAAATTCTTCACCAACAGAGTAGAAAGGCACTGGAATAGGTTGTTCAGGGAAGCTGTGGGTGTCTCATCCCTGGAGGTGTTCAAGGGCAGGTTGGATGAGGTTTTGTGCAGCCTGGGCTAGTGGGAGGTGTCCCTGCTCATAGCAGGGAGGTTGGAACCTGATGATCTTGAAGGTCCCTTCCAACCTTCACCATTCTATGGTTCTATGAAAATGCTAATCAGGAGGTGCTGAATTCCTTTACTTCTGTAGGGATGAGAGGATTCTATTCTTGTCTGAGTATAGTGGTTCCAAGAGGACAGGATGTTTGAGTCTCCATCTCAGCATTTTAGTCCCCTTGAGGATTTTCCAAGGAACTTTTCTTTCTGAGGAACGGGGAGGATGATCTGTATATTAGGTAAAAACCTCCTTCTTCAGGAGAATGGTTGGTAATTCTAAGGTGAGAGGAGGGAAGCTGTCCCAGTACTCCAGCATCAGCTTGGAGATGACATTTTAACAAAGCTGCAATAGGCTCTGTGTGCATGTGTTTTTGTAACAAACTGATGAGCATGTTAATTAGATGCAAATTTTGTCTAAATATTTAAACTAAAATGAAAAGCCACTTGCCTTGTACCATACCAAGTGACCAACTTAACCATGGCAGGGCAAACATCTCCAGGAGGTGTGAGGTGATGTGTCAGGAGGGATGTAAGGAAAACTACTTTCAGCATGACCTTTAAATATTAAAAGCATTTGTTCAGAACATGATTAGATATAAAAATTTACAAGTGAGATTAGAGACATCTTAAAACTAGCTTCTTTCCAGAGAGGCTTTACACTATCCCCAGGGAAGAGACTCTTTTTATAAACCAAGGTTATACATGTGTATGTTGTAATAAAATGTCTGTTCTCTCCAAACCTACATAAAAAAACAGTTTGTGAGGAGCCACTTCAGTTCTGCATCACTGCCAAAAAAAGCTCTTACCTGTTATCTAAATTCTACAAAAAAAGGGGGGAACAGGCTGTGCCTTAAAATCAGGGGCTCAAATGTGTGGTTTGCTTATCAGAGCAACTGAAGACTGAGTTTGGAAGTGATTCCATATTTATGAATGTCTCAATGAGGCAAACAGCTGATTCTGTCCCTTTTCTAACCTGTTCTTCTGCATGGTACAGAAAGGGAAACTTCCCTTTTTTGTTTCTATTCCTGATTTTTGTCTCTTTTCTATCAGGCCAGAGCCTTGGTTGCCAGGCATGACCAGATCTACTGGTCCAGCCTTCTCTCACTACAGTGATATTTGCTCCATCTATCCACTAATCATCTTTCCTCATAACTGAGTCCTCAGCCCCTTCCAGTGAAGTCCACCTGTCAGGACCACTTTCTCATCTGCTCTGCAGGTGGCTGGAGTTGTGGCCAAACACTCAGAATGATTGCAAACTTTCACTTGGAACACCAGCTTGTTTGTATGCAAGCCTTGCTTGTAACATCCTCTTCTCTCCCCTGGTGAAATAAACAGAACCTGGGATAGGCCCCAATAAGGTTTTTTTGGCGTGTCCTGCACCTTCTAAACTCCTGTGGAACAGCCATTGCAATGAGGTGTCAGATCAGGTGGTGAAGATGCCCCTGGATGGGGTTGCCAGGCAGGATACAGGGCCAGGAGATTTCTCTAACAAGGTGCTGGCTCCTTCCAGCATTGCAGCAGCCTCTCCTCCTGGAGTTCTGCACTCCAGCTGTTCAGCAGATACCACATTCAGCAGCCACTCTGCACAGCCTGGCAGGTTTTAGGGGTTCCTGTAGAAGGGGGATGTTAAATGCTCTGCACCTTCCCACCCACAGAAACACAACAATAATGGCTTTAGTTTATCCAGCCAGATGACTCAAATTTAATTAATCTTGAACTCCAGTTCCTGTGCAAACTCTATCAATTTATCTGCAATTAACTCATGGCTTCTGCAGAATTAATGATTTTTCCTTGGGGGAAAAAACAAAAAGGCAGCAGTTCATGGAGTCTTGAATTCTACAGCTCAGCAAACTGCCAACCCTTGACTCTCTCCTCTCCTGCCTGCTAGCAGCAACAAAATCTTCTCCTTTGTTAGGTTGTCTTGTGTATGCTGGACTGACCAATAACAAAGATGTGAGAGTTAGGGCTGCAGGTGCATGATCAAGTTCTTGCCACTTAATGAGTAACCGTGTGTCAGAGGAGATGCAGTGATTTCATGGGTTGTAACCTTGGACAAGCACAAGCAATTCTATCCAAATTTAGCTTATGAGAAGAAAGGTTTTAGCTCAGTTATATCCCCTTTGCCATAGGCTGGTGGGGTCCATGTAGCCAGGTCCTGAGGCTCACTAAGGTATGTTAATTTGTTTGGCTGAACGTGTGCCTGTTGTGTGGGCTTTTAATGCAGGGATTATTTCCTAGGTGGGATTTTGGTTCTGTATGTAATGGCTGGAGAGAAGAAAGCACTTCAGACAAGCTTGCATCTCTCTTATAGGCTGTATGAGGCACCAAAGTTTAGAATTTGCACACTCAAGTTTAGCCTTATGGAGACACTTTCTTTTTCCCCCATCGAATTAAATGTTGATATTGTCTGTTGTGTTGTTGACATTTCTGTAACCACCTCCAGCAGTGGACTTGTGTTCCTGCATGTGATTGTTATCCTTGTTATCACAAGCACCCATTGGTAAAACTAGAGGGTCAGGTTTCTTTGCTTATCTTCAAAAATCATCTGCCAATCCAGGTCAGCCAGCTGGACACAATTCATGCAGCTGGAATAAGGGAATGATTCATCAACTAGGTCACTCAGTTTCAACTAATTATTCCTCACAAGAAAGAAGAAAAGCAACTCTCACCCTGGCCCAGCATGTCCAAAACCAGACAGCTGTACAATGTCTTCCAGTGTCCTGGCTATGACATGAAAGGGACATTTGGGGGTTGCTCCCAGGAAGGGAGAAGGAATTTATATGCTGGATTTTCAAGGCATGTGCTCTGTGCATGTTTTCCATGTAGCTCAACAGCTAGTAAGTAGCACTCCCATGAAAAGCCATTCCAACTGATGGTAATGGATGCTTCAGAAAGGTTCTATGCCACTCTGAAAAGCTTCCTTTTATGCCAGAGCTGTTCCCTTTGGAGTTGTTAACTTAAAATGATGGCAAACGTTCTTTGTGTGTCTTACATGTGCCACATGTAGCTGCTGAGGAAGAGCAAACAAAGCAGTGCATGTGCTGTGGAACAAAAGTACTGCAGGATGTGCAGGAAGAGCTACCAGCAGCCTGAATCTCAGTCTATCTTCCCTTCCCATTTCATCTCCCATCTCATTCCACTCTGGAAGGTTTTCCATGCAGTTTTGAGATTCTCAGGTCACCTTTAACATTATTTATCCTTTAAAACGTTTTTGTATTTAACTTTTCTACATTGAACCAAAAAAGGGGGATGTTTTATCAGTGTACAGATCTTGTGTGCCTTTTCTGCTCCTCACTAAGCTTTAATTACATTTAAAATTAGCAATTAGCTCCATCATCATCTCAGTGTTCCTCTGTTCTTGGATGCAATGAAGTTTCCCCACCAACTGAGGGTCATGAACAAAGCTCAATGTCTGAACCTAACAGAAATTAATCTTGTATGAAAAAAGAGGCAATGGTGGACCAGAACAGTTCTACCTCCATGTTGTCACCCCTTTTCCATGAAGACAGCATGCTTTCTGTACAGAAAGCTAAACATAAGGACCCAAATCACACCTATAACCAGAAAACAGCCTCTTGCTGATTCAGATGCGAAAATGAGACTTGAGCAGTTGTTAAAACTCGATTGAACCAGTTGAGGAAGCTGCTTCCACCTGATGTTGTTTTCCCATTGGTGCCTATCCAGGTCTCACCTGTCTGTGGCTCATCCACATCTCAAGTTCCTTACTACAAACAAGCTGATCTTGGCTGTCAGTAGCTCCCAATAATCAGAGCATAGTGTTGGAAGCAGACAGATACTGACTGGAAAGCAGAGGAAGTTTCTCTGATGACCATCTGTCCTCCTTGCCTGTGAGTCTGTGTTGCTGCTCCAGCTTTGCTCTTCTGATTTCTGGCACTGTCCAGTGGCCAAGAATTTGTTCTTTTGTTTAGTTTGCCTTCACACTTAGTATTGATTAAATATTTATCAATGCTAAGAGACTTTGCACTGGGAGAGCAACTCCTGTTTTCCATGCCACTCTTACAAAGCCCTTTGAGGGGTTAATATCTTTAAATAGCAAGAGGTCCTGACAGGCTTGGCCTGTGAGAGGGGCTGGTGGTCTGCTCTGGAGGTGAGCTCCAGGGGATGTCCCTTAAGCCATTTGTATAGCTGGTGGGTTCGTGCCAATGTATCTGCAAGTAAGGATGGAACACATATGGTGCCAGCCACACAAATCAGACCCTGAGCTGCAGTGTTTACTGAAGAAAATACAGCTTTTCAACACTGTTATTTATGTAATTAACCAGACAAGAAACCCAAACAAAGATTTTGTTCCTAGCAAAGTGACTGTGGCTCCAGCTTAGAAGTTTACAAGTGTTGAATTTGATTCAGATCTTTTATTTTGGTTGGCCTGATGCCATCTCTGGGTCTGTCAGTCTCTGTAGGGAGATCTCTGCAGATACCAGTTCAACTGTTGTGGTTACTTTGGTATTAAGTGCTTTGTGCCTTAGCAGGAACAAGTTGCCTTTTGGAGTCTTCTGGTTAAAAAAACCAAACAATCTGAAGACTTAAGGGAGCACTGCTTATCAGAGGAGAAGCTAAGTCCTTTCCTTTTTAAGCCCATTTGAAAGAGGGAAGGAACAGTTAGCAGGCTGCTCCCCAGAAGCTGTGCAGGGCTCAGCCTACTGTGTTTTCCTGCTGCCAGAAAGGATCTTTCCACACAAAGCACATGTCCAGCACAGGGAACACCAGCCTTTGCAGGAGCTGGTTCTCTCCACAGTTAGGAGATGCTTGGCAACCCACCTGCAGTGGCTGAAGGAGAGTGCTCAGGGCTAACAAATTCACTGCTGGCAAAAGTTTGAGTCCCTTTTTCAGCTTGGGGATTGTTTTCTTTGCCTTTTTAAATTTTCTTGCCTTTGCAGTTTGGTTTTACTTGAAATAGAAACATCTGTGGCTGGTCTCTCTCTGGAGAACCAGGACTGTTTATTCTCTCTTTCTGGGCTGGGTTGAGAAAATGTGGTTCAAGGAAGGGCACAAAGTCCATACAGCTCCTTGGGTCATGTCCTGACTCCACAGACACCAGATTTCTCAGCAATTTCAATGGTACAAATATTTTCTTGAGTGGGTTTGGTACCTTTCCTAGTTAACCAATAGAGAAAATAAGAGATGTAGGGAAAGTTATTGTCTAAAGGAGTCACACAGAGCATCAGTGTTGGGTTCCTGCTCTGTCTTGCTCTCTGGAGGAGCTTCTAACTCTAAGTTGTTTCTATGTGTTGAGCTTAAACTCTGCAAACCATTACTCTGAGCACATGCAAAACCCCCCCCTACCCTGTCCGCATCTTAATTTTGCAGAAATGTAGCTTTTGGCCTGCCATTTATTTATTTTGGTTTTAAGAAAGGGAAGAAGAAATGGAAACGGGCTGAGTACTTTTTCTTCTTGGGGTTGATTGTTCTGCTGCCTTGATAATAAAAGTTTTTACTCCTAGGATGACATTGTACTGTTCTCCCCTTGACAGCTCTCTTCCCTCCCTTCCACACCTCCACCCTTTCCCCTGCATCATATCAAAACTGCCTGGGGAGCTCAAGCCAAGCAAATATTGTTTCCAGAGGATTAGATTAGTTATGTCATTCTTGCTTGTCATGGGTTGATTCTTCCTGTAAGGTCAGCCCAGGAGTTGTTCGTGCTTTCCAGAGATAAGGGAGAGCATCAAGCTGAGAGGCTGCACAGGCTGCTGTCTGGTGACAGGGCCACACAGCCCCGTGGCACTGTGAGCCCCAAAAAACACCAAAGGAAACCAGCCCCTAGTACCACCATGCCTCAAATGATTCCCAGATGGGTGGGGAATGTCCACTCTGAAGGGTAGCACAAGAATATTGTAAGATGTCTTTGAGAGCTGCTTCCACCTTGAAAAAAAAAAAGTGGGGATGCCATCAAGTTTGTGCACCTACGTGCCCTAATTGGAATTAATTTGGATATTCCCATCCAATGGATTTCCATATATTCCTGGAAAGACTTTTATGCTGATGAAACTAGTGTCCTTTGGTCTTTAGTGAACAAAGGATGTACTGGTCCTGTCTGGCATGGGGGTGCAAATAAACATTCATAGATCAGGAAGATAAAATTAGCTGAGGCAAAGCTTAAATTTTAAGGGAAGGTTTGTTCTACATATTCAGGAATATACAACATAGGCTGGACTTGATCTCAAAGGTCTTTTCCAGCCTTGGTGATTCTGTGAATATTAGGGTTCTTATCACACTGAACTAGTGCACTAAGAACAGTAACAAATGAAGGAAAAAAGTGCTCTCTAAATTGGGTCACTTTTGGTTGAGGAAACAAGGAGAAAAGCAGAGAAGTTTGGGTATACATTTGCATGGATGCATGTTCTGAGCAGGCTTGTGCCACATTTAGCAGATGACTGAAGTTCCTGGGGGACACTTGCCTGAAAGGGAGAGAACCACATTTTTCAACAATTCAGCCATGTAACAGTTCTCTTTTTTTTTTGTAGCAGTATTCACTGGAGTCTCAAGACTTCCAGAATTAACTGTTAGGGAAATAGTGTTTTATTCTGAAATAAAAATCCCCACAAGGTCTCTGCATCTGATTTACAAACACTGGGCATCTGGGTCTCCACTGGACTCAGCAGGAGCTCTTGAAAGGAGGCTGTGCAAACTCTTCAAAGCATTACTAGCTTTTTTATTGAAATACTGAAAGTAGTAAAATCTGCACCGTGTGACAAGGGCAGTTCCCACTTAGTAATTAGGAGCACTGGGTAATTAGGGTATAAATAAGGGGTCTTGTGCTGAGAGTCACTGATTTAACTGGAGGCCCCATGTTTTGCATGCAGAACCTGTTAATGCAGGGAGGAGGAGACATCCCTAATGCACCCAACTGCACTTTGACTGAGGATCACTTTGCACTGGCTTCAAGTCAAGAATTCTGTTTCAATATTCAAGGCTGTAATAGCTTTGCAGACCAGCTGGTGGGAAATTGGGAATACAAATGGAAATGTAACATTGGAAGAGACACTGTGCAAGGCAAGGTGCTTGTCATGCTTCCTTTCAGCAGAGATATATTTAAGAGAGAGCTGGAGTGGAGGATTCATGTGTCCCAGCCCACCCAGGCAGCTGTGTCACTTGACCCAATCATTACTTGATCAATGTTCAGATGAAAGCCATGTGTAAACACAGCAGGCTGTTCAGATGGGGGAGGGACCAGCACACCCAGGCAAGGGAGATCAACAGGGGTGCTGCATGTGAGGAGGATCCAGAGATGGTCAAGACTAGCATAGATTCACTGCCCTGGCCTGGGGTGGTGTGGAGAGGCTGAAGCAGGGCTGTGGGTCTGCAGTGCCCTCCATGCAGCCTGCTTAGAAGGAAGCTAGTTCAAAACCTATGCCTTACATTCATGTTTCTAACACTTTTTCCTCTTCTGTTCTTTATAATTAAACATTTCAGGTCAAATTTTTCCTATCTGACACTATATACAGCAACTTTTACCCACTATGTTATGCTTAGATGCCTTTTCTTATCTCCACTCCTTGCATTTCTGTTTTCTCCTGTGAAAAGTTAACACCTAGTGAGCCATTTAGATCCAAGTTTGAAGTGTCTCAAAGTGTGAGCTGTCTGTGAGAAGACTGGCAGAATATTGGAAACACACTGGATTTGGAGAACAGCACCCAGGCCTTGGACTTGGTAGCACACAGGGAATCACCCTCAGCCCCTTGGTTAGGTGTGCTTCTTTGGAATGCAGACTTGGAGAAAGAGGAAAAATAAACTAACATTCTCTAGTGATCAAAGCTATGAACAGAAATTTCTGAATAATCTTGAAGCTTCATCCTGTTTTTTTAATCAGTTGATTTACTCAGAGCTGCTGAAGGCTAATGAAGCAGTAGAGAGATTTATGGATGATATTTTCCTAGCTCTGATAGGACTTTTAAAAATGCCTAATTAACTCTGTACCAATCTTCCTGAAATCTGACCTATTGAGAATCCAGTTCTTGTTAATTTATACGTGAGACTTATGGAAACTGAGTCTTTGCTTTCCAAACTTTTTTACTTTCCTGATAACCTTGTTGGGGCTCAGAGAGACCCTCAACATCACTGGTTGTAGGACTGGGCCTTTCATAGGCCAAGATTTGGAGCTCTCCATATAGAATGTCTTCTTAAGATGAAGAGTTGAGGGGGATGTGTAAAAAGTAAAGGTGGTTGTGTGGCTGAGACTGAGAACAATCAAATGGCTGCTTGGTAGAGGATGTGTCTCCTTTTAGATAGATAGGGGAAAGACTGAGCCAAATATAAGCAACTTTGGGAAGCTGGAAATAGTATCAATCCCATGAAAATAACATTTGTGGAAAAGCTGGATAGCTTCATGCTGTATGTAAACTCTGCCCATCTCAGGAAGAACAATGCAAGCATCTCCACACAGTTTGTTTTGTAAACCAAAGCCACCAGAGATGTGAATGATGCTTTATGGCTTTGGCTTCTCTGGATGGAATGTGTCTCTTTTCAAAGCAAGATGGTTTTGAAGTTTTCTCAGGAGATCGAGGCCTTGGGGCTTTGAAGTTGCTACTGTAGTTAAGGTTGTATTTATATAAAAGTAAACATTTGGGATGAGAACTTGGAGCTTCCTGATTTCCTGCTGCTGATGGTGCAGCAACAAGTGTGGTGCTTTTTAGTCCTGAACGTGGTGACTGGGAGACTGTTCTTGAGCAGCATGTCTTCAGGGTTGGTGCAGGTGACTAAAATGCACCAAAAAGTGGCTGCCAAAGTAGCTGCTCATGTGGTTCTGGGCATCACTCCTGGCAAATTCCACAATCCTCTGAGGATGCTTGGGAGATGACTCCAAGAGTTCAAGCTCAGGTCACTTCTCTGAAATGTTATTTAGATGCTGGGTCACAGTGGCTGCTGCAGTCTGTCATGTTAAATGATACAGAATAAGGAATAGACTTCCCAAAACCACTTGTACCTCATACTGTAGTGGGAGGACACCTGACTGAAGTGTTTTTTGAAGCATTCTGTATCAAGGAGCTATTATTTAATAGCAATAAATACGCTTTATTTCAAAATAAAAACTCTGCAAACAAAGTAGGAAGAAAACTAAGTGGAAAAACTGGAATGTGTCGAAGCCAAATACTACTTTATTTGAATGATTTCCAAAGTTTTCCATAGGAATTTGAAATGGACCAAACACTTCTATTTCAAAAAACAAGAGCTTGGTTCAGAAGAGATGGTGGCTCAAAAAAGACAGGACTACATGTCATAATGGGCACTACAGCTGAAAAGAATCTGCTCTGGTCTTGCCCTATTTGTTATGGTCAGGCAGAACTGAGGGGTTTTTTTTGCTCTAGTACAAATCCATAAAAGTGTGATTAGGAAGGTTGGCTTAAAAGCTGTTATTCAGTAGCTGTGCCCATTGTTCAATTAGATCTCTTGTTTGTTCTCTGCCTGTTGTTCCCTTTCAAGCATATCCACTGCACAGCACCACAATGCAAACATGCTCACGGCACAGCAGACGTGCTACAAACACCTTGGAAGAATTGATCAGCCCTTCCTGGTGGTGGGGAATGGAGCCACAACAATTCTATCTGCTCTCCTGGTACCTTGCAGCTGCCCAGTGTTGTGCTTGGCTGCCATTCTTCTCCAAGTTAATATGATTACTCTGAGTGGAGCATTAGTAATAAAGGTCTCTGATTCTACATGGCAATTGTGCACATCCTTATCAGCCCCTTTCCAGGGATTATTTCTCTTGGCTTAGAATGTCCTGACTTAGTCATCATGGAAATCCTGCATGGAAGGCATTCCTTGGCCCACTGGCTCAGGCATCTAACTGTGCAGTTTTGCATAAATAGGAATAAACAAGAAAACAATTAAAACACTAAGGGCTGTGTCTTCCTGTAGTAAAAACCAGTCTGGTTCCACTTAGTTCACAAACTGCTGTGATTTACACCACCTGTTTTTTCTGTGGTGTCTCTGATATGACTTTAATCTCTGAGTGAAACAGGGGAAAATAAAGCAGTTTTATCACTGATGGGACAGACATGTGGGTGGTGGGATCTGGCCAATGGTTTCCTCTCTTCCTCATTTATTTGTGAAGCAGAGCTGAATTTGCAAATAGTTTTGATCCTCCTAAAACTCCCTCATTTGGCAGCAGTGACACTTGTTAAAGGAAAAGGAGTTACCAGCACTAGATACCAGCCAGGCCTAGACTGCAAAATGCTTCTGTGGTGGAAAACCTAAAGATCACTAGTCAATATTAAGTCCCCCTGTCAAGGCTGCACTGGTGAGCTGAGCTAATGAAGCTGTCTATGAAATGATAGCAGAAGGAAGAAGATAATTTATCCTCATTATTGCTCTGTATCTGGCAGAATGTCAAAAAGCCTTTCCTGATGTTGGGTCAGGAGTGTGGCTGCTGCCAGGAGGAAGGGTTTTCCAGGCCTGCTGGGGCAGAGCCTGGGCTGTGCATGGGGCTGAGCAGGACCTCTGGGGAGCTGTGCTGAGCAAGCAACAGGCTGGGAGCAATGCTGACATCCACTCAGCATGGCAAGCTGGACCACTCCAGTGGTAGCCAATACTGCTGGGGCACAACGGGGGGCCTGGGAACTGGAGACTGGGAGTTTTGGGCTTAGCTGTAGTGCTTAGCCTGAAAGACAAAGCTTTATCTTTCCTGGTCCTGGCTCTGGCAATGTTCAGAGGAGGTTAATTAGTAAATAAGGTCTCTCAATGTCAGCAGACACCAGGGTCTAAGCATGTCCTGTGCTATTTTCTCTCACCCCTAGTTTAGGGGACATGGGAACCAGCTGTGAGACCAAAGCAAATGCTGTTTTATGGCTTTTTGGTGTGTAGAGCTATTCTAGAGTTAGCCCTCTGAAAGTCAACTGCCTTATAATTAAGGCTTTGAGCTGTTTTTTTGTTGCTTTCCCTCTCTGAGGTCACATTTACCAGGAGGAAAATAAGCAAGAGCACTCCCAAGATCAACTCTAAAATTGTATCCTGAGAAAATGCTGGGCTTAAAATGACTATGGTCCTGAAGCTCTTCCCAAGGCCCTGCCTTGATTTCAGTTCAGGGCAGCACTATAAATACCTACAAATGATGGGGAGTTCAAAGTGCTGTGTAAAATGCACTAAAGCTAAACCATGTAGTAGGTAAAGCCAAGTACATGCTACAGCCTTCAGTTGAATCTACAGAAGCACATTCTGTGCCATTTATAATAATTTATTACTGGAAGTTACCAAATTAGGTGATTAATGGCTTTGCATTAGCACTGCATCCTCCAGTGAAGTTTTTCAGCCATGAAGTAAAAAGATTTTTCATCTCTTGCTCCCAAAATGCAAATAGTAGCACCTTCTTCTGTGTTAATCAAGCCCTCCATTAGTCAGGATAGCACACTAATTGTGAATGCAGCTAGAAATCAGTTAATGCTTCCCTTAAACAAAAGTGTAATTCTGACAATACCAGAAGTGTGCTTTTCATTTCAGTGTATCTCTAAAATAGCACAGAGGCTGCCAAGGCAAGAAGCTGAGCTGAGACCTGTCTGTCCTCAAGAACCTGGAGCTATCTGAAGGCACTCAGGGCTGAGCAGCAGTGTCCTGGCAGAGCCCTGGGGTGCTGTGTGGTGTGCAGCAGATGAGCAGCCCAAGGGGAGGGCTGTTTTGGGCATCACTGTCTGCTCCAGACTTTCTCCCTTGCCCTGCAAGTAGTGGCACAGTAACTGAGGCAAATATTTCCTCTGCCTCAGTGTAAAGAATGATGTGAGCAGAGATGAGAGGGATCCACAGGTCCCTCTTTGCCCCTCGCCTTGTGAGGGAGGGCAGTTTATCAGGAGGGCAGGACATACTGCCTGCTGACATGTGTGGTCCAGTTGTCCCTCACAGTGGCAAAACCCAAGCTGTGAACACTGGTTTTGGTCTGTATGTGAGCTAAATTGGAGCTGGTTCTTACTGCAGGACAAGCACCTCTATTCCCATGGCATTTAACTCTGGTCTAATGCTGGAGGGGAGAGGCAGGGGTCACCCTTAAGCCCAGAAATGAAAAGCCTGAATTTTGTACCTTTCTAATGGTGCTTTTGGAAGTACTGTGCTATGCAGGGTGCTCAGCTAGGCAACATCTTCAGCCTTTGGCAGCAGATCATTCATGTGCCTTAAAGCCCTTTGGTCTCCATAGTATCTCCAGCCCTGTCTTGCTTTGTAATCAAATGGACTTATTTGTTGACTTTTCATTTCCTCACTTCAAAACATTCTGGTGCTGCTTCCAAAACAAACAACTCCTAACCCAGAGATATAAACATTCCTCAAAGGCAGAGAGAGTGGCTTCTGCATTTATTAGAGTAAGAAGCTACATGTGGTGTTTGTCTCCCCTGATCCCTGGAACTAATTCCACTTTTGGCATTCTGGTTTGCTTGCAGATTTCTGCAGTCTGATTAATGTTCTGATTTTCTAGCCTCAAAATTGAGTTGAATCTTCCAGTTCAATGTAAACACTTGCAGTGCCAAGGATAGGGAGTGGGACCACCAGTAGCATGAGACAGGGCTGTCATACCAGGCTTCAGTTGATGTTTATGCACTTTATAGCAACCTCTTGTGTTTCCTGCCCAGACCCTTCAAAGGTTCAGTCACCAAGACTGTCCTTCCTGGGTTAGACACAGTGTGTGACCACCCAGAGAGTGTGCAAGAGGAGTATTCCTCTCTCAGCCCCCTGCTGGGGATGAGCTCTGAGGCACAACTTCCAGGATCTGTCCCTACTTTCTTGGTAAAATAAATCAGTAGCTGAAATGCTTGGAGGGCTCAGAAGAGGGAACTGATGGTCAGCAGCAAAGGGATGTGAACCCACTTCTCTTGCTGGGACTACCTTTCTGGTCAGAAATGGGCTGGCATTAAATAGCAACAGAAATCACTATTTTTGGACTGGCCAGCTTTGCCACTAATAATTAGGAGCCAAGGGATGATAGTAATTTCCCTGAGCAAGGTCTGTTCACCCTTGCTGTGCTTGCTTACAACATCTTGCTGGTTTGTGCCAAGGAGCTTGCAAAAGGCTCCACAGGCAATAAACCTACCAGAAAACAGAGCCCAAGAGAAAAGGTGAGCTGGTAACAAGGCTGATGCAGGGAGGAGACAGTTTGGGACTGGTTACAAGACGAAGGGATTCTCTTGCTCTCTCCTTTCTCTCCCCGTAAGCTACCAAAAGCAAATCCAGTTTAATTTTCCAATCTGGATCTGATGAGCAAACTCTGGTTTGTTTTCCTGTCTAACATCGCTCCTTTTTAAACGTCGCTTGCTTCAGATAGGATCGCTGTTGCGTGGGTAATTTCCCCAAAGCAAACTTACCCCTTTTGGCCTCTGGGAAGTGCTAACGAGTAAAAATTGCCCTACCAGCAGAACCAACACCTCCTGTCCCCTGCCAAAGAGCCAGATGGAGGTAGACTGCAATCAGGTCACCTGAGAAAAGGGTAACTGAGAGACTTGGAGGATACAAGAACTGGGAAAGGCTATCACAGCTATTTTTGATTCTTAAAGGGGAAAGATTAATTTAGGTCTTCTGGTGTACACAAGGGAAAAACAAATCTGAAAACAAAGGGGCCCAGTTCTGACTGTTCTTACAGTCTTTATCCTTAACTGCACTGATGAAAAGAGAATGCAAACTGCATCCTCTGCAAGCTGCTCCTGCTTCATTACTGAGCCCTCATCTTTCAAACAAACAGCTCCAGACACAGGGCTTTGTTTAAAGTGAAAAGGGAAGGAACAAATTCCCTGGATGCAACAGAGGCAGATATAAATGCAGCATCTAATGTGACTGATTAGGAAAGACAAAAGTTATGTTGTCTTGAAAACCAGTGTTGCTGACTCAGTGTAAAAATCAACATGACCTCAGCCCAGAATAAAAATTTAATATTTCAAGGATTGAGAACTGTGGGTCAAGGAAGATGCTTTCAGACTTGGTCATTGCTCTTAACTTGGGTATTTGTAAAGCAGAGCTTATGTAAAACTCTCCCTTGGAGAACAAACCACCAAAATATTCCAAGTTCCATTTTGATTGTGTGGCACTTTGTGTGACCACAGGAGACTCCATCCTCTTCTCAGCTGGGTGGGGAAAGATGAGCAGGGCATGGAATATTAAGTGCTCCCCCCCACACCAGTTGTTCCTTTTTCTTCCACATTGGCTGATTTTACTTTTCTGCTGCTGGGTAGTGGAGTTGTGTGCTTGGTGGAATGCTGATTGAAGGGAAACTGCTAAAAATAGAAGTGGAAATATTGTGGGTAGTAGATAATAGTGAGGCTGGACCTACTGAAAAGCCAGATTGAGGAGTTGCTGGTCTGGTGCTGCTCATCCATTCATCATATGGGTTGGTAATCCCCACAGTGTTGTAAGAAAAGTGTTTATTCTGACACAAATATAGTAAATGGAGTGAAAACTGTCTCAAACTTATTAGGAGTGGCAAAGTCTTGTAATGCAAATGAGTTGAGGAAGCACCTTTCTCTCTCAGAGCAGCAAGAGAGAAGACATGATAACAGAGAAAAGATATTGAACTAACCTTTCCCCTCTGGTATTTAAGTTTAGCTCACCCCCTGACCAGGAGGACTGCAAATCAATTAGAGCTGACAAGTCCAACTTGAAGTGCAGCAGTGGGGCAAATGGCCATGTCTCAGCACTAAGAAAAATTCTCCAGCATTTCTGACCTTGGATGAAGTAAAACACCCCCCCTCTTGTCAGCATGCAGGCTTCACCCTGTCTCTGTAGAACTGCCTGGGTGTACCAATTACACAGCACAAGCAGAACAGGGGAAAAAAATGTCTATTAGTGTGCATCAGAGTTGGGGAATAATCAGGATTCCTGAAGCTTTCTGAAAGAGCTGCTGGGTGGCTTTGGCTGGGACAGGACCACTTAGAAGCCACTTGGAGAAGGAAACTTAATTTGCAGCATTGCTTCTTTCCATCCTTCCTACGAGAAGGTACAGGAAATTTCTTGGATAAACCTAAACTTAGAGCTCATTCCTCCCTAGGAAAATGACACTTGGCCATGTTGTCAAATGTCAATAGACTGAGGCATCCGAAGAGCAAAAGGCCTGTGTCTCTTTGGAGAGCATGAGCTGCTGTGCTAGGGAGACTCAATTCCAGATTTCCTTCTTTTGCAGTTTTTTAACACTGGAGCTCTTACAGTGGAGCAGGAACAGGTCAGCTGGGGACTGAAGCACAGAAATGAGAGATGAAAGGGTTGTTAGGCCTATTCGTTTATGCCTCTGAGGATGGGGTTGCAGTAAACTTTTCTCAGCTTCTCCAGCAATTGCTGTTCTTCCTGACACTTCATTTGAGGAAGCAGGTTGGTTTTATTTTCTCAATGTTGCCACTCAGGCTGGCACTGGGAAGGTGTGCATTCTTTTATTGTTCCTGATCATATGAGTATTTTAATCACTCATGAACTAACATAACATCCTCTCAGCAAGCAGTAATGGCTTTAATAATGATGGACATGATGCTTTTTGCTTTGGAGTAGTTTCTTAAGGAGACTCTGTATCTCTGAGTCTGGATCTAAATGAAGTTTACAGCATCTTTAGAGTCACTGTATGAGGGTCTGAGAACAAAGCATGGGTCCCTTTTTGCATAATCCTTATCCAGCCTGATCCATTTAGCAGACATTTTAGATAAAGGGACTTGAGTAGTTTTGCCACAAACTTTATGTGGAGGAACCTGGCAGTAAAAAATGTTCTAAGGTGCTCAGTTGACAAGGGAGTTCATAAACACTAAAGAATAGGCCACAGCTGTGACTTAAACCTGGATTAACATCTCTGCTGGAGCCTGAAACCTAAAGTGCAGCTGTGGGGGACAGAGCAATGCCAGTGCACCTGTGCTGCTGCTGAGTGGCCTCCCTTGGTCCAGCTCTGGGACCCTTATTTTTGGCCAAAGCCTGAGCATCGGCAGGAGAGACAGTTGTACAAGAAACGGGTTTTTTTAATGACCTAGGGAGCCAGTTACTGAGTGTTAAAAATAGCAGAGGAAATCTCCCTGACCATCTGCTTTTGAGAGCTGCTCTCAGCCAAGGCAATGCACCCCACCCTGCTTTGCAGAACCAGGTGTTCTACTTCAGATAAAGAGAAGAAAAGGGCTGAGGTTTGTCACTCTGCAGGATTAGGACCCCTCAGAAGGTCATGGGGGTCCTTCACAGCACTGGGGAGGCTGTAGAGCTCAAAGACCCAAATTACTAGATTAGCTTGTAGCCCAAAGAGGATCTTAGAGGGAGCTCCTGCAGCCATGGGGATTTTCTGGGAAGGCTCTTTCTTCACTAGGGAGCAATATTTTAAAAACTGATATAATCAACCCTCTCCCCCCAAAAAATAAACCCTGGTAATTATTTTTTACTTGGATCGAACTGAAAAGTTTCAAAAATCAAAAAGATCAACCTGAAATAATAAGTTTAATCACAGAAAATACTTCTATTTTGCTTAATTTGGGCATTCTTTACTACTTTCTGCTTTGACTCAGGCTAACAAATACTGGGGTTATGTCAAAATGTCCACCCTGGAGGATTTGTAAGAAAACTGTAGACAAAACACTTTCAGAAGTGGTTTGGATGCTGTTGATGGAAATGGATGAGAATGGAATGAACTTCTCAGCACAGTGTTATCTGCTAAAAGTCATAAACCACCTAGAAAGTCTCACTAAAATATTTGCAGAACTAACAAGCCATGTGTGCTAATGAATACAGGAGAAAGCAGCATAAGATGGAGTGCAATTTTTCCCCCAGTAAGATTTACTGGTCCCTAGATTGGTGTTTCTTTTGGTTTTGTGTCAAGAGTTTTGTGCCCTTTTGATTAAAAAGAGAAGCAAGGAATTAGCTGTGACACCCCCAAGTTCTTTCCCAGCCCTCCAGGTACTTCTAAATTTGATTGTAAGTATCTTCAGTCAGAATCACACCTGCCCTTTGTGTCTGTGGGTGAAAGTGCCAGTTGCTTCCAAGGATCTGTGGGGTAGCTAAAGGAATAAAAGGGGAAAAGTAAAAAGAGAAATGTATATATCCAAACACAACACACAAGTAATCCCCAGGAAAAACTATCCTGTGTTCAAATGGCAGAAGCTTGTTCACTGTCCCATAGATGTGCTCAAACTCACCCCATTTGGTCAGCTCCCTTTTGTCACTGATTAAAATTACCAAGAGGATTTGTAAGCAAGCAGGCAAGATATTTCTGATCTAATTGGTAGGAAAAGTGATGCCTTCCAGAGGCTTAACCTCTCAATCCCTCCTTCTCTGCCCTCCCTAAATGTCACATCTCACACAGGTGTGTCCATCTTTTGCTCTGTATCTCACAATCTGTAATACCTGTTGGTCTAGAAGGAAAAGCAAACCTTCAGTATTTCCAGGCCTGCTCTTTTAAGTGCCTGTCTGCATATAGAAACATTATGCCCTATAAACTGGTATTAGCAGCTCAGCATCCCTTGCTCTGATATGATGTAAATCTACAAACTTTAACAATCAAATTATGGAAGCTCAGCAGAAAAAATTATGGCCTTTCTGAAGCCCCCATGACCCTTGCTGCATCAAGCTTTGGCAGGGGGCCAGCCTACCACTTAGTGTGACATTTCTGGAAACAAAAAAAGGGGGGCTAGATGACATTTTTCATATTAAATCCATTCCTTCCCCTTACCCTAGCATGTTAAATTCAGCTTCTCTCTAGCCATGCCAATCCAGGCTGCTCTTTTCACTTTCTAGCTGAGTTTCGGAGTGGAACATTAATCCAGGGGAAAAAAATGAAGTCTCAGTGTTACCTGTTAATTATAAGGAAAGGGGGAGTTATTTTAGCAGTCTTACTATTGTTGTCTTCTGGTTTTGCAGCTTCTTTCTAACGTAGCTGTGGAGGTGGGGAGGAGGAGAGGTGGATGTTGTTCACAACTTTGAGTACTCAGAATGCTTAAATAAATGAGCCTCTGCTTTGGTCTCTGACTGGATAGAGGTTTGTGCTGCTATAGGATTGGTGCTCAGTAGTAAATATCAGTGTGCATAAATGCTTTAATCAGATAGGAGCAGGAGATTAAGATGTTTGGAAGAAATCACAGAAGCCAGGAGCTTCCACACCCGTGAGCCTCTTTTACTTTAAGACTCAACCTAAAAACCGTATTTTAAAATTGCACTCACTATGTGGCAACTTCTTTGAGCTTCTGTTCCATTTGGCAAGTTTAGCAGCTCCTGAGGGGCTCTTGCTTTTATTTTAACTTGGGTGATAAACACTGTGTAGAACTGAGTCTTTATTGGTGCTCATAAAAATATTGGTGCTCATAAAAATTATGGTGCAAAGGCCAGAGCAGATAAACCCTGGTGCAACAAAACACCCTCAGCTGAGGATTTAGCTTCAAGCTCAGCCAAGTAGTGCCCAGCTTTGCAAATGATGTTTTGTCACTGGGTATAAAACTGATCAGAGCAGGTTTGGTCCCTGATGTTCTGCAGGTTTGGTCTCTCTGCAGCAGTGAGCAGTGGCTGAGGCATTAGGCAAAGACCCCCTCCCACTTCCTCTCCCTCTCTATCTTGCTGTTTTCCTTGTGAGCAGCAGGTGGGTTGAATTCTGTCCCAGACTGAGCAGATGGCATGGATATCCTTCACTGTGAGCCTTTTACCTTGACTCAGTACTCTTTTTCAGGGTTAATTAGGGACAAGGAAGAAAATTCCCCCCTCTGTTGGCTGTTCCTTGAGGTCTCCAGTCTCTCTGTTAAGCTCCCGTGCTACCTGGGCACTTCTCAGGCACTCTCTGCAGCAGCATTTCTCTTGTCTTACCTAAGCAGTGGTGGATTTCCCTCTGTTGCTGTAGCAGAGGTTGCAAGCATGTATTTAAACTCTCTGATGTCACCTGCTCTCCCTGCACACCATTTGAGCATGAGTAGTTATTTTCCTGCAGTCCCTGCATACAAATATTTAATACCCACAATAAAGCAATGCTAAGAATCAATTTAATTAGACCAAATGCCAGTGTTCCTTCAGCATGTTAGGTGGATTTGCAGGACGAAATGATCTCTCTGATACTGAATTTCAAAAGCAGGTAGGATCCTTCACGTGCAAATAAAGCCAGAATTTATTTTCTAAATCTTAAATCCAAGCTGGTTCAAATGAGGTCACAAAGATGCACTGCAACCAAGCTATGTGCATTTCTAAACACATTTTCCTTCAAGATGTATTTGTGAAAAGGAGAAATGATGCCTGCACTCCCCTGGAAAGCCCAGACTATCACGTTTTGCTGAGTTGCCCATTGCTATTTAAGCATCTGCTGGCTTTGATGCATATTTTAAAGCCTCGTGGGAATCCGTGGCATGTTATTATAAAGGGCACAGAGTAGCTTCTGCAGCGTGGTGCTTTTCTCATCAACTCCATTCTGATTTCAGAATGTGCTCTCATCCCTCAGGGCACTGTCAGGCCACCTGCACATGTGCTAGTTTGCTGCACTTCGTTGTTTCCAATGGTTTAAGTCTAGTCTGACACCAGTGGGGTCTGCCTGCACTCCCATCATCCAGTACCATGAACATAGCTGGGTGCAAGCTGGTTCCCCCTGCACCCACCCAACACAGGGATGACAGACTGGGCTTATTCAAAGGCAAAATGGACTGGAAATGTCTGGGAAAGATCCTCCAAGGACATACTGTAATGTGTGTGCATTGGTTTTTGAGGCTTCTGCTACCTGTGGCTTGTTTCTGAGGCTTTGATCTGCAGTTCCTTTGGAACAGCACTTTCCCCAGCACAGGACATCAGGCTGAGTGACCTCCTGCTGCTCCTATGGTAATGGGATGCAGTCTCCATTGTGACAGGGACTTCAGTTTGAACACCACAGCAGAACCAGGTGTGTTGTTAAGGAGATGGACTTATCTCAGTTACATGCCTTGGGAACTGCCAGTTGCACAGGTCCCCATCAGACAGGGCCACACAGATACTGGGTGCTGCTGCTTCCCCAGTGGAAAGACCAACCATGAACATCCAGTGATTGTAAGCAAAGGAATAAGGAAATCATGGAATGGTTTGGGTTGGAAGGGACCTTCAAGATCATCTAGATCCAACCCCCCTGCATGGGCAGGGACACCTCCCACTAGACCAGGTTGCTCAGAGCCCCATCCAACCTGCCCTTCAACACTTCCAGGGATGGGGCTTCCACAGCTTCCCTGGGCAACCTGGGCCAGTGTCTCACCACCCTCACACTCCAGAATTCCCTCCTCATGTCCAACCTCAATCTCCCCTCTTCCAGTTTTAATCCATTCCCCCTTGTCCTCTCCCTCCCTGCCCTTGTCCAAAGTCCCTCCCCAGCTTTCCTGGAGCCCCTTCAGGCACTGGAAGGTGCTCTAAGGTCTCCCTGGAGCCTCCTCTTCTCCAGGCTGAATCCCACTGCCATGATGTGTAAAGCTGTGGTGTAACATGCCACGAAAGCAGAGGACCAGCTTGCAGAGAAAACCACAGCACTGCGATGGGAACAGGCCACTTTTTCATGGCTCACATCACAGCCACAAACCCACCCAAACCCCACTGCATCCATTGGTTTAGCACCAGCACACTCAGCGTGTCAGAATCACAACAGTAGGTACATGGGGTGTGTGTCACAGGGCGTGGAGCTCTGGTGGATGGTTTCTATGGAGGCTTTAAGTGTCCAGGGAAGTGGGGCAGGTGAACGTAGCCATGACACACTGCTAACCAGTCTGGCAGTGGTGGTGGTGAAAGTGCACATCACACTGTCAAAGCAAACACCTGTATAGAGCTGCTCTTGTCAAATGAGGTTGCAAAACCTCCAGCTTCCTTGTCCTGAGGACCAACTGGATCTTATCTCTTGTTATATTTATATTCAATAATTTTTAAAGCATTAATGCCCTGAGTATTTAACAGGTTATGATTCCTCTAAAAAGCATTAAACAAACCCAACTGTGTAAATGTGCTCTGCTCCCTCCTTGTCCTGGGAAAATGTGTTTGAGCTGCAGCATGAATGCCAAGGTTTTCCTGGGCTGTTTAACTCCTTACCTCCTCCTGTTCAACATCCTCCACAGTTTAGATTGGTAAAATCGTGCTGTTGCCAGGGAAGGAGAGACAAAAGCAGAAAGATCCCTGAGGGAAGTCTGCTGGCTCCTGGTTAATGGTATTAGAGCATCAATCTGAGCCCTTAGCCCAGCTCCCTGTGTGCCAAGAATGCCCGTGTTATTTTGGTAATCAGACATAATTCATACAGCTCAGTCTGTAATTCCTAGAGTGCTTCTCTCTGATGCAATTGTGAGCCAGTCTGCAGAGAACTGTTCCTGCTTGCATTAACTCACTGATTGCTGGCACTTACTGAGGAGCATGTGGCTGTGAAGCTCCAGCAGATGTGCTAAACACAAGGGCTGGATCCAGAGAATGCTTTCTTCTGTAGTGTATTCCCCAGACAAGGCACAAATCTCAAAGCCTGGGGGTAGCTGTCAGCTTTTCAGCAGTTTCAGTCATTTCATATGAGAAGTTCCAGTTTTGAGGGGGAAAAAGTGATGAGGTGGAATAAACAGGGGAGACCCTGGGACCTCCAGTGGTGTATACTTATGGCGCTCAGCTGAAATATGGGATGATTGGATTCCAGACCCTCTTCTGGCTGACACAAATGTTGTGCCTAATTGCATAGTCTGGAAGAAATTACCCAAACTGATGTTTCTCCACTGATAAGCTTGACAATAAATAGGTGACCAAACCAAAATCTGTTAGTAGAATCTTCAAAAGACTAAGCTTAATGATAGGAGGGGTGGTTGTAATAGGAAGCTTCCCATGATGATGACTCAGTTCATTCCTGATGCTGTCAGAAACTCACTGGATTATTGAAGGAAGGTCATTTAATCTCTGAACAAGCCTCTTCTCTTAGGGCTCTGGATATTACTTGTATATAAACAGCTATGTTTGTCTGGAAAAAAAGAAGTAAAAAAATTAAATATATATTTATATGTGTAATGTTTTTATACATATATATATATATTCTCTTCCATAAGAATGAGTTAAAAGTTATTGTGGGGTTATTTTTCCATGAGGAAAGATAGTCTTTATCTGTCCTGAACTAAGCCAATGGCTTCCAGAAATGGTCTCATTCCAGATACCAAACAGAAATGGAAAATTTCTCACCCTTCCAAGTAAGAGCCAAGTCAGTATAGACCATGGCAGTTCAACTCAAAGCTGGGACAGGTTCTATTAACTTATTTCAGATGAAGATCTTCTCTCTTTCAGTGCTACAGAAACCTGGGACTGCAGTTTTTGGTGCTTAGCTAAAGGACCTTAGCTGAAAAGGGGTTTATTTTTTCAGTGGTGAAACAAGCTGCCTTCCACACGTGCTGTCTGACAGTGATTAGACTGTGTCCTGCTGAAGCCAGAGCTTTCTAGCAAAGGTTTTGTGCCTTCCAGTAGAGCAGGAAATGTAAAGCACTTTGTGTTAAAAGAAATATTAATATTTAAGCTAAAAGTCACAGAAAAAAAAAAATCTAATAACCCAAACCAGCTTTAAGGTGTATATTCCTTTTTCCTGAACTTGCACAATGTTTAGGGGCTCTGTGTGTATATTGCAGATATTAAAAGAAAAACACTGAAAGCTCTCCAATGTAGCACAGTCTCTGTTGTGTTTGGAAACAAGAAATGTTTGATCACTGCTGTGGGAAAGTCTTTGTCTTGGCTGCCTTGTGCCAGCCTGGTATCAAAGCTGGACTTGGTTGCTTTGCTTGTAGCCAGTGCTTGGGAGTCTGTTAGTGGAGCAGTAAGAGAGTCACTGAACAGCTTTTCTTTGTGAGAGATGCCCTGAACAGCTACGTTTATGGCAAATTTGTTCAGTGCTGGATGCCTCATCCAGCTACATCTTGGCTTCAGTGGGATCTTCATGAGATTTCTCTCTGGGTGATTCAAATTTTTGAAGACACCAGATCTGCCACAGTATCAACAGTGTTGGTGTCTTAACCTTGAGAGCAACTTAAAGACCTTAGCAGAACTTCAGAGTGCACCTGGGACTGAGAAAATGTCCTTGGATCTGCTCCTGCTGTAATCATCAAAGGCTGAGTCTTGATTCTCTCCATGTCAAGAACTCCAGATTCATGTCATTGCAGATTTGGCTCCTCATCCCACCGTGTTCTGTTTTAGAGGAATACGAAGTCCTTGAGATGTTTCTTGCTATTCCAAATGATTGACAGCCCTTGTTGCTGTCAACGGGCTTAGCAAGGAGAAGAGTTCCATGCAAACTTTTGTTCTGAAAAAATGGTGACTTCTTGATTTGCATTTTGCTCTGCAGTAGGATAGCTAGTAACCCTTCATGGGACTTGAATCATAAATCCAGCACCAGCTTTCTGATTGACCTCATTGATTTTTAGGTGAAACTAGCAGAGAAGAGTGATGAGAAATTAATTTTCCTAAAGGTAGTAGCTACTGTTCTGGGCAATTTGCAAGGATAAGAGGTTAGAAAGCATCCATCAAACTTGATCGTTGCATCAGGAGAACCAGGCAGAGATATTTTATATTCTTCCTCATTTCACAAGTGCCTTCCTAAGGAGACAAATTCCCTTAGCAAGAATAGAGGTGTGGGAAATATCCAGAGTCTGAGAACCTTTAACACTCTGTGTGCAATTTGTTTCAAGCATCTTTAAGATGGGCTCTATTTGGGCAAATGAAAGGGCAAGTGCAAACTAAAGCTTATCTGTGATATTTACTATAAACCCTTCCATGCCTAGTAAGCACATACAGATGCTCTTAAGCTTCCTAGAGGCTGTGCCTGCAATGCCAAACCTCAGAGTCCAGCTGGAGACTTTGACAATGTGGGAACATGCTGCTGATGGCCCAGATGAGCCCTCCAAACATGTTAGACAGAGAGAGTCTCATCCCTCTGAAAGGAAACCCCTTTGCCAATGATCCCTCCCAGGCTGTGGGGTGGGGAAAGGGCAGAGGAAAGGATGCTGCTGCTGAGGAAGGTTTAATAGTTTTCACTTTTAATATACCCATTTAATATACTGTTCTTTCAGCAGTTAAGCTGTTACAGCTCTCTATGTTGGCCTGCACTGTGCAGCTCAGAGGGAGCAAGTGTTCCTGGAGGGAGCCAGCACCAGTGTGACCTGGAGCTCCTGCCTTGCAGTGCTGTGCCCACAGAGCAGGACTCACCTCTACCTCAGATGATGTTACTGCAGTGGTGGCAATAAACTCAACCCTGCTTTTGCCTTCAGTCAGAAGAAGGGTCCTGAGCCTTGCCATGTTGTGTTGTCAGCCAGGTGCCCACTGACATGGTTAATGAGTGTGGCTCTTGAACTGCACTGCATAATTTAAAAAAAAAATAATAAAAAGGAAAGCATTTCTGTTCCCTTTGAAAAGGCAGCACCAGACTCTTTTATGAACTTTATCTCACTGCACTAAAGGCTGCTTTTAAAGTACTGGTGGTGTTGGCACAGGCATTGTGGTGAGAAGCAGCAAACACCCCCATTGACAACAAGCCATTGTCTATAGCATCTTCTAATGAGATTTAATGAAACTGCCAGCAAGTCAAAATGAATGCAAATGAGTGCAAATTCACATATTCCAAAAGGATTAGAATATCATTAGTGTGGGCATTAAATATTTAAACAATATCTCTATGAAAGAATTACGAGCCTTCAAAGCTTTTCTGTGTTTTATGACCACGTTAAAGCAGCTTTAATGACATCTTCTATGCTGAGATTAGGAATTATCTTTTTTTAAAGATCAGACCATGATCATGCCCAAAGCCACCCTTCTACCCACAGGTTATGGCCTCCCTGTGGTGTCTCCTCCCTATCTGAAATCTTCTCATGTTCAGATTTCAGCTCAAGTGGATGTGTTGGGTTAGATGAGGCCAGGATGGATGATGCATCCCTGTGAACATGCTCACACCTAGTTATTTAAAAGCCAACCAGAATAACTAGCAGGAGCTGTCAAGAGTTAATCTGCCACTCCTCTGAGATGGGTCTGATACTGTGTCTTCCTGTCTAAGAGAAATTTAAGCTAGTCCAGATAGTGATAAAATAGTCACATTCTATAACCAGGTAAAGTTAAGGGGAAAGTTCTCATTTTTTGACATTATTCAGAATAACTTGATGGAAACAATGGCCTCCCCCTCTTAGCCCCTCGGAATGTCTGCCCATATTCAGTTGCAACTGCTCAGAGCATGAACAGAAGGCTCTTAATGTCTAAGCTGATAGAAGAGTTTGCAGAGAAAAGCTGACCATGATTAGTCCCCAAGACAGATGGAGATCAAGCCAGTTATCTGGTGTATGTAAAATTACCATGAACTTTGGAGAGACTTTTAGGATGAGCAGCTGATTTTTACAATTTTCCCTGCTTTGCATAAGCACTGTGGTTCAGGAAAACGTATCTCCTCGTTACAGATATTTGCCTTTATTAAGTCTGTTGTTTTGGTTTGAATGTTTTTATTTTCAATTGTTAAGGCTAAACCTTTTTGATTGTCTTTAAATCTCCTCCTGAGGATTCTGACAGCATGGGGAGGGACTGAGCCACAACCAGGGGCTGTTCATGTAAAACACCTTTGTTGTGGTGACTGATGAAGCCACAGAGTGGATTTGAGTTCTTCCTGAAGACTCAGCCTATCATCAGCACATCAGACCTTTCTCTGGCTCTCCTCTAAAGCACATGAGATCTCATTACAGCCTCAATTCTGATTCTCTAGGCACCGTGTGATCTAACAGGATAGCTAACAGGTCATTTAAAATATCTGGCATTGTCCCATCACCTACTGCAGTGTTTCCAAACTCAAGAGGCCTGTGACATGGGAGGCTACAATGGGGTCTCTTCACTCCTAGGACAAAGCACACATCCTAACTGCAGCATTTCAAGCTGTCATTCCAAGCAGGGCACCATGGACATTAAAAAAAAAAAACAACAAAGTGAACCAACACAGAAGTGAAAATAATCAAGTGCATTATTCCTCTCAGGGAAAAAAGAAAAGTGAAGAACCCACTTGTGTAGCTTAATAGTTTGTTTTTAAAGAGCTCTGACACTACAGTAGGGAGGATTTTATGGGAAAGAACCACTAGATGACACAGATCCAAAGCTTGTTAAAGTCAGTGGTAAGATCTTTATTGATGTGAGTGAATTGTTATTGAGGCCCTTGAATCTTTGCTGGCAAGCCACTCAGCTCTGCAGAATGCTGAGAGCTCTGCAGTGGGAAGTGCACAGCAACATAGTGGGCTGAGATGATTTCAAAAACAACTGAGTACGTTGTGCCTTCTGTGCTTCAAAGCGTGGCTTCTCCTGACAGCTTATTTTAAGAGTTTAAAATAAATTGGTCCTGGAGGTGTGGTTTGGTTAAGTCAATTGCCACTGAAAGGGTGCAAGTGAGGAGGTAGTTCAAGTTGCCTTGCTCTGCTCAGCTTTACAGGGGGCTAATGCTGGGAAAGGGGGGGGTTTAGCAGATGTATAAGAATCATAAAATGGTTAAGGTTGGAAGGGACCCTAAAGATCATGACTGATGCTTTTCAAGGGTGCCTCACTGTGCTCAGCAGCTGCAGATGTCAGGATTGTGACTGCAAAGCTCTCACTTGAACACCAACTTCCTACCACATCAGTCAGCAGTGCTTCTGCACCTGGGGCTGGTGGCTTTTACTGTTTTCCCCTGAGGACTTGGCAGTCCACCATGTCACAATATTCATGCATCGTGGGAGGAGGAATTGGCTGTGGAAGGGAGGAACAGGGAGAGAGCAAGTAGGAATGTGGCCTGAGTACGTGGGGCTGGGCTGTTGGCATCATTGCAATGTCCTTGTGAAACATCCTCTTCATAAAAGGAACATTTCATTGTGTGATTTTAAAAGCCAGTGTGTGAAGCATGAGACCCCACATCTCAGAACAAGGATGCCCAGCCCCACGACTATCAGAAAGTGATGAGCTGCAAGCTTGTGTTCCATGGGCCCTGCACAGTTTCCTGAGGGCAGACAGGGATTCAGATATTGCACCATTGATCAGTTCAGTTTTGACACAAAAACAGTGCGAGATGCAGGACGATACAACCCACCCAAGCACTTCAGCTGCTGAGTTTATTTACCTGTTTAAAGATTATCAGATGCTATTAAAATCAATTATATGACTAACCTCATCAATTTCTAAATGTATTCCTTTTAAGCAGCAGTCTGTTTTCTGTAACTACAGGAACCATTAAGTGACCAGTATGTGATATAATTAAATACAACATATTAATAATCCCCAACATAGAATCCTAGAGTGGTTAAAGTTGGAAGGGACATTAAAGATCATCAGGTTCCAACCTCCCTGCTCTGAGCAGGGACACCTCCCATAGACCAGGCTGCACAAGCCTCATCCAACCTGCCCTTGGACACCTCCAGGGAGGGGGCATAAACAACCTTCTTAGGCAACCTCTTCATCAATTTGTGATCCTTTAATGAAGGATGGAACTGCACCACAACTCTGCTTGATTTGGTGTGTTAGATTTTAAAATTATTTCCTTGGTTTTATTGGCCACATAATTAATGATGAGTTGGTGCATGACACTCCTGGTAAATCCATGAGGAAACTGCTGTAAAGCCCTAGAAGGACATCAAGCTCCTCAGCTAAGGTGCCAGAAATTGTAATTATTTCAGCTCTTGCATGAATAATAGTTGCTAGGAGGCTAAGCTACAGAGCTCTGTTCTCACTTTGCCAGCTGTAGGTTTTCTTTCATTAGAACATTCACAAGTACAGACAGCAACTGGGAGCTGGGGGTTAAAGCAGCACTGGCCTCTGAAAGCTGGAGACAGTTATTTAATGTCAGCTGTGAGATTTTACATGATTTATTGTAAATATTGTGGTAGATAAAGACAAAAAATTTAAAAGTTGGAAACAAAGAGTGATGTTACTTGAAAACAATGACATAAATATTTATTTATTCACATCTGTTTTCCTTGGGGGTGCCTTGCAGATTTGTGACCATTTATCTTCCCTTGCTTCCCACCACCCCCAGAACTTGTTAGCTTTTTGACCACTGCTTTTTTAAGGAATGCAGTGTGCAAATTCAGCAGTGTTCAGGCTGGACGTTGCAGAAAGGTTTCTAGCTGTAGGATTGTGCAAGGAATCAATTGCTTGAGGAACTGGTGGGATCTTTATCACATGAGGGGACAGACTTTCTCAGGAGTGGTTCAGGGAAGGCTGATCCTGCCTTGGGGATCAGTAGCCCACCAGCTCTGGTTACCCCTTTCCAGTACAAAACTGGACTGTACTCAGAAACACTGTGGATTTTAGCAGGTTCTTTTCCTTACTGGTTTCTTTCCCTTCCTGCTGTTGATGCAAACTTGTTTTGCTTCGTGCATATATATGTGTATAAAAAACCCCAAAATAAATTAGGACAGTACACGCTGCCTCAGCTTTGATCGGGTTGTACTTGCTCTAGAGCTGTCCTGATTAAATCAGAATGATAATAAATTGAAAGGGCTTGTGTCAGATGTGTAAGACTTCTTAAGGTGTTAGAGAAGGGGTGAGAGAAACCTCCAAAGACCCAGCAAAATATTTTTTACTGTTTTGTTATCAAATAATAGTGTCTTGCTACCACGGAGAGGACATTGTCTTTAGGGATAGGTCCCATAAGATTTTGTAAAACTAAGTGGGAAGTGCCAGTGCTTCATCCTCACTGATCTGTTTCCTGAGTCCAGTATCCCATCAATCCTCATGTCCATAGCCACATTCAAAAAACCTGATACAGAACAACCTAGAAGAAGTGTAGGTCTCTGAAGTGCTTTCTCTCTTCCTTCAGTGATGTTTTGTTGACAGGCAATTTTTTAGGAGATCATCTTGTCCTTTCTTCAGTGGATGGCAGAGGAGCTGAGTAGCTCAGGTCTCTGCATTGCTGCAGAAGAACCTTTCCTTTCAAATCCCACACATCCATCACTTTAATTTTGTGGGAAAAGACTTGTCACTTGTGGTTTCCATAGTCTTACCTTTACTTGAGCAAGATCTAAAGACATCAAATTATAGAAGTGTTTAGCAGTAGCCAGCAGTAATTGTCATGCTGGCTGCATGACCCAGGACAGGCAGGATGTGACTCTGCTGCTCCCTGTCTCTGTAGAAATGGAGGGGGCAGCACTGCTAACTAAGCACCCCTAAACCAGCTCTGCCTCCACAGGTTGTGAACTGGCTCCTCTGCTGTCATCTCCAGCTTTGTGGATGTTGGTGCTTTGCATTCTTGGTGAAACATTCCCAAGTCAGAGCTCAAGGTGACAAGGATTTTTTTTCCTGTAAAGCTCCTGAGTTGGCTTTTGTGGCTCCCCTCCAAGCAACCTGCCTCACTTGTTCCTGTCTCTTTGCCCTTTGGAGAGACAGTAACTGGGGCTGCTTGGGGAACAGAAATATTTGTCCCTCCAACACCTCTGCCTGCCTGCAGGCACCACTCCAGCCTGGAGATGGGGCAGAGAGGTTACACATCCTAAATCCCAAACTCTTGGTCACTATTCCTAACTCCAATAGCAGTCATGGCTCTGGTAATTACTCTACTTGGCTGGGTCTGAACCGGTTGCAGGGTGGAAGGGATTGTGTTTTCAGAGGAAAGGAAGCTTTGGGTTAAATTCTTTCACTGTGCTTGTACAAAAGGGAGGAGAACAAGAGGTGTGGCTGAAGGACCTCAGCAGCCCACCCTGGGCTCATCCTAGGGATGTTTTCCTGTTGGTCAGAACCTGTTTCTTGGCCTGGATGCTGGCTGGCAGAAATATGTTGCTCTCCTGCCACTATAATGAATACCAAAAGAAGTAACCGAAAAAAAAATCATAGATGAATAACTTAATCTAAAAAGAGATTAATAAAATAATAATGTTTCCTGAAAAGGTTTGAGTTGCTCCAGAAGAGGCAGGCAGGAATGGTGCAGGAAAAAGCCCTGACCTGAGAGGTGTTTACATAACAGAGGTGTTGCCTGTTTCCATAACGATGTTTGTTTTGTAATGGAAGAACAAATGCAACAAATGTATCTGAGACAAAAAAAAAGGATGTTTGTCATCAAATTTCAAACTAATGATTTAAACATTTCAATTTCGACCTCATTACAGAGGAAGTTTCTTCATCAGAGATCATGTTTCCCTAGAATTATTTTCTTTCAGGAGAACACCCCTTTTTTTCCCCACAGAAGTCAATTTGCACCAACATTTCAGGGATCTTCAAGTTTTTGCTGGTGTTTTGCTGCAGGTGCTTGAGTACTTGGATCCCACACTGGGCTTCCCCTGTTCTCTGGCTTCAGCCTAAATGACTATTCTATCACCCAGCTCCTTCACCTTAGTGCTCACCATCTACTTTCTGTAATGAACTGTCACTTTTATCTATTAATTGATTGCCTTTCCATCCGCCAGGTGATCTTGTTCTGGATGTAATGCCTTTTTTTTTTACCTCTTGTTAAGAGATTGTCCATTTTAATGCAGCACAGATGAGACAAGGGGTAGTGTTAAGCTATTGACAAAGTAGTAGAGATTTTGGGTGGTTTTCTGTAGGTGATTATTGCAAGAAAACGCCATGTCAAGGGTCTTTTGACTTTGCCCCAGGGTATCTGCTGATTGCTGGAGTCTTCTCTGTGCTTGGTAATTTGACCTACTTTCCACTCTAACTACCTATCTCTTCTCTCTGTTTCTCTAGTTTTGCTTTCCTGCATCTCTGCTCAGACCTAGATATTCCATTTCCACATACTGTCTTGCCACATACACATAGATATTTCATTTCCACTCTGCTCCTCCCACCTGGGTCTGGTGTCTGTGCTCCCTTGGGAGTTTGTGCCACGAGTAAAGCCCCTGCTTGATTTGTGGAAGTGCAAGCACACAGATGTATAAAGCTCCTTTAGCTTTATGGACAGTAGAGTGATATTATCTGTGAGAAATGGACAAAACAAGAGCAAAGCAATTTTACCCTTCCTATATGATGGGGCTTATCCAGCTTTGGCTTCAAGGCCCAGGGGTGGAATCAATTAGCAATGTGGCAGGGTGATACTGTAGGTCTTTCTATCAGCATTAACACATCTACACACAACGTGAATATTGAAATTGCCAGGGCCACTCAGTCATTAATCTCAGTTCCCCATTGTGGACAAAAGATGTTCTGTTCCCAGCCTCCAAAAGGCTCTGCAGGGATGACTGAGTTACTGGAGTGGCTGAAGAGCTCCCTGCAGCAAAGAGTTAACTGACAGGCAGGGAGGGGAGGTCAGAGGTGGAGTTCATCACCTCCCTAACAAAATTAATCAAGGGGAGAAAATCAGAGCATGTTGGCTATTGAGTGCTGAGTCAATGCTCACCGTGTAAAGCATCTTGGTGTGGTCCCAATTTAGAATCAGATGGGAATGAGGAAGACTTGGGAAAAGTCTGAGGAAAGAGGAAAAAAATCTCCTTTGTTCCTAGGGAGGGAGGAGAATGAAAGATGGAGAGAGGAGGATTGGTTCAGAGAAGCCACAGAAAGCAAAAATTGTCAGATCTCCCTGCTATGTTAACCTTCTATGGAGTCACCATCAGGTTTTAAATCTAATGGAGAGAATTGGAAAATGAGAGAAAAAAGTGGAGTTTTGGATTTGTTTGATTTTGGGGTTTTCTTGGTAAATAATACAGAAGCATATCCACCCTTCTTTTGCTGACAGCTGGGCCAGGGCTCTTGGTCTGCACTTCTAGCAGCTCTGTCCTGTCGACTTGTCCAGGGCAGGACAAAGACAAAGGCAAATAGTTTCTTCCCTTCCTCCATTGTTTGGTAACAAGGCAGCCTGAGAGGGTGGATTGGAGACTTTTCCTTCACCTCCCTGCTTTTCACCTGGCCAGCCATGCCTCTCCTTAAATATATTTCCAAGCAGGGAAGAGTGGGCTTTGCAGGAACAGGCTCCCTCCTGTGCCATGGCCCCTTCCTGAGCCTGTCACCAAGCCTGGGCCCTTCCAAATCACTAAATGACACTTAGCAGCTAAGCTGGGCCATTCCATTTTGCAAAATTGATGCTCTCCCTTTCTTGATAATTGCCCATCAAAGTTTGAAGTACCAGACTCAGATAAACCACTTCCTTTCCACTCCCTGCAGAATCCTTCCCCTCCACATTGACTCTAAGACCCTCCCATCCTACTATCATTTCTGCCCCAGATGTACTTTTTATCAATGGGTTCCCCAAGTTAAAAAAAAAATGTGCATTCCTAAAGAAAAAAATGAGATAAAAGGGAGGCAGAAATCTATCTGGAAGCTGCTATATTTGTTTTCTTTGGACCACTGGCTATTATTTCTGTATGTAGGACCAGTAGCTCTGCTGAATGCTCAACCAGTAGATTTGGCTTCAGTGATAACAAGGTAATAATATATTGTGCTTGGACTCAGCACAAACATGCTGTTTAATTCCATAATAAATGGAAGTCTAGAGAATGTTTACCAGACATACAATCTCTGAGATGTTGCTCCTCCTGTTGCCATGGCAACTGTAGTTGTCTGACAATATTAGGAAGAAAATGTTTGCATCCTTTTTTTCCCCTCCTTGTTTTCCTTCTGAAACAAAAATAAAATACTTGAGAATTAAATTAATCCCTGGTGTAGCTGCAGTTTGTTTTCCAGTGTAGTACCCAGGATGCCTTTGTACAGTGGTGTATTTTTCCTCTTTCAACTTACCTAGCCCAAGGAGTTACCCCAAACTCTCTATTTACCACTGCTCCTCTCTCCTTAACCCTTTGGCTGCTGTGTGCTCCATAAGAAGGATCAAGCCAGGTGTAGAAGAGAGATTCTGAGTGATGGATCTGTTTGTATACAAGAAGGATTTAAAGGCAAAATTTTAAAATGCTGTTGCTTCATTGGAGGTCAAAGGAGTGTGGGTGCTCCCAGTTCATTGTGTACCTTCAATTCTCAAACCAAGTCAGCTGGGAATCAATTTAAGAAGCCCAGGAGAAGCAAAGCACAAGGATGGAGGCCCACATGGCCTGCAGGAGGGAAGGCTGGTGCTGCCCTGAGTGGAGCTGCTGCTGGGCTCCCACACCAGCAGAAAGAGCAGGCTTACTGTCTCCACTTAGTAATTAAAAGCAATATTTCCTAATTGGAATCTGATAATCCCCAAAGCTTCAAGCATTAAACTTGGAGGAAGAAAACCTGCTGGCTGCAAAAGGCTATTTACTAGTTCTGATCCATCCCACCAGCTGCCACCCAGAACCCCCCTGTAAGAGCAGCCAGACTAGGGCAGTAACACGTGTGCTTCCTTGACCCTCCTTCCTAAATCAGGAGTTTTATTTTTGCAGTTTGCTTCTGAAACAGGGCTAAGTGATATTAACAAGCCACAAACCTGAGGATGGGGTTGCTTAGCAATACAGGACAAAGATGTCTTTGAATCACTGCTGAGCTTCAACACTTCAGCTCAGATGATCCTAATGTTCTTGTCACAAATTGGCATCTAACTCCTCCAAGAGTCAATTTATTGTTACATTTAAATGTTAAACACTTAGGTACACACATACTTAAAATTCCCAGGCATTTCTTTTGCTTTGTCTTCATCCTTTAATGCTTTAAGAGTCTGTTCAACAATTCATTCCTTACATATTAACTGAGGCAGCAATGTGAAATTACAAATACACTGATACCCTTTTTACCTTTGACTGCTGCAGCACATTAAAATCACCTGCTTGTAATAATCTCCCTAACCTGAGGCTTAATGATTCCATGAACTCTGCAACTGGAGTTTTGATGTTTGATCCAGTTGCTAACTGCTGAAGTTGATTCAGGAAAGAAAAGCAACGTTGCTGAAGGTAGAGGAAGATAGAAAATAACAATTAAAACTATTTAACACACTACACCTCCTCTTGGTTTCTTCTGATAATCCCTGAATTTCTATTTGCCTCTGCAGTCAAAATCAGGTTATTGAAGATGATGTGTTAAACAAAACAAAACAAAAACCAACCCAAACAAAATACACTGAAGTGGTTCATTTTTTTTTGTAGTGATGGGGAAAGGACCCAGGACTGAGCAAGTCAGAGACACAACTTAAAGAGAGAGGACACCAACACAAGTTGAAAAGCTTGGCATGCACAGAAGAGTATTTTTCAAATGGAGCTATTAGAAAGTTGTTTTAGAAGAGCAGAACAGAGTATTGCCAGTTGCAATTGAACTGAAGTGCTGGGCAAAACAAACTCATGAGTAAGGAAAAGCACTTGGAATTCACAGACACCCAGGGCTGTGCACACAGGGTGTACCTGGCTTGATGGGACACTCCACAGCCAGGGCTGTCTATTATTTTACAATCTCACACATGAGATGCATCATAAGATGTGATGTATCATAGACTTGTACTGCACAGTGTAATCTAGATAGATAAGGCTTAAGGTCAGAGTTTCCCTCAGCTTACCAACAAGAAAACAAGTTGCACTGATGCAAAAGGACCTTTAAAAGCCAATGAAGTGACAAGCTCAGCTGGAGGATTCTGGGATGGCTGATTTCAATCCTGCCTGCAGAGATGCTTTCTACTGTCTCAGTGGCTTCTGCTTTTTCATTTTGCTTTTAATTTACATTGCACAATTTAACCATCATTATAGGCCCTTCAGGCTATTTATTCTTTGAGGATAAAAGCTGAATGGTAGCAACATCTACTGGAGCTGCAGCAGCTCATGAACACTCCCTGCTGTTCTCACTGCTGTATAACCAAGGTGAAGAGTGCTCCAGCAACTGGGTATGAGGATGGGCATTCAGCCCCCAGGCCATTCTGCTGCTGCCCTTTTTATCCTACCTGTTCTTTATCCATCATCTTAGCAAACTCATCTAATGCTGTAGTTGGTTCTGCTTTGAGCAGGGGTTTGGACTGGAGATCTCCAGAGATCCCATCCAGCCTAAACTGTGCCATGATCCTGGGGATCCTTAGCCAAGGCAACCTCTAGGCCTGAGAAAGCCTTTTCTTTCATGCCTGCACAGGCCCACACCATCAGTTGTTGTCTCTAGGTAGTCTCAGACACAAGCCCAACCTCTCCATCCCTTCAAAAGCAGGAGGCCTTCAGGTCCCTGCAGATCTCTCTTTGCTGTCAGCCCACAAGAGATTCAACCTCCAGGGATCCAGTCAAACATCTCTTATGGCCTTTGTTGGTTGGTACCCTCTAACTTCTGCTTTGAGCTGGTCTTTAAAGGGGAAGAAAACACCAAACCAGTGTCAAGACCACTTCCTACAACAGGTCTGCTTTTCATACCTCAGTGCTAACCCCTCTCAGGACACAGGCTTTAGCAGGAAAACACTACCCTGATACAGAAAAGCTGTTTGCAATTTCCCCTTCAGATGTATCTGAGAAGAATTAGTGTGAAAACCCATCTTTTTTTCCTCCCCTCTTCCTGTGATATTTAAGCTAATAATATTTCTTGAAGCAAAGAGAGGTATTTTAATGGAACATGCTCAGCAGATGGGATTTCAGTGGCTCTAGCTCATCTAATTACTCTCTCTCTGCTATACTTCTATGGCATACTTTGTAGCCTTACATATTTCTTGTAAATTTTGTGATTTTACAGCCCTCAGAAATGAAACAATAACATTAATTGATTTGGAAAGTTGCCTACTGACTGCACTAATAAAGGTAGCAAGTGGTAGTGGTGTTGGTAAATGAATGCTAAGAGGGACAGAGAAAAAGCCCATAATTTCAGTGTCAGCCACAAACTCTTAAACCATGAGCACCAGCTCCCCTGCATCTGGCCAAAACATGTCCCCAGAAACCAGAGATTCAAATCCTCTAGACAGTTAATTCTAGCAGGAGGGATTTCTGCAATTTTTGTACAATAATTTTTTTTTTCTCTGGAAACAACAGATGCAACTGAAGAACACAAAGGGGAGGAAAAAAGCTGTTTTGATGAGTGGGCTTCACAGAATTCAGAGCAAATTTCTGAGTGGGATCACTTGGCCCATGTGCTCAGAACAGAGCATCATTCAATGCCTGAGTTGATTTTTCTATCCCACAAGACCATTTCCCTTGTGCTTTCTATCAACTTTGAGTTTTCTTCTTTAATTAAACAGGAACATACGCTGTGTGTCCATGCTCTAAGGGCTAAAAACGAGGTGCTTGGCTTGGGTAGAAGCTATCAACTTTGACAGTGGACAGCCCCTAAGCTGCAGGCTTTGTTCAGCAATCCAACTCAAATGATCTCCCTGGGCAGCCAGCCCCAGCAGGGAGAGGGGCAAGGGGGGCTGAGTGCCATTTGTGTGGAATGACACCACATAGCTTAGCCATGCATCACTGGAGCTCTTTATTCCAAGGGAGGCTGTCAACACTGAGCCAGAAATGTTGGTAAGGCCTTGTAATCACCAACATCACTCCACAAGACCTTTCCCTTGCCCTTTGCAGCTCTTCCCACCCTGACCTGCAGCTCAGTCTATGGATAAGAAGCGTTCATCCATTTTGGGCAGCCCACAGATGTTGGGCTCCATAATTGGTTTATTTCTCCTCAGCGTGTCTCATGGAGGCTGACAGTGAAATCCTAGGTTGGGAGGGGAATCTGCTGGCCCCCTTGACAACTGACATGATGGAGAAAATTGCCATGTCATCACTTATTAGGGACAGCATATTTCCTCACTCCTGGAGAGAAGCGAGCCTGAGCCTGAGAAGGTCCTGGCTGACAGGCAGAGAAACTGGGATTTACCTGGAGCTGGTGGCCCTGGGCTGGGTGGTGGATTTTTGGATAGATAGGCTCTGCATTCAGGGGAGTCTACTGGGGCACTGGGGTATTACAGCACGTTTCCATGCTTGACCTGTTCCTCACCTCTCCCTTTGCCAAGCACCACAGGGAACAATGTTCTCCTTTCTAAGTGAGGGTGCCTTGATATTTTTGGCTGCTTCACAAGGAATGAGATCACAGAGGGAACTCGCAGAAAACAATTCCTTTTCTTCCTAATCAGAAAGAATCACACTCTCTCACCCCAACTAGGCATTTCTCTAGGTCTAGTCAGAAACACTTGCTCTTGCAGAGAACAGATTTGTGTTCACAGAATATACATCTATTTTGGCAGGTTTTGGTTACCTTGTTTACTTACATTAATTGTTACCCTGGGAGCCTGTACCAAGGTCAATATCTGTCCTAAGAAAAAAATGCATCTGTCATCAGAATTGCCTGTGAACAGTCTTGTCTTGAACATCCAGATAACTTCTCCACAGCTCCCCACTGCTTAGGGAGGTGGAGTGAATTGCGTTGGAAATCCAATTGCAACTTAAAAAGAGAGAAATTCTGTTAAGGGCAGTAGGGCAATAGCACATGGAAAAGGGAGGAGAGTGGAGAGCTGGGATGAGTGCCAGTAAGGGATGAAGCTGCAGGAGTCCTTGCAAGCATCTGGTCCCCTGTGTTCTTATCTGCTCACAGACTATAGGGACAATAATGATCACCAGGACCCACAAAGGCTGCAGAGACCCTCAGCAGGGGAGCAGCTGGAGAATGTTTACACTATCCAAAGGCAGCTGCCACTGAGACACCTGGCTTTGCTTTCCCTTCCCTTTATACCTTCTCCCTTCTAGCTTGTGCCTCAGACCCTCTCAGGACAATTTTCCTGTTCCTGTGGGTCCAGCCTCTGTGGAAAGGAACAATCACCATCAGCAGAGCAAACGGATTTACAAGAAGCTTTAGTAGATGGAAGTGACACTGACAATCTTGGCCATTAGCAGGGGATGACTCCTCTAGGAAGACAGGCAGCAGACAAAGTGCTGACAGTCAGACATCACAGCTGTGCTTTACAGATGCACATTGCCCTGGCAAGAAATATTTGCATAAATATTTTACTTCTAGTTGATATCACAGTTCCCCAAATCCAGCCCTGCCTGGGAAATGAAACGAGTGGGGGTTTGGTTGTTGGGGTTTTTTTGCATGCTGTGCACAGCTAAGGTAATGGGAGATTTTCTGCTCCAAATGGAGATAGCAGAGTCATATTCAGCAGGTGAAAAATGGCTTCTCACTCTCCTTTAGCCAGTTCACTGTCATGATTCTTAAACAGGGAAGGTGGGTTTGTGTGGGAAGAAATCATAATCTCTCTCACTAGAAAAGTGTGACAGCCCTTTAAACATTTGGCCTGGAAGGACAGGGAGCTCAAATGTAAAAGGAGTGCAAAACAACATAAGAAATTCAGATTAATGTTAAGCAGAAGCAACTGATGCAACAAAATAATACTGTGTTTTTCCACAGAACATTCTTTTCTCCACTTTCCTTTTCTTCAACTCAGTTTGAATTCTTTGACAACAACTTAGATGATTGCAGGTGATTCTTTGCAGACAAAAGAAATTATAGATGTTTTTAGTACTTCTGTGTTCACATGTACAACTGACAGAGCAGATTGCCCTGTTGATACAGGTAAACTTCTGAAATTCCTCCAGATAATTGTGTTTTTTGATAGACATTTATCATTCACGTTAGACATTTGTTTGGGTTTCAGTTCTTCTCTCCTTTCAAAAGTTGGTTGCTTGCTTTTTTTCTTTATGGGTTTTTAGCCATTTCAGAATTTTTGTTTGGAATTTTGATATGGTTTTAAAGTAAAAATGTTAATGGCATACAAGTGTTCATACAAACAACAGCAATAACTTCTCTGGGTGACTCACCTAAAGAAAGTAAGTTGCAGGTTGTGCCTTTACACTAAAATATGCTGTATGGGGTGTTCTCCTATTTTATTTCTTCCATCCTGCCTGGCATTCACACCCTTGGAATAGCCTGTGACTGGGTATTATCCTCACAGAGAAACCTTGGTTGTCAAAGCCTGTTACCTGGGAGGAAAAGAAGTTAAAAAAATGGGAGTTCTGCATCATGATGTTAAACTGCTCAGTGCTACATAAATATGACAAGGGAAATACAAGGAAAGTTATAACCAACATGCTGACATAACTACTGTCATTTGAGGCTGATCTGACTGGGTTTATACCTTTTGCTGCAATCACTCTGAATTCTCTCATTGCCAGAGTATAATTGCTTGGCATCAATAACTTATTCATATATTCCTGTGTACAAAGCAGCTCTTAATAATTACCCCAAACCTTAATTTGCTGAGCCTCAATCACTCCAGCAGCTCGTTGGCATTGTTAAGGTTAGTAACTGGGTGATTCATAAGACAGGACGCATCACAAATCAAGTTGATTGTTGTAATTGTTGCAGTGAACCATATGAACAACAGACAGTGTGTTATTTAGCAGCAGCTTCCCCCAACACACACTCTCTTGGGGGAGCTGCAAGGGTTCACAGCATGCTGCTCTAATGAGGTGCTATTGCAGTGGAATTCAAGCAGCTTTGAATGTGAAAGACTTTCCTACATCGGGGGAATTGCTCAGCCTAGTCCCTGTCTGTGCAGGGAGACCTAGATTCTGAATCTCAACTGTTTTCTCTTGGGGAAGTAAAACCTAGACCCCTAAGACTATGTCCCTGAGCCCCATCTCTGCTGGAGTTACAAATCAGCAGGGAACACAGGCAGCCAGTGCTGGTGGGCTGGCAAGGAATGGTGACATTTCTTGCCCCAACCCTGGTTGCCCTTCTGCAACAAATTCCTTGGTGAGAAAAGTTTAGAATGCTCTCAAGCTCTTCAACCAACAGGGCAGGTTTTAGCCTTACAAGGTCCTCAAGGCTCTGTTCCTAAGGGAGCAGATGATGATGGTGCATTCTCTTCTGCCAAGCTCTCCCTTCCTCATCACCTTACAGATCTCATCTGGTGTGGTGGGTTGACCCTGGCTGGATGGTTTGCAGGTACAGCACCATCCTAGTGGGTCCTACAATCAACAGCTGCAACTAGAATGAGAGTTTGGGTATGTTTGGGTTCCCTTGCCACTATCAAGACCTACCCTGAAGGGTACTTAAATATCTCCTTTAAATTTGCACTGATTTGTCTGCTACCAATGTTCCTAGCAGTTCCTCTGCCAACAGAAGTGCCAAGTATCCTGATTTATGGTGCAAACCTATGGATTAAAAAGACCTTATTAAGTGCTCAGAACTGACACATCTCTCTGACTAAAGGGGCTCATTCCTTTGCAGGCAGTAGAAGGATCTTCCCATTATGCTAATAAATAGAGGCATTTGCATAAATGGAATCAGATGTTGGGTCTTACTGCATATGTAGTCCAGGATTAGATGTTTTTCTCTTGGGTGCTTGAAAGACCTGCTCCTGCAATGAGGCTGCAAGGGAATTCTAGAAAATAGTTCCCAAATGTTTGAACTGGACAGGGACTGGGAAACAAAGAGGTGAGAGAGAGTGTCATTTCTGAAATCAATCTCAGCTTCTACGGGGAAATGTATTAGAGACATCACACTGTACACTTGCATTCTGTTGGATTATACACTCTGTACATGACATAGTGTGGTACAGATAAGAAAAGGCAATTTTCTCAGTTTTGTCTGGAAGAGCTCTGATTGTGCTGGACTGTTGCTTTTGGTGAATAACGTACCATGGAGCATTACAGCTTTGTGCATTTGTAAAGTATGCAAAAGCAGCACCCCAAAAACCGTGTGGCTCTGGCATGTGCTGCTGCTGGATGTGCAGGGGAAAACAGGAGGGTGAAGTTCTAAGCTGCACGTACCAATTTTTGCTGCTGTGGTGAATAACCACTTTCCCTCCAGCTTCAGCTGGATAGAGAACAACTCTGCACGTTTGGGGAGAGAAGCTGCTTAAATGCTGGAAGGACTTGTGGTCACTGTGATAAAAAGGATTTTGTGTCTTGGAGGTTTCTGCATCAGGTTGAAATGAAGCAGATTTTTTTACAGGGCAGAAGGGGATGGATTTTCTGCCTCCTCCCTTCTGGAGCTGGTTTCTTGCTGTCAGTGCTAGGAAGCTGCAGCTCCTCAGCTGCAGCAGTATTAATGGCAAACATGTATATATCCCTGCTTATCACTTCCCAGTGTTTCTTCTTCCCCCCTGCTTCCCTGTGTGCTGTACCCTTCAGCAGTGCTGAATTTGCTTTTGGAGGGCAGAGAAGTGCTGTCTTCCCTTTTTAACACATGTGCAAATGCTCAGCAGATGTCTGCTTGCCTGTGTGAAGCCTTGCCTGGGCTGAAAACCAGGACACAAAGCACATTAATAAGGGGAAGCTGGTTGGTTTGGAGCTGCCCACAGTTGGCAGGTACACTTTCAAGACAAAACCAGCTGCACCCTTCATGCAGACTGAACCTTAAGCCACATCTCCGACCTTGCTTAGCTTCAGATCCCATCTGGGCTTCTGGCATGGAGCATTGCTAATGAGCCCTTTCCTCCCTTGCTTGCTGAGGAGGGGCTTGGAACACAGGGCTGCAAATGCAAGGGCTTATGCAAAGTGTGAGCAGTTCTTCTGGCAAAGCAGTCCAAGGGCTGTTATTTATTCATTTGAATAACACTTTTCATACATTTCTCAATGCTTTAGAGGCAAAACATTCCTACAGGTTCACTGAAGCACTAGCTAGGGTCTCTTCATGCATTTTCAAACCATTTATTCCAAACGGCAGTTTATAAAACTCTCTTGAAAGGTAAAAAAATGAAATCTGGTTTCTCCTCCCTTCCTTCTACCCTTTCACCATGCAAATCTTGCCCTGTTCTTGCTATTTTGCTGCATTAGGGTTGCACACAAAGTCTGAGGTTCTGGGATTGGTTACATCTCTGTGAGAGAAGGAATATTGGTATGGTAATATTTTCTTACTCTTGTTACAAGCTAAGGGAGCTCCTGGGACAGGCTGATAACTTTGTGTGTGTCATGTAAGTGCCAGAAATCCCAGCTGAGAGAGTAGGACAGCCCAGTGCACATGAATGCTCCTGTGTGGAGCAGTGTCCCTTTACACCCCAGTTCATCATATTATAGTTTCTGGTGCTTCAGAGACACCTCAGTATGAATTGAGCCATCCTGAGCAGACACCAGGAACTTGGGTCTTTTGGAGGAGAAATGGTGCTTACAAGAACTGAGCACCAAGAAATATTGTTAGGAGTACAAAGGGAGTATGAATAATGAGAACAAATGGCATCTCTCTTTGGAGCTGGAGGACCCTTTTTCTGTCACGTTCTCTTTCTAGCCTCAGTGCTGCTCCAAGCTCATGTTTCCACTTGCCTCCCCAAAAGTAATATGGCTGCAGACCTCTTGCTTCCCTTCAACTCGCTGGGAGGTTTTCTAATTAACACATTTTTCCACATTGGTACCTTTCCCCAGCATTATTTTCCATTGATATTAAATTCATACCTTTATCACCTTGGGGAGAGTTTAACCAACATGCTCTGATCACAGAAGGCTCCCCTGCTTACCTAGAGGGTTTTTTTTTCTCCCCAACTCTGTCTTTTAGCTGCCAGGAACTTCCCTTCCTCTTTGCCTGGTGCCTAAAAATAGCTTAACACAGCTCACAGGAACAGCCTCTGCCAGTTGCTAGTAGAAACTCTTTGGCATCCAGAACAGCAGCCAGTGGCTTCACGGAGGGCATTGGCTCACAACCCTGCCTGTGAGGCTCTGAAGGTGCCCCTGCCTGATGGATCACCTTCCACTCATGGCTGTGTGAGTCCTCTGCTCTCAGAGCAGAGCTGAGAGGGTGAATGTGCTGACAGTGTCCACCTGTATGTTGGAAAATAGTGTAAGGAGACTCAGTTCAGAAGAGAGAGAGAAGAGAGTAGAGAAGGAGGAAGTGATCTCATTTTGATAAGCAATCTCTAAGCACCAGGGATGCTCAGATGTGGCAGAGGTTTGGCCCCAGGAGAGAAGCATTTGCTTTTAGGTGCTTGTGATCACTGGCCTTGGGAATGTGCATCACTGCTTGTTTTTGACTTTCCCTCCTGGTAGGAGGGACAGGGAAGCATTGACTTCCCAGGGAAGTGGTGGAGGCACCGTCCCTGGATGTGTTCAAGGAAAGGCTGGATGTGGCACTTAGTGCCATGGTCTAGATGGTGTGGTGGTGTTGGTCATAGGCTGGACTTGATGATCTTAAAGGTCTCTTCCAGCCTTGGTGATTCTGTGTGTGATTCTGTGTGTGATTGCCTAGAGCATAGCCCTTTTTGCCTCAGTTTTGAAACTCTAGGAGCTTAGGGGCTGTTTTTTTGCTGATGAGGATTTGATCTTTTGTGGCTGATGATGCCTAAATTTTGCCATCTTCCTGCTCTCTAAATGCTTGATCTCTGGACTTCAACCATACCTTGTCTCTGAGATGTCAAGGAGGTTTATTATTGGCTCTGCTCTGTGGGGTTTTTTATGTTCTAGGCAACTCACGAGAGTTTTTTCCACAAAGGAATTTCAGAGGTTGCTTTCTCAGCCATCCTGGTTTTTACCTGCACAACACCCCCATTGAACTTTCTCCCAGATGCAGATTTCCCTCTTTTTGCAGACTCCAGTGAAGGAGGATGGTGTCACAGAGCCCATCTGTGGTACGTGTCACAGGTTTCAAAGCACTTTATGAAAGAGATGAGTAACTCTTTTCCAGTGGTGCAATTAGGCACAGAATGGAAGGTGACAAAGTCCTCATTTTCATTCCCTCCACTCCTTGTAAAGAATCTAGGTCTTTAGTGTTCAAGCCCCTTCTAGGATGGTTGGAGCAAGCTAGGAATGAAACATCACTGGAGACCTGTTCCCTCCCAAATACACGTTGTCCTTTCCTTTGCATTAAAAATATGGAAAAAAAAATAGCAGCTTCAGAAATATCTTTGCACCTGAAACATACACCCTTGTTTAAAAGTCTCCATGAATTTTTATTTTAAAGTGATGACAGCCTGGAGACTTTTTGTTTTGTCAGGACCTTTTCTTTTTCTGCCAAGTAGCAGCTCTGTGTGTGTGCCTGCTCTGAAGAAGGGAGTGGGACTGTGTTTCCTATTTGGCACATGATTATTGTTGGGGGATGAGACAGGGCTCACAGGAAACAAAAAAAAAGTTGCTAGAAAGAAAGGAATCCTGTTTTAGGGCTGGAAAGCTTCTTGCCCTCAAGCAGACTAGGGATCTTCTAGCTGCTGGGCTGCAGGGGCAGGTCTCTTAGCAGGAGCTGGAAAGTGTTGCTGGAGAGATGCCAAGGAGGGGTTGCTTTGGCCAGTGGGTAAATAGAGGTTGTCAGCTCCCAAAAGACCTCTCAGTCTCTACTGCACAGTGGATTGCCAGAGAAATGAATCGGAGGAAGGGAGATTCTTTGAGAAAGAGAAAAAGGAGGATTAAATGGACTTGGACAGTTGCAGAAGAATAGTGGAATAGGAAGGGTTGCTGGAGGAAAGTCTAGTCAAAACCTGCTCTTTAATCCTTGCTAATTGCTGCAGGACCTTGTAGGTGATGTGCAGGTTGCTCTGCTGGGCTGGGGGGGTGAGGAATCTCTGTCTTGCAGCCAAGAATGTGGTTATCAACCCAAGCTGAGACTTTCAGACTGTGTATATTTGTTATAGGGGACAAGAGGAGAGGAAACCTGCTCCAGACATCTTCAGGGAAGCCCATTTACTGGATCCCAAGTCAATACTCTGTAGTTCCAAGCTTAGGGCTACTGAGAGCCTGACAGGATGATGCCCTGAGCACCCACAGCAGTGAGTTGAGAGTAGATTTTGGCCTCAATTCCACAAGATCTGATTTCCCAGCTGCTGCACTGAAGGCCCTGAACAGTAATATCAGTGCACATCAGGAGAGAGCCCAAGACAAAGGAGAAATTCTGCTTCCAGGCCCTTGCAAATCTGCAGTCAGGGGACTGCAGATCCCTGTGGCACACAAGCTTATCTTGACATTGCGTAGCTTGGAATCATTGGTGGACTTGGCAGTGTTAGATTTATAGTTGGACTTAGTGGTTTTAAGGTCTTTTGCAACCTAAATGATCTGTTTGTGTAAGTGTCTTCTGTGTCAACATGGTGCTGAAAACACTGTCAGCCCGTGACACTGTCTGTTGTATCTTGTTGGTTGAATTTTGGATCTTAAAAGCATTTATTTCCCCATCATTCTACCACCACAACAACTCTTCCTGCAGCAGTTACAGGTCAGACATTAAGTGCAGCATTAATGTATGTGAAACAAAAGCAATCCTGATGCCCATGTCCCTACAGAATTCACTTCATACCCAGCCTGATGGAGAGGAAATTTATCCTAGAAGTGATGACTTGAAGTTTGGCCATTTGGTGTAGTTCCAAGAGGCACACAGTACATTTGGCTTGGAATTCATGCAGGAAAGGACTTTCAGACTTTTTAACCACTCAGAACAGTTGAGGAAACTGGAAGGTATTCTTAAGAACATTCAGTGTTGCCCTAAATTAGGCCATAAAAAGTAAGTGCTTTTTAAAAGCAATTTTGCACAGTAGGGTCTGCATTGTCAGAGCTTCCTAGTGATTTAGAGGTTCTCCTTCCTTGTGGCTCCTGCAAAAAAGTCAAGAAACAGGAGTCTGGCTGCTGTGAAAAATACCCTTGTCTTCAAATTTAGAGGAAAAGCTATATATATAAAAATGTGCTAAACCTCTATAAAGCAGAGCCCATAAAACTGAGTCTGACAGCAGAGGTGTGAAGCACTGTCATGTGGAGAGCAAACCTGGATTTTAACCCTTTTGTTTTCATGTGGTAGTGACTATAAAGGCTGCTGGTGCTCTGATGGTTTCCCTAAGCTTGGTTGTGGTACTTGTTTTTGGAGGATCACACTGGATGTGATGGACAAGAGAAAACCCCACAGGACTGAGAGGGCTCACTTGTCATAAAGCTACTCTTTTTGTTTTTTTCTTGGATGCATCTCAACTGTCCACGTGACTGTTTTCTGTACTGTCTTCATGATGTTAAGCTCCAAATCAGAGCTAAGACACATGCAGAAGACATGTCTGTGAGCACCTTTTTCCATTGGCAGCCCTTAACTCTCCTCTTCTCACACAAGTTGCCTTTTACACAGTTTTCTTTTCCCCTTAACTTCTCTGTCACTCCTGGCCATCAACTTAATCTGCATTTGCCTCCTTTGTCTTTGGGTCAGCTCTTATTAGCTACAGTGCCACCTCCCTTGCTCTTTCTGGGATGCTAATATGGATGGGAACCAGCTCATGTGTGGGGCAACATTCAGCAGAGGCTTCAGTGGGTTAAGAAAACAATGTGGAGAGGAATTAGTGTGGGGCAGCAGGATTCTGGCCTTTCCCAGAGTCTCAATGAAAAGCCCTTTCAGAGCCATTTAATTTCCTCTGTCAGTGGATGGACTGGATGACCCAGGGGACAAGAGACCTCTTAGTTCTAGTGTATACCTTGTTGCTCTGGGTCAGCTTACAGGCTTTAAACTTTTCTGAAAATGTGGACACAGACAAAAAAAAAAGAGTGGAAAAAAATCAGTCTGGTAAATAACATTCCCTTCCCCATCAAGTGCTTAACATGGAAGGACAAGACACAAGCCCAGCTCAAAAAGCCACATTCTAATCTGCAATGACACATCAAGCTGCAACAGGCAGAGGAGGAGCTCTTAAGCACAACAGCCAAGAGAAAAGAGTAGGTTTTTTTATATATCTCTAGTACTTCTGTCATGTTTATTAGGGTGGCTCTTAATTGTGGCAGTAGTAGCTGTGCTCTGCAGCTCTGCCACTGAATCAGGATCTTTTTCTGACTCAGATAGGATCGACACATGGGCTTTGTAGCAACAGCTCAACTAGTCTCAGCTGGCAGTGTGCAGCCAGCTCAGAACTCAGGGAACTTAGGGAATCTGCAAACAACTGCAGCAATTCCACGTTTTTCCAAAGCACTGGCTTGCTGCTTATCTCTTGTCCCTCTGCCAAGGGATATCAGCAAAACCTAACCACTGGGATGTGGTGGAGTTTATGGCTGCTTTTTTTTTTTCGAGCCACCAAACTTGCCACCCCCAGCAGACACAGCACCTGGGTCTGTTCAGTCACACTCCCCATGGTGAAGCACTCAGTGATAAACACGTTGGGTAAGGTCCCTCCTTGCTCATCAGAGCCTCATAATTCAGCTCAGAATGGTACCTATTTAATGCAGCACATCCTGCAGTGCCAGGTACATTCATGAGCTGCTTATGAAGAATTCCCAACCTAATAATGATGCAGAGGGACCAGCCAGCCCTGTGCCCTGGGCATTGCTCCACTGAATGTGACCAGGCAGCACAGGAGGGGCTTCAGAACTGCAGATTCAGCCAGAGCTGGTACCAGAGCAAAGAAGAGAGGCAAATGCTGGAGTGTCAGGCTGTGCTGTCTGCAGGGTGGCCCTCCTGACCTCCACCATCTGTGGGAAGCCTCTTCTTCCTCACATCAAATGTCTGTTTGCACCAAAGGTGCAGCAGAGAACTCTGCTCTGGGGGGAGAGAGCAGTGCTTTCAGCCAGGGACAAGCTTTCTCTTCCAGCTGGCCTTTTAAAAGATCTTTTATCTATATTATTTATTATCATATTACTTAATGTGAAAGGCCACTTCAGCCCCAGGCTCCAGCAATTAGCACTAATAGATGATTACACAGCAGAGGCAGTACATACAGGCAGTGTTCATTATGTGTGGACACGTGCAGCCCAGGTTTATCTGCTGTCTGCCAACCTGCCACTGCTGAGGAACAGCCCCCACTGTGCTGCAGGGCCAGGAGACACCTCAGACACTCCTGCTCAGCACACCTCGAGTCAGCTCTTCTGAAATAATCCTATATATATTTTGCCTTCTACACACACGAGTGTGCACAGGCAGAGGAACAGGAAGCCCCCACCCAGGCCTAGTTGGATTCCAGATGGCATTTCTTTGTTTTCTGTAACAAATAAGGCTACCAGGACATGGCAAGTCTTGTTCCTCATGCTCCTCTGCCTGGCAGCTCAGACACCCACCCACCATGCTGGGCACCACCAGGGGGCTCAGAAAAAATATTTTAAGGGCTGAAACCCTCATTTTAGGTAGAAAAGGGAAAGAGAGCTCCAACTGGAAATCCTTGGACTCCCTACTGAACCATGGCAGTCTTCCCTTCTCTATAATTTCTTTTCACCCTGCTCTTGCATGAAGAAAAAAGAAGCTGGCATTTCATTTCCTCAGCCCTTCTTTCTAGCCCTGATGTCTCTTTGGTGGTTTCTGTTGTGTGTAGGTTGGTCTGTTGCACTAGCAACCAGGTACCTGCACTAAGCAATTCCAAGTACCTGTTCCTCTCCAGTGACCACATTAAGCCTCCTAAATTAGGCTTAGATAATTAAGTAGCATCTTCTCAGCCAGGTTGCCTGGCTTTGTGCAGGAAGCTGTGCTCTTGGCAGGGAAATACCAGGGCTGAAGAGGCAGCCTGCTGCAGCAACGCTGCTGTGGCCACCCTGGACTTCTTGCTCTCCCTCTGGGATGTGTCCCTGCAGCTCGGAGCTGTGGGCAGCACAGTGTGGTGCAGTGCTGGCAGCTGATCTTCCAGCAGAGGCACCTGGAAACAGCTTCTGGAGACTAGGCTCATTCCTTGGCTTTTTTAATTGGAAATAGGGTTGGTTGAATTTCCGAAAGCTTTTGTATCTGAGAAAAACACTGCAAAATGTGCCAAAGTCACCTTCTCCTCAGCAGCTGAATTCTGTTAGGGATGTGTCTCCAGAGCTTCAGAATGGGTGGAAAATGAAAAGCAGCTGACTTGGAGTGTTTACTACACTGGCTGGCACAAAGGGGCTCTTTCCCAGCCCCGCTTTGACCTGCTTGTTGGTGTCTGAGTGAGAAATCCATGCATGGGAACACTGAACAGTGTAAAACAAGTGCATTACTACAGATCCATCCTGCCCCGGAGAAATGTGGCATCAGGCAGGGAAGCAGCTTGCAGTGTGCTCTCAGGATAAAATTGATCTTCTGCTGGCAATATTCATCAGGCAGGCAAGCCAGAATTAGCAGTCATAAATGAGACAAATGAAAGAGTGTTGTTTGCTACAGGGGTAACTCAGGAAGTATTGAGGGAGGACTTTTCCCTGGCAGATTCACTGGGGAACTGAACTCCTTTAATTCCTGCTTTTCAGGCAAATGTCCTCATTTTTGGATCCAACACGAGCTGAAATTATTCTCATTGTGTGTTGCAGGAGACCACAGGCTCTCATGCACTGTGGTTTTGAACATGGCAGAGAGAACACCTTTCTACTTTGGACATCAATAAACTAGTGGCTATAATAGGAGAGGTGTCCTGGAGCTATTATGAAGTTAGAGGTCCAAGGGCAGAGTCTGGAATAGGAAATTTGCAGTAATTCTTTTCTGTTTATTTCTAATATTGAAGGAAGCTGCTTGATGTGTCGTTGGCCTCATGATGCCCACAAAACAGTGACTCATTGAGTTAGTACCTCATCCTTTCATAGATCTAATTTGTAGAAAGGTTACCAGAAGGATTGGTTTGTTGTGTTTTTTTTTTTTTTATTCCAGTTTGGCCACAATCTCTCTCTGCTCCCATTGTTTCCGATGGGGAAAAGTGTCTGGCAAGGCTGTTGTGAGCAGAGCAGCTCTGACTGCTGTGGTGACAGATACAAGCAAAGGTGGCAGCATAAATGTGACCAACAGGCCTTGCCTTTGAAACACAGGAATGTTTCATGCAAAGGAGTTTGTCCTTAGACCGTGTGAAGAGCCAGAAACCTACTTACTGCAGCTGAGCCAGTGCCATGGGTTTGGTCTTGGCTGGATTTTATCTGTCTTTGGAACCTAATCAGGAATAAGATTCCCACTCTGCCTGCTTTCATGCCCAAATTAGGTCTTTTTGCTTCAGGAGTGTATCCTTCTCACACAGTTCAGGGAGTGTCAGCAGGAGCAGTTACTGCATTTCATTCCATTTAAGCAGGTTCCACTCCTGATAAGGATATTTCTTGTTTTAATGCAGTTTCTGGTCAGGATTACTGCCCTCCTATGAGCTGGTTTTGGAGCAGTCAGGGTATCCCTAGTTCCTGGATCAAAATCCCACACTCCAGCATATGACTGCTGGAGAATGGTGGTGTCCTCTTCCTAAAACACAAAGCTAAGGAAGCGTGTCTCATCTGGACAGCCAGTCCCATCAGGCTGTGAGGACACAGAGGCAATGCCTAGCCTGCTTTTCTGAAGATAACCTGGTTTCTTTCTTACAGAGAGTAATTTGGGAGTTACACAGATCATTCAGTTTTCTTGCTGTCTTGTCCAGGCTCTGCTCTCCTCTTCACCCTTACACATATTCCCCTCTGTAGAGAAACATAATAGAAAGCAGCCTAGGAAAAAAAACAATATTAAGGGATCTGGGAATCCTCAGGGGATATTTCAGCTTTAACTGCAGAGTCACCACCAGAAAAAACTGTAAATCATGTATTCTCTGCCTTCCTCTCAACATCTTTCTATTTAAAAATGTAATTAGATCTGCATGTTCCTTGGTTTTAATTTTAATTATATGTCTAGAACTGCACTGTTAAGGTTGTCCAACATCCATTTCTAAATTAAAAATCTCTGTTCAATCCTGAATACCACTGCACTTAATTCCACTTTAGATCAGGGAATTTTTTTTTTAAAGAAACTTTTGATGACAGTTAATGCATTTTTTTACTAGAGTTTTTCCTAGGGATTTCTACCCAGACTAAAGAGGTTTATTTTATTTTATTTACAGAGAGTTTGATAACAGACCTTGCAATCCTCCAGATTTCCTTTTTAGAAAGAATGGAAGACACCAAAGTTGAGCAAAGCGTTTTATTTCCCAATTTTGTTATTTTCTGTGCAGTAGGACCTCACACCAGCCACTCTGACCTGCCAGTGCATGGTCTGAGGAGCTGCAGAAACACAGAAGGAAAATACATGCAGCCCCTGCCTTCACATAAAGAGACTCAAATTAACAAACCACAGATGTTACATCCAAAGACACTTCCATAAAAACTGTCTTGGAGAGTTCCTGTTTGTTTATTCAGATGTGATAATAGAGACCTGAAAAGCTACTGACAGAAGAAAGGTGCTTTGAAGTAATTTGAAGGTGTGTTAGACATCAGCAAAACTGTGATTCCAGAAAAGCAAGGACCAAGAAAGAAAAGGCTGTCACGGTGCTTTGCAGATGTCCTACCAGAGGCAGCTTTTAAGGAGGAGCAAAGGAGTCTCTCCTTTTTGTCCATGGTGACTTGGGCTGAGCTCAGATCCTGAGCTGGGCTCTGTCACTGGGTCTGGAGGCAAGCAGAGGAGACTGGTGATCTAGCTGATGACCAGGGAAGATCTAACTTCTCACCATGCTTTTCTCCCTTGTTTAATCCCTTGCCTGTCTTCTGCCCTGGCCTTACTGCTCTCCCCACCAGTGCTCTCTGAAACAACCAGCATCAGGCTCCAGGCTGGTCTGTCTGTGGAGCTGCTCTGGGATTCCGTGGGCTGAGCTTTCCAGGTTCTGCACTAAACTTCATTTGTTTCATGCTCCCTGGTGGAGTTCAAGCCAGGTCAGCAGCTACACCCAGAATTAAATGCAACACACTTCATGTCACCATGGGGAGTTGTAATTCTTTATGAGATCCCACTCCAGCCAGGGCCCCTCTGGAAGTGACACACACTCAGCTTCCTGGCCATCTGGCCACTGCTGTCTGTGGATGTTGAATAATAAATATAATCTACACATTTATTTTAAAAACTGCAGACACACACACGCAACCATGTATATAACTGCAGTTCCCTGAGGGCCAGAGCTACAGCCTGAGACAGTGCTGGTGGCCTTGTAACCTCCAGACACCTCTGTCACACAACCAGCAAGACCCAAATCTTACAGCATTGCTGCCCTGGGTATACACAAACCATCAGCCTTTGCATCCTTATGGATAAAACACATTCCAGAAATGCTAAGAAAACCCCAGGCTTTTCTCAGTTTGCATGCACAAGAAAATACAGAGCTATTCTGGTCCCTAAAAAGCATGGATGTGGTACAGCTACAACGGGAGGAAAATGGCCAGGGCCTTTTGTGGTGTGTTTTGTCAGTAGGAGGCTGATGGTTGGGCTGGATCTTTAAGGTCTCTTTCAACCAAGGTAATTCTGTGAAGTATAAGCACATAGCAAAATAGTGGGCTGCTCACCCCTGAGAACTTTGGCTGGAACATCTGAGTATCTTCAAGGAGTTACAAACTCCACTGGTACTGCAAGGAAACAGTATAAGGAGCTCTGCTTGTCTGGGCTCCTTGGAAAAGCACAGCCTCAGGATGTTAGTTTCAGAACATGGTGCCAGTTGAACCACGTTTACCTCCAAGTGCAGTGGGAAGGTAAAAGATGATAACTTTAAAAAATAATGAACCTGCAGACCTGCCAGGTAAGTACTGTATCCATGTAGCAGAGTCCTGGCCTCTCCACTTCCATTCCAGCCAGTCACTTCCAAGTCCCCGTGCTCCTCTAGCCCTCTTTGTTATGCAGCTGGCACATCTAGTCCATTAAGCAGAGAAGTGCTTTATTCCTCCACTCCACCTGCTCATCTAGAGGAGTTTCCCCTCCGAAGCACATCCATGATTTGCAGGGAGATAGATGGCACTTTGTAACTATTAATTTAAAGAGCTTATTTCAACATCATCCAAGCAAGGGAAAATTCACATCACTTACCTTGTGAGAAACCAAGGAATCTGAGGTGATTAGGGTCTCCACTCAGCAAGTGTGTTAACATGGGTCTGCCTTCAAGAGATTTGAAGAGACTATTTTAAAACAAGGGGTGTAATAAAGGAGCTGGAAATGAACTGCACTGCACACTCAAGGATCTCTTATTCTTTCCTGCTGGCAATGGTGTAGGGGGTTGGTTTTCTTTTAAAAACCAAAACAACAACAATAAAAACAAACAGTGAAATAGGCAGAACATTTTCAGAGCTGTGGGTATGTGCCATTAACTGGGAACATTGTCACAGCCTGTGTTTGGATTGGAGAGCAATTCCTCTCAGATTCTCTGAGGGGGCTGGACAGGACAGTGAGGTGCTGTGGGCTTCTGCTCTGAGCTGCAAGGTGGTTTGTGCCCTGTCATCTAACCCTGCAGAGCTGTCTGCTCTGCCCCAGCATTGCATTTATCATCTACCCACTTACAAAGTCCTTCAGAGCCAGGGCTACTTGACTCAGATTTTGTTCAACAACTAATGAAAAAAGTCTTTGGTGTGCTTTGAATTGTCTGGGTAATAAACTTTTACATGAACTTGGAGAGAAATGTTAGAGGAAAGGCTTAACTAAGATCACTTGATTAGAAGCAGCTCTGGGAAAGCAATCCATGAACCTGCAGGTGGAAAGGTAGTGGTAGTCTCTGTAAAATGTTCTCCACCTCATTGGGGGTAGAAGGAAATAGGAGAAGCCACTTTTGGGATGGTGGTTATATCACCTCCTGCCCTGAGGGTTGCTCCTGGGAGCTTGCTCTAAGCTTCCTCCTGGAGCAGGACCTAAAAGCATAATTTAAAGAGAGATTTGCATTGGGTTTGTAGCATTTACCCCATGTATGTGCCTGTGTGGCTGTCAGAGTGTGCAAGGCTGGGGATCAGTGCCACCCCAAGTTACTAGCACCAAAGAGAGGTGTGCTCTGCAGTGCACAGCAAACTTCTCAGATTGCTCAGAGCTCCTTTGCAATCAGCACTGGTAAATTTGACCTGTCAGGTAGTGTTGATTCTTTCCTTCCTCCCTGGTGTCTTTTATTCCTCCCCTCCCTACTTAAATCTGTCTGCCAGAATCTCAGTAATAGCCATTAATTCTGTGGAGATTTATAAATGAGAAGGGAAGAAGGAGAGGAGAAAAAGAGAAATTATTTATCTTAACCTCTTCTCAGCATGTGTACAGACTAGGACTCTGCTTTGGGGCCAGGTTCAGGTGTCTTAGTAAAGGTGAAATTTTGCTAAGGCAACATAAGTAAGCATGAGGTATTTGTAGGGCTCCTTTCCTTCTAGAAAATAAAACATTTTCCCAATTGACAGTTAACATAAATTATCTGATCGTTTGCTCTGCAGAATGACATAAATGAAGTTGTCAGTCAGACAGGCAAGTAAGTTTCCCCTCTGGTCATGTCACAGGTAAATAATTTGGTGTCTCTTGTGACAATTCTTTCCCTAGTTTGTTTTTCTTTCTCTCTTACTAGGCCAGTACTGAAGGCAAATGTTCCTTTTTGTGATGAAAATGGTTGGGAGCAGAGTTAAAACAAGAAAAAAAGAAATGAGTTTTTCCAAGGAAGGCCAAACCATGTAAAGCAAAATTTTGCTCACACTAGGAACAACTCTTCAAGAGCCAAGTACCTCCAGCTCCATAAATTTCTGGGTCAGCAAAGCACTGACATGTGAAAGATCAAATCCATACAGGATACAACAGTCAGAGATATGTAAATACTTCTGCAATTCCCATTCCTCTGTTCCAGAAAGCTAAATGGAACGTTGCTCTTTTCTGTCTGTGTTCACCTCCAGTCTGAGAGGAAGGAACTAAATCTTTTTGTGGAAAAAGAGATTACAGTCCTGCCACTGGAATTTTTAGCTAAACTTTTGTTCTGGAACAGAACTGCAACATACAAAGGCAAAATGTACAGCTCCAGGAGGCAGCTGCTGCTTTGCATTATGGACTGTGTCTGGGAATCATTAGTGTCCATGACAGAGAGCTGCAGGACCCAAGTCCTGCTTATAAGTCTTCCCTACCCCCTCTTGTTATAAGGAATTCATTCTACATGGCTCTTGTGTTACAGCTCTAGGTTTATTTCTTCATATTCCCTGTGCCCAGAGCAATTCCTCCCTGCTGGGGATTAGCCATCCTGCATTTCAGAGCTCAGCAAAGTTCCCCTAGAAAAGGAGATGGTGATCAGGTGTCATGTAATAGTTGCACCAGTCTGCTCCCAAAACGTGGGCTGAAGCTGCAAGGAGTTGTCTCCAAGTCTAACTGAAGGATATTGCTCCAAAGAGATTAATAGTTAGAAAACTTTATCAGCTGCAGAATATCTGGAATATCTTTGGTACCCTGTGATATCCCCAGGTAATACACAGGGATAAGAGGAAAATCTCTTCCTCTCCCCCTCTCCATACTGTTGTGATGCTCTTCTGAGCAAGAAGCTTTCAGTGAGAGAAAGCACAGGACTGATTTCTCTGACCCTGGAAACACAGCAGCATGTTTCCTTTGCCCCATCTCCCCTAAAAATGAACTGAGTTCGAGGATCCCTGTCAATGTGACTTACCTCCCCATCAACTCTGCTTTCTTTTAATCTCCCTTTTTGTGATGCTTTGTTTCCAACAGCAAATGCTTTTGGAGCAGGGAACTATTGGCATCCCCTGGACTGCAAAAAAAATTCTGAACTTCAGCAGAAAATCAACTACCCTTCTCTGCAGTGCTTCTACTATTACTCTGAAGGAGTCTTGTGAAGTCTTGAGAAGTCTTGTGAAGAAAGAATCTGCACATTTTACGAGTTAGGAGTACTCTAAAAATGTAGCAGCTGGAAAAACACCTTTTCCAAATCTGTGCTTATTAGGGACAGTTTCAGACTTGGGAATGAAAATCTAGGCTTCGATCATTTAGTGCACAGCGTGGCTGCTGCATCAGGTAAGACAGCATCTGGAAGGAGCTACAAAGTGAAGTAGATCATAGAATCATGGAAAGGTTTGGGCTGGAAGGGACCTTAAAGATCATCTAGATCCAACCCCCCTGCGTGGGCAGGGACACCTCCCCATCCAATCTGCCCTTGAACATTTCCAGGGATGGGGCTCCCTTACGCGTTCTGGTTTCTTCCAATAGGAAAAGTGGATGAGAGCATGTTTAGTGGCAAACTCACTTCCCTCCTCTTTGCTGCAACACACACCAAAGCCATCCTCACAGAGGTCCTTGGGACTCTTGAGGAGCAAGAAGGTCCTCCTCAGCTCATTGCTGCCAGGTGCCCTGAGCAATATGTGCCCAGCTCCTCACTAGCCCCCAGGTCCCTCCGAGGAGCATGGGAATCAGCTCTCAGCTCCAGCCCTGTAACACAGGGCAGGGAAGAAGGAGATCCAAGGTATTCATGTCTACCCACTATTATTGGCTTATTTACATTGTGGCTTTATTTTAGTTTCCCAAACATTGCATGGCAGCTCCAATTTATTAGGCCAATTTTAGCTGCAATGGGAACTGGCAAAGACCTTATCATTTAATTCTGCTAACATCTCTCATCTCTAATTCATACACCCAGCTCTATGACAAATTGAATTTGTATAACACAATAAATAAAAGGGCTTCTAACTCTAGTTTCCTGTAATGGAATAACATTATTGGAAACACACATTAACTGGAACAGGCAGACCTGGGGAAAGGGCTCAGCTTCCCAGCTGTAATTCTCATTGGGTCCAACCTGGTTCTTTTGCAATAAAGCTAATAGGAGTTTGCACCTGGTGTAATTTTTCCTAATGATGTTAGGTAGTTACCTATTTCCCAAGCTTTGTGCAGCCTCCTGGAAGGAAATGGGGGGGAAAAAACTTATATATATGTGACAAACTAAGAGGTGATTCAGTGTTATTCTGAATATTCACGCTACTGAGCAGAAAGGTGGTGAGAGGGAGTAGTTGGACTGCACTGAAAGCAGACTGCTGTGACTGGCCCTGTCAGCTGGGCTCTTTGTCACCATGGCTGGATATTTAACATAGCAGCAGCCTACTGGAGACAAGGTGTTAGCTATTGGCACAAGACCATTGAGCAAATATATACAGTTATCTTGGCAGCATTTGCTGTAGATGCAGCCCAGCTTGGATTACCACAAGAGGAGGTAATCACAGGCTTATCTTTCCCACTGAAAGATAAGCCTGTGATTACTTCCCCAGGAAAAGGCCATTAAAGGAAATCTCTGATGGGTCAGTCTTTTCCCTAAATGCAAAATTGCTATGAAGCTGAAATGGGTGTCTCTGACTCTGTAAAGAATCAGCTCCTTATTGGAACAGCCAAGTGTAGGGAGAGCCAGTGGTGAAGATCAAAACCTGCCATGTACTTGCCCTTCAGGGTCTCAGCAGCTCTCAGTCTCCAAAAGGTGCCCACACACCTCCTGGTACTTGTGTTCCTCAGGCTCCCAAACTCATGTACTTAGTAAAAGTACCACTATGAGGAGTGGACTTGCTTCAGGCTCTGACAGGTTCCTCACGAGCATGCCTTGGGCCCAGGTGGGTTGAGGAAAGTCAAGGCATGTCTATAGTGGGTGTCCCTCCCCAAAAACACACAGTGCCACCTGAACACACCCCTATGGCTCCCAGACACCTCTCTCCACCTCTCCTCCCTCCCCTCTCTTCCCCTGACAGCAATTTGTGCTGCTGTTCCATTTATCTTCCCTCACCAGTGTGTTTTCACCCTCCTCCTGTGCCCAGCCTTTCTATGATATCTGTTTATTATTATTCCCTCCCTTGGGAACAGCCTGCTGGTGGCTGTTTCCTGAGAGTGGATGGGAGCAGCTCTGCTGCCTTCCTGATTTAGCACCTGGAAACAGGGTCTGGCTGAAAGCCCATGGCTGTGACAGCCCAGAGCAGCTCCTGCTGCTGCTGTTGATTGAGCTGGCAACTGTGACCCTCAGACACATTTTTTCCCCCCTGTCCTCCTCCTCATTTCTGTCAAAAAAACCTGAGCTGCCCCCACCCTCTAAATGTAGATGAGACAGAAAAGAGAGAGAAACGCTTGTCACTTCTTTGCATCCAAATGCAGAATCCAGGGAGACAAAATCTAAAATTAGAGTGCATCACAGCAGCATCTGAGTAAACTCATTTCACGTTGCTCCAGCAATGGCCCCTAGGGAGGCTGCTCCCCCTGGGAGCAACTGATCATAAATAACATGAAGGTAGAAACAAAAATAAATGGAAGATCCTTTTCTATTCGTGCCCAGTAGCAACTTTCTCGTGAGGGAGTCAGACGTGCAGGTTTTTCAGTGGTTGAAGGTAGTGGAGAGCTCATGCTCTTGAGGTGGTATGTAAAGAAGTAAAAATGTAGGTGTTGATGGCACATTTCTGCATTGGGTCAGGAGAGCATCATAACTTATGCTACCCCTGAATTTCATCTCTTCTGGGTCATCTTCTGCATCTAAGGCATTGATTTCAAAGCAGAAGGGGAAAAAAAATCCCAACAATTGACCAGCCTTCCCAAATATCTGAAAACCAAGTTTTTTTTCCTTCTGGAATTTACACATGAAAACTTTATCTTTGTTTTCCAGGCAGTTGAGACATGGGGAACCTTTGTTTTGGCCCAGCATGGCAGCCCCATCTTCCTGGGTTTGTCTCTTTCTCTAAGCTAATGTGACTGTGGAGGATGCTGCTACAAGTAAACTCCTTGGAATAACAGGAGGGAATATTGTACTGTTCTTCCTCTGTAAATGCACCAGGTATTTTTAGTGCTTCGAAGGAAACTCTCTAGACACTGGTTGTTCTAAGATTTGAGCTTTACAATCTGAACAAAAGGGATATTTGAGAGGACAGCAATTTGCTACGTTAAAATATCCAGATAAGGAAGAAAAAGAAAACACCATAAGATTTGAATGCACTGCACTAGTTTACTGTAGCTTTCAAAACTGCAAAGATGTTTTCTGCAGCAGTCAGTGCAAGGAGAGAGGGATCTGGCCAGCCAACCTGTTGGGCAGCTGTGCCTGTCACCTGGCTCAAGGATTTTCTTGGTTCAAGAGATCTGATTACTTACACCCACCAGTTACACCAGCCTCTTCCTCCAGCTCCAGGCACAGCCTATGGGTTCATTAATCCCTGGGGTGTTATGGACTGATGGACAGTTTTCTCAAGAATTTATCCAGGTTTAAAACTCATCTTGGACAGAAACTTGACTGCCTCTATATGAGTCCAATGCCTCGACCTGCTTTTTGTGCAGCTTACAGTGCAGTATTTTAGCAGAAGAGATGATGCCAGTAAATACCTTTTCTCAAAGCAGTTAAGGAGTTTACAGACATTGTGAGGGAAGCAGAAAGGCAGCCTGAAAAATAGCTTTTGTCTCAGAATGCAGGCACTCTCTCTTGCATTATTTCCTGCTTCTCACCATTTCATAATTACCTGTTTGTGCTAATGGAAACGATGAAGTGTCCAAATGACAGAGCCAGGCATTTCTGCTGCATCTCTGTGGGTCCACGGGGCTGTTTTCAACAAGTGAGGTCTGGGGACAGAGAGAACCTGTGCAAAAATAAGAGGAAAATAAAGTCTTTTACACAGAGTCCTTCGAACTCCCTGAAATGAACAGCAGACCTTCCACAGCTTTGAAGCTGAGAACAGTTCTTTCTGCAATTGTTTTAGAGCCAAAGTGGGCTTTGAGTGGGCACAAACATATCTTTGAGACTTAAAGACATTTACCACAAATTCTATTTTATGCTTTTCATATGCCATTAAGTTTCCATTACATGGGTAAATGAATTATACACAAAATTTCATAGCTTGAGTAGGAAAATATAGCTCTTCTTGTTAATGTGTAGTCAACACAAAAAAGATGATATTCAATGCTGCTGTTGGCAGATCAACAAATTACCTTGTCTAATATTACATGGGATGTCACAGACCTGCCAGGGAAAAGCTAAGACTGTTACTTTTAACAGAAGCTAAAAATGAGCTGGCCTTTGGCTTACAGGGCACTTTAATCCAAGAAATGTAGGGCAAATGGGGTTTTTCTGATGGTAGGTGACAACCAGTTTCCTTACAGCAGCAGGAAGGTCTGTGTGGATGGCAGCAGCTCAGGCTGTGCCAGTTAGGGACCTGGCTCCATGTCCACACTGTTTATCTCTGGGGAACACCACTGTCTGCAGCTGTTACCTCCAGTTTTCTTCAGAGCATTTAAGAGGCAAATCAGGCCTTTTCTTTGTTTCCTTCAGTGTGACTTCCATCAGTAAATTCTATTCTCTTAATAGCCACTCAAATCTGGGTCTGTTTCCTCATTTTCTGGGTGCATGCATGCTGGGAAAATGTGTGGACCCCTGTGTGTGCCCATCCTGCCCACCTCCTGCTTCTGAAAGATTTTGTGAGGTCCTGCCTTTGTCTTTTTACAAGTTTTGAATCTTTCTTATGAGTAGATGCTTCTGTGCTCTTGGGAAGCCAGTCTCTGCCCAGGTTCTTTCTGCCAGTGAACTGCCAGTGTCTGCTGGATAGGTGCCCTACTACATGTTCTGGAGAACCTGGTGGCCAAGCTGAAGGGGGGGGGGTGGTGGCCAAACACAGAAATTAATAAAGATGTCCGACCATTTTCCTATAGGATGAGAGGATTTGCCTGAGTTCAGAAAGCTGCATTTTCCATTGAGCCTGCACCAGGCTGAGCAACTTTTAATATTGTTTTTCAACACCCTTTTTCAGCAACTTGAAAAAACCTGAATTTCATCTTCTCCCATTTTCTTTAATTACCTTTCCTTTAAGGGTAGCTGCACACAGAGATTGTATTACAGCATCTTCTGCAATTTATATGTCTTCCAGTGGATCATTTCCCCACTGTGTTATGTTTTTATTAAACAGTAATCCCCAAGAAATTTATTGCTTGGACCAATGGTTTGTTAGATAATTGCTGGAAAGCACATGCAGGATGAATTCCATTTTTATCATCTATTGACAGGACTGGATTGTTAGGCTGATTCTGCAGGAAAAAAATATTTCTGTGGCTGCTGGTCTGTAACAACAAGGCTATGGAGGAGGGTTGTGTGTGTTGGTTTTGTTCACTGGGGGAAAGAGCAGCCGTGGGGAAGCTGAACAACTTGCTTGGGAATGTTGCTGATTGCTTCTAACAATTGCTTTGAGTTAATCTACACGCAGCCGTTTATATAACAAGGCAACACTGTAACGTCTAAATTGTGAGCCCAGGGCACACCCCGGCTATAAAAATAAACATCCAGGGCACAACATCCTGCAAAGATCAAAACACACTGTCTCTAATGCCCATTTTCTGCATCTGCAGACCCTTAGTGATGGGAGGGTGATCGTGCTCTGTCTTGAGGGTCTCTTCATACCTGGAACAGATGACTCCCAAGCTTGAGATAGAGGGAAAAGAGCTGGAAACTGGGAAAGATGGAAGGATTTGCTCAAGAGGTCCACTGAGTGGTCAAGTTCCTTTATGAATCCTTCAAAAGTAAGGTCCAGGTGGCACTCTTAGTATGTGCTCCTCAGTTCGTATCAGTCATCTGCTTTGGAGCTGAGGTGGAGATGAACGTTGAGACTTCTCCCTGGGGTCCCTGTGCAACAGATTAATTGAAAGGCCTTTATTTTACTTTAAATAGCATTAAAAGAATCCTGAAAATACCTTGGGAGCACAATCCACCATTCGTTCCAGTCCCTCTGCAGGCTGCATTCCTGCTCTTCTTTTCCTGCAGCCTGTCTGTGTACAGGGGAAACTGGGCAGTAAAACAGATAAAACTTGAGCATTAATCCCCAAACTCCTAGGTTTTAAAGATGTTTAGGTTTTATTACATCACTGCTAACTTTGGTATGTGCAACAAGAATGGTCATGACTGGTAGGACAGCACCTTAATTCTCTGCTCAGCACCCCCTGACTGACACCCTGCTGCACTGCTGGATCATTTAGCATCCTGCCCAAGGTTAAAGCTCTCCTTCAGCCATGCCTGAACCTCCAGCTGCTGCTGGAGATACTCAACATCAAAACCAGCTCCAGCAGCAGTTGTCAAATGTCAAATGCTCAAAAGTATCACCCACATAGGAAGGGTGGCAAAGGGAGGAGGATGGGAGTGCAGTGCAATTTACCGAAACCTCAGAGACACAGACACAATCATGCTTTGGCTAAATCTAATTCTCACAGCTAAGTGCAGGTGGTTTAAGACCTCTGGTCTGCACCCCAAATCCACGTTGTTCTCAGGAATGGAATGACATCATTCCCTAATCAAATCTCTCCCCCATGCAGTCTGTTACTGCAGTCGTTACAGAGAAGATAAGGTTCTAACCAAGTTATGCCTGAAAGCCCCGTGATGTGATTACTGAGGTATCATTGCTGCTTGAAGCAAGAGAGGGAGGCAATTTTTCCTCCCCCCTCTTTCCTCTGGGGTTTGCAAAAAGCAATCACATCAGAAGCTTTCAAACACCTAAGCAAAAGAGGTCTGGGCTGCAATCAGCACTTGTTCACTGCTCACAAGCTCCCTAAGTTGGGTCCTTCTCTGTCACGGGTACTCAGGCTTGTTTTAGCAGATCTGGGAGCTGCAGATTACAGTGGCCCAGTTAACACACGGTGGAAAGTAGAACCATTTTTACAGCCTTTCTGTCATTCATGTTCAGATTTTTCCCCCCTGAAGTGATACAGTCAGCTCTCAGCCAGGGGAATCCACTGCAGGGGCAGGAACAAAACTGCACTGCAAGACTCAAGACTGTTGAGACATAATTTACTTGCAGAAACCAACCTCAGAGTTTGGTACAGCCTGAGTGAATGTGAAGGAGCTGCCAGGCAAGAGTCTGAACTGCAGCCCTGGGTAATGTAGTTCATTCCAGAGTATAATCTGGGGCCAGCCTGGTGCCTGCCAGCTGCACACCCCTTTCCCTCTGACAGTCACTGGTGACTGGATGTGAGTTATTGGTGTTGTTAAAGCAATCCAGGGTAAATTGCAATGCGTCAATGACACAGTGCTGCTACCTGCAGCAAAAGGCAGAGCCAAACCCAAATGTCAAGTCACGTGTTACCTTCAGAAAAAAACATCTACCAGGAGCACTAGGTGTGATGGCTTATTTAAAACAGATTTGCATTATTATCTGTATTATTTGCTTTCTGAATGACACTTGGAAGAAGATGACATTTCTCCTCTCCTTAGAGTGAGGTTTTGCTCTTAAGATAGGTAGGAGTAGTTTCCATTTTTGTGTGCATAAATACATCTGTTGCTTTAAATGATGTTTGCAGGGCTGGTTTAGCAGGCCTGTTGCTTCCCTTTGTGCTGCTACATAGACATCTGGGACTTCTAAAATGCTCTCTGGGATGAATTTTATTATTGTCAATTGCTCCTTGAAAATCCTCAGTTTTACTAAAACACTGTTACCACCCACAGCAGATACACCCTCCTTGACACACAAACAATCCTTGCAAGGTGGCTCATCAGTCAGCAGCCAACTTCCCAGTCTTTATCAAACTGCCAACTTCCAAGAAATCAGACACTTGCAAAGTTAATTTCCACCTAATTTCATTTCCAGAGTGCTCTGTGATTCCTCCAGCTCTCATGTCTCTCTGTAAGCAGGGTTCTGTGGCGTGGGCCGAGGGAACTATTAGATTTATGGCAGGGCACGACCCCTGGAAAACAAAGCCAATTTGGAGTATTGTTTTAAGCAGGCGTGGGGGTGTAGGCAGGGGCCTGTGTGAAGCTGCTCCAGTGCCACTCCACTGCTGTCAGCTGGGGCTGTGTGCCCACCACAAGGCAGCTGGAGGCTGTAACACTGCGTGTGATTCACCTGCTGCAGAAATGATCACTGGATGAATGAACCTCCTGCAGTTGTTCAATAGGATTTTTGCCAGAGGATGCTCTTTTGCAGCTGCAGTGCTGGATTATCCCCCTCCTTATTTGTTATTTTAAGCAAGACATGCACATCTCGGTTTAAGGATTGTGTGAATTTATGAACACCTCTGATTGTTGTTTCAGATAAAAGTTAAAGGGATAGAGATAAATTTTTTTAAAAAGTCCAAAGAGATCCCCACTACCTTGGCCAGTATTTTCTCTCCAAAACCTGGAAATGCCTGTAGGTTTTCATGAAGTGGAATAAATCCACCTTGAATAACTTGTGTGTTTCACTAAATGTCTTTGGAGAGCAGGATGGATGCAGATGGGATGTTCTGCATCAGTCTGGGGTTCAGAGAGTTCCTTTTGCCCTGTAGAGACACTTTGCTCCTGGAGGATGCTGGTTTTCCACCAGAGTCCCCATGCCCTGCTGAGCTCCCATTAGCTCTTGCAGTTCTAAAAGCCTTTCTTCCCTCCCTCAGTTTTTCATCACACACTTGGGATCCCGATTTAATCATTCTATGTCTCCTGCATGCCACCTTCTGCTGCCTCCTCAGCCCTGTACCCATCTGCCTGCCTCCAGTTCTGTGCAAGAGACCCTGCCTGGGGGCACAGCAGCCAGGTGCAAGTGGATTTATCTGTTGTCTTTGCTGTTGGGCTTATTCCCCTCCCCGAAGACTTCTTGGTGCTGAGGCTACAGCACTTGCTTTTGCAAATGTAAATCCCATTTCTCCAGCTGAGTGTCCCAGAGCAGCAAAAGCCAGCAGCACCCAAAGTGATTAAACACCTTTCTGTAGAACGAGCTCTGGTTGCAAAGTAAAGGTGGAAAATGAATGCTGAAGGCAGGGACTGAAGCCCAGCAGCAGCCTGCAGGCTTTACAGCAGGGTGGTGGGCTCCAACCAGCACAAGGGGCAGTGAAAGGTTTGCTGCTGGCATCTGGGGCCACCAAGGCCTTTCCTGTGGTGGGAACTGCTCTGCCGGGTGGGGCACCATGCACTGCAAAGTACTCCTGCAAATATTAATGAGGGCTCAAGACACCTCTCATTTATCTCTGTTCTGTGGATGGGTAGGATGGAGTGAGACCTTTCAGAGGCTCCCTCAGGGCTGCACTGAGACTCTGCAGCATAATCAAGATGGAAACACTTGCAGTCATCATGTCACTCTGGAACTGTACTGCCCTGCTGGACCAGGGATCAGAGCTAAGGAGTCCAGTTTTTCAGCCTCTAGCTTTTCAGAGTTGACTAGACACCCTTCCTTATCATCAAGGGTAATTTTTGTTAGTTGAAGTTGTAATTTATTACTTCTCTCCTGGAGCATTTTGCTTCTCAGGGTCGGGGAACTTCTGCAGATTGTTTCATCCAGTGTTCGTATCATTCTCTGAAGCCAAACTGGAATTATATCCCTACTTTGCTTCCACTCCTGTCATCCATGCCAGGGAATCTTCATTACTTGATCTTTTTTGAGGTCAGTATTTTTCTCCCTTCCCTTTTTGTGTTCAGAGAGAAAACAAGCACTTCTTTAGGATGTGTGCAGAGCAACAATGTGCATTTTCAGCACTTAGGAATCCCTGATCCCACAGAGATCCCACAGCTGCCTAATTAAACATGAACTTGCTCACTCACCCAAGCTCCATGGCTCAGCTCCAGCCCCCAGCCAGTGTCTGCTGCATCCCAGAGCAGCTAGGTAGAGATGAAGAGGCTTTGTTGCCTTTGATGTTCACACATCACAGCTGCCACTCTTAGACATTATTTATTTTTCCTTTTGTAGGACTATCAGGGTAAGGCAGTTTCTTTACACCTTTTCCTGTGAATGGCCTGATGGCATTTGGGGGAATGTGTGTAGAAGTGGCTCTATTGGCAGCACAGATGCTGAAGACAACCTGAATTAAGTTGCTAGGGCAGGGAACATCCTGCCAGTAGAGCATGTAGCCAGATGCTCATGCTTCAAAATCAACATTGTAGGGGATCAAGCTACTACAAACTGTAGCTAACCCATTTCTCTTCTCCACTCTGTGTCTGTCTGCTGACATTTAACACGTTTTGGTCATTGCCTCTTCTCTGAGCTGTCATCACTCTGGATAGAATTAAATACCTTTTGAAAAATGAAGTTCTTGCTTTATTAAACTTTAACAACAACATGGCCAGCCATCAGTCTCCCATTCCTTACCACAGGCAGGCATTTAAAAACCTTCCCCAAGCTGGGCAAGCTGAGCTTGATCAGGAGAATATTGCACTGTCCTTCTCTTTTGTTCCAGAAACAATCCTTTGAGATTAAGGAGGAAAAAGAAAAGACAGGTTGTAATCTGTTCCATGTAGTTGCTCTGCTGTTTTGCAGAGTTGCCTACAAGAAAAAGAGGTGAGGCTGGAGAGGATGGTGAGGGCAATGCCAGCGGTGTAACGGGCACAGGGAGGGACCCTGCCTGTCGTGCAGCTTCTCATGGCTGGTAACATCTGTCTCGGTCACCAGGAGGAGCACTTGGCCTCACTTTAGCTGATGGAGACGCTGCAGTACCGAGGGAAATGTAATCTACTTATTTCATCAGAGCGATGTGGGCTGCCCAGTTCACTTCCATGAACCAGAACCTGCAATGAATGTTGCAGCATCTACCTAAAAATAGCAGCTATGTGAGGGATCTTCCAGCATCCTCGGTAAGAAGACTGCAGACAGGCTCAGGAAGACACAACGAGCCTGGAAATCATGGAATGGTTTGGGTTGGAAGGGACCTTTCAAGATCATCTAGATCCAACCCCCTGCATGGGCAGGGACACCTCCCACCAGACCAGGTTGCTCAGAGCCCCATCCAACCTGCCCTTCAACACTTCCAGGGATGGGGCTTCCACAGCTTCCCTGGGCACCCTGGGCCAGTGTCTCACCACCCTCACACTCCAGAATTTCCTCCTCATGTCTCACCTAAATCTTTTCTCTTTCACTTTTAATCTATTCTCCTTTATCCTCTCACTACAAGCTCTTAATATTAATTCATATTAATTAGCCCTTATGTTAATATATTAATACATCGTGAGAAACAACCTACAGAAGACATGAATGAAAATGAGGGATCAAGTGTGGATGAAACATTGGAGCTTGGCCAGCAATGTTGATAGGTAGATCCAAGAGAGAAACAGCCTTCATCCCCACCACATACAAACTTACATTTCTTTTTGTTTGCCAAAACCTGCTTTGTTTTGTTTTGACCTCGTGGGAAGTTTTCATTGAACAGGCCGAATTTGCGAAAAGAAAAAAAGATGACAATTTAAAATGTGTATTTTTGCCTAAATGTTTGTCACAGTTTGGCTCCATGGGAACCAACATGCATTGAGGGACTTCTGAAGGTTTGCTGGAACCAATTTTACCTGCCCAGACTTACAGTAATATCTGGGCTGAAAAATGCTAGAGGGGGTGTAGGGAAAAAAAAAACAACAATCCAGAAGAGAAGAAACAGACTGTGCTTCTTGCCCACACTTTTAATCTGTGCTATGTACACGTGTTGTTAGACAGGCAGTACCTGCCTTCAAGATATTGGATTTGTCCACAAGTCTCTCACAAAGGTATTTAGACACTGAAGAGCTCAGGACTATCATCTTTTCCTCTCTCCTGTCTCCCCTTGCACACTGTTACCTCTCTTCCACTGTGTGTTCCATCAAGGTGCTGTTTTGACTAGCTGGAGAAAAGGCCTGTAAATATTCTAATACTGCAACTCAATCATGCTCTGTTTGCATGTTTACATGAGGGGATCTTGATGTGTAGTCGGGACCTTACATTAATAAGTAGTAAAAAGAACTGTTCTCTCTTTTTCCCGACCTTTATTCTTGCCCTTGGTTTGCTACTTTTCTCGTATTCTCGTATTTTTCCTTTCAAATCCAATTTACTTGTTCAATTGGCTTGTCCAAACTGTGTTATGAAATCTTCAATTGCTTTGAGGTTCACGAGTGTTTGTAGGTTGTGAGCTGTGCAATATTTTCTGCTCCATTTGCCAAGGGCTACAAAACCATGATCCACCCTGTTAGGACTTATCTGTGAAGAGCAGTCTCTCAAAATATTAAATTAACCCAATATTTATTTCCATGCTGCTATTGTTCTGCCCTCTTAAACCTTAGATAGCAAGAGGGCTAACAAGAAATGTGTACTTTCTGCACTCTGCTGCAGCTATTTGGAAAAATGAAACACAAAACTCCCTGAAAATATGTTAATGAGAGAAAATGCAAGGAGCAGAATGGCACTGAGGCAGGTGCAACACCAGACGCTGGCTCTGACACACTAATCAAATCATGAGGCATGAGTTTCTGTTTGAACTAAGCAAAATAAATACTCCTAACCTAGAAACACTTAGGGGAAAAAAATGCCAGGGGACTCATAAAACCATCTCTGCAGTGTTTGCATTGATAATTTTAACGGGTACTTTACAGTATGGCATTTCATTCATGTGCTCAAGGCAAAAAAAAAAAAAAAGAATCTATCCCCAAGTCAAAAAACATTAAAGTAAAAAATGGTTTTCAATAAAACAGGATATGAAAACAAGAAATAACTGTAAATGGAATTGAAAGCAAACTACATAAAGCTCCAGAGTGAGCCTTTCCTTTCTGTTCCAGAAACTTTACCTCTTGCAGCTGCAAGGTGATCAATATTCATACCTGCTTTCCTCAGAATTTACTGCTTTGGGTGATATTCAGTGGTGCTTCAATCAGATCCATTTGTCTGTGCATCTCCATAGCTCCTAAAATTAACCAGGAGAAAGGTGTTAAGCCTTCCTCTTCTCCCCATCTAATCTACTAAGTCTGGAATAAACAGAATGACAATTCCTAGACTTCGTAAGTGATGAAATGTGAGAAGTGGTATCAGAGGAGCAGAACAGGTAAAGGAGAAAACACCCCTCACTCAAGACAGAAAATATGAAATGATTTGTGTTTCAGCATGGAGTTTTCTTCTCTCAGACCCAGCTCTTGGAGTTCACATGATTGCAAAAACACTCCTGCCATGTGAAAGCTGGCTCTGCCATGAAGAAGGTGAGGTGGTTTTCAATGTCAATTCACATATTGCCAAGAGGGAAGGTGTTTTCTTTCGGAGCTTTGAAAAAGGCACAAAGACAGTGGTAAATTTCACCTGGAAACCACATGAGCCCTAATGTGGATTTCCAGACATTGGTCATTGATCATGGTCAGCCAGCCCACTTTTGAGCCACCAACAGCTCGTTCATGAGGTCCATCCTTAGCTTCTAAATGCAAATCCTGCAGGAGACCTCACTAAAAAAAAACACAAACAAAAACTAAATTGCATCTTTCTCTCTTCCTGTCACATTAGCCACGTTTCTCAGCACCCTTGGAGCCTCCCACCCAGCCTCATGAATTTGAATATCTCATTTCTAGCTTGTTACCCTCCTCACATGAGGGGACAAAATCAGTATTGGTGTTTCTTTCCAGGCTACCCTGACTTCTGGGCACAGGCAGCAGAGTCCATGGTCTGATGGTGCTTGGGAAAACATTTGAGCTGGTCAGAGGACTCCAGGTCACAATGCCATTCCAGGCATGGTTCACAGAGGAATTGTCTTCTCCCTGTCTTCCTCACACCTGCTAAATTTAACTCCCCAAGGCTCATTAACCACAAGCCTGTACCTTGTTACCACATCAGTTCTGTGGAGTTATATTTCGGCTGCCGTTATGCTTCAATTTGGAGTATTAATTTCCTTGAACACTTGCCCTATTAATCACTTTAACAATCAAATTAAGACAATTATCTTAATGAGTAAATGGATTGTACAGAGCAGACAATACACATTTATAACCACTTATGCCAGAGCACTTTTATAAAAGTCAGCCTCATCAATAATATATTAGACCATAAATGTGCTCCTATAGGGTTGGAGGAAGGGATGGGGAAGTGTTCTGTTTGATTTAAATATGTCTGCCTCATCTCTGTGGGAGCTTTGATGTGCTCTGGGCCTGTTAAAATCAAGAGCCAGTCATTGAAAGGCAGAGCTATTATTTTTTTTTCTGGGACAGTAGTGCTAGATGGTAGGATGTTCTCTTTTAGATTGCCTCTGATCTGGCTGCTCTGGATCTGTTGTCAAAATGAGGTGCTTTTAGCACATTTTTCACATATTTTCTCAAGTAGATGCTGCATTACAGAATTTCACCATCTTTCCCTTGCTTTGCAGCTCTCTCTACTTCCCACATGGAAATTTTGGGCTGAGGAATTGGGGAATTGTTCAAGTATTGAGTCCTGACACCTTTCACATTTCTCTGATTAAAAGCATGATTTCTTGTGAGATTCCACCCTGCCAGGGACATTCAGATTGACATGCACAAGAGATGGAAGGACAGCAAGGTTGAGAGTAGAGGGACAAAACCCAACCTGTGCAAGAATATAGGGAGGTGATTTAAACCCATGAGCCAGGGCAGGTTTGTAGAGGCCAGGTTGATATCATTGATGTTCATAAAGAGTTGAAGAGCTTTAGAAAAAATGTTCTTGCCATGATCAATAGCAGCCATCCCTTTTAAAGGCTTCAGTAGCAGTTGAGCACCTGAGAGTGAAAAGAAGAGGGGAACATCAGCCACTTTGAGGGACTCTAGTTCCCTGCCTCTCTCAAGTAGAAATTAATAATGACCTCTGTCTTCTTACTGTCCCCAAAGCTGGGACTGAGTGCAGAGCACCAGCATCTGCCATGGAAGCTGAACTCAAACTGAAGCACTTTGCTTCCTTTGGACCAGTTTCTGGGCTCGGGTCTTCTACCACAAGCAGCAGGTGCCTGCTAAACTCTAACAGAAAATCCTCTTTTCTGTGGTGTGCACATAGAGCACCTGAGAAAATGGTGCCCTCATCAGGGTATGCCCTCACCAGCCCTCATCTGGCTGAACGAGGACAGCACTTGCTTCAGCATTTCCAGACTCATGACACTCAGGATAGAAAGTAACTGTTTAAAATGTCTTTCTAATGGCAGAGATAGCTCAGCAAGGCTTTGCTTTCTGCAGCTGAATCCTTTGATGGATCACATAATTTCATTGCTCAAAAATCCATCTATATTCCTGCAGCAGTTTCTGCTAAGATAATACTGCAGTGATGTGGCCATCTATACCAATAAACTCTGGGGCTTACAGATCTATTGGAATCTTTACAAGGGATATGCCACAATGCTGTTGAGAGAAATGATATCTTGCCAGTTTCAAGCATTGATTTCCACAATCAAAGTATGTGCCTGTGGGTGGGATAGGAATATGCATCAGAAAGACTAAATCAAAAGGACCAGGATGAGTTGGGAGGAGTCAAAATCCATGTTATTATGACCATAGTTAGAGAGAGACTGTTTTTTTTCATGATGATTGTGTTTGGGGTGTACCTATGGAAGATTCAGTTGACTGTCTTTCAGAGAGGAGCAGTAGGTAATAGGAAACTCCCTGATCATGCACTTGGTGTGTAAGGATCCTGGGACCCATCCCTAGATGAGTGTGGATGGCCTGAGAAACATTAAAGAAATGTGTTTAGAAGAACCTGAGGTAAGGGAGAGACTTTGGCCATGTCTCCACTAGCAGGTAGTGCAGCCCAATAGCAGAAGATCTGTAGCACAAAACAACTGGTGGTGAGGACACAATATCTATAAGCTTTGATGGCTTTTCTGCAGACCAGCTCTGGTATGGTCACTACTGAATGCCCAGCAGGTGCTGCCACACATCACAGGAGTCCCCAGAGCACATTTTCCCCTTCAGTTTCTTCTGAAAGAAGTCCAGGATGCTCACTGGGTGACAACGAGGATGTGGGCTTCAGAGTGTACTGCTGAAATGCTCCTTCTGCTTGAGGGAAGGACAGAGAACTGAGCACTCACCCCTTCACAAAATCCAAGGATTTTAAAGGTCCTGGCTTTGCAAGACAAGCTCTAATCCTGTATTACTTCTGCTTGATGAGTGTAATTTGAACAGCAGAGAAAACCACCACCTGACTAAAGCATTTAGCAAGGAAGGGGTGTCTCTTGCCTTCTTAACACACCATGGTGGGATCACTAAGGATTCATTCCCTTAAATCATGCTTCTGTCCTTGGTGAAAGGTACATTGGAAATACATAATTTAAACTCACAAACCATTAATCTACATGCAAAAGAAAAACTATTATTTGCCAGGAATACATCTTTCCTTCTGGCATCAGCAAGAGTAAGTGCTGTTATTCTCTCCCTGGTTTGCTGGGCAGTTAGGGAGCTAATGGTGTGAGGCAAGCAAATAGGCAGTCCATGAATCTTTCTTCTTAAAAACAGAAAAAAGGCAGCATTGGGCTCTTGATATTTCCTGCTCCTCCAGCACGTCAGAGGTAATGCAGTGGTTCCTCCCACAAGCTGACCAAGAAGCCACCTCCAAAGCCAGGAAGGGAAAGTAGGATCAATTTTTAGCTCCTGCGTGGCCTTGTGTTCATTTGCCCACTTTTCATGTCCCTCCTGTGCAGCCCATGGGGAACAATCCTCACTCTTCTTGTTAGCATTCATTTTAATTTAATACTGGGGCCATTTTGTGTCCTAGATTTTAGGTGTCAGATCATGAGTACTGAAGTTCTAAGCCCTCAAGGTAGTTCATGAGATATCATGCTCCAAGACAGTGGTCCTTTTGAGGTGGAGCACTGGGAAGAACATCTTTCCAAGGAAGCAAAGTCCCTCACCCAGCATTTGAGATGAGCTGTTATTTCCTTGTCAATGACATTGGTTCATGGAGAGTCCTGTTCTTCAGAAATCCTCTCCCTCAGAAAATTCTCAGATAGAAGGCATATTGCCAGCCTAAAATATTAGCAAGGTGCCTGTTTCTCCCCCACTACAAGCACTCCATTAAGCACATGAAATAGAGGCCTTCAGGCTCACTCCCTTTTTATTCTTCCTTGTGATTAACTGTGTAATAAAGAGATGAGGTGGGTATAAATTTTGCACAAGCCCATCTAAATAGCAAATCATTATAGCAACAACAAACAAGGGCCATATTTTTGTGGAGTGTTTAAATGTAGCATGCATCTGCACAGAGACTGTTCCAACTCTACTGATCCCTCCCAGCCCAACAAGCTGGACAATTCAGCAAACTGAACAGCAGTAGCAAGGCTTAATACTCTTAGAATTCTGGCAGCACAGAGGGCTGCTTAGAAAAAAACAGTAATTGTAGGTACAGAGGGTTCCATGTGTCTGAAGCCCAAAGGTTAAAGCACTTATCTGTCCCAGTGTCTCTGCTAGCAAATGCATGTTTGGATTTTAAAAGAAAAGTCACCAGCAGCATCCTGGAGCCATGGATTTATGAGGAAACATCACAGTTGATCTTACACAAGAATTCTGTCCTGCCCAGTGGCTGAAAACCCTTCCTAGAACAGAATGGACTCTGTTCACTGGGGTTGCACTTACCACGACCAGTGTTATGGAAGCTCATTTAGTTTCCTGACTTTTCTATAAAACATTTATCTCATAAAACTATTAATAAATCATTATCAGGTTCCAAAGAGCTAAGACTGAATCCTTTGCAAACACAGACCTCATGGTGATTTTACAGTAACTGATCCAAGAATACATTTTGGAGGGAGAAGTCACTGACCTTAAAATTAAAACCCAACACCCCTACATCTCTTGAATTCCACTCTGAGGTTGTCTACAGCAGGTGGCCAAAGGCTGCTGTCTAAGAGCTGCTGAGCATTGAAGATCTTGCCCTCAAGCCCACCCACGTTAACACCTCTGGTTGTGTCTCACAGTCAAGACAACAAAGCTACTCTGGCTAGTACATTAAATGGTGGATTCTTTCTCTGGTGTCTTTCCACTAAAGCTTGTCTTTCCTTTTATGCTGTTGAAGCTGCAAATCAATTGCAGAAATAATGATGCCTCTGCCTATGGAATGGCTTATGGGAAGTTAATAGGATGGAAAAGTTTTAGTGACTTGATGAGCAACATGCGTCTGTCCCAACTGCACACAAAGATTAGCATGCAGGAAACAATTCTGGAAAGAAAGACACATTTATCCAGAAGTTCTCCTTCAAAATAGAAGCAACTTTTCCTATGATTCCTCTTGTTATTACAGTCTGCACACATGCTGCTGACCCACGCTAACCATTTCATAAAAATAAACTTGTGGCCTGAAAATATGCCAAGTCACCTTCTCACTCTGCTTCAGAGAAAACCTTGGCTGTTATGCTTGGAGACAGATGCATAGATCACTCATTGTCATTTCATTAAGGCTGTAGAGTCTTGTTATCAATTCCTCATTTAGTGCAATTTACAGAAAAACATCAGTGAGGCTGAAATCAAGAGAAGAACTTTTTTTCCCCCCATTCTTTTATTGGTAACTTTCCAATTCAAGTTTGGAGTTCAGCTCAAGCTGTTGGAGTGCTTGTTCATCTGTAACAGATCAGTCTGTTGATGAGAGTATCCCCACTGGGGAAGGAGCTTCCCAGCAAGGCTCTGCTGGAGGCAGTCATTCATAGAAACATCTCAAAAAGGTCATTTTGGCTAAATACCATCTTGTAAAATAAAATGGTAATGACCCCACACTACTCCTATATATGGTCTTAGGGACCCAGCCTCCATGAAGCAGGGAGGTATCTTTTCCATTCTTTGATGGGCTCAGCCTGAGGCTTTTAATACAGAGTTTAGTAGCTAAAGAGCTTTGCAGGGAACTTTACAGTAGTTCAGCTCCTCTTGGAAAGGACTTACCTGTGACTTCAGGCAAAGCTTAATTTTAAACTTGTAAGAAGAAAACCCAAACATAACAAGTTAGGCCTGTTTATGTTCTCTCCTCTTCTAGCTTTCATAGGAGACAGTCTACAGTCAGCTCAGACAAATGATTTTGGCCAAAAGAACCAAGCAGAGCTGTGCTTTTGTGTGCTCTTGTTGAGGCATCTGGCTGTGGATTAAGTCTAGAAAAGTGTGGCTGGCATCCAGCAGCACAGGGAGCCAAGGAGTACAGTGGAGAGAGCGTGGCTAGGTGCCAGAAGAATTGGCTGAGGTTCCCCAGATAAAGCATCTCTCTCATTCTTTCTGGACAGCTTCTAGATTTAGATGCTAAGGGGCTGACAGCAGCTCTGGTTCCTCCCTACCATGTTACACATTCATGGCTCAGTTTTTATTGTTGTCCTCTTTATTTTTTTCAACCTTATTGATTTTGTTCTGAGAGAAAAGGGGGTGCTGAGTTCAGGGGGGGGTTGTCCAGCTGAGTGTTTCCAGAGAGGAGCCAGATCTTGGAAATCCAAAGGAAGGGAAGTTAAGGGTGCACTGACACTTGAGACTGTACATCTATATGGATGTAATATGTTTTTACCTTTTTTCCCTACTACTGTTACAGAGGTGAGTTAAGTCAAGCAGAGAGAAATAATAAGAACTGGGAGCTTCAGGAATGGTTCCCCGGTTTTACTGGTCTGAGCTTAAATCCACAAAGCATTTATCACAAGCACACCAATACCTGTGAGTAGCTGCACCCTGATCCTTCAGGGTGAGCTCACCATCATCCGGGGGGTTCTGCAGGTGTTCTGGAGGCCTGGGGGCTAGAGATAATGGCCAATGGCAACATGCTCCCCCAGACCTCACGTGGGTGTCAGAGAGGATGCAAGAAGCAGGACCACTGCTTCACTCCTGACATTCTGCATGCCTTGGCAGTAGCTAGGGTACAGTCCAGGTCTCAAGCTGATTCTCCATGGCCAGTGTCTGCAATTACTGTGCTGCACAACTCCATCATCTTCGTGGCCTCACTCAGCTGTGATGTCAGGCTTACAAGCCAAAGAATCTGGTGTTAGGTACTAGTTAGAGAGCACTGGACATCCTGCATACTCCTGGACAGCCAAGTTATTTTGACCAAGGAGCTTCTTTTTCTACTGTGTGCCAGTAACTGTTCACCTGTAAGATGAAAACACCATTAATGCACCTTGCAAAGCACCTGAGATGTCCTGGTGAAAAATGCTCTAACAGAGACAGGTATCAATGCAGGACTGAAATAAAACTATCAGATCATTCTTGCATTAGAAGCCAGTGGTTAAGTTCTGGCTGGGAATCCTCCTTTTAAGATAACTTAGAGTTTGTCTCTTTCTAGCAAAATTACTGAAAATCTCCTTCAGAAAAACACAGCCTGACTAAGCAAATGTTCTCCCTAGTGTGGTGGCAGCATCCACAATAAATTTGAAAAAAAAAATAGTAATCACAAGCAAAGCAAACTCCAGGGTCTCTGCAAAACCTGTTTTCTAATAAAACATTATCCCCTCGGGAAATTAATTCATGTGCTTAATTGGTTCAGAGAAATAATCTTCAGCATGATCTCTAAAGGACTTGGCCTTTTTTATTTTTTTTATTTTTTTTATTTTTTTTAATTATTTATTTTTTTATTATCCCACACTTGCTGATAAGACCTGGAGCATTTCCTGCTCACTTTTGGCATCAACATATCCCAGCCTTCGTGTTCCTTTTGGGTAAAATTGCCACAGAGTCAAAGGTAACATGTTGGTCAGAGATGTTTGCTTCAGCACAGTGGAAACATGGCAAGGAGGAAGGTGTCATCAGAGAGACTAGGGGGGTCTTGGCTCCATTTTTGCCACTGACAGATTAAGGTATCACAGGCAAGTCACTCTGCTCTTGTTTTCACATTTACTAAAGATAGGGTAAGAGTTCTGGGTGCAGCTTCTTTCTGGGAGGCTGGCACCACACAGCAGACCCACTGAAGGTCTCCATAGCTGCCAGCAGTGCAAGGCAGTAGGTGCTTGAAAACCCCACCCTTCAGAGAGTTTTGCTCATGATCTTCCATGCAATAAAGCTGAAGATAAAAGAAATCAATTTTCTGTAAATGAATCTGCCAGGCTCATAATTTTAGGGATTACAGGTTTTCAACAGTGAAAAGGAAACAGGGTGATAGATGCCTGAGGCTAAGAGGAGCAGTGTCCTTAGAACCACACATCAAGTGAGAGGATCAGGCTCTGGCAGAAAACAGGCTCTTCTCAACATGGTACAGAATTCAGATCAGTGTTTGCTTTCCTGCACATGTGTGAGGTGACACAGTTTCTAGCAGGAGGGGGTGGGTGCTTTCCTGCAGCTAGCAATTGGGGAGGAGAACAGAGGAAAGAGAAACCAATTTCACTCTGAAGCTCACAAGCATTTTACCAGACAAATCCTGGCAGAGGGTCTGCAGGCTACCAAATATGCTCCCATTTGATGATGGGTCTTGAAATCAGCTGACTATCATTGGTGGGAAAATATAGATGGTGATGCAACAGGATTTCTAAAGCTGCTTTCTCACTATATATTTTTTTTTCCAATACCAATTGTGTCTCTCTGATGCCCTAATAGCCTCGCAGAATTGTTCCACTGTTTGCCCTTTTGAGGGAAAACAGAAATCCTTGATTTCTGGATAAGCTCCATTCCCTCTAGGAACTGGCAGTAGGTCAGCCCTTCCTGCAGGTTTGTTAGAGCTCACATTTCCAGCTGAGACCAGGAGCTGCCAAGCTGCTGTGGCCTGTTTTCACTTGCCAGAATAATGTCAGGCTGTGGATGGGACCATCTAGAGTAAAAGCTCAGAGCTAATTTCAGTCTGCCTTCAAGTGTGTGACAATGTGGATACTCTGCTTTGCCTTATTTACCTCAAATGCTCTGGTTAGACATCAGAAACTTTCTAAAAGTTGCTGTAGCTCCTACAGCTGGACTCTTTCTCTGGATAAATCCCATCCTGGACCCATTACACAAATCCTCAAATTACACAGCTATAGTTTGGCTCTGAGGAGCCTTCCCAGGGGAGGCAGGAGGGCATGGGTTAAGCAGCCAGTATCAGATAATTTGTGAGGGGTAATACCTCTTCATTGCTTTGGGATTCTTGAAGCTTAGATCCTGTTAGATGAGCCTCTATAGTGAGTTCTGGGTTTTTCCAGCTTCTGAATATACTCTGACTTTTACTTCCCATCTCAGATGTAATCAGGAAATGCTGAAGAAGACAAGACACTCCATGCCTAGAGTTCAGGTTCCTGGAGTTCCTCATGTGATTATACTAGATTTCAACTCTTCTTAATAAAGCAGTAAAAAAGGGCCAAGAGAAACAGAAGGGAAGTTGTTTCTAACTTCCAGGAGTTGGAAGACAATCCCAGATGATGTAGGACACATTTCATCTGCATTACAGCTGCTTTCTTTTTCCTGGTTAGAGGTCAAGAAAATACATTTTTGAATCCAGGAGCTGAGACAGTTGCCAGGGGAAACTCAGTATTCTAGAGGGAAGATTGTTATTACATTTGCAAAACTTGCAGTTTCTGTACCAACTAAATGTAAAACAAATGTGACATAAGGAGGAGGAAAGAGTGGGTGGGAAAAGGAGGAGATGAAGTAGAAAGTCAAATCAGGGTTTTGCATGAAGTCCTGAGGTTAGCTAGATCCCTTTACAGCATGGAATGTACAACATTGAGTTCCACAGGATACACTTGGGGACCTCTGTGCTGAAGGACTTGCAGGGCATGAACTGTGTGTTGCTCTGGTTCTGTGCAGCACAAATGCTTTTGACACCACTGCTACCAATAGCAATAATAATGAGAAGCCATGGCACAATCATATTGGGGGTGACAGACTGAGACTAGGGGCTATTTCAGGTCAAAGTTGTCAAACTATGCTGGGTTTCTAAATATACCAAGTACATTTTCAGTGTTTTGCAGGCAGACATGAGCTCATGCTGCTCATGTTCCAGATGAGGGGCCTGCCCCAATGCACAAATGAAGCAGCTCCATTCAAAGGTGCTGAGCTCACACCACTATTCCTCAGATCCAATTCTTGTTCTGCAAACCATCTTGGGAAAGGCTGCCACTGCTTTTTATAGCATTATTGTTAGGTGGTTTATTTCCAGACAGAAGAAAACGTGTGTTTTACAAATAGCTGAAAGGATGAAGAGAAACCAGGTAGTGTTCCTTGTACATGTACAATCCCCCCACACAGAGAGTACACAGGCCCTGAGCTGCTCTGGACAGGTATTTGAGACAAGAAATGAAGGTATCTATAAAGCTGCAGTAAGGCAGGCTCTGGTTGGCTCCTCTTTTAAGGGATGTGTCAGTAACAATGCTGCCCAGAGCAAGGCTGCAGCAAGGGAAGAAGGATGCCTGGCACGGGGGTCTCCCCACAAGTTGCAGCAGCTCCAGAGGAAGGAGCCTGCCCCACCTGGCTTTCTGCAGCAGCTCCTGCCTGAGGCTGGGCCAAGGGGCACAGTCCTGAATCATAACTCCTGCTTTTCCCAGTGTGAGACTATGCAGGATGGAAGCATGGACAGAGGAGTGGTCCTGTCTGCTCGCTGGGACTCCGGTCCCAGAGCCCAGGAGATGGGGCAACCTTTATTTCCATTCTGTCAAGTATCCCTCTGTTGATTTTCACTGGCCACACATGCTCTGCTCTGGGGTTGTCACCAGCTGCAGATTGATTGGGTTTGGACATCAGCAGAGAGGCTGTTAGACACCGTGGTACAGCTCTCGCCCACCCCAGGACTGCTCTAACTCCCCGTGCACTTTGCAGTTTGCCTTCTGCAGCCTGCCTTGCACTGCTTATCATGACCTCCCTGGCAGAAGATGACTGTCCACGGAGTCTCAGCTCTCTGACAGGGGCCTGTTCCTGAAGAGAGCTGAGAGAAGTGTTTTGGGAAGGGCTGATGTCAACAATAATGCTGGCAAGAGAGAGGGAGGCTCCTCCTGCAGTGGTTTGAGTGGTGCAGGATAGATCGTGGGACCTGGAGCTGTGTCTGTGGATCCTCTTCCTTCTGACATGGGCTGAGTGAAGAGGCTGAGGTTTTTAAAAGATTTGTTTTCATTTTTACTGTGTACTCTAACAGAAGCTTCTGTATTTGTTGACACTGACATGTTTTAGAAATACCTATCGACTCTGGCAACATTTCACATATACACAGCAGAGGTCAAGTAGTCTCAAACGTTCCTGTTGTGATGTTTTCAGAGCAGTTTGTGGGGTTCATTTCAAAAGGGTGTTTCAAAATGAAATTACTTTTTTGCAACATCAGAATGATTTTAAAAAATTTTCAGTCTGAACTTTGTGACAATCGGTATTTTAAAAACTTTTTCATTCCTTTTATGGAATGCCTAGAAATGTGAAAGCTTTAATTTCTGCCATTTTAAAGGAAATGGAAAAACAGCCTCACCCATCCCTTTCCCCCTGATCTTTAGGCAAATGCATCAAAAAACGTTTCTTGTTTAAAACTTGTTTGTTATCCTGTAAAACTCACACCACAGACTTATACCATGTATGTGAACAAATTAATCTCTGGAGCTACCAAGATGCAAAGAAATATTTGACAGCTGAGAACCAAAGATATTAAGGAAAGACAGTTTGTTACTTCAAGCCAGGTGAGTGTCTGATGTTGTTTTTAAGAATGCCAAGGTTAAAAAGATTGCATCATCCGGGATCAAAATACCTCTGAGATCTACTCATCACTTGCACAAAAATCTATAGTAAGGCTGAAAGCTGGAACTAGATCTAAGTGGGGTATAACATCTAATGGAAGGGGCATTAAAAGGTTTCTGGAGGAGGAGACTGTAAAACAATTAAAAAAAAAAATCCCATTAAGTTTCAGTATTTTTGATACAACAACAAATTTTAAAAAAAGATTGACCAATTGTAAGTGCAAAGAAACTAATGTATGTTTTTAAGTAGGAAATACAGGATGGGTAATATAATACTGTCCCATAAACACTTCATTTGGGCACAGAGAGACTATTAATTTTCATGATTCTTCATACCACAAGACAGAAGAGTAATTGTTCAAGTCATATATGATGAAATCTAATGTTGTGATATAATTTCTTCCTATTGATCGGGCCCAGGCCTCGCTGAGATGATTTATAGGAATAACTAGGGACAGGAGCTGCCTGCAGGATTGCAAGGGCCAGTTCAGTATATGGGCTGTACTGATGCTCAGTTAATAGCTCTTAAATTGTACTCTCTGGAGTACTCCTCCTGATGCTGATGGGATGAGCACGTGCTGAGACTGTTGGAGGTCCCTGTCCCAGTGGTCACACCCCCACTAATGAAGGAGCAAGGCTGAGAACTTGCCATGTGTCAGCCTTGGGTTAATGCACCAGGATTTCTGGCTCACTAGCAAGAAGGAGCACAGAGAAAACCTGTTTCAGGCAGGAGACCTGCCCTCCCTTCCCCCTTTGTCATCTCTTCCTGAGCTGACAGAGGCAGCCACTGGTCTGGATGAACGAGCCATGTTCAGTGCAGTGAGAAGCATCTGCCTGACTCAGGCCACCAAACAGCATCTGTCACTGGTGTTTGAGTGCTACAAGGAAAGGATGGGACCCAAGAGGTGAAGGTTCCATCTTAGAACCTGAGGATTGTCTTATTTGCCTCACTCCAGCAGCAGTGCTTTACAGACTCAATTATAAACAGCTTCTACACATGAAGAATCAAGCTGGCATGTCTATCTAGAGGATAAATGGTTGGTTTTCCCCAAAAAGGTAGCAAAAGAGCTGCTATATCTGCAGAGCTGGGTCAGCACAGGCAGTGGGAGTGCTCAGCCAGCTCTGGCAAAAATCACCTGTGAAAATCAAGTCACCCCTTTGGGTGTTTGGCCTTCCTAGACCTGGGAAATAAGAAGTTCAGAGGTTTCCCTCAACAATAATCTTTCTATGGCCTCAAGGTGCAGATCAGACTGTGCTGTCCATGTAGGGCATGAAGGGAAGTAGATGGAAAAAAACTCCACAACCCCCCCTAACATTTCCCACCACCAGGGAGTGATCCACTTTGCTTATCCTGGCCATGATTATCTCCTAAACCTCCTCTTACATTACAGTAATATGAAGAGGCCAGGAAAAGATCTGGACACAATCATCTTCTTAAGGTGCAGTTCTTCATGGAATGCCTTGGCACAATATCCCAGGAAAGATGGAAAAGAGAGCACATCCTCAGCCAGCATCTCAGTGGCTCACAGGCAGCATGCTATCAGCTGCTTGAGGGGCCAAAAATCCATTTTTGCCTTTATTTTTTGGCCCTGAGGAATAAAGAAGAAAAAACCCTGCTATTTACCATGTGTCTGCATCACTTCAAGCAAAGCAGTCCAGGCACACAGTAATTTCCCTCATCATTTCAGGCTCAGAGCCAGACATTCCTAGACAGGCCATCAATAAGTTTGGGAAGGGGAGCCACAGTGGACAGCAGAGTCTCATAACTATTGTAGGCTTCATCATAAGGTGTCAGTATTCAGACTCCTCACTGCCTCAGCCCCTGCCAGAAAAATAATTTCCTTGCGTGGTGTTTGATTACCCAAGTGACAAAACCTCAAAGGCAGCTCAGAGATAACAGGAGGCACTGCAGGCCAGTGCCTTGAAAGAGACTTTCCATCCTGTGTTAAGCTCAGTCAAAATTAATTGGGCTCGAGGGGTCAGATTTTTGTAAACACATTTAGGTACAGTGAGATATCAGATTCCCAGAGTTGCCTGTGAAAAACTCACCTAAGGCTTATCTGAAACCTTAGGTTCTGAAATACTTTTAAATAACCATTCCAAAATGTTGAATTCTGCAGTCAGACAGAACACTTGGGCTGTCATTTACAAATCCTGGTTTTTCCTACTAATGGGATCACTGGAGGAGCTTTACAGTAGCTTTGAGAGAAGTCAGTCTTTCATATCCGTACTTTGGTCTCTCAGATTTGGGGAGGGATGTACAAAGAAATCAGTTTTGTTAAAATAAAAAAGCCTATTTGTATGAAGAAACGGAATCAGTTTTCATTAGCACCCTGCACAGAAACCAGACATGGCAAAGGGATTCATACAGTTCAGTCATACTCAGGTTATGTTGATTAGTTTGCTGCTCTGTGGATTGCATGGGCTGTGTTTGCTTCCTTATGCTTTAATGGCAATTTTAGGGAACCTTGTTCCTCGTGTGGTTGCTTGATGTCAAAATATTTGCACTACCTGCTGGCAACGTTATCTGAGAGATGCTTAGAAAAAACTGCTTAATTCTGTTACGACACATGGTGGCATTAAACAGCAGCAGAGTTTGCCAGGAAGAAGAAATTCCACTGCGGTTTGCAAAGGGAGCTGCAGAATGGCTGGCCGAGTGAGGAGCTCTGTGCAGGGAGAGGTGGCTGGGCTCCCTTTCCCGAGGGCTGCTGAGGGACTAGGCTGGGATTATGGAGGCAAAAATCAGCTCCCTCCTCGGGAGCTGCTCAGGGAAGGATGATGTGCTTTGCCAGCGAGAGGCAGAGCAGCCTGGGAGTGAAAGAGGGATTAACACAAGGAAGCTGTGAGGGTTTCCCCAGGTCGGATGATGGGTTCCCAAAGAAACACCACCACATGACCATGTGCCATATCTCCTGGGATATATGTGACATATGCAGGCTGATGTCTTCACTGCAAGCCTGGAACACGTGGAATTGCTGGTGCTGCCCCAGCACAGCAGGAGCTGAGATGAGAGGGCAATTCCCAAAAGCTGTTTTTCTGGCAAGCTCAATTCCCTGACCCCTTCTGTAGGAAAGCTTCCCAGATCAAGGAGGCAGTGTGCCTCCCTCTTCAGTGCCAGGAGGCTTCACAAGAGGGAGAAACAAGCAAACTCTCTTGCCAAAGAGAGAGGAGAGCATGGAAAATCATTTCAGTCTGCCTTTTTACAAGTGCAGGGAGAGGCTTTCACGGCTCCACTTCCATGGAGTTCCGTGCTGCCAGCTCCTGAAATTCTGCTGGTTAGCACATTGAGCAAAACATAATTTTAAGCACTTGCACCACGTTCCACAAAGCTGGTGTATTCCCCACGGCACCAGGCCTTTGGCTTTGCTCTGCTGAGCTTGTGCCTGAAAGGGGAAGAAGTGAAGGGAGTGACCAGAGCAATTTCCCTCCTTTCTTTTGGTTATTATCACCTCCCTTTAACACATCCAGGCTGTCCTCAGGAAACCTGTCTTCCCCTCCACCACCCTGCACGGTTTGGGGAGCAAATAGGGCATGAGCTCAAACTCCAAAAGTAAGGAAAAACCTGCAACACGTGGGCTTGCTCATTATTTAGAGCCTTGACTAGAAGGGTGGCATTTTCAGGCACTGCTGAGGGCATGGTGGGTGCCTGCTCTCACCCTCTTCTCCCCTGGGATTTTTAGCTGCAGACTATGGCATGCATTTCTGGTGTCACTGGGCTATAAAAAGAAGTGTGTGCATCACCCCATGGCTCCCAGGAGTGGGTAAGTGGTCAGATTGGAAGTGTCACCCAAGACAGGCTGACATCACTGCTGCTCCAGTGCTGCTACAGACCTTGGAGCATTGAGGACAGTGACAGAGCTGCTGTTTGAGGTGGGCAGGAGGCATTTTCAGGCTGATTTAGCCTGTGAGTGGCAATAATCCTACAGCTTCCCTGAGCCAGACCATATTGCTGGTTTCTGCCAACATCCTGCTTTTGAAAACTCCCCCAAGGCCTCTTCAGAAGCAGAGGGACTAGAGGTCAGTGGGCATTTCTATGTCCAGTATGTTCTCTGGGTGCAGGAAGACCAAAGCACAGGTAGCTCAGGGAGTGCATTAAGTGAGTTGTGTCTTTATTAAACACAGTTTCATGTGTTTGGGGACCACCTAGGGCTCCATTACTCATCCCACTGCCATCCTGGCCTGGATCTTCAAAGCCCAATCTGAAATTCAGCTAAAGACATGGAAATGAGCCTCTTGGCACCATATTGTTTTGAGGTCTTCCTCCCCCAGCAGTCTTTCAGAGAAACTAGAAGACAGAGCTGGGATTTAATCTGAAAAAGACAGGGTATGAATCTACAGGTCACCCTTGTAGATCTCAGCAGGAGGGTATCAGTGTGTTACTTTCTCTGTGGCAAGCTGATTGGTGTTTTATCCTTTTCCTCTGCAGAAGAGATGCTGGCCTCCCTCTCCCTCCTCCCAGCCCATCCTCCTCAGTAATGCTCTCTAACCCATGACCCCTCAGATAAAAGATGAGAATACTAATTGCTTGGAAACACTCCACAGAAGGTGGACGTTAAGTAGGCTGCTGCTGAACAGCAATGGGAATTACAACATGGGCATCATCTGACTCCATCCCAACTAATGAGATTAGAGTGGATGCCACAAGAATTCAAAATTATCCACCCTGTGCCCCCCAATTTTTGTCAGTGCATCTGAGCCATGCTTTGCTGTTCTCTTGCCCCCTCTACTTGCACACTTTGAAGAGAAGAGAGGACCCCAGGAGCCTTTCATCCTGCCCTGTACCTCTCTTATACAACCCTTGTTTCTAATTGTATGCCTGCACAACAGCAATGGCAATGACTTCATGGTGAACCCCCCCTAATGAATAAATCATCCTAATTTCAAGGCAGAGTTAGCACAGCCATCCACTGTGTCATTTCCATGAGTCCCAGTGATAAAGGGCCATGCTTGTTGGGACATTGCTTATGCAAATGCAACACAGCACTAATGAATGTAAGCAAAGTCCTGCAGTGCCAGGACCAGGCAGGCTTGTGCCAAAACTCCTAGGAAGCAGCTGTTGCTTTGTTCTAAGGAATAAGTGATGGGCTGGGCCAGAGAGGCTCTCAGGAGCCCAGGACTGGACTACTCAGTTATTTCAGGTCCAGGGTTATGGTCCTTCTTCTTCAGGGACACCATTTCATACCTAAGATTTCTGGTGTCTAGGCAGCAGGGCCTCTCTCTGAATTCCTGGAAATCGTGAGAGGGAAGTGGGCATTCTGAACCAGGGTGAACCAAACATCAGCTCCTTCATGATGATGAGAGAGCAGCATATTGGGAGCACAGTGTAAAGCACTGGAAAGGACCCACAATGGATTTCCTTCATTATTCTCCAAAGCCTAATCTAATTTAACACCTCACAAAGCAGGGCTTTGCTGAGGAGCTATCTTTGTTTTTCAGCAGATCTCATTGTTCTTGTGTTCGTGCTGATATTTGATACCTTGATGTTGTTGTTTGTATTTTCTAGAAGCCTGTAACAGAGGTCTAGAGCCAAACAAGGGTTAGTCCTGCGGTGCTGGGTGATTTATGGGTAAAGTGTAAGAAAAGGCCCTGCCACAAACAGCCAGAATGGCAAAAGAGCTGGATGAGGGATAGGATGGGAGAGAAAGGCAGAATGGTGTCCTCAAGGTCACCCAAGTCACAGCACAAAGCTGGGAATAGGCTTGATGACTCACAGGGAGGTGAAGTATATTGTCCTGCTGATGCACGAGTGTCTGATATCCCTGACTAACACACCACATGAAGGAATTATTTCATGCTCTGGAATTCCCTGGCACCATGTATCAGCCAAAAAAGGTGTAAAACAAGGAGTGTAATTCGATCTATGCCACCAAAGGTTTTCTGCCAAGCACAATTGATTGTCTTTTACAGTGGCTTGCTTTGTTAGATCATGTCACAGGTTATTTATCTCTGAAAGCATTAAATGATACAAAGCACTTGATGAGTCATTGGGAAGAACAACCTTCAAGTCTAGCTGATGCAAGAAAAAGGCCCATAAATCCCCTAGCCTCAGTGTTTCCAAGACTTGAAAGCACTTCCTCTGCTCTCATGCAGTGACTGCAAGCAGAGTGGCTCTCCCAGCATTCCCAAGCCATGCAGTCGAGCAGCCAGTTGTTCAGTGCTTAGGATTTGGGTTTCAAAGACCAGTGTCACTCATTGCTCCAGAAATCAGCACCCAAAGGCACCTCGGACTGGTCCTGTTTGGCTGTGCCTCGATGGGCAAAGGCTGGAGCAGAGGTGCTCTGCAACTGAGCCCCTGGAAGGCAGGATTTTCTGAAGCCTGTAACACTACTGGAGTGTTTGACCTGCTAAGAAGGTCTGTGTTGTCACAGCACGAGTTGTTACCCCCTAACATAGGCCTGTATTTTATTACACTCATGCAACCCCCCTTTGGAGCCTCAAAACAAAGCAAAAACCGTGCCTCAAGCACACTTAATAAAGGGCTTTTGAAGAGAGACAGATGAATCACAGGCCATTTCAAAATTAGAGCTTTAATTTTTAACATTAATTAGGGCACTGGGGTTTGGAGAGTTTAGTTCTGATCGACCCACTTACATTGTTCAGAGGAGGCCTAAGGAGATAGTGAAGTTTGCAAATCAATCCGTAGGAAAAATGAGAAGTCAGCACCAGCTGGAGCCCCTGGGTTCAATACTGTTGACCTGGGAAATGCTTCCCAAGAGGAGGCTTGCTTTCTAGAGCATGGGAAGAAGCAGTATTTCAGTTGTAACACCATGACACTAAAGAAATAAAGGCAAACTGAAGAGAGTGGCTTCATGTGCAAGGCCTGGGATGAGCTAGATGGGAATCCACAGTCCAGCTTTGCTTCACCAAGTAGTTCTCCCCGGCACTTACCCTGACGAGCTCTGACATCCTTTGAAAACAACATTATTCTTCTGCAAGAGGAAAAAATGTTGCTTCTTTGGAGGCATAAACACACTAAGGCCAAAAGTCTGTAAAGAGGCTTGGAGGTGACTTCATTATGGATACGCTCTGATGGAGTGAGATTTACTGTCTCTTCTTTACATAAGGAAGTGGAATGAAATCAGGAAATAAAAGCAGATGGAGATCAGCACATCCCAGCTGTAATACAAGCAGGGGTACTACTAAGCAGTAGCTACAGGTGAAACAACCAATATATTGATCCTAAAGGCTTAGAGACACTGAGAACACCTGCTGCCTTCCAGAAGGATAAAAGCCAAGAGAAGATAATTCCTCCCAAGCCACAGATAGAAGAAATGAAATCACAGGTCAGTTGAAAAAACACACCTCCATCATGGCACCTCCATCATATCCTGTGGACCACTTTGTGTATCAGCCAGAAGGTAGAAAGGACAACCCTGCAGCAGGAGCATCCAAAGTAGGGGTTGGAACACAGATGGCAGGTTAAGTTTTCCAGGCTCAATGGGAATTTGAGGGAGCAAGGAGGAATTTACCAGGTCACTCTTGCTACAGCCTTTCTGGCATGTAAATGAGGACTTCCCTCTTCCAAGTGCCTCATCTCAGCAGGCAGTATGTCTTCCTCCCTCCTCTTTTTCTGTCCCCTGGCACAGAAAAGGCAAGAGAATTTGCATCAGAGACCACTACTGGAAAACACACAGCAGATTGGAGAGTTGCATGAATTTAATTTACTTTCCTTAATGTAGAAAAAAAACAAGCTGCTGTAGAGAACAGGGTCCTATTACTCAGTACTCTGCATAGTGTTGGATTTGATTTAAGTGGCAGAAACCTTAATTAGGGCTCTAAACAGGCTTCCAAACAGTGCAGTTCAAACTACTGAGAAAGAAACATTTGTCTGGTCAAGGCAAACAGAATTTGATTAGTTTCCCTGAGAGACCCAGGGCGTGAAACAGAAATGACACAGAGGAGACACTAAGTCCAGCAGGACATGGCTGGATTATTCCTTTATATCTTTTAACATCTGCCCAGGCTGCAGTGAGCCTTGGAGCCTGCAGATGTAACTGACAAACTGCAAGTGAAGGCTGTGGAGGAAATGAAAATTACAAGCTAGATTTTCCCCTGCACGGGATCCTGCTCTGCACGAGAGCAAACTGATCATCTTGAGAGGGTTATTTCAGATTCATGAGGCTGTGAAAGAACTCTTAGGAGCAAAATTGTCCTGGACCATGGTCATTTTTGGAGGCAAAAGGTTGGAATGTCAGAGCTGCCCAGCTGAAGGCATCTGTTTGGAAAGGCTTTTAGAAACATGCATTTTATGTATGACCTGTAAAGCTTTAGCACTGACTGTGCACAATAGCACATTCCAGAGCATCTGTAGGTGTCTCAGCTGTGAAGCAAGGAATGCCCGGGGAGCAAACAGAGGAACAATCCTGCCTTCCTGCAGGGCTGGGAAGAACAGGATGCAGGAAGGGGAAACCAACCAGCTGAACCCAGCAGTGCAGGAGGAGACGGAGCTGGTGTGAAGAGCCAGTTTTGTCAATAATTTGCCTCCTTGAACCATCACTGATAGGTTGTCTTCGACCTGCTTTGACACCAGAGGGACATGCAGGTTTGTCTGATCAGGGGTGTTGCCAAGCCCTGCCCCCTGGGCCCACTGATTGGCTGGGACAGTTGGGGGTGGACCCTGAGAGGAGGGTGGGATATTTAAGGAGGGAGAAACAACGAGCCTGGCTGGTTGCCACAGATGAGGTGGGCTTGGTCCTCTGCTGTTCCTGAGCTCCTAGCACTTGGTAGAGCCAATGCAGCCACACAGGCAGAGGTCCTGTTCAAGTGTGTGACCACCCAGGATTCCAGCTGTGGGATGTGTGAAGGTATATTCCTAGAGGTGGAAAGGATATCAACGACTGGCTCCACCAAAGCTTTGTTTTTTAGAGTGTGGAAGAGTCTTTGAGACACGAGGTATGCTGGGACCTCATGGGATGGGGAAAACACCTTTGGGTGTAAGCTGGTGGGACTGTTTGAGAGAATTTTAGGCTTGAATTAATGGGGAAAGGGGAGACCAAGAGGATTGCAGTAGGTAAGCCAAGGGTTGGCATGGCATTGCCTGATGGTGGCAACACTAGTGGGGATGTTACACTGCTCCTGGGAGCATTGAGGGATGAGGAGCATATCTGGAACACTTGTACACCAACACAGGCAGGATGAGAAACCAACAGGATGAACTGGAAGTGTTGGTCAGCTCCCAGAGTTACAATATGGTGAAAGGGCTGTAAGGAACATCCTGTGAGGAGCAGCTGAGGACTCTGAGTTTGTTTAGTTTGGAGAAAAGGAGGCTGAGGAGTGACCTTATTGCTTCCTGAGGAGAGGATGTGGAGAGGGAGATGCTGAGCTCTTCTCCCTGGTATCTGCTGATAGGATGAGTTGGAATGGTTCAAAGCTGCCCTGGGAAGTTTTGGACTGGACATGTGGAAACATTTTCTTACTGAGAGGGCAGGGCTGGAACAGGCTTCCTAGAGAGGTGGTTGATGCCCCAAGCAGCACCAGTGTTTAAGAGGCATTTGATCAACGACCTTAAGAATATACTGTAATTTTTGGTCAGCCCTGAACTGGTCAGGCAGTTGGACTAGATGGTTTTGGTTGTGTTGTTTTTTTTTCCCCTGGGTGGACAGTTGGGCTCTGCAGTCTTAGAGGTCTTCTCCAACTGTGACGATTCTCTGATTCTGTGACCATTGTAGGTCCCTTCCAACTGAAATACTCCTATTCTATGCTTCCTCCTTTGGGTAAAGGCCCTGAAATCCTGAGAGAAATTTTATTGAAACAAGCTCTCTCCACATGGGAGTCACAGCTGAGGTAAATGTAGGTTAGAGTCATGGTCTCCTCTGCTGGAAGCAATGGCAACCACTTTGCTTGTATCTCTTCACTCATCTAAGACAAAGGCTTTTTTATAAATGCACAGTTTTGCCTCTTTCTCAGCCTTGACAGAAATATTTGTACTTGTTGGTTCAGTTCTTATTCTCTTCCCAAAAGTTTTGTATCCCTGGAAAGGGAGAAAGGAGGGCAATGGTGTGTCTGATGTGCTGTCTCCAGGAGCCTGGCTACCAGTGCAAACAGGCCTGTTTATTCTACAAGTGCCTGTGCACATAATACTCAAATCAAATATTGGTTCTGGAGTTGGGACTCATAATGGGATAGTTTTTTACTTGACAAATAGCTGGTGTTGTGTGGGGATTCATATCAGGCTCCACACAAACAAACCTAAAGTAAATATTTGCCCATCTCACTTGTGGATTTTCCTGCTTCTGTAGCACCTCCTGAAATCAGACAAACTTGTGGTCTGCACCTTGAGTGTTGTACCCTGAGGCAGGTACAGCAACAGAGTCAGAGGCAAGTGGAGAACACAGTTCATTCCTGTGCTATATCCTTGAGAAATCAAGGAACAAACACAGAAAATAGGCAAGCCTGAAATTACCAACTCAGCTGCCTGGAATTGTGTGCTCCAAAATACCCTGGTTTCTCTGAGCCAGGACAAAAATCCTTTTCCTTTTCTCCTACTACATTCATTATTTTTTTTTTTACTGGTGGGAATATGTGAGTACCTCAGAAATTTCACTCTTCCTGACACTGAACAACTTCCACTTTGTTTGGATCCTTTGTGCAAAAGTTAGCAGCAAAACAGTTCCATCATTGTCTGATACCAACTTACTAAATCGCATGGACCAACACGCTAATAATAAAAAAAAAATACATGGCTTAAAAGCCACTTGACCTTTCTTGAAGGATCATTGTGTTACTTGTTCTAAATGGAAAAAAAAATAAATCTCTAGAGGAATCTAAGATCTGCAAAGTAATGGACTAGAATTGAACTACATGAGGTTGCAAAAGGAATCTGTTGCTGCCCTAAGACTGGGTTTTTGCACAGATTATATCCATTAGGCTCTCTCCTCCCACTCTGCATCTGTTCTTCTATACACGGATGTATCAATACAGTTACTATTCTAATTGCCTTTTAAGTACCAGTGTTGCCAATTAGCCAATGTTTTGCATGATGCTTAGAAAATACAAAGTCAGAGTATTCACAGAAATCCCCATATGGCCAGATCCTGAGTTGGTGTCAGTGCTTGCAGCTCCCCTTATTTTTTTTGGAGCTGGGCCACTTCGTGCCTGCTAAGGATTTGGCTTAGTAGAATCCAGCTGAGAGCCTCTCGTTGGCTAAGATATGGATCTGGACCATTGTTATCACAAATGCTTTTGGAAATCTGGAGTATGGTACATGTTGGGATTGCTACTCTGATAAACAATCATAAGTTGGATTAATTTTCCTACTACCTCAAACCCCGTGAAACAGAAAATGCAAAGCCTCCTCTCCCTCCTCCTGTTTGTATCAGGAACAATAATGCTAATTTTCAAATGTAATTTAACATATGTCTGAATGTGGCCTGATTGTCCCAGCCAAGAACTGCAGTTGGCAGCTCCAGATTCTGGCATGGCTGAATTCAGAGTGGACAGTCTATGCAGATCCAAATCCACAGCAGCACCACTGGTGAAGCCTGGAAAGCAACTTGTTCCCAGACATGTGCCCAAATCTTTGATGTTTAGTCACAGCATAGGTCAGGAAAGTGTGAAAGGAGCAGAGTCTGCTACGTGTGTGCTAGGAAATGAGAAATCACTCTTAAGTATGGGACTGAATAAAAATAGTTTAACAGAATATTCAATCTGTGGAAGCTAAGGTTTAAATCCATCAAACTTTAATAAATAAAGCCTGCTTGGTACCATCTCTTGATTTTGCTTTTTGTGCCTATAGTTTCTAGAAATATCCTCGCATGAGAAGAGCTGTACATCTCTTTCCTTGGCTATTTTGTTGTCATTTGGAGACTGCTTAGAAAAAAGCAGAATTGCATGGGGGGAAAAGGGTCGTGGGGGTGAACCAGCACAGGGAACCCATGTTGATTAATGCCTGATGAGAATCAAGACTTAACTTCTCTCAGTGCATGAATGCTCTATTTATAATTGGCAAATAAAAACCCATTTAAATAAGAGCTGAATTCCTGTGAAGAAAGATCGTGTGAGGCATTGAAAACGTGGGGGTTTTTGTGAAGTTCCAACCTCCATTATTTGAAAAGCACAAAAATTTGGTCACATACAATGTGTCATTTAGTAAAACAGTATGTACTGATAATGCAGCCTGGTTTCAGGGACAGTGATGCTGGAACAAGAGGTAATGGCAACTTTGAGAGGAAGAAAATGTAGGAAGAAGAGAGAAAGTGAGCAGTCAGCCCTTTCCAAGACTCTGGGGCTGCTTCATCCCTCTTGAGGATGGTATATAGGACATAGCAAGATACCACCACAGGCAGCTGCCCTTCCCCTTTTTGCCCAGAGGGACATAACCTGGGCCTTGGCAGAGCTGAAAGCTTTGGGTCTGAAAGTTTGATCAAAGTTTGTGCCCAGGTACAGCAGATGTTGGTGTTATTTCTATTATAAAAAACTCTATACAACTATCTGTGTGGGCACAGGCACAAGAGATTAAATGCTTGCTCACTGACAGTTGTAAGGGTGTCAAGACAGGAGCCACCAGAAGCAGGTCTTGGCTTGGATGGAAAGCAGCTGGGAGACAAGTTTGCATTTAAAAACCCCAAAAAGAAATTCTGGCTTTAAAAACCCTGATGCTCATTTTTAATGCTGCAGGTTTTGAGGAGTGGACCCCCTGTCTTGTACTGCAAAGATGCATACATGCTTTGTGATTAATGCTCTCTGTATCTCTGCATATGCATATTTATTATTATCTATTCCTTAGATGCCACCAGGAGTGTGCATGGCACTTCAGAGACACAAAACAAGCTGTTACCTCCTGTGAATTGCTTCCTATCTAAGTGCTTTGTAAGGCTCTTCAAGCAACTAATTTGGAAATGCAGCCTTAGTGCCCCTTTTAACGACAGACACACTGATCCAATAGAAATAATTTGCTTTCCCACTGAAATGTAGTGATGGCTGCCACAGACTGGCAGTGAGCAGGCTTCAGGGTGAAGTATTCCACTGGACTCTGTATAGAAAAACTCTCTCTGCCTTTTTTTCTACAGCATGAGATGATTTATTAATATTACCAAAGATCTTGCAAACGGGGATTCCTGCTGTGCCATGTACCAAACTTGCAGGGTGTGCAGACAGCTGCAGTATCAAGCAGGAGAGAATTTATAATGCATTTCTGTTTCTGCTGGACTGTCACCAAGATGACCCTGTCTGTCCATGTCCAACTGTATCACACTTTGGCTGGAATATGGACGAGAGAGCAACCATTTGCAGATTAAGTGGTGAAAGGAAACACCCAATGGCTCTATCAGGGACTTGCAGTCATGACATTCCCAGGAGGAATTCTGCTGCACATGCAATATAAATTATACAAGCCACCAGCCAGCCAACTTGGAGGCACTTCAAATAGCTGGAGCTGCAAACTCCACTTTTACTTCCTTAAAGCTCTGGCTGGAAGTCTAAGGGGAGGGCTGCAAAGTGGCAGATCCAGCCCCTGGTCCAACTGGAAGTGCTTACAGGCCTTGGGCAAAGCAGGAGCAGTGTGAGGAGGCACAGGGCTCTGGGCAGCAGCCTGGGAAAGCTCCAGTGCAGAGAGCAAGTGGACTGTTCCCTCTAGGGCACTGTGCTGCTGGGGAGGGGCAGAGCTTGCTGAGGCTCTTTTTCCAGGAGCATTTTGGGGGATGTTTCAGGAGCAGTGTAACAGAGGAAGCTCAAGGAAAATTTACAGCCCCAGCACTGGAAGAAAAGGCATTTCCAGTGCATTCAGCAAAGTGCTGGCAACTCCTGTTTTGGGACAAGCGAATCACAGAGGGGATGCCAAGCAGATCTGCAGCCAGAGCATCTGATTAAACACTGTGCTTCCCATTCTTTGCCCAGCTTTACATCAGACTTCCACCAGTGACGTCAGTGCATTTGCCCCATGTTTACAGCAGCCCTAGAGAGAGAAAACAAGCAAGCTGGTGTCAATAAATCATCACAGCCTCATTAGCTCTCATCTACTTGCTCTAACATGTCCAGGGAGCATTTGGCTTAGAAGGAAGGTGATGTTCACAAAGCACAGGGCAGGATTTGACAGTGGGGATTTTCAGGAGATAACAAGTCAAAGCTCTATTCCCACACAATAAGCCTGTCATAAACAACTGGCCTGTTTTTATTGTCAATTACTGATGGTTGCTCTGGCTCCCTGACCACTGTCCACTTGCAGACCATTGCAATGGGAACTGGGCAAGAAAGAGAAAGTATTTTTTTGTCTCTACTGCTGAGAAGCTTTTAAATTAACTCTCATTTTTTTTAGAAAAAAAAGACCTCACACCAGTTTTTTACTTCTTCCAGTGGGGGGAAAAAAATAAGGCATCCTGACAAAGTGAGATTTACTTACTGAGAAAAAATGAATAATTTAAGAGGCAAAACTATGTCAAAACAGAGGTTATCTTCTTTTAATGAAATGTTCAACCTGCCTTCTTCAAGCAGCAAGGTTTCTGTCAACACAGTCTGCCCTTCTTTGTGTCAGTGCCTGCCTGCCCCTCCTTTCTGAGGCATGGGAGGGAAAGCAGTCCTGTGAGACCTGACATTGCTGGGCCCTAAAGAAATTACACTGGAGGCAGGCATGAATGTTCCTCTCTTTTAACTGATGGATGAAGAAATCCATCTGATTCTGAAAGCCAGAGGAAAAGAAAAACCAGCTTTATGGTGTATGACTTCAACCTGGTGGCTGTTTATAAATAATTTCTCCAAATCTTCTCTAGCTCTCAGCTTCAGGGAGCTATTTAAAGCTAAACTGGCCATGCTGTGACTGCTGTATGAGGCACTGTCCTCACAGCTGGCCCAGGCCATGCAGGACAGCAGGTTTTAAGCAGTTTTTGAAGCAGGGACACCAGAGGTGCTGTGGGGATGGAGGAGCCATGAGGGTGGCTGGTGTGAAGGCAGAGAGATCCAGGTCCCATTTGGGGGAAGCTGGAAGAGTTCCAGAGGAGCCATGACAGCACTGAGAGGAGTCTTTGTGGTGAAAGAGAGAGGAATTAAGGCTTGGAGAGTGCTTTTTGGAGTGGTGTTTCTCCACAGAAATAGGGCTGTTTCTCAGGGTGGCAGTCTTGCCCTTCATTGAAGGCAGCAGCTGGTGCATGGACAAGAGGTAGTGATGAAGTTTTGTCTCTCCCTTTTCTTAGAGAGTCTGAGCTTGTCATCCCAATTTAGACCAAAGAAAAGCCCCTGGTGGGATGTATGATGTGGCTGTGTCTCACAGGTTCCATGACTCAGGCTGTCCTAGGAATAGAAACTAGCACGGGGCTCTCTCAGACATATGTCAGTTGTCTGACATACTCCTCAGAAATACCAAGGCAGTTTTTACCAGCAGTTCAGTGTTGCAGTTCCCAGAGAGCCACAACCCAGAGCCTGAGAGACCTGAATCCTGCCAATGCCCAGGAGACACAGGCTTCCTTGGCAGGGCTGCTTCCCCAGAGGGTTCCATAATGGACTTCTTTCCTTTTGGCTACAGAGCATCCAACAGGGGTGTTGCTGTTGCGTTTGGGTGCTGCCTGGTGCCATGGTGATCAGCAGCAATATGAGCCCAGTTGTCCTCAGGCAACAAGCCCAGAACAGACCCAGCTTTCTGCTGCAAGCTCTGTAGTGTTACCAGTCCAATGTATGGAGATACACAGGTGATTAGAAAGGAAATTAGGAGGAAATTCTTCACTAGGAGGGTGGTGAGACACTGGCCCAGGTTGCCCAGGAAAGCTGTGGAAGCCCCATCCCTGGAAGTGTTGAAGGGCAGGTTGGATGGGGCTCTGAGCAACCTGGTCTGGTGGGAGGTGTCCCTGCCCATGCAGAGGGGTTGGAACTAGATGATCTTTAAGATCCCTTCCCACCCAAACAATTCTATGATCTGGGTATCTTAAAGGGATGTAGGATTGCTCCCATCCTGTTTCTGGGAAGCAGCTCACACTTGGGATTGCTCTCTTTCCCTGTCCTCTGATATCCTCTGGCTGAGACATCTTTACCATGCCTGGGTGGAGGTCAGAGGTGCTCAGTGAGTGGGAGGGAGGACTGTATCTCTCGGGATATGGTCCAGCACACTCTCCTCACTTACCACCCCTCCAAGCAGCCATCCCAGGAATGCAGCTGGCAGCACAATCACTGGCTGCAGGAGCAGTTTTAATGGGGCCAAATGAGAGCTAATTGTGTCTCTGCTGCAAAGCACAGGGGGCTCCAGTGGAAAGGTCAGGCTGCTAAAGGCTCCAGCACGCTGGGTAGGTAGGAGCTATTTTCAGTCAGACACAAAGATTCCAGCACATCTCTTGTCCTCTTGTTTCTATGGCAATTCTGGGGCCAGGCTGTGCAGGGGTTCAGGCAGCAAGAGGAAATACAGCCCTATACAAATAAAAGCATCACTGCTCCAGACTGCCTGTCCTAGGGTGTGGGCAGGTCTTGGGATGCCACTGCACACACCATGGCAAAGGCTTGATGCACAGGGCTGTACTGAGGACAGAAGATTCTTCATTCATCTACCTGCCACGTTACAGAATAAATGCTATGGGATGAATAGGAGAAGGAAGGGAAACCATGAAGGGTCCCAGGATGGAAATAGAAATGTTAACTAGAAATAATACAATCCCTTCTAATGTCTTTCAGGTTTTTTGTTGTTGTTGCGTTTTGGGGTATTTTTAAAATATTGATGAATTTGGCGTTAAGGATTTAATTATCTGAGTAATTTTATAGGATGGTCCACATGCCCCATATAAAAGCAGCTACAAGATCCCCTGGAAACAACCTTGTTTTCTCTTCCCTGCTCTCCCCCCTCTCCCTCTTTCCTTTGTTTTCTGGCATGGCTCTGCAACTGCATAACATGTTGGCACCATCTGGGTATGGTTTAGGGCTGGGCTTGGCAGGTTCAAGGCTGGACTTGATGACCTGAAAGGTTTTTTCCCACCCAAAATGCGTTTTAACCGGTCCCGAGTCCAGGCTCCCCCAGTGGCGCCCTCCTGTGGCTCCTTCCAGAAGTTGCTTTGCTACAAAAACCCGCTCATCTTCGGGGACATGTTTGTAATTCGGTGATAAACACCCCTACAGAAACAGGCTGTTGGTTTCCTTGGAGTACTCAGGTCACAGGAGGTGGAGGTGAGCAGCTTAATGCTCGCTCTGCAGAGCAGAATAGACTGAACGAAGTGGGATTAGGAACTGACTCATAAAATGTGCACGCAAGTAGAACAACAAGCAAGGAGTGATAAGATCAGCGAGTAGATCTGCTCCTTTACATCCTCCACATCACCAGTAAGAGCTCCTAGGAGAGAAGGAGTGACTCGGTTGCCTGAAGAGGCAACAAGTGGAAGAAAAGGAGGTAGCAGCCGGGAAGTGGGAAATCCACAAGCCTATCTTATAACCAGGCACACTACAACTCTGATACTGCCTCACCAGCAAGGAAATGAGGCAAATCTCAGCCCAGAAGGAACTTTATCAGCAGTGAGGTGGGAAGACCAGGTCAGCCCCAAAGCCTAGAGAGGAAGGCAGTCTTCACCTTGGCATTTTACCCAAGGGACACAGACTCTAAACACCTCTTCCACAAGCAAAGATTTGGGACAGAGTGCTTACCGTTCTTATGTTGCTCAATACCAGAATAGATCCCAGGGCACTCCCTTCCTTCTGCTTAAAAACTTAGCTTAAAACCAGCCCTGATGGTGTCCTTGGTATCTACTCTTAACCTGGGAACCTTGCATTTCCAAGGTGCAGCTGTCTTTGCCAGGAAACAAAAGCCCCGAGGATCTGAGCTCAGAGAAGCAACACTAAGTTGTGTTGTTTAATTGAGCCTCTGTAGGCTGCAATACAAACGTGACAGTGCTGCAAGACAACAGAACTTCCCCCCCAACAGGCCAGTGCTTCCAGACTCAGAGGGAAATATTCATGAGCAGTATGTCCCCTGGAAACTCAGAGTGGCATCTATAAGAGGTGAAAGTAGCCAGCATCAATCCATCTCATTTTCTTTTTTAGCCTGACCTGATCTGCCTTAGAACAGGTGAAAGCTGAATCCAAAGGAAATACAACACCCCTGGTTTTGCTCTGTGAGATTTCCACCATTTCAGAGTGCAGTTTGATACAATGCAGATGACTCCTCAGCTGGAAAACAAGGGCCATGGCTATAAAATTTCAACTGAAAGAAGAATGCCCCTATCAACTTGGCTGTTCTTTAGTGAGAGGCAGGGGAAATTGGCAAGGTTGATTCATTTAGCCCAGGCACATTCAGGTCAAAATCAATCATGTCAAAAATAGATCACCTGCATTCAATAAGTTTTTTTAAAAAGGAAAGAGAGATATAGACTCACTCCAAGAATAAATCACAGCAGAATGGGGCTGGGTTTGAAACAAACCTATCATTTGCTTTGAAAGGATAAATGTGTTGTTCACTTTGAACATTTCCCCAATATTTAACAGATGACTTGGCAGACACTAGGCTTAGCTTCAAAATGGCCATATCTGAAGCTCAAAAAAAAATGGGATTGAGAAATCAGGGGGCCAGGATCAGTGCTCCCCCTTTTCCAGACATTTTTTTTTCCCTTCTAATCCTTCTCAAAGAGGCTTGAATGGCACCTGCTCTGTGGGCAAGGCTTGAAACTGGAGTCATGAGCATTGTTTCTTCCAACACTGCATGGAAATAGTTGCTCAAACAAAGATTGTCTCTCCTGAATTCTACCAGCCTGGAGACCCAAACCACCTGCTCCAGTGATGACTCTCCCAGTGGCAGTGAGTATGTCTCACCACAAGGATCAGTTTTCAGCCCAAAATAGCTGTGATGTGATTCACCTCTGCATGTCTCCACTCCACAGCAGTCATGCTATCAGAAATTGAACTAGCTGAAAGCTCTTCCATTTTTCCTTACAAAACCAATGGCCACAAAACTCTCCACCAGCAGTGAAATGTTAAGTTCTGGTAGCTACTCCTGTTTGGTTGGAACTGAGACAGTGTAAATCATCACAGTTCTGCTGATATTGTTACAGTTCATCCAACCTACATCAGCTGAAAATCCATCCCATTTTCATTAGATAAGCACAACATTCTGGAATCTTGAGAGGAGAAAAAGCAACTAGGAGAGGGCTACAACAAAAAGGGCCACTCTGAGGCAGAAGTGTTTGAGTTACAAATAAAGGGTGAGAAGTGAGACAGGGATTGTAGGAATAGTAGCTGAGGAACCAAGCCTGCCATGAAATAAGAGACAAGCTGAGGACTTGGGACTATTTCCTCCCAAGATCAGTTTCTGAATTTGCAGTTATTTGTGATTGGTTGTCATATATTTAAGGGTAAATTTAGGATGGGGAGCAAGGCAAAGATTAGAGAAAACTGGAGCTGCAAAAGGAGTTTTCTTGTGGAGGACAGGTAAACTTCTAGGGTCTCATTCTGAATTTTCAGCCAGCTGTCCTACTGGCTTCCATGGAATAATTCTGAGAGAAGAGACTAGCACTATATGATGCTACAGCCTCTGGTTTTAGGAGATTAAATCTCTTTGCTACAGGCTCAAGTGTAGATCCCAGGGCTCTCTTTGTCATCCAGAGCAGAGGATCCAAACCAAGTCTCTTAGTAAGCCTGTACCAAAAACTGTCTTTGCATTTTCTTGAAAGCTGTGGATCTGAGCAGAGTTCACATCTCCTGAACAGGTTTAGACTCTGGAAACAGGCTGAAGCTGTAGCCAAGGCTGGGAAAGGACATTTCTTACCTAGCACCAGCAAGAGAACAGTCCGTGCCCATCTCTTACATGGGACTTGTAGTGAAATGACACAGTAAGAGTAGCCCCTGGTGAATGTCATCTTTCCTTCTGGTCTTCTTCTCTGGTACATCTTCCATCAGCAATTGAGACACAAGCTTTATTTTATCCAGAATATTTGAAAGTAGGATGCCTCCAAGAAAAGAGCAAACACTACATTCAAGAGTTAAATTTCCAGAGCAGGAGCTCACTGGGGACCTGTGCTCCAGTTCAGGCATGTGAGCCTAATTGTCAGGTAGAGATTTCCACATGGATTCGATCAGCAGGCTCTGGGAAGAAATATTTCCCACCTCAGCATTCCTGTGAGCTTAGGGAAGAGTCAAGGAGCTCCAGTGAGAATTCCTCTAATGTTCTTAATTTCACAGATGGCCAAGTGAGTCTTGCACCAGAAGAGACTCCTTCTGTGACATGAGTGCTCTGTTAGAGCTTGTTCCTCTCTTTCTGCCTAGTTCAATTGCAGGGGAAACTTTGGGATAAACACCACATGCAATTGCAAGAGAAAGAGACTGTCTGTATAACTCACACTCCACTTACACTCCAGTTCTCATCTTTTCAGTTTAAGGGATATTTCTTTTGCCCCATTGCTGCCAAGTTCATTTTTAACCAGTTCTCTCAATTCATCAATGAAAAATGAACCATGAAGGCTAAGTTAGCCTGGACCTCAGGTAGCTGACTTCAGGATCAGTCCAAAATCAAAGTGCTTGCAAGAACTAACCCCAGATATTGCACACAAATATTGGAATCTTCAGCATTGCCACCCTTGGGGGCAAATTCAGGGCCATCCTACCCTCTAGTGTCATCTCCTTGTTACCACTGCTGCCACTTTCCCATCTCTTTTTCCACTGCCTGGTCTGTGTCTCTGTCCTCTTCCAGCCATCATCCTCTTGTGACAGAGACATCAGGAGTCTTTACCTGAACAAGTGCTCTTGCTGCAGAACATTGCTCCTGATCAGGCCCTCAGCTATCCCTCAGCCCTGCATTCCAGCAGGAGAGCAGCTGAGGCTCCTTCCCTCCCCCAGCACCAGTCAGCATTATCACATCCCTGACAGAACCAGCTGCTGCCTGCCTGGCATGAGATGTCATGGCATGTCCTGCACGTTGGCAACATAGGTTAGTGGCACTCTGGGATATTGTCAAGGCTCACCAGACTCCAGCTAATCTCCTGCTGGCTATCTGGATCCCACTGCACTCGTGGGGACTTGACAGCCAGGCAGTGAGTGCCAACAAGCACAGCATCACCATTGTAAATGTTTCTTTGACCAAGCACATCTACAGTCAGCTGCAGTATTGTGTGTCCCAGGAGCCTAAACCTCCAGCTAGTCTTCTGTAACGTTCTGGAGAAGCTAAAGACACTTCTAGATCGACCCATAGTTCAATAAATGAAGTGGATACATTTAATATATTCAATAATGTTTAATAATACATTCCTTATCTGAGGCTAGTCATATCTTTGGATTAATGAAAGGATTTGGGGATGTATAAGATGTTCTGGAAAATCTGGGAAGGGAAGGTGTCCATAGCTTTCCTAATGTCTTGGATTAAGGATGGGGGAACTGGGAGGAGTGGGAGCTGAAACCTTTGCTACCATCAGGGTGGCATTTCTGTGGCTGGTACCATTGTTTACATCTCACTGGAGGGGAAAACAGATTTGGAAGTGTCTGATTATTTCCCATAGTGGCCTTAACTAACTTTCATCTGCCACACAGTGCAATTCACATTTGTCAAGGATGGGAATTAACCAGTTAGATGCTTTGTATTACACAAAACAATCATGGAGAGTTATGCAGTGACAGGGCAGTACTCTGCAAAAACAGTATGCTGGAAAAGTCTTGATTCCTCTGGGATTCAAATGGTTCTGTTGAATCCTGCTGCATCCAGTCCTGTCCAAGGACATGCACATTCAAGGATGATCTTGTTCTCAAGTGTTTTCAGTCAAACTGGACAGAGGGAAAGTAATTATCCCCATTTTACTGATAAGAAGCTGGGCTTCAGACTCATGGAATAACTTACCCTGGCTCATATGGAAAAAGTGTGAAGGACACACAAAAAGAACACTGCTCCTAAAGCCCAGCCCAAGGCTTTAGCCAGACACCAGCCTTCTGATCAACCCGGGGGAAAAAATGTAGTGACAGCCTGCTGTGAAACCACTGCAAGAAATAAATAATCATAGGAAATACTGACCTCAGAAATGGAGCAGCACACGTGGTCTGGGGCCAGGGAAAAGCAGGCAGGTTTGTACTGACTGTGCATGTTGGCATGGATTCCAGTGAGCCTCTCACCTTGGGAAGCTGATCCCATCCACAGCTGTCAGCAGGGATATTTGCTTTAATACTGGCCTTTATGTATTTAAGGAATCTTTGTGGCAGCTTTGCAATTTTAAAACATTTTCAGTCTCGCAAAGATGTTCCCCTCTTGCCTGAACTCTTTACCTGGGCTGCAGGGTATTCAGTATCCTTTTAGCCTGACCTGATTTGAAATGGAAGAGGTTTTAAATCACAAAATGCATAGAGAAAAGCCCTAGCAAGCCTCTCCAGCAGCACTGGTCATGCTTTAATGATGCTTACAGGTGTATTTTGTCCCTGGTCCCCAGGGGGTCCCTTCATTTTCAGTTTCCTTTCTCCAAAGCCTTTGCTCTTTGGATGATGCCACCAGTGCTGCCACACAGCAGTCTCTTCTCTAGGGACCAATTTGTTTGGCTCCAGCTCCAAAGCACTGCTTCATTTAGACAGGCAAGGGCCTTAATTAGAAGCATGAGTCACCTGAAGCCACCAGGAGCTGAAGCAAAGGCAGCAAAGAGGAAGGTGACTGGGCTGCTGGGGAGCTGCAGCTGGGTTGCACTCACACCCTCACATCACTTCTGAGGTGGTAAAAGCAAAAAAAAAAAAAAAAACCAAGAAAAAAAGAAATTCCTAACAGGGAAAAGCTGTGCTAATGCCTTGCCCTTTGTTATAAGCCTCCTGACAGACAAGCTGCAAATGCTAAGATATAAAAGGTGAGCATTAGTCCTGTTCAATTCCCCTTCAAACAGCATTCCTGGGAGAGGAGAGATGGAGCACTGGAGAGCAGCATCAAGGGTGAGCAGAAATCATGCAGATTCTTTGTGTCCACTTTGTGGTACTTAAACCTGCCTCTCTTCTAGAGCCTTTCATCATATGCTTACTATTCACAAGCATCTGTAAAGGTTCCCAACACACTCTTGGAGCACACACTTTGTTCCTTGGGGCTAGAGGTAACTGCTGTGTTCCAAGGTCTGCAACTTCGCAGAAATACTGTACCAGAAGGAATGTGTGATGGTTTTGTGTCCTGGTCTTGTTTGAAACGTGGCCTCCTTTCTTCTGTACTGCTAGGAGGACTTGGTCTTTGCTGTTGTTGATTGGGAATTACCCAAATGTCTTGTGTGAACTCTTGCCTCGTGTTTCAGACTGAATAACTCTGATTATATCTTTCATAGGTTCTATTTCTCATTATTACTGTGTCTCTGTAGGCTGCAAGTCAGACACTGGTTCCCTAGGGTACTAGGCACACAGAAAACAGAAGTATCCCTAAAGAATTTGATAGACTGAGCTTTATTTCTGCTTTCAAAACCCTAACAAAATTAGAAAATAATTTGGTAAATTTTTCTTCCATTAACCTCTAAAGTGCCCAGGTCACAGCTCCACACAGCTGCCATGTATTCGTGCTTCTTTGAAGATTCAGTGGGGCATGTAACAAATCATGGAGGTTTATCAGCCTCACTCAAATCTAGGTGGTTGCCTTTTTCCATATTTAAAGCTTAGATTCTTTGTATGAGCTCCAATAGTTCACCCTGGCCAAAAAATACCTTAAAATCTCCCTGAAGCAGCCCTCTAACTCAGCCCATTTTGCAGGCACAGGCTGTAAGTGGAGCATGTCTGGAGGTCTCCAACAAACTGGAACAAAATAAAGAATAGAAGGCAGACATTTACCAGCTCAGCTCATTCCTAGTGAAGTATCCAGCCAAGTACAGCATGTACCTCCTGCTGCAAAGCAAGCTTTTCCCCCTTCCTTTCTCAGGATGAAAGGGCCCACCCACCAAAATAAAACCAAATGCTGCCTTGTTTGAGCACTGGCAGGCAGCAGGGAATGCCCCTTCTGCTGGACTTGATGGGACCTTTGCAAGGGGAAGCACAGGGGAAGGTTTGGGAAGATAAAGCTGCACATGGCTACCCAGGCTTCCCTTTGAACAAGGGTCCAGTGAGGACTCAGCACTGGGAGAGAGTTCACATGGCAAAGTTCAGGGCATGAACAGCCTTTTTTTTTTTTTTTATTGAAAAAAAGCAGTATTCTATTTAAAGGCCTGTTTTAGAGCTGGGTGCTAAGTGAAGGGTCCAAACCCAATTTAGGAATGCCAGAGAAGTCTGCAGGACAGGTTGGTCTAGGGAAGCTTTACTTACACTTGCTTGTTCATCTGTCACATGAACACTTCAGGGTGAAACAAAGACCAGAGGTGACTGCTGAACTGATGTGAACTGAATCTGCTGGAAGAGCTGTCTTTGTGTTTACCTGGGGAAAAGAACAAATCTTATTGAACCTTAAAAACAAGCCTAACCAGCTCTAAAGAGAGAAAATGTGACTTGGGTGCCAGCACTTAGTCCTGCTCAGACACAAACCAGAAGACTGTCAAGCTGATTAGACTTCCAGGAAAAGGAGCCCTTCAGAAGACCCCAAAGTATAGGAAGGATTCTTGAGCTACAAACCTTTCTTTGCAACTATGTGCTGATCATGTCCTTTCCTAACACCCTTCTGGGTTTGCATCTCTCCATAGCAGCTATGTCAGAGCCACAGAACCCTGACAAAAAGACATCTGATGCAGCAGGACCAGGAGGGAGACTCTGAGCAGCTACTGACATGCTCACAGGCTGCAGAGAGTGAAGGGATGAGCCCTCTCACCCCTCCAGGGTAGAAACTTACTTGGTTTGCCTGACACCTGCACTGGCAAAATGTTTAGTGGCTCTTACTGTACTGGTATCAGGGGAGTCACTGGCAAACTACAAGGTTTACAAGGAGCTTCGAGGTTCTTTCATCCTTTGTGGAAGTTTTTCCATCCTTCTCTAGGCTAGCCAAGATGAGATGAGCACAAAGCAAAATTCTTTCAGCAAACAGGAGCCTTTCTACTCAGACCAGGCCAGAAACCACTGCCCTTTGGCTGCAGGAGTCTTGCAGAGCCACCCTGAGCCAGCAGGGCTTGATTCCCAGCTGAGCCAGCACCAATGCTCTTCAGCCCGTTTCCAGCTTGGCTCTGTTACTGACAGGGTAAAGCTGATCCAGTTGAGTGGAAGAGCAGAAAGGGAATGAAAGCTGCAGCCCCTGATTTGGGCTGTGCCCAGAGCCATACAGCACAGCATGTGCATAGGAAGCCCCTTCTGTCTGTTGATACACACACCCCGTGCACAGGCTCCCCTGAGCACATGTGTTTTGATCTTAGCTTTGTACTATCAGCTCCAGGAGTTGGTCCAACAAGCTCTGGCTGTGTTTCCATTCAAATGCTGTACAAGAGACGTTCCAGTATGAAGTTTATGTTTATAACAGGAAGATGAAAAGCCAGGGATAGTTTTTATCTCTTTTCTGCCTGTCAGAAACATCACTAATTTGGGCTCTAGCCCTAAATAATCCCCCTAATCTGTCAGATCACAGATTATGAAACATGAAAGTGATGAGCCTGAAGCTACCTGGAAGCAAATCAATGCTTGGGCTGAAAGACTCTGGAATTAAAGACAGGGAAAGGTTAGGCTGGGACTGACAGCATTGTCAGAAAGGTCCTGACTTCAAAGCCTGGAAGTGGGCAGCTCGTGCAGTGTTCTTTTTCCCCCATGGCAGAGGAAGGATTTGTGGTCTTTCCCAGCAGCAGAGCTGTGAGGCCACAAATGGTGAAAAACCAGGGAAACTCTGAAGCCAGAGCCTCACTTCTCAGGAAGGAGTTTGGCAGCACTGGCCTGAGCAAAACTGCCCAGTTAGTCCACCCAGGGTTTAACTCGGTGCTCATTCCCAATGGCTGCCACTGTAGTGACACAGAAAGCATTAGACAAGGTATTTTCACAACCAGAGGTTTATCAAGTCATTCCTGCAGAAGAAAGATGCAGAGCCACAAAGGCAGGGGGACAACTTGAAGAGATACAGGCAGGTTTAACACCACAGGCCTCGCTGGCACTCAGGGAGCTGATCTCTGCCCACAGAGGATCTGGCCAGATACAGCCAGTGCAATGCCTTCAGTTTGCTTGTGGTTCCTGCTGTCTTTTCAGGGCTCCAAGTTATTCCCTAGCAGGAGAGACTTCCCCCTGCTTTCTGGCTCCTTTGCTATCCCACGTTCCTATCTGTGTGTTTAGCACTGTGTGCTGGATGTGATAATCAGTTGTGGTTTTTTTCATTAATGAGTTTGCTTCTGTTAAATGGGTGCCAGGAAGATTTGTGTTAGTGTTCTTGGGATAAAGATGATGCTAGGTGAAAATTCCTGTTCTCTTCATACCCATGACTATTTCAGGAAAAAAAAAATTAAATCCCACCATCTTTATCCAGAGACTTTCAGGAATCTACAGGAATGGGTTTTGGTTAATGTCTCAGAAAAGCTCAAAGGATCAATCCAGGTATTTCAGTTGTCCTTGAGGAACAGATCTGATATTATTTCCTTCCTTGCATAAAAACAACTTTGCTCTGCTCTCCAGATATACTGAAAGGTTTTCTAGGCACTCAAGGTGTCTTGTTTTCAGTCTAGGTTGGATTATGTGCCAGCATTTCTGTACTTCAGTGATGGAAATGATTGTTCCTCTTCCATGCTGCAATGAAGGGGGTTACCACTGGTGTGTTGTGCTCCAGGGATCTGTTTGACTATAGGATCTTGTCCCTGCCTGCAATAACCTGACTCTCCCCTAGTGTCTGTGACTCCTTTAGAGCAATCCTGCTGCAGAGTTCACCTTCCAGCCCAGTCCTGGTCTCCCTCTCCCCCAAGCTTCATCTGCAGACTGCAGTGAGCTTGTCTTCCCTTAAACCCGGAGTAATTGCACAAGTGTAGACTTCACCCCATCACCTTGTCTATTCCTTCTTTTTCTTTTTTTTTTTTTTTTTTTTTTTTTTTATAATAACTGCTCATTAGAGAAAACAGAGAAGCTGGGACAGTGTGAGATTCAAGTCCCATGTTTACCTACTGGCTGCTTGCTTGTCTGACTGCCCTAAAACCTGCTGTCTGGCACCTCTGCTGCAGCGTGTTCCTCTCTGGGCTTGGATTTAATCAGGACCTGTCACTGTTGCAGGGAGTTATTAGCCATTTCACCTTCCTGAAAGCAAGAGTTTCCTTGACAAGAACCTGGTAGTGCCACATTTCAAAGGCCTTTCTAGCAGTCTTTAGTCCAGATAAGGCTTGAAGGGTGAAGAGGCAACAAAAAGCAGCTAATCCACTTAACTGCCAGTGGAAACTTCACCAGCGAAAAGAGCAAGTTATTTTTTGGAGTGACTTCTCTGCAGTCAGATACTGGGGATTTCCACCAGCTGCCCAGTCTTCCCTGCCTGTGTTTGCTGGTAATGAATACTAACGATCCTTCACTTCTATTTTAATTGCCTGCCTATCAAGCTTTGTTAATCTTCCCCATTTTCTTTAATCTTTCATCAAGCATCACTTTTCTCTGTGTTTCTTCTGTGTTGACAAGGCATTTATGCATTTCACTAAGCAAAAAAAAAAAAAGGAAAGAAATGAAAGGAAGGAAAAAAGAACTAACTCCTCCCTCCTTTGCCTGGAATGCTCATTTTCCAGATTAGAAAATAAGCAGTTGTGGTATCTAATTAAAACTAATAGGTGAATTAGAGAATATTTAGATCCCCATCCTTCCAAACCACGAAGGCTGCAGACTGCTGCAGAATCAGACTGGCCATAATCTAAACAATTTTTACAGCTAAGACAGAGTTTCTTCCAGAGGGTTGACTTACTTGTCAAATGGGCACATTCTAAGGTGTAGAGTATGAGAAGGTCAACTCTATTTGTTTAAACTCAATAAATAGTAAGTTAGGGCAGGGGAAAAAAACCCCAAACCAAGCCATAAGCTGAGCATACCTGGCTGTTCTCAAATTCTGATTGCCCCATCGCTTCCAACCCTGGACACAGAAGCTTGAAAGTCCATCTAGATCAGGTCTTATAGGTAGGAGTCTTCTAGACCCAGGTCTGTGCATTTGTCATCAGCTTTAATTCTCTTCCTTTTGCCCTTGAGCATTTCCTCCATAAGCAGATTCATCAATGAGATCCTCCCTACTGCCCTGCTTAAGCTATTCCTCACTGCACGTATTCAGACACTGCAAATATGCTTTATATTTCAAGGGAGCCTCTGATATGTGCTGATTGGAGATCTGCATCAGCAAATGAGATCAGGAAGGGAGAGAGAGAGGGGGGTAGAAAAATAAACAGGACTAGGGAAGAAAAGTAAATTTATGTCCATCATCTTATAATTACAGAAGTCTGATTTCAAAACCTTAAAATTAAGATCCAAACAAATTTCTCCCTTCTCCTCAAAAACATCGCATGGCAGTCTCAATTATTAAGCTATTTTTAGTGCTTTGACACGTTTGCTCTTGGCATACATTGCTGCTATGGAAGAAAACTAACCATAACATAAACCAATGGGACATCTTGTCACATTGTCAGAGCCTTCCAACATGTCCTCACCTTGCTCTTTCCAAAACCATCAGCTGACAGATTTTAAAGCCCCTACAGCTGCTTCCTCTGGCCTGTCCAGAATTTGCTGGGTCACAGGCTGCCCTGAGAAACTCAGAGGGAGACATGAACATCTCAACACAGACCTTGCAGAGCACTGAACTCTGAGAGGAAAGAATAACCTCATCCCATATTTATGTTTTTGTGATTAAAATGACAGCAATGAGTTGCCTCAGAAGTGATAGAAGAAATGCAGGTTTTCCTTGGAGTCCTAGAGTCTGTTTCTCAGATGTTCTTTTTCTGTAACATTTGGATCATGTCAGCTTCCCAGCACTAAGAAATGGATTTCTTCTCTCATAGTGGGGTACATCAGGCATGACTGCATGGAAAGTGATTGTACTTCTGATGTGACAGGTTAATTGATCCCTAGCATTAGCTTGGCACAGGGCTGTGCAGAGTACTCATCACTCATCTTCCAGGCCATGCCACCAGTGCATTTTTTTCCTACAAAAATATAACATTTGAAGCAACAGGAAATTTCTGTTTGAGAAGAAAGGTGGGAGGGAGGTGCCAAACAACAGAACCTCTGAGGCCAGCCTGGCCTACATCCTCTGCTCTGAAGGAAAGTATAAGAATCCTCATTTTTGAAGGGTGTGGGGTAGTCAAGGCTGCATGTCAGCTCTGTTGATAATTGCTAGAAGTTTGACAATGTCTTTAAATGGGTCACTAAGTTCCCCTCCTCAAATGTGGGGTTAACTCTGACAAGTGCAGGTTATGCTCCCTTGCCAAATCTTGCCCTATTCTGGACTTGCTGTGAGGAGTCCCACAGCCTATTTGCATATTGTGTGAAAGCAATAATCCTGCCTGCAGCTTAGGCTTTTGGAGTTCTTTGCCGTGCTCTTCCAAAAACACAGTAACAAAGATTCCTGGGACACTGGGGCTGAGGCACTGGATTGCCAGCCAAGCAACCTTGACTTGGAGCCACAGAGAAACTGAGGGTTACTTTGGAGACAGAGGTTCACTGGCAATAACGATGCAGATACTGGCAAGATTTAAAGTTACAAATCCTGATTGCAACCGACCCTCTCTTTCCCCCTCGTGAAGACTTGCCAAAAAGTCCTCGAAGGGAAAGGAGCAAGCGAGGGAGAGAGGTGAAGAACTCCCAGTGTGCATCCCCCTGCAGTAGCCAAGGGGTGGACAGGCTAACTCTGCCTTTCTGCACCCATCCCCTGCCTCTCCCTGCGTTTCAGCTTTGCTACCATTGTGACTAACGAGCTGCATTTCAGTTAGAACTGAACAACCTGCCTCATTCAGCGTCGAATCATCTGCTGCCTCCCTGTTTACATTACACTTACAGTTCTGTTGCCCCAACAGTCAATCTCAGCTCCTGCTGTGTGCTCGCAGAGATGTGCTCCCTTCTCTGCACAAACACCAGGGATAGCTTGGGTTCCTGCTTTCTGGGAGGCGTTGGGAATTAACCCAAAAAGAAAGAGGCTGCAGAGGAAGTGGGTCAGCCGGCTCCGCGTTGGCAGCAGCTGGGAGAGAGGAGTGAGCAAACACAATGAGGGGTTGTGGGCGACTGTCATTAAGAGCTCTCCATGGAGGAATTCGTTGAATGCTGCTCGCAGGACTGCTGGGGAAGTTTGCAGCAGAGGCAAGGAAGCAGCTGTGCCAAGGAGGAACTCGGAGGAAAAGTGAGAAATGGGAGGTTTAAAAATCCCTCAGCTGCGTTTTTAGGATGAGGGGTTTTTTTTTGGGGGGTGCTTAGTTGGTGGGTGCCACCCCCTCCCTCCCCTGGAAAAATCTGAAGATGTGTTTGTGACCAAATCACTAGTCTGTGGAGTCTGAGCATGTGCGATCAGGTCTGCTGTGTACAGCCTGGACTGAGCACAGGGTGTGATGCTGAGGAGCTGCTGGCTTCTGCTCACAAGGAGATCTCAGTAGCAGGAGTGAAGCATAGGAAAAAACAGCCCACCACCTCAGGATGCCACAAGAAGGCCTGTGGGGAGCAGGGGCTTGTTTATGCACGTCTAGTCTGTCCTGAAAGGCCCCATAGGTACCAGGGATGGATGCTTAAAAACTCCCACTGCTTGTTGCCAACACTGGGAGCCTTTCTGCAGACAGGCAGCTGTTGCTGTCTTGATTAAACCTGCTTTGACCAGCTCTTTAACCACGAGTTTAAAGCAACAGCAATTACAAGCTCTTAATCCACTACAACGTAGGAGTGGAAGACTGTTAGCTAACAAAAATAGTTCTGCAAACTGGGCCACAAAGCAGCGAAAGGAGAATCATGGGAAGAGCAAAGAGACAGAGTAGCTGATAAGGAAATGGACGGGGCTGAGAGACTGGGACAGCAGAGAGGAGAGTCTTCATCTCTGAGGCAGCAGCAACAGCTGGCTCACGTTTTTGGCTAGTGTAGGTCAGCCAGTCCAGAAACTGTAGTCATCTAGCAAAGAAACCCTACGTTGTTAGCAAGTTAACAAGCAGTCAAGATCTGTGATGCCCTTAAAGAAAGCACTGAATATTCACATGAAAACGTGGTTGTAGAACTTCTTTATGTCTATTTCCTCCCTAATTTTTTGGTATCCCAGTTTATCAGGTGCTCTTCCACCTTTCTATCATGTAAGCATGAATACAAAAAATCTGATGCTGGACATTAACAGAAACCTTGCATTGTCTGGGGGATAATGTGTGATGGCAGAGAGAGGCTTTGATGAGGCTATGAAGGCAGAAAAAATTATTTGCTCTATAGTTTGTACAATTTGTCCTTAGGACTGAAAAATGCAGACAGAGGTTAATCTGTCAGACTTCAAACACACACAGTCATTCACCAGGGACCCAGTTTTGAGCTGTCAGCAGAAGAGACAATGTTCAGGAGCCACTTCTTAAATTCAAAAAGCAAGGGAGGTGAGGGGGTAGTTTGCTTTGCTCTGGAGCCCTTTCTGGGAAGGCCATAAGGGTATAGGAAGCACAGAGAGGGCAGAAAAGTCTGAAAACGTGCCCACAGCAAGGGTAAAGCACCCAAAAGATAGCAATCCTACCTCCTCTCTCTGTTCACCTTTTATCCAGCACCTGGACCACAGGGAAACAGTATCTTCAGCATTACAGACCCCCTTTATCCCATAAAACTCCACTGGCTTCTCTTCTGGACCATAGCTCTGGCTTTACTTCTTTTAGATACCACTTGCAGCAGCTACAACTGTTTTCTTAACCAGAGTTACTCTGTGACTATTAATCTATAACCAAGCCATCCTGTCAAGTGTCTCCTTCACAAAACCCAGTTGATGTACATTCAGCAGGCAGAGTGTGTTAGTTTCTGGGAGGGGTGAGAAGTTCAGAGCAGTTAATGATGATTTTGTGTTGTAGCTATTTAGAAAACATCCAGAATGTGTTTGCACTGATATCTAATGACTCTACCACAGACTCTTCCAACCTTCCCTGGGGTTGGGGGAGAAGAAAATTTGGCTGCATGTTTTACTTTTGCTTGCTATTAAAAAAAAAAAAAGGTGTTTCATTTTATCTTACTGATACATTGCATTTTGATAGAGATATGCACTCAAATAAAATGCAATGTAAAGCCAGCTCATGTCAAAACTTAATTGATTTGTCTTTGTTGCACTCGTGTTGAGAAATAAGGAAAGCCAAGGGCCTTAAATCAGAAGGCCCTGTCAGGTACCTCCACCTCATCATCTAAAAGGAAAGGCAGTGATAGACTGGCCAGACATGTGCTTCTGTATTCCTGGCTTAGTCTGTAAGCCAAACCCCAAATTTAATTCAAGATAGGGATCAATTAGAAGCTGTTAGTGCATTTTTAGTGCTAGATATCATGTCTAGTAGGTTTCAAAGGGCAGTTTGGCTACTTCTGCTAATAGCAAAGTATAAAACAGAGGCAGGGGGGAGGCCACATCCTCTCCCAACCTCACATCAAATGTCATTTGACCCAGCACCTGGTTAACCCCTTCTCAAAGGGTAGAAAAAAGGCAGTTTGCTACTGGCCCCTACAAAAGGTAGGAAACTGATAGATGGAGCTTTCCTGGTTTACAATTATTTTCCCAACTGCTGAATGTCAGCAAAGGTCTTGAAATAATGTGATGCTCACTCTGCTCACCTGCTCCACTTCAGTTCCTAATGTTCTACATCAGATAAATTACTTAGTGTCACAATTAAGTGGTTATCAGCCCCCCTGGGGCCTGTGTTATAACCACTTTAGGAAAAAGGGAGGTTACTTTGAGCTGTTCTTTAAAAACTGAATTACATTAGGAAGTCATTGCAAAGTATTATTATCTATTACTTGCCTAACAGGTAAGATGTGCATGATCTGAATGCTTGCAAATGCTCAGAATGACAAAAACAGGGAACTCCCACCATCATGTTTATTTTTGGGAAGAAACTTGGTAACCAAAGGCTCTTCTCAATGGGATTTTAAATGGTTTGGATTACAAATATACATCAGGAAGGGGCTTCTGCAGTCATCAAGCCTTGCTGCAGCAGGGAATCATGCCCTGTGATCCCCACTCAGGAATTAATGATCTCCACAGTAGGGCATGCCTTGAAATAACTAAAGAAACACCAATGAGCTCTTGTCACCAAGTCCCTTCTGATTTCACTTGTATTCTGGAGATAAATTAAAGCATGGTCAGGTACAGCTTCCTGCCTGCTGGGTATGCACACAGCATATAGATTGAGATCCAGGGCTTTGAGTCACTTGTACAGCTGCATTTGCTTCATAAATCTGGGCTGAAGGATGGATTAAGAAGAATTTATAATTGCACAAGCCACATGGAGATGCTGACACTTCACTCAGCAAGTGCCCCTTCATTCCAGCTGAAGTGCTGTGTATTTATCATTACCATAATTCCCAAATGGGGGGAGGACCTACTGTGTCCATGCAGAGGAGTTCTATCCACCTGACCACTTCCCTTGCACGAAAGTGTTCTCAACTTTAACTCCAGAGGTACATTCTGGTGAAGGCAGAAGCCAAGTTGCTTAGTGATGGGATCATTTCCACCTGGCTTGGGTTGTGTGAGTCTTGCCCTGTCAAGCCTTGTGAGAGATGGGACTAGAGTCCTCCAGAGGTTTCTTCAAACCACTGGAAGAAATTGTGGCTCTGTAGTTTCTTTGCTGAGACTAATAATGAAGGATCATACAGCAGGCATGGCTGGTAACCAGGTACACTGACAACTACCCAAGACTGTCATGGGTTTGAGATGCTTGTGCCCATCTCAGCTTGCAAAAGACAGCTATGCAGTTTTCCCATGATAGTGATTCACCAGACATAAGAAAATAAAGGTTTATCAAATCAGCATCTGTCTGTGCAGCTGAAAAAGGTGTGGGGAGTCATTCATCAAATATTTCAAATGTTTAAGGTGTGGAGGATTAACTGGGTCATCAACACAAGGCTGAGCACTCCCACCTCTGTCTTCTCCACTGATCTCTAACCCCTTTCACAGGTAGTTCTGATGCAGGTTGGCAGTAGTAAGCCTCTTCTCATTCAACAATGTCCTCCTACAGCTTTGGGGATATTGTCCAGCAAGTTCTTCTCAGAGAGGGGACAGTGGGACGCATATTCCTCTAGGTCTTATACAGCTCTGCTACTTGCTTCTATGTGTATTTGCTTGTAAACAAACAGAGCTGCATTCCTTTGATTCTTTAAAGCAATAGTAATTTCTAACCATCCAGTTTGCCAACAGCATTATTCTCCTAAAACTCCCAGGTACCTTTGTACCTCCCCCGCTGCTGCTGCAGCTGTGGCAGATCTTGAAAAGGCATTTCCAGCTCTGGCTCAGGCAGAATTTCACTGCAGCACCAGCAGATTCTGGCAAGTGGACTAATCCTTGCAACACCTATAGTGAGGAACTCATCATCTGAGACTGCAAAGAACAGTTAAATGCCCAGTCTGACAGAAATGACCCTGCAAGCCAGGATGAGAGTGGAGGAGAGACCATTTCCAGCACCTCTCATCCCACCGTGTGTATGTGAATGTTCCCTCTGGAGCTGCATCCTGAGGGCTGTGAGCTGTGCTGCTTACCCAAACCCTGCCATTTTTCTTGTTCCAGAACATTTCCATTCCCTCTGCTCCTACTTGTTGGTGTTTCACTTTAAAATGTGTTCAGCCCGTTCTTGTGGCAGTTGCCACATGAGTCCAGAAGGGATCTGCCTGTTTCTGATCCCCTGTTAGATCCAGATGCTCTGGGTGGTGATGATGATGATGATGACATCAACAGTCCCATTCCCAGCTCTGCCCCCGGCTTCTGCAGAGACTCTTGGTGAAGCATCCAGCTCCTCCAAGACGTTGTACCCTTTTATAATGTGTCATGGCTCCTTCCTCTGCCTGCCCAATGTTCAGGACAAGGGATCTCACCATGTAGATGTTCCAGTAAAAGGGGTCTGACCTCAGCTGTGGCTGCCAAGAGTAACTGTAATATGGGACATAGTAATGAGCCTGCCTTTCTCCCCTGCCTGGGAACTAGGTGAGGGACACCATCCCACTTGATGTTAAAAAAAAAAAAAACAACAAAACATGCAGGCAAAGAAAAGAGATGGGATTTGCTCCAGGTCACACAGCAGATCAGTGGCCAGGAACAGAAGCCAGCTCCCACTTCCCTTCTCAGACCCCTCTTCCTCCTGCTCTCTGCGGATCCCTTCAGTGTGTGCTTTAATCACCAGACCATGTTTGTTTTCATGGTTGTGCATTCCTCCCAGAAAGCACACCCACATGATATTGGATCTTCTTGGTGGGGCAGGTGGGTGGATAGCAAGGAGAAAATGAGCAGTTCCCCAAGTTCTTTCTGAGTCAGGAATCCTGCTTGACTCTGGCACTGGGAATTTCTTAGAGGGGTTCCTAGACTTTCTGACCCCTTGTCCCACCAACAGTCCCTTGTCCCAGGGGAAAGGAAGCAAGCAGAGCACTTTAAACCTGAACTGGCGGACAGGAAATTCAGTGCAGTGCCTGAAGAAGACACAAAGTGATAAGGGGCTGAAATGTGCAGAGTCCTGAAGGGAAGGAGGGGAATAAAACCCTCTTCACAGCATGAGGATCCATCTACATGTCACTGTAACTCAGCGTGATGCCTGCTGGAAAGGCCCAGGCACTCATTTGTTAGCACGTATTTGAACTCCAGTGAAAAATGAGTTGACAGCCTCTCCCTGCACCTCTTGCTGGGTTCCGAGCAGAACTTTCTATTTTAAAATATAGCACCCCGTGCAAAGAGGCTTCCATTATCTCCAGCATGAGGGAGTGGAGGGGATTGTGTTTTATTTTGTCACAGCAGCTTGCAGGGCCAGAAGGCTCAAGGGGACAGGCTACCAGAAACAACTGGTTTCAGCCAAACAAAGGAAACTATATTTTAGAAGCAGGAGGCCTGAGAACAGCCACGCTGCACCAGAGGGAAGCAGGGGAGGTAACAGCAGGGCAATAAACTTCAGGGAGTGACAGAAGCTCTGCTGCTTCCCTTGGCAAGGAAGATGATGTGGCAGGGCTGGCCCAAGGAGCAGCCTCTGGTGTATTCCTCATGGAGGGGGGCCTGGAGGGGAGAGGCAGGCAAGGCTTGGCTGTGGTTTTTTAAGTATTTCAGGTTTTGATCCTTAAGAGTTCAGTTGTATGAATCAATAGCTTTTCAATTTAATAATTAAATGTTTAAAGTAATAATAACTGTCCAATTTCCTGTCAGTCCTGTGAGGGGATACGATGTAGATGGTATTTATTTCACCTCTTCTAGGTTTATCAGCTGTGCAGCTCCTGCAAGACTGCCAGGGCAAATGTGTCTTCCCACAATCAGGCAAGAAATCCAGGCCCCACCATCCTTTCACTACAGTTCAGTGGTCAGGGCTGTGGGAAGGAGGAAGTCTGCTCTCAGGGAGTCATGGTTCAGCAGGAGAGCACTCTGCAAGAGCACGACCACATCTGTAAGGGCAGCTCTGCCCACGGGAATTAGGAGTTTCATGATCCAAAGGGCAATGCAAAGTGGCATTTTCTGTTAGCCAGAGACTAGATGCATAAAGTAGTTTTATTTCAGCGCTGGAGGGGAATCCTGGGTCCTTACTTCATCTGCAGGCAGGTTTGTCTCCATGTTTGGCAAGTCTTGGCTTCACCTCCATGTAGCAGCCATGTCAGATTCTTCTGCTCTACTCAAAGAAATCCCACAGGCTAGGGAGCCTCCAGGGGAGCCTCTCATCAAGACCACTCCCTGAAGAGAGAGACCTCAAAAAGAGGCCCTGTTGCTGGTGACAGTTTTCCAAAAGGTGCTTTTGGTCAATGTTTACCAAAGCATCACCACATTGCACACAACACAGTCACAGCCCAGCAACAAAAATACAGCAAAGTGCTGGGATGGTAAGAGAAGGAACTGCTGGAATCTTTCCTGCTTGGCCTAAAACCAGCTGAATCTGTCGTCTGACTGGTGTATGAAATCAAAAAAAGAAGCAACTGAATTACCAGAATGTGTGCTTGGATACCTCTAAGATTGATAAAGGTCAGTGCAATAAATTATAGACACACTAATGACAGAATCACTGTGGGGAGAGAAAGGATGCAGTGAAACTATTGATGTCTTCAGTGGTGGGTGTCCTTCCTGCTCCTCCTTGGCAAAAAGCCATCCAACACTGAACAGCTGCCACAAGAAGATCCAACAGGCTTGGTTACCAGTGGATAACCACCTGAAGAAAGCAAACCCAGATTTAGCTCAGCTGAGCTGAACTTCATCTCTCTGACCAATGCCCCCTGTGACACTTTCCCATAGCAGCAGGTCTGTGCTAAAAAGGGCACCGACTGCTTTCCACCCTTCATCTGTGGTGGTTTAAACCATCACTTTTTCACCAAAGTCACAATTTTCTGGGGAAATGGGCACGGAAAGAAAGATATCTGGAAGGGCAGAGCTTGGCAGGTATGAAGGAAGGTAACCTGTGCCTGTTCCCAGCAGTCCTGCTGGATGGATCCTGGGTGGATGGATCCTGTCCCTAAGATGGCACTTGCATTGTGGGACCTTGCTCACTGTGCACTTTGGGCTTTCTTTGAAAAAATGCCTCGTGTAACTTGCAATTCACTTCAGAAGGTCTGAGCAAGGTTGCAACTTGTCATCAGGCACAAGTGTTTTTCTTGTGAAAGGTGGTAATTGGGGCTGGCTGGCTTTGAAGTCCCTCAGAAGTGTGCAGGCTCCCCAGGGACATGTTGGTGCAGCTGGGTGCCTTGTCCCATCAGCTGCTTATTTGTAACAGAATCAAAGCTAATACAAGAGGAACATTTTACAGAGCTCACTTCTGTGAGCTGATCAGAAGCTGATGTGTTCAATTAGAAATCTGCCCCAAAATTGCCCTGTAACGATACGGAGGCTACACATTTTCTTGAGATGCACATTAGAAAAACCTACAGTCATTGTGAGATCAGGCCCTGTAAATTTGATCTGTCTCTTGGATGCCAATCCCAGCAACCCGTTGCACTTAATTCCAAGTTTTACTTGTGGACTGAAAAGGATGAAATCTCCCTCTAAAAGAGATTTCTGATGCAGGGTACTCTGTAAATATTTATGTTATTTCTGTGGAGGAATGCCTTGCAATCAGAGAAACCACACAAAGGCAAATGAACTTATCAAAAGAAACCACAACTGAAAAGCAAACATTAAAAAAAACATATAATTAAAATAAAAATCCTCCCTTCTGAGTGAGCCTAGGGCCCAGGTGGCACTGGGGTGTTTTCCTCAACAGAATATCCATTTTCTACTTTGCAGGTGCTTCTAGATTAGAAACCGGGTGGGAAATCTGGCCCAGCCCATCTCAATCTCAGGCACCTGATTGTCATGAAAGTGCAGTGTTTTGTCAGCACAAATGAGAAGAAAAGCTGGTTTTGCTGAGGTAGCTGGTACAAAGTAGCCAGGACATAATTACCCCTCACACCCAAACACAACAACTTTCTGCTGTTGTGTTTTGTAAAGTTCAAACCTTCTCTGAACCAAATATTTTGTCTCCTGGTCACAGTTTACACTCTTTATTCCTAAATGTTTGGTAGCAGCAGGAAGGGAAAGTCTGTGTTTTGTCAGTTATGGTTCCTTTGTTGTAGTTTTAGTTTTTCAGGCTATCAGATATCCCCAGCACCAGGGTTTCAGAAGGACTTGAGCTGTTCAGGGCCTGGGGGTGACATTCATTTGGTTAAGACTCATGCTCCTGTGGGAAACTGGGCTTTAAGCTACATTACAGGCCCTGCAGGGCCTCGTTTTTGGAGGAGCTCTCTTTGAAGGAACAATTAATCCAATCTATTTACCAAACTCATCTTTTAGCCCTGATATTTCACCTAGGAGAGGAAACCAAACTGCTTTAAAATGGTGGCTGTGCCTGGCTTCCTTGCTTGTGCTTGTCCAAACCCTCCTGAAGTAACAGAGCCAATTCTGCATCCCCAGAATGATACATAGGTTAGATTGCAACCAGGGATCTTGCTTTCCCTTTACCTGGCATGAGAAGAAAGCTGCTGCTGACCACTCACATCTGGACTTACTAGCAAGTGGTTTTTAAAGCAAAAACAGTCTTTCAGCAACTCCAGCATGAGCTTAAAGCAGGAGAAGAAGTGGCAGCCGGACAGCAGACAGATGAATGAGACCTTTGATCAGCATTGAAACCCAGAGAGATGCTGAAAAACACTCTGTACAGTCTGGGTTTTTTTTTTTCATGCAAAAGAATGCTGCTTCTGAGGAGCTTTAGATACACATGGATGTGAGACACCAGCCTATGCACTCGCTATAGATACGGGCTGCCTGCCAAGCGTGGAATTTCCATGGGGCTTTGCTTGATCACAGGAACAGAAGTTGTCACCACCAGCAGTCAATATCCAGAAGGTCACTGGACTGACCAACAGTGCTCGTGTCTTGTCAGCCCTTTGGTATCTGGTTTGGCAGAATTCCACACCACCAAAGTATAGCAGAGAGGCCGAGCTCTTTATGGTTGGAGAGGTACGAGGAGAGACGAACACAGAAAAACAGGTTTAAGAACCAAACCTAAAGTCCTCCAGTACATTCTCTTCACCAAAATCTGAAAAGGAAAGCTGGGGAGGGACTTTTGACAAGGGCTTGTAGAAAGAGGACAAGGGGGAATGGATTAAAACTGGAGGAGGGGAGATTGAGGTGAGACATGAGGAGGAAATTCCTGAGTGTGAAGGTGGTGAGACACTGGCCCAGGTTGCCCAAGGAAGCTCTTAGCTATGAGCACCCTCACAAACTACCCCAGAGACAAACATTATACCTTTAAGGTTTATTCTCTTGTTTATAAAAACATGTTGGATTTCAAATGACATCTTTGCTTAGAGATCAATATTCCAGGGAGAAAAGTTTTGGAGCACTCCTCTAGGATTGTTCACCTCCAGCACTGGCCAAACAGCTGACAAGTGCTCTTTGTCCTGCTAGATTACTCAAGTATCTGTAAAGATATCCAGAAATACAACATTATTTCTTTTCTGAGGTCAATTAAGAATGTGAAACTCAGTCTGGATGTATAGGCCATCATCAGCCATGCAATAAAAAAAAAAAGCTCAGGAAAATGGTTATGGCTGCATGACAAAAAACATGGTGAGTTGTACTTTTAGCCTCCATTTCACATCAAACTGATTGCAAACTAAAATTCCAAGATAAAGTCCTGGGACAAACTCCAGAAATTATTGTTGAAATTGTGTGGGGTTTTTTTCTCATGAAGTCTGAAAAGAGAGAGAAAAAAATAGTCTCAGCTAGCAGTTTTGCCATAAATACAGTTATTAAAGGCAGCTAAATGTGAGCTCACCACACCTAACTCTGTTTAGCAGCAAAATATTTAAAGACAAATTAATCTCAGAGTGAAAATCAAAATAGTTTAAAGATCTTCTATCAAAGGTTACAAATGGGTGTCCTGTGTTAAGTGATTAATATTTGTTATGTTAATGTTAAGATACATTAATATATGTTAAATGATGTTACATTATCTAAAGGCTTCTATCAGTAAACTGTTTTATTAAATACTTCTGGATTAGCCTGTAAAGTGATAAAAGCCAAGCTGTATCTGACAGCTCAGGCTGAAGTGATCCAAAATTTGAAGCTCTCCAATGAAGATATTTACACCTCTGCTGCTCCCCCACAGCTCCCCTGACAGGTGTCTCTCTTTGCCCTGTTGCTGACATCTGCTTTAGGATGAGACGAGCCCAGCTGAACTGCATCCCACCCTCAGTGTGCTCCTCAAGGCCATCATGTTGTTCTATTTAAGTGCCAGCTTTCAGGCTGGCTCTCTCTCTAAGGCTGCCTGGTTGTTATTCCCTGTGCAGGGAAATGATGTGAAACAGTGCAACTGCTTCAGCCTGTCTCTGCTGCTCTGGCACTTGTCTCAGGAGACGTGTGAAGAGCAGCAGTTGACAAACAAGTGTCTGAAGGTGGGGCAAGAGCAGCTGATAGTAAGGGGAGAGCACGAATAAAAGGTAAGCCAAATATTGTGGGTAGTTTTAGAAGACCACCAGGCTCCTCAGCTTTCAGCCTGCACCTTCAAATGAGATTAAGGCCAAGTGAAATGTCAGATTTTCTGCTGCTACTCTACAAAATTCATTTGTGGGCTCAGGTAGATGCATCTTTGGAAAGACTGTATGGACTCACTCTCCATGTCACATACTATCCCCAGTGCTCTCTAGTACCACACCAGGAATGCAATTAAAACATTTTGAAGGCTAGACAGTAAACTCAGGTAGAATTCAACAAAATCTTTCCTTTTACACAGGTCTCTAGTTAACTTTAAGAAGCAGCTCAAGAGGAAGTGTGTGGAGTGGGTAAGCACCTTGGAGAATACTGGCTTAGCTGGGATTTTGATTGTGGAAGTGTGGCCCTTCAGTATTTGCTGCCACATGGCTGATTTGGGAATACTTTAAGTGTGCATTTGTACATTTACAGTCAAATACTGCTGAGGAAATATCAGCCAGAAATGAAGCTTGGTCAGAAACATGAAACAGAAAGGTACAAAATTGGCAGTGTGATTTCCTTGCCCAGTGCAACAACTTTCATAACCATTTTTACCTTTTATAAAGTCAACTTCAGCCCATTCCAAATGGCTTTATTTAATGTTCTGATCACAGGGACGTGTCTGACTCTTAGTGTTACTGGGAAAGAAATGCATTATGGCTATTGATTGCTAGGGTAATTATGAGTCCTTTCCTCTGATATAATGCTTGTGCCAATGAGGGTTAGGATGCCCAAGGGGCTTTTTAGACTAAAAAAACCCATATGGAAATAGAAAGGGAGTGTGCCCTCTAGAATGGCAATGACTTCCATTCAGAAAACATCTTTACAGGAGAGCTGGGCTTTGAGAAGAAAAGGTTTTATATCCCTTCTAATATGGAACTGGAATAGAATCATGGAGTGGTGTGGGTTGGAAGGGACCTGAAACTGCCCTTCAACACTTCCAGGGATGGGGCTTCCACAGCTTCCCTGGGCAACCTGGGCCAGTGTCTCACCACCCTCACACTCCAGAATTTCCTCCTCATGTCTCACCTCAATCTCCCCTCTTCCAGTTTTAATCCATTTCCCCTTGTCCTCTCACTACCAGCCCTTGATAATAATAAGAACAACACATAAAATAATAATATTGAGAAACAAAACTTGAAATGGCAAAAGAGAGCAAGATACTGTACATCCAAAGGCTTTGTAACATTAAATACTCTTGAGACAACAAACCACAGTTTAAACTGTCACATGAAATATGACATTTAATAGCCTTTAATACAGTTTGAGCTGGTATCATCAGGACAGCATGTCCTGAAGGAATTACCTTTCACAAATAAATTTTATGTCACGTGGACCCTATTTTCTCATTCAGGGTTTCACACATCTGTTCTAATTGTTCTACCAATGAATATGAAACTTTTGACTCTGTGCACAAGAAAATGAAGGATGAGGGGAGATTGTCTGACAGATACTGCCAGGGAAATGGCTGGATGGCTTATGGTCCTTCCCTGGATGCTGAAAACAAGTAGTCAGGCTTACAAGTGGTGATCCAATAAATACTTAAAACCAGAACAAGTCCTTGATCTAGATCAGACTGCAGCAGATCCTGATGTAAATTAATTCCTGTTGCAACAGTCATTGTGGTGAGCACAGAGCAGGAAAGGGCAGTGGGTAGCAGGCAAGTGAGTCTGCATTCCCTTGGGAGACTCCAGTCACTCTGCTGCCAGCCTCTTAATTACTCCCATTATTGTCATAGAGCTCTCTGCAAAGTGGATGAAGGGGAGGGGAAGCAATCTTTTGTTGTTCTTGCTTTTAATTCCAGTACTGGCCTTTTGGTTAATGGTTTAAACTGAGGCTCAGAAGACCTGTTTCAAGTTTCCTGTTGGCCACAGATTTCCTGTAGGGAAGCACAAGGCCCATCACTACATCTAATTTCTCAATGTGTTTGCCTAAGGTAACTCTCTCAGGTATTCAGACTGTGCTGTGCTGAGCAAGGACTCTTTTTACTGTGCTTTTTAACAATTACTAACTTTGGTTCTCCTAAGTGCTCTACGAAAATATTAAGGACTTTGGGAAACCAAATTTTATATTGGCAACCCTCACCAAGAGGATTAAATTAGAAAATGTAAATTAGAAATATGAAATAACAGGAGGATGCTGAATCACACTGTCTTGCCAATACTGATGCTGGAGTGCAGAGAACTCTATGCAATAGGGGTTGTGTTTAGGAGTGATAATGTGTTCATTTGGATTGAACGTTTGCAGTGCAAGAACAGCAGTTATAAAAAACTGACTTCAAAAATCAAGGAACGATTCCTCAGACAAACCTTTGGAAAATCATCCTCAGGATTGAATGGGCAACAGCTGCATTGGCATCACTTGGTGATTCTCACAAGTGACTTTGGCCCCTGTGAATGCTGCCAGGCTGGGTATGGCAAAGATTAAAATACTCATGTGGTGCCAAAAGATTTCATGGTTGAACTTTTAACGTCCCCCAAAACAACCTGCTCTGGTTCCAGTCTAGATCCAGTCTTTGGTAATAAAGCAGAGGATATATTCAGTTCAGTAACAATTATTCTGCTTCAACAGCAAGAATATTTTAGGATCTTTTCTTTCTCGCTGCATTTCAGCACCATCTCAAGACCATTATGCAAAAATAGAAACCCTACTTTGCTCATATTTTACCCTCTCTACAGTGTTTTTAGAGAAATATAAGGCTGAGGTAACACAAAATTAGACAGATTCTATTACCAGCCTTATTCTGCTATGCTTTAAATCCAGTGCTACTAAAAACATTGAGGAAAAAAAAAGCAACCCTGAAAGGCTGGGGAAAATGCTGCACATTGCCTTAAACTGTGCTCTGGGATGATTTTTAAATGGAATCCTTTTTCTGTGTGAGTGACTGTCTACCTGTGGGGTTTTTATGCAATCAGTGTAATCCTATTTAGTTGCCTTTCAGCCAGAGGAAAGTTTAAAGCACAGTGTGCTGCTTGAGTTGTTTCAGTGAACAGGACTTCAGAGCTGATTGCAATTTTTAGCTGGTGACAGGACTGTGCAGTTTGTGGAAAAGCAGAGGACAAAGTCTCCAGTTTACTGGGTAAGAGTAGGATGGAAGTCATAGAAATTAAGGGGGACAGTGAAGGCTGATAGTTGGAAGCTGCAGACCCTCTTTCTGGTCAGATGGAGGGGAATTGAAGAATGAAGCTTCTCGGCACTAAGCTTCCAAGAGTCTTCACCAAAATCCATAAATACCCACTGTGTGTCAGTTATGGAACACTAGGAAACCTGTTTGCATGGCTATTATTGCTGCTGTAACGTGGTGTTTCCTTTACACTGCAGTATTTTCATGTCTATATTTGTTCCCTATGCTTTTATTTTCTCCCTCTGATGAAGATGTTTACATTTTATTTACAGCTTGCTCCCACCTCCACATATTGTTATTGGTCTCTCTGCTTTGTCACCTACTTGTACAATTTTCTTCCACAGAAATTGAAAGAATGGCAAGATTCATCTTCTGGAGCTTGGACTTGGAAGCAGCTGCCTCTGCCAAAAGGAGCAGGTACCACTCCTGGGGGAAGGAAGAAGAGGAACAAAGGGTGGTAAAAGACACTTTTATGATGTCTCTTGGATAACTTGTTTACTGTTGGGGGGGTGGGGGAACCTCTGCTCAGTTGCTAAGTAGAGTCCACTGGTCATTGATGGTTTAGACCCACTCCTGTGGAAAAAAAATATCTGTTTAACTTGAGTCTAAATGTGCAGTGGAGCCCCACGTTGATGGAATGTGGTTTCTCATAACTTTCATATGTGCTTGAACATTCCTGTCGGGCATATTTATACTTTTTAAAATAAAAGCAGATTGAGGGATGGATTTTTCCAATTAAGATAACCATTTATTCCTTGCTAACAGATATTTAGCCAGAGACACCCTAATGTTTTAGTCTCTTCTAATTTTGGTTTTGCATACACTGGTTTTACACGTGTATTACTCCACATAATATGGTGGTGAATCTTCCAATTAACATTAGTATAAATAACAGCAGAAATAGAGCAGCTGTTCCTGTAAAATAGCTAGGTATTACTGATGGTGATGCTATTATTTAGAGGCACTGGATGTGCTTCAGATGCCTTGGCTAATCAGAATGCTTTAAATTAAAACAAATACAAGTGATACCATGGGAAGAGTGTAAAAAGTCAGTTCATCCTGATGAACTCATTACAGACCCCTAATTTTCTGAGATTCTGCTCAGCTGAGAATCTGTCTTCTGAATTGAAGTATCAGAGTTGATGGGATAGATTAAAAAGATTAAAAAGAGACATTTACTACACTCTGTTAGTGTGATGGCTTTGTATGTGGAAACATAAACATTACATTTCAAGTTTCAACTTCAAAGATGGAAGTTTTCTTTTATTTCCAAAACTACGTGGAAAGCGACTGCCAGATAACTTCCAGGAATGCCACTAGATTGTTGATGCCATTTCCACTGTGAGACAGACTGACAGACATATTTTTAATGCCAAGATTCTGAATTTCTGGATCGTAATTTTATCTCTCAACTTCTGATGACTTCATCTTCTTTCTTGCCTTTTTTGACATCACCAGAAGAGCTTTACTAGTTAGTTTTGTATTGCCTAAAGGAGGAAGGGGAAATACTGGTATTTTTCCTTTATGAAGACTTCCTTACACAATTATCTGTGAAAAGAGAAGGACATTTTAAAGGACTATCTCTGCTAGGATTGCCTGTCTGTGAAGGAGAATATTGATCTGGGGTGCATTTTGCAAGGTGCTGTTATCCATCTTCATAAATACCTACATGGACTAGAATAACACTTGGACCAGAGAGACTATTGAAGTGCAGTCCCTCAGGGTACCACTACTGTGCCTATTTTCTGTAGCCTACAAATAAGAAATAAGTCTAACTTTGTGGTTTATAAGTCTGGGTCTAACAGTTCCCACAGAAAATCCCAACCCATTCCTTGCAGCCTGCCTCTCCTTGGTGCTGCCAGCAGAAGGAACATGCTGATGAAAAGGGTTTCCACTGCTTTTCAACACAACATCTGTCATTCCAGCAACTGTTATTACTGTCCTGTTGGGTCAGGTTTGATTCTTGGTATTTGACCTCAGTAGCAATTGTAAACTTCTCTCCTCACACACTGACTACAAAGCATAACTCTGCCAGGTTGTTTTTTTGGTTGTTTGGCAGCTGAAGTCCTCTCTTGACCCCAGATGGTACTTTAATGTCATAGAGAATTTCCAGTGCATCCTGTAATGATGATCCTGCCAACCAGTGGACAGTTGTGTCAGGAAAAGTGGGATGCTGGCTATGGAGAGGACTATGTTGCAGTCTTTGGATTGGAGCTGGAGAGGGGTTGGGATGGTTTTTACGTTGCTGGCTTCTCTTCTCTTACCCTGAGAATTGATTCTCCTGTGTCACGGGCTAACATAAAAGGAATGAAGATGTGCTTGATATCTCTATCCCAAACAACTACCCACAATGTATAATAATTCATGCTATTTGTTGTATGTACCAGTCTCCCTTTGCATATCTTCCTGTTCCAATTTTATGCAATGTCAGCTTTTGGGGAAAAGAGTTGCCTTAATTTAGTGTCCTGTACAAGACTAGAGTTCAATACATATACTACTGTTTTGCAAGTATTTGGGGGTTCTTTTTCTGATTTTTGTAGAGAAGATAACTGATTTCACAGGAGAACTTCAGTTTTAGTCTATAAAAATGGACAGTTGCATCTTACAAGTTAGTGCTATTGAACAAAGAAGTTTATATATCTTGACCTGTGCACTCCCATGATCTGTTATTATGAATGCCAGAGATGTAATTTTTACAAGGTAGCTGACTATCTAGATGTTCTTTATAGTGAATGGAAAGAAGCAGAGACTTGTGTAAGGCCTCTGGGAACTAGGACTAATTCTACAAACTATTTCTGACAGTGCTAATAACAGTGTGACAACTCAGTCCCTTTTCTGTGCAGGAAATGATTGGGCACTAATCTGGCTGAATGCAAAAGAGTTTATCTAACTGCTCAGGGTAGAGACTCAGAAAGAGCCAAGTGCCAGAAATCCAGCTGGTGGAGCTGGTACAAAGACAGACCACAGCTCAAATAACCATCTTTTGTTATCCTCTGGGTTACTTTTTCCAGGGCAAGCTCATGGGGAAGTTTGATGGCAAGGAGGAGGGGAGAGCCAAGGAGGAGCAGATGGCTTGCCACTGTGTTTACCCCCATTTGTCAACCAGCAGTTGAAAGGATGGAGAAACAAGGTGGGAGTCTTGCAAACCTGCTGATTTGATGGATAATAGAGATCCTGCCTCTCTCCTCTACAGCCACTAGTTGATCTAATATGCTAATGTTGTGTAAAAATTGATGTGAAGTCAGTGCACTCGTTAGAAGAAGAAAAGCACCTAAAATGTGCCCAGAAATGGGCTTACTATTTTCAAGCTAAAGGATACTGTTTAAGTTTTTTAATCCCAAATACTCTTAATGAGAGGTTGGTTTTCTATCCCAAAACAGCCTGAGCTGTGCATCCGTATGATACGAAAAAAACTTGAATATTGGTGGATGACCTTATGTTAAGAAGGAGGGATGCAGAGTCCAAGAATGCAAGTCTGCAGGATCATGGGGATTGGTGTGAACTGGGAGAGCAAAAGGGAGTGGAGCAGCAGCACATGGCTGGGCAAGGTTGCTCCCTGCAGATAATCAATCCAATATGAGGCCATGGGCCAGGCAGACCAAAGGAGCAGAGGAGGCATGTTTTCAATCACAGTGCAAGAAGTAATTTTGGTGTTTCTTTCAGAGGATTTTTATAAAATGGAAAGGGGGAAGGGATTTTTCAAACAGAAAAGGATGGAATAAAAGAATATGATCTGGCCTGGGATGATCCTTTAGACCACTAACAGCAAAGTACTGGGATGGATTTGACTGTATTACAATATTGTTGGGATACTGGTGTTGAATGGCATTCAAAGGGTTTCCTTAAGCTATATTCTGCCTAAATGGTTTCTCCTTGGCAATGTTCTGCTAATAAAGTCTCTGTGTCGTTAGAAGTCCCTACGTGTTCACAACTACTCTAGGTATTTTGAATTTCATTTTTAAATAGCAACTACAATTAGCCAACTAAGCCCAATTACTTTGCGTGCTATGACAAAGCTCTACTTCAGCTGAAGTGCTGCTCTCTGATACTGACAGAATGAAAACACAGACTCTAGGCTACACCTGAATTAAATGTTTAAATTTTAAATTTATTTCCTAAGAACTTTCTCCCCCTTAAAGCACAGATCCCCTTGTGCACAGATCCCAAAGCAAGTAAACAATGTGCTCGAGTAATGAGCAGCTCCTGTCATTTGGGAAGGTGCTGGAGGAGCACTATTAAAGCATGACAAAGCCAGGCTTTGTTGTTTCTCATGTAAACCTAGTTTAAAACTGACTTTTCACCATTATCTTTTCCTCTGTACACGCAGTGCTGAATCCATGTTATCTTTGGAACTGTGCCCGAGTGCTCACCGACTCGCAGGCCTTGGAGGAAGAAGAGGTGCTGCTGGGGGTGGTGGTGTAGGCAGCAAGTTAAATGACAAGATATTCTGTGTATGTACACAAACAAACGTGTAGCTCATGAAAACAGCTTTGATGTATCCTCTGTGTGAGCCGGGTTGGCTGGAGGGTTAGTGTGGAGCTTTGCCAAGGAAGGCCTGGCAGGAATGGTTCAAAAGTGGGCAACCTCCACCCTGGAGACCTGGGGCTCCATGGAACATCTCTTGGAATCATCTAGGTTGGCAGAGCTGGGGCTCCATGGAACATCTCTTAGAATCATTTAGGTTGGCAGAGCTGGGGCTCCATGGAACATCTCTTAGAATCATTTAGGTTGGCAGAGCTGGGGCTCCATGGAACATCTCTTAGAATCATAGAATCATTTAGGTTGGAAAAGGCCTTTTATCAAGTCCAACCTTAAACCATGTTCACCCTAAACCATATCCCCAAGCACCACATCCTTGTGACTTTTAAATGGATCCAGGGATGGTGGCTCAAGCCCCTCTATGGGCATCTCTTCACCCACTGTTTCCCCTCTGGCTTTTGTGACAAGTCTTAGCTATGGCAAAATGGTGCTTGGAACAACTCCTGGTGTTGGGTCTCCTGCTGAGCATGTTCTGGGATTTCTGAGCACAAAAGCCCCCCTGAAGTGTAGTGGGTTGATACAACGGCCTTTCCCTCGCTCTCTTCGTTCCCCACCTGCTCTCCCGCAGGTCCGAGCAGGCGCTGCCCAAACCGGCCAGGAGCTCCTTTCCCGAATTCCCGCACATCGGGTAATTCCTTAATTTCAATTTTGGGAATAAACTCGCCCCGAACGGGCCCTACGCCGAATCTGAGGCAGCTCCTCCGCGGCTGGGCACGGGGCCGACTCCGCGGTCCAGCGCCGCGTTTCACCGGCACCTCCAGCCCCCCCGCTCCGCCTTTGCGCGGGTTGCGCTGCACTATTTGAGGCGGGCGCGGGTGGAAGAACACGGCGGTGCCAGCTGCCGCGCGCGGCCGGCGGCGCAGGGATCTGGTGCGCGGTGCTGAGGCCCTGTCTGTCAGCGCGGCGGCGCCGGGACGCGGCCGGCAGAGGCGGTGCGGGAGTACGCGCGGTAACGGAGCCGGAGCGGCGAAGGAAGACCAAGGGGAGGGAGGAAAAAAAAGGGAAAAAATATAAAAGAAGCGAGCTGCGTTTCTGCCGAACTGCAGGAAAAGGCTATTTCGCGAGCGGCTCTCTCTCTTCCCCCCGCCGGTTGCGATGCTGCTAGCCACCGTGCTGCCCTGGACGTTGTTTCTGGTCCGAGCCGCAGGTACGGCCGGGGCGGTGGGCGCTGCCCGGGGCGGGGGAGTGCTGGGACCTGGTGGGGCGAACAATGGGGTCGGGCGGACCTCGCTGCCCTGCGCTGCCGCTGGGCTGGAGGCTGGGGGGAGACAGCCCGTGGTGGGGTGCCCCCTCCTAGCCGCTCCCGGTGTGCGTGGCGGGGGGGCTGGTTCGTGCACATTGTTCGTTGTTGCGGGAGGGGAAAGGTGGCTCGGGCTGTGCGGATTTGACAGAAGAAAGCGGAGGAGGGGGTAGATGAGAAGGGTGGGAGCGAGCGGCTTGTTCTGCGCGTCCGCGGGTGCGACGGGAGGAACCGCTCCCACCCCCCCCCCCCCCCCGGGGGAGCCCACCTCGCCCGGGCTGGGGTTTGGCTGTGCTGTGAATCCCAGACAATGGAGATGGGGGAAAAGAGGAGGCGAGCGGAGCAGTGAGGATGCTGCTACGTGCGCTGTGTTAACGGTGTCGCCGTGCGAGGAGGCGCTGGCTTTTCGTTGTCGCGTCGGTTTCATTGTGAATATCGGGGGATGCTCCTGCGCTACGCAGCGGTGTCCGTTCCCCCCCCGCCCGCCGCCGCCGCCCCCCCCCTCTCCCTCCGCCCTCCTTCTTGCAAGCGGTGTATGTGTGCAGCGGGGATTGCAGCCGGAGAATTGCAATTGACGGGCAGGGCGGGTGGTGGTTAGAGCAGCTGGGAAAAAAAAAAAAAAATTACAAATTTTAAAAAACGCGGAGAGGAGCAGTGGTGGGGGAACAAGCCGGGGGGTGCTGGGCCTGGCGCAGGGGGGCGCGGGCCGCGCGCCGCAGCCGTTAAAGGGGGGGGGGGACACACGATGGTGTGCGGGGGGTCGATGGCGGCCGTTACCGCCGGGGTCGGCAGCGCCTGTAACGGCCCCGGTGTCGCCCCCCCGGTGTCGCCCCCCGGTTCCCCCGGGAGGCGACAGGTTGGCTGGGTGCGGTGACGGCCACACCTGTGCTGGCACCGCCCCCTCCGCCGGCCGGGCCGGGGTCCGCCCCGCCGTGCCCGCCCGCCTGTTGCCGTCCCTCAGCCCGCTCCGCCGCCCCCAGCCCGGGCTCTGCGCCGTCCTTCTGCACGCTCGCTAGGAAAGGTTCCTCTGGGCTGTATCGGTGTTTCCCTCCCTGTCATCAACCGTTTTCCCCAGGCTCCCTTTGCAAGCATCGTGGCCTAATGCACCCACACTGATGGTCCCTGCTTTTTTTCTTTTTTCACCACAAAACCGCTTTTGCTTCCTTTGCAGCCCCTTCTCAGCTCATCTTTTTGTTGTCTCGTTCATCTGCCCAGGTCCCTGTTCTCCTGGGGGTCGGTCCCGTTCCCATGTGCGGCACTCCTTCCCATCGCTGCACAGCTGCTTTTCACCCCTCACCTCAGTGCTGTCCTTAGCTCCTCGCTGCCTCATTCCCACACTGCTGATTCCTTATCTCCTTAAGCAATTACTTCTGCTGCAGCTCCGTCTACTAACATAGTAACAATTGCGATCTTGTTGTGGCTGAATTCCAGCTCCTGTCATGGCGGACCATTGCCACCAGTGTGCTCCAGTCTCTTGCCAAATCAAGCCACCTGTTTAGCATCAGCACACCAGTTCTTAACGATACACAGCTCCTCTGTGTCACAAGCACTACTGTAGAGCTTCTCTTGATTATAATTTTAAAAGATACACTGCTTATTAGAGGCTGTATATAAGAAATAAGGAGGGGGAGGTGTTATCTTTCCATTTCCAGCACAGTTCTTCCCTCTGCATCTGGCTCAGCCACACCCTCTAATCACCATCTCTGCATACATTCTTGATCTCATCCATTATAAGATTCCAGACTGTCCATGATTCCACAGCTATCGCCTCTCGACACAGTCATACAGGCTCTCTCAGCTGTGGGAGGGGAGAACAAAGCATTTTATATGTTTTTTTTTCAGGGGAAGTAGATGGGAGTAAGCAAGGAAAATTATCTGCATATCATCTGTTGCCCCACTCAAATACATGTTTATCCAATAATAATAATTATGAATGTGTAGAGTGCCTAGGGAGCTGCACAGCTGGAACTGGACTGTTAAATCAGCACAAAATGGAGAACACAAAAACCAACTAAAATATTAAAAAGCTAGAACAAAGCAGCAGCTCTGTTTATGGCAAAAGCAGCACCCAGCACATTAGTTATGCTTTCCACGCTAAAGGATGCTTTGGTCCCCTAAAGCTTTTTTTTTCCCCCCATAGTCTGTGGTGGGGGAGAAAGACTTTGGGTTTTGGAAGCTATGATACTGAAGTCAGTGAAAGAGGGGGAGCAGCTATGATGATGCTAATAAAGAAAGCAGAACTACATCTTTAAAGTAGCTTAAATGCAAGAGGAAGCAAGAGAGAGATGCTTATTAGTGAAGAATCCCTGAAGAGACTGTTTGAGTGGCAGTTATGTGGTAGGTTCAGAACAAAAGCGTGCCTTTCCACTTCTTAGAGGAATTCCATATTTTGTGTGTATTCCTGTGACCTGTGATAGTGATGATTTATTTAATCTACTGGTAAATGAAAACATTCTGTTAAAATTTAGAAGCTGATTTATAGACACAGCAGATGGCTCATCTCCTTTAATTTACGTCCTGAGAACTATGGTTTCTGAAATAATAGAGACTATTTTTTATAAACTTTATCCTCATGATGTATGAACGTGAAAAGTCTTGACTGTTAGATTTTTTTTTGGGGGTGGGTTTTTTTTGTGGGTTGGTCTTCTGTTCGTTTGGTGTTTTTTTTTAGGTCTCTTAATATAATAGTGATTTAATGAATACCCAGTTTTTAAGTGTTAAAGATTGTGGCTGCTCTCCAGACTGAAAGTGCCTTCACTTCTCTTGGCTCATCTCCAGAGACATATTTTAAATATAGTCTTTTGTGCCGTTGGGTGTGTAAGTGGTTGGTTTCTTGTTTAATAGAGGATGCCATGGGGTTTGAATGGCATGGGCTGTTGGGGCTTTGGTTGGTTGGGTTGGGTTTTGTGTGTGTGTAAGGGGGGGGGGGGGTTGTTTTTTGTTGTCAGTGTGGTTGTTGGGGTTTTTTTTTTTTGCGTAATGCCATGGATTTGCCTGGACTGGCTGGCAGGAAAGCAGAACCAATTGATGGGGGAGGAGGAGGAGGGGACACTGCATCTGCTGCCATCAGTCTGCAAGGAACAGAAAAATAGCTGTAGTATGAGGAAAAAGCACATTTTGTTTTCTCATTTAAAAGGCCATCCTGCATTTCTCCTCATTACTGAACACACCTGGTGATACTGTTTCCATAGAGAATGCACAATTCCAGGGTTTTTTTTTGCTGGTTTCCTTGTGTGGGTTTTGAAGTGCTGGTTTTGCAGGACAAGATACTTGAGTAGGAGTTGATCTGTCAGTAACAATTCTGTTGTACTCGAGCTCACAACTTGCAAACAGTGAGAGATATTCCGAACTTCCCCAAGTGCCTGTGTGAGCAGGCTGGGAGAAGCTGTCTTTGGGAGTGTGTATTGTAGCTTTTATACAGGGAAAAGTCAGAAAAATTCAAGTTGGGGCTGTTAACAGTGTTTTTCAAGGGCAGTGAAAAGGTAGTGTCTTTGGTGTTTTCCCAATTCTTTCACAGAGATCTGAAATGTCAAATAAAGAAAGCAATTGAGCTGTATATATTAAAGTTTGAAAACAACCAGGAAACAAAATTCTGTCGTTTGCTTTCCTACAATATCTTTCCATTACAGGGAGAATGTTTGGGAATAACTTGGCTGAGGGCGTGTCTGTAAAGAGAACTACAGCTCCCAGGCACCTCCACCTTCCCGGGGATGTCCTGTGCACATGTTTTCATGGCACTGGATGTGTCGGTTTTCATCAGAACACCCTCAAGTCCTGAAGGGGAAAAAAAGAGCCACCAGGCAAATAGACTTTGAGACATTAAAATCACAGAATCAAGTTTGAAGGTCAGATCTCTGCTGCCTTCTGGCTTCTTTTGTTGAGGCAAACATATTACCCCGGTTTAGAGCCCTGGCTGATGCAAAGGGATGTAAATGAGGTGGGTTTGGCGGTAGTGCCATTATGCCCTTTCAGTTCATGGTGTTGAGATGCAGCTGCTCATTAGGAACAGCGCCTTTTGAAGTTACCCTGAGCGCCACATGCAGCCTTTCAGACCCCTGCGCTGCCCTGAGAAGGGGCTGAGGCAGTCGCTGCAGAAGGAGATTTTTCTGCGGTTTTTAGTTTACAAAATAGGTGCCTCAAGAAAGTGGAATCGATAAAAGTGAAGGATAAACTTTTTCACTTACAGATCAAGTCCAATAGCTGCCACTAGATCTGTGTAAGGTGATGAGGAGAAGGCAGATAATTGCTGTCCATACAGGGAATCATACCTGTAGCTTCTAGACATTCCAAGGATAAAGGAAAGAAAAGCTTGTGCCAAAACATGTAGAGCTGTACACGTGTAGGTGATGATGTGTTTGAAAATGACCCGTGCTATATGACACCTTCCCTTACAGCATCTTTTAGACCTAGACATGGGCTTTGGCAGCTGAGGTTGCTTTTGTTTTATAACAAGCAAGATATGTATTACAGGTACTGTAGCAAATCTGTTGTTTGGAGAAATCTAGAACATAATAGCCTTAGTCCTGATAACTTCAGAACTTTAGGCAGCTGCTGGTGGAAAGCTGATGGAATAGCAAACCATGGAAGTGTTATCCTGCTAAGCAAGTGCAAATTGATTTAAATACCAAAGTCCTTCTCTGAAGGAGCAGCAGCTATGGGGTGTATTCACGTACTTCTGTACAATAGCTGGGTGAGTTAACCAAGCTCTTAAGCCATCACACTTAAAAAGTGAATGCCTAGTATGGACACCCAGTAATCATTTAGACCTGCATGTTTGCAGCAGGAGTAAGGGAGCCATGTTATGTTTGAAGAAAATAAGATGCCTGCACCCCGAGGTTAATATGACTCTGCTCTTTCCTGTGTGTTCAAAATGAGACCTCAGATTTAAAAATAAGGGAGAGAGAGGTTTTCAGCTGAGGTCTGAAACTGTTCACTCGTTCTACAGTGCAGGTTCTGTGTTTCCTCCCTGTCCAGATAACAGAGGCACTAAAGGTCTGTGAGGCTCTGACTGTCCACAGAAGTCAGTAGCAAACTTGACATGGGTTGGTTTGAAGCCAGGTCACAGAGGAACCCAGACCCAGGGAATGGCAGAAACTGATCCTGCAACTATTTCTGCTGGCACTTTGTAACAGCAGGGCTGCAGCCCTATATCTGTAAATCTGATGCAAGAAAATTAAGTTTAGGCTAGAGACAGTAATGCAATACATGTCATAGTTGATCCTTCAGCTATTTGCATCCTAGATCTCGTGGCAAGATGGCTACAGATACATGCAGGGTGTGTTATGAAAACTGGGAGTTGCCTGACTTAGCACAAACTTGGAGAAATGATGTGGAAAATAATTTTGAAATCTGTTGAAGTGGTTAATTTCCTAGAATGGAGAGACCATTTGATTTATATTGAATTAAAGCAAGTGTCCATCACCTTATCAGGTTATTGTTTGCCAGGACAGAATGTACCTAAATAAACTCTTGACTGTGACAACAATTGGGTCTTTGTAAATTAAGATAGGGGCTTTAACATGCTTTTAAAATCAATGACAAATTGTGAAGACAGGTTAATTTTCTTAAGTTTGATCTACTCAACACTGGTGAGGCCACATTTGCAGTGCTGTGTCCAGAACAAAAAAGATCTGGACTTACTGGAGTGAGTGCAGTGAGGGGCCACAAAGATGGAGAAGGGACTGCAGCATCTTTAGTGTGAGGAAAGGCTGAGACTGTGTAGCCTGGAAAGAGGAGACTTGAGGGATCTTAATCCATGTGGGTAAATACTTGATGGGAGGGAATGAGAAAGGAAAGCAGGCTCTCCTCAGGGCTGCTCAGTGACAGGACAAGAGCCAACAGGCACACATCGGAATAAGGAAATCAGCCCACATGGGAAAAAAACAGAATAATTTTTTTTTGTGGTGGGGATGGAGGGTGGTAGTTGAATCCTGGAACAGTTTCTCAGAGAGATTGTGGAGCCTAAAACCATGGAGACATTCAAAACCCATCTGAAGAGGCTCCTGGGTAACCTGCTGCAGCTGCCTCCCCCTTTTGGACAAGGTGATCTCAAAAGATCCCATTCAGCCTCAGTGACTGTGTTTTTTTAGCACAGTTGCTGCTACAAAAATAGCTGTAAGAGAGGCTTGTTTAAATATTAAATTTACTTTTTCATTTTTTTATTAGTGCAATGTATCAGCCTTAATCTTTGATAATCAAGAATGTTAATTATTGAACTGGTTTATGTTTAATAGTAACTTACTTGAAATGCCTTTCCAAAGATGTGAAAGGGAGTGTTTAAACTTGTGTGAAAAGCTTGGGAAGCGTGTGCAATAAAGGGTTAGAATAAAAAAATGAGACAGTCACCATCTTCAGGCCAGGCAGAGTGTGGTGGCTTGGCACTTGAAATGAAAGATCCTTTCCATAGAGTCCTCGCTGAGCTGTACAGAGAAAGTGTAGCTGACCAGGTGATAAATGATGGAAAATAGTGATGAAAATGTTATACTGTGGAAATAGAAAGTCAGTGTGTCCATATCTGAGTGGGCTTTTCCAGATGTGTATGCATTGAATCGCTTGTCTCAAAAGCAACTATTTAAAAATAAAACTGTAGATGTTACTGGAACTGTCATATATTCATACAGAAGTTAGTTGATTGTCACTGAAATTAGTTTGGGACATTGTAAACTGTCTTTTTTTATTTAAAAAGAAATCTAAACATTTCTTTACATAATAAAGTGCAGTTATTTACAGTGGGTTTTAAATGCAATCTTTTTAACATGAAGATTGATATACTTAAAGGATTCAAAAATTTAAATCCTATTTTTTGCAGTGCCTTGGTAGCTCGGATAATCAAGGCTGCATTTAAATATGATACAAAAGATGAACAGCCAATTTGGTGTTGTTTACACAACATTGGCAAATTGGTCTTAATGTGTGGTATTATTGCATAATCTTATGTTTAAAATCAACATGGGAAATAATTGAAGAAACCTCAGAATTTGGAAATGCTTGTTGGTGGTTCTTCACATCCCACTAAAAAGCAGGCTGTCTTTGCATATTAATCACTCTTTCAAAGGAAGTTTGCCTTATTTGCATTGTGCATGCACTGAGGAGTCCCATAGTGTGTGAGAAAAAAAGAGGAGGGAATTGGAATTGTTGTTCTCAAAAGGGTTTTTATTCCATTCAAGTGGAAAGGCTGAATGCAGGAGAATTAGCGCAGTGTTTTGTGGAAGAACAGGCCCATTTGGTCAAGGCGTTTCATGTGGAGCAGCCCTGGCTTGGGAGGGGCAAGAGGGGACTGACTCATCCCTGGTGCTGTAACCCACAGGAGACTCCCCATTAAATGTACAGCTGCTCTGGGGCAGCCAGCAGTTAGGAGTTCAGTGAAATACTGGTGACAGGCTTAGGGTTTGCCTCTTGTCAATACAGTGGGCAAAACCCGAGGCCTTGGTACCTTTGGAGAACATGAGGAAGGTGTAAAGATTGGGAACATTTTTGGGTTGTGTAGGTTTTGGAGGAAGAAGATTTCCCAGGCCTGCATCACTCCTGTGGTGACGTGGGTTCAGCTGTGCCTTTGGGGCAGTGTGGGGTGACGTGTTCGTGGAGCCTTTTACCTCTGTACTCGTTCTGCTCCACCTATAATCCAGGCAGGGTGAACTTTCCTGTCACTGTGACATGGGACAGCCTTGTGTGGGCAAGGAAGATGTCTGACAGTCTCAAAAAACTTCATTTTTTTCCTGAGATTTTGAAACATGAATTTTAGGGGGGATGGCAGAGGCGTTTGGATGAGTGATAGCTCAAGTTGTTTTGCTAGCTATGCTAAATGAGAAAGAAGGTGTACAGGTAAGAGCTGTGTGTCTATAGTGAGAATTTGAGTTTGAAAGGAGCTGTGGCACAATGAACAAGAGCACTGGCCTGCAAATCCAGTCTGTGATTGTGGTGGTGATGAGTGGCATTATCAATAGCTGCTGCTGTAAGCACAGGTGAAACCTCCTCCAGTCCTGTGGTGACCTGGTTTCTGCTGGAGATGGAGAAATAAAGACATCTGTTGGAGGGGGAAACTGCAGCTGAGACAACTCGTACAATCACTGTACTTCCCAAATCCAAAGATGTTCTTATGTCTTCTGTTCAATCAATAACAACAAAATCTCACACTCTTCCCAGAAGTTAGTCACGGGAATGGAGCTTTTGGTGTTTCTACAGTAATCTGTAATACAAGGTGGTGTCTTCTGAGCTGAGCAGAGAGGTGGTGGTTGTGAGCACGAGGAATTTTTATGTAAATTTGGTAAAGCAATTGGTGCAGGAAGACAGGAAGAGTGTCTTTCTGATAAACTTTCACAGGTTTTTGTATTTTAGTGAGACTGGTTGGGTTTATTGGTCGTGTGTGCCAGCACATGTGTTCTAGGGTAGTAAGGGAAACATTTTCACCAAGTATCAAAACTTTTCCTGGCTGGTGGTGAAAACATCTACAGTCAGAAGGGAAAACCTAAACCCATCCGTGTAACACACTTTCCATCACTTTGCACTTTTATTTTCTTCATCTGTTTATAGAAAGCCCATTGCACTTCCAGTGTTCAGAGCTGAAGTGTAGTAGCAAATAGCACATGCAAGGAATGTTGCTGTTAAATTGCCATCCAAGATGCACGTCAATGATAGCTGCCTTAATAGTGGGTCCTTGAGCTGCTGTGCAAGCTGTGGCACTGGTGTGGTAAAACAGTGCACTTGGAGTGCACTCCTGTGTGTACTTAGAAAGCCTTATAACCTTTAAAAAACTTCCTAGCTGTGGGTATGAATAACACTTTTCAATGCTTAAAACATTCCTTTTGTGCAGTCAGGATCTAGCACGCAAAATGCATATGCACAGTATTGGCTAATTATAATTTTTAATGAACTTCATTTTGTGCTGCTGAATATCTTAATAGTGAGAGGAACAGCCATCAGACACTTGTGTGTGCCACTTTAGAAAAGTATAATCACAGCTGCTTGTCCAAGGAACTTATTAAATTATTATCAGCCTGTAAAATTCAAAAGAACAGACAACTGTCACAGTCTTTCAGTTGTAGTGTTTTCAGAAGATAATCACTTATAATCACTTAGAAGTTTAACATGCTTTTAGGGGCTGTGAACAGACACACAGAATTACTCCATAGCCCTCTACATCCATTGGAGTTTAATCTCTTCATGATCTGTGGGATGCAACTTGAAGGTGTTTAGCGTTTATTATATACTCCCTGGTGGTTGCTAGTAGTTGGAAAGAAGCCCAGGCATGTTGGAATACCATTAAGAAAATGAAATGTGTATATATATTCATTATGGACACTTAGTCTGCAAGAACTAACACATGGTAAGGAAGCTGTCAAGAGAGAAGATCTTCAGGAGTATTTTGAGGAGGTATGGATCCTATTTAGCTTTTCTCCCTGCTGTCATCCCTGGAGTTCTGGGTGGTCACTTCTGTCTCTTCTCTCACGATTGAGCCATTGCTGGAGATACATGTGGTTTCAGATCTGTGAGGCTTGTCTGGCTGTCCTCAGCTCACTGGTGTTTATCTGCTCTAGCTTTTGTCTTTCCACAGCTGGGTATGTCCAAAGGAAGGAACATTGTTTATGTCTCAGTTCTGTAGCGATTGGGTGTTTATTATTGTAGGGATTTTGTGGCTACAGTGCAAAAGGTGATTGGCTGCAGACTTTTTTCAGCCTTGATCTTTAAGCTGAGTTTTGCTGAAGAGAACCCATTGATGGAATGGGGAGAAGGAATGACATATGGAATAGAGATTTGATTTAATTTAATATGGATTCATTTCCTAGCTTTGCTGTTGGTTTCAGTTTGGGGCTTTTTTTGGTGTTTTGTTTTTTTCTTTTCAAGAGCTTTGGCCAGTCAACTCTACAATTTTTCTCCTTCTCTGTAATATGAGTATTTCATAAAATGCTTCATTTGAACATGCAATTTTAGAGTAGTTTGTGCTTTACAAACAAAAATAATGCAAAGAGTGCTACAGTGCATGCTTGTGTTTGTGTGTAGAAGACTGTAATTTTCTGTTTCAAACTAGCATGAATGTTAGCTCTAGATTAAGGCTATACTGTGAAATGTTTCTGTTGAATGGAATAGAAGTTATTTTATCTACGTACTTGAAAACGAGTATTTCTGTTGGTAGGATGCTTTTATTCTTAGTGAAGTGTGGGGTTTAGGGCCATGGTCTTGCTCAGTTTGCTTTTCCATAATGGCTGGTAGTAGTCAGGAGGTAAATCCTGCACTGGGGTGTGTGTACAAGCTGTTGTCCCCAGCAGTGACAGCCACAGGGAGGGACCTTCCTCCCCGGGTCTGAGGGTCTGTGCTGAAGGCTCCTGTCAAGCACTGGCAGCAGGTGCTTGCTTACACCTGCTGAAAAAAAATGTAATTGGAAGAGGAAAAATGTAGCTTTATGAGGAAGGTTTTTTTTTCCACGTAGGACCTGCCATACTGCTCACACTAAAATCCATCTGCTGCTTCCCACAGTGATGTGCTGTGTGGTTGGGTATAGAACATGTACAGGGATCTCTGCCTTGCCAGGTGCCCTCAGGTCTTTAAACGACAGCACTGTTAGTGTTTAAAACACTTAGTCCAACGTGTCTTTGTATTTCACACACGTTCTGTCCTGTTGTAAGAGCAAAGCCCTGCTCTTAGCACCAGCAGATCTGAGCATCATCAAGTAATGCATTAACCAAACTCATATCTGCCTGATTTATTCTCTTACTCAGTCTCTCTGCCAGAAGGTAACTTGCAGTGCATTGATTTGTCTTATTTGGATACTTTAAAAGATACATTTTTGAAGCAGTTATGTTTCCATTCTTTTGCTAAGTAGGCATTGAATATTCACGTTAAAAAGATGCCCTTTGTACTTGGAGCAAAAGTTGTTGAAACAATATCTGAATTATGTGTACCTTGTATTTTTCCTGTACTTTGTGCATAATCACAGGGCAAACACACTTCAAATGTTCCTCTTGTTTTCAGTAACACTGGTTGGGGTTTGCTTTTACCATCATAGTAAAAATAAACGTTTTAGACACAAGCTTGTTGGTTTTGTGCTTCCATCATCTTATTGATAAATAGTAACTTGTGGTAAATGAGACCTCTAAATGCTGTTCTCATAATAGCAGTAGCTGAAAACTATCTCTTTTTAATTTGACACTTAAGTCTCTGACTTCCTGTCTTTCTGTTGTAGTTACTGTTAACCTTTTGAAAATAGCAATCTCCAGAGAAAAGACTGAACATGCCAATTATCTCTAGGTGAAAGTCCTGGTGTATTCTGATTTCAAAACTTATTTTGGCTGAAAGAAACTCTCTGAATACGGAGAATACTTGTTTTATGAGGATGGATCTAGATTTAAATTAAATCATAAACCAAATGTGTGCCAAGTCGTTGACTGTTTTTGTTGCAGTTATCTGTGAAGACAGGGTTCTGTTCTGTGGCTTTGCAGCTGCCTGCAGTCCCCGTGTCAGCTCCAGGGAATGGTTCGTGCCACATTCAGGAGCTTTTGTGCATTCCCAATAGCTGTTTCTCGTGCCCCTAAATTGGTACATGCAAATAAGACTGGAGATAAAAATAGCAAATCCCACACTAACTTCTGTTGTGTTTTAATGCACTGCGTTCTTTCTATATTTCTGCAGTGTCTTTGGTGTGCAAATGCAGTTGTGATTTATTATTGATTGGGATATAGTTCCACCTGCAAGTATTAAAAAATAAGGGATGAAGATGTTTTCTTATCAGGTGAATGGTTTTATCTTACCAGCTTTTTATTGAAGACTGCAGTGAGTAGTGGGACCAGAAGAATTCAGTTGAAGTGGTGAGTGAAAGCAACACTGCTGATTCCCTTGGAATTTAGCACTTTAAATGGATTAGAACTAAAAATACCCCTGCCTGATATTGCATCAGATCCGGAAGCGTTTTAAAGTATCTGCATTTACATACTTGATGTAAATTTAAAAAGCTTTCCCCATTTGAGCTAGATGGTAGCACTGTAAATGTAGGTTCTTTGGGAATCAGTGTTCTTATTGAGTGTTGGATGTAATTGTAAAATTATGTGCATTTGTTAAAGTGGTAGCCCACAGAACAGGTGTTTCAGAAAGAAAATATCTTTATTATATGCAGGGTGCAGAATTCACTCCTGAGATATGTGGAAGCCTTAACAAGAATTAAGCTCCTTTTGTAACTCGGGAGTGGCATGATACCTTCCAGTGTCTTGGCAATATTTTACCATTTCATGTGTAACTGTAGATGGTGCTTCCTGGTTTGAAGTGCTTGTGCTCTGGGTTGGTAGCCTGCTGGGCCTTTGCAAATGAGAAAAATGCAAGGACATGAATATGAATGCAGAGCTTCCAGCAGCAAGAAGGAGTGGGTGGTTGGTTACATGGGGTTTTTTCTCCAGGAAATGGCCGTTATTTTTGTATGTCTCTGTGAATGATGTTTTGTCTTGCTGATCGATTCCAGCGCCTGTTGCTCCTCTTTGTGTGAAGTGCTGGTGTGGTAACGTTGCACGAGGCTCGAGGTGTGCTCCTGCTTGTGATCACACAGGAAACCCAGAAACGGGATTTGAACAATGGGAAGTGAAATATTCATATAGCCAAAACCAGATTCCCATCCTGCTGACAATTACAGGAGTTGGAATCAGGTCCAGTGAATGGGGGTAGCTTTGGTTAGGAGCTGCTGGGAAAATGGTTATAAATTGATGCAACAATCTTTCCCCATTATAGTGAATTTCTGTTAATTTTTTGGCCCACGCTTCCTGTAGCTGCAGAGTATTGGCAATGCTCAGGAGGTCTAATTGGTGAATTTCTGCTGATGGTGAAGATGTCTTGGTCTTCATTTGTTGCTTCTTCAGCTTTCTAGAAGTTGAGAAGAGTGAATTGCATTGCTGTACGGATGTACCTGATCAGCTGTGTGTGCTGCAGGGAAGGTCTGCTGAGTTGTTTTCTGCTTTCGTTTAATTTAGATTTTTATAGAGGTCCTAAATTAAAGACTGCAGTAAAAGACAGTGCGGTTTGAAAGCTCTGGTCCAGGTTACGATTTTGAACTCCACTAGGTGGCACTAATTTATTGTTCTGTTGATAAAGTTGCTTTCTCTGGAAAAAAGCTCCAAATGTAGTTTGTGAATTACGGTGGGAGACTTTTCCTTTTGGAATAGGAAGGATAAAGCTGATGATAATCAGTAATACTTATCTATGCATCTTGTGTATACATATATGGTATCCTTCATGACCCTGTGCTTTTTAAAGTGCAGAAATGAACTGATACTTTGGCTGGGATAGGCATATAAAACTTGCCTAGTTTTTTTATCCTCTTTGCTTAAGCATCCTCTGCTGATGTTCAAGACAAGAGACTGATCTGGTGGATTGGTGCAGGCAGTGTTTGATGGGTGGGTTTTTAATAATCATGTCTGAAAACACCTCAGCATTTAGAAGCTCCTCTGATAAGAAGGAAGGAGTATTCCTAGCAGATCATGATTGCAGCAGCACCAGCTTAGGTTAGCATCAAAATTATTTCAACGTGATAGTGCTGAAGGGCAGGGGATGTGACATGAGCGTATTTCGTTCCAGCACTAAGGGTAGAAATGGCTGTGACAGATATTTTTGTAAAGCTGATACACAAAGAGTTCTCAACAAAGATCCTCTGTGTTGTGCTGAGCCAAGCTCTTTGTGCCCTGCATAAGGATGGCTGTCTAATCAGGGGAGCTGGACTGGTGTGTTCCCTCACCATCCTTGGAAGTGTTACTCTGAGAGGACACTGGAGTAGTCTTTGCCTCAGGTAGCAGCTGGGAGGAAACTTCCCTCTGCTCTTGGTAGGCTGTATAGCTGGGACAGAGAACTTTGTGTGCAAAAGCTGTAGGTGTTCTGCTGATCACAGTGTGCCAGGGTAGATAATTAGCTAGTGAGCTCAGCAGTGCTTGAGAAGGGCATATGAAGTAGCTTCATCTCTTTTTTCTGCATTGGCTGTGCATCCTGCCTTAGATGGCATTGTACATGCATGAGTCTCATGTAGACCTTGATTTCAAGCTGGTAGGGGAGGTTTTTTGGATGCTGTATGAGAATAAATCTTGAATGAGGCTTTTTTCTACCAAACTGCCTTATTTCTTCAGCTAGTCTTGTTTTCACCAAGCTGAGGGGGAGCTCTAAGCAGTGTTGTAGTTTTGCCCCTGCTGCCTTTGAATCCAGAACTGGTGGGTCTTTTAATGTAGTGCCACACAAGAAAAATGGAGCTTCTCTTGAAGATTTTTGTCTGATCTCAAGAGCTCCTGCCCTCGTGCTTACAGAGTACAATACAGTTCCATCCCCAGGCTCCCTCAGTCCATAAAGTAAAGGCTGTGAATTTCCTCTTTCTTTCTGGAAAGTGATTTGCAAGTAAGTGGTTTCCAAAGAAAACAGGCTTCCCATTTTGGTGTTGACAATATCTGCTTTCTGCCTGGCCTGTACTTGAAGGGATGAAGCCTTTCAGGAGAACCTGAAGTCTCAGAGAAGTTTAAAACCCAAATGACAAGGCTGGCAACTCTTCCAAACCTGAATCAAGATGTTTGCATAGACAGAGGCTTAATCAGACGAGACACCCCAGTGATGCACATGAGGGCACCGAGACCCGTGTTTGTTTAGTTGGCAATCTGCCTGCAGGCAGTTGTGTTTCAGGCACCATGGATCAGTTTGATTTATGTGCTGATGTTCTTTGTCTGGTTTAGGCTTGTGTTTTGTTTTTTTTCTCTTAAACTGTAGATTCACTTGGTAGTCTGGCCCCTACTACATAATTGCAGTTCTCTTTCACCAGGTGTAGCAGACTGCAGTCTCACAGACCCCTTCCAGTGAAACTGATGGGGTTCTTTAAAAATCTGTTTTTTTTTCCTCTTGATGCCATTAATTTTTACAGAAATTTATGGGCTTTAAGAATTTAACCCTTTGGGGAGGCAGTTGATGATACGGTTTTCAATTTTATGCCTGTCCCAGTGGTTCAGTTTTCATTTTTAGTGTAGTTTTGTTTTGATGATGCAAGGATTTTCCTGTGAATTAAGATGGCATGTAGGTAAACACTGTAAACATACGTAGTGTTTCCAGACAGGATATAAAAGGTATGACCTGATTAAGTGGTCATTGTTTGAATCTTATTCAGGCACACGTTACCAACTAAAGATTTGACAGAATTTGTGAAAATGTATTGCCTTTCTGGGTTATAATCAGTAGATTTCCTAGTGACTTTTTCCACTGCCTTTTTTTTCTCTTCCTCACAATTTCTGTATCTTGTTTGTTGCAGGTTGTTTAGCACTTTGAAGTTTTGGTATTACCATTCCAGATATGGCTGTGTAAGTGCATTGGTAGTATCTTTATCATGTCAAGTGTGGCTGCAGATGCTTGGGAATAGTCTCTGTCCTCTGGGGCTGATGGGGGCCGGATGCCTGCTGCTCCTTGGACATATCACAAATCTAATTGTAAATTAACCTAAAAAGGGGAAATTCACTGAAGCGTATCTGGGTCTGTTTGATTTGTTCTGTTGGGATAATCAATCAGGACTGACAACAGGGGTGGGTAGGGACAGGGCTGGGGTGGGAGGGGGGAGCAGGCAGATGATGAGTACAAGGTCTGTTTTCCAGAACAGAAGGTGGAATAATAATTTATGATCTGACATTCTTTGAAAACATACGGAAAATACCGTGCTTGTAAATTTGCAAGGGAAAGAATTTTGGATGCAGGCTTTGCATCTGTCCTTCCCCCCTTTTCTGCATACTTAGAAAAACAGAACAGTTTAGTCCTTGGTTGTTACTGAAAACAAGCCTGTGTGGTGTGGAGCTGGGTCCTGATGTTGAGCTGGATAGTGTGTTTAAAAAGTCCCCAGACAATCCAACCTGAAAGTGTTAAATAGTTTGAAAAAGTGTGAATAAAATAAGAATGGCTGAGAAGTACAATGGATTCTGGGAGTTGTGCATAGTTCTCCTAGTACAACTTGCATTCTGTCATTCTTGTTTATAGCATATTTCCATTATTTGAGTGTTAATTTTAACCTCTTTCTGCTTTCTATCACAAGAGATCACATTTTCCTTTTTTTTCCTTTCATTTATTTCTTCCTCTTTCGCATGGAAAAAGTAGAAAAGGGGAAAGATGACAATGCAGTTATTTCCAGTTAAAAGCTAAGCAGGTCCTATATGAGCCTTGTCTGATTCATTATAGATCACTGCTTTAGAATTAGAAGATTGCACTATAAATGGTGATGCCATTTCCAATTAATCCAATTCAGGGTCAGCTCACGTGTTCCTTTGAGCTCTTGCCCGTTTTGAGCAGCTGCATCGTGTGCTTTGATGTCTCAGAGAGACAGCAGGATCACTGTTCTAACCTCAGATTGCTTTTCCTTGCTGTTTGCTTTGTTTAGTTTATGGTATTGCATGAAGTGCAAGGGGAACACTTGCTATTAGTCTTTGACAGGAAGTTGCTTAATAATTCTGTCATTTAAACTCTAGCACTCAGGATTTTAGCAGAGATGCATTTTAAAAGCAGCAGTCTGTCAATGCTAACAAATACATGAGAATGAAGAGGGAAATTGTCCTTCTTGAAGGGGGAAAAATCCAGCTTAATTCAGAGGGAATTATAGTTAAAAGGGGAAAAACTTCTAGGATAGATAGACAGAGATGAGAGTTAATCTGTACAGATGCAGAATTCTGCACTTGTTCCATTTCTTACCACTGATGGTTGCCCAGTGCTCCCATCTACCTACATCCCTCTGCAAATCCTGTCTGGTTTAAAGGCAGGGATTTCTGGGTGGGATTGGATGGTTGTATCTGGCTATTTATTAGGTTTCAAGGTAGCCTGAAAAGACATTCTCATTTATATTTTCAACAGAAATTACTTCTCAGAATTCTAGTGAGCCGTGTTCTTAGAGGGTATTTGTTGATGTTTAACAACATGACAGAACTGACTAAATTTATGCTTTTGTGCATATAGCAGATATCACATTTCTCCTACCATCTGTCACCAAACTCTGCGAGTTTGTTTTTACCAGTTTGCAGCAATGTTAGGAAGAGTAGGGGAAACAGAGCAGGTGATTAAAGTAAAACTCAAGTAGGACTTGAGAGATGCAAAGCACCGTGTGTGTTTCCTTGGTGTAAGGATCAGAGAGAGCCACATGTCTGGTTTGGGTGTTTAGCGTGTTCATCAGCCTCTCCCAGAAGATTATTTTTCTCAAAAATTATTCTACTAAAACTGCAGATCACTCCCTATATTCACCCTGGCTTTAACCTTTTTTGTTGTTGTTTAAAAAAGAAAAAAAAAAGGTTTATTGTGGTAATTGCGGCTCATTATCTCTGTTCTGATGAAGTAATGTAATAGGGTGTCCCAGGAGGCACTGGCTGATAACAGAATCACCTTGCATGTTAGTTCCAATTCAGAAACAGGCCTCCTGAGTGCATGTTTTAATGAGCTTACACAGTAGAAAGATAGATTGTTCTTTACACAAACAATTGCTGGCTTGTACTGCTTTGGAGCTCTCTGGTTGGACAGTATTTTTCCTTGCTGTGGTAATTGTCATTTGGTATTGGCTTTTCTTCAGTAGATAGAAAAGGAAAAAAATCACTTAAATTCATATTTAATTATTAGCATATTAGTGGTATAAAGCTTCCACATTGTTTGATAAAGGTAATCTTTGAAATAGACTTTCAAGGAAATACAATGAAAACACAGAAAAACAAGGCTTGGTGTTTTTCCCACAAGAGGAGAAAGTGCTTCTCAGCAGAACTCAAATGCCCTGTCATTTATGGGCCAGTATTGATCTTGGGAATAAGTTGGATTGGACATGGAGCACGAATGTATTATTCCAGAGGTTAAATGATGGTTGGTTCCTGTGGCTGTTTCTGCCTGTGCAGCTGTATTCCATGTTGCAGTGTGTGATTGAAGGCAGAAGTGTTGAAAATAGGTTTACTGTCTGTCAGGTTCCTCTTCTATCTGCTGTTCTTACACTCTTCTCCACACCCTGAAGGATAGACAGACTGTGGTGGTGCTTTGTTTTGAACACAAGTGTGTAATCCTCTTAGAAAGGGTGGTTATTTACCGAAGAAATGCAGTCAGGGGTTGACTTCTGTTCCTGTAAGTGTCACTGCCATGATGGCCTGTGCCCTACCCAGCAATTCTCTTGGCAGGGCTGTGTTTAGAGGACAGTTGGCAGCCTGCTTGTCCTCACCCAGGGTTTGCCTTCACTGGTATAAAACCTGGAAGGCACCTGGAGTCAGAAGTCGTGGGTGTCTTTTGGTGTAGCTGCACTGAGCACAGGTCCCATCAGCTGAGTAACGTGCCTGCAGCTCTTGTTTCTGTAGAGCCAATTTTGTCCTTAAATGTAATGGGAGACTTTTTTCAAATATTCAATTAGCAAGCTTTGATTTTTAATATTTTCTGTTACAAATCTCTAGTAGACAAAATCTACCTACAGCTGAGGTACTCTGACCCTACTAAACTTATGCACCAAATAATTTTTGCCCTTATTTAATGGCAGCCTGAGTGGATGTGCATTAAACAGAAGAATCTATCCACAATTGTTAAGGGTTAAATTGATTTATGCTTCTATGGCTCATGTTCATATTGTTGTCTGTTCCTATGTTGGCATCTATCCTTGTTCCTAGATAGTTCAGATTGGAATGGTCTGCTCATGTTAAGCAGGAGTGGAACTATCTCAGCTGAACAGTATTGTTCATGTGGGTTGCTCAGTTTTAATTTCTTGTTTAAATTTCTCACTAATGTAAAGTAATGGTATATTGAGAGAGATCCAACTTGTTTGTCCAGTTTAGCAATTTGAATATAGGAGAGGCCAGAGCTTTGCCATGGTCCTGCAAGTGTGTTCTGTGTAGACAGGTGTGTTTGGGATGCAGTGATAATCACACACGGATTTGTAGCCTTCCTCTGGTGGCTGTTAAGCTGAGAGTGTGATCAGCCTCTGATTTAAACTGTGAATAGAATAGTTTCAGTTGGATGGCATTTGTGTTGAAGACTTTAGGACTTGCTGTTTGTGTCAGAACTTAAGCACTTTATCCTTGGCCATGAAGTCCCAGGCACATCAGTATTGCACTGGTGTACCTAGCCCAGGGACTGGGGGCTGTTGAAGAGGCTGCTGTACAACAGGTAAACTGAGACTGCAGAAAATGTCTAGTCCTGAATTCTCCTGCTCCTGAAATTCTCCCTTTATGACACTTCAGTGTCTGGGTTTTGCTGGTTTTAAAGGTACTGTTTTCCTCTTCAGTTTAAAAAGAATGTGTGACATTTAATGCAGGGTAGCCCCTGTGAGTGATTATGCCTGCTGGAGAGAGTGGTGACCAGAAAGGTAGTTCAGAAACTCATGATGTGTCTTTTAGGAATTCTGTATCTAAAATCTGGGAAACAATTCCACTCTCTTCAAAAGTGTGGGCCTGGATTTATAATGTCATGACTACTGGGGCTCCTCAAATTCTGGTTTCAGCCCCCAATACACCCTTCAGCCTTTTGTGTTACTATAGCCTTGATTTTTAAAATGCATTTATTTATTTTCCCCTAATAAATTTGATATGAGTTACAAATGATCTCATTCACATATTTTTGAAACCTTTGGGGAAGAGCAGCCTGGAAGTTCTTAATGTTATACTTCTCACATAATGAATGTGTCAGAATGTGTCCAGATACATGGGACATAATTGTATCTGTGATCATCATATCAATTAAGCTATGGATGTTCTGTTTCATGTGCAATGTTATTAGCTGTGCTGAGTGGCTTTGGTAGTGTTTCTAGTACCTTCTAAATGCATTGGCTCATCTATTTGTTTAAAGAAATTTACACTTCTGCACAGTATTAGAAAGCTTGGTTAATATTTCTGTGTAGATTGTGTGCTTCCCATTATTTTGGTTTTAACCTGACCAGCCGTAAGGATGATGGTGTTTGCTGGAATTTCAGTAAGCTGTTGGAATAGCATGGGGAAAAGAGTTAACCAGCTGGGGAAACAGAGCTGGCTGGTCGTAAGATATAGAAGCTCAAGAAACTGAGCATTATTAAACTGCAAGGGGTGATACATTAAAGCATTAGTCAAAGGAAAATAATCAACAATGTGTAATTGTTTGAAAAAACAACCCTCTTCACTGGGTGGTCTCAGTGTGGAAGCCCTGTAGTCTGGAATTGTATTAGCTGTTTAATAAAGGAAAGCCAAAAACCTGTTAAGATCTGTAATTGCCCTGCAGTTTCTGTAGGAGATATGTCTGGGACCCTTGTGATCCCCAGGGTAACTAGTTCAGGGTGTGCAGACACCTGGCACCAGGGCTGTGCTGATGGAGGCTGGTACACAGCTGGGCTCCTGTGCCCAGCCACCCAGCTCACTTCTCCTCTATCTGGCAGCAGCTGGTCCAGGTGTCTCCTCTTGGATAATACAAGTGTGATTTTTCGGGTAGGGGCAGTTTCTACCTATTCTGGTTCTTGATGTATTTTCTGTTCTGAAAAAAGAAAATAATTACAACTGGGAGCAACTTGGAGAGGGTGTCTTGAGTGTCACTGTGAAACATACTTCTGTTCTGCTGCTTGGTGCTTTCTGGGCATCCATTGTGTGGTCTGCAAAGACTGGTGGTGGAATAGTGACAGTGTTCACATGAGCATTAAATATGTTGTCTTTCTCTGTCCTTTGGTAACTTACAGCTCCTGTTAGACACAGCCTCTGTGCCTTTGTCTATGGGAACAGTTGGAAGCTGTAGGTAGAGGTCATCATCTGGGTATTTGTTCAGTGCTCCAAAGCTTATGTGACAGGGTGAAAGACATTGAGCAAGCTGTATTGATACTAAATCATTCCTCTAGATGAAAAGTTGTCTGAATTTCACATTCTTTTACATTTGCTGTTCATATCCTGCCAGAAGCTCTGGTAACTGGCATTCGGACAAAGGTTTGTGAACTTAGTGATTTCTCCCCAAAGAGAAAGTTTGTTCAGAGAAACTGTTACCATCTTTACATTCATTTCTTCACCTTCAGGTGCTTCTTTAAAACTCTTTGGAAATCTGATTACCCCTTAGACTGGAGGCAAAACCTGCAAGAGTTTGTTTTACAGTATTTGAATGTCAGTGAAGCCACAGCAGTCAATAAATAACCTTCCCACTATGGAACAGAAAGTCTTGTCTAACTTGCAGTTGTGGAAGCTTTACTAAAAGACATATTTTCTTAAATGTGCACAGAAGATATAAAATGAACATGAAAAAACTGCTCAGGACAGATGCCCTTTTACAGAACTGACATTTCTTGTGCAAGCACAACTATTAGATGTGGCCAAAGCACAGAAAAACGGAAATAATGAGATGCCAACAGCACCAGTTGTATAGCAAGGCATTCAGCTGCCTGCCCACAAAGCCCTTCCAGAAGAAGATAGAGCCAAGACTTAACTTGGCAGCAGTTGCCTGGTTTATATTTTTGTAAAATTCATTTAAAGTATTATGTCTTGTAGAAAACTCTCGACTAAATTTCCTTGTTTTAAAACTTGTCCAAATTGTGCACACAAGATCTTTTCCATGTGCTGTGACCTGCTCATAAACAAGTGAGTTTCCAGTTGTGGGTGAGATTGTCAGTGCTGTGATTTTCCTAACAATCTGATGGTACTCAATTTTTCCATGAGTGGCAAGGCTAGTCCTCCTGCACCTTTACTGACAATCAGTCCAAACGGTGTAGCTGAAGGGGTTGGGAAAATACAGCTCTACTAAAAATAACTGACAGAAGTGGATGGTTTTGCTCTAGGGGATATAATGGGGAGGCAAGTGAGTCCACTGGAGTGGGGATTCCCCTTCCAGACTCCCTGGGATTCTGGGAAGGAGCTACTGCTGCATTCGGGTTTTACAGCTGGCTTCTGAGAAGACTGCAGAGGTCTCTTGGAGCGGTACAGAGACTTAGTTTCTTACAACTGGAGGAACAGCTGATTTTTGCAGTTTTTCTGTGCTGAAAGGCACATTCCTGAGTGATTAGACAGCCGTGCAAGCTGATGTTCCTTGGAAGCACTGTTTGCTGTTGTGTGAAGCCTCCAGGGAGTGATCTGGAGCCAGCCCAGTCCTGCTGGAGTTGCCCTGTCCTGAGTTACTGTCCTGGAGGTGTGGGGCGGTCTGCACAGCCTGCCTTTGACATCTGAAATCTACCAGAGACAAGTGTGAAAGTTGTGGTTTTAAATGAGGGTGTAGAAACAAAGTAATCATTGACCTTTGGAAGAGGAAAGGATTCTGTTTAAGGAACATAATATGTTTGGGTTTAGTGGGATCATTGAAGTGTTTGTTTTTCTGATTTGTTTTTACTTGCCCTGATAGTGCCCTGTGTGTCTGTGTGGAATACAGTGTATTGAAGAGGGCTTTTTTACCACACCACTTGAGTTTCCCATTGCTCTATCTTCACTGAGCTCCATGCAAAAGGTATTTTATTTATTTTATCATGAGTGTAGTATCATTAGTTCAGCATCTTGTAGCAATAGGTACTGAAAAGGGTTCTCCACATCGATGGGACTGTCCCTGAGCCTGTAGTTATCTCACTGTCTCAGTCTTTAGGAAGTACAGATAGTGCAGGTTGTGTTACCTATGGGTGCAACATACTGTAATTCTCAAGTCATTCGTAGTAATCTGTGTGTAGTTTCTCTTTTTAATGTTACTGAAGAAAACGTTGTGAATTCTTTGCACATCTCTTGGAAGGAATCTGAGTTACTGGGGGTGTTGGGGTGGAGTTCACAAATGTCCTGGTTTTGCTGGGGTAGAACCATAGACCAGCCATGGAGGGTCTGGCCATCAGCAGCAGTTCTGGAGTCAGCTGGGAGCTTATCCCACACCATAAAGGTCAGGTTCATGGTAAAGGAGAAGGCTCCTCTTCCTGGAGCTCCTCCTTTCTCTGCTCCCAAGGTCTGGGCTGAGTATAAGCCTGTGCACTTTATGTTGGTATTAGTATATTATTATATAGACTCTCCCTTTCTTTGGTCACTCCCAATATATGCATAACATTTTATTTAATATAATGTCTTTGTATATTAAATGCCTTGGTGTTGCAAAACATATTGGAACTGTATTATTGGAGCCCGTGGCGGTGTTGGATCAGTTCTTCCCTGGTTAAGGAAGCAGATGGGTGAGGAAATGTAGGTGGCAGGGATGTTTCTGTTTGTAGGGGTTGGTTTTCTTTCTTTCCTGGGACTTGTCACAGGTTTTTGGTACAGATCTCTGGCAGGCGTTGGTTTGTATCTTTGAAAGGAACATAGCTCCCAAAAATGATAATAGGACGCTTGGAAAACTGTGCACTGTAGTGTGGTGCATTATTTGTGCACGTGAAAGAAGCATTTCTATTGAGATAGTAAGAAAAAGGAAAAAGTACTTTCCTGTCTGTGTTTGATTAGCATGCCAGTCCTGCCTGGTGGCTGCCTCAGTGTGTGGCTGGCTTAGCTGGGACATGATGGCTTCTCTGTGAAAAACCTGCGTTCTGAAGTGATCTTTAATGGGGCTCATTGGACAACAAACATGGTATTATTTACTACTAAAGGTAAAGAATACAAAAAAAATGCCCTAAAATCAATCCAAGGCTGCTTTAGGTTTAGCAGCTCCAGCCACAGAAAGGAAAATCCTTCTGGTAGGAATGTGTGGGTTTGCAGGAGGTGTATGGATTATTTTTTTCACTTGATTCTCCACTCCCCCCCCCCCCCTCAAAGCAGCAACAAAACGAGACCTGCCACACTGCCGTGTCGCCTGTTTGTCACAGATGCAGATGAAGATCTCTACCATATTTAGCTGTGTGGTAAATACAATGAAGATGTGTGCTTGTCAAGAGCCAGGCCCTGCAGACAGTGTGCTTGGCCCTTGCCACGGGAAGGCAACTGGATTTAGTCAGCGTTAAAGGAGAAGTTCTGGACATAATGTTTAAACACCTGTGGGGGCTGGATCAGTAGTGGAATCCTGAGGCAGAGCTCTGCTTTTAAGAAAGAGATATTTCAGCTTTCTGCATTTAAACAGGTGTCTGTCTTCACTATCTATTATTTGAAAGGCAGATTTTGCTGCTCTTAAGGATCAAAGAATCCCAAAGAAATCTTTAGTTTACAGCAATTACTTAAATGATGGATTTCCTGCGGGCTGCAGGCAGAGTAAAAGGGCAATTGTTCACTTTCCTTTTCACTTCCAGATTTGTTTTGTTGAGTCGGATCTTATCAGTTAGCTGGAGCAGTTCAAAACACATTTCTGTCATACGATAGAATTTGGCAAAACTTCTCAGAATTAGAGAAGATGTGATATAGTTCTGATCTGCCTGGAAATCTGTGCTGGCTTGGCTGTGATCTGTCAGTCACCTGTTGTTTCTTTTGGAACCAGATACCTACTCAATGGTATTTCCTCTTACATTGGGAAGCCCAGGTCTTTCCAACATGCTCCCTTGCACTTACAGACAGCTAGTAATGTGAGTCTTCAAAATGCAGGGCAATCTCCCTGTCTGTGTGTGACTGCCTGCATGTGTGTTAATTGCCATCTCTGCTCGTGTCCATTAGATAAGGTTATTTCATGACTCCAAGACTTTCTCTGGCTTTGTGAAATTTGCCATGTGTGAAATGATTCCATTTAGAAGATTAGTTTCTTTAACTGCATATTGCTTTTCATTAAAATTTCATGGGGCTTTTATTTAACATGCATTCTAGCCTTGTTTATGTAGGACCTGTTAAAAGTAAAGTGGATTAAACCATTTAAGCCATGTGTAATCCATTCCCTGTGGACTTCTGAAAGACTGTTCCCTACTGTATGTCTAGTCTTCATTTTTTTTTCTGACCGTCTGTCTAGCTATCCATTCCTCCCTCTCAGTGTGTACAAGGAATGGGATTTTTGCATTTCCTGTAAATGAAATTAGTACTGTTTTAATTTCATGTTAACAAACTTGTTCCAGATCTGTCTCCAGCACACTCAACAGCTGAGTTCCAATTTTGCTTCTTACTGAAAGCACAATTTTGGATCTGGAGTTATGCCAGTTCTAGTTCTCCTGTTTACAAGAGTTAGCTGTCCTTAACATGTAGAGTTCTTCATTGTTTTCATGGGATTGAGGGCGTTTATTAGTTTTGAGACACAAAATGTGTTCAGTGGTTTGTCCACCTCGTCAGAGCCAAGCATGATGGGTCAGTACAGGGAGAATCTGTGTTCTGCAGGTTGGTTCTGACTGCTCATTGATAATGCTGTTTGTTCTGATTTGATTTTTCAAGTAGACCAGCCTCTCATTTCCCATTTTCTTCTATTTCTGCCAACTCAGAAGTAAGTTAAAGCTTGGATTTTAGTTCTTGCTTTTTTGAAGGGTTTCTTGTGCTTATTTGTAGTACATAGGTCCATGACTTCATGGCACTGAATTGGCTTCTGGTGAGAATTTGATCAGCTGTGGGTTCCACAGGTTTGCAATACCTTGTTAGGTGGACAGTAGGCTGTTATGTCATAGCAGGTAAGAAATCATTCTGCATATGTTGAGCTGAATTATAGTACAAAGCAGTCTTCATCTGTCTGTGCTAAGTAAAAACCATTAGTAATCTTTGCAACCTCAGACAGGGAGTGTAGTCAGTGGCTTCACATCCCATTAACTGGGATCTGTTTATAATAAATACATCTAATGTCTGTTGTTGATGTTTCAGAATTAAGCTTTTCATCATGATTCTTCATTCTGAGTTAACATCTTGGAAGGGTAATTTGCTAATGAAAATCCAATCATTACTCTGTTACAAAATGTAGTTGCTGATAATTTAAGGCCAATGTCATGACTCAGTTTATTCTGTGTTGTGCTCTCACTGTGGTTAACTTGGCCATAGCTGATCATAAACTGGGGAAGAATGGTGAATGTAGAAGTGATCTTGCCTTGGGATTGAAAGGAGCATCACAGCGTGGTTTTGACTTTCAGTAGGAAAGTATCCAGTTCTTCCTTCCAGATATGGAGAGATGAGGTCATGTAGCTGTCATGGTTTGTCAGCTGAGTGTGTGAATGGAGTCCAGTAGGAACATCAGCAGGTGGGATGTCCTGTTCCATCCTAAGGGCTCTGCTCCATTATTGGATAGAGATGTGCAGTCTGTACAGTCTGTCAGGGACTTGCTGTTGACCCAAACCCTGGGAAAAGGGCCTGGGCACATCTGAGGTGATTACAAAAATCTTAGATGCACATTCCCCCCTGTACTGTCACACTGATTCTGATCTTTGGGCAAGCAGGGAAATGGTGGAACTTCAGAAGGATGCTGCTTGTCATCTGCAGATGCTGCCTGTTTAACAGAGCAAACATTTGTTTATGGTGTGAGTCTAAGGTCTTGAGGGTGGAATTCATTCCTGAAGCAGCAGCAGTTATGGGAGCTGAAGGTTCCCTGGAGGCAGAGTTCACAGTTGGGAAAGCACTGCTGGATCAGAGGGCTGACACTGGTGTTCAGCAGAAGGGCTGGGGAAGGCTGAGGGGTAGCTGAGACTATCCTTTGTGTCTGGCTCACAGTCTGACATGTCTGCTCACAACCTGTCCTTCCAGGGAAAGGTTTGGCTGCAGACCACCAGCGTGCTCTCTCCTCCTTTGGGAAGAGCACAGAGGATGTGCCTGTGGAATACAAGCTCAGCTGCTTCATTCCCACGTGATGTAATGACCAGCCACATCATGTGCTGATAACCAGTCCATTTATAACACGTAACAATGCAGGATCATCTCGGGAGGGTGTAATTAAAATGGGATTCAGTTTTAGAAAACTGCTGCATCCATTTTGGGGATCTTTAATTATAGGCTCCAGTATGTTGTGTCAGAGAACCGGGTCATTCGTTGCTTATTCGAAATGTTCCCATTCCTACAGAAATAGTAATTTTTAGGGAAGAAGAGAGAAAAAAGCTGTCAGATGTGAAATCCACTTTGGAATAGTGCAGTGGAGACAGAGCACATTGCCATCCTTCCTTGCCAGAATTCTTGACAGAAGTAAAGCACGGATCATTTCTGCATGCAGCACAATCATTGGGAAGGAGAATGTTTTCCCCTCTCAACCTCTTGCATTAATTGGCTGTAAACACACCCCATTTATTTTCCTGGCCTATCCCCTGGTTTTGGATGTGGCATTTTGTGGTGGGGTTTTAAATCATTTCTTTCAGCTCCATTCTGATGCCCCTGGCTTTTTGACTGTTGAACTGAAAGCTTTTTTCAAGCCTGTTGCAATGGTTGTGGTTCCCTGGACAATACAGCACTAACCTTGGGGAAGTTCCAGCCGTGGAGCAAGGCTGAGCTTTTGGCCACATGTGACCTTTCAGCATGGTCCCAATTAATGGGAAGTTCACCATCAAGTGTCTGGGGGTAAATCACTTCCCCCAACAGCTCTGCCTGAGGATCCTTAGTAACATTCCCCAATTAACTACAGACATTCACAGGGAAATTCTAACACAGTCTTGCTAAGAGTCACAGCTTATATGCGAGACAAGATCTGTAGTGCTATAAAAACCACTGTAAAATACCAGTTCTGAGATGGAAGTGGGAGGATGCAATAACTGGCAACCCATGACAATACAGTGTGCAGCTGTTGTCCTTGACCAGTGAGGAGGTTTATCTGGTGGGGTGGCAGGGTTTGTAGCCTCACTGATCCCTATCACTCCGGATCATATGATCTGCAGTAATAAAACAGACAGAATTACTTCTGGCCTCTGCTCTTATTCTGCTCCTCCTATGTTCTTGTGACTTCAGAGGTGTAACAGGGTTCTTTGGGTGAGCTCTTCGCTGCTGAAATAGTGCAAATAAAAAGGTTACTTGTGTGTGCTAATAGGATAATTTTCAGCCCTATCTCTGCTTGATTTCCAGCTTTACTCTCTGAAAGGTGATAAAATAAGGCAAAAAACTTCAGAGGCATTTTACTTTCTAAACTTCCTTTCTCTCAGCTTCTGAAAAGCATTTATGCACGGACCTCCATCCTAACAAAGGACTCTTTGAGGGTCCTACGGTAGTCTAACATTCCCTTCTTTCACATGAAATTAAGGGCAGTGATTTACTGCAGTGACCTTGGTGCCTGAGTGCTCATTTACAGCTTGCTGCTTTTTTTCTGTGTGTGCCTCCTCCGGGTGCTTTAGTGATGTTAACACTGCTGGGTGTGTGAGGGGTGGGCTGGTGTCACCCAGCTCACGGTGATGGTCAGTGGAGTTACTGGGTGGAATTAAAGCAATGGGTAGTTTTGATTTGCCTGTTTGGTTTTCTTTCCCCTAGGTGCTGCAGTCTTTTGATTTCCATCTGATAGCAGAGGGACAGATTATTTTTTTTAATTGGCTATTACATAGATTGATTTTAGATTTCCTTGTCTCAAGTTGTGTTGGAGGACATGGAGTGGAAAGGCCCAGTCAGCAATAGAGGCTTGTGTTCTGACTCTGAAATGATGACAAACCAGCGGTTACTGTGGAAAGCCAGGAATATTTTTCAAAGGAATGTGGTTTTACATCTTGTTGTTAGGAGAGTGAGGCAGTTAGGCCTGCACAGCCTTGCCTGTCCTGAGGCTTACCTCGTGGACCTCTTGGAAATACTTCAAAGCTGGACTGAACTAGGATCTTGCTCATGAACTCCCTCACAAGACGTGATGGTTGCCATGAAGTACAACACTGACATGATGACATCCCTGCTGGTGTCACCCGGGGAGCCAGCAGGGTTCCTGAGCATTGGTGGTGATAGCAGGAGGAAACAACTCACAGACTGCTTCCTACTGTGGTCTCAGGAACTCCCTTCCTATTTTGGAGTTTCCTTTGCTCCTGTTTGTTGTTTGTTTGTTTTCCATCTTCCTTTTGTGGGATCTGCCATTTATCTACCAGGTGGTGATTATGTGTGGGGGAGGAAGGCTGGGCTGGCCACCAGTCTCCAGTGAGAATGCAATAGAGGATTCCAGTTGGACCTTGTTTAAATGGTGTCTCTTTACTGAGGAGTCTGTGTCTCTCGTGGAAGCTGTTTTATTGCAGAAAGTGTACAAATGCATCTTGGTAAAGGTGCCTCTCATGGATGAACTTTTTTTTTCCACTAAGATCTTCAGGTTGATGCTCCCTTCAATGCAGCATTACAGTTGCATTGCTTTGTCATCTTTTCTTTCCTCCTCTTATTTTTATCTGTCCTTGTCTGTGTTGTCCTTCACTTTACCAGAAACAAAACATCCTTTGTGCTGTAAACTCAGCATGCCAAATAGTTTGAATAACTGTAGCACTCCAAGGGTGAATGTAAAACATAAAAGCAACAGTAAATTCCTTTTAATGCCATCCTATAACAAGAAGAATTCCTGGTTTAATAATTGGGGCAGCAGAATGGTTGACCTCGTTGTTTGATGCAACCATTAGCTTGCTTCACACTCTGCTTACGTTCTGCATTTAACTTTGCAGCCAGTCATTTAGTGTTAATGATGCTGCATTCATTAACATCCCAATGAGACCTCTTTTCTTTTTCATGCTTTTCTTCACAGGTCAAATCATTCAGTTACCTGCGTCTCTGCTTGTGTGAAGCCTGGCTTGTTTTACTGCCTTTGTTGAGCACTGGGAAGGGTCTGAAAGCAAATTGTTAGTCCTTCTGGGGCTGCAGTTTGCATTAAAGCCTCTGATACACACACAGGTGAATAAGTCATTTGATGTTAGAGCGTTAAGAATGCTAGTCAGCCTTGTTCTGAAGAAGGTTTTGTTAGATTCTCTTCAGGCATATCTCCTGTTGTAAGCTCCTATGTGGTGTTTCTCTTTGTGAGAATTCCCTCCACTCCCCTCGCTCATTGTCCACACGCTGCTTTGCTGCTCTAAGTTGGGTTTGTTGTTCTGTGGCATTGTTTTTAGCAGATTTTCTCCACACTGCCTTTTCTCCTTAGAGATGAAAGAGCGTAGATCATACATGAGAGAAAAGAAAAGGAACAAAGAGAAATTATTCTGTGGCTATTTCAAAAAAAACTGGACTTCATAACTAGGTTGAATCTGAGGCCTCATGGCAGCTCTAGATCATAGGGGAGAGATCTGCAGTGGAAATAAGGCAGCTTGGCATCTGTAGCACACGTATAGCTTGCACAGTCTGTTAATTTTCAGAACATGAGTGTATTGTCTGCTACAAATTACTGTGTCTGCTCTGCGGTGCAGGTAATTTCTGGGGCGCCAGCAAAGCTTTGCTTTAGATCTGATTCAGTATTCGGGCAGGGGGAGACAGTGTGAGCAGGCTCCAGGGGTTTAGGTTAGTAATTAATGTCTGTGGAGAGCACACTGCACAGCAAGAGAGGCAGGAGTGGTTTGTTTTTAGGATCAGAATCTGTTCTCTTCCAAGGGAAGTAGGGACCCTGCTGGCATTGGACGTCCTGCTGTTAGAGACTTGCTGTGCCCCTGGCTAAGCATGTCTACCTAGACACCAGCTGGCTGAGCTGCCAGACAGAGCCTGCTGACATGCAAATGGACATCAGGTATTATCTGGCTCCTCCTGGTTCTCACTGGAGTGTGCTAGGGAGATGTGTATGGAAATCTGAGCTAGCAGCTGTCTTTAGGGGCCTTAGATAAGTGTATACAACACTAGGGCCATGGACTGGAAATCAGCCTCTGCCTGTGCCCCGGGGCTGATCTGGGATGTCAGAGAAGCCAACTCCATCTGTTACTATTCCAGAGCCTTCATTCGTTAGGATGTTCAGTGTGTGTCATCTGCAGGGGAGCTTGCAACCCTGATGCTGAATAAGTGATCATAAATGACCCTGAGAACGTGGGCTGGGAAAGGAGAGCCTGAACAGTCAGGTTGAGGCTCTGTGCTACTGTGAGCAGACAGTCTGCAGCCCGTGGTGAGGATCAGGGGTTCACACATCTTGTTTGTGTCCACAAGAGCAAAGAGCTTTTGGCTAGAGAAGGTTGCTGCGTGCTGAAGGCTTCTTGAGGTTGGACAGGCAGATTTACAGAAACTGGCTAAGCTCTGCCTTTGAAGTTCCTTTCTGACAAGCCTTTTGTACCTGTCTGACATGAGGGAGCAGCTAAACATGGAAGATAACACTTAGATGGTGCCTTGTTCGTTCATGAAAGCACACTGACCCAATTTGTTTAAATAAAGAACTGGCATCAGTTTCCTAGTTTTATTGGGTAAGTCACCAAAGGACAGAACTAGGGATGACAGATTTATGCACCTAATATTTAGCCCTTAGTTTTCAGTCACACATACTCAGAGGGTGGTTTGCCCACAACCTGAACTTGGTGTTAAAAAGTTCCTTTCCATGTTATGTTCTGCACAAATAAGCACTTGTCAGTGACTTCTCCTTGGTTATTGCCTCATCTACTGAAGGAGGCACAGTGAATTTCATGTATGCAGTGCTAAGCAGGGCAGAATTTGAAATGTGAAATGTGCAGTCTGATTATTGAAGGACCAAGGAATCTGCATTAGTATCACATCTGCTGCTTCCTAAGCTCAGGGAGGAAAGGGCTTCTGTCATTCCTTAGGGCACATTTGGAATGCTTTCCCTATGGGTGCAGGAAAGAAGGCTTCAAAACCAAAAATATCTCTTGATAATGATGAGTCAGTGGCAAGTTTTATTTGTCTGGAAGAGTTGGGATAGTTTTCCTATCTTTGTTGTTTTCTGGGGTGGTAAAAAGGAGTGCTTAGACTCTCAATGGTATCCAGAGGGTGGGCAAAGGGCCTCACCAAGGTTATGGTCATAGCAAAAAATTAATAAGCAGAAACAGCAATGAATGAAGTGCTGTAGTTCCACCTGGTTGGTTAGGTTGTCTTTTTTTTTTTTTTTCCCTGACACTGCAAATGTAGATCTGTTTCCAGATTTCACAGAAATCTGCTCTGTCATTATTGGAGTCACCATGTCCAAGATAAGGCCACTGTGCAGAGAGCACCCATTGCTGGTGGTGAAAATCACTGCAGCTTTTCTTTCTGCTTTAGAAACTTCTGGTCTGAGCACAGGCTTCTTATTGGGTTGACCCAAGCAGAACAGAAGCAATTTAGGATTAGTGGACATGTTTTTCTTTCCATCAAATGACTCTCGGATAAGAAATGTTTATTATTTTAATTCTCTGGTCTGCCTCCTCTTCATGCTTCTTGCAGACTCTGCTAGCTGCTTTTTCCCTGTGACTTCTGGGGAGGGGAGAGTCATCTGGCACATGTTCATAGAATTTCATTGTGGAATACAGAAATACATTGTGGCTCAAAATAAACCCATCCATGGCTCTCAACACTGGAAGAAAGCTTTCCAGACCCACTATGGTCTTCGTTACAGCAAAGAAAGCAGTTGTTAGTGGCAGGAGGAATTTATTCAGGAGATTGCTATTTCTGCAATTTCAGAGTTGTGCAGCTGTGGAGGGGGACTTGATAATATACTAGCCAGGGGCCCCATCTGTTTCTAATAAAACATGTAGGAAGAAAAAATGCAGAAGTGGCAGGAAGGAGCAGTTGTGTAGTGCAGACTGGGAGGCACGTCCCAGCAGTTGCCTGCTGCCAGTTTCCCTCCCTCCCTTTCTGTATCCTCATAATGAGAAGTGAGGGTCCAAGGAGGGATGAGAGAAAATGCACTTTTTCCTCTCCCCTTCTTTTTTTCTACTAACAATATGGATTGTTAGTTATGCCCTGCATGCTGTCTGAAAAATGAGCTGTAGGGAAGTGCATGGCATGGCTGCAGCCCTGGGAAGCCAGGCAGCAGTGGAGCTCGTTGGGTCAGTGCAACACTCAGAGCAGTAGCCTCCCCCACAGGGTCTGTCCTGTGTCTGCAGAGGAGTTGTACAGGTTAGTTGTCTGCTGCTGGGCTTCTTGAAAAGCCTGGCCTTGGGATGTACCCAAGCAGACCAGGTGGGAGTGTTAACGGAACATTTTTCACCTCAACACAAGTTCAAAAAGGAAGTGGTGTAATTTAAGGCATAAAAATAATGAGATGATTTTTGGGAGAATTTGAAACTCTTGCTTTCATTTGAAGGTCACAGACTGAAAGCAGCAGCAGTGTACCAGCTATAACTCTTTTCAGTTTTTCTAGTTTTGTAACACAAAATCCGTAGTGTGACTGTGATTAATTGTAGTGAAACCAGTCACAGATGGGATTAGAGGCACTTGAGCCAAAAAGTTTGGGGGTCCTCGTATCTTATATACAAATTTTTAGGTCATTCTGATGGAATTGGACATCTCAAACTTGCTGCTTTCAGTGGGAGCAAATTAATATTACGTTTCCATTATATTGAATTAGCTTTGGTGTCAGTTCTTTCTTCCACATGATGGCCTCTGGAGACAGTGGAGAATGGGAACATAAGGCCCTTCTTTGCCCTTTCATGGCTGTTCAGCTTCTGTAGTGTCACTGAGTCAAACCCCTGGCTGAATTGTAGTGGAAAGTGTGCTTGTCCTTGACTGCAGTGATAATGTGTGTTTGTAATGGATAGTGTGTTTGTAGACTCCCAGGAGATGGATCCTTTCAAGTTTGTTGCCATCCTGAGCTTTGGGCTTTGCTTAGAAATGCTTGCCATTGGAAGGATGAGGATCTTGGCATATGAAGTGTTGTGTGAACATGTGATTAGAAGTAACAGGTGATCCTTTTGTGGAACTTAATTTCTGCTGGAACAAAAGATGGCAGGGTTGGAATGGATTAAGAAGTGAGAAGAGAATAAGGAATGGAATAGGTGGAAACAGCCTGGAAGTTCTGGTCTTGTATCTTCCGCCAAAGGGCAGGCAGTCCACATGAAATATTGATGACATTTTGCCATTTTGGAAAACAAGTAGCCTCCTGCTGAGTTCATCACCAGTGAACTCGTGATCTAGAATCCAAGGTTTCATTAGAGAAATGAAGCATAACGGGCAGAACCTTCACTACTGGAACAGGTCACTTTGGGAGCAGGGAGTACTTCAGAAGAGCTCCAGTGTCCTTTCAGTAGAAGGAGCAGTCCAGGCCTTGTGCCAGCTTGGAATCTACAGATGTAATTGGATGAAACCCTGATGCAAAGAGGTGAAAGCTGCTGCTGGTTGCATGGCAGGAGCATTGAATGAAACCCAAGAGTCCCCCAGGTGATATCTGCAGAGGCTTTTGGTACCAAACAGCTTTACCCCATGCAGTTTTTTAGGGAAGTGCTTTACTGGCTGTCCTGACAGTCTGTGTCGTACCAACTCTGATCCTAGTTTGCAACCATTTGGAAGTATGATGGTGTAATTGGGAATGAGATCCCTTTGTAGCACAGACAGCAGGTTAGTCCACTGCAGTGTGTGTGTTGTGAGGCTGGCTTGGAGGCACAAGGAAATGAGGTTTCAGTCACTGAAATAGGGGTGGTCTCTTTATGTCACGCTGCATCCAAATGGCATAAAGCAGTGCTGGAAAGCAGCAGCAGCCATTGGTGAAACATACTAAATGTTCTCCTCCTAGATCAGTGTTTGCTGGTCCTAATAATCAAAGGGATGTGCAGTTTGGGATTCGTTGTTGCTTTTTGTCCCCTCACCCTCATGTTGACCCAGAAGTACCCAGGTAATTGCTGATGCAGGCTGAGAACCACAGCACTCTACCTTTGTACACGAGATCCAGACTAGCCACGGTTAATTGTGCTGTGGCTGGACTAAGCCATTCCTGATGGATTTTCCCTTTCCTCCTCCTTAGATCCTTCAAAGGAGGAGATAAACGTAGTGGTTCTTTCTGACCTTACAATCTATGTAATCCAGGAAAATTGGCCTGAGTCCTAGTTTTCATGGGCAGTGACAAAGGATTATTTCATGTGCTTGGTGGGAAGGGATGAGGGGAGGATGTCTGAATACGTATTTTCCTTTCCCTGGCATTTTTTTCTTGCTGTGCATTATTGGCACTGATGTTTTTGTGATAGTTTTTTGCCAAGTCTCTAAGAACCCATTCCTGGTGACTGGCATAAAATAAAAATACCGCACAGGAGGTACAAAATAGCAAATTGTGGTGCTGAGCTAGACGGGTTGGATTCTTATCTATTGACTTGGAGCACTGTACATTTTGTGCTCTCCAGGCAAGTGTTCTGTGGCCCTTTCTGTTCCAGCAGGTTTGTGGAGCTCACAGATCCTCAGGTTGTAACAGGACACAGAGTGTGGTGCCAGGGACTCATCTGAAAGCAGTGAAGTCCAGACACGATTACTTGCGAGCTCTGAGGAGTGCCTCACAGAACTGTGACAGGAGACATGAGGGGTGGGAGACATTTATGATGGCTTAAGAGGAACTGCTTCCCTCCAGCACGTTACAGGAGACTGTGCCTGGTTCATCTCAGGGATGGGGACTTGCCATAGGGAATGTTCAGTTCACTGCATTTGTTGCCACTAAAGAACTGGAGCACAGCTCATCATCCCATCACGGTTTTCTTCTACAACCTAGCTCAGCTCTGCCTGCTCCCCAGCCCCTCTCTGGCCCCCCAGCCCCGTCACCCCCGCAGTTCTCCCCCGCGCTCCCTCCCCGCGCTCCCGCGGGTCACACGCTCCCTCTCGTGGCTTGTTCCGGATGGTGCTGCGTGGGACAGGGACTCCCCTGGGTCCGCAGCAGTGCTGGGAGCAGCCGGGGGGGCACAGGGGCAGCCCTCTGCCTAGCACACGGCATTTTAGCAGCGGATAAGCTTTACGTCATCATATACCACTGATAAAGGGGTTTTTATGTTGTTTTAAGATGAGAAACAAGTAATTGCGTTTACCTTTCACTGTTCGTTAGAACCAAGTAGATTTTGTTTTCTTTAATTTCTCCTTGGAATGAAATTGTTCAAACGATGTCTTTGGTTTCTGCTAAAATTATTTCTGGTGCCCAAAATAAAATGCATTTTATATGCTGTATGTTTCTGGAAGCTTTTCTGAAGAGGTGGTTGTTTGGTCGTTACGGATGCACTGGGTGTGCAGAGGAGACGTTCAGTGACCCTCAGTAGGAGGCAGCTGCTGCACTGACTGCCTGGGCAACCTTACACATAGTAGAGAAGTGAGTAAATAGATTCTCTGCAGAAATGTCAGCTGCTTCGATCGGGAAGTGTGTAATTATGATAATCCATCTAAATCAGAACAATAAAAGAGTGAACTGCACTGCACTCCCTTTGGATGGTGGCTGAGATTGCACTCGAGGTTTGAGACGAACCGACAACCAGGGTGTGGCCCTGTGAGCTGAGCCTTGCTCTGCAAATGTGCTGCGTTATCTCAGGGGGAAACCAGCAAGCTGTGGTTAACCAGCCTGCTCAGCCTTCTCCAGAGTCTGTGTTTGTTCCTAGTTATTGTTAGGATTTATTCCATTGGCTGGTAAAGTGAGAAGCCCTGGTGGGTGTGAGTGACTGCAGAATGCTGAGATTTTACACTCTCATCTGATGCAGTTACTTTCCTTATTTCCTCTCAGGTGACTTGGATGAATCTTTGGTCTGTCTCACCAGGACGGTTTGTTTATCACCAAGTTTTCCCAGGGAAGGGTGTGTTGGGGTACTTAATGAAGCAGTGATTAATGGGCAACAAGAAATGCATGTCAGGAGTGTATTTGTGATACCCAGGCATGTTGGGTTGTGTTTCTTTTGGTGTGTTTTTCCCCTAGTCATGGGACTGGTGTAGACAGGTGCATGTCCATTGCTTTTGTAGAAGCTGAAATGGAACGAACATCATCTGCTGTGTCCTGTGCAACTGGGATTGCTGGGGTCTGGTTTGCTCCCTTTTGGATTCCAAAGCAGTGACAGTGAAAATTCACTGGCATCCTAGTTAGGTTAGCAAGGTGAGGTCCATACTTAGCTCTTTTGCTCCCCTGAAGGATGGATGAGGAGGCTGAACTGTAAATTCTTTATGGCAACATAAGAGAAAATAATGAAGCTCATGTGAGGACAAGCTGAATTTTTCTAATCCCTTGTCATTGTGAAATACAGATAAAGGAATAAGTATAGTGCTAACTCTGCTGTTGTGGCTTTCAAGGCAGATTGGTAATGGGAATTATTGATCACCTCTGACAACTTTATTGTATCCATTTAGTTTTTATGTAGTACATCATCCTTAAAGCTTTGTGAGAGACTGTTAAACTCTTCATCCCTGTAGTCTCTGGAAGGCTCTTTTTGGACCTTCCTGCTCAGCTATTTCTTTGTCTGAAATGAATTCAAGAATTGGATGGATAGAAACTGACCTGTGTTAATTTTTGAGTCATGCTGCATAGCTGCAGATCTGGGGGAGGTTTGGAAATGTAGCACTGGGTCCCTGGCTGAAAAAACAAATATTGGCTCTTGACGATGGAGATAAAAGGCAGGATATTGTATCTGGGAGATTCAGACACTTGCACATCTCACTGTTCCCTGGGGACTTTTTGTAGCAAAGAGCAATTAATAATGATAACACTGATTCTGAAAGGGCTTTTAGTGGTACATTATCTTTTGCTATTTTTAATCATGGCAGTACAATGATACTTAGGTTTACTCTTCCAGCAGGCCTCTACATTGATTGCTTTGTGTGTGGGGTTTTTTTTTTTTTTCAGTTTGAGGACATTTTCGTTCTTGTACTCTAAGAGGGTATTATTATCTTATTCCTTCTGTGTGTTCCATTCTGCTGTTATGTATCATAACACTGGTGATTTTCTTCTGCTACTATTTCATGCCCTGGAAAGTACAAAGCAATACAGTCCCCATTCTACAGTCAGAGAATTGAAACATACTGAAAGTGGGATGTTAAAGTCTGTAGTGCACTGACATCTGGTTGGTTTCAGCAAGATGTGGTGAAGAGTTAAATTTGGATGTGAGTGAGAGGCTCTGAGCTGCACTTGCAGAGATAGGGAAGCACTGGATTAGACCCAGAGGTCTGAGGTTCTCCCCAGTGTGTTGACAGTGGGTCCATCCTAGGACTGCTATTATACACCCAAATAACTGTGCTGGTGAAAGACAAAAATGTGTGTGTTCAACAATCATGTCTAGATTTTGGAACCTGCAGACCTCTTAGCAACAGTGATGCCAGGGAGTGCTTGACAGAATTAAGGAAATGGATCTATACAAGGGAGCTTCAGAAGACAGATAAATCAGCCCCAGCCATTAGTAAATAGAGGTCAGATGGAGTCTGACCCTGGATGTGCATTATCCTAGGGATTAACCTTGCCTACTGCTGCTTCAAAAGCTGGTACTGACTATTGTTTGACACCAACTATTGCACCTGACTGATCCATGTTGTGGCAGAGCACAAGGACCACAGTCAGACAGGGGGCTGTTGTGCTGAGTGCTCTTCAAACTGCAGACAAAACAACAGTCCCTGCCCACAACAACTGAGCTGCAATTCTAGGCTGTATAATCCCTTGTGACAGTTCCTATTTTCCTCTTTAGGGAACACATCTCAATAAAAAAATGGAATTTTTTGAAGTGTAGAGGAGACATCAGGCATCTCTTGACATCACGTGTTCAGCGCTGAATATCGGGCCACTTTGTAAATCCAAATAAGGACAAAGCTGCCTCTTTGTAATCTTGTTGATTAGTGTGGCTTAGGCTGAGTTCTCAGAATTTATGACCTTCACTTGTTATTTTCCTTCCCATCAAAATTACTGCTGCAAAGAGTTCATCTTTACGGGTTGTTTTACGTGTGCAGTATAAATTATACATACTGAGCACTTGATGCCTGGAGCTGCTGCCCTGCCTTTGGTCATTGTGACTCCTCCCAGAGAGACCCACGTACTGAGGAGACATCAATCAGAGTATGCACCAAATGAATAAAGGGAACCAACTCTTGGGAGTTTTTCTTCCTAATGTGTTAGGATCTGTGTGGAGGAGTTGCACAGTGGGCTCAGAGGATGAATCCGTGTGTGCGTGTGACTTGTTTATTTTGGGGTTTTTTTCAGAGGGCTGTTGCAAAATCAGTGTCATGTGAAGCACTCAGCAGCAGGAATCTAGTTCCCCATTATCCTGTATTTTACTGTTCAGGGAGAGGTGTGAAAATGCAGTTGCATTTCGGGTGCACTGAAGGATCTCTTGATGCTTACATGGAGTCAGTTACCAGAGGGCACCAGAGGACACAGGGTGAGAGTTGGGCTGTATCATTAGGATCTCTTGGTTCAAGGATCCTGCTTGGAACGTGTTTGTCTCTAAGGGTTTGAGTCTTGCAAATCTTGGGTACATCTGATTATGGCAGTGATCTGAAAGCTGCTCAGCAGGAGCTCTGCAAACTCAGCTAGAACTTGATTGAGAAGCCCAGTCCCTTTGAGTCAGCAGGATTTTCCTTTAAATGGGGCATGGAGGTGGAGGTGGGATGGCTGTAGCTTTGCTTAGGAGCTGTCTGTGGGCTCTTTCACTTCCTCCCTTTCTTCCTCTTGGACACAGTTTAAGGTGACCTATACTTTTATACACTTTAAGGTGACTAAAGGTTTGGGGACAGACTTTTTAGGAGGCCTTGTAGCAACAGGACAAGGGCTAATGGTTTTAAACTAAAATAAGGTATTCAGACAAGATATAAGGAAGGAGTTTCTGACTATAAGGGTGGTGAAACCCTGCAACAGGTTGCCCAGAGAGGTGGTAGATGCCCCATCCCTGGAAATAGTCAAGGCCAGACTGAATGGGGCTTTGAGCAACCTGATCTAGTTGAAGATGTCCCTGCTCATTGCAGGGGGGTTGGACTAGATGACTTTTAAAGGTCCCTTCTAACACACACCATTCTATGATTCTATAATTCTTTTATATTTGTTTTATCTGTTTTCTCATTCACAGAAGCTGTGAACAGCTAGATATCATGACAGTTAAAAAAAACTCAAAAAACCCCAAAGTGCCCTCCCAAAACCAAAACAACATGAGTAGAAGTAAGAGGTTTTATTCCTGCCCGTTGCTCATGTAATGTTGCTAAATCTGGGGATGAGTTACAGAAAAAGATGGAATGTAAGATGAAGAGCTCTGCTTTATCCCACCTGATCTCATTCTTACAACACAGGCATTAAAAATCAAGTGGGCTGCTGGGCCCAGTAATGAACAGTCACAAAAATGGCACGTGATCTCTCTTTGATTTCCAAAGCTGCTGTTATTGTAAGGACTTGCAGTGACCAAGAGAGGCTCTGTCCTGATCTCTGCCAGTTCTTAGTTTTTGAACCACAAACGTTCAGCTAAAATGTTCTTTGTCTGACTTGCATAGCTGATGAGTTGCAGAGATTCAGAAGAGAAATAGGAAAAGACCAGAGGCAAGGCTCGTAGATACCCAAGGAGATGAGCATCAGCATTGCCTGAAATTCGCTGGCTGATAAAGCTAACTATAACCCCTTAATAGATGTAATTGTCCCAGTAAAAAATCAAACTAGATGTCGTGTGTTTTTTAAAGCTGAGGTAACTGTGGAAAAGACTCCAAGAGCTGTGTCCTATCATTAAACATTAATTAAGTGTCTCATATTTGCTATGGTGAATTCTTGCTAGGTCTCCAGGAGACTTACCAGAAGACAACAGCTGGAGCAGTTTCTTGCCCTCTGGCAGTTTGGGTCCTGTTTATCCTGTCGGTCACAGCTGATACTGCAAGACGTTTAGATACCCTGGGGAGGTGGGGGGCAGGTGGGCTGGCTGTACGTTCTTTGTTTCTTCATTGGGATCACCCCTCTTTGAGCCTCTTAGCTGTAAATGATGTCTAAATTGGAGTTTGTGTGAACTGTGCCTCTTCTACATGTTGTAGTGAATGAGGAGGGCCACTAACTTACTGCCTGTAACTTGACATTAGTCTGACAACTACATGGTTAAAACAGTTACGCAGCAGAGAGGAGACAGTAAACAAGCTCATTTCACTCTTGCCTAAAGGCAGTTTTAATTCCTGTGCTTGCTGAGCAAATAGGTCAGTTTATCAGGATATTATTCTTGCTAATCTTTTGGCTTCTCTTTTCATTATTAATGCTTTAGGTTTTATTCAAGTGAAAGATGTCTTAATGATGCTGATAGTCCTAATGATTTTGTGCAATTCTGGAGGTTCTGTCAATGTGGTAGTTGCAAAAGGTCTTCCAGATAACACACTGCTTTAAATGTGTTGCAGCCTACCCACAAACTGCAGTGGGATTTCCAGAGGGACTAGTGCACTTAGCATTCCCAGGAACATCTATCAGGAGCTGAAAAGACCCAAATCCAGGCTGCTTGGGCTTCCCTGCTTCAAAGCAGTTGTGCTGTGCCTGCAGTCCCATCATTTCAGTGCCTCCTTCCATCATGGGCTTGGTTGTCTGCTGTCAGCAGGGAAAGCAGTGGTCCAGGCAGTAAGTTGGCATTCCTGTACCTCAGCAAGCTTTTAATGAAGCACTCCAGCTTACAGATTGCCTTAATTTAAACAAGTAATTGGAACTCTAAAGAACTAAATTGTGGTAAGGAAATTAAACTTCAGAAAAAGCCGCAGTCTGAGCTGCTGCCTGGATAGAAAGGCTACTTTGCAATGAATGAAACACTTGAAAAATACATTTATGTTGTCAGCAGAGCTGGGCAGTTTGCAGGTTGCATCCTTCTGTCTTGCAAGTGACAAGGAAGCCAGGGAGAATGTGCAGGAGAGGGTGGGCAAATGAAATATTCCTGTTGTGTGGAACCGCTAAAAGACAAGACAGACCAGCTCAGGAGATCCTAGCTCCTTATGGTAGCTCTGACTTGGGGATGAGGGGAGTGTTCTGCTGGAAGGAGCTGTTGGGAGAATCCCTGTAGTCCAGATGCAAAGAAGATGACAAGAGAGAGGCCAGATGTTCAGGTCAGTCAGCACAAGCTGTGCAGATTCCTGAGGGTGGCATGAAGAACAGAGCCACGTTAATCAAGGCTCCTCCATCACAAGCTGCCCCTCAGTGAGAGGGTTTCTGGAGAGGGTCAGGTAGAGCACCAGATTCTTGCTTATCAGTAACTCTCGTTTCAGCTCCTCCACTCTAAAGGTTTTTTAGCCTTTTTGACTGGGAGTGTTTCCAAACACTGTGTTACTGATGCTATCAAGTGGTGTCTGTAGCACTTTGCCCTGATGCTGGAAAGCAGCTGCACCCAAACTTACGTTTCACTTAACAAGACCTGTACACTGACTCTCTTCTCACTGTTTGTATTGTCTTCCACAGAGCAACAATTTTGAGTGTATACTCCAAGTAGCTTACAAAACAGACAGTGAAAGGGCTCTGACTGGATGTTTTTGTTGTGACTTTGTGCCACCAGTGTTTTGCCTGACTTCTTGATGGAAGCACTGTTTGGTGTTTGCAGTTTGGCAACAGGACAGAAATTTGTAAACATTTCAGAGGCATGGTTTAGTTTCTGGTTTTAATATTTCCAAAACTTACTGTTAGTTTTTATAAAGCAAAAAAACCCCCACAGAACACTCTGGCTGTTAACCTGACATCTTGGAAACTGCCTTTTTCATCCCATAAACCACCTTGGCCCTACTATGGCTGTTATTTAATCCAGCTGAGGCCGGAGTAGAGTTGGCAGAAGCCTGTGTCTAGCACTGGAGCTGCCTGGGCAGGAGGACAGGTCCTGCACAGGACCAGAGCTGACCCTGCTGCTTGCATGCTCTGCGAGAGCCACTGCTATCCAAGTCATCCCACAAACCTGTGGTTGGAAGCAGTGTGCCCAGCTGGAGGTGGGAAAGTGCAGGGGTGGGCAGGGGCTGTGCTGTCTGTGCAGGGTGACACCAGCTGCAGGTGGCCCCATGGCGAGTAGCCTGTGGCTTCTCTTCTGTCAGATGCCTCTTCAGCCGTGCCTTCCTCTCTGCATTTCGTTGTGGCACTGTGGCAAGCTGCTGTTTGCTGCCTCTCTGAACCTTGATGCTCTGATGTTCCCCAAAGGTATCAACAATCCCCTCCTCCAGTTCCCGGCAGAGTTACGGAGCGGTTACCATGGTGATGGGGGAGGAATTGGATCTGCAGACCAGCTGAGATCAATCCCAGCTGCCTGCCTCCTACTCCTGAGCAGTCAGCGTATTTTTAATAAAGTGACCGTGTGCAGGAGGCATGTCTTTGTCTTGTTAAGCCTTTGTTATATATTAAATCCTGAGGGCTTTCTCCATAATCTGCTGAACTCACAAGCTTTACAAATCCTACCCTTACTCAGAGAGCTGTGGGCATTAGACCAGTAGATAATTTTTTTCCTGATCAGTTTTGTTTATTTCTGGGATTCAGCATGCACTGCAGAGTTTAATTGAGGAACTGTTGCTAGAAATGAACAAAATTAAAAGTACAGTCTTTTAAGAAGTGAACCTAGGGCTTGGCCTTTAAAATACATTGCATCCATATTGGTTTTTATTTGCCAAAAGGTGATGCATTTTCTCTTAGCTTCACTTGCATGTTGCAGAGGAATGTAATCCAAGGGAAAAGCAGTGGGAACATAAGACTGAAAGTTTGTGCTGTTAGATTTGTTTCTAGACTTTAACTTTTAGCCTGCATTTCTTTCCACTAACCTGCATAAATTCCATTTGTTTCCAGGTGTCAAAGCTGATGTCAGGCAGGACGAGCTCCTCTGAAAACCTAGTGCTTGTATCAGTACCCAAGTGGGTGCTGAACCCTTCCCCACCCAGTTCTACCTGCACATTTTTTGGGCTGCCTTTAGATACATAAAACCTAGATGCATAATTCAGATCTGACAGCCCTGATACCAGGAGGTAGCACAGTCTGATCCCCAGGCCTCAGAAATTCACCTTATTCCTCTGCCCCGAGGCCATGGGCCAGACACCCTGCTGGGATTGTTTCTGTCAGGCTTTTGTGGGCTGTTCTGTTGCAGGGTGAATGCAGGTTTGAATCAGAGAATTCAGGCAACTGGAAATACGACTTGTGTTGGCTGTTAATTATTGTGCTGTACTTACTTTCCTTCTCCCTGATCTCCTCCTCAAAAGAGTAACTCAAATATATTTCTTTTTAAGACTATTTTTGCGAAACCTGTAAGATAGTAAAGGCAGTGTTTTGGAAAGTATTTTTGGTACTCTCTAGACAAAGTCTTTTCTTCTGAACAGTCCCAGCAGTCGGGTTATCTGCTGGGTGATGCTTCCTGGGGGCAGTAGGAAATGGCCAACCTCCTGGGGAAAAGCAGGAGTGGTGGATTCATACAAATGGCACTTCTGTTTGCAGTGCGGTTGCAAGGCTCCAGGCTTTTCTTTGCAGCCCTGCCTGCTGTGTTTGGATAAAGGGTTGAGTCTGGTTTTCTTTCTCTCCTTTTCTCTACCTGCTTCATCTTCCTGCAGCCGCAGTGACCACAGGGACTCTCTCCTACATACAAAGTGCCCCATCAGTCTGCTTTTGTGGCCTGTTGCTAGAATGGTTGCACCAGGACAGAGAAGCATCTTTTGGGGAATTGGTTAATTGACCTTGAAGGTGCTGAAAGCTGGATAGATCCACTTGATCCCAGCAATTCTGCATGTGTGGGAATAAAAGCTGGATTCATGTCAAGGGTGGGGCAGAAGCAATGCTTGGTTCCATGTTTGCTCTAATGAGAGCAAAGTGACTTGGATTTGTGACAAAGAACTGACTTGATGAGCACGCTGTGCAGTGTTTCTCCTTGAGGGCAGCTGGTCATGATGTGCTGTATCTTCTCTTATCTCCAGCCCTGCAGACACGAAACCACTTTGTGCTGTGGTGACTGTCTCACTTTGCACTTCTTCCTGGTCTGGCTGTAGGCACAGCTGGGATTTCATTGCCAAGTTCAAGTTTTGGATTGCCTTTTTTTCCCCCTCATGTCTGTAGTATTTTTCTCAGTGGCCAAAAGACTTAAAATCCTGCCATATTTAGAGTGAGGTTTTTGGATGAGTGGAGGCATGTCTGGACTAACCTGAGACTTGAAGTGTTAATAAGCAGAGGGATTTCAGATTAGATTAAACATGAAATGTGTGTCAGTAGGTGTTGCAGTTTTGCAACATTATTATGCTAAGAGAATGTTAAGAGTGAACATGAGGAGGCAACCTGAGATGATTCCTCTCCCCGTTTTTCATCACCCAAAAGATGAATTATGTCATCAATAGATGTTGATTTAAGGTTAATAAAAATAAATTTTAACTAGAATAAAACCCTACAGTAGATTTGCAGTAATGCACACCTGCAGTTACATGTGTTTAGTTCCAAGACATTGTTTGCCTGTCCCCAGACTGATCTTCAGGAGCAGTGTGTGCATGAGCCTGCTTCTACTGTGGGTGGCTGCAGCTCATTCACCCTCTGCTTCACTTGAGTCCTTTTGAATTTAGATGGATACAGAACCTATACCCAGCAATTAACACACTTTCCTCTGCTTAAAGTGGCCTGTTATTTACTTATCAGGTAAAGCCTGCTGTGTTGGCCTCGGTCTTAGCCCAGCAGGAAGACATCCTCCCTGCCTGTTACCAAAAATCATGGCTTAATTTGAGCTCATTTGCTTTTGTTGAAATGCAAAACTAATTATATTTAACTACAGATGAACAGGAAGCTGCATTAGCAGAGTTTTTAAAATCAATGGGGAGTTATTCAGCATTATTTGGGGGCTGGGGAACTTTGTAACCAGATAAAAGATATGGGAGAGGGCAGAGCTATAAAAAGTGTTATTGTGTGATTATGAAGAGGCCTTTTAATGCAGTTATTATGTGATGCTAAAAAGGCCTTTATTGCTTGAAGTTGGAAGTGGAATACAAATGTGCTCACAGTGTCTATTACATGAAGAGTGGAAAAAATAGTCTCCGTTTGCCTCAACTGCAAGGCAAAAATAACAATTAAGTGGTGACTAAAATCCATGGTAGTACTGGGTTTGTTGGTTTGATCTTATCCTAGGCAATATAGTTTAGCAAGTGGGGAGCAATTGTTTGTGTAATTTAAGGCAGTTCATTGATATGGTGAACCTTTTTATCCAGCTTATGATGTCAGCAAATTGTTCTGCTGATGAAGGCTGGTTGAAACAATTAGGGTTGAATTCTCCCAGGTGTAAAATAAACACAGGTGAGCTTGATGTGAATAATTCAGATTAACCTTTCTTCTCAGATGATACGTGACTTCAGAAGTTACCTTCAGTTTCCCCCCACTGAAGGCTGCTGGAGAAACATAGCTCAGCCCTTTTGTGTCTGATTTAATCCCCAGGGATCTGCTTCCCAGCCCTTTGTTACCTCAGTTTGTAGGAGAAAGACTCCACGTTGTTTGCAAACACATTGAGAAGGAAAACCAGGGCAGGTTCCAGACTGGAGCAGACCCACAGCCCTCTCCAATCTGTTATCTTGGCTCCCACACAGAACCACCACCAGAAGAAAACACAAGAGACTGAAAATAACCGGGTGTCATTTGGCTTTTCAACATCCCTGGCAGAGTGGAAATGTTGAGGTTCTTACAGTCTGTTTTGTGCCTTCCCTAAATACGAGATGATTGCTCACTCCACCTGGTGACTAACAGAAGTCCTGCAGGGAGTGATTCCTGGCTGGATGTGAGCAGAGGCAGGGCAGTCAGACGTTACTTTAAGGTTCTTATGACCATTCCTATTTTAATAGTGCAGTGTCTTGGACTCCCTTGTACCAGGCACAGTATAAATGCAGAAGAAACGCTGTGGGTGCTGCCTAAAGACAAAGAAAGGATGAGAAGGTGCAGATGAGTGCAGGCAGATGGACTCCCACAAAGAAGCTTTGAGGAGGAGTTGGCCCGGAGTGTTTGTCCTCTGTTGTCATCCAGCAGTTCCCCTTGCTGTGTTTCTGCATGGAGGAGCACTGGGGGTTTCTGTCCCAGTGGAAGCTGGAGCAAAGTAGCACTGCTCTGTGGTTCCTGCTGCTCACGAGGTCATGGTAACTACTACATTCTCTGCTTTACTCATGTCATGGTGGAAGGGTCTGAGCTAACATACAGGGAGACTATTGGGGAAGGAATTGCTGTCCCTCTGCTTAACCTTTCCAGAAATGCTGTTCCTTAGGCCAGCAAAGAGGAGATTCAGTGATACCTTTGCAGCTGGTAGAGCAGAGGTGGCACTGACTGAATGAGGCATAACCAAGGATGTCCTTCCTTCTCTCATTTCTAAGACTCCAAAAAGTTTTGCCTTCTAGGTGGTTGTTTTTTCTCTTGAAAACCTGCCCATCATTTGACTACACAGAAGGGGTTGAGCCCTCAGGAAAATAATAAGGGAAAAAAATCTTCAGAGCTGGATGTTGTTGCCTGGGCTCAGAGCTTTTCCTGGCTGTTTTGGCTGTATTTACAGTAAGATGGTTCCTGGTTGTGTGATTTCCTCCTGTTCTTTGCATCTACTGTGGCACAAACATGCATAAAAAAATAGGTAAGGCAGAGCAGAGATGCTGAATTCTGGGGTGATGAGAAGTTCAATGCTTTACACAGAGCCTTTTTTTTCTCATTTCTAGTTGTAACAGAAAGCACCTGAGAATGGAATGAAAGGCATTAATAACCCCAGCCTTTGCCACTGCCGGCCCAGCATGCTGCAGCTTTCAAAAGTGTAGAAGAGTCCATTGGTATATTGATAGTGTTGTGTGGCAAAAAAAAAAGAAAGAAAACAAAAAGAGGTATGAATTTATATTAGATCCCAGTTAGCTCAGAGCCATTTTAACAGCACTCCACTGTTTGCTAGCAGTGCTTGGCTAAGTAGAAAGAAAGTTGCTGACTAGTCTGAATGCACTTCCTCAGGCTGGTCTGGTCTTCCAAGGCAGTGCTGGGAGGGGAATTAATCACAACTTCGTAGTGTTGCCAGTTGATAAAAAGCACAGGGCTCAGAAGAGTGCCTTGGACACGCCAAAGGGGCTGTAATAAGCCCCTTGCCATTACTCAAGAGATACTTTAATGTCCCCTCCTCCTGAAAGCCTCTTGGCGAGGCAAGGCATACAGCCACACATGCAAATGTTGGCCAGGACTGGAACACACAGTACTCTCAAGCTCTGGTTTCAATTGAGTCTTGGCTGGGTTGTTTCTGTTTACTGCTGTACCCCAGCCCTTTGAGATGGAATACAAGCATTTGTCAGTCTAGTCTCCTAAAATCTGGTGAGAGTAGAACTAGAGAAGTGGCACGGACCGTGCCCTGTTGTTATCCTTTGCAGAGCTCCACTGGCTCCCACTAATTGCTTCCAGTTTACCCATGAAGAGGAATGCGTGTCAGAATGGTTGTTGGCTAAAGAAATGTGCTCAGACACCTTGATCAGAAAATCCTGCTGCTTATGTCCTGTGTTAATGGTGGCAGGCAGTGCTGCTCCATCCTGTGGGCAGCTTTATACTGATTCTGACCCCCACAGTCCCTGGGTCTGCTCTGCAAGCCCTGTAAGGAATGTTGCCCTTGGCACAGACCAGTGGGTTCTCATTTCTGAAGCAGCACATGTTTCTTAAAAACCCAGATGTGTTTGGCAGCTAAAACTAATGACTCTGTGGTCTGGGGGTAAAATTAACTTGTGTGGGAGAAGGGTTTTCATGCTCTACAGCATGAAAACATGGAGGGTGACAGAGGAAGCATTTGCAGTGAAGCTGCTGCAAAGTGCTCTGGCTACATGGGGCAGAGGAACAGCTCAGTTTAGGTGATTGTTTCCTGCGAGCTGATGACTGCAGTTTTGAAATAAAACCTACTCATTTTGGCCTCTTGAAATTCATACTTGACCTGGGCTTGTTAGGCCAGAGAGCTGCCTCAGGATCAAGCTATAGCTGGAGGAAAGCCAGAATCCACTTACATTTTCTGCCTAATGGGTCATAATTGGTGCTGTGAAGGATGCAGTGGTGTTGCTGGGGGAGGCTTGGGTGTGTGTGGTGGAAGGCTGATCGTAAATGAATAGGAATATGGGGAGGTCTGCTTTCCTTTCTCACTTGTTTAGTACCAATGTAATTCGAATCAAAAAACAAGTAGTCATACTGGGCTATACACAGCACAGACCAGAAATCTGGTTAGCTTTCATCTAGGCTGTCTGACTTGCTTTGGTTTGGTTGTTGATTCTCCCCTGACTGTACAAAACCAGGACTGGTTTAATAAGTTCAGCATCTTTGACTTTCTGTGTTCGGTTTCTGGGGACAGATCCAAAATGGTTCCAAAACGTTCCTTCTTCTATGTCCATTACATGCTAATCAGTTTCCCTTTCATAAATAAGTGAGGAAAAAATATGTTTTTCCAGCAGTGGGACTCCAACTGTAGCCTCCTCAGGTCTCACGGGCTGCACACCATGGTGCAGTTGAGACTTGAACATAAATCAGCCCTCTCTGTGTCCTGTGCTGTGGTTTTATAAAGGGCTGGAAGCAGCTCTGAACATCAGCAGCTTCTTTTGAGTCCTCAGGGGTCCAGGGCTCTGTGCACTCAGATAAATACTGATAAAGAGCAATGCTTATGAAGCCAAGAATGCTCCATCCTATGCTCTTCCATGGGGTGGGAGAGGGAGTCACAGGAACTGGAAGGCTGGCACAGCTTTTTGCTGAAGACCACTCCTATGGCCTAACCATCTTCTGCATTCTCTGTTCTTCTGCAGCCTCTCTACAGGTGGACATTGTTCCAAGCCAGGGGGAGATCAGCGTTGGAGAATCTAAGTTCTTCTTGTGCCAAGGTGAGTGATGGCTCGTGGCATCAGTTGTCTCCATCTGGGTTTCCTGGGCAGGTCAGTCAATGTATTAACTCTGGGATAAGAGCTCCAGTGCCAGTTTTAGCTGCAAGATCTCTTGCTCTTTCTTGCTCATATGTCCTTACAGTTTGTAAGACTGAGTAGCAAAGGCAACACGTGCTGGTTACTGGTAACTAGCTGCATTCTCCCTGGAGAGCTGGCAACAGAAAGCAGCTCCAGCAATCAGAATTTGAAATCAAAACCCAGGTACTGAAGGGCTGGCTCTAAGCTTGAGCACCAGGCACAACAATGGCACCTCGCATCAATCCACAGCTCTGTCATCTTTTGAATTTAGAATTAAGCCAGTTGTTTTTCCAGATTATTTCTCTAATCAGCTGCTGTAATGGGGAGTGCTCAGTGACTTGAGAGTTGTTGCCTCCGCTGCTAAGGATTTTAATGCTGCTGAAAACCTGCATTTCTTGTGACACAACTGGCTGTTCAGGCCACCACCACCCCAGGCTGTTCTTCACAACATGCTGCAGTGCTGACACAGCCTGTGTGCCTCAAAGCAGGGCCTACAATTTTGTGGCATTTTCTAAATTAGCATCCACGTGTCCTCTTCCTCTCCTGAAAGCAGCTGGCCTGGTTTCTGATGGGAGGAATTAGCGTGTTGGAACACTGACATGATGGCATCCCGAAGCATGACACAGAGCAAAATGCCATCAGAGGATCCCACTTCCTCAGGAGCACACTGTGTGGGACAAGGAATAAGATCCTCTGATCCAGGAGTGCTTAATGCAGAGTAATATGTTAATGCCAGTGTTTTTAAAAACGAAATACTCTGAACAAGGGCTATTGTGATGATACTTCCATTCAGAAAACTGTGGGATCAATTAGAGCCCCTCCAATAATAGGAGCTTGTCCTAAATAACACTGAGAAATGCAGAGATGTGAGCTGTGAGACAGAGACAGCCTGGAACCACTTACCAACCGTTCTGGTTTACTCTGGCTGCAGCAGGAGGTTTGAGCTGATCAGTGCCAGGACTGGCAAGGTCACCATTTTGGTGTGCAAAGCAGCCCAGCCTGCAAATAGGGCTGTTTATTTAAAACACGGGGGAGCTGACACAGGAAGAGGATTTTATTTCTTGTAGTGGAGGGTCTGGGACATGGGATCCCAGGATGCACAGAGGGCTGGTCTGGGCTGCAATGGGTTAGATTATAAACCCACCTTAGTGTCATTCTTGCAGGACAGCAGCTGACCAGCTGTGAGAGAGGATTTTCTTTGCTCGCTTCTCAGGTACCAGAAGCTCTTCCCCTGGGTCAGTTTTCTGCACAGTGCTACTGGTTGGATTGAATTCCCTCTGGGCAGATTGGTTGGGAACTCATGTCAATTTGCCTTCTTTTCTCTTCTTGCCCCCAGTGGCCGGGGAGGCCAAATACAAAGACATTTCCTGGTTTTCCCCCAATGGTGAGAAGCTGACTCCGAACCAGCAGCGCATCTCGGTGGTGCGAAATGATGACTTCTCCTCCACCCTCACCATCTACAATGCCAACATTGATGATGCTGGCATCTACAAGTGTGTTGTCAGCAGCGTGGAGGAGGGAGACTCCGAGGCCACCGTCAATGTGAAAATTTTCCGTAAGAGAGCGACTCAGAGGCTATTTTCTGGGCTGCCTTGCACATGTATGAGGCAAGATTAGGGAGGCAACCGTTCTACCTTCCTAGAAAAGGCTTTTTGTAAAGGGGAAGGAGGAGGGGGGCAAGAAAGGGGATGTTAACAAGGTGCAGCCTTCTTCTTTCCCCTCAAAACCAAGAAAGTGGGAACTCTAGGACCTTGACCTGTCAGGGCATTAACCAGCACACCTACTCCTTAAATTTTTCATAGAGCCATAGAATGGTTTGGGTTGGAAGGGACCTTAAAGGTCGTCTCAATCCAACCCCCCTGCATGGGCAGGGACACCTCCCACTAGACCAGGTTGCTCAGAGCCCCATCCAACCTGCCCTTCAACACTTCCAGGGATGGGGCTTCCACAGCTTCCCTGGGCAACCCGGGCCAGTGTCTCACCACCCTCATAGAGAAGAATTTCTTCCTCATGTCTCACCTAAATTTCCCCTCTTCCAGTTTTAATCTGTTCCCTCCCTGTCATCTCTCTCCAAGCCCTGTCTTCTTCTGAAGACAGAGAGAGCAGCTTTTGTGAATGACAGAGATGCTGTGAGATAAGACTGTTCAGTAAAGAGGATTGCCCCTTCAGAAGGGTTAGAATAAGCTATCTGCATGTTGCCCAGCAGAGCCATAATAGCAGCTCTTCACTTTCCTGCTGGGAAGCTGAGCAGTTCCGTGTTCACATTCCCTCTTTGCAGTGTGAACAAATCAGTGAGCTGGGTAGAACATTAATTTGGTTCACACCTGGGAGGCATGGCTGGACAACAGGGTTCCTGTGCTGCAGGCAGTGAGTCAGGCACACCTTTATCCTTCCCTCAGGGGTTGTCCTCTGGGGTTTCTTTGCTTTCCTCAGGCTTGAGTCAGGAGCACAGGTTGAGGTGTGCTGAGAAAGCTGCAGTGACTGTTTCCTTCCATTGTTTTCAGAAAAGCTGATGTTCAAGAATGCTCCTACTCCTCAGGAATTCAAGGAAGGCGACGATGCTGTGATTGTGTGTGATGTGGTCAGCTCACTGCCTCCCACCATCATCTGGAAGCACAAAGGCAGGGATGTTATCCTAAAAAAAGATGGTAAGGCACAAGAGGTGTCTTAGTGCTTGTCCATTCAGGTACCAAATGTCCATCTCTCGACAAGGCTCCAGTCAGGCTTATAGAAGGGGTTCAAGAGAACAAAATGGTTGTGGTCACAAGGCAGCAGAGAAGCAATTTGTACCTAACATGAGGCCTTAGGATGTGAATTGAATTATTCAAGGTGCTGTGGTTTGGTGATGGCAGGACAATAATATTCCCACAGAAATGGCCATCAGGCTTTGATGCTGGAATAGGCCAAGGAATGCTGGGAATCAATTTCACAATGAAGAAATGCCCTCAGACAGAGAAGCTACATGTAACACTCTCCAGTCTTGCTAAGGAAAAGTGGCTAAAAGCTCCTTGTAAGAACCTTTCCCTTTCTTTGAAAATGGTGCAGACTGCCATGCCCAGAGGGCCATTTTACTGGCCTAGGGGACTTCAGAGCCTGGAATCCTGTGGACATTCTTCGTACCTCGGATGTGTTCCCCACTCTGCTTGTTGCAGGCACAAGGGAACTTTACTAAGATTTCAACTCTGCCACCCTTGAGCAAGTTTAAAATAGCTTGTTGTTTGATTGTTTCGAAAAACCTGTTACCTGTGGTGAGCTTTCCTGAGGATCCTTGGATGAAACTTCCTTTCAAAACTTCCTTTTGTCTTTTCTAGTTCGGTTTATAGTCCTGTCCAACAACTACCTGCAGATTCGGGGGATCAAGAAGACAGATGAAGGGACGTATCGCTGCGAGGGCCGGATCCTGGCCCGGGGGGAGATCAACTTCAAAGACATTCAGGTCATCGTAAATGGTGAGCAGCTCAGAGCAGGGCTGGTGCAGGGGCAGGGATGTGGCACCTGCCCTCCATGGGAATGTTACTTTAGATTCACACTCAGCATTTACCATCAGCTTACTAATCTTTGTGTGTCTGATAAAAGTGCCCATGAAATCGGCTCTTTACCAGATGTTTGCAGGAAATTGTTGTGTCAAGAGAAACCTTCAGTGTCCCAGGAGGTAGAGTGAGGTATTGATCTCGTTGGGACTCAGAAGTGGCTTTGTCCACAACGTTGTTCCTCTGTGCATCTCCCCACCCCCTGCCCTTCCAGCCCTGTGCTGATTGCTTTGGAGAACTCGTGTAACCAACCTGTTGATTGAAACCTGCAGGTGGTGGCATGGGGGTTGGAATTACTAAGGACATCTGTTTGCAGAGATTTACAGTGTATTGCAGAGATTTACTTGCTCACATATTCTCTCCTTTCTAACCTGAATGTGGATTCCTTCTCTTCTAGTACCTCCTTCTGTGCGTGCCAGGCAGAGCTCTATGAATGCCACTGCCAACCTCAGCCAGTCTGTCACCTTGGCATGTGATGCTGATGGCTTTCCTGAGCCAACCATGACGTGGACAAAGTAAGATGCTGTGTGCAGTGTCCTGATTGTGTGTGAGCGTGGATGTTTTCACCAAGGCCTGCAAAACTAGGCTGGAGGGAAAGCAACATTTTAACTGGAATAAGATGAATTAGCTTTTCTCACAAGAAAAGGAATGGCCTCATAACAGAATTTGAACTTCTGCCATGGGTTAACCCCAGCAGGCAGCCAAGCACCACACAGCTACTCACTGTACACACCCTCAGTGGGATGGGGGAGAGAATCAGAAGGGCAAAATCCCAAAAATATCTTTGCTTGTTGTAAAGAGTCAAATAGGTAAAGCAAAGGCTGTGCATGCAAGCAAAGCAAAATCAGGAATTCATTCACTGCTTCCATTGGCAGGCAGGTGTTCAGCAGGCAGGGCAGCTGTCCCAGCCCTGTCCCCTCCCAAGCCACCTTCAGTGGTGTTACAGCTCTTGCATGTAGGCTATGATGTGTGTCAGGAGCTGAAATATTCAGATGCCAAGAGCCCCTAAAGCAGGAGGGATTAGGAATAGATCAGAATGGGAGGGAAAGGAAAAGCTGGTGGGTCCCTCTCAGCCTGGTTTGTCTCAGTGTAGTAATGCAGTTCTAGCATTAACAAGCCTAAAACAAATAGCCTTTGACTGCTTCTCCTCCCCAACACACAGTGTGGTTTGTGCCCTGCAGGGATGGAGAGCCAATAGAGCAGGCTGATGATGAAGAGAAATACAGTTTTAATTATGATGGGTCCGAGCTCATCATCAAGAAGGTGGACAAGAACGACGAGGCAGAATACATCTGCATTGCTGAGAACAAGGCTGGCGAGCAGGATGCCACCATTCATCTCAAAGTCTTTGGTAAAAATTCTCCTTCCATATCCCCTTCTCACTCCAGTTGGCTGTTGGTAGCTCACTAGTGCAAGCTGGAAGCAACCTGCTTATCCCAGCTTATGCCTGGTGTGGCTTATCCAGAGCTGCTGCTTTCCCGTGCAGGGCTGTGCACCTCTGCCATCGTGCTGGGCAAAACAGGTCCTGTGTGTGTGTGTCTGAAACAGATGCCAACTCCATTCTGCTGATGAAGGAAATGCAGTCCTGTGCAGGAGGTGGTGGGAGATTGACATGCTACTTGAAATATCCTCCAGGCCCAGAGGGCTGCATCCTAATCCAACCACTGCTGCTATTTCAAGGGCTTTAGCACTTCCTTGGGGCTCACTATAACCTGGACAGGGAGGTGAGCTCCACTGCACCACTGTGTGGAGGATCTTTAGCTTGCAGGAAAGAACGAGGAGCTTTCCCACCTTCCATGAATCTGCGTGTGTTAAGGAATATAATTCTCCCTGTCCTGTCTCTCTGCAGCCACTTTCACAAAGCTGCTTATCAAAAGGCTAATTTGAGGCAGAGAAAGTAGGTGGGAGACTCAGCTGATAATTCCAGGGACTGGTCATTGGGAACTGTTACATGGGTTCCACTCCAGGTGCACCCTCCTCTAGTTCTCTCTTACAAGCCTTAGCTGTAAGGATGTGTAGAAAAGGTCTCTTCTCAAATGTCACTCTGCTCCCTTCCCAATAGGGCAGTAAACTTGTGCCAATTCAAAAGCCTTTTCCCCCCGTCACTTGTTTCTAATGTTGCTGTTGACAGACAAGCTTCCTCCTGAGCACCAACTGAATGAAGGTGTCTTTTTTCTTTTCAGCAAAACCCAAAATCACCTATGTGGAGAATAAAACGGCCATGGAGCTGGAGGACCAGATTACACTGACCTGTGAGGCATCTGGGGACCCAATCCCTTCCATCACTTGGAGAACTTCCACCCGTAACATCAGCAATGAAGAGAAGGTATAACCCTTCCCAGAACCATGGGCTCCTTTGCTGGGATCAGTGCAGCTTGGATCTTCCTGCCTCTGCTGGCCCAGAATGCATGATAGCCACATGCAGATGCACATGGAAATCATGGTGATTCCCCTCTCTGCACTGAGAACATGTGCAGTCTTGCACACACTGCCTGCTAAGGGGTCAGCTCCAGAGCTGAATAATGCCAGAGCTGTCCTTTTGTACAAAGAGCCATCTCAGTTGATCACAACTGAGGATATGCTTTTTAATTCCTACTGGTGTCACTCTGAGTGGAATTAACTCAAAAAGCAGTAGGCCCTGGACCCTTTCAGAGGAGTTTCCAAAGGGCCCTACAGTTGCAGGAAGCTTGTGAAAGGGTTTTTCCCTTCTATTTCCAAGCTGAGAGGTGGGAATGAGCCCCCTGATTCCAGTGGTGTCCATACTGTCATGATGGTGATGATATGGTGTGGGAGGGTGGCAGGTGGGGGGTATGACCTCTCAGAGATGCAGTGGACCAAAATGAGCCTGTTAATTCCTTCTCATCCTCGTGTATTGAATTCTAATGCTGCATGTACCTGAAGCACAAAAGCCTGGCTGCCTTTGTGTTCACCTGTTTTGTTGGTCACATCAATACCATTTTGTTCTTAAAAGGCAAAAATAATTAGCAGTTTTTTTTATTTTAGAAAGTGCTGTTTTTTTAATTGGCCACAATTCCCCTAACTAGACAAGACCAGGATGTGCTGTGTTACTGTAGGTGCTTTGGGACAGTTGCATAAGGTCATCAGGAGGAATGGTTTGGAGCCAAAGGAAGCCTAGACAAGCTGGAGTAAAGAGCTGTTGCTTATTAATAATCTTCTAACAACGGGATACTTCAAGGCTCAGCTGCCTGGAGCATACCAGGGGTTCTGATATGAAGGCAGCAGTTGACAGACCATGAGAGTCCTAAAGTGACAGAGGTGTCTGCTGTCAGCCACCCACACAGCTGCCATGCTGCCTATTCCCTCCTAAATGAGCTTTGTTAATTGCTTCCATCATGTTCAGTCTCATCCCTGTGTTGTTAATGTGTAACTTACTAACCAGGGTGCCAAAGTTTTCCAGCCTTAACTCTTTCCTAACGTCTTTTGGATTTGAGGGCTGGTGGAAATCCCTGCAATATTGAGAGAGAGGTTTCCATGGTCTCCCAAAGCTGTCACTGCAGCATGGCTGGGGCACCTCTTGTGGTAGGATAAGGTTCTTCATGTTCTTGTCTCTGTCTAGGAGAGCATTGGGAGGGGCCAAGTGTTCCAGTGCTTCTGGCACTAGGGTTTGGATCCCAGCCATGGAAAAGAGCTTTGACAGGGAGTAGAACAGAAAACTGAAATAACACTGAATCAAGTAGAAGTTGGTAGGAGCGCCAGGTTGCAGAGCCCCATCTGTCCAGCCCAATCAAACTAACAAGATCTCAGTGACAAAACTGCTAACCATTTTTGAGACTCTCATGCATCCTGTTTGATGCTGTGAAGTTGCTGCTCAATGTTAGAGGAAAATGTTAAGTACTCTGATAGTTCCTTATATAGATGGCAGGAAAATCAAAGGTTTGAGGTACTACCATGTGTCTGATTTACTGGTTCAAACCTTGAGGGCAAAGGTGTTTTTTTTATCCTGTACCATGTGCTTTTTAGGCAGGATATTTTTGGTGTGTGTTTTGGTTTGGTTGTTGTTTTTTTTTTACTTTTTACCCATTCTCTGTCTTGTGCCGTAAGTTTAGGTGACTGGTACAGATGTCCAGAAAATGCTCAGGTCTAAGTAGCACTGATACCATTCTATTACATGTACAAACATTGACTGTCTCTGGGATAGCACAGGGAAATGGATGGTATTTGTGTGACAAAAAATACTTTAAATTATCAAGCTCTGCTTTTGAATGTGCTTAGTTACTTGGATGCATTAGTCTTGCTACAGGTTGTTACTTTTGCAGTCCTACTTCAGTCCAGATTTTTAAAGCTCTAGAGGTGCCTTAACTCCCATGAACATTTGGTACTTCAGAAAAACCTCCCCAAACCCACAAACAAACAAAAAACCCCTCTCTGGCTGAGAGGCTTTGTCCAAGACCAGAGGCAGGTGTGTGGACAAGGGACAGGAGGTGCTATAGCCCAGACACCCTGGCTGACAATGTGACAGCTCTTTCAACACTCCCACACCTCCCTGAAAGACCTGTTGATATCCTCACATGCACAGCACAAGATTCTCCCCTCCAAGGCTTTGCCTATAAAACTGGCACCCTGGGCAAAGAATCTGTTGCTTTGAGGATGGTCTGCAAAGGTAAGTGGGTTTGATGGTGCTTTAACCAGGTGCCAGCACACAGGAGCAGACCAGATTGCCAGGTACTGGCATGCTGGAACTTCCCTCTTGCTAGTAAGCTGGCAGTTTGCATTCTTCTGCTCTGCAGAGACTGCAAGTGAAATTAAAAAACAAAACAACACCAATATTGCTTCTATGTGGATTACTTTGGTTGTGAATGTAGGAACACGCTTAGAAACTTTTGCCCCGTCAATCTGAGAGTCCTGCCCATCACTGCTGCAGAAAAAAAGAACTATCAGGTCTGGAGAGTCATCAGCTTGATGATTTGAAGTGGTTTGGCTTTTTCTTGCCTGAAGCATTTCTCACTGTGCCATTGTAGGGAGGATTAATGCTTTCTCTTGGAATGGTACCAGATGGAAAGCTGATGGAGCCACCATGCCACATTCCTCATCACCTTTCAGTATATTTCATGCCCTTTTAAGAGACATGTTTCTTGTCTTGCTCCAGCAGAATACTAACTGTGATTCAGTAAATACAGTTTTGATCTGTTGTGTGTTGGTGTTAACAAGTGTTGCAGTTTTAGTGCAGACATGGGTGTGTTTCCTGTCAGGTTTCTGGATGAGTTGCAGAGACATTCCAGGGTTTCTTACCCAGCGGTGTAGCTCCGTGTGTGAGGAATGGGAGGGTAAGGGGTGATGCTTCTGTGCAGGCCTTTTAACATCCCTCCAGAGCTGGCAGTGAGGATATCTGTGCCATGGGATCCCAGGACTGGTCTGGCCTCCCACGCTGGCTGACAAGACCTGCACCACATTACCATTATCTCTCTGGCAAGTCAAAAATAAAGGGAACGTTTTCTCACTGGAGTGAAGGAATCAAAGAGCAGAGAAAGAGATCAACTCTGGCATTCTTCCTCCTTTATTGTAATTACTGGTTAATCTGTAGATTATTTCTAGGCCTTGTCCACCTAGGCTGTCCCACAAGATTCCCTGTTCCTAAAGTAGGAAAATGCAGAAGTCTGACTTCTGTGTCTGAGAGGCCCCTTTAGTAGGGGACTGCTTGTCTGAACATCAGCTTGTCTGTCTGCTCACCCCTCTGACAGGTGAATTACAGCACCATGTTGTGCTGCCCTGAGAACAGCCCAGTGCTGCTCCCACTTATTTTCTGTGTCTGTGTTACTGACCAGTAGCCTCCATCAACTCTGTTGTTGGCAGCTAAAGCCTGGCTTGCTCACCTACAGAGGATGGCTGGTACATCAAAAACGAATTGTGCTGAATTATTGTGGGGACCAGGAGATAAGTACCTAGGAAGGATCAGATGATGTGAGTGTCCTTGCCCATGCAAGTGCTGGTGAGCTTCTCTTCAGGTGGCTTCACCTCAGGCCTCTGGTTACAATGGCTTGCTTTCCTCAGAGACATTCTAGAATGAGGCTGTGTCTACCATATGTTAATACTTAAGGCTCACGATTTTCACTAAAAGCACTGTGGAAATGATATTGTGGCTTTAAATTCTCATTTCCTGAGCTTTCATCTCCATTTCTGTAATGTCACTGTGTGTGTGCTGTGATACCCACACCTCAGCAATGCTTGTGCCTCACATTCAATGATGCCACATGGCTGTGATATTAGCAGGTGATTTTTGACTCCTGAGCTGAAATCGATCAAGTCGCAATTGAAATAGAGACCAGAAGAAAAATATTTGAAAGAGAAATTATAGGGGAAAAATGGAACCCAGCAACTTTGGTCTTTTTGAACCACAGTGACTATGTTGGTAGCTTGCTCTGAATGGGAAATGTATGTTTATTGGTAAGGTTTGTGCATGTTTCACTGCTGCCTGCTGTGTGGTTGTCCCAAGCCCAGTCAGGGTTGGGTGCCCTCATCCCTAAGCATAACGAGCTGGACATAACCAGCTGGAGGCAGAAGGTCCTGCCCTGCTGTCTCCTGCCCAGGGGGTCATGCTGTTCCAGTGCTCTGCAGCTCAGGGTCTCCTCCTGGCACAGTGTGCATGTAAACACGTGTACAAATGCATGGTCACATGAACAACACGAGTGTTAATGTTCATCAGTGTGTGCGGGTGGCTAACAAACCAGTGCTGGAGCTGTCTTGGTCACTTAGTGACCCAGGGCATCAGAATCCCTTCCCCGTGTGCTGGGAACAGGTTTCTAGGAATGGTGAGACGTGGCAAGGGAAATAGTCACTCCATTTTTAAAACAGAAGCAGTCTTCAGGTATCATTGGCCTTTGCTTAAATCATTTTAAGACCAATTTATAGGATATTAAACTTTGAACGCAAATCTAACCGGAGGTTCTATTGGGAAGTGGAAATGGTGATAACCCCCCACACATGAGAGAGAGAACTCAGAGCCTGCATGTGCACAGACTGCAATGTGGTGCTTGCACTGCAACACCTAAAGCAACCTTTGATAAACTTGTATTGCTTTTTTTCTGTTGTTGTTGTTGTGTTCTATATCTGTTCTCTCCAGGCTTCGTGGACCCGGCCCGAGAAACAAGAGGTATAAGATTACCAGACCTTTAGCAAACTTGTTAGTTTTGTTTTGTTTTTTTAAGCTTTACAGATTAACAAATCTCTAGTCCAGTAACCACGCCAACTAAACCAGCTTTAATAGCATGAGCAAATTAAATATCAATACGTAAAAGAAACAGCTTATAGAGTTAGAAGTTGCTTGGCACGTAGTAATTGATTTCTGGATGAGCAAACTGGCTGTGTTGGGAGTGAGTCATTCTGGTGTCAATTGAAAAAAAAAAAAGACAAATAAAAGCAAATGTAGAAGCTGACAAATCCTACTTTGAACATTTTCTCCTGTGTTACTAGTGTGAATCATATCTCTCTCTCCTAGAGTTTTAAGAATTAGCAGCAGCATGAGTTCTGGGAAAGTGTGTTGTTTTTTTTTCCAAACAGCCTCTTCTGCTCCAGCCAACTCATCTGTTTGCTCATGGTACTTGTTAAGTTTGACTTTCTCTTAAAGTACAACTGCATCATGCTCCATGTCAAAAGCAATGCAGGTATATCTTTCAAAAGTTATATTTCTCCAGAAAATGTTCCAAATTGCTAAAATATTATTTGTCTTTGATTTGCAAGGGTCAGTGAGGGGGTGTGGGGTAAGGCAGCAGCACAGCTGGGTGCAAATGGGGTTTGTTAGTGATTTATTTCACATTCAGTGTTGTATTTTAAAAATAACCATAACAACCTACCTGTACCTGCACCTGGATTTGTCACATTCTTGCTTCAAAGTGGACCAGAAAGTATGTTTCCATGCAAATAATAGGGGTCAGGTAGAGAACAAAATTAGCTATCAGAACTAGGTGGCTTGTATTTGTATTTTTAGGATCAGCTTTGTGGAGGCTCTGGGTATCCTGAAATGTCTTTTATTTTTAAGCCATCTTAAGCCATAGAGACTGGTGTGGCCTGAGCAAGGTGAACCTCTAACTTAAGCACCATCCACCTTTATTTCCTGTGGGGCTGAGAAGATACTGCCCACTCTTACTTCAAAATAATCTGTTGGAATAGGTGAATTGTGGCAGGTAAAGGCATCAGATATTTAGAGCAGTTTGTGTTGAAGAGTAGTTTGGAATTTGAGCAGGTGCATCTCATGAGGCCTCGTGTTACTTCCCATGAGTTGTCTCTGTTTCCCCTCCCCACCTCAGTGTTTTCATGTGCTCTGTGTCTCAAGCTTTTCATTAACACGAGCACTAATACTATTAAGCTTGCTGTCTCTAAATTGCTTTGTGTCTTGAAATATCCAAGTGGGGCTCTCTGAGAAGGCTGTAGAAGCTCTTTGTTGTACCTTGTGTAGACATATATTTAAAATAGCCAGTGTGGAGTCTTGTAGCAGAGTATTCCAGCAGCAGGGAGCAGTGTGTTTCACTCTTATTAATGCATTAGCTAGTTTAAAGTAAGGAATTCCATATGAGCTTCAGTCATTGCAGCATATATGGGTGTTAAGTCTTGCTTTTCCCTGTGTTGGAGGCACAATTGGAGTTGGCTGCTGCTTTCTCTGACCACAGTGAGCTCTGCTCACTCTGCACAGTCCATAATGTCTCAGTTCACCATCCTGGTCCTGGAGATACTGGAGAATTGTTGAAAATCCTATTAGCAGCATGTGCTAACAACAAAAGCAAACCCACATGATCACCAACAGATGCTAAAAAAAAAACACTCAGAAGCAAAATGACATCTCAGTTAAAGCACAAACTGGTGTTGCCTTTCTGGAAACTGGGAATTAGTGCAACCTGACACATCTGAAAAGCTGCAGAGGAGTTCTGGTCAGTGCAGCACAAGCACAGAGCTCAGAGACACCACTCATCTGGAGTTTGTAGCTGTGCTCAGGATTTCTGGGTGCTGTTTTGTAATGATGCCCAACATGTGGAAAACAGGTGAGGAGAAGATGTGACTGTGTGAAATGCAGATACTGTTTGTGAAAGGACTGAAAAAGCCAAAAGGTAGAGGGAAGGAGAGGTAAATGCATTTTCTACTTGTCTCTCCTGTTTCCCTTTGGCATGGAAGGATTGAAATCCAGGCCAGCTGTGTGCATAGTGACTGTGCCACACTGCATTGGCAGGGTTTGGAGAACATCACCTGCATGTATCCCAGGATAAGTTGTATAAGTGTGCTCATCTGGTTTCTGTGTGTCTGTGTCTCTAACAGCCAGGGATTGTTAGCATCTGACTACCTGAAATAGGAATGAAGAAAACTAGTAGCATGCTTTCTTGGGTAGATATTTCTCTCTTCTTTGGAGTATTTTTCCTGTACTCATGCCTTTTGCATTAAGAAACAGAGCTCCATTTCCAGAATCAGTTGCATTACTTGTCAAGTTACCATTTTACCATGACTGCCTATTTTGCTTTCATTGGGTCTTGACAAAGTGAGGAGAAGGCAGGTGATACTGGACATAAAACTGCCTTCACTGTAATGATCATGTGCTAGTATTTTGTGATGATTATACTCTTGCCTGCTGATGGGCTCATTGAGGCAAGTATTTAGAATATTCCCTGAAATCCTGAGCTAAAAGGAGATGGGAGCCTCTGCAGATCTGGAGTCTTGACATTTGTGGATCCTACTGCATTATTTTCAGAAGTGAGCTGGGTTTTGGAGTCAAATCACACAGGAGATGATGTGGGGTTTGTAGCTTGTGGCACTGATCAGGGATTGCAGTAGACCTGCATGCAGGGTAGAAGAAAGGCAGAAAAATACATATAATTGGTTTTGTGTCATCAAAGGATACTCGTGTGTATGAAATTTGAGTAGCTCAAATGAACTAATATTCAGAACTAAGAGAGGTCACCGTTGGGCTCAGAGATTGAGACCACTAGCTCACAACACAAAGAGGCTCCAGGCCCAGAGGATCTGAGCACCTGAGATACCAGAGGTGTGCATTTAGCTGTTTAATATTCTCAGGGTTTTACTCTTAATCTCAGTATTTGTCCTGTGTCTTGCAAGCAAATGAATGCTCTGGAGCACTGACTGCAGGCAGTGTGGCAGGCTGCAGCAGCCAGGAGGGTACCTGATTGTTCACTTGTGCTTGTGACTCTTTGGAGACTAGATGAGGAGGTTGGTGCTTTAAAGCTTCCAAGCACTAGGGTGGAGGGGGGAGTCCATGGCCTCGTGCACTTCATCGATTAAGGGGGCACTTGAGCTTTGGGCACGAATAGGGAAAAAAATGAAATAAAATGTATGTGGGGTGGGATCAGTGGGTGGCTGCAATCCCTTTGGGCAGATGGGAGCCTGGATTTTCACATTCCTTGTCTCTCTGCCATTGACATCCCCACACTTTCTTGCACATGGGAGCAATTTCTAACCTGTCATGTAACTGATGCAGATGGCTCTAGATTTTTCTTGAAGCATCACAAGACCCTGAGATAGGGCTGTCTCTAGAAGGGTCACATATTTTCTTGCCCTGTTGACTGTGCCTTGGTCTCTTCAGTGCCACGTTGAGGTGAAAGTTCTGAGCTTTCATTTTGCTTGATTCAGCTCGCAGGCCAGAATCTGTTTTTATTAATAAATAAGTATCAGTGAGAGGAGGGGAAGGCCTGAATTCTCTGAGCAGCAACCCAGTAGTGTTTGGGGAGGTTGTCTACAAGAGCATGCTGGCAAAACTCTGCAGTTTTCATTCTGGGAAGAAGCTTAATCTTATCCAGCTGTCCTCAGACATGCAGTAGCATTGGATACTTGGTTTGTTTATTCCATTTTTCTGTTCTCCTGAGTGCTTTGGATCACTGCAGGTGGCCCCAGCGCGACAAGTCATCTTGTCGCTGCTGGAAATGCCTCTTGTGCCCGTGATTCGCCTGGCCTCAGGGGATCCCTTCTGCAGTGGAGGGTTGGTGTGAGGTAGACTTGCATTGTTGCTTTATCCTGCAGCACAGGGGCAGAGCTCAGCCTCTAACTCTCCTTTCCTTTCCTGCCAGACCCTGGACGGGCGCATCATAGTCCGCAGCCACGCCCGGGTGTCATCCCTGACCCTCAAGGACATTCAGTACACAGATGCTGGAGAATACGTGTGCACAGCCAGCAACACCATCGGGCAGGACTCCCAGGCCATGTACCTGGAAGTGCAGTGTAAGAAGTGGAGGGTGGGGAGGGTGTTCTTGTGGGATTTCCTTTTCCTGCAGCGAGACGGAGGCACCTCTGGCCAGGGAGATGAGTGTTGAGGGCATGGGAAGCGACTCGGTCTGAAATAATTTTGTTGGAGACACGTTGCTGTGTGTGTATGTGCAAATGTTGGCTCTGGCTGTCTGCAGCTGGGGTACTGTTTGCACCTTGGGAAGGTTGTGGGGTGTGAATCTGCTGCAGCCTCGTTTGCTGGGTGCATCAGAGCTCTTCCCCAGGAGAATTCCCCCGTGTGCACTTTCCTAGATGTGCACTTTCATGCCATCTTGCTCCTTTCAGAGCTCCTTGGGCACTTCCAGAGCATGCCATCTGCTCCTCCTCCCACACTGTGGTAGGAGCAGCCTGTGGGACTGAGTAGGTTTCCTCTTTATGTCCTTCAGTAAAGACACCACCCATCTCCCCAGATGAGCAGACAGTTCCCATTTCCTATGTTAGATTCCCTTCCCCACATTAAACTGGACCCCAGCCAATTAAAGTGAGGCTGACTGGGCTACTTGAGGAGATTTTCTGGCTCAAATTGCTTTCACAAACGTGTCTGTCTTTCAGATGCCCCCAAGCTTCAGGGCCCTGTGGCTGTCTATACCTGGGAAGGGAATCAAGTGAACATCACCTGTGAGGTGTTTGCTTACCCCAGTGCTGTCATCTCCTGGTTCCGGGATGGACAGCTGCTTCCCAGCTCAAACTACAGCAACATCAAGATCTACAACACTCCCTCAGCAAGCTACTTGGAGGTGAGGAAGAGCAAGAAGGCACATGCAGCCAGGAAGGCTAAGTGCTGTCAAATAAGTTACATTCCTATGTTGAAGAACTTAAGTCTTTTGTCAGGGCACCCTGTTGGTAGACAAGAAGTTGTGTGCTGCTCCTGGCATATAAATGCTAAGAAAATCAGGAAATAGAAGACAGCACCCCCTCCTTACCTTGACTTTCTGCCCACTGTAGTTGTCCCCTGTGGTGACAGCCCTAGGTGTCAGCACGTGTACTTTGCTGTGGCTTCTCCCCCCAGCACAATGCAGAGTGCATTCCCAGTGAAAAGGGTTTTCTGATCCAAGCATGAGCCTTCATTCCTTCCACAGGTGACACCAGACTCTGAAAATGACTTTGGGAACTACAACTGCACTGCTGTGAACCGCATTGGCCAGGAGTCCTCAGAGTTCATCCTTGTGCAGGCAGGTGAGCACCTCGGGCAGGGAGGTGAGGAAATGCTTGTGCAGCCCTGGGACTGAGGTGACAGTGTCTTCTTTCCTAGTTTGTGCTGGTGGGGTAGCAGGAGGACCAGCTTCTCCTTTCAGAGAGCCTGTTGATAGATTTTTGCTTTGGGATGGGTTGGAGATAACAAGATACTCAGTATCTCTGTCTCCTTGTTTCTGAAGGGTTTAATTGTTTTCTGTGCTTTCCAGTACCCTTTGACAGAGCTGTGATCTTTCATTTCTGACAACCATTGCACATGTGCCTTGCAGGTACACGTGCTTCTCAAAATCAGCAAAATATCCCTAATAGTACGGGTGGCACAAGACAGAAACCCCAGTGCTCTGTGTGCCAACCAGAGTCAGACAGACTGCAGGACAGGCTGGAGTGGCCTCCCCTGTCCTCTCAGGGCTGCCACACGGACAGACCTAGGAATGGTCAGGCTATGGAGTGTCCTAGGGACAGAATGGCATCCAGGATGCTCTTGCTGCTCTGCTCTGGTTGTCCGCTTTTGAAGAAGGAGTTGCAGGTCTGTAGCCTCTTAGAGGAGAGACAGGATGAAGGTCTCTGCACTAATTAGCATTCTTAAAAGCCCTCTCAACAGCCTTCCCCTCCTGAGGGGAGCCCCAGGCCCACCATTCTCCTTCCTTTGTGAAGCCATGACAAGGATGCGTTTGATATTCCCAGTTTTCTGTTTGCTTAGCACTGGAGCTTGTTTCTCACTGTCTTCTGTATCACTGGTTGTTTTCCCTTCCTCCCCCAGATACTCCATCAGCTCCTGCCATCGACAGGGTGGAGCCCTACTCCAGTACTGCCCAGGTGGAGTTCGATGAGCCCGAGGCCACGGGAGGGGTGCCCATCCTCAAGTACAAAGCAGAGTGGAGGGCACTGGGTGAGGGAGAATGGCATTCCAGGCTGTATGATGCAAAAGAAGGTAGGATGATCAAACAAGAGGTTACCTCTCCCACCTGCATCTTGAAAGACTTTCTTTAGGAGAAAGCCAGAAGCCCCAGACAAGTTTGTAAACATCTGCTTTGCAGCGACACCTGGAATTTTCAGCTGGAAATGAGGGCCCTGCTGTGCTGATAGCTCTGAGTGACAGGGTACCAGCCTTCTCTGCCCACAGAGCGTGTGTTGTAGCACTGTGTTCATCTGTCTGTCCCTTCCTTGCTCACACCATCCTGTCTCAATAAGGTGAAGAACCCTGTGCCTCCTAAAGGTGCCTCTTTAATTACCCTTCAGTTCCCCCTGGAACATAAACCCTCCTGCTGCAGAGGCAGGTCCAACTCCCACTGCACCCTGGCTCATTAGAGCAATCAGCAGGCATGCACACTGATAAAATGTGTCCTTGAGTCCACCAGACCAAAGGAATTTAGGTTTGGGAGGGCTATGAAGTGGTGAGTTCTGTTTCAGAGCTGAATCTTCCACTGCCAATCCTGGCTGGAACTGAAATTCTTCTCTTAGGTCACCACTGGAGTGATCTGATCATAGCTAGAATCAGGTTTATTTTTCTCAGTGCAGGAATGCTTTGTGTCTGTGCAGGAAAAACAGAGCTTATTTCTTTCTGCATATCACAATGACCCCAAAGCCTGAGTCCCTCTTTGCTTTCCTCCCTTGTTTCTGCACCAGCAAACGTGGAGGGCACGATCACAATCACTGGCCTGAGACCTGAAACCACCTACTCTGTGAGACTGTCTGCAGTCAATGGCAAGGGTGTGGGGGAGATCAGCCTGCCATCAGACTTCAAGACACAACCAGTTCGTAAGTAAAACTGAGACCTCCTCCTGCTTCTCTGGTTCTCTTTCCTTGCATCTCTCCAGGGAATCTGTGCCATGCATGGATAACACCTTCTCTTGCAGACCTTGCTGCACCCTTTGTTTTTGTTGTGCTTTTTGTTTGTAGTGAATTTCATTACTAATTAAAAATCTTCTTTGAAGGTAGGAGCAGAGGAGCTATTGTATTTGCACTAGTTTGTTTCCCAGGTTACTGGTGTATAAACCTTGTGTTGTCAAAGAAAAGGTCTGTGCCATGGAGAGTTTTCATAAGAAAAAGCAGTGAGTCCAGAAGGGCATTGGTCACAGACAATGCCATGTCATGGTTTCAAGGCAGGTTTTTTTTGCAAATCAGAAATCAGGAGGTTCAGCCTAGGAGTGGCCATGAGCTGTGGAAGGGGAGGGAGGGAGAGGGATTCCTCTGTCCTGCAGATCACTGCTTTAAGATGCCCGTGCAGCACAGAAGGTGGTTTCCACAGCCTCCTGTCTGCTTTACCTGGGTAATCTGCTCCTACAGCAGGATGCTCTGCTGTGGCCTAACACTTTCCCCTCCCATTTCAACCAGAAACAAAGAGGCAAGAATTAAAAGCCAGAGAGAGTTATTGAAGACAAGAAGGAGAGAGAGAGAGAGGGGGAAAAAAGTGTCTAGGGGGTAGTGGAGATGTGACAAAAGCAGGCAGGGGAGAGATGCTCCTTGTACACAGCTCATCCCAGCATTAGGATCTCTACTGAGCTGCCCATAACCCCTGGGATTATTCTTTCCCATACCCCTGCATCTAGATCTACAGCCTGCTGCTCTTCCCAACATCTCACCCATCCTGTGTTCCTGTTTCATAGCTCTTCTGAAACCACCATGCAGGACTTTCTGAGTTCAGAGCCAGCAATATCCCCAGCCCATGTATGTGCATGCTTGGAGGCCTCGTGAGCTGTGCATGGTTTTGATGTTGTCTGCCAACTTCTGCCTCACCAGAATTGCTGCAGAATGGGCCAGCACACCTGCCTTGTTGCTTGGAGATCCCAGGCCCCCTCCAGTGAGCCAGTCCTCACAACTGGGTCCATAGTGATAACTCCCATAACCTACCTCACTCCCTAGGGGTTGCATTTGAGACACCTGCTGGTTATTTTGATTTTCCAGCTCCATGTTTTCTATCTTCTCTTCTCACCTCTTCTACATTTTATTTTTCTTGTCTATCTCTGTCTTTTCTTTGTGTCTGTGTTCCCATCCATGGAAAAACTGCAGCCATCCCTCAGTCACGTAAGTGCCTCTCTGCATTTCTTTCACTCTCTTTTTATGTTCCCAGAGTGTTCCTCTTAACACACATAACATTGGCTTTTAATCCAGTACCTTTTTCCTCTCAGGGTCTTTAGAAATGAAGGAACTGATACTGTCTGTTTCCTAACAAAACTGACACTAGAATAGTCATCCTACCATGTGTAGAACTGCTCTTTCTAGAACAGAATTAGGGGTTAACATCCTTGTCTTTATTGTAAAGCATGCAATTCCAATGTTTAATTTAGTGGTTGTCTAATAATAATAGCTAGTTGATTACAGAGTGGAGTAGTGGAAGGCTTCATGTTTATGAATCGCTCACAGATTTTCAGATTTTAATGAAATGTAGATAATTTAGAAAAAAACATAAAAAAAAACAACAGGAGAAAGTTTTTTCTAAATTGCAAATCTGGTTTAGATCAATTAAGAGCCAATCAAAAACTTCAGCATTTTGAACATCTTAACAATGTTGAAAGCAAAAACTCTGAGAAAAAAAATCACACTTTTTGCCTGTTGTCACTAATACTTTTCACCATTAGTGATCTTGGCACAGTCTTCCAGCACTTGTGTAGATTGTATACTCAGCCTCTTACTAAATAAAAAAATGCATGTTTCCCCCTTCCCAATGCAACATGAGTTAGAGATTTGATGGGTACGTTTGTCAGTTGGGTTCTGTGAAACCTTGTGTGCCCCAGAGCTTTCTGCCTGGAGTTAATTGGAGTTAATTTGGCAGCTAAAATCTTCAGCTAAGAGAGCATTATTCTCTTCATTAAAGTATGGGTCCTGGTGGGGAACTGTAGTTCCCAAGATTGCATGGGCAAGCTTGCTGAAGCTGCTGCTGCTGCATTCTTTGAGATTTTTGAAGCTGAAGTAAAAAAAATAAAGATTTATTTTAATTTTACCCCAATTAGAGGATTTAAATCTATTTTTATATTTATATTTAAATGCTATTTTAACTTAAAGATTGTATTGTACGAAACCTTGTCCTTAGAGTAAGGGGATGAATGGGTTGTTTAGTCAAGAGGGATGGCAGAATGGACAGACAGAATTTGCAGGAGTTACAAAGAGTCAGCTGGGATAGAAGTTTCCAGAGAGTTGCCTAAAATTTTTTGGAGCCTGTTCATGTCAGTAAAGTGGTATATCCCTTAGATGAAGTTAATTGTGGTCAGTGCTGTAACTAGCAGGCAATGATCTGGTGTAGGCCCTTCTGAATTGGACTTAGCCAGGGGTACAAGAGGGAGAGAAGGGCCTGGGGCTTCAGTCTCTGTACAGATCAGTACCATAGGAAAAGGGAAAAGATCCAATTAAGAAGAGAGGAAAAAGAACATTAAAAGCTTTGTTTCAGCCGCATCGACAGATCTGTCTGCAAAGCCTCATGTTCATCACTTGGGGACAGGTACGTGGCTTTGAAGAACATTAAATCACTCTTGTCCTAGAGGTTTTTTTGCTTTTTTTAAATGCAGCAGTTGACAGGCAATCAGTTTGTAGTCCCTGCTCCCTTGTAGGGTAAGTTCCATTTCTTTTTTCCTTCTCTGTGGGCTACAACTTTTTTTCATTTACAGATAAAATTCTGCTGATGCTCTTCCAAGCACATTTATGCCTTGCAGTTGGGATCCTTCTGAGCACTGGGTTCTCTTTTCGTTTTGTTTCAGCAATTTTACAGGAAAGAATATAAAACCTGTGGTTTGACACCAGCCAAGGCTGTATTTTCAGAATAGCCAAAGCAACTCGTTTTCCTTCCCCTATGAATTAAAGTTTCTACTGGAATCTAAAAACTTACAGCATTTTTAGTGCCTGCTGGGATTTGTCTGTAGTTAGTTTGATATTTTTTTTATTTAATTTTCCCCAAGAATCAAAAAGTAGTTTTTCTATCTTAGAGGCACATAAAGGCCCAAGTAATTAGTGACAATGATGTACTGTACCAGCACAGGTGAGAACTGTGGGGCTGGGAGGGTGTCTGCCCAACTTAACCTGGGTTTGTATTTTCCTCCCAATGAGTTGCTGGTTTTCTGCATTTCCTTTCCTTGCAAATCTGCAGACAAACAAAGGCTGCACACAGACCTTGTGCACAGTTTCTTTTTGAGCCCCAGCTGTTTCTTGCTATTAAATGTGTGTTAAACCATGAGAGTGTGTGGGTGTATGAGGTGTTATGCTTTGATATCAGAATATCTTGGTGTAAAAAAAACAAACCCAAAACAATACTAAAATATTCCCCAAATTCTACCAGGTCCTAAGCTGGCAAAAGAACAGTTATCAAAGGGCTTCACCAAAACAGTGGTCCTGTAGGCTGTGTTTTGCAGCCATACACACAGTGCTGGCCAGCACCTCTGCTGGCCTTAAATGGCACTGGTGTGAACTGGGAGCACTGGTGAGGAGGCCTGTGACAGTGATCCTGTGTTGGGAGAAAGCTGGTTTAAAGCAGGAACTTGGAGGATCCAAGATGCAGGTCTGGCAAAATGGACTCCTTTGCTTGGGCTCTGTGTCCAGAGAGGTCTGCTCTGACAAAAGCTTAGCAGTTTGTTTTTAACTTTCTGTCTGCTGGCAGTATTTTAGAGGAACCAACTCCCCCCTCACCTTCCTTTCTCTTTCTTCAGCAAGTGCTGCTGCACCCACCTCCCGTTTAGCAGAGAGTGAGTATGGCAGAAGAGGCTGCTGTCATGTTCCACTTTGCTCTGCATGCATCTCACCCAGTGTGCTGCACTCTGCCTAACATCCTTGGGTGCTTGCCTTCTTTTCCTATATGTATTTTTTTTTTTTCTTTTCCCCTGAGTGAAAACTGAATCATCAGGTAGAGAAACTACAGATAAGCATAAGTTCAGGACAGAGAAAAGTCCCAGACAGCTCCCTGGTGTGCTGGACCCAGGGAAGGAGGGAGATCCAAAAAGATTTAGAGTGAAGCTCTGCCCACGGGAAGGCTGGTTGTTGTCACTGGCCTTTGCCATCCAGATTGCTGGTCAGTTTGTGTTCCATTCCTGGGGAAGTCTTAGGGGACATGCACAGCTTTTGTGGTGGGAAACTGAATTTCCTGAAACCAACTTAGCACAGCAAATAAAGAGTTTAGTTTCTGAGCTAAATGGAGCAGAAGATACTCAAGAGATCAGCAGGGAATGGCTTATGCTTCCCTGAGCCTGTTACTAAGACACCTCCTGGAGAAGTGGAAGAAAACTTGTGTCCTTGTATCCTGCTTCATTTTTTTTTTTTAAATCTGCATAGTCAGATTTAGGCTGCAAGTGGCAAAGAGGGTCACTCTGTTTGTCCTGCACACCAGCAGCTCTGATATCACCATGACAGGAAAAGGAGTTAATGAAGACATGACAGTCTTTTTAAAGACATTATATAGACTAGTAGAGAAATCCTTCACAGCTCATGTGTCCCAGGCTGTGTTTTTCCCATGACTTTTGGAAGAAGAGATGTTCTTCTTTGGCTTTCTGTCCTGGTAATCCCTGTAATGAGTGCTTGTACTGTCTGCCTTTGCTCTTAGGAGTGGAGTGCTTAGCAGCATTCCCAAGGGGTTTCAGTCTGTCACCTCCTCTCAAAACTGCCTTAATTTTCAAGGGTGTTGGATCTTTGTCCTTTGTCTTGTATAGCTGGGCCCAAGCTATCACTGGGGTGCTGCTCCAGAGGGCCTCCCAGAAATGCCAGGACTCCTGGCTAGCACCAGGTGAACCTAGGTTGCTGTTCTGGCCAGAAGTAGGCAAAAATGCTGTGGTTGTCTCTGAAACTGGATTCAGAGCTTCAAAACCCTTCAAGATGAGGATGCATCAGTAGGGCCATGCAGTGCAGGCTGGCTCCCCTGCCCCCCAGCACAACCCCCTGTGGAGAGGGGCTGGAAACCTGCAGCAGCACAGCACAGTCCTTGTTGCTTCTTCAGGCAATACACATCTGCCTTACGGATTCAGTCTCATTCTCTCCTCTCTAGACCTCCTTTCTTTCCTTCCTCTCACCCTTGCCTTTTATCACTTTCTTACATGGTGTGCTTCACCTTCACATGTCCTATCTATCCTTCATGTTTCCATAGCAACTCAGCCTCTCGCTGAATCCAAAAGCTCAGAGCCACCAAGTGAGTAGATGGGAGCTGCCCCCCTTTGGTCCAGAGTGCTGTTTGTTGTGCTGCAGCCCTTCTGTCAAGGGAATTGAAGTGCTATCCTGCATTACTTGAATTCCTGCTAACCAGCAGTCTGGCATTAATGTGTTGTGTGAGCATGTAGCTGTTAAGAGCCCAGCATGGCACCACTCCTCCTCCTCTTTCTGTCGTCCTACCAAGCATGCAGGACAAAATGGAAATGCAAGACTTAGCAGAAACAGAGGGAGAGAAAGAGGGGAAAAAAGAAATTAAATTATAATTTCCGAAAGGAATGTTTACCTTTCAGGTTTTCCTTTAGTGGTTTTATAAAGAGACATGGACTAAATAATCTTCTTGCTACCCTGCCTTGCTCTGTCTTCTGTGAATTTATGGAGATACAGCTGATACTGCAAGTACGGATGTTGGATATTAAAATAATATGCAAATGAGGAGGCAGGATATCTTACAGGAAGGGAGTGTGGGGAGAGGGAGCATCACCCTACCTCACCACTGGTGCCCTGCCTGCAGTAAGGGGGGGGTCTCAGACTTCACTGGAAGTCTGGGGCTGAAATGGGAATTGGATTCAGATTCCCTTTGTCCTTGCTCAGTGCCTTGTTGGTGAGAGAGCCATTCCTGGTGAGACTGAGTCAGGGAAGCAGATGCTTCCATGCTGAGTAGTCTCAGGGAAAAATAGCTATAACTTGCATTATTGATTGTACATAAAAGAACCGTTTTGAAATGTCTGGTTTAGACCAGCTGGTAGAGTTCAGGGACACACCTTCCTGATACTGAGTGGAGGTACCAAGTGTGTTACTTTAATCCCTACTTGTAGGAGGTTTATAGCCAGTACGAAGCCCAGCAAATATTTGCAACACAGGTCTGGAAGAGGAAGAAAAGCCCTTAGGAAAGACATAAGTTTATATAGTGTGTATGTGTGCTTTGAACAACTAATCATCTCTGCAGAGCCAAATGCTTTTGATTTAGGATGATAAAATGCGTGTGTTTTTTATGTGAATGTGGTTTGTAACTTCAAGCCCCCTGTGGTTACTACAGTGGGTTAAGAATGGTTCATCACTTCTAAATAGAAAATACTAAAAGCATGAAGAATGAGATGATTTGGGGGTTTGGGTTAGAGGGAGAGAATAGGATGGCTAGTCTAGAACTGCCAAAGGAATTTTCAAAAAAAAACCTATTACTGCATTTGCAACTTGCACATGCCAAGGTCTGACACACTGCATGGAACACCCTCTTCCCTGCCAGTGACCACAACACACACTACCCTCCTTGCAGCATTTCTCATGTGTGCCATGTGCCAGGCCTGATGCATCTGGAGTGGCAGTGGTTCTGCATTGCTGAAGAGAACTTGAAGTTCACATCAGGCTTGGAGGGTGGGGTGGAGAGGGCAAAGGGCAGGGGAAGGTTGGCAGCCAGCAGGTCTACTAATAATCTTTAATTTTATTTCTATTATTTAATTTTATTATTATTTCTTAGGAGGCTCTACTCCATTATGGATGTTCTCAGGTGGGGCTAGGAGATAGCCTCACTTGTGAGGAAAAACATTCTCTTACTGTTTTGCAGAATATTCTTTGATCCTTAAAAACAATGGGTCTGTTACCCAGAGAAGATACTAAGAGCAAGTTAATGATAAACATTTTCCACACTTTTTGTTTAGTTTTTGGGGTAGGGGGCATGTGTTTGCTGGGTTTTTTTTAAGGGTGAAAGTTTCCATGTTCACCTCTGTTGAAGTTCAGGCTCTCATCCTGAGCAGCAGCAGATCTGACCTCTCACTGCCCCATTGTCATTTGTGTACATAGCCAATTTATGCAAATAATAAACACACTTGTATGCCAAGTGGTTCTGCAGCAAATGAATATGCTGTATTCACCAGCATAAAAGGGCACTGGCACAAGGCAGATGCTTTTATAACTTTGCATCATTTCATTGCTGCTGCTGCTGAATGATCTTGTGTCTTACCCTCATTTAACCTCGGTGGTTAAATGAATGAAACCAAGAGCAATTAGACACTGAGAGCTGCTGAGTGGCCTCGTGAAGGCAGGAAAATGAACAATGGATCTAATTGAAACCTAATGAGGCTGAAGAGGGTTTCTTCACTGACTTCAGAGAGTTTTTGACTTTATGTGATGGGTAACATACGGGAGATGTCTGTAGTAATCTCAGAGGTTTAGGCACATCTCTCTCCTTTGACTTAATCCTCTTAGGTTGCCTGGATAAATAGCTCTGTATCAGTGGCACTAATGAAGTTTTTCTTGCAGCTCCCTCCACTGTGGAATCTGTTTTGCCTAGCAACATCTGAGGTCATTTGAAAAAGTGGGGTTTTTTTCAGTTGAGGTACTAATTTGGGTACTTCTTCTACCCATTCTATTTTTCCAGACTCTATAAGAACTTTTGTCATATCTACTAGATACTGGCCAACAGAAGTTGCAGGATGAGGGAGGTGAAGGACACTGAGCAAGACACGTGCAGGTGGAAAGCCAAGTGTTTTTTTTCTGTAGAATCTGTGTTCCCTTGCACAGTGCATCAAGTCAATCCAAAATAGGTTAAAGACTTGGAAAAAAGGTCACATGGGCATCCCAAGGAGTTGGTGACTCTTTTTCCTTTGGAATTTCTTTCCCCAAAAAATGGGCCTGGCCACCAAGTATAAGAAGATAGATGTGTGTATGAAGCCTTTTTACAAACAAAGTGAAAGTTTGATAGCAGCTGTTCATTAATTCATTTGTCTTCCACACTCCTTTTCTTTTTCCTTTCCCTTTCACTCATTCCAGATTTACCATGGAATAAGTGCAGATGTGTATGTCCTCTGCCACTGCCTGTGTCCAACCAGAATCCAAGAGTACTAAGGCCAGGTTGGATGGGGCTTGGAGCAACCTGGCCTAGTGGGAGGTGTCCCTGCCCATGCAGGGGGTTGGATCTAGGTGATCTTTAAGGTCCCTTCCAACCCAAACCATTCCATGATTCTACTGCAGTGTCCCAAGGCAAACAGTGCTGAGGTCTCTGTCTCCAAAGGAACTTAACATTCAGAGACAACTCTAGGATCTAGATGGCTGTGCAGTTAGGGAGAAGCAGTTTCACAGAACAGACAAAACTCCACCTCTTCTTTCATGCTTTTAAAAAATATGATCTGCAAGTAACTGGTCAATGGTCCATATCTCCTAACAAGCAGCTATAAAAAAAAAACCCAGCTTGGTTCAGTAGTTTAGAGAGGGACAGAGCTGGCTGTGCCAGCCCTTGTGTTTTCATATTCATCTAAGTGCTGCCTCTGAATAGAAGCCTGTGTGTCCCAGGGCTTCATTCCTCCTGCAAACTCCAAGACAGTCAGTGTCCTGACTACCTAACTTCTACCCATGACAACAGGATGAATTTCAAGGTTTTAAGCTAAAGATAGGAGTTCCAGATGTCTTCTGTGTCTTAGGAGCCTCATCCAGAGTTACTTTTGGTTATATTTATACTGCTAATTTTGCCCTTGATCTTTAACTGAAGCCTTCTCTGAGGAGGAGATCTTAAAGGCAACCTGTCATGCTTCTTTTTAAATCTCATTTCATGTTCCCTCATCCCCAGTAAACTTAATGTATTTCTTCATGAGCAGAAGACACTGAATGCCTCTTCAGACAATCTTACAGCAGCTCTTAAACCTCCCTCCTTGATCATGCATCTGCCTTGAGTTCCATGAGTCTGTGTTTATAACTAGAGACAATGGTTTGAAAGCTGAGATGTAATAAATCCATTTCACTTTTTGTACCCTCATTTTTTTCCCCAGTAATGGTATGCCCTCAATCTTGTCAGATATAAGCACCCTAAAGATTAAGAGATGCATTCTCTTTACACCAAAATAACAGGGAAACATCAGAGCTCTGTGAAGTAACCTCATTAAGATGAGACAGAGGAATGATAATGAAAAATGCAAGTTATAGAGCAGACAGTAATTTAGGAAGAGAAACAAAACACGGAGTTTGATGCATCCTCCAGTCCAACAACTGATTTTTCTTTTCCCCATTCCCCTGTCACACTGTCTGCACACTTTCATCTCTGTCAGCAGTAGCTGTCTTCCCCGTGCCATCTCTGCAATTAATTTCCAGTGCAGAGCACTTCATTCCTCTCCTCTTTGACAGAAAACCCCTTGTACACATGAGATCCCCAGAGTAACTGGTACGTGGTGCCGTTCCCTCAATCCTCAGGCTGAGTGTGTTGGATGGAGCTTCTGCAGCCTGACCAAGGTCTTGGTTGCAGCTCCTCAGCCACAAGCTCCATCCTTGGAAATGTAAGCACCTTGTAGGTTGGTCTCTTTTTCAGCTGTTATTGGTATTTAAGGCATTTGTTTCTGCAGAGGGAAGAAGACATCCATGTGAAAGGCCGAGGTTTGTCTGCGCTGAACTACGTGGGCTCGGATTTTGACCATTTCACCTGGACTGTTCCCAAATAACATCTTCCCTTTTCCTTCCCAACAGCCTTGTGGATTCCCTCAGCTGTCCGAGCTCTGGCACACACTCTACAATCATTTTTGTTCCTTCTTTGACCCATTATTAATAAGCAGTGTCTAACACTCCCCAGGTCATAACTCCGTGCTCTCTGTGGTTTAATTTTCTTATCTTTCCAGGTGATTTTACCATCTCCCCAGTGTTTCTGAGATGGACTGGCTAATTTAATTCTGTTTCTGTTTTATTTAGTCTGTAATTCTGTTATTGATTTTTTTCCCTTGCCCATTGTTTACATCAGTTTTTTAATTTTTTTGTATTTTCCATGTGACCTCCTCCACTTTCCTTTCAACCAATCATGTGCGTATCATGTGGCTTTGTCATGTGGCTTGCATGGTGCTGATGATGTCGTCCACGCTGGTGAACAGAAGGTAAAACACTTTGTTCTGATTGGTTGCCTAGATTTGGGGTAAGGATTCCCCTCTGGTCAGTGACCAGGGCTCTCCAAATTCCATCACTCCAAAAATCCTCCTTTTGGAGAAGTTGCTCACCACTCTCTGCATGGGAAGAACTTCAGTCTTCTACACTGAGTCTGAAAAACTTGGAGGGGGGGTAAAAAAAAAAAAAAAGCAACAAAACACCAAGACAAAAATCACCTGGCTCAGTCATTTGCTTCTTTCAGTATCAGAATCCAACAGGCAGCATCTCAGGAAGGTTCCAAAAGTCCCCCTGGCATTAACACCAATGGCAAAAAATCCTTTTGCCTTTCAGGGTGGCAGGGTCCCAAGCACAGCCTGCCAGGTGATGGGGGTTGTGGGCCAGATGCTCAGATAACATGATCACCATATCTCCTGTTGCTGTAGCAACAGTCTGACCCTCTACAGTCTGAGTAGATCTGCATACATACACAGACATGCACACTGTGCAGATTTAGTAGTCTGTCAAAAGGATCCACAATTCCCTCTCTCTGAAATCTAGTTATTGATAAACCTCACGTTATGATTTAAGAAGGAAATGTTTCTATCATGAGTAAAGCTTAAATGTCCCTAGAGTGAGAACTGTGTTTTTATAAAATAATATCTCTAGGTACCCACAGAGTACATGATGGGGCTTTGCCCACCTTGCATCAGAATTACTGTTGCACCTTTCTTGCCAGAGCACCTGATCCCTCTCCCACAGGACCTCAGACCCTGGCAAGGGATGTAATCTGAACTCTTCATGAGCAACAGTTACAGTAGCTGGTGGTCTCCATGAAATCAAGAAGCAAATGATTGACTGGTGCAGCTCACGGAGATGAAATTGGTCTCCAAGTGAAGGGTGTGAGAGTGAGAACAATTCCTGCAATGCTGATTTTTTTACAACTTCAGTTAATAGTCTGTGCATAATCTAAAGGTGAGGAGGGAGGGAAACTCCTGCTTTTCTGCTTCCTCGGCTAAACCAAATGATTTTGGAAACCAGGAAGCAATTGGCTTTTTTCAATCAATGAATTCTGAAATTACCTTACTGCCTTGGAGCAGCACCAGGGAAGGATGTAGGCTGGGCTTTGCCAGGAAAACAAAACTAACACCAGTAACCTTCCCACATGACTGCCTGCATGGAAGCAGCCCCTCTTCTCCTGGTCTCTTCCCTCTCTGATTGAAATCCAGGAGGACTGAAGACTTGGTTGTCTTGTTTTTGCATGTTTTTCTGTTTTTGTTCCTTATTTTTGATCATTGATGTTTGCTTCTCTTGTGTGCATTCTGAAGCCTCCCTGCCTATTCTTTCTCACCCGTGTATTTTTACCATTCCTGGAGACTTTCCATAGGTGTGCCTGATGTTTGTTCCCAGTTGTGACACTGTAGGTCACAGTTTAGTCCTATTTACATGATGGTCAAAGATTGCAGAAATCAGCTGCTTCCTTGTTTGTGTGTTGCAGGAATTTACCCCCTATTGCTAATTGTGTTCTCTAAACAGCAAGATGCAGGATCTTTGGTGCCAGCTGGGCAAGGATTTAAGCCCAGTTTCAAGTGCTGCAGTTGTCTGGTAACCAATTTAAGCTGCTTTTCAAAGGTGGGCACAAGGAACAGATATAATGGGAGCAGAGAAGAAGGCCCCAGATCTAATCAGAGAGGAGCACTGCATTCTTTGAGGTTCCCACGTTTTATGGGTGGAACAGGCAGATTTCTGCAATATGTCCAGTCAGCTCAGTGTAAATGTCAGACCCCCAGGCATGCAGCTCTCCTCTGTAATGCACTTTTGCTTTTCAGCCCCCATCCTGTAGGGAGGATGCATGTTCTGTGAGCATGAGTTTCTTCTCTAACCTTCTGATGACAACCTTTTCTCTTCAGCTACTGACACTTTGACTCATTATAGGGATGCTGATTCTGCTGGACTAAACTTTTCCCACTAAACTTCTTCCTCCTTTCTTTGAAACTACACACTAACTCATTTTTAATTTTACAGCCCTGTATCTGGAGTTCATCTGCCTGCTTAAGATAAATTAAGAGCCATGTATTTATGGAGAGAAAATGAAAGCATTTTTCACCAGGGCTTGCAGTGCTATACCTGTTGGGTTTCATTGAGGGTGGTCCATATTCTCCTGGTTGAAGAGAATGGTTCTCAGAGCATAAGTGAAATTAAACTATTGGGAAAGGAAGGAATCAGGAGCTAAAAACCAGACAATTCAAAGTGAAGAAAAGTGTCAGTAGAGAGGGTAATAATCATTGGAATGGCTGTGTGTAAGGTACAGCAGCTTCTCTGACATTTAAAGTCTCAAAAAAATCCTAGCCTGTATTAGATAGAGGTCAAATTCTGTAAGTACAGTGTTCCCTTATCACTTTAAGATCTCTTTACTTATTGCTGTCTCTCTGAGGTGAGGACAGGAGAGAATACCAAGGAGATGTTGGTCTTGTCCTCTCTAGTGATCAGTGAAGCCATCCATCAAGTCTACCACAAATAAGGCAACAGCTCAGCAGGGCTGCCCAGGAATGTTCCAGCAGTGTTAAGTGCTCAGTGTGTCCAGTAAAAGAACTACCTGGGAGTGCCCCAGCCCTTGTTGTTACTGGGAGCCAGTTTCTGGTGTGAAAAAAATGATAGAACAAGACATTTGCTCCTGGTCTCATTTAATTATTGGTTAATAGTTGTGCCAAGGTTATTGCAGTAATAGTTTATTCAACTTAGTAGTCAAAACCAGTAACCTTTGGGGTGATATTTTTCTTTCAGGATTGAGGAAAGAATAAATTGTATCTGCTTGGTTGATCTGATGTTTTCAGTATTCCTGGGTGAGGTACTTCTGCTCATCTATATAACTCACTTGTTCTCATGTGATTTTCAATCTGCACTATGAATGCTTCCAGCATTTCCCTGAGAAACCTGCCACTGGAAGACAGACCCCGAGTGTCCACTTGTATCCTGAGGGTCTTGTAATGGGGTTATAGGCAGAGGCAAGGAGTTGGAAAAGAAAACTAACATGGGCAAAAGGAGCATTCCCTCTTTATGTCTGTAAGAGAAGTTACTGTGCTGTGGAACACAAATGTATGCATCTCACATCAAAGATCTCTGTGTGGACATGGATTGTACTTACCTTCTTGGACAGGCACGTGTTCGCCTGCAAGAAAACAGAATTCATCTTAAATTGCTGTTTCAGTCTGGGTCTTACAGTTTTCTCATTAATGTTTCACAAAAAAAACCCCATGCTTTAATTCTTTCATTGGAGGGGAGTGGGGAGGAGGGAGGGCTTCAAACTACTTCTGAAGATTAACTTTGAAAGATACTCACAGATTGTCCTGACTAGTCAGAAATGCACGTGCTCTCCATTAGGAGCTGAGCACAAATCCAGGCAGAGAATGGTTTTGGGGCTGGAAGAACCTCCTGGGGTAAATTCCCATGACTTATGTTGTCTTTCAAAGTGGATCTTAATACAAGTACTGGCTTATAATTTCCTTGAACTTTCAGTAATGTAGCAGAACTATTTCTTTTTAAAAGTTTAGTCTAGGCAACAGGCTGAGCTTTTAAAAAAAATCACAAATGTTACTTCAGTGTCCTGGTTTTGTTCTCACTTGGTTATATTCAGGCTCTTAAGGCACGAACACCACAGTTTCAGAGTTTGGGGACTGTTCTCTTTGGGATACACTCAGAATTGGATCCTATTCATTGTATTTCACAGCACTTTGGTGTATCTGAGAGAACGTGCTCCAGAAAGTCCCTCATCCCAACCACAAGTGGCACTGCAAGTGAAGCCAGAGGGGCTGTAGCAGAACTGTGGGTCACTCAGAGCTAGAGCAGTGAAGTGTGTGCTCAGCATTAGCAAACCTGTGGGGCTGCAAGCATTTGGGAAGTGCCTTTAGCCTCAGGGTGCCCAGCAAACACAGGCTGTGCAGTGTCTGTTGTGTTCTCTGTGTGTACATTTCCTGTAGCCAGCTGTGAATGAGCTGTTCCCCACTCAGATTAATAAACATAAACACTTCCAAAATATATAAAACATACATAACTGTGGTTAAACACAGGTGTAGGATTTTTTTTTTGCTTTTTAACATTCAACCACTTTGTTGTATGAAATACCTGTAAGAATCAGGACCCTGTAATGAGACCAGCCAGCAGTGTAACTCTGCTCAGGCATTTGCTGGAATTGCCAACTGCAGCTGATTTGTAAGTTTTAGCTTACAAATAATTGCAGTTTGGGTTTTGCTTAGATTACCCATAAAGAAATTGGGCAGAATAGCTTCCAGAAAACAGCAGCTAGAATGGCCAGAAGTTCTAAAGAGGCTTTTGAGCCCAGAACTCATGGTTTATGTGCTTAGGCTCCGTCACAGAGCTGATGCTGAAGAACTCAGTACTGTAAAACCCCCTGCTGAGCTTCAGCAAGGTTTGGGATGAGTTTAGTCAAGTCTTACTGACTTTGATCAGCATTGGAACTCTGGGGCTGTAGAAATAATGGCTCCAGCTGCAGCCTCAGGTGAGCATTGGCATGGAGGAAGCAAAGCCTTTCTGCCTTCCTGTAAAATGGAGCAAAGCAAACATCCAGGCACTGCCATCCAGCCAGCAGGATCTGAGCCCTCTTGTGCCTGTGTCACTTTTGAAAAGAGAGACCAGGGCTCTTTTATCCTTCCAGGTTCTTTTGTTAATTTGATACTTAGGTTGTTGGGGACAGGGAGTTGTTTGGTTGGTGAGCTTCCACAAAACAAATAAGTAATAATGTCTCTTGCATAGTAAGTTCACAGGCTGTCAAAGCACTTTGGAAACAATTGATCCCTGGGGTAATAGGAAAGCAGGAGGAGAAAGTGTCTGTTGAGCAATTTGCTGTGGTGTTGCTGAGGGTGGGGTGGGTGAGAGGGGGTGTAAATATGTAATCAGACAGCCTGTGGATTTGACTTCTGTTAGGAGAGGTGTTGTAGTAAAGGTGGAAGAAAGAAGTTCCTCAGCTGGGGTTGGGGAACATCCTCCACAGGTTGTGTGCAGGTTATGGAGGAGCTGGCTTGAAAAGGCAAGGCAGTGGTTGTAAAGCAGTGTGCCCTGCACAGGCAAGTGACATTCTGGTTTTCTGATGATATCAAGGCTGCAAATTGTCAAACGAGCTTTTTCTTTTAAAAATGGTTATTACAGCAGAGTGAAGGAGTCTAGTTCTCTCCGGCCTGCATTCATTGCAGTAGTTACACTAAGTGAAAGCCTGGGCTGTTGTGATTCTGTACCATTTTTCCACACCCATCTAAGTGAGCACACCAGTGGGTCTGTGGCCCAGCAAATATAAGTCCTAACCAGCACTCATGGTGCAGACACAGGTCAGTGTGTCAGGCATAGTGTCCCTTTTCAGTGGTGCTCTGTACACAGGAGCAGCCTGCGTGTTTGCCACATACTCCTATCCTGACATTTTTCAGGTATTTCACGTCAGTGTTTCACAACAAAAAGAGCCAGGAGCTGCTCTTTGCTCTGTGATACTGTTGGATAAGGGGGGGACTTTTTTTTTTTCCACTGACTCCATCCTGGCACACACAAAAATGGTAACTTCTGTTGGTGAAAACAAACTGCCAAATGCAAGAAATACTGAGGTCTGGCAAATATTTGTTCCCCAGACACAGCGGCCCCTGTGTCTAGGTCAGAGTGAGGCTGGCACCCTGGCAGCTGGGTATAATGATGTGTTTTTCTGATTTTTGAGGAGTACTTTTTCCCTAAAGATTGTTTTACAATTAACTATAAACCCACCATTGTTCCAGGGGAACCCAGCGCACCCAAACTGGAAGGTCAGATGGGAGAAGATGGAAACTCCATTAAAGTGAATGTTATCAAGCAGGATGATGGTGGCTCCCCAATTAGGCACTATCTGATCAAATACAAAGCTGTAAGTATGACTGGGACTCCAGCCTGGTTTGTATTCAGCCTCTTCAGTGCTCAGGCTTCACCATGCAGGCAACCCTGAAGCTGAGAGCTTGTAGCTGGGCTCTCATTGTGAATTACCCAAGATTGCAAAATACATGATTCTCAGAGCAAAACATCTAGCTCCAGTCTTGGGAAGAAAAATCTGTGTGATGAGTAGCTAGTTTTGTTGTAAGCTGAGTGTGGCCCTTGTTTTTTGTTTGGTGGGACTTGGTGTTTTTTTTCCTATGATGGGAAAATGAAAAAAACAACCAACCATAGGATCATAGAACATTTAAGGTTGGAAGGGACATTAAAGATCATCAGGTTCCAACCCTCCAGCTATGAGCAGGGACACCTCCCACTAGACCAGGTTGCTCAGAGCCTCATCCAACCTGGCCTTGAACACCTCCAGGGATGGGGCTTCCACAACCTCCCTGGACAACCTATTCCAGTGCCCTGCTACCTAAAGAATTTCCTCCTCTCACCTAAATCTCCCCTCTTCCAGTTTTAATCCATTCTCCCTTGTCCTCTCATTCCAAGCCCTTGTCCAAAGTCCCTCCCCAGAGGGATTGCTTAGCACATCCTCGAGGAACAGAACCTTGAGAGACAGTCAATGAGAATATGACAGGGCAGCAGAAGGAATTTCCAGTGATTGCAGCTTTTCTTTTTATTGTCGCCATTCCTGTGCTCAAAGCTGGCTGCTAACGTGCTGTGTTCTGCTTCCTGTCACCTTGCTGGTCGTGCAGAAGCACTCTTCAGAATGGAAACCAGAGATCAGGCTCCCGTCGGGCAGTGACCACGTCATGCTGAAGGCCCTGGACTGGAATGCAGAGTACGAGGTGTATGTGATTGCTGAGAACCAGCAGGGCAAGTCCAAGCCTGCCCACTACGCCTTCCGCACCTCCCCGCAGCCCACGGTCATCCCAGGTACAGCAGCCACCAGCTTTTCCATTGTTCCTGCTTCCAATTAATGCAAGAGTGCTGCAGCCTTTAATGTGCCTGAGTAACCCTGACAACTTGCTTGCTTGAAGCCATTCTCACGGTGGGTTCCCCATCCAAGCTGAGTTTGTGCCATGTCCATACCTGTGCTGCAGCCCACGTCGCAGTATGGACAGCATTAGCAGTACAGTTAGGAGTGCCACAAGGCAAATCCTGGTCTGACTGCTCACAGGGAATGTTGGCTTTTGGATCAGGGTTAACAGGATTGCCAGGTGAGAAAAGCAGTGGATATAAAACACTGTCTGAAACCAGAAAGTAGGATTCCTATTGCAAAGTAAAGCAAAAGAGACCGTTCAGATCTCTGGGTGATGCTTCTCACAATGTAAATTGATTTCCTTTCCAAATCTGCTTGGGGCTTTTTAACTGCTGGCTTGTCCTTCCAGCTCAGCCTGTGGAGAAATAAAGCCAGAATGAGTTTGCTAGTGGTTGGAAAGGGAGGGGGTTAAAATCTTCCTCTGAAGGTTTTTTATGAAATGAAATGGAGGTCAAATTACAGTCATTTTAAGACAGTACTTGTTTAATTTTGAGTAGGGCATTAGGGAAAAGTAACTAAATAGCATCAGAATGGTGCTGGGAACTCTTGTTTCAGACAGACTGTACTTATTAGCATGCTTAAAAAGTGAGGTAGAGGCACAAAGGCTATGACCCTATTAGCTGAGATGCTGGGAATGCAGCAGCTCACTGGAAGGTGTTGAAAGGACAGTTGGTATTTCTTTTCTGCACATTAAAACAAACTCAAGGATGTAATTGCTGGGCTACCTGTAAATTAACGTTCTCATTGGGTAAAGGCAGATGGAAGAACTTCAAAGTCAGCCAAGATAAGTCCTCACTGCACAGAGTTAAGCATATTCCTGCCAAGATTGGTACTGACAGTCCCTATGGAAGGGAATTGCTTGATTTCATTCTGTCCTCTAGACTGTTTATTGAGTCTCATGTTTTTCTTCAGAACGACTAGAGAGTTTTCTTCAGTCTTTCCTTGCACTCAGAATTCAATCCTTGGTCTGCCCCCACTCCCTGTCTGAAGGAAATGGCTGAGACCTTGTGCAGTTTGCATGCTGGAACTCCACCTGATTAAGCCAGATCCTGTTGTTAAGCACACAAATGAGTGGCCTAGTTGGTTGGGTCTTGAAAAGTGTGTCTGGTGGGGAGGAAGAGGATAAGGAGGAGGAGGCAGCTGGAGCAAAAGAGTGGTTGGCGTGTGTGTTTGAATAAGGCTGTAGTTTTGGGTGGAAGGACCCTCAGTAACTCATTAAGCAATTTACTCTCTGATTCTCATTGTCAACAGCTCTAATACTCAGCACCCTCACATATTTGAAGGACAACTGTGACTGATGTGGCAGGAGAAAGGGAGGGTAATTTGGCAAAGAGTGCAGAGCTGAGCAGTGAAATGTGGTAGGTTGGAAACAGCAGAAAGTGGCTCCTTTGCACTGGGATGTATTTCCCCAGGGAAAGGGACAAGTGCTGCCCAGTCTTCCTGTTGCTCCACACTCCTTTGTGTGCAGCCTCTGTTGCCTTCCTGTGCTGATACTCTCTGCTAGCCTTTGTTACATGCCCCAAGGGACAACAACTCTGCCTGGGACAGCTGGGATGTCCTGCAAGGTCTATTAGCAAATTTTGAGAAAGCTGCTGCCTTTGAAATGTGCAGCGTTCATCCTGTGTCCGTGGCAATCAGCCCAGATGCCTCTGAGCCCTCTTGTAATTTTCATGGCATTAACTTTTACATCTTTATTTCTAACTGAGCTACATAGGAGAAGTCAGAGGCAATTCCTCTGTCGTGACATTGCTCTGCTTGACAGTAATAGCTAGGAATTTCCTCCAGACAAAATGTGTATTTATTATGTAGAGTCCTTTGTTACCATCACCCTTACAATGTCCTTGAAGGGGCTGGAAGGATAAGGGGATTATTTTTAGTAATAATTGCATTAAAGTAGTTTACAAGCAGCTGGAAAGCTAAATGGAAAAGTCAGTCCTGTATTCTTGAGACCTTCTTGCTTCTCCAGGGTTTTAATCACCTGGATCTATTACCCAAGACCTGGGGACAACAGAGTTTGGGGAAGGGCTGGGCCAGTCAGGTAGATTGTCTGCTGCACAAAAGCTTTTTTTGTTTTTTTGTGTGAAAAGGCAGTGTTGTCCTTTCAAATACCAGGTAACCATTTTCTTGTGTTTCTCACTGAGCCTTCTGTTCCATCATTTTTAATCTCATTTGCTTGCAACCCCCCTAAAACCCTGACTTGGCCCCTGCTCTGCAGCTTTGGACATTGCTGAGCTTCTGAGCCCACCCTGGCGTGGGAGGGAATGTGCTACTGCTGCTCTTCTTTAACCTTTAACCATTTTAATTTACAAAATTAAATAAACCTTTGAATCTTATGTTTTCTATATTTATGACCTAATTTTTTTTATCTATTTTTCTCTCTTTCTCTCTCTCTTTCTTTTTCTTCCTGGTCCTTTCTTCCCTCCCCTCTCCCTTCTCCCCTTTACTCCTTTCCTATGTCTGTCGTCATACATGTCACCTTGGATCCCACGGGGAAACATCCACGCTTGCCACATACACCAAATTTGTTTTTAAACAACCATATTTTCCCCTCCTGGGAACCATTGTCTGGCACCTGCAGCGACCTTGGGAAGTCCATCAACGTCGTCCTCCTTTGTTTCATTGCTTCTTTCTGCAGTGACTCTGCTTTTGCTCTGTTAGAAACTTAAAATAAAGCAATATTTGCTTGAAAAGGCCTGGGTCCCTTCAAGGCAGATAACTTTGCTTCAGAGGATCATGTCAGTTCAGGAAAAAAGGAAAAAAAAATAAAATAAAAAGAATAAAAACAACAAAACACGGAAAAAAAAAAGGTTCATTTGAAAGAGTCAGTATTTTGTAACGAGGAAAAAAGGTTTAAGCCAAGTTTTTTCTCTTTAACCTTTTTTTGTTACTCGTAAAGAATTTCCCCTTTCTAATGGATATAAAAGAAATTTTTTTGTTGTTTGCTCGCTGTTTTTCATCAAAGGAAGGTACAATATGGAAAGCCTTTTAAGATACTGCTTTTTACTGATTTCTCTGCACATCTGGTGCTGATGACCACTCTATTGTGCAGAAGTTTGTAAAGCTCCCTCCAGAAATCTGAACCCACAGGCTATAAAAAGAGAGCCAAGATTTGTCAGAGATAATCCTCCTGGTTGCCCAAATGTCTCTGTGGGCTTTTGCATGTGCATTCAAATTGATGGCCATGAGAAGGTTTTCCTGCTGTGGTGGTCTGAATATAAACATCTTGTGGAGATTGCACTGGAGAGATGTGTCTGTCTGTCTTCTTGATGTGGTTGGATCCTTGCAATTTCATTTGCCCCTGATGTGCAGTCATGATCTGTAGTGAATCTGGGGCATCAGCATCAAAATTGGCAATGGAAGCTTGTCTAACATGTTCTGATTTTCCACTACTGTATTAGCAGCTTCATAGAGAGATCCCTTTTCTTGCCATTTAACAGGAAATATTAGCTTGGATCAAGTTATCTATCAAGTTACCAGCTAAATTATTATTATTATTACTGATCCTTAATAATATTCATGGTTAACTGTGCATGTGACACTGCCAGACAGGATGAATCCATCGTGTAAATTGGTGCAATATAATGCATCTCTCTTAGCAAGTTCTGTGTATTGCATTTTGTTGATCAAATTTCAGTTGAGTTTTTGCTTTTCTCTTACTCTCTTACTGTTCTTACTCAAAGGAAAAAAAACAAAACAAACAACCCCACGCCAAAAAAAACCAAACCCAAACAACAACAACAACAAACCCTCATGAATTGTCCTGGTGATGGGAAATCCATTTGGCTCAGATGCTCTGAAAATGGGTGTGTGTCTCAGTCTGGGTCTGTTTTCTTCTGTGAGTGAGAGACTGAGGCTGCAAAAGCTGAAGTTGTTGGTGTAGTTGTTGAACTTTCTGGACAGAATGTGTGAAACACCATCGTTGTTGGGTGGGATTATTCTTTCTACCCTGTTCTAACAGGGACAAACAAAAAGCCCTGCATTTAATGCTCTGCACATGAGTCTCTGCTGTGTTTGTTGAGACCTTGTTCAACATCCTCTGTTGTGATCAGGCCAAGCCCAGACATGCAGATGAGAGATGATGTACATGGCTGAAGTTACCTGAAATGAATCCCATGCTCGATGGCAACAGGAACCCTGTTACCATGGAGTCTCTAGAAAAAGAACCTCTGTCCCTGTGTTTGTAAAAATAAGGAGCATAACTGATATTTTTACCATCAGTTTATGCAGCTCCATTACATGTCAGATGTATATTGGATCCTTGAGGTCTGACAGTCAGTGCTGGACAAGGTCCCAGGCCTTATTCTTGATGTAAATAAAATTTTAGAACAGTTCTCTCTCCTGTGCTCAGAGATGAGACATAGATTCAGATCTGGAACCAGAAGTTCACACACTCAGATTCTCAGCACACACGCATAACCTTGCAAGCATGTGTCCTTCATACCTACAAGAGAACTGGAACCTCAGCCCTCAGAAAAGATGTTCCTGTATGTGTGTGATGAACTCCAGAGCCTTGTAGGGTCTCATGTGGCCCATGGGCTTCCAGCAGTGGTACCCCCAGGTCCTTGTTAAGACTCTACATATTTTTAAAGGTATCTGTCACAGCATTTCTTTGGCTGCCTTCATTTTACAGGAAGGCCTTCTTTGGTAACGTTCTGCTCCACCAGAATCAGCTGCAATGGTTCACACCTAGTTTCTGCTAGATGAAAAGTTTTTGAAGCTCAAGAGACTCCTGAAGCTGGTGGAGTGGAAGGAGCAGCCAGTGGCACTGAAGTGTGTGCACTGCAGTAGTGAGAGGAAGGGCAGCTGCAGAGATCAGACTGTGGAGCTGTTCATCACACTGTGTTACTCCTGAAAAGAGGATCTTCATGTGACTCACTCTTTACTTACAGATTTTATGTGCTCATATTCCTCTTTTCATCCTTGGAAAGGGAGTCAGTCATAGGACAGTGACAGAGCTGGGAGCCAGGAGCAGAGTCCCAGGCCACGCAGGGTTAGTTACAGTCTGAAAGGAGTTCACAAGTAGTGTGGGGAAAATACCCATTGTCCTCCTCTCTTGGAAGAACTGCTCCAGAGACTGGGTGTGTTTCTTCTTCAGCCAGCAGCTAAGCTGAGAGCAAGCATCAATTGTTGGGCCTCAGTCTGTGTGGGAACAGACACTGTTGTCCCTTGGAACAGAAGGTTCCTCACGTGTTGCTTTTCTCCACCACAAACCGTGCACAGAGTCTGAGAGAATGAGCTCTGTAAAGCCTGGCACCCCGTGTTTGAAGGATACTTTGAAGTGTTTGCAAATTAAAGCTGTTAGCATCCACTGAGAACAACCAGCTTTTCTCCTGGGTTTGAGGTTTTTTTCTTTTCTGACGCATGAAATGAATTTTGGTTTGGTTTGTTTGTTCTCTCTTCTGCCAAATGTTGTAGGACCTTTGAAATGCCTGGAATTGTATCTTCTTCTCTCCATCCCTTTTTTGTCTCTTTGTCTGCCTGTGCCTGGACATTGTCTGCACACTCTAGCTGAGACCACACTAGGAAGACACATCTGAGGGATTCTGCTCTCTCTGACAGGGCAGATGTCTGCACAGAGTTGCAGAAATTAAAACCAATGGGTCATTTCATTGTACACTGTAAAATAAGGGCAGTTAGAAAGAGGCCAGTCTTACAGAAAGCTCATTTTTCCATTGAAAAAATAATTTGTAATTAATAAATCCTTCACTTCTTTATAATTGAGATCTCAAGAATTTCTTGGACGTTTTGTGTTTCCTTATTTAACCTGTGGAAGTATCATTCCTCTTAGTTGTGAGAACGGCAAAAGGGAATTCATTGATGGAAAGCTGCTCATCAGGTTGGATGTGCTCTGGAGCAGGTCAGAAATGTCCACATCTCCTTACACAGCAGCACCCACTGGTGGTGCACATGGACTCCCACACAGCATCAGCAGCTTGTTCTCCACAGCCTCACCGTGTATTTAGACACTTCTTTTGTACCCTGAATTGTTTTAGGCCCCCACCGAGCTCATGAGAGAGTAAGTGAATAAATATGAGTTTGATTTAATACAATATTAGCTTATCCTTAGCTGGAGGATGGAGTGAATAGTTCTTAAGGTGTTTGTAGATTAATTTAATCAAAGGTGCTAGTCACTGAAACTAGGATTTATAAAACCAGAACTAGTGTAAGAGATTTGAAAGCTGCTGAAAATTGCAGGGCTTTCTTACTAGCCTAGAAAAAAACACAACACCATTACAGGCAATAACTGTGGCCCAGTTTCATTGTCTGAAACATAAAATCTGAGACTAGCACCAAAACAAGGGCACTCCTCTGCAGATTTGCCCTTCTTCTCCTGTCCTCTTCTTCCTGGCAGCCTTTCCTGTCATGGCTGCTCGTGGTCCCTGGGGCAGAGAGGGGGAGGTAGTGGTTTGGAAGTGGGGGGACACCAGGAGGGGCGAGTTATTTTATAGCAATCATAGCAGAAATGGTATCTTTGGGAGCAGAGGTGCTTGGTGGGTTCAATAACCTTGTGCTCTTGGCCACAGAGCACAGCAGTCTGGGTTAGAACTGGATCTTGGTGCTGATTAATCCAAAGAAACTACTATCCTGTGATCCTGTCTGTGAGGCTCTCCTTAGTGCACCTTTCCTAGCCTGCCAAGGAGCTCATTCCCAGAGAGATGATGTAGGTGAGAGGACAAGTTCTGACACATCTTTAGCTTTTTCCCCAGGAGCTGGTGTGAACAGGAACACGTTAATGACAGAATGATCCATGCAGGAGTCCTGAATACATTAGAAGAGGGAAAATGCTTGACCTCCTCACTCCCTGCATGCATCAAAGGATGATTAATTCCTGTAATTATGCAGCTTGCTCTGAGGTGCTGACAGGGCTCTGGTCTGTGGCACAGATGTTCTGCTGAGCATTTAATGGACTTGTGATGTGTCAGAGTTGGGTGCCTCAGAGTGACTCTAAGATACAGTCAAATGCAGAAAGAAACTTTCCTATTGGAGTCTGGATTCCTGAACACATATCAGGGTCACACCATGAAACAACACTTACCTGCCTCATGCTGAGGGTTTTCTGTCTCCTATTTTTAAGTAACAAAATGTGGGGTAAGAGGGTATGGGTCTCTGTCTGTGAGCCCTGGATATGATCTCTCCACCTTTCAGAGTCAGCAGAGATTGGTGCTGAGCTGTGTGAGCCAACAGCCAAATGCTCTGCCTGCAGATCAGCAGCTTGGGAAGAATTGTTCTGAATAAAACAAGGGGAACAAGAAGTAGTTTGAGTTCAAGGTATGGTAGAAAGAGGCTGGGAAGCTGCAGCTGGCAACATTCAAGGCTGTGCCTGTTGGTTTTGTGATGGTCAAAGGCTTTGGCAGGATTAACCAATGTGTTTCTCCACTCCCTGGTTCTAAGGAAGTACTCAGTGCTTTACAAGTTTACAAAAAGTTAAAGGCACTTCCTCTGAAGTTAGTACTATGTGGGCAACCCCAAGCATTTGCTAGGCCTCCAGCACCACCTCTCACCTGCTGTCCTTTGGTCTACTGGAAAAGGCAAGGTATTTCTTTTCCTATTCTATAGCTGAGGAACCGTGGTGGAGATGGGGTGTGGTGGAACAGGCAGCTGCTGTGACCAGGACAATGTCCACAGAGTGACAGTCTGCTTGTCTTTACCATCTGCTTCCTCAGAAGGCTGGTGGGATTGTGGTCTGGAGCTCAGCCAGAACACTCCTAGAGCAGTGACTGATGAGCTCAGCTATCTCTGGATAGGACATGAAAAGCTTCCCAGGTCTGGGTGGCTGGGTCTTACCTGAGCAACAGGAACAGTTTTAATTCCCCCTTTTGTTTTCACCACCAAAGGAGCTAATTGAGGCTGAGGCTCCACAGGTATCATCCAGTACTCTGTGTCCCACCAGGGCACGTCATGCTACAGAGTCTAGGCTGCATGTGTCCTTGTGCCAGGCTGGCAGTGCCAAAGCCATTCTGGACCTTGGACACAGCCTTCATCTTGAGGAGGTGGTGAAGGGAAATGGGAACCCTTCAGAGTTCCAGCTGGGTATCTGTTATGGTGGAAACCTGAAGTCTGCTTGCCAGGCCTTAGCCCAGAAGAAATGAGAAAAGCCCCATTTGGTCCAAGTGAACCTGTCTTTCCAGGTAGATTGTCCTGCATGTCTTGAGGATAAAGCACTGGTTAGAGCACAGGGGTGCCAGGCAGAGGGTGTACTTGCTTGAAGTCCCCCCTGCCTGCAACCTAAGCATAGCCAAATTTGAGCCCTAACAAGCCCCAAGTCATCTTTTAACTATAATGCTTTCTTTTCTTCTCTTTTTGGTCTCTAAAGCCAGCACCAGCCCTACATCAGGCCTCGGGACTGCTGCCATCGTGGGCATTCTCATTGTGATCTTTGTGCTGCTCCTGGTGGCTGTGGATGTCACCTGCTACTTCCTGAACAAGTGTGGCCTCCTGATGTGCATTGCTGTCAACTTGTGTGGCAAATCCGGCCCGGGAGCCAAGGGCAAGGACATGGAGGAGGGCAAAGCTGCCTTCTCGTGAGTACTGTCCTCACTTACATTGCTGCTTCTCTTTGGTCAGTGTGTCCCCTCAGCAGCTCTGCAGAAGAAGCTGTTTTAGGGAGTTGTGGGTTCCTCACCTCCGATGGGAGGGTACTGAAAAGATCTGGGGCCACTGTGGTTCTCCTGAGGAAGGGATTTCTTCAGAAGTTTCTCTGTTTTTGTCCTCTTGCTGTTAGTAGCCATCAAGTGGCTGGCCCAAATGCTGGACATCACGGTGGTCTTCTGTGCTGTAGGTCATAACTGGAAGGGGGTGACTAAAGAACTGATGTGCTGTTTAGGACCAGCCTGTTTTCTGCCCTTCACTGTCAACATTGGCAGCGTGTCTTTGCAGGAGGATCCCTAGTGTGAATGGGAACCAATCTCCATGCAATTCCCTCCTTACAGGAAAGATGAGTCCAAGGAGCCTATTGTGGAGGTGCGGACTGAAGAGGAGAGGACCCCCAACCACGATGGGGGAAAACACACAGAGCCCAACGAGACCACCCCGCTGACCGAGCCAGAGTATGTTGGCATTAGTCCATCGTAGCCCAGGGCCACTACATTGTCCTCACTCAGTCCCCCTAGTCCCTGATCCCTCATGCCCATGATTTATGGCATGAAGAGAGGAAGAAAGGTAATGATCTCCAAGCTCCATTTGGAACACACCAAGTGAGGAATTCACTTAAGGAAGCTGCTGAAATGTGTGGTAATGTTTGGGTCAGGTTTGGGATTGATGGCACAAGTTGGGTTCCTTTCCTTCAGCAGAGTCATCCCAGTGGTGAGGTGGTCAGGCTCTTCCACCTGCATCCTGCTCACCTCCTTTGGCTAGATTAGCAGTGGGGCCCACTGGGAAATGGCTCTCTTGGGATTCTTTGAGGTGAGAGGAGAAGTGAGGCTATGTCCACGAGCAGCACTGAGGAATAGCTGGGATTTGTACTGTCCTGATTTTCTTGGCTAGTCTTACCACAGTTTTAACTCCATGATCCTTCTCAGTGAAGGTTTTCTCCCTGTTAAGAAGCCTGAGATGGTGTTCTCAGGCACACTGGCTTCTCATGGAATGAGCCATCTGTTTCTCCAGCCTCACATCCATGTGCTTGTTAAGGGAAGCAGAGCTACATCATGGCTGCTAAAGCAGAAGTTACACTGTTGGACACTGTCTGAAAGCAAACCTCATTCCTGCCTACCCAACAGGCTGGAATCTGGTCGAAGGGGCAGGAAGTCACCTCCAAGCTGCATGTGTGGATGTGTGTGTACATACATATCTATGGGCATGATGTGTGGAGAAAGATAATGATATTCTGTGTGGTGTGATGAAGGTCTTAGATGTGCAGGTCCAAGGACAGGGCCAAGATGAGGTGGAGGATTCAAGGGTCCTGCACTGGGACCTTGTTGTGTGGTGACAGGTGGCACATGGCTGCCAGCTCAGGGAATTGGTAGAAAGCTTCCTCATGAGGTTAGGTGGAAGAGACTGAGAGGAAAGTTAGGCTAAAAGAGAAGAGTCTCTGCAAGCTGACAGGGTTATGTTTGGTTAAGACTTGAACCAGAACCTGTGTGAGCAAGCCACTCCTGAAGGACATGTCCTCCTTGCTCTTTTTCTCTTCCTAGTTATTCCTCAGTCATTCCAGCCAGCCCTTGCTCCCCTTTGCACATATGACCTGGGGAATGTTTCTGCTCCTCTGAGTTCCTCTCCATGTTCTGTGTTGTAACCACGTGCCATTCTGCTGCACCACCCACCTGCCCTCTCACTCTTCTCTGCTCCCCTTCCCCTGCTGTCATTTACAGCTTCATTGTCTCTATCTCTTCTGCTCCTGTCCTCTTTACAGGCACCCTGCTGACACCGCAGCTACCGTTGAGGACATGCTGCCTTCTGTCACGACAGGCACCACTAACTCTGACACTATCACTGAAACCTTTGCCACTGCTCAGAACAGCCCCACCAGCGAGACCACCACGCTGACCTCCAGTGCTGCCCTGCCAGCCACGGCCATTCCTGACTCAAACTCCATGTCTCCTGGCCAGGCTACTCCAGCCAAAGGGGCAGCTGTCCCAGCCTCTTCACCACCATCCTCCTCCACCCCCAAAGTGGCCCCCCTTGTAGATCTCAGTGATACCCCAAACTCTGCTCCAGCTACTAATTTGTCTTCAAGTGTCCTGTCCACCCAAGGTGCAGTGCTCAGCCCCAGCGCTGTTGCCAATGTGGCTGAGACCTCCAAAGTGGCAGCTGGTAACAAGCCAGCTGCCCCAAGCCCTGCAAACCTCACTAGCCCTCCAGCTCCATCAGAGCCCAAGCAGGAGGTCTCAAGCACCAAGAGCCCTGAGAAGGAAGCTGTGCAGCCCAGTACAGTGAAGAGTCCAGCAGAGACAACCAAGAACCCAAGCAATCTGAAGAGCGAGGCTGCTTCAAGCAGCACCACAAACCCCTCCCAGAATGAGGACTTTAAAATGGACGAAGGGACTTTCAAGACACCAGACATTGATCTTGCAAAGGATGTTTTTGCAGCTCTTGGCACTTCTACTCCTGCCAGTGTGACTAGTGGGCAAGCTCCTGAGCTTGCCATTTCCACTGCAGACAGCTCTGTACCTGCTGCACCTGCCAAGACCGAGTACGGCTGCCTTTAATCTTCTCTTGGTCGTGTGCTGTGTCCCTTGTGCACTGGTGCTTGTGCTGTGTTCTTGTTGGGTGTCCTCTTAACTAATCTCATTGTTTCCTTAGCTAATTAACTCACCTGTGAACCAGCTAAACAGGGCTTGGCTTTAAAGGTCCAGGAGGAAAGCAGGAACAGGCTGTGCCAGGGAAGCAGAGAAAAGACAAACCCAGGAGTTCAGTATAAATGTGTTATTCTTTAAACTTTTATGCAGCTTTCTCCGTGGTAGGTTATTGTTTTATGAAAGAGATCAGAAACAGTTTGATGCAAAGGAGGTGCTGTCCTCAGAGGTGCTGAGTTCCTGTAGTTCAGTGAGCACAGCCACCCAAGGTCAGTGTCCTAACAGGCCAGTGGAGCCCTTCAGAACTTCCACCAGTGCAAGGCAGGGCAGAAATTGGTGCCATGTGGCACTGGAGAAGCATGAGACCTCTGGATTTGTCCTTAAACAGGCAAAAGGATAAGGCAATGTGACCCTGTCAGAGAGGGAGACAGTCACAGCACCCTTGGGTCAGGGCAATGTCTTCCTCTGCCTCTAAACTGTGTCATTTTGGTGATTCTCCTTCAGGAAAACCCCAGTAGAAGACAAATCTGAAGTGCAAGCAACGGAAACGAAGACACCTCCAGCAGAAGTCAAGACGGTCCCCAATGAAGCCACACAAACAAATGAGAATGAGAGCAAAGCATGATCAGCCACAGATGAAAACATATGACAGAACAACTTCACCGAAGCATTTAAAACACAAACCACATCTCATTCCTCTAGTGTCTGTTGCCTTTTTTTAAAAAACAAACAAAACAGAAAATACGTAAATGGGGGGAGGGGGGAATCTCTCTTGTTCTTTTCTTCTCTTTGGTTTTGCTTTGGTTTTTTGTTTCTTTTGTTGTTGTTTGGTTTTTTTTAAAGATTTCTAGAAAGGTTCTATTTGTTGTGCACTTGCTTTTAAAAAGAAACACATTTTAAAAACAGGGTTAAACCCGTAACCAAATCAGGGCTTAGCTCACCCTGTGTCTATTCAAATCAGCAAAAATTGCAAATGCCATTTGCAATGTGGTTGGGAAGCTCAAAATCAACTAGTCCTAGACACAAAAAAAAAAAAGACCAAAAAAAAAAGAAAAAAGACCCTGTTCTTTCCTTGGTTAGTATAGCAGATATAACCACTGTGCCACTTGGCACAGCTGGTGCTTAATGAACAAAGTCCACAATTTATTTTTATACTTTTCAGTCGAGTTTGCAATATGTAAAGCCTCATAAATAAGTTATAATTTCTGTTCACCTTGTATTTGTTCAGTATGCAAAGTGTCCTGAGCTCTTTGTGACTGAATCCTGTTCTCCACGTAAGACATTTATTTGGGTTTTATTATTATCTCTCATTTTTTAGGAAGAATGCCAAAATTGCAGCTTCGGGGGATATATTTCAATTTGCAGTATTCAGACTCTACATTTCTTTAAATTTTATGTTAATTTTTTGCCAACTTTTGTTCTTTCCAGTGTTTACAATTGACAAATTTTTTTTTTTTAACTTTTGTTGTTTAAATGTATGTGTAAAATAGCTGCCTTTTTTTTTTTTAAATACAGTCTATAGACACTAGGTTAGCAGCATGCTTGCTTTGCAAAGGGAGACATTTTAAAAAAACAGATGTTTACAGTAGTTGTTTCCCCTTTATCTTTTCTTAATTATTATTGTTATTATTATTATTATTATTATTTCTTACTGGAGTAAGAAGAAAAGTAATGCTGGGTTTTGGTTTGGGGTTTTTTTTGGGGGGTGGGTGGGTATTCAAAACACTTGTCACCAATCAGGGTCTGTATCCAGCAATCCACATAAAACAGGCTTAATCTTGAGAGACTTGCTGGTGACAGTCCTTTAATTTACTAGGAGTTTTAAGTCCCTTGCTGGACCTGGGCCTGACTGCATAAGAGAAATATCATCTCTGCTTTTTTAGGACATTCTCCCCTTTCCTTTATGGCACCTCCCAGAGCTTTGAGAAGCAGAAGGGAGATTGTACAGTTAGGGCTGGTCTGGTCTCGTCTCAGATGCTTGACTACATCAGTTGTTCCTTAGTATGTCAGTAAATACCATTTCCTTTGGCCTAGAAAGCTGATTTAAAAGCCAAGGCTTTTGCACAGGGGTGTTGGCAGCGTGCAGGACCTCCCCTGCAGAGCTGGCTCTGTTGGCATTTGGACTAGATGGTTGTTGTAGGTCCCTTCCAGCTGAAATACTCTGCTTCATCACATCGTGTGTGTTGAGTCACCCTCGTACGCTCTGCAGAATCCAAACTGTGAAATCAAGAGCTTGGAAATCAACGCCAAGACTCCCACTGGTTTCACTTGTCCTGGCATCGTGTCTGGAACAGTTGGGAGAGGGGCTGGAGCAGAGCTTATCTTTGGGAGTCATGGAATAACACTGGAGATTTCAGGAGAGGCTTGAGCAGAAGGAAAGCAGAGGTATATAGGGGAAGACCAGCCCATTGTATAGAGATGTTCCTTCTGTTGGGGTTTTGGTTTTGTTTGTTCGTTTGTTTTTTCTTTTTTGTTGTTTTTCTTTTTTTTTTTTATTCTACTTTAGATCTGCAAGCTTGTGCACTGTGGGTGCGTGACTATTTTAGTGTGAAACGTGTTTTTTGTCATAGTATTGAAATAATAAAAGCTTCAACATAGTTTGGATGTGGAAGGTGTAGCGATAGTTCAGATTTGAAAAAAAAACAACAATAAATATTCAGGAAGAGGAAAAAAAAAAACAAAACAAAACAGAGAGAACAACTCTTGCAAGGAACCAGAAGCCTTGAAAGGAGAAATCAAAGCGAGGTGCCCGTGGCATCCATTCCATGTGCTGAGGGGAGGAACAGAATGATGGGGTAGGTGGGCTGCAGTTTGGCTCAGGTACATGGAGCCCCATGAGCTGGTGTGTCCCTCTGAGTGTGCAGTTGTTCACAGTGGCATCACATCGTTTCAAACTGTGGAAAAAAAAATTATGGTCTTGTCATTTGCTAAGCGTGGGGTTTTTTGCATTGTTTTGGGTTGTGTTTTTGTTTTTTTTTTTGTCCTTCGCTCCTGGAATGCAAAGGGAGGGTGGTTGGATGTGCAGGACCCATCCTGAGCAGGGTGTCAGGGCAGGGTGGGCCCTCACTTCAAAGCCTTGTGTCAACTTCAGCCCATCACAGCAGTGTTGGTGGAACTATGGGGAAATTTGGCCCATGGTCCCTAGGAATATGGTTTTTTTTCTCCTAAGGAGTCACTCCATAAAGTGCAGCACAAAAAGCTACCATGTCCCCTTATGATTGGAGAGAGCCTTTGGGGCAGCAAGGACTAGTGGGCAGGCAGTGAGTACCTCCTGTGGGTGACCACAGCAATTTGTTCCTCATCTCTGTGACATTTTTGACTGCTTTTGCCATCTGTGTGTTACACCCCCTAAGTTATGACCCACTGAGAGCTGAGCAGCTGATAGGAAACAAACACAATGACCAGAGACGTGTCCAGTGACACTGGTCAGCACCTGGTGGGGGAAACCTGTGGTAAATGTCACTTGGATTGGCATTTCTGTCAGGAGAGGGAACCAGCTCAAAGCCTGAGCATCCCTAGGAGGTGCCCTGCTGCCTGCAGGGGGTTTGTGTTGAGATCCATGGAGTGAGCACCATTCCAAGGCAGAAGTGAACCAAGGGGTTGCTTGAACACTGGCAGTGTCCATCCAGCTCCTTTGTAAGGCCCTCGTGGCACCTCCCAAGATGAATCCTGGAGAGTGGTTTTATACTCGCCCTTCGTGGAGAATAATTTGGTTTAATTTTCCCAGACATCTTGGGGCTTCACTGCTTTGATTTAAACCTGTGAAGAGGGACCAACCTGGCACCATTCACACTGTATATGTTTATATATGTATCCATGCCATACATATATATCTATATGGCAGTGCAGACTGATCAGCTTCTAGTTGTGGAGTGATTCCATTTCATGCTGCCCCATACGTAAAGATGATCATAGTGCATCCAGTTGTTCAGCTTTTAGAGTGGAGTTTTATTTTCACACTTTTCTATGGAGCCTTCAAACCCCAGGTTTTCACACTAGGCTGTTTTGATAGTTGTTCTCAGGCCCTCCATGGACATCCTGACCCAGCATTCCCTACTTTTGGGGGCCTTCTCTCTTGTTATTAAAAAAAAAAAACAAACAAAAAATCTTTTTACCAAGTGAAACGTTGATTCCACCTTTATTCCCATTCTCACTGGTGTAAATACTGATACTAACTGAGGATTTTGACTTTGCATTCTGTCAGAATACTGTGTTCCAATAAAAATTACCAAAAAAGAAAAAAAAAAAAAAAAAAGCTGCTGCCTACAGTCTGCCCTTCTTTAGATGCTGTGGTAGGTCCTGTGTGCAGGCAGGGCTTCTCAGGGCTGTGTTTGCATGAGAGCTGCATTGTGGGCTGTCCCCAGCATGGGTTTAGGGTCTGGTTGAGGCTCTGGGCTGCAGACAAGCAGGAAAGGCAGTGGTGGTGTGGAGGCAGTCGTGCTAGGACATCTCTGCACAGGGGCAGGGGGCTGCTCGGGTGCCTCTCCAGGCTCGGGATGTGCAAAAACAGCACCTGGCAGCACGTGAGTCCAGGGAGGGGCTCTTCCCAAGTGCTGTGGGTCACACAAAGGGGTGTTTGGGTCTGTGTTCACAGCCTGATTCCTGCTTGGTGACACTGCATGGTGGCAGTGCTGCAGTGTTTGAGAGCCCACAGTGGCAGCTGGTGACCAGTGCAGCTGCCTTCTGTTGGGAGCTGGAAAGTCAAGAGATGCTCTGGAGCTAGTTTATTTTTTTCTGTTGTTTTTAATATTTTTTTTTTCCTAAAATGCCAAAATTCCAAACTTTATTTAAATTTCTCTGGTCTTGGGTTGCAGGGGAGTGTCTTTTCCTTGAGAACATCACCACAAATTCAGGCAAAGTAGACTATTTTCACATTGAAGTTTCCATTTGGCTGATAAAGAGCTTTTTTTTTTTTTTCTCAACTATCTAACCATCTGAACAAAAAAAAAATTCAACTCTTTTTAATTTTGTTCTTGGCTTTAGCAGCTGCTTCCCTGAGTGACCCCAGTGTCATAAGGCCCAGTGGATGGACTCTCTGTTCCCTGGTGTTTGGCTTGTTTCCTGCTGTAGCATCTTAATGAACCTTGAGGAGCTCAGGTAGTCCTTCCTCTTCTCTCAGAAACTCATAGAGGGGTCTGGAGCACTTGGCCTAATTTACTGTTGCTGCAGAGCACTTGTCCATGTCTGAGGAATGATGAGTTTTCCTTCCCTGGAGTCGGGGTCGTGCTCAATGACAAATAGACTGAAAAGTTCTTTACTAGATTTTTGTATTTCTTCTGACCTACCTTTCCTGGTCATTTTAACTTGTCTCTTCCTTTGTTGAGGCCACAGCACCCAAGTGTCAATGTCAGCTTGGCTGAGTGTGTCTGCTTTTACTGCAGGCTGAGCTGAAGGGTAAGTCTAAGTGGGGTGGGAGAAGCTTAAGGGCTGGAGATCTGCTGCAAATCCGTGAGTTATTTTATAGCAGCTTGTGAGCAGCACTGGGAGGGAGCAGCAGCTTCCCATGCAGCCCTGGCAAATGATGCTCTTTCTTCTGTAGCCCTCCTGCAGAGCCTGCTGGACAGGAGAAATAAACAGTGGATCTGATGGCAGAAGGAAATGCAACTTCTCGTGTGGAGGGAGAAGGGGAAGCTGAATGGGAGGAGCAGAAGTACAGGCCGTTTTGATGCAGGTGACTGGGAGTAAAGGTGGAGATGTCTATGGAGATGATTATGTGAGCAGCGAGGGGAGAGGAAGGGAGCTGCTTTCATATATGAGGGAAGGGAAAAGGGATCTTCTGGCAGCTCCTACAGCAAAGGGGCTGGAAGGGACAGGAGATCCTTGCTGCCTCTGGAGTCAGGCAGTTCAGTGCCTTGTTGGTACACATAGCCCAGGAGAACATTTTTCCTGTGGGACAGTGTGGTGGGACGTCGGAGAGCAGGAGATGAATGTAGCTGAGGTTTGTAATTTCAGTGAGATTTCAGGTTTCACCCTCAGCAGCCACCAGAGTGGGCTGCCTTTCCTGGTATCCCAGACCTTAGACTTGCCGGGTCACCTCTTTCTGTTTCTTGCTTTTCTCTCCAGAGATGGCCAGGTTATCATGTTCCTGGAACTAAAACATCCTGGCAGTGCAGCAGGGACTCAGTGATGCGTTGAGTCCTTTTGCTGGCTGATGGCTTTCATTAACTGCCACCTCCAATCTTCTGGCCCTGAAAACCTGGCCCTGGAGCATCTCCTGGGAGTTGTGACAAGGACCCATCTGGCTGTTGGAGCCATGTACATGCGTGTCCTGCTGGGGACGTGCTTTGTGTGAGGTGCCGGGAGGGGCAGCTGGGGGCTGCTCTGAACCCCTAGTGTGACGGGTCCCAGCAGGGCCACACGGTCTGAAAGAGGGTCGGGATTCTCTTGCAAGGGCAGCTGGCCCCTCAGAGCCTGAAAAGGCTCAGATTTGTGTCTGCAGGCCCTTGTCCATGTGTTTCCTGCAGCTTCACCCACCCCGACCGATGGTGCATCCACAGCCCAGCCGCGGGGGGGGCTCGGATGGGGCAGCACACGCAGTGCAAGAGCTGGAGGGGCTGACCTGGAGACACAGTGCGACAAAGCAGGGAAAGGGCCGGAATCCCCGCCGTGTGTTGTGCGGGAGGATGGTGCCACCCTCCGGCTGTGTCCTGGTGACAGGCTGCGTGTCCCCGGCAGGGAAGCAGCGAGGGGGCCGCGCTGCGGGATGTTCAGAGGGACCCCTCCCTGCAGCCGGGCGGGTCGGGGAGATCGGGGGGGGGGGGGGGGGGCCTCGGAGGGTCCCAGACAAGCTGCGAAATGGCGGATAGCCCTTCATTTGCATATCCACGCCTCTTCATTTGCATATCAACGCGGGCGCGGTCTCCACGGCAACGCCGGGGACGCTGCGAACCTTCCGGCTCGGGCGGTGGCTCCGGAGGGTCCCCCCCAGGCCTGGCCATGCTGGGCGACCAGCAGCAGGAGGAGGATTTCCAGCGGTTCCTCCGCCGCGTGGACGATATCGGTAAGTGTGGGCAGGGGGCTCCGTGGGGCCGGGACGGAGCTGGCCGGGCGGGGAGGGGGTGTCGGCCGGGGGGGGAGGCGGCGGGGGCCGCGGGCGGTTGGACAGACCCGTTTTCTTCCGATAGGGCTGAAAGGAAAAGGGGTGGGTAAAAGGAAAGCAATAAAGGAATGGAAAAGAGGAAAAATCCAGTCCCTCTGTTCCGAGATTGTTTTAGGTGAAGTCTCCTGAAGAGGTCGGGTGCTGTGAGGCTTTGTGGATGGCAAGAGTTGCTGCTTAACCCAGGAATTTCATAGCACAAAAGCTGTTAGGTAGCTCTTGGAAGCGAGATCAAGTTGCATTTGTAGATGTTTGTATTTATAAAGGCCAAACTGGTCACCAGTGCCTTCAAAAGTGTGTGTCATCAGAGACAAAACAACTCCTGGTCCCTCCAGGATGACTTAGACTCCGTGTGTGTGTATTTCTCTCTCTTCTTCCATCCCTTTTTTAGCCAATTTGGTGCAAGGCTTGAACTCCCCAGACCCAGCTGTCAGGGAAAAAAACATTGCTGAAACAGAGAAAAGGCTCCAAGATCAAGAAACGAGCAAGGAGGAAGAAAGCAAGACTGTGGTGAACAGAACAGTCATCAACAGACGAGCTTCTGTAAGGGTCTTCTTCCCTCTGAAGTTAAAGCTGCAGTTTAGGTCCTTTAAATGACACTAATTCGTATTCCTTGCCCAGGAGAAAAAAAATAAATGACTAATACTTACAAGTATGTTCTGATTGTGACTTTATTTTTACACTGTTTATCTTAATGGGAGGTTCTTGATGTCATGTTGTCTTTGTCTGAAGATTTCTAAGAACACAGAAGGCTTTTTTTTTATTTAACTAAGCTGGATGCAAGCACTGAGGTGCCATAACCTGTAGCTTTTCCCTGCACTTCAGGAGCTTGAGCAAGACTAGTTAAGACACAAGAATCCCTTTATTAATTTCATTAGGCTTTGATGCCAGCAGTAGGGTTTGGATTTCAGTGACTTGCCTCATTAAAGATACAAATGGAAGCTTTCTGATCATGTAAAAAATTACTACACTCCTACCATCCTTGGTTTAAGTGTCAATTTGATATTCCCAGTATGCATCAATCTGGCTATTTCAGATGCCCTGTAGCTTTGAATACCTTAACCAAGTGTTCCTTTGCTGCTGTGGGGTTTCCTACAAACTCTCTGTGTACATCCCTGTGCTCTGTTTCTCTTTTTTTTAGGAGGTGGCAAGTGCAGAGGCAGTGACTGCAGGTAGGACAGTGCTCTCTCTAGTGCTGAGCATCCCTTCAAACTGTTTTAGCAGAGGTGGAGTTAAGGATTGCTGTTGTTTCCTGCAAGACCTATTTCCACTCCTACCAGAGTCAGAGAGAACTTTTCTAGTGACTTTAATCAAAATTCAATCAGTGTAAGAACACGCTCAAGGGTCTTACCAGTATGGCTGGGCTTGTTCCTGGGTAGGAAGCTTGTTGGTGCAGTTTGTTATCATAATCTGGCCTCTCATCTACAAAGTTAGCATTCTGAATTTAGAAACAAAGAAGTTTATCTCTAGAGAGAAGCTCCATGGAGGTAAGTGTGCAAGTCCTGCGTGGTAGCACAGCCTTTATGTGTAACAGCTTGTCCTTTATGTGCCAGTTTCACCGTTGAAACGTGCCCTTAATATTTTCTTTGTAGAGAAACAACTCACAAATACCTTAGAAATTACTTTTTTCTTACCTGTTGGTTTGATTTTAATGAAGCTTGCTCTTTTTTTCCCTGTTTTTTACCTGACATACCACCCAAAGATGGCTTCCTGGCAAGTCTGGAAAAAGATGCAAAAGAACGAGCTGAACAAAGGAAGAGAAATGAACACTTAGCAAATGGTAACTGCTAAAGGCTTTGCTAGGTATTTCCTTCAAAAACCACTTAGCAGGACCTGGGGCTGATTTGAGGCTGTTGAACCCTCTGTTCTTGCCATTGTGCACGCTGAGACAGTGCTTGGCTTGTCTGAGACCACTGTGTAGCAGGGTTCTGTACTTCACACAGGTGTTCTCCATGCTGTCCTCTTTATGATAGAAGTTTGGGATGGAGGCACCAAGTTTGAGTATTTCAGAGCTGGGCAAAGGCAGATGCTCAGTTTTCCCTCTGAAAAAGGAATGGGGCACATGTGCACTGAGCAGCTCAGAAGTCCCTTGCAAAATAATGGCTAATGAAGACAGCTGCAGTGGGGCTGGACTGAAATGTTGATGACTATTCCAACAGGAAAACGTGGCCTCTGTTTCCTCAGTCACCCTTTGGGGGAATAAAACAACCCAAAGGTTTTTATAAAAAACCCCAAATGTTATTGTAAAAGAGCCAAATGTTGTTCTGAATGCCTGTCTGTTGTTTGGCAGCCCTGAAGGAGGAGGGAAACGTTGCCTTCAGGGAGGGAGACTTTGTCACAGCCACCCAGAGGTACACTGAAGGTCTGGAGAAACTGAAAGATAAGCAGGAACTCTACACAAACAGAGCACAGGTCAGCACATGGAAATGAGCCACCACTGCTTTTTAGTGATACTTTGCCAGGAGAGAACCCAAACCAAGTGGATTTCATAAAAAGTCGTATATGTTGTGTTACAGAGAGGCTTAAAAAAAGGGAGCAAACAATTTCTCCTGGCTGTCCTCTTCTCCCAGCAATTAATGAGCTCATAGTTTTGGGGTTTTGTTTGTGTTTGTTGTTTTTGTTTATTTGTTTTATATTTTTATTTTCCTTTGGGATCACTTTTTAACTGCAGAATGTTAATATTTGCCCTGTATTCTCTACTTGCTTCATATATTCCATAGGTGTGTGTTGAATTTTGTTTTATTAAATTTATTCTAAATTACAAACTCTAAGGAGATGGAGGACAAGTTTAGAAGCAACTGGTAATTATGCTGCAGAATCAATGGCTGGGAAAATCATCAGTCTATTTATTTATTTTTTAATTACCTAATGTTTGTACAGTAGTTAATGGAAGTTGTTTGAAGCACTCTCCTTCTTCTGCCTGGACTCTCCTGGTTTTGTTTCAGGCCTACCTGAAGATGCAGGAGTATGAAAAAGCCCTTAGTGACTGTGAATGGGCACTGAAGGTAACTTACTTTGTTCCTGGCAGAACTAGTTAAAAGACACATGGAAATTCTGTTGCTATAAAACATTATTATGGGCTTGTTGCTGCAACCTTAACATCCCCTAACTGCAGGAGAATCTGGTTGTAGTGTCTGAAGTGCAGTTTTCTGGGAAGGATACTCAGCTGCTTCCCACCCTTAACCAGACCAGTGTTCTTTGCACTGGGAAGGGAAGTTGGTACCTGGAGGTGCTAATTCAGCATTTAAACTTCAAATGCCTCTAGTAGGTGGTTTCAATACCCTCTTTTGTGCTTCCAGTTATTTTGGGCAGCTGTAACTATTAATCATAAGGCTGGAAAAATATTAAAAGGTTTAAAATGTCTAAGCACATAATTAATGATTCCTTCTTTTAACACAGTGCAATGGCAAATGTATTAAAGCCTATTTTCTGATGGGGAAAGCTCACCTGGCACTTCAGCACTACGGGGAGGTAAGTTGACTAAATCTTGTGGGACCACGTTTGGTTCTGCTGTTACGTGATCCTGTGGGTGGGAGGGAGGAACTGGTGATCTGCAGAATGGGATAAAGGAAAGAATCCTGAGCCTTTGGACTTGGGAGAAAGTTGTCTCTTTGGGGAAAAGTAAAACGTGTTTCACTTTTTTAATCCCAAACCACTCTGTGCAGTGGGTGTTGTTAAACTGTTGCTACATGTGCACAAAATGCAGAAAGGGAAGGTAAAGGTACAAGATGCACATGTCCCTGCTGACAGTTGCAGTCCCTGCACTTTTAATGCTGTGCCTCATTTTCTGTTGTTCACTGCAGCTTTGCTTCTTTTGTTCCTGCTGGTACATTCCTAGAGTTGTACTTGACATTTCCCTTTTAGTCTGAAAGAGCAGGCTGATGTAGGCACTGAGTGGAATATCCACCTTACACTTTTAATTAGGAAAGTTTTGACTTGTGTGTCTCCATAGATTTTATCTTTCACACTTATCAAGTACTGTAGCCCAAGAACTTCTGAGCTTAAAAAGGATGACTCTGACTAGGGTATAATTTTTATCATCCTCCTATTTTTACCTTAAATTCAGAGCCTGTTTCTTTTCTCTGTTAAGTCCAGGCAGTGTTACCAGAAGATCTTAGAAATTGATCCCCAAAAGGAAAGCCTGTTCAAAGGTAAGAAATAGGAATTTTTACACTGTCGTCCCTTGTTTTCTGATCAAGATGGAACTTAATCAAAACCACTGTTCTGCTCCTCAGAACTTTTGGTGGAGTCTCTTCCTGCAGCTGTTTTTTCTGATTGTTTCTTTAAGCTGTTTCACTCCCCAGAGCTGTGGGTTGTTCTGTACATCTGTGTGTGTCTGGCAGTGCTCTCTGTCATTGAGTCAACTGCATTTTTCACTTCAAACTTGACCATATCAAAGCATTCACCTGCCGTGCTTTGTTTCCTTTTGATTTCCAAGATTGTATGAATGAGGTAAACTTGGAGGAAAAAAGAATGCAAGATGAAGAGAGAGCAATGAAGGAAGTTCAGGCTGGAAGTCTTGCAGCTCTGTCCATAAAAGAACTGCTGCAGAAACTTGCTAGGCCTGACCAGAGCATCCTCTACTACACAGGAGGGATCAGGCTTCTGGCAGGAGCTGTGAGAGACCGTGAGTACTTGAGGCAAAGCTTGTTGATCATGGGAGCTGTAAGCCAAGTAGAATCCTAGTGGAGCAGTTTTTAAAGGGAAGAGAAAAATGATTCCTACATTTAAAACACAAATTCAGCAATGTTTGGTCTTTCAATGTTTGTGGCCAGTGGGCACTTACATATATTCTTTAGAACTAGGCCAATGTTGCAGCTGAGCTGTTAAGACTTCTTATGGATTTGGGTCCCTTAGGAGCTGATTAATTTGTTTAGAAATATTTGTAGCTCTGTTAAAGCATATTGATTTGCAAAGCCAGTCTCATGTTTCAGTCTTCCTAAACAGCCTTTACCTTGAAGTCAGTTGTTCTTTTCAGCACCTAATGGTCTTCAGCTTCAAAGCTGCTTCTACTTCAAGCAGCATTCTTGGAGATTTTCCCCTCTTCTAACAATGTTCTTTCCCCAGAGCTGTTGATCCCGTGACCTTTTCTTTTAACACTGTGTTATAGAAGAGCAGGAGTCACAATGATATATCAGCCAGATGGATCAGAGAGCTGATTTGTTTATCTCTGAATTTTTCAGGCACTGAACAAACTTTATTTAGAACAAACAATGGATTCAGTATCCTCAAAGACAACGAGACTGTAAGACGGTAAGAGCTCTCCAAAGGACACAGTAGGGTGTTACAGCATGAGGAAATGAAAAGACTGTTTTCAAGAAACACAATCACTTATTGAAATGCAGATTAAATTATCAACAGATAATGTAATAACAGATTTTAAGGTCTGAATGGGCTGACAGCACAAACAGGGCTTTCTTAGATGCAGTGAACAGAATTAATGAATTTCTGCTTCTGTCTCCTGTTCCGTACAGCTATCCTCTCTCCTGCTGAGAGCAGGTTTGTAAAAAAAACCTTCATATAAAAGAACATCTGAAAGCACTCGGTTGCTTTAAGTGTACCTGGCTAGACTCCCTGGAGCTATTAATTGCCATCAGTAAATATTTGGCCATATAGCTCTGTAATGTAACCTGTGAAACTCTCTAATCCTGTAATCAAGGAAGAGGGTCATCTCTGGGGACCTGTATCTTGTGCTGCTGCATTTTCTCGGCTGCTGCGTTACTGTGTTTTGATAATCAAGAAACAAATCTGGCTCATCTGTATCTGTATTACCTTATAAACTTTGTCTTTAGAGGGATCTCTGGTCTGAATGGATAATTTGAGTCAGGGTCAGAGGGATGATGGGAGCAGGGGAGATGTGCAAAAGATGCGATTTGAGAATGTCGCACAACTGAGCTGGTTCAGAACAGCGTGATCTGGTTGGACAGGGGAGGAGGAGAGCTGCTCTTTGAGGCTGTCAGTGGGACTGCAGCACAGAGGCCTCCTTAGGGTTCATCAGGATCTTGACTGTTGGCTGTAAACAGGCCTCAGAGATGAAGCACACCCAGGTTTTACACCCTGGCTATCCGTGACTGTCTCAGTGCAGGACTGAATTTACCAGCTGTTTGGTGCTGTGCAAGGCTCTACAGGGTCTGTGTGTGCTGAGGGTAGAGCACAGCTGGGAGGTCATCTGGTCTCAGGGATGGTCCTCTGGAAAACAATTCTACAGTCCTAAAAATGTTTAACCAAGAAGCTGGGTTTAGAGCTTAGGAGCTCTAAAGGAGCTCTAAAGAACACTGAAGTTCCTGTGGCAGACCCTCCTCTCTGGGGGACTTTTGATTTCCCTGGCTGAGGAGCTAATTGTTTGATCTGTCCTTTGCTCTTTTGACAAGCTAACATTTCTAATTTAGGGGCTTCTGTGCAGAGAGAAAAGACACTGCTGAAGTGGATCTGTCTGTTTCTCTTCTCTCCCTTTGGCAAGCTGTCTGTGCTGGGAATGGTAAGACTGTGTAATCAGCATTAATCACTGCTAGGGCACCATTAGTGTGGCACCTACTGTGTCTGGAACTTGTTTGGCATGAACATCACTTGGATCTAGACCTTATTGTAACTAAGAAATTCAACCACCAGTGTGCTTGTTGAAGTAATGGAGCTGAGAGAAGGTTAGTGGGTGTTCTGCCTTGCCAAGGCTCTGTAGGAGTGTTATGCCAGATGAACATCAGAGTTAACGAGCACATGAGTGGATGAGCTAAAGACTTTAAATCTGTTAAATCAGCACCTAGGAAAAAAAATGGTAAGAGTACTAGGGGTGCCACTGTGTGTGACATTGCTCTTAGAGCTTCTCTTTTTTCAGAAGAAAATCAGCATCTGCTACTGACTGACTCTGGTGTGAGTGCCCAGCTGCCAGAGCTGCTTTCCTCTGGGATCCAGGAGATCCAACAGGAGACACTGGCACTGGTTGCTCTTTACTCAGCAAATGAGAACGGGAGGAGACTGCTGCTCAGGCACCTGGACCTAACCAAGTAATAAACACTACTGCACCTCAGAAAAATCTCCTGATTATTCTGTTTGTCTGTCCCTAAGATGTTCACCAGCAGCAAAGCAGCTTAGCTTCAAGTGTCTGCAAAGCTCATGTGCTGATGGAACGTTCTCATGCTGACAGAAATTGGTGCTGGTGTTAAAACCACTGTACTTGTGCAAAGAGGGACAATATTGCAAGAGGATCCAGTGCCAAAACATTGTCCTAATGGCAACTGGGTGACTGAGAGTGTTTGGAGGGCCTTGTGTATCTAGCTTGGTCAAAACCCTACTGCACACAAAGCAGCTTAAGATCATACGTTGTTTTGGGGCACTTAAAATGCAATTTTGATCTTTAAGAATTAAACCAAAGGTGACATAGTTGTTTGGTGGCTTTTTTTATAATAACAGATGGCTGCAGATTTTGATGACATTTGTCAAAAGCACCGATGCCAGAGCCATCAGGGCCATGGATATCCTGTCTGAGTTAACTGAAGAGGAAAGGTAACTTACATTTCTTAATTCATTTTTAGAAAGTTGTACTGGGAAATGCACTAAGTGAGCCAGTGAGAGAGGCTTTAAGTGACAAATGTGGCTTTCTTTATCCCTCAACAGGTTCAAAGCCCAGTGCCGTGTCCTGCTTTCCACAGGTGTTTTACCTTTATTCACCCAGTTACTGGTATGAAAGATCTCAGTTTCTCTATTTCTGGTTTGGTTGTGTGTAACATGTCTTGTGACCACTCTGCCCAGTTTTACAGCCAGTTGCTCCTAGACTGAAGCCCTCTGTGGCAGAACTACAGTGCTTACTGTGTCTCTAGTGTAAAAACATCCAGTTTTGTCATACACTTTCCTCAGGAAAACATTTTCAGTCTCCAGTGCTTGCTGCTTGGTCTCTACACATTGCTATTTTCATATTCAGTGAAAACTCTGGACTTTGCCCAAGCAGAGGGGTTGGGTCTAGATGATCTTTAAGGTCCCTTCCAACCCAAACCATTCTATGATTTTTTGACTTGGCTGCAGGTTCCCACTGCTAAGCTGTCAGGTGAGGATTTCACCCTCAAGTTTTTGTTATGCTCTTCTTAATGTGACTTTAACCCACTGTCACCAACTGGTTGTATCTTGGACAGGGACTTCTTCTGTTTCTTTCTAATCTGAGAGATCAGGGTGAAGAGGTGACATTAGGTCAGAAGGTAAAGAAGTTGAGTGGTTCAGAACCCTTTCCTGGTTATCATTTCTTTAAACTACAGCCTTACAGTAGTGTTGGTACAGAAATGTGTCCCCAGGAAGAGGGAAGATGACAGGGAAGATGGGTTCTGTTGCAGAGTGGCAGAAAGAGCTGGAAAGTACAGGACTTCCACTTCTCCAAACGACTAACAAGACAGTGCAATAATTACAGCATTTTTATATTGCCTGTTGCTCTCTCCTTTTGAACAAACCTTCCCTGGAATCACAGCTGCAGCACCAGCTGCTCTGTGACCCAAGTGATTGTAGGAAATATTCACAGTTTGAGGTTGGGGACCACAGAATCCAGTAACTTTTTCCCCAAGACACTTAAAACATCATTAGGAGACTCACTGTGAAAATGGGGCTGATTTGCAAACTGGGGGCAGTTGGGATTTACCATGGGTGAGAGAGGTTCTGGAATCCCATTGCCAGAGGGATGGGAATGTGTCTTTGTTGTTTCCTTGTAATTTGGTTCTTAAACTGTCATTCCACTCTTGTTTTCTTTTCAGACCTCTGCCAGGCTGGTGAACCAGGCAGCCCTGGCCCGTTGCATTGGCATCATGGGGACCCTGTGTGCAGATGCAGCCACCCGAGAGCAGCTGGCTGAGAGCAGGGAGTGCTGGCAAGCCTGCCTAGAGCTGCTGGTACTGCCACTGGAACAGGGATTTCAGCCCTGTCTCCTGTGGAAATGGCACTTGTGTGGCCACGTTTGTCTGCCTCCTGTTCTAGCTCCCAACCCCTGACTGAGATCTTTCAAATCTAGTAGCTGGAGGAAGGTCTCAAAGCTGTCTGGTCTTCACACAAGTTGTGGGTTGATGGGTGGGTGAAGGAGAGTAAGTCATCCCTTATTGTTAAGTGGCCCCCTTCAGGGTAAGGATGTGGAATGAACTCAGTCCTCAGAAAATAAAGAATTCAGAGGATGGGAAAGGCTCCTGTAAACTGCCTGAACATCAGCAGTTTGGAGTGTACCAAGGTGAAACAAACGTAAGAACAAACCTGGATCACAAAGCATTAGCTCTGGTGCTCACAAGACTTTTCCTTCCTTCTGAGTCGATGGTGTGTCCATGTTCCCCATCCAAGTGGGCACACAGGAGGCAGAGGAAATGCATATTCTGGGCCTTAGGATTGATTGCACTCTTCTTTGTGCACAGGATGAATGCATTGATACCAGCACAGCCCAGTACCAGGAGTGTTTGTTTGCAGTGCTGGGCCTCATGATGAACTTACTGCTTGAGTCAAACGTGACCATCCAGGTACATGAGATCTGTGGGTATTCTTTGCTAGTGGTGCTCTCATAATCACTTCCTCAGAGGTTCAGAATTGCTTGAGCAGTCAGAGCATCTCCTTCCCTTGTCACTGGGAGTGGGCCTGAAGTCATGCCATGATAGAATAAGGGAGGAAATGACCATGGAATATTGTGACCTTGCAGTCTGCACAGGGAAAAAGAGCCTGACTGTGTTAGATGGATCCACAGCCCTCTGACATCAAGCATGCTGAAGCACTTAAAGGCTGCCAGCCTTGGATTCTGCTGGTGTTCAGTCAATTTTTAATTTCTATAGGAATTTAAGGTGACCATTAAGGGTAGTTGACAACTTAAGTAAGCTAAAAAGTTTAAAAACTTACAACGTTTTCTCCTCCACCATCCCCATATACACAGAGTTATGAGAAAAATGCAGTGTAAAGTACCTTCCCATAGTGGTGTAAATACTTTGTTTTTTGAAATACAGAATCACAGAATTCCCAAGGCTGGAAAAGACCTTTAAGATCATCAAGTCCAGCCTATGACCAACACATCAGTCTCCACATCAGTTTGGCATCAGTCTCCAAGTATGGGATATTCTTAGATGCTTGGCACATTCCAAAATAGTTTAAAACTAAGGATTCCATCAAGAAGGAAGGATTTCTTAAGTTACATCTGGGTGCTGAGCTGTTGGTAGCTTTACTGCCACGTGTGCCCTGATCTCCGCTGGATTCTTCATTGTATTTTGTCTGTTAACCCATTTCTGCTCCAAGACCCCCCAGCAATCAGCTGGACCTGAGTTCTGCACGTTGCTGTTTCAGGGCCTGGCTGTGGACATCAGCTGCAGGTGCCTGGGTCTCCTCAGGGCTAAGGATGGGAGGATTGTGACAGTAAGTGGTGTCCCTGTGGACTAACAAAATGGTGTATGTCCTGAGCTGGACACTGCAGTGCAAACTGCTGCCCTCTGCAAGTCTCTACATCAGGCTTTGAAGCCTACAAGGTTCATCATTATTAGTAGCAAAGTAACAATATACCACTTGTATTGTTCAGGTTTTTATATTGTTTGATGCAGTAAGTTCTCAGTGTTCTCTTGAAAGCTACTTAAGAGAAGCTCGTACAAATAATTTCATCCTCAGGGTGGTTTTCAATACAAAACTCTTAAAGAATCAATCTAGAAGCAAAGGAGCAAGAGCAATCTGGGTGTTCAGCAGCTGTTTCTTTTACAATTCTTGTCTGTGAATCATGCCTAGGAGATGGTACTCCTAATGGTGGGTAACTCCCACAGGTAGCACTTACTCCAGGCAAATGGGTAGGAGCAGATGTGGACTCAGTCTGTTCACCTCTCTGAACTCACATGAATTGTTCTCATCTGCTTTACTGAATACCAGAAGTGCTGGGCTGGTTTCTACTAGGGATTTGTTTCAATAAATAAACACACAGGGAGCTGCCCTGATCTCAGTTTGTTCTCATCTCTCTCTCCCCTCTTTAGAAGCTGTGCTGAGTTCAGTTTCCAGGGAGCAATAAAAAAAAAAAATCCACGTCATAAAGATGTTCTTTGTTATATTCCTGTAAATTTCTCCTGTAATTACTTTGGTTTTCTTCTGCAAAAACAAAGCAGAAGAATTTGAAAACTCCTTAAAGTTGTCTGGCCAAATAAAGCTGTATTTTTTCCTTCTCTCCCTCTGTGTTCTGCTGAAGAGAGCCACTGGAGTGCTGAGTCGCATCCTGCCAGCGTCCTCCTCAGCAGTGGAAGAAGCAGTGAAAGGAGGGGTGGTGAAGAAAGTGATCAAATTCCTGAAGGTAAATTAATTTAGCAAAATTCTCTTTACTTCTGCTTGTATTGTTCCTTAAGAAAGCCACAGCTGCCCCTGTGTTTAGCTTGTTTGTTTTTTTTCCCTGGGAGAAAGACCTGTAAGCCTGGATGTGTTTCAGTGTGTGCTTTGTTCTCACCAAATCTAGGCTGGAGGGGAGAGCACGTCCAGTTATGGCATAAAGACCCTTTGCATCTGCACCAGAAGTAGCAGACAAGCTCAAGAGGATCTAGTGAAGGCAGATAAAAGTAAGTGACAAGTTCAGCAATTAGAGACTGAGTGCAGAGATATAATCTCAGTGTCACCCAGTTGCTTTCTTCCCCCCTGGAACAGAACTGAGCGCTGAGTTTTACTCTTGCAAGGCTTGAGCCATGTTTTGGAGTGATGTGGTGGTTTACCTCCTGAAATAATCCTTAATGAGCCTTAGCCCTGTGTGTGCATGGCAACAGGCACATCAGGTAATGAGCCTGAGTTAGAGGAACTGTAGTAAAGTGTCTTACTATGCTTTGACTGAGCCAGAAATACAAGTATTTTGAAGAAAAAAGTGCTTGTAAACTGTAATTGGATTGGGTTGCATTTCCCAAAGATAGTGGCTAAAAATAAGAAGCTTAATTTTGACATCTGATTTCCAGAGGTTGAGGCTTTTTATAGCTTCCTTCAAATTGCATGTAGGTATTTGTCCAGGTACTGAAGAGAAATGGATATGGAGACAGAGCCATGTTATCAGACCAAGTGTCTTTGGGTATTTTTGAGTATATTTGCTCTAGTCGTATGGTGTAACACCTCTTAGATTTCTTTCAAATCCAGGTTGAATTAATGCTAATGTAACTACAACAGAGAACACTTAAGTTTTATCTGAATGGTTGAATCTGTCACAAAACTGTCAGCTCATGTAGTTCAACTTGAACCCTAAGGATTTCCACTCATTAAAAGCCTCTCAGAGCATCATCTTCCTTTTCTACACCCCAGATGAGTTTTGCTGTCAGCTGCAAATGAAGCTTTCATTTCTTCAAATTAGCAGTAACACTTCATTCTAGTTCTTCCCACCAAAACTCTGAGGATTCATCTTGTAAGGAGTCACTATTTCTTATTTCTGTCACCTCTGTTTGCCAACCCAGACATTGCCTGGTTGCTGGGAGCCTGTTGGAATTAAGCTGTAGTCCCATGACATTAAATTGCATTCCAGCTGGGCCACCTAGTTCAGCTTCTGCACCAGCCCCTCTTGCTGCCTGGAGCAGCACTGCCTCTTCAGAAGGTGTTATTGCAGCAGAAAAGGTGGGATGTGATCTGGAAGAACAGATGGAGCCATGAAAGAAAACCCCAAGGAAACTTCATGTACGTGACAGCCAGGGCTGCATTGTATTTAGAAAAGGGTCTGTCTAAAAGTTTCTAGGTTCTGTGGCCTGAAATGCTGCTGCTGACAGAGCTACACAACTCCAGGGCAAGAGTATAGGAAAAATATTTTGCTGCTGCACAGTAGGTTATAGCAGTAGGTGAACTGAGCTGTTCTGTGCTAGCTAAGGATATCTGGAGAGCTTTTTTATGTTCCTTTTTTCAGCTGTTCTTTCCCCAACAGCATTTCTGTCCTAACACATTTATTTTGGCTCTGTAAGTGCTCTCTGCTCTGTGCTTGCCCTGCTGGTGTGGTGGGGTGAGGGGCCAGTGCAGGATCCTGCAAGCAACAAAGGTGGCATGTGCAGCTTCAGAGAAATGTCAACCAAATGCAGAAGCACAAGCTCCGTGCTAGAGAACCCCTTAGGGTGTAGATTCAGTCTCATGAGAAAGACACCTTGGGCAGGTGACATCTTGGATCCTGAACCTTGCTATGAAATTCCCTTGCTCCTCCAGGTTTTCTAGAAAAATGCCCAATGTGGAACAGTGCTCCCTCTCTGGGAGTTTAGGTGAAGAGAGGAGAAAGTATCAGTGCTGCTTGAACAAATCTGTGTGCATTCTGAGCTGTTCAATCTCTTCCTCCCAGGGTTCAGTGTGCTGCTGAAGCTCTTGGAGTCAGAGAATGAAATGATTGTGGGAAATGCAGCTTTTTGCCTTGGCCAGTGCCTCGCAGTTCCTGGAGCAGCAACATCCTTACTGAATTCCAGTGTTGTGAGGATTCTGTTGAGACATGCTGGTGGTGATGCTACCAGAACTTCAGTGCAGGAGAATGCAGCAATTGCTCTGGGGAAGCTTTGTGTCGCTGAGCCAAGGTATTGTGAAAAAGACTCTTGTTCTCCTGCACCATCTGTTGTTGTTAGGTGATAATTCTTGAAGACCTGACCAGTGTAAGTTGATTCTATCCGTAGAGCAAGCCTTCCTGCATGCAACCTATCACCCTCCAGCTAGGACTCTCACTTGTGGCACTGTCCCCACAGTTCCTGTGCTGTTAGTTGTCTGTCTGAATATATTTCCAGGAGCTCATTTTGCATTGCTCCCCGATGGTTCCTGTGCTGGAAGAATGGAAGGAACAGGAGTGATAAGTTTGTAGAGGTCAGAGCAATAATGAGAGCAAAACAGAAGTATAGATTTCAGCAAAGAATGTCTGCTGCTGCCTGCTGAAAGTATTCCAAGCTCTAGCTAGCTGCACACTGCCAGCTGGACCTGGAACTGTGTTCCAGACAGGAATGGGGTTCAACTTGTTCATATGCATCCTGAACCACTGCAGAAAGCAAGGGGTAATGCTGGGGTCCCAAAAGCTGAGGCACTTTGCTTCTGTTGGAGATGCCAAGTGAGCAATAGGGAAAGTGTCTGCTCTGAGATGTGCAAAACACAAATATAAATGGGAAACACTTTGTTTTCTTAGTTATGTTAATGTGAACTGTCACCTATTGCAACAATTGTCAAGTATCCTTTAGAACTTTCATTTTCTTTTTTTTTTGTGGGGAATAGTAATCTAGAAACTATTTCTCATGCTGCTTCAGGAGGGATTTATTGAATGTAGCAGTTAAACAACCTTGATGGTTTGGGCCTGGGGTGTAGCAGAGCAGTGGAAGCTTAGAACTTTTATGGTTAATCATCTAATATTCCCCATCAATCTTTTTGTTGTCCTTTCAGGCATATTTTTCAGCTGCGGAAGCTGAATGGCCTGGCCATCCTCAGCTCCTCTATGAAGCACGTGCAGGGCATCTGAAGGCTTCAAGAGAGCTTCAAAACCTGCTGCTTGTATCACCTGCTGTTGAAGGTTTCTTCTTTAATAAAACTGATTCAAAGTTCATCAACTTCTCAGTCCCTTTTCAAAGTGTTGGCTGGTTCTCCAAAGAAGCCAATGGAACAGTATCAGTATATCAGGAGAAAGAAGTTAATTGATTATCTAGGCTAACATCTAAAATAACAGCTTGCCTTAAGCTTGGTTTTGCTTTAATAAATGATGTTGCCCTTTCTTACTGGTGAGTTCCTTGCTGGTTAATCACTGACCAATGCCTTGTCTAGTCTGCTTGCCTGTTTGGGTCCACTATCCAGTATTAGAAGAAAACAGAAATTGTGAGTTGTGACGTTGAAGAATCCTTTTCTGTGATACAGGCTTGGCCTCACCATCAGCTGGAGGAAGACAGGACTAGGTAATGGTTAGACTCCCAACCAGGGCAAGAAGCAGAACACAGCTTGGAGATGTGGAACTTCTGGAAATGGAGCCTTCTTGAAAGTGTTTAACATGACAAAGGACTGTGTGCTGGTCTGAGGTGGGGCCCTGTGTGCCAGGTGCTGCACAAATGCCCATCAGGAGAGTTTTCTTTCCCAGGCACCTTACAGAGTGGGAAAAAGCTGAAGTGACCTGACCTTGGTTACCACATTCAGGTGAGGGACATGGCTAGGACTGGAAATGGTATCTGTCTGCACCTAATCTGGTGTAATATCTCCTAGACTACACTTTATCAGCTTGCTGAAGGATGGATAATGGTTGATTGTTATTTCCCTCAGGTGCAACCACCTCGTCCTCCGTGTCTTTCTCAGTGCTTTTCTGAGCTGTCATTGTGCTGCTTATCTGACTTCTGCTCATCTTTTTACTGCACTCACAGCAGTCAGTGCTATGGAAGAATGTTCCCTCTTAGCTCCTCAACCTGCATTGCTCTAAATTTCCTGTCTCCAAGAGTTTTGCTGACCATTTGTGTGTGTGCGGGTGCACTGCAAGCATCTCTGATGTGTCCTGCTCACTGCAGGTGAAGATTTGCAAGGACACTGGGGCCTTGTGGTTAAAGGTAAAAGGGGTGAAACTGCCACTTCCTCTGTGGCCTAACCCTACCCAGGGGGTCATGGGGAGAGAATGTCCATCTTATTTGGGCTCACAGAGCCCAACACCAACAGAAATGGGTCGTTTCAGTGAATTATCTGCATCTAGGAGCCAGACTGATCCCTGTGTATATTTGTCTCAGCACAAAATGGCAAAAACTTCTGACCCTTATTGGGGTCATGATAGAGACCAATGAGGTGACCCCTCAGCCTCTTCTCCAAACTACAGAAGCCCAAAGTCCTCAGCTGCTCCTCACAGGACATTCCTTCCAGCCCTTTCACCAGTTTGCTGCCCTCCTCTGGATGCATTCCAGTTGCCTTCATGTTTTTCTAAACTGGTGGGGCTCAGAGCTGCACTCAGTGCTCAAAGCAGCATTTTAACTCATTTTAACTATTTCTCTAGAGATGAAGAGCTGCCTTGCATAGGCAGCCTCTCATGTTTACAGTCAGGTTTTCCATCTTGGCCATGCCCGTGAACACACTCTTTTCTTTTGTTAAAAATCTATTGATTCCAATTGGTGCAGGCTTTTTTTTTTTCCTTTTTTTTTTTGGGACAGGTTATTGGTTGCTGTCTGGTCTAAGCTCTTATAAAGTAACCCAATACTCTGCCTTTCCAGGACAAACACAGCAAGTGCCCATTGCTAAGAAGCAGCAGAGACTCCTTAGCAAGTTGTTTCCTACCTGAATATATTGTCGGGGTGACTCAGGAGCTTCACAAGATGCAGGAAAAAATCCCCATTTTTATTCTGATTGCAGCTGGACTGTTGGACTTGGCTGGTGAGTGATGTGTTTTATTGTAGTCTCAAATGCTGTCATCCTGCCTTCTTTTCCTCCACTACCAGTAAGCAGAAAAATTATGCTAAATGTTGTGCCATCAGTCTCTGGTGTGTGACGACCATGGGATGAAAGAGCAGCTTCTCTCTGTTTGTGCTGCTGTGCTGTGAGGCTCAAGATTTGGTTTAAATGGTTTCTGTTATGGGAGTATTCCTGAATCAGGACTCAGTTGTGCTGCTTAGCCAGCTCAGAGACTGTGCATTCCCCAAAGAATATACCATCTCTTTTCATGTAGGGGAAGGCAAATGGAAATTAGTGCCACTTTTCACAGAGTAGGTCCATAGCAGAACTGAGGATCAAACTCAAGTCCTCTGAAGCCTTGTTCAGAAGACACTTTTCCTGGCACCTGTCTTTATCACCTTAGGCACGGGCTCCCCTCTTCACCCTGCAGTAACACACTGTTCTGCATTTTCTTTGGGAACTGTCCTGTCAAATGTTTGTGACAGGGTGAAATCAGTGATGGGTCTGTAATGCTGTCCTGCCTCAAACGAGTTCTAGGGCTGCAGGGAACCAGTCAGGCTTTGCTTTCTACCTCTTCCTGTGTGCCTGTGAGCAGACCCTGCCACTGCACCCAAATTAACTTGGGTCGTGTCTTCAGGCAGGCTGTTCTCTTTAGTAAAGATAAACTTGGGAGGGTGGGGTCAAAGAATTTTTCACCAAATTAGTAATTCTATGATTTTTGTGGGTTTGTTTTTCGTTTGTCGTGTTTTTCTAAATTACCTTGTCCCCCTGCAAGGTGTATTTGTGGGTATTTACTCCACTTCCTTTGTACAGGACCTTGATTCAGTGCTTGTCTTTCTGGACAGATTGTTCATGTTGCTTTGCTGAGTTTGGGCTAAACCTTGGGAGGTTTATTTGTTTATACAAATAGCTTTGCTACTGAGGACCTACCAGCCTGTCCTCAGGCAACGTGAGGGTTTCATTCTCCCGGTGTCTTTGGCTGTCATTTATATCCTCTTCAATTAATTAAGGGGTTCCTCTGCCTGGTTAATGCTTTGCATCAGAATGGCAGGAGTACAAAGTGTCATCCTGCATAAGACAGTGAATATAAACAGCAGAGGATCAGATTTATAGCAGCTGGCTGTACTCATGGCAGTGCCAGAGCTGCCCGTCCTCCCTCCTGTGCGGGTCTGAATGGGGCCAGTGGCCACTTGGTGTCCCACACAGCCTGCTGCAAAGTGCTGCTGCCACCTGTTCAAAGTTCATGTACAACTGAATAGGTAAAGGGCTTGTTTTCTGTTCATCAGGTGCCTCCTGGAATGAGCATCATGTCAGTGAAGCATTAGACCTGAGCCTTCCTGGAGAAGCTCAACCAAGAGCTGAGAGCAGCCCCATGCCCAGCGAAGTGTTTCCTGTTACAGAAGATAACTCAGATGAGGTGACCTTTAATTTTCAGAGTCCAGCAGTTGATCCTACTGATGAAATAACAGCTGACTCAATTCCTGTCCATACAGAGGCAGCTGCAAAAAGAACAGCCACACTGCCTAAGGAGTCAGTGAGAAACTTGGAGGTGCTTGAGCAACTGCACATGGAAGCAGCAGCTTTAAAACTCCAAGATGGACACACGGTTCCTAGCAAGCTCCTGAGCAGCATAAGCATCCCTGTCTCCACACAAGGGTCACAGGCTGCCACCCATCTGGAACAGCCAGACAGGTCACTGCAAGGAAAACCAGAAAATATGACTCGGGCTGGTTTCAGTCCTACCAGCTCTAGCACTGGGCTGCCCCAGCCCTTTCTCAGTGGAGGGACACATCAAGCCTCTCCCCAATTCACAGCTCTCTCTTCCACTCCTTATACCAAGCAGATGGAGGTGCCAAGCCCTAAAACGTCTCTTCTGACTTCAGCAATAAATATTCACTCTCCAGGAAAAGAAGTAGCAGCATCTCCATTTCCCACCAGAGTTAAGATTGTTCTTGAAAGCACTAGGGTGGATTGGTTCCCACCAGCAACACCCCCCAGTAGCAAAAGGCCAAAAGGCACAAATCCACAAGCCCAGGCTGACAGCAAAGCTGGTGTGACGCCTGCATACCTGAAGAAGACTCAGACTATGGATGCTAAAGTTACAACCTCTGCATTCCTACAAAAGCCAGCTTCAGGGGACCTGGATGCAGTCTATTCCAGACCAACACTGACAAGTGCTGTTCAGTTTTCCCCACTTTTAACTCTGAAGCAGGAAACAACAGGCAGTAAAGCCAGAAGCTCAACAACAGCTCCAATAAATGTTTCTGGACACCCAACCCAGTTGCCTGCTCTTCGGACACTCCCACAAGGGAACATACATTCCCCTTCATTATTGATGCACGTGGAAGCTCTTGTTCCTGATGAATTACTTCCATCTCCATTTCAAGGTCCCATTAGCAGAACTGACAGACAACAGCCCCTCTCTTTGTCCTGGACTCTCAACTGTACTAAACAGCATGTTTCCCAAGAAACCAACAGGAGCTCTCAAGAAATCACAGTTTTAGTTTTGCAAAGAGATACTGATCATCTGACAACGACCAGTAAACCTGAAAAATCCAGATCCTCTGAGAGCCCACAGGTTTCTGCTCATTCATCCTCATTAAGCCAGTCATGGATTTCCACGTTAAAACTTCCCCACACTACTAAAGAGCTCCAAGGAGTAACATCTGCACTCTTTCCAGGTACACCTACCTTTGGGAACGCAGCCCTTCCACCTGTAAGCACTTTAGATCCTGTTCCTGCAGGGCTTCAGCCTCCAGGTACATCTTCTCCTGCCTATGTGGGACTGCAGCTAAAGGGCATCCCCACCTCTGCTGAGAAGGGACTTCACATACCAACCTCATCCATGTCTCCTGGTTCTGGGTCTCAGGTTCAAGGCCTTTCTGCTCATCCTTTATCTCGGGAAGCCTTCCCTATGATGCTGCAGATAAGCACGGTGGAAGACTCCAAGGGAAAGCAAAGTCTCCCACAAGAGACAGGTAGAACTGGTTCTCCCCTCCTGACTCCACAAGCCAGCCCAGTCCCCAGCCCCTCTGGACTGCACAACAATGGGAACCAGAATGTTGTTCTTCACAGCTTTGCCCTTTCAGCCTCGCAGATCCAGCAAGCTGGCAGCCTGGCAACTTCTGCTGCAAAACTGCCCTCAGTCCATGCACAGGGCTTGTCCACCTCAATGACAGCACCTCCTGAACCCATGGTGCCCAGTGTTCCTGGTGAGATCCCAGCAGCACTAGTGCAGCAGTTCAGTATGTCCCATGATGCAGTTACCCAAAACCTCAGTGCTCTTAGAGGTGAGCACCTTAGAACGCTGCCATCATCCCCACACTTGTCCTTTCTCCTTAAAAGTTCTAACGGCATGATATGCCTGCAGCCCATGCAAGATTCTCCTCTGCCTGCACAATTCCCAAATATCAGTCTTGGGGGTCTGGTTTCCATTCAGCAAATCCTGGCAGCATCAAATTCTTCAGCACCGGACCTTGCAAGTTTACAAAACCTGAGTCCTTCTAGCTTAATTCTGGTTAAGCCCGTGTTCATCCTTTTGCCCACTGACAGACCAGATTTACAGGTGGTGCCCTCTCCTGAGGGTGGAGATGACCACAAAGCTGCCCTCTCATTCACAAACGAGGAAGACCTGAATTTGGGTACCCCTGAAAGCAGCCGTGATAGCCCAATGAAAACTAGTCCCTCTCATCCCACTGGTAAATCTTTGAGGCCTGAAACGACCCTCTCCACCATGTCTAACCAACAAGAAGAGAAAATAAAAGTAACTCCTCAGCCAGTGCTCACTAATCCTAGTCACACAGCTGCCACAGCTTTGTTTCAGGGTGTCACCTCAGCACCACATGGTTTGCTGGACCCGTGGGTGAGGATGAGCTCTACACTGCAGGCTGTGCCTCTGCACGGGCTGCCTGCAGAGATCCAGGCACCTGCTCCCAGCCCCCAGGAGGCCAAGGGCACTGATTTGCTTGTACCTAACGGTGTGTTAGCAGAGCCTTTCACCTCCCCTGCTCCACCACCGGTGGTGTCTGCACAGCATAGCCCTCCTATTTCCCCCAAAGCATTTTCCACAGCTGAAAAGCCACGTTCTCCTGTAATTCCTCTACTGTCAGCAAAGGGAGTCCCTGGTTCTCAAATGCCTGCCCAGCCTGTGGTCACTGCAGCAGGGACCAGGGATCAGGTTCAGCACAGTAAGGAACTAATGCTGCAAACTCTTGGCCATCACCAAGACTCAGTGCCCACAGTGTCCTCTGTCCATGCCCAGTGCACAGAGTGTTGGACCTTGAGCTCAGCCAGAGCCACAAAACACCCACTGAAGGTGTCCACAGGCATCCTGCCTTTGCAGTCCACATTGCAGAGTCTCCCAAGTACTGAGTCCCTTCCAAGGCTGCCATCACAAGCTCAGGTTGTGCCCAGCACACCATCAGCTTCCCCAGCACTTCCAGCTGGGAATGACCACAAGGAATCTGCAGTGGGGAGCACGGCCTGTTCAGGAAGAGCCACTGTGCATGCTAAAGCAGCACCCACCCTCACCACTGCCATAAAACCTGACATTCCTAAACATTTGGAAGTTACCCCCGTTGTGCCTAAGCTCTTGATAATGACAGAGACACCAGCACCAGCACATACTCCATTTTCAACAAAGGTCCAAATGAAAACAAGTGTTTCTGGGAAACTTCTGGCTACAGTTTCCCATCCAAGGATGTATACCAACTCTGCTGCAAGCCCACCTTCACCTGCATCTGCACATGTTCCCCTGCTATCAGCCATGAAACATGACCAAATCCATCAAGACCCCACCAAACTGTTCTCACAGGCCAGCGTGGGAGAAAATGCAGAGCCAACTGAAATCAGCACAACTGCAAGAAAAATAGGAACTGGTAAATTCTTGGGAACAAGCATGTCTCTGTCAGCCATCTTTAACACAAGGCCACAGCAACCCTCCCTAGGAACTCCTGGAAATAAGGTTGGTTTCACTCTGGTACAACCATCTGTGTCTGCAGGACCTACTTCTGCTCTTGAGAGACAGCCCAAGTTGACACAGCCAACAGCACCTCCTCCATCAGCAGTGACTTCTCTTGCTGCAGCTCAGAATGGTTATATCACTACTTCACTTAGGAACAAACAAGTGTTCCTCCTGCCAACATCAGCCATCCCATCTGATCCCAACATGGTGCTGCCTACAGTTGCCAGAGTGAACAAATCCACTGTGGTCTCTATGACAGTGGAGAAGAGTGAGGAGATGTTAGTGAAAGGAGATGCAGCCACCACTGGCCAGCTGCCCACTTGGGCACCCGTGTCCTCACCACACCAAGCATCATCCAGACACCCTTTGGAGAAGTTATCACTGGAAGATAACCTTGAACATGAGATACTTCATTCCAGCCCCAGCACTGTCATACACACCACTGGGCCATCTACAACAGCAGCATTTTCTGTCTCTGCTAGTAGGCGTGTAAATAAGGTTACTAATCAGACAGCTGTTGTCAGCAAAGCAGCTCTCAATGATGCTGAGATGCCTCCAGCCAGAGATCTAATCCAGCTCCCTCCATCCCCAGAGGATCCCTGGAGTCTGGTAACACTTATGCCAGAGGGAAATTCCTTGCTGGGTGTTGCAAACACTGGACAATCTGAGGGGCTGTTCCTGAACACAGAGGCAGAGGAGATGGTTAGAACAAATGAGGTAACAGAAGAAGCAGCTGAAGGCTTAGTGACTGTCCTAACACTGCTGGATCCAGAGCCCAGTGCACTGCTGAGTGAAGCACATCAGAGGAGGGTTTTGCAGCCAGATGCTGCCATCCTGAATGGGTAATTAGCTCAGTGTGGTTGGTGTTGCATATTTATGCTGTGTGATTTGAGGAGGGGGCTTAATATCCAAAGGGCTGCATGGGGTCAGTAAGATGGGTATGCTCTATTGTGGTTTTAAAAATACTTAGCTCGTTCAGCAATGACTTAACGTTTTTTTTAAAAGGGTCTTTTCACATTTCAGATGTTAATACTCTCCTTCAGCCTAGGGTTTTTTGTTTTTGCTATAGCCTTTGTCTCTCTGCCTTTCTTTCCCATAACAATCTACATGCAGCTTTGCAAGTGGGAACATTTGATGTTGCTCAAGTCACGAAATTCACTAGCAAAGAAGGCAGATATTCCCACACAGTTAAACCCCTCCAAGTTCCCCTCAGTTCAAATGACTGGACTGCAGAGAGGCAGGAGGGGGATCAGGGCAGGGTCTGTCATACCAGGGTCTGCTTGCTCATTTGTTTCACCTCACTGTTCAGTTTCACTGATGAAACACTCACCCTAATGCTGTTTTGTCCCTAACAGGCTGTGAAGCCTAGCTGGGCCTCAGCTTTTTTTCCTTCTTTCCCTAAAGCTTTGCAGTTGTGAGTGATGATGCCTGTGGCTCAGGTAACTACACGGTGCAGATGAGCCTGCACCCTGCTGCAGACACAGCCCCTGAGATGGACGGGTCAACATCTTCCCAGGAGACCTTCCTGGCTTTGCTGGCTGTGCAGGGAAACAGCAGCCAGGCTGTGCTCCAGATCCACTCGTGCTGTGTGACACCTTCTGCCAACCCCGGGGCACCAGGTGCCGTGTGCTGCCTGTTCCACAGGTCAGAGACGTGGTGTAGCTTCACACAGCTCCTTGGGCCCGGGGTGGGGATGGGCTGGTCCTTAGAGGACCCTCTCTCTTGTGTCCTGTGGCTGCAGTCTTGATCTCTTTGGAGTTCAGAGTAAGCTGCAAGCAGTGAGAATGAGTCCCAGTGTGCTCTGGTCCCTTAGCTGTCTTCTAACTAAAGCTGAGGGCTTGATAAGACCAAGAACCCTCAGGGGAAAAAAAAACCAACAACCCTCTCTCTCGACCCTTTGATTTAGGTCCATAAGAAGTCCTGCCTCTCCATGCTGTGCTGGCACAGGTGTCAGGTTTACAGCATCCTCCTGCACCTCCTGCTGAAGGACAGCACAGCCTGGGAGCAGAGCAGTCCAAGGATGGGAGCCAGGCTCCTCCACATGCCTCTGTTTCCCCACCAGCATTTCAGGGCTGTTCTTGCCCCAGTGCTCTGCGTTGAGCACTGAGAAACTGGAGGATTCGTTAGTTGATGTTTGTAAAAAAACACATGACTGCCATCAGTAAAAGAGCTGTTTGATTTGCCCCTGTCTGCTAACGTGGGAACTCACTTCTGCAGTGCTTCTGGATGTGTCTAGGTCAGGGGACAATTATCAAATTACAGCCTTTTTCATGGCTGTAGCAAAACCAACCTTCCATTACCAATTCTGCTGCTCTAGGACTGTGGCCTCCATGGCAGGGACAAGTACAGCCTGAGAAGCTGACAGTTTGTGGATAGTTTTGGCTCTGACTCTGGCTTAGCCCTGTGTCATCAGACCCCCTGCTCCCCTGCCTTTACTCAGGGAGAGCTGGAATCTGGAACTGTTTGCCATTTGTCTCTGCCAGGTTGCCTTTTGAATGCAGTCACATCCAGTTACTGCAGAGCAGTAAACCCAGAGCTGCCAGCTTCACCATCCAGCTGTTCCAGATGCTGAACCATTCAGTGGCCTATTTGCACTGTGAGCTCAATGTCTGCCTGCATGGCAAAGCAGGCTGTGAGCAGGTAGGTGGGATGGGTGCCCTCTCACTGGTCTCAGGAACTTTTGGAAAGGTTTGGTGCTTCCAGCAACCGCAGATGATTCAGTAAAGAATCTTGATGGTAGATTAGAGAGCTCCTCTTTCTGCCACTTCTCATAGTTCTTAATCTCCTGCCTAACTCTGTCTCCCCTAAAGCCTCAGGTAAATTTCTACTCTCAGTTAAGCTCACAGTGCTTTGTTTTCACTTTACAACCACAAACAATTTACCTTTGCTTTGCGTAATCAACACAAGGAGCATCATCAACAAATAAGTAGCAACCATATAGGAGAATTGCAAGGAAAAGGCTCAGCATGCCTGGTAGAATTATCTGGAAGGGCTCAGATATATCTCTATATTGGATTGTTCTGGCTCTGGGATATGGAAGTTTTCAGGCTTCCACAAGCTTGGAGGGCTCAGGGATAAGGCTTCCATGAAACACTTGGTGCAGTGTCTCGCTTCCATGCTGCAAATTGAAAAGGCACAGCACTACAGAAGTGGTGCAAAGAAGTGTTTTAGATGTATGTAGAGGAGAGATTCATGGAAGTTTGAGTGGTTGAGCTGCACAGTAGAGCTGGAAAATCTCTGGAAATTCAGCCAGTCAGGCTGAGCCTGCTTTTAAGAAGCTTTGGCAGGAATTAGAAAATGAGTTGCATGGGCATGTGAAGGATGACTATCTGTATCTCGCATATGCCCTGCTTGCTCTGACAGTCCTTCCTGGCCTGCAGGCACAACCACTGGGCCTAAAAAGAGAGCTAGACACTCTGGGAAAGAGCTCAGCCATCTCCTGTAACAAAGTCACCATATCAGGATCATCCCATATCTGGTCAATCGCTTTGTTAAAAATCTGGAAGATGAGCTAACAATATGGAATAGTAGCAATAGGTGTTAATTCCTAGGGAAAAGGAATTAGGGAACAGATTTACAAAGGTGCTGGTCCAAGCATTAGGAAACACACTTTTTGGAAGGGCAGCAGAGCTGGACAAAGACTGGGTCTGAGGAGACCTGCTCTGCCCAGCACTCTAGTTGCTTTGGGTTGTGCAGGGGTGCTCTTGGAGAAGATCTGTTCAGGCCCCACCAGTGATTTTTCAGTTGTTTGTCATGTGTCTTTCCCAGAACTGCTTGGAAAGTGTGGAGCCACTCCTCCAGCCAAGTGACAGGAACAGCTATGGGAACATGCACAGCCTGATCTCGCTTGGTCCAGTTTTGAGAACGAAGAACAGGTTTCTGTATGAACCTGAGGAAGGTGAGGCCCTACCTGCTTGGCATGCTATAAAGATGAATGTTTAACCTTCTTTTTCTTCTCCCTCCCTCTCTTAATGCTGTTCACTGCTTGATTACTTTTTTTCTTTATTTCCAGGCCCTGATTCTGCCATGCTGGTACCCATTCTGCTGGGATCCCTTACTGGCTTTGCTGTCCTGGGCAGTGCTTTCATAGGCCTTTGGCTGCACCATAGACAGAAAACCAAAAACATATGCTATCCACGACTTGGAGAAATCCATGGCCTGTGAACTACAAGCAGCTGACTGGTCCTGCAGATCCCACACCCCTGCTGCAATGACCAGAGAAGCAATTGATTTTGCTTTGCACACTGTATTGCTTTTGTAGAGCTTCTGCTGACCCAGGGAGCAAGATATCCAATCTCTGCTTTAAGCACCTTGCTCCTTCCTTTCTTTGCTTCTGCACCAAGCAAGTCCACAAACTGCAGAGTAGAGAAAGAATTGTAGTAGTGGTCCAGCTATCAGGGAGAGCAGAGCTTGAAATGCAGTATGTGCAAGCACCAGCACACAGTCTGATCACAGGAATGGGAAAATGGGAAAGCAGGCAGGAAACCAGAGTGCAGAGGAGCCATGTAAAATAAAGCACTTGAGACTAGAGCCATGTGATCAAGGAGGATGGGTTGTTACAAGAATGATGAAACCCAAGTTTATTGATTGGCAATGTGGACAGGACCCAAGAGACCCAGCCACTCAGCTTTACAGCTTTTCTCACATCTAAGGAGATAAGTCCCTTTAACTTTTTGCTTTACTCATGTTCCTGTTTTCTCATGATCAACAGAAACAAGTTGCCACTAACTGCCTGTTGGTAAAACCACCTAATGAGACAAAGCTAAGAATGCAAAAGCTTTAATCCACAAGGCTGAATTTGAGAGCACATAAAAAGGACTCACCATGATCGACTTCTAGCTCCCATTTCTTAACTGTTGTTGCCAGAATGCAGGCAGGAAAGGGGCCATGGCCAGAGCATCTCATGTCAAACACAACAGAGAAGTAGCTTGCACTTCCACCTGGATAAGCCTTCCCCCAAGAATTTCTCCAGATCTCTAAAAATTCCAGGCCAAGACTCAATGGCAATTACCCAATTATTATCTGTATTGCAGTAGTGCTAAGGAAACCAGCACCAGGTTGTATTTGACATTGAGTTACCCACAGACAGTCCCTGCAGGCTGACCTTCCTCTCCTGTGACAAGGTCCTGAGCTGCCAGGAGGTGGCAGAGATGGAGCTGCTCTTTGGAAAGGAAATCACCCAATTCTTACAGGTTGTTTTCAGGTGCTGGAGCAGCCTCTGCACTTGTTGCTGATCTGGAGAATGTGGCCCACTTCTTGTTGGACCCAACCCCGTGTGTCACTGCAGTGCCTCTTGCAAAGGCAGTGTGGGCTTCAAGTACCTGCACACATTCTGGCTGTGGAAATTCCTGCTAATGAAGACCAAGCACCCTCCTGCTCTGCGTGTCTGTAATGAAACCTCAGTTTTAAAAGCAGAGTCTGTCTTTCTAGGTCGATCTCCTTACTGCTGCCACCTCACTGTTCCTCTTCTTGCTGGTGTTTGCCCAGCACCTTGTGCTGGTGGTGGCTGTGTCAGGTCCACTGAAGGAGGGAGGATCCCATGGGGTGCTCCCCATGGCTCCCCAACCCCGTGCCCAGACTGTTTTCCGAGCAGCCAACACAGGCGCTGATCCCAAATGGTGATTCCGGTCCTAGATTCCAGAGCCTACGAACTGATCCTGAATGACAGCTGTACCCCCGGGAGTGCAGCCATAGCTTCAGCAGATGGAACTGCTGACGGAGAACTCCAGGAACAGGCCGAGCTGCTGGCATCTGTGGGTGACACTGGGCAAGGTGTCAGCAGCCTGGTGGGCACCGACAGGGCTTCTTTGCCCAGAGGTACAGGCCGTGAGCCCTGAGGTCCCTGCTGGCACCGCAGCCGCTCCCAGGCTGCGCGGGGCGGTTCCGGCTGCCGCAGACACCAAGAAGTGCTCCCGGGTGGTTCTGTTGGGCTCCTCTGCCAGGAAGCGATTCCACAGCTGGGAAATCCGCCCCCCTTCCCCTCGTGTTGTAACACTGGAGCCCCCCGAGTCTGTGGGGATGAAATAAAAATCTCCCAGTAGAAAGTGCCCGAGTCTGGTGGAGCCGCAGGAGGGGCTCGGACACTGACCGACCCCGCCGGTTGCCGACAGGCTCTGTCCCCCCGCCAGCGGGGACCCCCCGGAGCTCCCCCCGGTGCGGACGGTCCCGCGGCGGAGCGAGGGAGGGAGCGGGACCCACCGGGGGAAGGGGCGGCAGGGCGGGCGGGGGGCGGCCAGCGCCGTGGGGAGGCGCGGTCAAACATCCCCGGAGGGGTAGCGGAGGGTCCAGCCCCGCCGGGAGCGGCCGGGAGCCCGGAGCAGCAGAGAGCCCTTAGTACTCGTCCCTGCAGGGAGCACCGGAGCACCGAGTCGGTGAGAAAAGCCGATTTGCGTGTGTTTTCCGGGAGAGGGGGAGTTGTAGGGGCGGGAGGAAGGCCGGCTGTGCGTGGTGTGGAGAGCTCCCCCGGGACCGGTGTCCTTCTCGGGGTGATGGAACATTGAGTTACCCACAGAGTCAGTCCCTGGGCTAGGTCATGGAAGACATACACGCACAAGACCCAGACGAGTGTTATTAAACCCTTTTTACAGCTGGGGAGGCAAGGCATAAAGCAACTAAAAGCATGCATGCTGTTGCTGGTGCCACATGGTAATGGTTCAACTGCTCAGACCAGATCTTCAGTATTGTTTTCTTTCTTCCAACGTTCCTTGCAGGCATTTGATAATGTACTCGATCCCTGAGGTACCACTCTGGTTCACCATACTCGTTGTGTTTCTGTTTGGGTGTTTTCTCAGGTTCACATGCTCATGTTCTCCACGTGGTAGTGCTGGGATTTTCTCTGTTCTTTATCTTTCTGGAGTGTTTTCCACTTCTCTTCCTCATCCAGCTCACATTGACAGTGCTGCACAGGAGCTTTGAGGATTCCTCTCTGTGTGAGGCCTTCCTTTAAGTATCAGTCTCCCTCACAGGAGCCTGGCAGGAGTGCCTGGAATTAAGTAATTCAGCTCCTCTGCATCCCAAATGAGAGTGAGATTTAGGATCCACCTCTTGGCAGTAAGTAACATGTCTCATCTCAGGTAACTCCCTACTTCCCTATGCAAGTCAGGAGTAGGAAGAGCTCCTTTATTCTTCTCAGATACCACCTGAGCAGGAGGCAGACAGCCAGGCTGCCTTTTCTGTCATGACTTCGGAGAGAGACCAGCAACTGGGCAGCTTAACTGTCTTTAATAAGGAAGATTTTGAAGAAGACTGGATTAAAGTGGCCAGCGGAGGCTTTGGGCACGTGTACCAAGTCAAGCACAAGAGGTGGAGAACAGTTTATGCAGTGAAATGCTCCCCATACCTGCTGCAGGACTCCAGCATGGAGAGGTAACGTTGCAGTCTCTTCTAGCTCAGCAGCTCAAACTGTTAATTAGAGCCATCTATGGGGATTTGGTGCTAAAACTCTGCAGGAAATGCTCACGTGGCTGCTTCTCTCTGGGAAGTCAAGATTTTGGTACCCACAGGGAGTGGAAAAAACTGGTGTATAGGCAGTGTAGGCAGCCCTAATGAACAAACAATTGAGTCAATTAAGTTATTCATTCTAAAATTTTATTCTGTTCAATCTGGAAGGATCTTGCCTGATGAAATCACAGGCCCATAGGACTTTTCTTGCCGTGTTGCTGACAACAATAGAGATGGTTCAATCTGAGCAGTGACTGTCCTCTTAGGCTCTTCAGATGTTATGTTTGTATTTAATTCTCTTTCGGGGAAAAAAAAAAAAGAGTCAAGTTAATCAGTTTTACTTCTGTGTATATCAATTCTAGTAAATTTAATCATGTGGCTTTCATGGATTATCTGAACTCCTAGTTTACACTGCAGAAGAATGGTTGACTGTGAACAGAAATATAGATTGTTGTGGGTTTGTTTTTTTTTCTTTTTAAACTATTTCTGCAATCACCAGGATTTGAAAAACAACATCTGAAAATCTGAGTTTGGGAAAAATATCTAACAGTACACGTGCCTCAGGAGCTCAGTTGTCTGGTAAGGGAGGCAAAAGTTTCAGAGGAGCCTTTAAAAGTCCTTAGCACTCCTGTCTGTGGGCGTGTAAACACAATGTGTGTCTCCTAAGTAGCTATGAATGAAGACAGTAGTGTGGTGACTTCCATCTTCTCACATCCTTGATACAAAACCAGCTGCTTCACACTGGGCATTCAAATTGTCAGTGGGAAAGACAATACCTGAGATTCCTCAATACAGAGGCACGTTCTACTGTGGGCAGCCTGCTAGAGAAGTCTGGCAGAAGGGTTTGCTTATCTGGACTATGTTTAGAGCTATTAGTGGCCTGGCATAATGTTGGTGAGAGCTCAGATTCATTCCCAGGATGTGCTTTTTAAGTGCAGTTTTGGCACTTCACTGCCGGGCTGCTGTCAGCCTGCTTGGGGCACCCCGACCCGTTCAGCAGGTTGGGAAATGTAAAGGTTTAGTGAAATGGGGCTGCCAAAACTGGCAACAATGGACAGACATGTCTAGACTCCCTTTGGGACCAGCTTCACCATGCTCACAGACAGAAAGCTGCAGGCAGAGGCATAGATACAGATCTGCAGTAACAGCCTGTGAATCAACTGGTGCCATTTCTTGGCTCCACTATTTATAATTTTTCTTCTTTTTTTTTTTTTTTTCCCTTCTAGGACCAGTATGAACTGCCTAATGGAAGAGGCAACCAAGATGGAGAAAATCAAGTTCCAGCACATTGTCACTATCTATGGGATCTGCAACAGCCCTTTGGGAATAGTGATGGAATATATGGCAAGAGGCTCCTTGGAGAAAATTCTTCCCACTCACAAAATGTCATGGCAGCTCAAATTCCGGGTTATCCATGAGATGGGCTTGGCTATGAATTTCCTGCATAGTATGACTCCTCCTTTGCTGCACTTAGACCTCAAACCAGGGAACATTCTCCTGGATGGGAATATGCACGTCAAGGTAAGACCTGAAGGCTGTGTGTGGAGGGACCGGTTGTTTCTCAAATAAGAGAAAGGTTCTTTTTACCAAGTGAGTCTAGAATCCTAAGAAGTGAGGTTCTTCAGGAACACTCAATGGAAGATTCACCAGTGGGGCTTGTAAGAAGCAGCTGGTAAACAAATCACATGGTATTCCCAAGATCATCCAGGCAAAGTATGCCAGAACTGGGAACTTGGGGGGGGGGAAATGTTGCTCTGCTGGACTCGGTGAAAAGCACCAACTACAATTTCACCAGGGTTTTACCAAGTTTCAGCTGCTAGGCACCTGATCATGAAGGACAGGGGTATGTCCCAGCTAATAGAAGGAGGGGGGAGAGTGTGAGCATTACTGAGGGGGCTCTCACTTTCTCTGCTTACAGATCTCAGACTTTGGGCTGTCCAAATGGATGGAGCAGTCCAGCCGAATGCAATATATTGAAAGCTCTGCCTTGAGAGGCACTTTGAGCTACATCCCCCCAGAAATGTTTCTGCAGAACAGCAAGCCCCCAGGAATCAAATATGATGTGTACAGGTAAGGGCTGCCTCTCTGCTCAGAGGTCACTCAGGGCTGCCACCCAGCTCTTCTTACACAGAGCAAGAGAGACTGGCACAGTGCCTTGTTTTGTTTATATTCTGGGCCTCTGCCTTGTAGAATGTCCTTGGGGAGCACACTGGGAGTGACATGTGGTGCTCCAGCTTCAGTGGTGGAGAGTGAGGGGGAGTGGGATTATCTGGGAATAATCATCTTCATGTACCAGCCACATCTCTGTGCAGCACCAGTCCCCCATGAGCTGCAGACTATTGCCTGAAGTTCCACCATACCCTGTTAGATTGCTGGCAGTTGTTACAGGAGTATGATTAGAGCACAGAACAGTGTCTGCTCTTTCATAGCAGGCACTGCTTAGGTTGACTTTAAAACAACTGTGATATTTCTTGTCTATTTTGGTCAGTAACAGGTAGAGAAAAGATTTCAACTCTACTTTTTTCCTGTTGGTCAAATTGCTTTACAGCCCAGTTCCACAAGCCACATAGATATATTCTGGCAATTCATTAGCTCCTACACTGCACAGTAACTCAAGACAAGGAGAAAGGGAGGATTTGCATGGCCATATGAACTTGCAGCAGTCAAGGGCTCTAAAGCTCAATGTGATTAAAGTGAATAAAAGGCACTGAGAGCCTGACTTTGACAGGAAATGCTCCAAGTCATTCACTACACCAACCCTTTCGTTGACATGTATGTCATCTCATGATGATTCATGAGATCTTGCCCTTTTGGTGTGGGGGATGCAATCCTTCCATCCCAGAGAACTCCTTTTGTAATTTTCCCATTTCTTGAGAAGATGAAAGCAGTAAGTGAACGTCATGTTTGTGTACACATGAGAGTGATTGCTCATGATCTCTCATTGCCTGCAGCTTTGGAATTGTCATTTGGGAGGTACTTATGCAGAAGAAGCCTTATGCAGGTAAATATGAATACTTCTTATATACTCTGCACTTATTAAATGTTTATTACAGCATCTTCACAGAGGAACAGCCCAGTGCACCTTGCTGTTTTTCAGGGTCAAACATGATGGCTATTATAGTCAAGGTTGCAGCAGGAAAGAGGCCCTGCCTGGAGCCCATCAGCAATGACTGGCCAGGGGAGTGCCAGCAGATGGTTGACTTGATGAAGAGGTGTTGGGATCAAGACCCTAAGCAACGGCCCAGCTTTACAGGTGTGGTAGCTGATTGTGATATGGATTAGCCAAGGGTCATCTGCATGGGTTAACCAGTGGGGGATAAGCTTGTGTAAACTCCTTGCTAGTTAAATTGCCTTGGAAATGCTTGGTACCCATCTGCTGTCAACACATTCTCTTTCTCCCTCTTTCCTTCCTCCCCACGTGGAAGATGCGTGGAAGACTTCCACAGCCTTGAGGGCTGACTGGGTGCTGAACATCTGGGTAGTCTGCACAGCTAACAGTCCTCTTGCTCTGGCAGATATCCCTGTAGAAACAGATATGCTGCTGTCACTGATCCAAAGCCTTGTAGTGGATCCGGAGAACGAGCGCCTTGTTAGGAAGATGTCCCACAAGCCAGCCATCTCCAGGAACCAGCAAGTAAGGAAGGCTTCCCAGTACTCCTCACAGGTGAGGAAGGCTTCCCAGTACTCCTCAGGAAATTCCAGTCTCCTTGCCCTGTTCTTACCAGTTCTTGAGAATGTTTCCTCTCTCGTCACTGTTCATCCCCAGTGAACAAGGGCACCTCAGCAGCCTTTGCACAGTGTGTTTGCACAGGTTGTACATCTGTAATTCTTTTATGGGGTTAGGAAACCTGCAAATAAATTTAGCAAGCTGGCCAGTTTGCTAAATGATAGACAGTCTGAGAGGAAGACCCTTCTTTCTACTGGCTCAGAAGAAGTTGGTTTATCATGTAGGCTTCAGTCATCAAAAGAAGCCCAAGCAGACACAGAATCACAGGGGTTCTGCTCATGGCACTGGCATATATGCTCAGATGACCATTTTCCAGTTCCATGGAATTGAGGACATTCCAGTTTAAACAACTCTCATAGGAGGAAGAAAAAAACCACAAACAAAACAAACAAAAAAAACCCCAAAACCAAAGTTTTAAATCCCTGTGTTTCTCTGACTGAGAAAAAAAATCAGGTTGCAGGTTAGTCACAATTTTAGCCCAGCTACTGGAGTGTAATTGTGCCTAGATTCCAGCTCCATCTGGGGAGAAGCAGCAGTTGAGAACTGTTGTTGTTCTGAGGTTTTGCCTAGTTGTGCTGTCAGCAAGAAACAAGGTGCCTGAGTAGACTGAGGATTGAGGAGATGGGCTTGTCTGGGTTCCCAGTACAACACAGAGCATGAGTAGCTGGGATGCTGCCATGGGCACGTGCTGCAACAAGGAAGTAGAATATATGTATGGGAGCAAATGAGTAAGAGGAGGAGAACCTCACTGATATCCAGAGATCTTTTTCAGGCTCCTACATTCCTGTTAGTGTCATGATTTGCTCTGCTGAGCTCTGGATGCAGCAATGGGACTGGATAAAAACCACTCCAAAGAGAATACAAAATCCTAGAGCAGTAGCAAAGAACTCTGTGCAAACACCATAGAATGCAAAGAAGCAACTTTGTCTTATGTTTTTTTTTTCTTTTCCCCTTTCTGAAAATGAGAGTGATAAAGAAGAGTTCACCTTCCCACAAGACACCAGAAGTGGTGGTAAGTAGGGGACTTTCTTTATAATTCAAAAATTAAGAAGGAGAAACCTACACAAAATAGCCCATTTCCTCGCTCTCTGGTGATAAGGATGTGGCTCAAGAAAAATTTCCACATGGGTGACTTTTTAAGTTAAGGAAAATGAACTATACAAGAAATAGCAAATATAGTTCCCGTGAGGGAGAGGCCAAATGTCTCCCTCCTTAAGAGGCTGCATGAAGTGGTCTTGCCTCATTTCATATTCCCTGTCTCTGAAATGCCTGTTGTTTCATTTCAGACAGTGAAGATTCACATGCTGTCCCTCCTGTTTGTGTCCCCCAAGCTATTTCACTTGGTCTTACTCTCTTCTTCCTATTTTGTTTTCAGAAACTGATAATCAGGAGGTTCATAACCCACCTTCTTACAGTGAGGTTGAAAGCCCAGAGGACATCCTGCGTGAGGAGATCTGCAGAGTCCATGAAAACGGCCTCACGTTGCTTCACCTCATGGTGATCCAGGGAAATGTGGAAAAGGTGAAGTTCCTCCTGAGCTGTAGAGCCAACGTGAACAGCCAGGTAGTCTGTGGCTACACCCCACTCATTATTGCTGTTCAGAAGAGGTCACCTGAGATCTGCTCAGTCCTGATAGAGCACGATGCAGACATCAATATGCCTGATGATGATGGTTGGACACCTCTTCACTTTGCTGCTCAGAATGGGGATGACAGAATTGTACGCCTCTTGCTGGACCACCAGGCTCAGGTAAATGCTCAAGAGCACGACGGGTGGACCCCTCTGCATTTGGCATCACAGAACAACTTTGAGAACGTGGCCCGAGTCCTGCTGTCTCGCCAGGCTGACCCCAACACCCAGGAGGTGGATGGGAAAACTGCCCTCCACGTGGCAGCTTGCTTTGGACATGTCAGCTTGGTGAAACTGCTTGCCAGTCAAGGAGCGGACCTGGAGAAAAAGCAGAAGAACCATAGAACTCCACTGCATGTAGCTGTGGAGAGGGGGAAGTTCAGGGTCGTCCATTATTTGCTGAAGAATGGGACATCTGTCAACAGCCTGGATCAGAACTATTACAGTGCCCTGCACCTGGCCGTGGTCAGGGGCAAGTATCTCATCTGTGAGAAACTCATCAAGTACGGAGCCAACGTGGAGCTGAGGACAGACAAGGGTTGGACACCCCTGCACCTGGCCTCTTTCAAAGGACACACAGAAATCATCCACCTGCTCAAAGACAGCCACGCCAAGCTGAATGCCAGAGGCAGCATGGGCTGGACACCACTTCACCTGGCTACTCGCTACAGTGACGAGCCGGTGGTCTGTGAGCTGCTGAGGTGTGGGGCAGACCCCAACATGGCCGAGAAGTCCCAGTGGGCCCCCCTCCACTTTGCAGTCCTGCGGGGCTCTTTTTTGACTGTCATCAACCTTCTGGAGTGCAGGGCAGATGTCAATGCTAAGAACAAGGTTGGCTGGACACCCTTGCACCTCGCTGTCCTCAAGGGCAATATGGCCATTATAAAGACCTTGATTAAGGCTGGAGCTCTGCTTGATGTGGAAGATACCACTGGCTGTACAGCCCTCCAGTTGGCCATTAGACATCAGAGAGAAAACATCATCACGCTGCTTCAAAGCAAGGACTCGTCAACGAATAAATTGGGGAACAGGACTCTGGTGAATGAGGCTAAGATTTCAAGACCCAAATTTGTTCCAGGAAGGACAGATTTGTAGGTTCATCAAGTCTGGCATTTATGACTCGAGTTTTCCAGTGTCAGCTGCTGTGCCTTAACCCACCACCATACCCTGTCACCTGCTGATTGCAGGAAAATGCCTTATTTTTTTTTTTTTTAAATGAAAGTTTCTAAGCATGAACACTAAAAGACTGAAGGAAAATGGAGCTGCAGAAGGAAACTGACAATTTATTTTCCAGAATCTGACCAAGCTTGCAGAACATTTTGTCGTGGTGATGCTTTAGGCAATGCTTTCCTGTTTTACTACTTACTGTGCAGGGATGGTATGGATATATGTACTCCCTTTTCATATGGGCACTGCTGAAACTGTGCACAGCAACCTGTATTATACTCATCTTCCACGGATTTTATTGCTTTTACTCCATGTTTTCCTACAGAGCAGAAGGGTGTAAAAGGGGCTCGACACCGGTGGGAATTGAATCATGAGGTTCTCACCTGCTGCTGGAAATAGACACTAAACATATGGTGCAGCAATGTGTCAGATTTCCTGACATCTCATTTTTGTAACAAGAATAAAATAAAATAAGGAAGGGAGAAAAATCACTAGTAGAAACTATTTAAATGGATGCAATAGAGAGAAAAGAAATTCTAGAATGGTTCCACTCTATCCCTTCAGAGCCAGGAGCTTTTTTCCTAAGTGTTCAGATTACTTATTGGCCATCTCCACACTTCAGCCTTTAAACACTGGGGCTGCCATGAGAAAGATTAAGCCAGAAAGTGGGTGAAGCTCTGAACCCTGTTCACTGCCACGAGGGCCACCAGTAACCTGCAGCCTTCACTACAAAATGCTGCTGTGGGAGTTTCCTAGACGGGTTAAAAGAGTTTAAAAGCAGTGTTTGATTTGGGTTACCCCAAATTCTTAGAGCTGCCTGTTATTTTAAGAGCACTGAGCACCTGGGAGTAGTGAGCAGGTACTTATCCTGTGCCAAGGGACAGGTGGGGTTTATAACAGTCAGCTGTGAGTGTTGGCTTAAATGGCCAGTCTCTAAGAGCCCTCCTGTGGTCTCTGAGGAGATGGAGTCTTCTGGAAAGCAATGCTTAAGCTGCTGAATTCAACTGCCTAGATTCAGGGTTTTTTTCTGCTGAAAATATGCTTCTGTGGGTGAGTAGAACAGACTTTATGAGAAACTCATCCTATTCTTATGGTCCTGTTTGTGGGGGTTGTTTTTAGAGAGGTGAATAGGCAGGGAAATGGCTCATCAGTAAGTTAGGTAGTAGGGCAGGTCACTCAGTTTGCTGGCTGGAGAGCAAAGGAGACTTGTGAGACCTGTTTTCAGGTGAAGGTTTAAGTCATGTCTCTGCTGGGAAATAATTATTGATATTCATCAGGAAGATGTTCTAGAACTTGATTACTTCTCTGGAGACCACAGAGTCTTCATGGATTTGATTCTTTTGTCACAGTAAGTAGCACTTCTGTGCAGCTTATAACAATCTTGCCATGATTTGGTAAGCACTTCCAAAATGGGGCTGGGATTATGACTTAGTTTCATCATCTTAGCTGGAAAGATGCTGCAATGTAAAGAAATTATCCACAACTCTTCAGGGGAAAAGATGCAGCTTTCCTGATGGACATCAATAGCTGGGAGGCATTGCTTTAGCAAATGTTGCTTTTTATCCTTAATAGATGGAGAAAGAGAGAGAGAGAGAAGTCCATTTGTGTGTGCAGTGCCCTTCAGGTCCCAGCAAACCAAAGCAATAATGCAAAATGTAATTTGCTTCCTACAGTGAGAAAATGGGGGGGGGTGTCCAGATAAATAGACTTACTAGGTTCTGAACAGACAGCTGTTAAAGCTCCAGTAGCTGAGCTTGGGCTAAAAAGAAATATAATTGTGCTGGAGACTGTCTCCTCTAGCTGAACATCAGTAATTGTTGTCTGCTGGTGTTGCAGTGTTGTCTTTAGTGCTTTGCTATTAATTCAGAAATGTACTGGCTCTTTACCTCGTGTGACCAAGGGTGAATGGCATTGGGAAGGGAGCTCCTTTCCAGCTCTGCCCAACTAGAATTGCTCTAGTTCAGGGAGCTTCTGTTCAGTGGCTTCTTCTAGACTGGGTGTGTTTGAGAAATGCTTATTGTCCAGGAAAAGCTGGGGTTTGGTTTGATCAGGACAGAGCGGGATGTCAGGGTTAAAATGCTCCATGAGAACTAAGTTCTGTTGTGATGTGAGTCACAACTGCCTTTCACTGTTTGACACAGCATTGCTTTTCCCTGGATTAGCTTTAACCCTCTGCAGCTCTGTGGACTACTCTAAATATTAAAGACCAGGAGGGATGATTGTAACGACAGTGCCTGCTATTAAAAATCTCTTAGTCACCTCTCATGCCTTTATTTTCCTTTTGATATTTGACCAGTTGAACATACCACAAAGCCATTATTATAAACTGGGTAGGAACAGGGGGCAGCTTGCAGCCCCAGGGGGCAGGCTAGGGGCTGCTTTTCTGTGGGAGGGGCTGGTTCCCTGCTCTTCACTTCAGTCAGAATGGAGCACTGTGCAGTGAGAGCATCTGCAGAATTGCCCTTCAGATGCTGGGGGAGTATTGCTTCCTCAATATGTCTCCCATTCTTTTTTTAGCCATTATAGTATTTCCCTGCCAAGGAGCTGAAGCCATCTGCCTAGCTTTGAAGCCTAGCTCTAAAATCCAGAACTGTTTCTCAGTGTTGGCTGCTAAGTGTGCCCTGTCCCCACTCCAGGGCATGGACACAAGGCAGTGTTTTGAAAGAGGTGGTTCTGCTGCTGGTGCCTTTTCTTAACCATCAGTTGAAGTGGAGGAGGGGAAGGATAATGATGTCTTTTGCACTAAGTCAGTGCCCAAGGAGTTGAGAGAAGGCAGCTAATTGAAGATTAAGTGCCAAGGGACTCTCTGAATGCTCCTCTCCTCCAGTGAACCTTTCACATTCGGAGATGCCTGGATGGGGTTATCCATTTCTCATTAATCAGGGAAAGCCTGCAGTTTAATGCAATGAAACTAGTCCTGATTGTTGAGCTCTCTGAAATGATACAGTTCCTGTTCTGTCTGCTCTCTGTGCTTCTCAGTGCCTTGATGTGAGCTTGGCTTTCAAGATAATTTTATCACTCACATTATGCAGATGGCAGGACTAGCTAATACCTTCTGGTTCTGATGTGTTTGTGTCACAGGAGAATGAAACACTACCTGTGCATACATCTAACTGATGTTATGGTCACCTCCTTGGATTCTGTGGCATGCCAGAGGCACACTGCATTACATGTGATCCCAAAACTGGGAATGGATGTCTGGCTGACACCCCCCCCCCTACACACTCTTGGGAAGGATTCCTTCATAGTGAAACTTGCAATGGAACCAATTAATCTTTGGTCCTAAAAGGGTTCCCTTCAATGCTCTGCAGTCAGACACTGCCATGAGGTGCCCCAGCTTCTTTATTTAACAGGAGTATTTTGAAACAAGTACAATTATTCTTTGCTTAGCTGCAACAGGGCAGCAGTGAGCTGTCTCCAGAGGGTGCTCAGGACTGAGTAGCAAACATCCTTTCTCTGAAGTCCAGACTAAGGGCGAGCCTGGGCCACTGGTGGCCCAGCCAGCCTCCTGACTCTTGGGCATCTGCTGGGAAGCTCCCAGGATGTGGCAGACAGGAGAAACCACAGGCCTGGGTTCAAGGGGGAAAGAGAGAGGAGGAAGAAGCTGCTGAAAAAGTTAGTGTGAGGCCTGTTTTGCTTTGCTTTTGTGTTCAAGGTTAAGATGATCATCAACTCGACCTGCTGCTGGCAGCAGCTCCTGCGCAGGGGGGAGAGGACGGGGTGGTTTCTCTGTGGAAAGGCCCCATAAGCACCAGTCCCACGGATCACAGCCCTGCCTGGGGCTCTGGTGGGGAGTTAAGGACTCAGCCACTGCTGGTGCCCCATGCTGTGCTGCAGAAACCATGCTCCTGGTGCTCAGCCTCATGCAGAAGGGTGTTTGTAGCAAGTCGGAAGCTTCGCCGCTAATTAAAATGTCATACTTCTCATTCTCAAACAGCCTGGAAATCTCTTGCTGAGACCTAAGCTGTTTAGCTGTTGTTAGGCTGTCAAAGGCATAACATTAAAGAAGCATGAGGCGTAGACAAACAGCTCTCCCTTGGTGTGACATTTTTACTCTGATATCACTTTGAAGATGTTTTCCTTAGCAGTGATGCTTGAAATTCTGCGAGATGATGGACGTGCCTGGCAGCAGGAATACTGGTCTCCCTGCACGAGTAGTGTCTTAAAGAAAGAAAGAAAAATGAAATATCCAACAGCACAAATAGCAACCCAAAACCTCAGTGGTAACAGAAGTAAGACCAGAGAGGGGTTTTATGGTTTAGGGGGTTGTGTTTTTAAATGTGTGCTCTTGAGGATTCAAATTAGTGACGGGAACCTCTGGTGTTTGTTTTATTCCCTTTAATCTCTAGATAAAAGGTTGGTTAGGGGGTGAGGCACGAAGGGCTGGCTCCTGCCTGCTGTGCACGGTGCACATCTCCCAGCTTGTCTGTGTTGATCACAACTGTTGCTTTCACTGAGCTGAAGAGCCATGAGGACTGAGAGCAGCATGGTTCACCTTCCCGTGCCTTATCCATATGTATGCACTTGTTTGCTGATCTCTCTGCATTCCTACATGGAATGGTGTTTGTGGTAGACCAGGGGAATAATAGAAGAGCAGCTGAAGAACGTGCTAATGTGCTACAGAAAATGAGGGGATTTAAATTTTATATTTCTTCTAAGTATCAGTATGTTTTTTACATATTTGACCTTGATGTCAGCTAATGTCATGTGATCTTTTCTTGCTTCCCCCTTTTCTCAGGAGGTGAAATTGGAAAGTTAGGATACCAGTTTCCCTCATAAATGCTGAGCAATGACAGGCAATAAAGGCTTTATTATTCAGTAAGGATGGTTTGGGTTTCATTCTTGACATTTATGTCCAGCTCTGAAAATCCTGCAGCTGAAATGCAGAGAGCAGGTTGTATGGGCCTTCAGATGCCTGGACTCAGCTCTGAGTTCTGAGCTTTTGCAAAAACCTCTGACTTTACTGTGTCAGGGCCTCCACCAGCTGCTCATCAGAGAGGAGCAAAGGCAGATGCTATCAAGTGTCACTTGGTTGAAGTGGAAAACTGGGAGAGGGAGGAGCATGGATTTATTTCTCAGACAAGACAGCCTAGATCCTTTTTGGAGGGCCTCTGCATGGTAACAAATGGTAATAACAATAATATCTGTCTTCAGGCATCATTTGTGTAAGTCAGGACACTGGTAATCTTGAGCTTTGATAAACTTTGTGAAATAGTGTCAGCTGTATGAAATGAGCAAGATGTGAGAAATGGGGAATTAGCCTAGGATAAATCTTCTCCTTATTGTCTGCAAAGAGAGAACCAACACAAGAAGTGTCCCATTCAAGGTGTGTTCTGTTGGAGCACTGATAATGCAGCAGATGTTGCTGGGTAACCAGTGCCAAGTAGAACAGAGAGGACACTTGGAAGAGTCCTCCCTGGCATACTAGTATCTTGCAGTGAGGGCCAGCACAGAAGGAAAAAGCTGTCAGAAGGAAGGGGGGTTTAGCTGGGCTGTAATCTGGGGAGGACCCTCAAATGCCAATTTTACAACAAAGAGTAGGAAAATCTTCTGGATTAAATTCTGCTGTGCAGATTGCTGCATTTGAAGCTTTGGTCCTTGAGCTGCTTGCATTTACCTGATGTGCACAGAGATGATTTGCTCTTGAGATGTTCCACAAAATGGCAGCTGGGGACATCATCCAAAGGAGGGATGGGCTGGGGTGGGGGGACACTTCTTAGAGTGCTTCTGTGAAGCTCTTTCTCTTAACTTCAGCTGGGGAAAGTGAATGTTTCCACTGCTTGGTATCACTTGAAATATTTACACAGAAAAAAGAAATCCAATTGCCACATAATTCAGCAGCTCATTTCTGTCATCGCTCTGACAGAACAACAAAACTCGGCTCATATGTCATAGAATGCTCTCCAGAAGAGCTTAATTAAATTTATTAGGAAAATAATGGGATTAAGAAGACACCAGGGAAATAACATTCCTCTTGCAGAGCATTACAGAGGTGATAGAAGCAATTTGCAGAGAAAATTACCTGTTTGCTGCCGAGTTTCTGTAGAAATTAAATGAGTCTTTACAAACTCTGGAAAACTGCATTCCAGCCTCCGCTTTGTGACTGTGCAACTTGCAGCTTGTTATTTCTAAAATTAATCATAGGTCTCCATCCCCCCCCTTCTTCCCTTGTTCAAATCCATTTTACTCTTTTGTCCCTGCTGATAAATATACTGATGATTATATCATGTTCTTAACCAAGAGCTGCCAACGCTGACAGCCCAGGCAGTGCATGTCAACGGTGTCTTTTGAAGGGAGCAGCAACAGGCCATGAATCTTCTTAGCAGCTCATTTCCTGAGTGCACTGTTTAGACCCTTCAAAAGACCAACATTCTTGTCCCCTAAGCCTCACAAAAATCATATCTTTAAGGTGTCCAAAGTGACATGGGTGAACAGAGCAGTGCTCCTCACTTTCACCTTTTTTGGGAAGGCGAGTGTAAGTCCTTCTCCAGAACAAAGTGATTCTTCTCTCATTGCCATTAGCAATGTCTCTCTCTTGAGTGGACTGAAAGGCCTGCCTGGAACTGCAGGGATAGCACTGAGCTTTGCCTGCCCCAAACTCGGGATGAAAGGCAGCTCTGTGTGCTGAAGGTCCTTGTTTGCCCCTCTTTAGGGCCTTTGTGCAGCACCTTCAGCAGTAGGTTCTCAGCACGCTTAAGTTTACATGTAAAAATATGATAAAATTTCCACATTAATCTCCTTGTTGCATGTCTGATTTTTTTCTGCAGTGTTTTTTATTCTAGTGGATGTGGGGGAGTGGGAAGTAGATGGGACTTTCCTGATATCTGGCAAAAAGGTTAATTCTGTGATGGGGTTGGGAAGGTCAGTGGTCACTAATATTTGTAAGAGGCACTGAGATCTGCAGGTGGAAAGCAGGAAGGATGTGCCAGGTTTTATTTTATGTCAGCCCCATGCAGGCCAAACTTCCCCAGGCTCTTTGGGACCTGGTCTTGGATCAGAAGACATTTCTCTTCTCCATCTGGAAAGTGTTATTGGCCAGCAGGGCTGTGCAGCACACATCTGTCAGTGGCCTGGAATGGCAGGGCTCCCCGGGATGTTGTGACTTGTCATGACACACCTGACTCAAAGCACCATCTGCCTCTTGCTCTGAGACTGAGACTTGAGGCAAGTTTGTCAAGAGTTTCAGTTTGATTTGGGTATGGAGTGTGTGGGGTGGGTGAATCCTTCCTGACTGAGCTGTTGCTTTTCCCTACCCATCGTGGTTGGTCTGGAGGACACCTTTCAAGCAGCCTAGTGCTTAGAAGCATTTGGATCCAGGGCTCTCTGGCTTGCAGAATAATGTAGTTTTGGTGAAATCTGAAAAAGGGAGAGCAGACACTGTGTGTGCACTGCTGAGCAGCCCTGGGTTACCCAGTAAGCCCATATGCAAAGTCCATGGGCAAGTGAATAGAGAATGTGCTAATTTGGCTGTGAAAAACAACACCGAGCAGCTTCCTTCTGTGGCAGGCATTTCATGTCAGGGAATTCTGCAGTGTTTACCCCCTGCTTCCTGATGGGATGGCCCAGGGATGCTACCCTGAACATCTGTGTCATGTAATGGTTCCAGCCAGTGTGAACCACAGGGATGGTTTCAAATCAATTGCTCTTCAAAACCTTATCTTTCTTTGTTGCTCAAATCCTTCTGGAAATGAAACATCTGACAGTGTAGAGGAGCAATGTTCAGCTTATGTTAGTGCTGTGCAGGGTGTAAAAAGGTTTTAACAGAGCTGAAGCCTGGATTTTCTGTGATATGTACTTAGAAACTGCAAACTGAATTAAAGGTAGACAGACTGAATCTCTCATCTGGCATCTTGCAGAGAGAGGCCTGTGTAAATTGGTGCAATTATTGATTTGATTTTGTGGTGGCTTTTATTTACTTGGCATTATGTGTGACAGAAGATGATGGAGAATCAGCTCTAGAGGTGACCAGTTTCTCAGGCAGTTTCAGATGCCTTTGGTTAATGAAACCCTGGCTGCTGACACAAGGGGAGGGTTGTGCTTTTAAGGTATTTCTATGTGGATCTGGTTAGGAGACTAAATCACAGCAACTTCTACTCACTTTAAAAAAAAAAAATACATAACCAGTATGATACTTGCTTTTTCACGCTGCTTTACTACTGCCTGCCCTTTGCACTAGGTTGAAGGCACCACTGTTCTGGTCCCTGTGGGTTTCTGAACCCACCCCATGCTCTGTCATATGGCCATCCCAAACCAGCTGTCTGCACTGGAATTCCACTGCTTCTGTCCAAGGGATCCATGGGGAAATGGCCAGGGTGTGATTTCTAACACAGGGTTCCCAACAAACACCACACAAATAAATTCAGTAAAGAGTAAATATATCAACAGACTTGAGGCATGGTTGCACTGCATCTCACGTTCTTACCAGAGGGGTGAAAGCTGGGAGTGCTATTGATTTCTTAAGTGCTGTCTGCCTCCTTAGTGCTGCATCTGACTAGAAACAATTTTTCACTTGAGAAATACACACCCTAATGAACAGGAAGGGAGCAAGTGGGGATTTATCATGCATAGCATGGAGCAGTATCATTTCTGATGAAAATTGCATCTGCAGGAGAGGTGGTTTTGTGATGGCAAGATGCTCTGTGGACATTTCAGTTAGTTTAGGTGCTCTCAGGCAGGTATCCCCTGCATGCCCAGTCACTTGCAGGATGCTGCCTCTCACCAGTGTGGATCTAGTCTTGGCACAATGTCACTCAGGCTGCACCTCCTGCTTGGGATCCCGGGTGTCTGCTTGGAAACGCACACTGCTCCTCTTCCCTGTTGCTCTCTCCTTGGTTTTGGAAATTACCTTCATTAAAACTCAGACTTCTTCATCTTTGTCATGTCTCCACCCTGGTGTAAGTCCTCAGATCTTTCACCTAATCCAGTTTTCTCTGGACCTTGGCCTGTTCATTTCCTGCTGTCTCCAAATTACTGGACATACTTTATGACATAAATGGATTTTCAGAGACTCTGCTGCCTTGTACTTCCACCTGGATAGCTTCAGGTTAAGCAGTGTTCAACTCTATAGGCATTTCTACTGATTTTCCTCAAGTTTTCTAAACCAGTGGATTTTCAGAACAGAAACCCTCTGCACTCACTCCTTTTTTTTTTTTTCTTGGGTGTGTTTCCAGTGTTTGCTTCTCTGAGTGACCTTCCCTCAGCAACAGGAACTCTGAGGGGGGGAAAGCTCCTGCTTCCCAGTGATTACAACTTGTTTGGCAATACTGGAATTATATTGATATGTGAATAAAAATAATATTATATTTTGGAGGAAAATAGAATAAATGCAGCTTGGAAAAAAGTCCATTTTTAGCAGAAATGCTTGGGTTTGTTGTTTTTTTTTCCATGGCCCCTTAGGTGTGGAGAAGCAAGATGTTTCTGACAGCAGTGATGGGAATGTAGGAGGGGGTGTTTTTAATGGAAGAAGAAATAGTGAATTCTCTGTGTTTCTTTTTATTTCAAGGAGGTGGCTGTAGGATCTGTACTGTACCAGATGTCAGTGTAAGACATGCCTGACTCCCTTCACAGGCTTTTCATGGCCTGACATAATTAATCCTGCTCTGGCTGCTCTCCTTCTAGACTACCCAGCACTTCCCTGTGCTACTCCCCAGCTTTAGGGAGTATTCTTGTTCTCTTCCTCTGAAATAAAACCATGTACCTATTCAAAAAGCTGCTCTCCACCCAGTTCCAGCACTGCATGCAGGTGTGAGCCAACTTCCATTAGAGTAATGGAAAAAACTGCCTGACTGGATATCAAGGAGCACTTGCTGTTTTCTCCTACCAGGCATTTCATCCCCAGCAAGTTCAACATCTTGTGATCCTTTCATCAGCTGCTTTCCTTTATTCTGGCTTAGAGCACAGTATGAAACCCTTCTCTTCTGCAATTTGCTACTGGCCTAGTTATAACCCCTCTTCCTCTGATTTTGGAAAAAAACCAAAACAAAACAACAACCCAAAACAAAATGCACAACCCAACAATTACTGGTTTTAAAGCTTAGCAATGCTTTGCATTGTTAGAGCCCCAGAAAGGCCTAAGTTCAGCAGCACGGAGGCTGGTTTGGTGAGGAGGTATCATGGCTCTGGCAATTCAGTCCTCTGCTCCTCACACCCTCCCTGACCTTGGGAAAAGTCTTTGGTACCCAGACAAAGCCCAGAAAAGAGGTTTCTATCCCTACCATCATGAGCAACATAGGCCACTTCAGGGGTTCAGAACCATAAAGCTGCTTCCAAGCAGAGGCTGCCTTGTGTTTGGGGTGCTCAAGAGCTGGTGGAGCTGTTCTTGGGATAGTTCCATGTTTGGGGCAAGGATCCTGTGCAGGAGAATCCCCCCTGCCTCATCTAGAGACAACAGCTGCTTTTGCACCACTGACTGGAAGTCCTGAAACCCCAGAAGAATGCTCCCATTAGAGACACCATGGGCCTAGCTCACTTGCACAGGTGATTTACAAATAGAATAAAACCCAACGAGAACAGAATTAATCACAGAATGATGCAGAGAGGCAGTTGCTCATTGTACCTGTGCTGAGGAGCTGTGTTCTGTTTGGTTAGCAGGAAAGGCTGCTGATGCTTTTATGAGTCACTAAGTGCTGCTGTGTTTAACAAACTGCTTCTGCAGTGACAGGGTGCAGTAGCTTTCTTTTAAGCCAGTCTCTAAGATGTACCCAATGGAGTTGGAATGTATGGACATGGTTACCAGACTGGGCTTTTGGGTCCCAAACCTGCCAGTGTGCAACCCTGTAATGAATTAACCTGTATTTATGCTTAGCTTAACCAGTTTCCCCAAGGGATCAGCATGCAGAGCTTAACTCTGATTTTATTGCAACTCCCTTCTGTCTAATGCCACTTATTAAGGGGGACAAGTGTGAACTCCTGCAATAAATATCCTCAAGCTTTTTTGCTCTGTTGCCTGCAGTGTGTCTAGGATGTGAATACCCCTTTATTATATACTGAGTTGCATAAGTATAATGCAATTAACAGTGGCAATTTGTGAATCACGTAACTGACATGAAGTTATAATGAGCTACCATTTATTTACTGGGTAATTGCTTCATTTCTGTTTAAAAAAAAAAACACAACACAAAACAACTGGTTTGAAAAAGGAAACATCAAGAAGATTAAAGATCAAAATCACCCACTGGATGGAAAGCTCAGCCAACCCCCACAGAACATAACTTCATTCCCGCAGGGAATTCCCCCAGGGATCTATCATCAGAGGGACTGGGGTCTGTTTGGTTTTGCTCAGAGCAGGGCTGTCAGTTTCTTCCACTATTAGTCTCCTAAAAAACAAATAGGGGAGAAAACCTAAACGTTTGTTTACACAGATCCCAAAGGAAACAAGTCAAAGCCTTCGGGGCACTGCTCACCAGGCTGCAGCACAGGCTCCATCACCCTGGGTGCTGTGCAGACTTGGGGCTCTCTCCCTTCTGGGCCAGGGCTTGGCCTGTGTTTGTAGACAGAGGTCAAAGTTCCAAATCCACTTTATTATGCCTGAAACATAATAATGGATTTCCTGCTTCTGGGGAACATGTGGTAGGGTGAAAAGGCAGCTGGAGGACAAGTCTTGCTGCAAAAAGACGTTTTCTGCTTCTGAAGGAACCTGTCCAGCACACTTGTGCACAAACACACAGGGATACAGTCAGCTGCTCCTCTTGCAGTAGGAACTAGACTTCCAAACCCTCTGCCCTCAGCCCAGGACATGCTGGGATGAACCCCTTGTGAGCAGGGGTGCCCTACCCCACTGCTGGCGCCGCTGAGGTGGACAAGCAGGGATTGTCCCTGCAGGGTGACAGCTTTTCTCCAAGGCTTTTGGTTTTAAGTATCTGTTTCCAAGCGCCTTGCTTTACTCAGACAGTCTTTGTCAGATTGCCTGGGGTAAGAAGAGTGTCTCAAAAGGAGTCTGCTTCATGGAAAATTTCCCTTTGCTTTTTTTTTTAATTAAGAAGACAGCAGAAGTTACTGGCATTCTCCCTTTCACTGATACCTCTGAGTCACGTTCCAGTTCATGGTATTTCACTCTCTGTAATCTGCTTGAGTGATCCTGGTTTCATCTTTGAAGTAATTTACTGAGCTTGTGTATCAAAAAGGCAATCAGACATCTTTCTTACAAGATGCCCTGAGAACTGCCACATAGACCTGAATATTTCCTTTGATGGGTGGGCTCAGACACACAGGCATATCTCTAAGGCTGAACAGGTTCCCAGGCCTCAGCTGAGCCCCAGTAAATCACTCTTTGCATGATCCTATAGCAAGGCAGGCATGTTGCTGCAAGCACACAATGAAGGAGTGTAACCTGCAGCATTTTACTGTACAGCTGCCCCCAGCTGAGAGCATGCACAAACTCAATTACTGGAGCAAGGGAAATTGCCAAGCCGCAATAATTCAGTCATAAATCTGCATTTCTAGGTTAATTTAGTGTCTCTGCATCCAGACTCCAGCCTTCACATATATATATACATTGCAGAAACTGATTTCCTGCTGTTCTGCTCTTGGACTGTCATTTACAGCAAACCAGAGTGCAAAGTGGGTGTGCATGAACACTTTCTCTGATGTCTCTGCTTTTCGCCAGCCTCCTCATTAGGTTTAGATGCTGCAGCCTTTTTCCAGACTCCCCAGTTTTGTTTGGGGTCAACCCCTTTCATTCTGTATCATTATCTGTACTACTCTGTGCTGGTGAACCCAGCCCATAGGGAGGTAGAAGCAGTAGTTCAGCTCTTTAATATCAACTCCATGTGGCATTAAATCGTGCAGTGGATTTAATCCAGGCCAGACATGGGCACATAGGTATGTTTTTAACCTGCTAGCCAAAGCACAGGACACCAGAATTATCATAGAATCATCACATGGTTTGGGCTGGAAGGAGCTCTTAAGGGTCCAAGCAGTGCATGTGCTGCTGAAGGGTCATGGCTTCAGAGCTGCCTCTTGCCACCCACTTCTGGGTCAGGTAGGAGCCATGCAGACCCCTGCCCTCTTGGGTTTCTCTCAGCTGATGAATCTCTCCTGTCTGAGACAGGGCAGTGGGGCTGAGAGGCTGATTTACCTCCTTTGGTCTGTGTTGAGGAGACTTCCCAGTGAAGTGATAGCAGCTGAACTCCACAACCACTCTCTAGAGCCCATTTCAATCAGCTTATTGTGTATTTGTGCCTTCTGTTTTGCTTTACTTTTCTAAAACTTGCTGCTAAGGTACAACATGTTGTATTCCTGTTACAGTAGGATAATATCTGTAGTGGCTTGGTTAAAAACAGAAGTGATGTCTTCTCATGTAGAGCAAGCCCTAAACCCCTGTGCTGTTTGCTTCCTTCCCTCAGTAAGTCTGGCATAAGATCCTGCAGCTGAGCTGTAAGTGATGGAATCTTTCCAGTCTCATCAAAGCTGTGGATGCAGTTGATTGCATGCAGCAGGGAAGCAATGCTAGGCTTGGTTAAATGTGCCCACTTGTTTTCATTATCCCACCTTTTTTCATGTGCCCAGCATGGCAGCTTGGGGGTGCAGAGTGTGTTTCCCTCATTTAAACGGCCTGGGTTTTGCTTTGTGTCTTAAATCTCTTTCAATGCATTTCTAGGTCTGTCAATTATTCATTACACCTTAATTAGATTTAGTCCACCATCACCACTCTTTGCTGAAGAAAGTTATTATTTATGAGTCAAAAACCTATTTATGAAGCAGACAGTCTGGTATCATCAGAAAGACAGGAGTTGGGGAGCAGTTTTAATTATTAAAAGAAGCTTTGATTAAAGAGAGTGAGGTAATTTAACCAGTGCAACTGGTTTTGTCTTTTTCATTTTTTTGCTAGATATGCAGAAGGAGGCATATCCATTAATCTGCCAGGCCTGACCTGGGACTACAGGACTTGCTTCTTCTGTTGTGTTGGGGAGGGTTTGGGTGGTTATTTGAGCACCTAATTTTCCCTCAGTCATGGTGGCATTAAGTTGGATTGTACAGCAAGAAGAATGAAGCATCAGTTGAATTTAGTAGCTTTGGAGAGTCTGGTTACTGTGTAAGCTGAAGGCTTCAGGGCAGGGGTTCTCTTTGTGCCCTGTGTTGGTTTCAAACTGAGTAGACCAAGACCTTTGGTTCATGCCAAGGATCCAAAGTGCCATTAAAATGATATTGCAGTTTTGGAGATAGATAGTTTTCTATCCTAGCAGTAGGAAGAATCTTGGAGAGAACTCTCCATGAACCCCAACTGTGTGGCAGCCTAAGCTGGGGTTTTCCTGTTGTGCTGACTAAACCTGGCTGAGGTTCACATGCATCTACTGGATTAGTTCTGGCATCAAACCCAAACATTTCAGCGGGTGGCTTGAGGAGGCAGTGCCACAACAGCTGCAAGATGAACCTAAACATTCCTCAATGGCATAATGAAGTTCTCCAGCAGAGAAGTGAAATTCAGAAGGAAAAGTCCTCCATGTGACCACTTATTTAACCTTGGCATAAGCTCTTACAGGGGCTCAGCTGCAGGGTGCCATCTGTGCTGCCAGCCCCACACGGTGGCTGCACCAGGAGCTTTTATGCAAGATAGAGGAGAACAGCTGAAATACTCTCCCTGACATGAGGTGTGCTTAGCCAAGTGAAGTCCAGAGGTACTTTTTTTGGGAGACGTTTAACTTCTGCATCAAATACAGCCTTCAATATACTGTACTTGTCATACAAAAAGTCTGCAGTGCCAGAGTGGTCTGACAGCTTTGACTGATTTTTGTCCCTGCAGAGAAGTTGTGAGTTTGTAGATTCCACACAACTGTTTGTTGTTGCCAACCAGACTCACACAGGTTGGTGCTTATGTTTGACTCATGTGTATAGAACAGCATGACTGCTCTTGGCTAGGTACTGATCTGGTTTTCATCCCTTCCTCCTCCAAATCCTCCCCCAGTCTGCTTCTGTCTAAAAGAGAAGAGAGATGGAGAAATTTAAGGATGTTTTCTTTTCTGTCTGTATCTTCACCCTTTTCCCCACGTCTGACTCTCCTAGCTTCAGTCTAGACAAAAGCTCAGATTCCTAAGGATAGGCTGGGATAAGGGAGAAAAACAAAAACTGCAATTAATGTGAAAAGTAAGTGAAAAATACAAGATCTGCTCTGAAAGCTGTATTTCCCTGTGAGGTGTCTGTACAACATGCAGCATAACTGCAGGGCCCTGGAGCCTGGCCCCTTGCAGCCAAAGCCAGTGGTGCTGCTGGAGAAAGGAAATAAAGAACATAAACCATCAGGGGACCTTGTGCAAGTCTCTATTTAATTACAGTGCTGCATGAAGACATTTGTTGGTGTCACAGGTACTTGTGATGGGTATTATACATTCTTGACTCTTCAGGGAGTCGTGTTTTCACTGGAGATTTTCACTACAGAGGTAGTGGCTCTTCTGTTTTCCTTTGTATTTCAGCAGGATTTGATATGCTGGTCAGACCTGCTGTAATTAGTTTGCTCTTCAGTCAGGAGGATAACCAGGATCGTGGCTGTGGTGGGAGCAAGCAGGCAAATGCAGTGCAGGCAGGATTCACTGGGTGCTGGAGTAAAACCTGTGCAGGGAGCTGGGAATTGCAGGGAAGAAAAGCAGGAACAGGAAGACTCAATAAGCAGAACTAAAGCTTCAGTTACAAATAATGAGCCACAAAATAGGGATTTCAGCAAGGGTCTTAACGTTCTTCAGGAAAGAAGAGATTAAATCCTTCTTTCTAATGTGTGTTAAAAAAAAAAATTATCAGTGCTCTTACTGGTGATGATCAGCATGTCCTGCCATCTGAAGTCCTTGGGAAAGCAGTATCCTTTCCAGAATGGAAGTGACAGTGAGGACTGTGGACAAGCACCCTCGGGGTCCTGTAGTATGCAACTGGCCTCTCCTATTTCCAGCAGTTCCTACAAACACCTTCCATCACAGCCACAGGCTGGTTGTCATTCTGCCAGGTGCTGTACAAACAGATGGCAGAGACTGTCCTTGCCCTTGGCAGAAGTGCATTCTTTGTAAAGCCAGAAATGATTATATATCTTGGTCCTCTCTCAAGGAGTTACGAAGGCTTGATTCATGGGTGAAAAGGGCGTTAGTTTGTTGTCTGTAAGTGTAGAAGTTTTATGGGAAAGGAAAACCTGCTGCAGAGGAGATGAACAGCCATGGCATTACCTCCTTTCCAAGGTCAGTGGGGATATGGATACTCCCACAAGATATGCCTTGGAGTCTGGAGTGTTAGGAACAAGTGGCTTAAAATGTTGTTGGGATGAACGACGGGCTGCAGGTCATTTCTCCCAACAAATATTTAATCTCTTGGAAGTGATACCTGGGGTTTTTTTTTTGGTCCAAGTTAGCAAACGTGTGAAGGACACAGGCCCTTTTTCAGCAGCTCTTTTCCTCTGACATGTTTCAGAAGAGGTTTTTTGTCTAGTAGTTCATGTGAGTTGAGCTGTAAGGTTCTGCATCTAGACTTGGAAACAAAACTTTCGAACCAGGTACACAGTATTGAAGATGAGGATTTTGTCCTGAGTTAACTCTGAACACAAAATAACATTATGGCACAAAGTTAAGACATTATTCACATTCCACTTATTGTGGGGGCTCACACCAGGTTATAGTACAGGGCAAATATCACCTCTGGCAACTTCCAAATGCTTTAAAGCTTTTTTTTTTTCCTCTATATGTATATTATTTTCTACTTCGATTCAGTTCCCCAGCTGTTAATTCACCAAGTGAAATGGCACCTTTCTGCTTTGCAGTTGTAAATAGGTTAGAAAATTGAGCAGCAGCTTGTTACTGTTTTTCCACCAAGAAAAACCCTACTTGACTCTAGGTTGTTCTTTGACTCTTTTGATTAATACCAGTTTGAGTGGATTCCCATCACTGAGTGAACTTGCTTGGTTAAAATTGGGGAAAAAAAAACAACAACAACCAACCAGATAACCTGTGCCCAAGATCTCTTGAGTCAGTGTTTTCCATTTTCTGATTAAGAAAGGATTGGAAAGTTTCCTGTGCTTCTCTAAGGACTGTTTTTTCCCTTGCCTATCACCCTATGAATGTAGAAAGGTTTCCTGGCTGTGTATCACAATGCTAGGACAGAAGAGGGCCTGGCCCCATCTTACACCTTCATAATGTTCAAGAAGTATGTTCAATAAATAATGTTCAATAAAATGTTGCTCTGGTAAGCATGGACTCTCCTGCTGAATTAACACACGGGGCCAGTCTCTGCTGAGGGTGTAGGATCTCGGAGGTCTTTTCCAGCCTCAATAATTCTGTGATTCTGTAAAACCCATCACTAAGGTGGGACCTTTAGGCATCTGTAGGATCACTCATTTAAACTGAGAGCCCTGCTCAAAGGTACACAAGTCCACGGGCTGAATACACATGGCACTGGTTACCAGCCTCTGCCAGAAATGCAGGGTTTAGAATGGAAACCTCTGGAGCAAGGTGGGACTCCTGCTTCCAGCTCAGCAAAGAGCTGAGAGCATGTGTTCCAGCTGCTTGGCACCATCTCTCCTTGCTCTGCAGCTGGAACACATCCTACCAGCACAGCCTATCCCACAGGAAAAGCTTTGTTAGCACTATAGGAAAGCCAAGTACTGAAAGAACTCCCCCTTGGCAGCTGTCTTACCTATTCTGAAGCAGGAGCTGTGTGACTGTTCCACAAACTGCATAGAGAGAAAATTGATTCTATTGCTCTCCAGATTGTTTTAACACACTTAGAAAACAGCAGGTAACTAGAACTTGGGAGCCTGCCTCTGCATATGGCTATTGGAATTGTCTAGTTCTCCAGCTCCTACATTAATTTCTAGCCAGACCTATTTCTGTGACAGTTTATTCATCTTACTATAGTTTATTTACAGAGATAGTACAAAATATATTGTGAACTGAGTACAGCTAGTGAGTACAGTGAAGATTTGGCAATGGCAGAGTCAGAGTGGGGAGATGAGGCTGTTATGGGCTTTCAATTGCTTTAAACCATGAAAGATGGATACCAGAGGGTAAGGGATGCTGGAAACATCCACACCTTTCCAGAGTCCAGCTTGGACACAGGAGCAGGTCTAGCTAGGAACTTTCTTGGGCTTTTCTTCTGGCTTTTTCCAAAACACACTGTTTTCTCTCCTTTGCTGTTAATTTAAATTAGGCACAATATTATTCTGCACACTCGCTACTGAGAGACATAGGCAAATCCCCTCTGAGGTGGTCCTTGGCTTTGTGGTGCCCTGAAGTTAGGTCAGAAGGACTTGGACCCAACTTAGCTGATGTGTTCAGGTCCACATCTGAGATGGACATGGCTGCAAACACCTCACCTGGCACAATGTCTCTGTGTTTCTACATTCACTAACACTCCTCATCCAGTTTTGTAACTTCTTGTAAAAGCCTGGAGATGAAATGCTGGTGGGCAGAAATTGCTGCTGGGCTGGCTGATGATGGATGATAGTTCCTGTCCTGTTTGAACTGAATGCATACCATGCAATACAAGGTGTCACTTCTTTACCTTCTCTCCATCTATTTTTTTGGCTTGGGCTTCTGTTTAATTAATTCTATTTATTCATATTTACACTGATGAAGTGGTCCCACGTGAGACACATGCTCCCCTTCTTCCTTCTGCCCGTTGCTTGTAGGCCCACGTTGTCGCAGGGATTGGATTTGTCAGTGGCAGAACCTTCTTAGCCCCCATGGGGACCTCTTAAAGTGGTGTGGTTTTTTTTTTTTCTCAAGGCTTCAGCAGTTTGATACTGGGTAAGTCAGCTGGAGGTGAAGGCAAAGCTATTGCATGGAGTATCCACAGGCTCTGTCTGGCTCCTATTGCAAAGCGGAGAAGATGGTCTTGTCTTTGGTGAGAGTTGTGTTGAGGATGTCACACGCAGGCCAGCCATGGCAGTGACCTGTCACTGCCTTCACGTGGCCCTGAGACTGTCTGTGTTTAATGCACTCAAGGTTAGATGGCCACAGGCAAGAATCAAGTGAGTGTGTCTTGATTTTTTTCATTTCCGCTTTCAACACAGTGTGAGGGTGGCTCTGAAAAAGTGCCCTTGGGATCGGCGTCCCAGAGTCCAAAGGTCACCTTGAGGGATGAGAGAACCTCCCACGTGAAGGTCCACCATACATCCCCACCAAGAGAGGCGTGGGCATGGCACTGCTGTAACACTGCAGGCCTCCTGCCCAATGCAAGAGCTCGGGACCTCCCCAGGGCTGCCCGTGGGTGTGCGTGAGTGGTGTTGGCTTCTCTTTTCTCATCCTGAAAAAAAAAAACCCAGCTGCTGCTTTTTCACTTCTAGCAGTGGAGGATCTTCATGAAAGCCTTGCGGAATTCAATGTTGAAGGTGGTGTAAATGATGGGGTTGACAGCACTGTTGACATATCCCAGCCACGTAAAGGCGCTGTACATGGCCGGGGGGATGTTGCAGTCACAGTGCATGTTCAGGATGTGAGTGATGAAGAACGGGAGCCAGCAGATGATGAACACACCTGGGGGGGAAAGGGAAGAGAGACAGTTGGATTGCTTGAAAGCTGGACAAACTGTGAGAACTGGTCCTTTTGGGTAGAAAGGGAAAACGCTTCCCTTTGGAATAAGCCCTCTGTCTGTTAAGCCTCACAGTCTCTATTCTGAGTGTGCAGGTACTAAAGAACTTCTCTGTTGGTGACATTAGACCCGTCATGTCAGAAAATCTGACCTTTGGATGTGCCAGTTTCTTGCTGCCTTTTGTGTTCTAGAAAGCTGCTGAGCTCTCTCGCCCTGCACCCAGCTGTCTTCTGGTGATCCAGACACCCCAGAGATGGACAGCTTCCTGAGCCTTGTGTACACCCTGGGAACTGTTCCTAGCTGGGCAGGAAGCAGCCTTCGTGTTGGCAGCCTCTTGCCTACCTATCCTCCAACATACCCAGGGGAAGGAGTTCTGTGGAGGCCTGGAAAGACAGCCCACCCTGGACATCCAGCCTGGCTACCCTCATTCTGGGTACCTGCTGGTTTTCTGCACAAGGGGAAGCCAATGCTCACTCTTACCCAGTACAATGGCCAGCATCTGAGTGGCTTTCTTTTCCTTCTGTTGGGACAGTTTCCTCCTATTCACAGCCTTGAGAAAGGTCCTTATCTTGCCATTGGGCATAGAGTGGATCTCAAAGACCTTGGCTGTGTGGGGTGTTGCTTTGGCGTGTCCATTCTTCTCTACTTTGCCAGGGCTGTCCAAGGGTGCCTGCAGGGTTGAGTTGGTGCCCTGATGAGAAGAAACTGGCACAACCAACTGGTGGTTACTTGGTGCTGCTGGCTTGATAGTGGTTTTCTCAAGGGGACTGGTACTGGACACCATCTCCATTTCCATGTCTTCTAGGTGACTCTCTGCCTCCTGGACAAGAATCAAATGTCCACAACACAAAGACAGATAAGTATATACAGAGAGGAGCAGTGAACACCCCTTACAGACTGAAATTAGGTGATGTTGAAGAACAAACAATCCCTCTTCTCCCTCCCTATGTTTCTGGTAGATGCTTGGAGAAAGGGCTGTGAAGTGGTTACAGTTAAGAGTAGCTTTGGGTTGGTGGAATAAACAGAACTGCAGGGAATGGCTCCTTTATTGCACAAAGAGGCTAAAGAAAGGGAGATACACTGTCTCCACTCCCCACAGATTTTATTTAGGTTTCCAGAATATAAATAAAAACGAAATCAACAAGCAAAACCCAACAAAGCCAATGCAGCCCAAGACTTAAAATAAATAACAGAAAGGAGAAGAAAATCAAAGACACAAAATGTCAAAATGTCATAGCTTTTATAGCTGATCTTTAGGTGAGCTTAGTCTGTCTTTTCGAGCTCTGTGATCTTAAACCCCCTGCTTCACTCTAAGGAATGGGAAGAATATTTAAATTTTGAGATTGAACAGTAACCTTTGTTCTTAGTTTATTTTTCTCCCACCCTACATCAATTAACTCTGCATTCTGAGAGGAGAAAAGGGGAAAGCCAAATGCTCTGGAAAGCTCCCACTTCTCTTTGACACTCACCACTTTGCGCTTATTAACTTGGAAGCTCCCATTGGACTTCACAATAACTGTGCAGAGCTTGACGTCTTCTGGATGAGTGCATTTGTCCTAAGGGGCAAGCACCAGCTCAGAGGTTACACAAGCAGATAGCAATTGGAAAGGGAGGCTGGTAAGGGAGGCACGTGGAAATACAAACACAGGACATGAAGCAGAAATTAATTGGTGTGAAACAGGTGCTGGGAATGATGGAAAACTACCCCGAAGAAGCAGAAATGGAGGAAGGTGCCCCCTGTGCTTTTCACCAAAGAGAGGAGACCACAAAGATCTGCTTATGTTTCAGTCTATCCCTCTCTGCTTTGCTTGCCATGGCCCTGGGCTCTGAGGCAGTGCCCCTGGGGCTGCACGTTCCTGCTGGTGGTTTTGCAGAGGAGTGTTTTGACAAGTGGTCTCACACTTCCCAGGAGCAGCTGGACTCTCTGACACGCACCCCTGGTGCTCAGAGAGGCTCCTCTCACTGCAGAGCTACCATCACCAGCCATGTGGTTTGCAGCCAGGCACCTCTCTGTCAGAACAGCAGGACTGACCCTGCAAATAGTGTAGCTGCAGCCTGGGGTACCCCTGCCCAAGCTCAGCAGAGCCAAAGGAAATGCAGTCTGGTTAAGGAAGCAGCTCCTAATGCATCTTCCTAATGGTGAAACGTCCCCCAAGACCTGGGGAGGCCTGTGGAGCACCAGCCAGTGTGACCTGATAGCCCAGAGTGTGCAGCTGGGGCTGCAGAATGGCACAGGACACAGCATTAAAAGGTGTGTAGATGTGGTGCTGAGGGACATGGTTTAGTGGTGGACTTGGCAGTGCTGGGTTAACAGTTGGACTCAATGATCTTAAAGATCTTTTCCAACCTAAACAATTCTATGATTCCCTTTGTGACCCAGCATTCCATCCAGTCCTGCCAGTGTCATTCAGGAAAGGAGGAAGTGCTTTGAGGGAAGAAGCAGAGTGGGAAGGGGAAGGATGGAGCCTGCTGGGAGCAGGCAGAGGTGGTGGAGATACCTTCAGAGGGGCTTGTGTGTCCGAGTCCAGGCCGTGGCTGCTGCGCTTGGTGGTGACCCTCTTCCTGCGCCTCCGGAGCACTATGTAGATCTGCACATACACCAGCAGGGTGACAATGAAGGGGACGTAGAAGGAGACGATAGAGGAATACACAACAAAGGCAGGGTTGGCAATGATGCACTCATTCTCATCTGGAAGACAAAAAGTTTCAGGCTTGTTGTCCCTGCTGCTAGGAGCTACCACCAGCCTCCCCTTCTCTCTCCCTCTGTCAGAAGGCACCAAGATACCCTGAGAGGGAGGGGTTCAGGGTCTAGGGGGGACCCCCATGTCAGTTGGAAGTGGTACCAGATCAGCCAACTCCTCTCGGGTCACAGGGAGCCACAAATGACTCCAAAGTCTCTGGCTACTTCTTGCCTTCTCATTAAAAGCCTGCTGATCCCATGCTCTATCTAATCCAGCCTCCCTAGGAAACTGATGGCTGAACATCTTTTCTGTCCTGCCTCAGAAAAATTCTTCATCCTGTGACTTTCCTTTTCACAGACTTTAATGTAAGAAGGATTTGATTTTGTAGTGGAGAAATATTACTATTAATATGACCAATGTTGTGTGTGCTACCACATAACCTCAATTCCAGTGTGTCTGAAACACTGGTCTGGCACAGCAAGAGATGAAACAGATCCAGAAGCAGCTGACAAATAGTCTTGGATGACAGCAGGAGAGGACACCTGAAACAGGGATGGATACATCCCAATAAACCTAAAACCTGCTCCCTGTGTTTATCCCTGACTGGTAACAGGAGACTCTGTGGGCACCCAGGAGGGTCAGGACGATGCCAGCAGCCAGCTGCAGGTGGCACAGCACTGACCTGTGTTGTTGAGGCCGAAGAGGAGCGGGCAGGAGATGGCGAAGGAGAGCACCCAGACCACGGCGATCATCAGGGTGACCCTGCGCCTGGAGCTGTAGCGGGTGTTGTACAGCATCGGCATCGCCACCGCCGTGTACCTGGGGACACAAACCAGCCTGCTGGGACCCTGGGAAGTGCCTGAGAGCCTGCCCCAAAGGACAAGCCAGCTGTCAGAATCTCCAAGCTGTCTGCGTTGCCTGTTCTGGAAGGCACAGGGCTGGATTCAGCTAGCACAGGTGTGTTTTTTTTTTTATTCCACTGGTGTCTGCTCCAGCGTTCCAATGTATAAACAGAAGGACTGACCCAGGGGGCACAGGTACAGACATTTCCATTTACATTGTCAAGATTAGTGTTTCCGTGTCTGCTTCTGAGGGAATCCCTGCTCAGACCTCATTTAGGTCATCATATAATTGTCTGAGTTGGAAGGGACCTTCCAGATCATCTAGTTCCAACCCCCCTGCATGGGCAGGGACACCTCCCACTAGACCAGGTTGCTCAGAGCCCCATCCAACCTGCCCTTCAACACTTCCAGGGATGGGGCTTCCACAGCTTCCCTGGGCAACCTGGGCCAGTGTCTCACCACCCTCACAGCAAAGAATTTCCTCCTTGTGTCTAACCTAAATCTAGGTCCTCTAACTTGGTCTTCAAAAGATGTCAGCACCACCAGCTCTCACTGTTTTCAAGTCTCTGAGTCACAGGTAAAACGAGACCATGTAAAGGTGGCTGTGACTTGCTGCTGTGGGTTTGACAGGACTTGCTGCCCTGCAGCCCTCACCTGTCAATGCTGATGGCACAGAGGTTGAGGATGCTGGCAGTGCACATCATGACATCAAGGGTCACAAAGATATCACAGTGGATTCGACTAAACCTCCACTCACCAACCACCTGCAAAGGGAGAGAATAAAGTCAGTAGAAGGATTCACTGAGGACATGCTCTTGAGGGGACCGAAAGGGAGAATTTTTCATGAAGATACAGACACTTGCTGGTGGCCCAAGAGAGATCAGCATTTTGTCTACAGAAGTTCCAGCTGGAATCGGGTCACATGTGGTGCCAAGCAGCATTGTTTGCCTTCAAGGACATTGTCCTGTCTAGTTTAAAGGTCTCAAACCATGGCAGGGTCACAAAGGAAGTACTCTGCTCCATCCAAACCATTCTTTAGCACATTGCCCTTTGGGCTGGTGTGATTTTGTCCTTCCCAATTCCAGCCTGTGACTCTGTACTGAGCTGGGCAGCCCAAACAGCAAACACAAACCTGGGCTCGTGTTCCAGTGACACAGGGACTGCAGGTCTCCTCAGTGAGCCATGCAGGAGCTTCAACAGCTCTCTGAAGCAGTGCAGAGAAGTATTTAGGAAGGAATATATTAATTCTGATATCCTCAGCACCTCTGATTGTACTTGCAGCTTCCTGTTGGACACCTTCATGCAGTTATGCCCAGCAGAGATCAGCAGGAGCTTTCCTTCATTTCTTGACTTAAAAAATTGGGGTAGAAATTCCTCACTTTTTTTTTTTTTGTGAACAAAATTAATGTAATTCAGAGCAAGAAGTCTTTGGCACAGTACATGTTGTGATAAAGACAAAGAACTAATGATAACACTCCCAGTTACCAGTAGCCTTTTTCTCTTCTCTTATCTTGCTATTGAAACTGAACTTTGCCAGTTAAGTTTAATAGCAATTATTAGGACTGCTGTATTTGACATGTGATGAAAAAAGTGTATTTCCCTCTAATAAAAATAGTCCTACCACACTTGAAAATAGAATGAATAAGATATCTATTCTTCAGTTATTTCTGCTCTGATATACATAACCATAGGCAGCATAAAGAAGGAAGAAAGAATGACTGCATTGAAGCCTGAGTGACAGATGAATACTCAGTGATTAAAAAAACACTGAAGAGACAAGTTACAGCAGTAACTTTGATGAGAATTTGCCCAAAGGTAAAGGTTTCCAGCCAGATAGAAGCCTCTACAGAGTCAGTTTCCTGAACACACAGTTTTGAGCTTATGGGAGATGCTGTAAACTGATTTATTTTTTTTTAAAGGATTTCCTTTTGATATTCCTTTTTGTCAGCGCGTGTGACACAAAGTCTAAAACAACAAACACACAAAAAAATAAATCTATTTCCAGATCAAAAGCTTCTGGCCAGTTTTGGTTTCAGATTGCAGACCCAGAGAGGGACCAGGGTGTGCTAACCCCACCTCAGTGCAATGGCTCCTCCTCTGCCAGCAGGTGTTTGTCATGGCTTTTGTTGGTTCAAACTAGCAGTAGGTTTTGGAGACTGTGGTTGAGAGCAGAAAGAGCAAAAGTGAAATAAAATATTAAAAAGGGTTGCTGAGATATGCAGTCCTGTTTGTTCTACTTCATAGGCTAGGGAAGCTGAGGCTCCTGACCAACTCCATGCACACACCATGCTTTATGGTTTTAAAGTGCCATGAAAACAATAATTAACTAGAGTGCTAATTATGATTGTGTTTTCTTGACAGCCTGTGTCAGTGGGTGTGTTTTGCTGTGCATTAATGGGCTAATTGATTATGGCTTCTTCCCCTCCTCTCCTCTCAGTTTTATCATTTTCTCTCCCAAACAAGTGCCTGAAAATTAGTTGTAAACTCAATCTAGTTTCAGTCTTGTGCTTTCCCACCACCATCTATGCTCTCTTGGCTGTGGTTGCCACCAGCATGACCAGCTCTCAGCTCACTGAAGAACAGTCTATGGAACTTCTCTTACTCCTTCCTCCAGAGGAGCATTTCATTCTTTCAGGCTATTTGTTGTTGCAAGAGTCATTTGCCATCAAGTAAACATAGAGTCATAGAACAGTTGGGGTTGAAAGGTACCTTAAAGATCACCTAGATCCAAGTCCCCTCCATGGGCAGGTGGCAGTCTTGGCAGCCTTGGGCTCTCACAAAGCCCAGTGCCAGCCAAACATGGCTCTGTGAGCAGATGCACTGAGCTTTTTGGTACCAAAGTGAGGGGCCAAGGGCAGCAATGGCAAAGGCAGCTCACTTGTGTTCTGGTTCTCTCATATATTGTGACATAAAAGCTCTGGATTTACATCCTACTTTTACAGTTGCCTGCTCTTACTACTGCAGTCCTTCAGAAATAGGATTTTGACCACTATTTGGTGCAGTTTATTAGTGTGATACCTGTGGTGTTGTTGCAGACTCATGGTTGGGAATGAACAGTTCATCTACATAGTTTTGAAAACAAAATCGTGTTCCTTTTGTGTTCCTCTACTCAATTGTGTTCCTCTACTCAAAGGTTTTCAGTGCTAATCAGATTGTAATTTAGCCCTCTGAACAACAGTGGATTTTTCAAGTCATCTGTCTAATTCTTTGAAAAATCTGACCAACTCTTGGGAAATTCAAAACACTGTTTTGGGAAATTCAGGTGGTCTTGAAATAGCTGATGTCCAGGCTGCTAAACCTTCCCTCTCTCTCCCCGTTCCCCAGGAACATTCAGTATTTAAGAGAAACCTGGGTCACCTACCTCCAGGTAGACCACCCAAGGCATGACCAGCGTTGCTACCAGGAGATCTGCCACTGCCAGGCTCACGATCAGGTAGTTGGTGGTGGTCTGAAGGGCTTTTTCCCTGGACACAGCCATGCACACCAGCACGTTGCCAAATACAATGACGAAGATGAGGAGGGTGAGCAGCATGGCATAGTAGTTGTACTGAGGCTTCTGCTCTGCATCAGACCCGTTGAGGGGCTTGCTCCAGTTCCTGTCATCAATGTCACCGTTGTACCAAGAGAGGTTTAGGGGATCCATGGAGATGAAAGTGCCAGGTTCCAGCTCCACCCTGACACAAAGGTGTTGAAAAGACAAAGGCCAACATGTAAAACAACAATAAAACAGTTGTGCATGTGCTGTCTCACTCTTGGGATTCCCCAGAGCTTGTTCCCCCTACCCTGAATTCCTGTCTGCAAATGGTTGTTTGACTGGAAGTGTGGTGGAGACCTCAATAGGAGGCTGAGCTGATGATCGGGTACCTAAGCAGGGATTCTAAGCAGTTAATTTCCATTTCCAGCTCATCCCCCAGGTTTCTGTGGCCAGGGATATTAATTACTCTGTGCTACAGCTGATCCAGGCAGGGTGCCTGGGATTTCTGTGTTGGTTTCCCTGACATTCCAAGCCCCTGACTGCTCCATGTTAGGTGTGCACAGCTCAGGGCAGATGTGCCAGGACTCACTCTGCTTTCTCATGTGCTTCATGGGACTTCGGGCTGTGTTTGTGGGGGTTATTTTTGTATTGGTTTGGATTTGTTTGGGGGGAGTTTTTTGCTTTTTTTTCCCCTCCAGCAGGGAAATAAATAAATAAACCTCTGAACCGACTTTGATGATAATGGAATTTGACAGTAGCAGTTTTGCAGCCAGGGCTGGGCTGTGCTGCCTTCAGCCATTCCTCCAGTGGGGCTGCAGTGCCAAGGGGAAAATGTGGGGGCACAACTGGGTGCCATCCCACAGCCCAACCCCTGCAGCTCCAGGCACAGGGAAGGCAGGTTTCCCTGGAAATCTGTGGCATCACAGCAAAACATCATTTCTTCCCTGGCCAACGGCCACGTGCTGGGCATTTCAGAGGTAACATATAAACAGACCATGTATTTTGCTGTGGAGTTCCCTAGAGCCTGCCCAGGTTTTTGGGTTTTCTGCTGTTTTAGCAAAGGTAACTGCAGGTGTCTTCAGTTTTTTTTGACTTTTTCTGTCTCCCAGGGCTGCCTCTGTGCTCTGTTTCCTTAGCTGGGCCACTTTCAGCACACAGTAAGGAGACTGTCACCTTTGGTTTCCACTGGCTTTGGATTGAGTCCCAGGCTTACAGGCATTTTTTGTATGGATGAGGAGGAATAAATATGAAAAAAACTGAACAGAGATGAGGAAAGAACAGTCTAAAGAAATTTTGCTGTCTGGGTATGGAGGTCTGAGAATTACTGGCTACAAATGCAATCCTTGAGGTCCCTTCCAACCTGGCATTCTATGAAACACAGGCAGCCAAAAGCTGCTCTCTGCTGAGGTAGATGTACAACCCAAGTGGGATGCAATGTCTGAGGGGAAGGTTTTGGTTTCTGCTCTGAGGATGCACTGGTAGGACTCATCTCCCTTAGGTCACATATCTGCAGGCTAGTGAAGGTTTCTGAGTGTCCATGAGGTTACATGGACTTCATGCCAGCAGTTGGTGGAAGCAGTGGTGTCAGGACTCTCATACCCCCAGGTTGTTGGCATCCCACTGCACACATGGCCACGTTGTAAGAAAGCTGCTAAAGGTGAAGCTACAAAATGCAGACAGAACTTGGCAGCAAGTGTCTGTGGGGAGGTCTCTGGTGCCAGCACATGGAAACCAGACATCCCAGATTTGCAGTTGAGACTGCAGTGTGTTTGGCCACTGGCTCTGCCACACTGGAAAGATTTTTCCTGGCTGTGTGGTCAGGCTCTTCTGGCTCTCATTTAGGTGGGCTTGCTTAAGATCTCCCAGGGCAGGATCTGTGCAGTGGGTGCTCGTGATGGTTGGCATCATTTCTGGGTATTTCCACACCACGTCTGGGTCCTGCTGGGGTTTTACATGCTTGGAAAAAGAAGGGGTTTCCACACCTTGTTTCTACACTGCTCATTTCAGCCCTTTTCCAGGGGTGCTTGTGTGTGTAAAAGCAAAACACCAAGATCTGTACCTGGGCCTGAAGCAGTCACTGCATCAGCAAAGGGTGACGTGTCAGCGTGAGCAGATAAAGGCTGGAGCTGTTTCAAAGGAACTGGAGATTTTGGCTGCTTTGGTTTTGAGCTTTCTGGTTAGAGAGACCTTGAAGGGACCTCATTCACTGCTCAACACTTCCTAAAATCCAGTATTCCACGCTTCCCGAGCTGTATCTCCATAAAGACCACTCTGAGTGGAAAATCCGGCCACGTTCTCAGACATCCCAAAACAGGCCATTTAGTTTTCTTAACAGAAGACAAAGTGGATTCAATTTATTAAACCACGTAAGTGATCGAAATAGCAAAACATTTGCAAATATCAAATTCACCTGGGAACAATGGTCTCTTTATGTTTCACTGAGCTTTTGTGTGGTTTTCTCATTCAAAGAACAATTTGTATAACAATCCTTGGAAATTTGTTGCATATGGGTCCTTAATAGCTGATAATTCAAAAAGTGTCTGTCTGACAGTGCTATCAGCAGCACTTGATAGCTCTACAAATGTCTTCTTAGCAACTGTCAAAGTGTCAGAAATTTAATTAAATGTTAGCTTGTGTGACTCAGAGTGAAGGGGAAAAATCAATGCTAAATGCAGCAAGAGTCTTTTTTTTCTTTTCTCCCGTTGCCCTTTGATAATGCAAAGCTATCTAGAGGAGGCAGGAACGCAGAAAATGCAGGATAGGGGGAAAAAAAGGAGCATCAAAAAGTATCTGAAAAGTATAAAAGGAGTGGAATTATTTTATAAGTGCGGGATCAGCCCTGCAAAGAGTGAACAAAGATTCTCCTCCGTTTCCTTCTGCAGTTTCTGCAAGATAATTTTCCCTTTCCCTTTGTATTCATCAATAATTTTTGTCCTTTCACATGGAAAGTTAAAATCCTGTGTTTGACTGTGGTACCAATGGAAAGGTTTGGTGTTTCTATTGTAAAAGAAAAAAAGGTTACATTTGGGAAGATGAAGCACAAAAGCAAAGTTCCACATGTTTTGCATGCAACAGGGAAACTAATTTGTGATTGTGCAATTAGAGGGCATCCCTAGTGTGTGTCCATACAGTAAAAAAAAATGTAATTACATGGACAATTCTGTTAATTCCTAATTTTTGATAGTTTTCAGTCCTAAAAATAATCTTAATTCCTCCAGGCACAGAGCTGGCATCACTTGGGAGCTCTGTGGTGGCCATGGGAGTGTCTCTGAGCCTTTCAGTCCTGCTTTAAGGTGCACTTTTTATTTCACTGCTGAGGGTTTCTTAGTAGAGAAGAAAGAAGCCAGTTCCAAAGCTGGCTAGATAAGAGAGTGTTTTTTTCCTGCATTAGTCCAGGCACCTGCATTTTGATATGAAGGCAGGGGGCAGGGATGATAAATACAGAGAAAAGGTGGTATGTTGAGTTTTGGCCCAGCCAGAAGCAAGGCAGGGTTTTGGTTTTAGCTGAGCCTTTGGCTGCAGATGTGAGCAGGGTCCCGAGATGGAACAGATTCCTTTGTGAATTAACTGCAGCAAAGCCACTTTAATTCCCCTACAGAGTCCACACACATTTTTAGTATGGCTGAGCTAATCCAGAGAATGGATTTACTGCGAGGTCAAGGGCAGGACAGAGCAGCAAGGTTGCAGCCCAGTGCTTGCTGCCAGCACTGAGCCTGCCTGGGACAGAGCAGCTCTGCTGCTTCCCCTCCATGGGGCCAGGAGTGTGCCCTGCTTCCAGCTCATCCCCTTGACAGGAACCTCCCAGAATGTCCCTGTTGAGCATGGCCTGACTGGGAAACAGTTTGGCATCCAGAGGAAAACATGATTCATAGAATCATGAACTGGTTTGGGTTGGAAGGGACCTGAAAGATCATCTAGATCCAACCCCCCTGCATGGACAGGGACGCCTCCCACTAAACCAGGTTGTTCAAGGTCCCATCATTCCAGGTCTTTCAGCAACTGGAGGAAATCTGGCTGCTACTCCCTGCTGGAAATGGCAGGGAAAAGGGAGCCAGGATAGAGGCTGTAAATGCAGAGCCAGAGTTTTTCTCTCCTTTGCAGTAAACTCCCCGTTCTCAGAGAGCAAACAGAAAAGCGTTTGTTTGCAGTGCTGGTGTTTCTCCCTGGCTCCTCATGATTGATCATCTAATTACATTTATGGCAAACCAGCACAACATCTCTCTGGCAAACGCTTCATGTTCACAACTGGCAGCAACAAAACTGTTTGTCTTTCTGGCAAGAGCAGAAACATGACACGTGTAATAAGAAGAGATTGCTCTGTCATATAGAGATAGATGCAGCTCCCTGGGAAGCAGGTGGTGAAAAGCTCCAGCAGAAACTCATAGCTGCAGCTCACCTTTGGTATCCTGGGTCTGCACCCTGCTCTCCTCAGTTCTGTGCCAGGAAGAGATGCCCTGATTCAGTGCAAATGTCTTTTTTTCTGTCAGAAATAGCAAAGGTGTAATGGTCTTTTTGGTCTTTACTCTGCTTGCAAGCATCCTCAAGTGTAACACCTTCACAGCCCGATCCTGAGCCAGCCTCAGGCAGCATGACATCTGTCACTGCAGCATCTGGGCTTTGTTTGGTCAGGATTTGTGGCCTTGGGATCTAATCTGAGCCTGGATGCCAAAACGTGCAATCAGCCTTTGCTTCCTCATAGACCAGTATGAAATTCCCTGAGGTTTTGGCTCTCAGATGAGGGTTGGAGCCCAGGCTGGTGGAGGCAGGAGCAGGAGCTGAGGGTGGAGGGAGCTGCTCCCTGTCCTGATGCCTGAGCAGTGCCCAGGTCACCCCTCCTGGGCTGGCAGCAAGGGGGGCTGCAGGCAGCACTGGGGGGATTCAGGGAAGCTCTTAGCTCAGTGAGCTATCCTGGGGACAGGCTTTCCCAGGAACTCCAGGCACAGTCACTGCTCTGTTGGGACTCCTGTTTGCCAGAGCACCTCAGTGACTGAACTCTGTGTAGATCTGACAGGGAAACAACAACAGAAGCCACCAGCAACAATCTCCTGCTGGCAGGTGTTTCCACAGCAGTCTCAGAACAGCCTCTACCTCCCTTTCCCAAGGTATTCCTTGCACGCAGCTCCTGCCAGATTGCCTGTTTCTCTCCAATTGCTGCCACCCAGACGTGCCCACCAGCTCATTGAAAGTCTCCCCTCGGACTGTGTGGGAAAGGTGCTTAGAGACAGATTTGCTCCAAAGGCATTTTTGTTTCACAGAAACCAATGTCTAAGTGAAATTTGCACAGTACAGTGCCTCCTGAATATTGTCGTTTTCCTCCAAAGTTTTGGACTCAATGGGCCCCAGGAAAGCTGTCAAACTGACATCCTTTCTGGCCTGAAAATGCTTCATGCTGCTGTTTACTGGGCTCCTCTGAGAATGTGGCTGGGGCATTCCAGGGAAAGGAAATAACACATTCTTTTGGAGTAGGGAGGTGGTGGGAGAGAAAGAGAAGGGGCAAGTATGTTTGAGGAGCTGGTTTTTGCCCCTGTTCAGGAGCACTGTGCAAAGGAAAGCCATTTCTGGAGTAGTTTTGCTGTTTCTTGCATGTAAACCCAGAACTCATAATCTGGGTTCCTGGCCATGGCTCACTGGAGAAGAAGGAAGGTGTATATTAGCTAGCAGTGAGTAAGAACCTCTTCCCACCCAGCCCTACGCAGGGCACAGTGTCTACAGACATTGAGGAGGAGGAGGAAAGGTCAGGAATTGGGAAAATATTATAAATTATGTCTTGACACGAGGACCATAGTACCCACTGCAGCTGCTAATGCTGCTGAAAATCCCCAGCACCTGCCTTGGCATCTGACACTGCAGGATCAGCTGAGACAACACAATGAGCAAAGTCCTGGTGGCTTTAAATAAACCTGACTCCCCAGGCACTGAGGAGGACATGCAAATCCAGAGGGGATTTGACAGCCATGACTGATGGGACCGTGGCAGGAATTACATTTGAGTCAGTTTTGAGCACTGACTGTATCACTTCCGAAGGCAGTGCTGGGCAAACTTGGCTTTCCACCCTCCTTGCAGCTTCTTAGTGGTCTTTAGTAATAAGTAGAATATACAAGCAGTAGGCACCTCAGGAGACAGAATTAGAGACAAAGATCCTGACAAGGCTGAAGGGTTTGTTTGGGGTGGTGCTGAATTCTAAGCTCAGCACTGTGCAACCTTCGTATCTATCCAACACAGCAATTCTTCCATCAGCTCCTTGCAAAAGCCTCTTGAAAAGCTTCCTGCCTTTCTGTATGGCTCCCCATTCTTCAGACCCTTGGTTATTCAAAAGACAAGTCCAAGGCATTTTAACCACAGTTATGGCTCCCATCTGATTCAGAAAGCACTGCTGCATTTTGTAATGTCTTGTGTCATGTCTAATTGGATCTTCCTACTAGAAAGCATGCCTGTGTCCCCCTGGAGTGTGTTGTGAAGTCCCTCGTGTCAGCATTTCCTCCTGGAAGTGCCCAGAAGTGCTGTTACCCTGGGGTTTGTATCTGGCAGGAGAGGCACAAGGGGAGCAGAGTATCTTACTGCCCTCCCTGTTGGAAACCAGGGCACAAATTAGTCTGGCCCAGTTGGAGAAGGATGTTCTAAGGCTAAATTTCACTGGGAACTGGCTGCCTCCTGCTTTCACTTCCTTTGAAAAATCTCACCCTCAATTAAAGGCTTGCCAGGCTTTTTTTGCAAGTCCTAATGGGGACTAAAGGGGAGAATTCAGTGATATCTTGCCTACAGGTGGAGAAATGCACATTTAACTTGCTTTAGTGTGTCTTTCTGATAACAAAAAGCAGATTCCATTTTTAAAAAGGCCTTCTCTTTATTCAAGACGTGCAGCTTGTCGTGGGGTTTTATCAGAAATTACCTGGAATTTCCCAATTCTAACATTTTCCCATTCCAATCAGTTAAACAGTCAAAACTAGTAAATAAACAAGTAAAAGTTGTAGCGGGTTGGGAATATTTTTCGTAAATGAACTTTTTGGGATCTATCAGGAATTCAAACCTGTTAAAACATCTCACTTCAAAATGAGGAAAAAAAATAAATAAAAAAGAAAGTTTATATATATAAAAAAAACCTGTTTACTCTGAAAATTCTGGCAAATGCCCAGACATCATCATGACACCCTCTCAAACCTAGATGGGCACATCACTGGTTTTCCTTCCAGAATGGAAGCAGGTATAAATAGTTTCTTCCAACAATAATCTCCTTCCAGAAAACCCCATCAGTCTCTCTGCCCACTAGAAGAGAGGTCAGGCTGCTGGAGCACAGCCATCGATTCCTGTTACTCTTTAGGACTATGTGGGTACAGGGCAGGCTTTAATCTTCTCAGCATTTGGCAGATTAAGAATTTTGCAAGCTGGAGTTGCTCCAAACGCAGCCCACTTGAACAGTTTTCAGCTTGGTGGAAAGGATGGGCAGGCAAGGATTTGTAAAACTCATTTCTGATTATATTTGCTTTCCATTTTGGACACCCAACCAGAAATATTCCACAGATTTTGTTTTTTCAGTGTTTAAAGGTGAAGAATTTGCTTCTTAAAAACAAAGATGCATTCCAAAGTCTTATGTTTGGCTCTTTGGAAAACAGATTGTGGAGTCCCTCAGATCTAGTGAAATCTGTAACAGCTGCAGGTAAGACTGTGAATTGATAAAATGGGCATATCACTTCACCCCTGCCTTCTCACATGGAGATGGTTGCTGTCACAGACAGGTCTTCTGGCTAGAAAGAGGTTGGTTCTCATTCAGGATTGCATTGCTACAGACCTAACACCCTGGTCTGTACAAAAGCCCATTTTCTTCTTCATTCTTTTATAAGTATCCTAATGCCAAATCCCTCTGACTAGATCTGATCCTCTGGCTAATCCAATAAATTCTCAGCCTTATGCTGGTGATCTGTCTTCTTGGACAATTGGTGTGTTTGAGATCATCCACCAATGTCTGCAAATAGCCCTTAATCAGCAGCAGAGCTAATTGTATTATTTTTGTGGAATTTAAAAGGTTGAATCTCTTCTCCTCCTCATCCCCAGGAGTTACGTACAAAGGTGACTGAAATTTGAACAGAATATTTACTTTTGAAGTACTGGTTAAAATGTGGCAAATGTTTAAGGATTATTTTTTTTTCCAGTTATTTGGTTTTATCTGTTTACTGTTCACTGTATGTTTTGGTGCTTGACATTTGAAGTGTATAACTTAATTTGATTGCAGAAATAGATTGTGTTAATTCCTTAGTTGAATCTATCTTTTTTTTTCCTCTCCAGTCAGGCTTCCTGTGTTTATGCAGCACCCAGCATCAGGGTGTTTCAGCTCTGAGCCCTTCAGCCATACTTTATTAAAAGTAAATAATAATAATTCAGATTGAGGAGCTCAAATATTTGCCTTCCACTTATGTCATCTAACATTCATTTAACATCTGCTCTTTTCATTGCCACTCCTGTTGCTAAGCTTGTTTGCAAAAATGTTTGCCAAAAGAAGTGAATTCCAGAGGAAAAGAGAGGGGTTCTTTTCCCTTCCCCCTCTTTTTCTTAGATTTTGTGTTTGCCCCAAACCATATATGATGAATATTTGCCATTAAGTGCCTTTTAATAAATTCTTTGCAGAAGCCTTGATGAAGTTGTGTCCATCAGCACAACATTCATGTGACTCCTCCTCGCTCTAAGTACCACTTCCCCACATTTGAACCTTCAAGAAAGCATGAGATTATTGGCCAGGAGGGGCAGGACAGTAATTACTCAGCAGAGGGGGCCTCTGAGGCTCTGTGGATTTCTCCTGTACAGACCAGCCACTGCTTCTCAAATTTCACATCCAAATGATCTTTAATCATTTAATCCCTGACCCAAATCAGCTCCACTGTTCAGCTTAAATCCCACCTCTGTCATCTTTGCAGGCAAACTGTGAGTAGGAGGAGGACATATCTCTAGTTCTGGACCCATCCTTTTACACGTCCACCCAGGGGAGCAGGCATTCAGCCACAGAGCAAGTGGGCTGGACCATCAGCTCCTGGAAACCAGCATCTGTTACTGGGGCTATAGCACTGGGAAGGGTTTGGAGAGCCTTGTGGCTCCTGCTCTGCACCATGGCCATTGCATGGCAAATGTTTGCCTGAATTTCTTGATCTCACCTTCTTAAATGTCTTCCACATGTGCCAAATGGTTCCACATCCTTTATGTGTGCAATATTTCCTCTCCAATTTTCTTTCCATTCTAATGCTCGTGCGTTGTTGTGTCCCCTTCTTGGTTCAATTTAGTCTACTTAGGGAGGCAGAAATTCACTGTGCAGCAGAACCTTTTCACTGTTACTTCTTGTGATACAAAAGCTCATGCTCTTTGGAAGAATCACTGCTCCTATTATTCTCTTGCCAATAGGAGTTTTGTCACAATTTCAAATGGATTTGGCCCCCAGCTCGTGTAGCAGAGGTAGCACGTGTATTTGGATCTCAAGCAGACATGAGAGAGAGCCACATGCAATATTTCAGGTGAAACTCACCTGAGAATGCCAGGGAACCAATTAAACAAATAAATCAGAGTATAAATTTTGCAGACAGTGAGCTTGCAAAGAGCTGCCAGCTTGGAGCCTCACCAGAGCCCATTTCCTGGTGCTATTCCCACTTTGGAGGCTGGGGAAAGGGGCAGACGTTCTCCTGCAATGCTGGTCCATGACTCCTGCTCACCCCCCTTCTCCCTGGTGCACCTGAGGACAGCCCCTCCCCTGGGAACATGCAGCAGGGAAGCAGCCTAGAAAGGACCCAGGCATCTTTCCACCCCAAGCCTTTTGGCTGAGCTGATGAAAGATGCAAAGTGACAAGAAGTGTCAGATGGGATCAGATAACCCCAGCCCGTGCTTGACTCTCCAGCACATCCCTCCTTGGGATCAGGAGACTCCAGCCCTGCCTGTGCTCCTGCTCCAGCACCTGCACCCTCAACACCCTGTGCCCAGCTCTGCCCTCATGGAGGCAGAGGGGAGAGGGAGAAACCAGCCCTCATCCTGCCCCTGGTTGAGGACAGGGTTTTCCAGCGTGTCTAAAGAAACCAAGAGTGTTTGTTCTTTCTTGCTTTTGTACGTGGAAGCTCCTCAACATTCTGTATAGGCCATCTGGTGCTGGTTGCCACTTTGTGAACCCTTTGTTGAACTTTCTGTGCCAGCTGAGTGATTTCAGTGGTTTTATCCTGGTTTCCTACAGAAGGATGCTCAGCTGGGGGGACAGGGGTTGTTTATGCATTTGGGGGGGGGGGGCGGTATTTTTCTCTGCCTGGCCCTTGGAACTGTATGGCTGATGTCAAACAGGCTTCCTAAGAGCAGAGGAGTCTCACACTAACTTAGGTTCTCTGACAGTGGAAGAAGATAGCCATCTTGTTGTGTCCTTCAGAGAATCTGTCAGGGTGGCCCAGCCCACAGGAAAGCAGGGCTTTGCTTCCAAGGTGCAGCTTCTTTTCCAGGTGAACGCTTGGCTATTTTGCTTTGTCCCGACCTAAGATGTTAGGAAAGTGGTTTAAGATTTTTCTCTGCCCTGTTGAGTTTGCTAGGCAGGAGACAATAAACTGCAGCTCTCCCATAGGCCCTCATTAAAATTCAGGGCAGCTCATTAGCATTCTGAAGGCCAACTCCAGCACCTGTGGATCCCAGCCTGAGGACAGACCAGCCCCCCAGCTCTGCAGCCTGAGTTTCCCTTTGGACTGATCTTTCAGTGCAGGAGCAGGCCCTGTTAGTCTGAAAGTTGGTAGAAATGCTGAAAAGCCAAAATTTTCCCCTCCTGCTCCACATCTCATGTTTGGGCTGGTAGCCTGTGCAAGTTCTGCCACGGCCTTTGCTGCACGGACACTGCTGCTAGTTTTAAACCTGGGAGGGGGCTGCAAAGCTCAGGGGTGAAACACTGGTGGAGTGGAGCTGCTTTGGTGAGGCCAGCTGCCAACCAGGGCCTTGGCCCGTGTCCCTCCAGCTCTGTCCCAGCCCTGGGGTCACTGTGCACACTCAGCAGCTCCTCTCCTGTGTTTTTCCTGTTGAATTTTACACTCTCGGCAAAACTTCCAGCCTGCTGTGAGGTGTTAGTACACAAAGGGCTGTTGAGTACAAAACACAGCCCTTTTGCCCTGAAAAGCTTGTAAGCTAAACCCAGAAAAGAGCAACAGGGGAGGCTGGGAAGGGAAACACTGTTTGAGTTGGTGTTTGTATTGTAGTGTTTCCCCTTCCCTCTCTGCAGACATCTGAGGCTTTCAAGTGCTGCCATTGCATGCAACGTCCATAATGAATCCAATTCATAAATCCAGTAATCTGGACCTGCTCTAGTTATGAATTCCCCATTATCTCCATATTCCTTTAATCCACAAAGTCGTTAACAAAGCTCCAGAAATTCATGAATAGTTCCACCCTGTTTGGCAGGCAGCAGATATTCTTTCAGATGAAACACTGCAAGGAGCCAGTAATGTTTTTAATTATGGAGTGCTAGGTACAAGTTATTGTGGAAATTCAGCAGGACTAAACCCAGAGCTATCTTCAGCAGCTGTTTAATTCATCAACCATGTAAGTAAGGGGTGCAGAAGACTAAAAACAAAATGTGCATGGTCTGAACACACTTGTCCTACTTGCTGAAGGAGAAGTAAGTCCAAGAATAACCTCCAGCAGGCACCAGCCCTTGTCTTCTTTAAAGAATTGCATTGTAACTGTGCAGAGCAGAGATGTTCTGTGTGATGTGCTCATCCCACAGACATGGGTCCCCTGCTTGAGCCTGTGGTTCTCTCCAGGAAAAAAAAAAAATCCCATCAGTAGGTGCTGTGATTTGCTGTGTAATTGGGGGTTGCTTTTTACTTTCTGAGTTGGATTTTTCACTCACAGCAAAGTCAGACACATTCTTAGAGGTCAAGGTGTTGCCACACCTGACATACTACAAATATCTGCAGAAGAATGTATTTGGGGTGGACACTGAATGCTGGTAGAAATGTCCAGGTTATCGAACTAGCTCCTGCACATATTTAGTAATTGCTTTACTTTAACATTTCCTTTGCATGTTCTTCTTCTATTTCATTCCTTTTCTGAAGTATGTTCATTGTCTCTACAAACAATGTCTCTTATGCTAAGGTTTTGTGGGTATGATTCTGAGGACTTCTGAATGAGACATTCCACAGTAAACTGAATAGCAGCATATAGCCCCAAAGGACCTTAACTTTTTTATTATCCCTTTTTGTCATTTTCTGTTACTGTTGAAATTTCCAAATTGATTCTTCCTTCACACTGAGGGGTGGGGAAAAATCTGCATCTACACAGAAATAACACTTGGAAGGGACAACAAAGGAAACTGCAAAGAAATTTATATTTCAACCCACAGGGTTTCTCTCCTCTTCCTGATTCCCCTCTTTGGCTTGGGGGGAGGGGTCATGGGGTGAGAGAGCAACTGCTGCAGTTTAGCCCCAGATATGGGCTAAATGAGGACACATTTGTAGACAAAGAAACATCCTCCTGCATCATAAATAATTACACAGTGTTGTTGCAAGGATCTCTCCCTGTATTAGTAAAGCATCTGTCAAAGGAAACGAATGTGTTTGTACTCAAGAAAGGATATTTGGACCTTACTGGCAGTGTGGAACAAGGGAATGGTAAAATGCCAGGGGCAGAAATTATTTCTCTTCTAGGACCATTAACCTCTGGCAATAGCTCTGAACCCAGAACTTTTTCCTCTGGAGAGGAAACACCAGGCTAATCCTAAAGGCCAACTGGTACCTTTGTGTGCAGCTGTAAAATAATAATAATAATAATAACTGTAATGCTTGTATAACCTCCTGTTAGACTAGTAGAGGTAGAGAATCCCCAGACCACAACCAACTTGAGATACTTGCTTTGCAAATGACAGCAAACCAATAATAAGGACATGCAGGAGTATTTACTAGCAGGGGATTCTGATGTTGACTTTCTGATTCTCTAGTTAGTAAGACAATTAAAGCCCTCTAATTATTACTGTTGGTTTGCCATTAAGAAAGTGCAAATGAGGAGCTTACACATGCCTAACCTTTTCACTCAGAGTCTTGGTGAGCTTAAGTATTCCTCTACTATCACAAACACATTTTTAAAGCATCCATAACCTTATGGGGGTGAGAAGTTATTCACGTACTGGGATCAGGGTGGTTCTTGCTGTTTAATCATATATACAGGGTGAATGTGTTGTTCCTATTTTTAATGCTTTTAAAATTAATAAAATCTTTATAACTGTAGCTTTTCAAGCATGAGTGACTAAAATTTGGCTCCTAAATCTGTGTGTAAATGTCTAAAGGAAAGCAGGCTGGCTGGAGGCACCCTGTTCTCTCTGATGTGGGGAGCACTAGATTCCCCAACGTGTAGATAAGGCTGCCACTCAAAGGTGTTCTTATCTGCAATGGTCAGCAGAGGAAACAGATTAAAAGGTTAGAAATCTAACTTCAGACTTCAGTAATCCTGTAGGAATCACATTTTTCTGGCCTGTCATACAAATATGGAAAAGCTTGAAATACGTAGGCACAGAGTTAATGTTACAGGCAGGGGCAAGGACTCAGTTTAGGCAAGTAATTTGCAAGGTGTAGCATATTGGGTAATAAATTAAAATTTTCTGATATTCTGTCTCAGCTGCAGCGTTCAGGGGAGCATGATTCAAAAACCTGAGATGTTGGTGAAGAGCTCATTTCTCTGTAGAGCTGCAGATTGCACAGTGCCTTCTCAATGGTGTTGATTTTGCTGATACATCCTCAGCCTTAGCAGTTGGCAACCTGAAGCAGTGAGCCAAACCAAACACATGTGTTTATTAACTGCTGTTTCTAGCTCCTGGGGCATCTCAGACAGAAACAGCTGAGGCTACAGAGGCTGAAATTTGGGATAAATAATGGAACATGTATGGAAAGGGAGGTACAAATCAAAATGAGTGTTGGCTGCACAGGCTGTGGGGTGGCAGTGGGTTTCACTTGCTCCAGCAGGCCTGGCTTGCCCTCTGGTCAGCTTTCCCCAGACAGTGCAGAGTTCCTGTGTGTTTATTTAGCTCCATTAGGAATCTGAAGTGTGGCTATTACTGTGACCATCCGGGCCTACCCACAGGGCTTAACTCTGTTGTATTATTGACTGCTGATACTGCTCCTCACAGTCTATCTCCCTTTCTCCACAGCACATAAAGCTGCATTTACATTTTCTGAATGGACTAATCATGGTGCTCTGCTTTGATAAGGAATGTGCAGCCTCCCACATAACCACATGGAAACCAACAGGGGAGAGTAAACCAGAAATAACCCCCTTCCAGGGGGTTGAGAGAAAAATACCCACCAAGATAATTGGGAGGGATGTACAGAGAAAGCAGCAACTGAACACACAGTCACAGCTTTAAAAAAATGATAATGCTAAAAATACCCAGATGAAGGACAGCAAGAGAAAACATGATTGAAGTGGAACAATTGGGAGAGGAGTTAATACTTATTAGCAATCATTTCAGATTGAATTTAGGTTGGTTTTGTAACAGCACAAGGAACGATGCGTTTGACAGGACTTAAACAATTGCCTCCCCCTTTCCCAAAGAATCCAGCTAGCAGCACCCTGGCACAAACTGCCAGTCTTGTGTGCTCCTGAGGAGTTAGCCAAAAGCAGAGTCACTAAAAGTTTTCATTTGCAAAACACAGTGAAGTTAGACCCCAAACTAATCCTGCAAGATCTCCCTTCTCTGTATTCCAAACCTTAATATGTTTTAGCATTTAACCTACAGCAATTTTCTCCTGTAGCCTTAAAAAAATAACTCTGAGAGGTCAGACAAAGTTCAACCAGTCCAGTATATTTTCTCCAATGGAATCCAAAAGCTATTGCCTGTAAGAACTGAGCAAGTATACATCATATTTCTGCAAGTGCTCTCCCATCACCTTGCTGTTTGCATCTTAGATATTTACTGAACCAGTGTGGTTTCTATGCATTAATTAATGGTCAGTGGACTCCTTTCCCTTGGAATTGAAGTTGCCTGGTGTCCCCTTGAGCCTAGGTCAACAACATTTAGGAAGGTTTAATATCCAGACATCCTGTGGCAAGAAGCTTTACAGCTAAATGACATGTTACATGAACATGCTCCCTGTCCTCTCTCTCCTGGCATTGAAATACCAGCTGTGTGGGAGTGAGGGAGAGCAAACATCCATTCCCAGGCTCCCAAAGTGTGCAGGAGAAATCTGTGCACAGAGAGTGAGACTGAAAAAGAGCTGTTAGTGAAGTACCGTGAGGTTCAGGAGCCAAATCCATCTTAGTCCTACCTGAAGAGCTACAAATACTTGTGTGTTTGAAGATACGTGTTTTTCAAAGTTCTTTGTTGTTTTAGAGAATTTATATGTAATATTTATTAAAGAATATCTCTAGTGAGAAAAGGAGTATGTCTAGCACAAGGGTGATACAGACCAGCAAGGAAACATTTTGTAGAAACACAGCACAGGGCTTAGGAGTTAATCCTATGGCTTCTTTCACACGGTGGAAACAACAATGCCCACATCTCTGCAAGTAATATGGAATTCTGCTGTCTTCTGGAGGAAGCTTGATTTTTCTCTCCATCCAGATATTCCCTGCAGTTTCAGAGGTGCCTTCAGAAGATAATTCCATGTAATACCTTGGGCTTCAAGGATGAGAAAGCCCAGGGGTAAGCCAGTCCATACCTGGTCCTCAGGGTTTTAGTCACAGGGCAATTTGACTGTTACATAGTGCAGATAATTATCTGTCCAGCAGGATTAAAACGACCCATCTGGCAGCAAGGGGGTTTAAAATGTGGCAGTGGCCTGTGAGTTATCCTTTTTTATCCAGTGATGAGCACAGAGGCAGGACAGGTAATTATACTTTCTAAGAGTAAGTGGTACTGTGGAAAGAGCAGTTCTCTGTGGCACCTTGAGCTGCATCAAAATGCTCAAATTTGAATTCCAGAGTTTAAGTAAAGAGAGGATGGGAGGGTGGAGATTGCTGATTGAATAGAAAGGATGGGTTTTAGAAGAACACAGGAAATTGTGTGTTAGGCCTGTCTGTTTGAGGGGCCACATCATAGTGACAGGTCCTCCCTGGTCTGTGCTGTTGTTCAGATCTTGCAGCCTCACTGCAGGACACTGCTGGTCTGCTCCAGCTGCATTCACCAGCATGTTTGTAGCTGGTGTTGTCCCCTGACCTGTGCCTCGAGCCTCTGGTAATGCTGGTAACTGCCTGAGGGAGCGTGGAGGAGAATACACTGAGCCAACCATGAAGTGCCATTAAAGGAAAAGCTGAGGATTTTTCCCAGGCAGGTGTCTTACACTTCAGCAGAGCTGGAGGAGGTTGAAGTGCAGGCTTTGTGCTCGCTGCCTTGCATGCAGGCAGTGCCTGCAGAGTGAGTGGATGTCAAGCTGTGCTCCCCTCCCGAGAGGAGAGCATGTAGAGAAATCACCTTTTGCTTTGCAGATTGGTGGGGATGTGACCTGCTCACTTCAGTGGGCTCTGTGATGGTCTGGGATTGGGCTGTGGGAGCAGGAGCAGGATGGGCATGATGTGTGACCACTTAGCTAATCTAAATCCTGACCTAGCCTTTCAGGGAGAGCCTGAAAGTGGCACAGAGGCAAAATGTCGAACTAAAAGGAAGCTGTTTGGTTCTGGCCATGATCCATTTTAGCTACAGTATAGCCTATAACAACTGTTAACCCAGCCTCACCTGCCTTTGGAAGGTGCACATGCTTCTCTCTGAAGTCTGAAACATGCATTTTTGCTTGACAAATGCTGCAGTGTACCAAGGTGAAGCTCTTTTTCACACACATGGAACCTCCATGTGCCTGGGGAAGTTCTATGCAAACTGGCAGATTTTCCACATGGGAGTGATGTACGTGTCACTGCATGGAATGTGTTTGGGAGGGGTTTTGTGGTACATGGCACATCAGGTAAGGCAATTCACTTAGATTCCTGTCAGATAACTGCTCTATAGCTTTCTGTGGGAGTCTTCAGGGAAACTCACGTTTGTTATTCAGCTGACAGGTAGTTATTGCTCCTGCTGTTACCATTTCAAATGGTCAGGAGACCTGAAGCCTGCCCTTCTCTTTCTTTTTCTCTGCCATACACTGTCCATGTAAGCAAGAGATAATCCCACGGTCCATAAATCAGTGGAAAATACTTGAATAAAAACTCTGTTCAGGAGTAAGGGGAGTAAAGAATAAAGGTTCTTGTGTAACAGAATTTCTGTAGTATAAAAAAGAAGTTAAATGGAAAACATCCTTTGATGGAGTTAGCAATGTTGCCAATAGACAGTTTTTTCTATATTGCTACAAGCAATTAATGGGCTTTTACTTCAAAAGAAATAAACCCCATAAGCACAGGGTTGTTAGTTCTTAAGACCATTGTGTGGTTAAAGAACAGTTACATGAAACACTGATCATGGAACAAATACAACCCCTGCAGCTTCGCAGTGAGTTGCACGTGTCACCTGTTTGACCAGTTACATTATCCTGTGGGTGATTATTTATAAAACACATTAATTTTCCTTTTTGACTTAGAGCTCCAAGCACAGTGAATCATGCTCCACATGCTGTTAGCTCTGTGGCTCCAGGCTTTGCATGTGGGAAAGTCAGGCTGAGAGAGATGGAGAACTACCATGTGAGGAAGTGTTATCTGTGTAGAAACCACCTACAGCCAACAACTTTGAACAAAAATACTTCAGCATTGACTAGGACCCAAGGCAATCCTACAGTTTGCTTCCCTGCCCTGAAGCCCTGGTCTCCACTGGTTTCATTTTTGATTGACTGGCTTTTGCCAGATGAAACTTATAACCAGAGGGCAGTGGAAAATTTACTAAGATACAAACAGGAACAGTTCAGGCTCCCTTCATGGCACAAAGGTTAATGTCAACCTTGCACAAAATCTACTTGCAGTGTTCAGAGGAATAATTATGACATATTTCCTTCCAGGGCTGCTTCAGAAAAGGGTGGCAGATCTCTTGTCCTTCACTGGGAAAGTCTGTTCAACACTGAGGCTGGTGAGGAGAGGGAAATTTAAGGGATGCAAGTTTTGCCATATGTTAAAAAAATGAGTGTTGGAAGAGAAAAAAAAAAATAGTGTTTTCCCTCAAACAATTCTCTGGAACAATCTCATTCTTTGGGGAAATGGAATGTACCTACGTTAGATCCTATCTACACATCCTCCTTCTCCAGTTTCTCCTGCCACTCTATTTCCATTGTGTCTATGTGAAAGCAATGTTAAGCATCAAACTTCTAAAAATAATCCTAGCTTCTTAGCAACTCCCCGTGCCTCTCTGGCATTTAATAACAGTTGTTTACTAGTTTGCAGTTAGTGTTTTAGAAGAGGAAAATTAGGAAGTCCTGCATTTTTAAATTTGAAAACTCACTTTCACCTACGCTGTTTCAGAAGAGAAGAGCTTAATGGATCATTTGGTATAACAGCAAATATTTCCTTTTCCTACTGTCTTTATTTACAGTGCGAGGCAGTGGTGATGACAGCAACTGCTATTCTCTCTGTTCCCTTACTGGGATAGTCACAACGTTTGCATTTCTGGAAGAAAAAACACCGAGGTGCATCTCTTACCTTCAAGCCATACGAGTCTCTCGAGCAGAGCTGGCAAGTACTTGGTGTCAAATATATCCAAAACACCACAACTCTCCACCGTGGCTTCTCTCAAGCTCTCTCCCAGCTTTTCAAGCAGCGTTTTTTGCTTGTTTTGGTTTTTTGGTATTCGGTATTCACGCAGAGGAGGAAAAAGGAGAAAAAAATCACCTGCCTGCCCCCTGCAAACTGCGAGTCGTGCAGGTGAAACTTGCTGTGGTGAAGCCCAAGCTGAACGAGCAACTGCGAGAACTTCAGGAGCTCAGGGAGTGCTTTAGCTTCCTGGGAAGAGGCGATTCCGGAGCAAAGCTCTTCCCGCAGTAATTCGCTGTCCATTTCTATCAGCACATCGCTGGGTGGAAAAGCAGCAGCTCCGTCTCCGTTTCCCAGAGCCCAGATTTGGTTCGCTGGCTCTTCAGAGCCGCCCCTTCCTCCCACGGCGGGATCGCGACAACCTGTTTCCACTCCAGCTCCCTGGGCTTGGGAGAGGGGCGCGATTTCCTGCAGCGCTTCCCTGTCTGCCGGGGGGGAGGCGAAGTTTCCTTCCCCCTCGAATCCCACTGATTTACGCCGGGGAGAAATCGCTCCCCCTCTCCCGGGGCTGCGGGACCGGGATCGGCGGCGGCTTCAGCACCGGTGACCGGACAGAGACCGGGAGGAGCCGGGGCAGGAGGAGCCGCGGATCCCTCCACACCCCCAGGGGTTTAGGAGGAATCAGCGGATCCCCCCCACACCCCCAGGGGTTTAGGAGGAATCAGCGGATCCCCCCACACCCCCAGGGGTTTAGGAGGAGCAGCGGATCCCCACACACCCCCAGGGGTTTAGGAGGAATCAGCGGATCCCCCCCACACCCCCAGGGGTTTAGGAGGAATCAGCGGATCCCCCCCACACCCCCAGGGGTTTAGGAGGAATCAGCGGATCCCCCCACACCCCCAGGGGTTTAGGAGGAGCAGCGGATCCCCACACACCCCCAGGGGTTTAGGAGGAATCAGCGGATCCCCCCCACACCCCCAGGGGTTTAGGAGGAATCAGCGGATCCCCCCACACCCCCAGGGGTTTAGGAGGAGCAGCGGATCCCCACACACCCCCAGGGGTTTAGGAGGAATCAGCGGATCCCCCCACAACCCCAGGGGTTTAGGAGGAATCAGCGGATCCCCCCACACCCCCAGGGGTTTAGGAGGAATCAGCGGATCCCCCCACACCCCCAGGGGTTTAGGAGGAGCAGCGGATCCCCCCACACCTCAAGGAAAACCCCGCTGGAAACGAGCCCTTCCCAGCCGGCTGGTGCCGGGCAGCCCCCGGTGGGAACGGGGCGGGCAGCCTGCTGCCTCCCCGGGGATGTGGGACCCCTGCGGGGTCTGGGAATGTTAGGAGGTTACTCGCTGCCCCTGCCTGTGCCCGGGTCTGTGCGTAGCTGTGGGGCTTCACACGGAAGGCAGGGAAAATACGGAATGACCCTCTGGGATGGATTGGGTAGGATTCGGTAGTGCAGGAAGGCACAAATTTCAGATTAAGGAAGCTGACTGTGCTTGTTATTTCTACTCTAAAGATCTTGTCTACTTTCTTAGTAAAGAAGCAGGTCGATGCCAAAGGAGGACATCCCTGACCTGCGTTTCTCCCTAGCAGAACAGCCCCAGCACAGTCCTGTGCATTCCCTAACTACCCAGGCTAGAATTCTCCGCAGTGCTTCTGGTTTACACACTCTCTCTAATGGTAAATACGTCTCTTTGCAATTCAAATACCAAGAGAAACCGTTTCCTGAAAGGGTGGTGAAAATACAGCTGCTGTTGCAACGTTTTCAATGTCTTCTTGCAGTCTAATGTCTTTAACACTACCTAACTTTCAAAGCGTCAAGAGTCCATAATCTGAAGGGTGTTTCCTAAGAAAACCTTTCTTTTTTTTTCCAGAAATGGCTTGATTCTCTTTTCTGAATGTACTTTTTGTGTTACCAAATAACACTAGAAGAAGAGAAAATTGAATGAAACTCATGTCTATCATTAGGTTTTTTAAATATTCCATTTCTTGGAGGATTTTCTGCAAAGCAGTGGACCTGGAATAGTGGTTCCAACCTTTTCTGACTGTGGAACCCTCGATATTTTACAGCAGAGCTACTGACCCCTTTAGGATGCTGCATACCTCACCTGGTGTGAGGTGGTGTGGTACAGACACGTCTCTGAGCCAGCTTTAGTGCTAAAGTCAAACAGAATTCTCTTAAACTTTCCAAGTAGTACTGGAATATTTTCCTTCCACTCTGAGTCTTGCAGTGCCAGGGGAGCCAGGCAGACACTAGAGCTGACACCTCCAGCACAAACCCCAGAAACACTCCCAGGAATTGCTGTAACATCGTAGGCACCTGGAAGTATTCCTCTGAAGTGCTAAGGGGTTATCAGTGCCAGAGCAGGAAGTGTTTGTTTTGATTTGTCTACAGCACTGATTGCTCTTCGAAAGCACGACAGGGAAGTTTTAGTGCATATGATGTTTTGCTTGCCTCAAAGGAAATGTAGTTATTTTGTGGCTGAACAGCACTTATTTGAGATGTTTATGCTTTCTTTGAGGCCAAGAAGAATCATGCCCTCTCCCAGCCTCCCCAGACTTCCAGTGGTGTCCGAAGTTTTCTTTCCATCCAGTCAACTGTGAGGAAATCAACTACACTCCCAGTCAGGAGAGCAGTGATTCAGTAATTAATAACCAGGTAAGCTATTTAATGGAGGAGCTCTGAGCCTCACTGCCTCTCTCATCTGCCCAGGCCTTTTGATTTACAGTGAAGATGTGTTCAGCTGCTTGTAAGAGACATCACTCTGTGTTGCTGCCACCACATTTTTCTAGTTCTGCTGGAGAAAACAGCTTTTATTCTGCCCACCAGAACACTATGAAATAAAAAGCAGTGGCTGGTCTGATGGAAAAGGGTGTTACATATCACATCTCTTGCCTGTGCCAAAATGCCCCTAGTCTGTTAGTCTGTGATGTGAAGAACTACAACCTCAGCTGGGAAAAACTGCAAGAGACTTTAATTGGGCTCTGTAGCTTGTCCTTATGAAGTTTAAATTGAGATTCATTTCCCTCGAATTTTGTATCAAGAATTTCAATAAATGCCCTAGGGTGAGATGAATCATGGGAGAGAATAAAGCACAATAACAGGAAAAAAAAAACAAGATACATAAAAAAATAGCAATCCTGAACCTGAAGCCAAAATAAAATTAAACTTCAGAACTGCAGGTATAGCCTTCTTACAAGAGGTAAAATCTCTTTTGTTAGTGCATTTCTGGTTTGTGGTTGCTCACTGTGACTGGCTCTTTGGTTAGAGGTTGTTCAGCAGCTGCTCTCTGCAATTGGACAATTCTGAAGGGTTGTTCCTGGTTCCTATGGAGCAGTCCCATCACTCCTAGGGCATACCTCCTCCTTGATTTTAGGGATATCACAAATGGAGTGCAGTCCCTGAGGCAAACATCATTAGTGTCCTGCAATATCCCTCCCAACCTGACATTCTATGACTCTATAAATATTTCCTCAACATGTGTTCTCTCTTTTTGCTTCTTTAACAGAAAACTCAGTTATCTGAACAGCACTGGAAGGGGAATAAGGGGAATAAACCTCTTGTGTCTGAGGTTTCTTAGGGTCCAGTCCAGAACTGCAGGATGAGAGTCCCTGAAACTTTATCACAACTTTGTTGCCTTCAGTGTCAGGCTGGTCTCTGTGGCTTTGCCTTTCTGGCATCAACTTTCAATAAATAAAAATAAGATTTTCAGAACAAACTACTTCAGTGTCCCCAGTTCTTCCTCAAGCGTAAATAAACTCCAATTCCAACAGAAATGAATTGATGCAAGTACATCACATAAACTTCTAAATGGTGCCCAGACCTCATACAAAGAGTGTCACACAAAAACTAGCCCAGAACAGCAAAGAATGTTCCCAGTTCCAGTGCAGGAGTGGAATACATGTTAGCTCACAGGAGCTGTGAAACATCTCATTCGAAACACTTGTTCTGCAGGCTCCTAAAATATTCTTCCAAGGTTTAATGCTGTGCAGGTTGGGAGGAAAGTCAGAGAAATACAATAACAGACCCAGGATATTCAACCCCAGCAACTCCTTTCCCTTACAGAGCCCTGCAGCAAATATTTCACTCTAGATTTAACAACTGAAACCCCAGCCAAGGGCCAAAACACCAGTCTCACTCCCTCTTGCACTGTCTAATTACAGTTCAGACTGCCAGTCTTTCTTAATCTCTTTACCAGCACCAGCTTAGACTCTTTGCAGAGAGGTGGAGATGGATCCATGTGCAAATCTGACTGGAAATTGGCAGGACTTCTCTCTCATCATGTACCCAGTCCTCGTTCACAGAGGGCTGCTGCAAAGTCAGTTGGCTGGGTGTTGTGCCACCTTTGATATAAATACATGGAATAGCACATTAGCATTTCTTCCAGAAGATGCTCTCTCTCAGGGTGGGCCTATATCTGGCTTCTCAATAAAAGCCTTGAAGCTCAGGAAGGCAGATTAGTCATAATGAGCCTTGTGACCTTGAATGCTCTGCATTTTTTCCATCTATTCTGCCAAAACAAGTGACATGACCAGACTTCTACTTGTATTCACTTCTAGAGCAGAGGGAGTCTTGGCTTTCATCAGCAGAAGAGGCACAAGGAATTATTAGGGTCAAAATGAAGTTCTGGTAAATGATTAGCTCAGTGCCCTGCACTGGTGCCTGAGAGCTGGTTAGTCATGCCAGAGAAAGCAGCCACGAGCTGCTACAGGTTTGCCTTTAATTGCATGATATTCAACCTGTCCTTGGGAAATTCAAGCTCTTGACACAGCTGTAGGTGTTGTCTGACCCAGCCACACAGCCTTGTAATCCAAGTGGGAGCATCCTATCAAATTGCTGTACTTTTAATGGAATGGGCCTGTCATAACCAGGGGTGTAGGGCTGACTTGCTGATCTTGAAGGTCTTTTCCAACCTTGATGATTCTATGATAAGGTGTAAAAAGGATGGGCTGCATCCCATGTACCTGACCTGATCTGAGGGTCTGGTCTGGTGGTTTCTGAAGGACATTCTGTGTTTCCTGTTTATTGTAATCTGACAGAACATACTGGAATATGAGGGAGCAGTAATTTAGGAGAGATGGTTTTTCTTGCGATGCAAACTACTGGTAATACTTTGTTACTTCCTCAACCAGCCCATGAAATGCAGTTGACTTATAGATATGGCTTGGTCTTTTGTTGCTGCAAACCTCAACGAGTTGTGTCCCTCCAGATGAGCCAACTTTGGCTCCCTGAGGGTCAACAGAGGTACCCACAGCAGCCTTCTCTGGTATGGAGCCTGCATGGGTTAGGCAGCACATCATGTTCCACCAAGCCCTGTGGCCCTTACTCTGGGGTGGCTGCTACATTCCTGCTGGATTCCCAGTGCATTTGATCCAAGCTCCAATCTAGTCATGCAACTCTGGAAATGACTGAATTGATTCAAGTTCAAGAAATCAATAGTCTTTTGAGTGAAAGGTCTTCAGAAGTCAAGATGGATATTGATATCTCTCTGGAAAGGAAATGAAGTCTCATCTTACATCGTTTCCAAAGGTGGGCTGGGAGAATGATAGTTTCTCCCAGAAATAAGGAATCAATAGTGAGTTCAAAATCTTATTTTTTTTTTTTCCCAAAAGCAATGCATGAGAAAGTTCTAATGTTAGAGAGAGGGTTGAAAAAAGGGAGCTTTGACCTGCCTCTGCCACTTGTTTACTGTGGGGCACCAGGCAAGTTTTTGCCTTTTCTCTCTGCCTTAGCCTAACATTGGGAGCAAGTTTCTGGATCACCATGGGTTTTTGGGCTTGGGGTTTACATATTAATCAGTACCTCACCTACTCAACCAAGATTCAGCCCCATCTGCATTCTCTACCTGTGTAGGTGAATAAAGTCTGTCCCCTTGCAGACAAACTTGCTGTTAAATGCTTGATCTGGACAGCATGACTTGAGCTGCCCTATTGAGCAGCCAGACACAGGCAGCCAAACTGACCCTGCTGTCTGAAACTCAGGGCTCTGAAAAATTTGAAACACAACCTAGGTGCCCGTATGGTGAAGACTTTCATCTCTCTGCCATGGATTTCCTTTCTGTGGCAGGAAAATAATGAAACTAACACATTTACTTTAATGCACAAGGTTTAATGAAGATTTTCCTAATCCATTGCGTTTATTCAAACATCCCAGAATAAACAGCACTGTACAGCTTCTGTTGTTTCTCTTTTAATCGTTTACTATTTCCTACAGTTGCTTTTATTCTCTGCTCATTCAATTCCCACAGGATTCCTGACTGGGGAGGTGCTATCAGTGCACATTCAAACAAATCAAATTTGCTGTAGCTGTGCTAAAAAAGTATTGGCCCAGGTCTCTAGAGGGAGAAGCCAGGCAGGAAGCAGAGTGTCAATGATCATTTGTAAGTGAAAAAGGGTTGGAATATGCACACTGAGGCTCTTGGGGTTGCAGAGCACACACTTTGCAGTTCTGAGGGCAGCTTTTTGGAAACTAAAAACTCAGTTAAGATCGTTCTCATGGATAGCTCTAAAAGATTTGCTGCTGAAAGGGGCCAAGGTTTCATGGCATTGCCATCGTTCTTCACCAGCTGGTGCCTTTTGTGCTGGATACTCATCTCACCCAGAGCAATATTGTTCATAAAAGGACAAGACCATTACGATTCAGAAGCACCTGCCTAGGTGCAGTTTATGAATTATGATTAAGAAAATTAACTCCCTAAATATTCCACTGTGGATGGAGTGGGTCAGGTGCTGTCAGAGCTGTGTCCCACAGCAGAGAAGCAGAGGAATGTTCAACTGTGGTGGCCCCCATTCTGTTGGAGGCACATGCATGTATGTCCCAAATTTTGACTGCTAACTAGGTTATTTTAAAAGAGGGAAGGAGATGAGTCTTCCTGTTCTCTCCAGCTCTTTGCCTGGTGCTTTTTCTCTGCTAACAAAGGCCCTTGGGAATCTTGAGTGTTGGCAATCAGCTTGGAAAAATTCACTGGATTGTAAGAGCCTCTTTTCTGCCTTTTTTTTTTTCCACCTCCTTGTTATTTTTCCAAAGCTTGGCAGCCCATGGAGACATGTAATTAAAGGAAATTGTGATTGCTCAGTGATACAACAGCCCCCCCATGGACGTGGCTTCAGGTGCCTCTGGCTCACACAGGGCTGCTGCCTTCCAGCACCAGGGAGCAGCTCCAGGGTGCATTTGCAGAATCATGGAATGGTTTGGATTGGAAGGGACCTTAAAGATCATCTAGATCCAACCCCCCTGCATGGGCAAGGACACCTCCAGTCAGGCCACACTGTCAGCACCTGGCAAAGGGGGAAGGCTGAGGTGCTCTGGCACTGAGGGACATTCTGGCTGTGTGAGCCAAGCTGTGGCACACTACAGCAGCACCAGGGTTTCCTCCAGTTCAGTTTCCTCAAGGTTTTTAATACCTACATTTCATGGCTGCTGACACAGACCTATGGTAGAGCCTAATCAATACTTCAGCTGCAAGTTTTCTTCCCCAAGGCATAAGAGACTAAAAACACTTTGATATATGATCAAGACAATCCTGTCATATCCCACAGTTATAAACCAAACCCTTTCTGCCCTTTTTCCTACCCAGAACCCATCCAGAACTTTGCTTCATTGTGCCTCTTTGACACACCATGATTTCAGAAGTATCTCCATTAAATAACCTGCCCTGGTTTTGGTTGGTTTGTTTGGGTTTTTTTTGTTTAAAAAAAGCATTTCTAAATAGCCCTCAACATACCTAATTTAGCATCATTACTTGCTGGTGTAGTGGCTGCTGCAATACAGTGAATTAATTGCTGGCTTCTTGGGCAGCACACATTTTAAACAAGGCCCACAAATCTGAGGCAAATTCCAGTCTGCCAATAGAATGACTGTTTGATGGTGATGTTAAATTGCCAGCATGGGCTCTAATTGTGCCAAATTCAGCCTCACAAGGGGACTGGCCTGAAGAAATACTCATCTGCAGTGAGCTTTTCCTTCCTAATTAAAAAACAGAGCTGCAGCCAGCACCAGGTAATGAAAGAGTTGGTAAATCTCATTATACAAAAGAAAGTAACTGGCTTGACTGTGCTTTGCAAGGAAGTATAGATGTTGCATCCCTAAATAATGTGATGGTTGCTTTCATTAAAGCCTGGGTGGGATTGGCTGGTAACAGGTACAGGGTAATCTGGGCAGCTCTGTGGGAGGGGGTTGGGGTCAAATTCTTCATTTTACTGTGATGTAGAAAAGAGCAGAATGAAGGAGAACACAGGTGCCCATCTTGGTGCCACACACACATCATCAAAACACTGAGCTGGGAGTGGAAGGTGGGGCTGCAACTGTGGAGGCTGAGAACCCTAGGAAAGGATTATTCACAATGAGCCAGAAAAGCTGCAGTTGTTCAGTATTAGTAGAAACTCCAGGGATGGATTCCCACAAGGGACACAGTCTGTTTCTGACAGCCTGGGAGACAAAACCCATCAAAACTTGGAATATATTGAGGTTTTCAGACCCCACAGCAGATTCAGCAAATCACACTGGAAGCTTTCTGTTTCACACTGGGAATTTCAGCTGCAGAGAGCACTTTTAGGGTTCCCTGAGAGCTCTGCATCTTGCTACTAGATCAGACATAAATAATATCCTTCCTTACCCTGGCTAGCCTCTAATTGCTGTAGTTTATTTCCCCAGAATGCCTCTTTAGCAATTTCCCCTCAGAGTAAGTATAAAGTTAGTATTAATCACAAGCATTTATTGGTGCAGGAACCTTGTGAAGGAAACGAGCTTTGCCTTGATGTTTTGGAATCAGTGGTCAATCTGTTTAATTAATAGAGAATCAGTGGTCAATCTGTTTAATTAATAGACTGTTTAGCAGCAGACTGTTACCTTCCTGTCTGCTTCATACCCAAATGTACCCAGCTAACTGACCAAGCTCCCTCACCCTTTTCTGGATTACAAAGATCTTTCTCAACCCTGAACTCTGCTCTCCTGTACCTCACATCCAGGGTGCTCTGCTAGTTCTTTTTCAGAAATGAGATTCACAAGCTACCTGGATCCTCTTTGCAGTTCAGGAAATAATTACTTTACGCAATATAATTTGCTTAAAACCATGACAGTTTTAACTATAGTTTAAGGCTAAATGACTGTTCAGCAAGACAGCTGATAAAATTCACCCTGTAATAAGACTGAGGCAATGTAAACAAGCCCAGCCCATTTAGGGCTTTGAGTTAATATAGATGTCAAATACTCCTTTCAATATCTCTAAATTTCCCAAACCATCAGACATTTTCCTCCTCTATAAGTGTATTTATAATAGATCTCATCCTTTATCACCTAAACCCACAACATATGTCTGTCCTAAATCCCTATAATTGATGATGTTTGAATATAAATTTACCTGGGGAGAAACATCATCTAACTAGTTGAAAAACTACAGGCACCTGTGACACTGTCCTGGACTGAGTCAGCATAGAACTGATTTTCTTTGTAGTGCTTTTACTTTTTGGTGAAGTCTCTTCTAAGGAGCTGCACTGGCTGAAATGAATGGCATGTTTTCCAGCCAGTGTCTGCTTCTAGGACTGTTTATAGTTACTGCTGGAGAATGGTGTGCAGAACCAGGGCCACTGCTGGAGTCTGAAAAACATCATGCTCCAGAAACAAAAGGGAATAAAGGGGTCACACCTGTGATGCTCCTTTGGGGAGGAGCAGACCAGACAGGTGACCAAAATTAGCCAGATGAAGTGTTCCATCCCATAGGCTCATACTCAGGATAAATTTGAGGGATCAGGAGGGTTAAAGTCTTTTCATCCATAGCTGGTGTTCTGGGAGGATTCTACCTGTCTGCTTTTGATCCTGATCCATGTGTCCCTGAGTCTGTATGGTCCTGCATCCAGCTGCCCTGGACTCCAGGAGTTGGGTTCAGGACTTTCCTAGGGCCAGCCTGGGTGGTGAGTGTTACTGGGGGATGTGTGCAATACTGGTTTTGCATATATTTGTATAAATATATGTGTATGTATAAATATATTTGTATATAATTTGCACAAATTTCCCTTTCCATCACTGTATCAAAGCTGTGCAGTTTAGTTCCCAATGTGTCAGCCTCTCTCCCTTATTCCCTTTCCTTTCTCTACAGGGCAGAGGAGTCAATAGAGCATCAGCCAGTCATTTAACTGCCAGCCCAGCATTAAATGGTGACAGACACAGTGTAAGGAGGAATTCCTGCTCCTTCTAAAACTCCCCTTGAGGCAGGGCAGTGCTGCCCAGGCCCTTGCAGGAGGGCAGGGTTGGCTCAGAGCTGAAGGGATGTTTATGTACCAGCTCAGGGTGTGCTCTGCTGAGCTGTGCTCAGGACCTCAGAGAACCTACAGCCAGTTGAGGGTGACCATCAAACCAGGTTCAGGCAAGATGGACAGAAAGAGCTCTCATTATGGTAATTTAAACAAATGGGGAGCTCAGGACCTGATCTCAGGTTTACTGATATCAGTAGAAAGGCTGCTCTTCACTTCCATATGCTTCACATCAGGCCTTTGGAGTGTCTGAATTAGCCAGAAACCAGAACACTGAGCAGGTGGAAGTCATAGTTGTAGAGAGGCTGAGTTAAATTACTGAAAACTAAATCCCTTTCTTTGCAGCATCCCAGCAGGCTAAGTAATGCCAAACAATTCTAATTTAAATCACAATTGGTAGGGAAGTATCTCTGGGGCCTGGTGTCCTCTAACCTGCTCAGCTAATAACAGCAATACAATTGCAATTATGGCAATAAAGCTCAAAATTCATTTGCAGTTGCTTGAGTTGTGGTGATTTATTGTTTGGTAATTATCTTGCTGGAGTCTTGAGGGTAGAATAATCTCCCCTATTTACATAATCGAGGCATCAAAGCCTTTAGAGCAGGGCATGCTATCAGCAGATGGCCCTACCATGTGTGGTAGGATCCCTTAGTTTTTATAGCTTGTGTTGCATCCAATCTCAGTATCTATTTGCCTATAGCAAAAATTTACTCTCTTCTACTAATGAAGTGTAAATTACATTAATGGAGAGAGTTCATCCTGCAGGATTGCCAGCCTGCTAAAGGCCCTTTCAGAGGCAGTCCTGACCCTCCTCTGGCTGAACAGGGGCTGTAAGAGATGGAGATTTGTAGGGGTGGGACAAAGCTGGGAACCCTCTGCTCTCTGAGGACTTGGCTGCTGTGGACTCTGCACACCCAGACCAGGTAGAATGGAGAAGGAAAATGAGAATACTACCTTGGTCAAAAGCTGGTAGAAAGAGAGGCAGAAAGAATGAAGTTCACGGGCAGAACGTGTGTGGGTTCCTTTTTAAGATGAGTTAGTCTTTGTGTTTAGTTTAGAAGGTGTCTTGGTGTGTCTGTTCCAAACACCACTAGCTACAAAAGTCCTTCTTACAGTCCAAAAAGCTCTTGGACTCCCTGCTTCCCCAGCACAAGCCACACATCACATTCAGCTGTAGGCAAAGGAAATTAATGACATCAGAACATTTTAGGTGGCTGCAATAATACAGAATAATACAGACTTTGTGAGGCTGCACTACTCGTGTGCTCTGGTCTGGGCCTCTTTCAAAGTTATTGCTTATTGAAACTTAACATTTTTCACCTATTGGCTCCTGTAAAACTTCTCAAATTATTTGCATTTCTCAGAATAAACAGAGGTAAAAAAAAAAAACACCCCACTTTTTCCTAATATTTTTGTAAAATGAAATGAATTTCAGTAGATCTTTCAGACTAAAAAAGACCTTCCAACATAGACACACAACTGCTGACCTAACCTCAGCTATGTGTTTTTTCCTTTGATTGAACTGTTGAAACACTTTTGTGGGCCCCTTCTTTTTTCTGCTGTGGGCTTTTTGTTTGGTTGTTGTTTGTTGTTGTTTTTTTTAATGTAAGGTTTCTTCACTTATACTAAAGAATCAAAAAAAATTTCCCTTAAAAGAGAGGGGTTGAGTTGGAGTACTAGTCTGCACTAGTAACTAATAACACAAACTGTTTATGAAAGGAAGCTCTTTATCCTGAGTGCAGGATTCAAGCTTGTCATTAACTTAAAAAAAAAATCATACCTATAAAAGGCTTGGAATTGTATTTCAAAATGAAAGTTTGATTTGATGTTTCTGAGCCTTGTAACTCTCTGCCTAAAAAAAATGACACCAGCACTTTTCATCTGCCTTTAACATTGGTTTTATACCAGTAATTACCACCACCTTGTAATCAGCCAAGTGTTCTGAATCTCTCTGCCTGTCATCACATAAATTGGGTCGTTCCCATGAAAGTAGGAGCATCCATGTGTTATTTGCTTGAAGTCTCCAACTTTTCCTTTCCCAATTCCAATGTTTGTTGGTCAGGCCATTGCAGATGAAGCAGCAATCACCAAATCCTTCCCAGGGATCCCCAGCTGAGCTGTAATTCTTGTTAAACTCCTTTAGGGATATTTCATCTTTGTGATTTTATGATGGATTTTATGAGAATCATGGAAGGCCTAGTAGTTAAGCTGAAGGACAGTCTGGTTCTTTTCCTAGAGTCTACAGAGCTCTTCACCCTTGCATCTCCATTCGTGCTGTGAAGAATGAGTATCAGGTTCCTGAGTGCCAAGGGATCCCTCATACAAACCTCAGTATCACAGGGCTGGTGGAAGCTTTTCCTTGGAAAGAAAGCTTTCTCCTCACAACGATCAGTGTTTGCATTTGAGAGGCATTCCAGGAGGAAGCTGCTGGCTGTGCTGGTTTCCAGAGCAGCACGAAGGGGTTACGGGGCTGGATGCTCATCCCAAACACGCTCGGTTGTTTCTCCGCTGGGAATCTCTGCAAAGTTCAGCAAGAGACTGGCCTGTGTTTGCAGAGAGCTCACCTGCTGCCATGAGCCCAAGCTCCCACCCCTTGGGAGACTCTCATTCCTGTTAAATAAAAGCCAGTAAAGGTCAGTGCTGCATGCCAGATTAGTGAGGTTGGAAATCGCAGGATTTTGCCCAAGAGTCAGGAGTTGACTTTGGGTCTCCTGCATTTGAAACCAACACCCTTCCTTTTATTCTCTCCTTAAGGTTTGTGGAAACTCACAGTTAAACTGCAAAAACCCAGGATATTTAGGAAAAAAATCCCATCATCTCAAGAATGATCCAGCCATCTCCTTTTACTGATTCCTACCCCCCTCCATTACTTGCAAAGGGTTGTTTCATGGGTTAGTAAATCAGCTTTAATAGGCAAATTGGTGCTTGGAGATTATTTGCACTTTTTTTTCCCTTTTATTTTGCATTCATTTCAGGCTTAACCATTGAGTCTGCAGAATGTATCACTGCTGCAATCAGAATACTTACGTTATTAAAAAAAAGAGAGGGATTTAACTGCTATTTGCACAGAGACATTCTGCACTGTGCATCTCACATGTAATTTAGATTAAATCAGCAGATAAAGCTGGGAACAGGCTGCTTTCTATTGAACCAACAAACAAGAAAACTGTCTTTAGGAGCTGGCTGCAAAGCTGTGTGAGCAGCCAGAACTAACTGGACAAAGACCAACATAACTGGAAAATTCAGATAAGCTTCCAGAAATTCTACATGAGAGACAGGGCTGCTCCTTGCTACTTTGGACAAGTCTTTCCAGGCTTGACGACTATTTGTTGCAGCCAAGTTTATCTCTTCATGGTGTTAGCAGTGCTGTTACCAGCTGGGGTGCCAGGAAGAACTGCTTTTCCTTTGGGCTGTTCTCAGGTGGAAGCTCTTGGCCTGTTAGGGAAGGTTCAAGATGTGTCCCTGCTGTGGGAGGTTCCTGGGAGTGCTGCTGGGTACAAGAAGTCGTCTGATGATCCCTGAAAATCTTCCCTCACTCAACTATTTACAGAAGAGACCTGCCATCTTACAGCTACCTTGGGTGGTAGATATTTGTGCTGGAGAGCTCTTTGGTAGGTAATTTCATTGATTATCAAGAAGTTGGTGCTTCTGATTAGAGAACAGGAGATCTGAGCTGATTTTACAGCCTGTTCTCAGCTCTGGTGCTAACTTTATATATGTGGTCTTGGGGAAATCAGTCTCTCTTCAAACTTTGAGTTTCCAATGTTACAATAAGGTGATGACAGATGCTTTGCCCCTCTGTCCTCTCACCTTGTGGCTGTCAGAGCCTGGTATTGGTCCTAGAATTGGTGAGCAAATAGTCCATACTGACTGCAGTATTCTTTCCAAAAAGCATTCCCAGTCTGGGAAACTGGTTATTCTGTGGGAAGGCAGGTAGAGACGACAAATAAACCAACTCTGACAAACCTGGAACTGAAGAGGACATTACCAGAAGAGCCAGGCTGTCACCTGAATGCCTGTTCCTGGCCAGGATTGAAGCAGCTCTGGAATTCTGTGACATGGTGTGCACAACCAGTATCCTTCCCTCTGTGACTCAGCACCTCCAGTCTGGATGTGCCCTGCATCTCAACCACAGAATCACCTGATTTTGGCTGTTCTTTAGCACAAGGTCAGTACAATATAATCCCTTCTCTGCATCCCAGAATGCTCAGATAGTGCTTTTCTTTTTGGCATTAACAACTTTTGAAGATGCTTCTGAAGGCAGGAAAGAGGAACAGAAAGACAGGCAAGTGCCTCCAGCACCTCCTGCCCTCTGTGCTCATCATGCAGGTGCCAGATGCTGCTGTGTACAACAGTGTCTCTGGTTCTACATCAACCCTTTTCCTTTTGAAATAGAGTCTGAATTAAATTAGCACCAGGACTGCCCATGTCCTAGCATGGACCCCCATTAAAATGCCAAACCCAGAGAGGCAATTTGGGGCTATATAAAGTGTCAGGCACAACAGTAGCCAAACCATTCATGTTTCCTTACTGAGATCACAAGGTATCCCACCTTTAAAACATTTTATTTGTGCTTCTGCTCCCTGCAGAACAAAGCCAGCAGAGTTACAGCAGCAAAAGGCATGTGTGCTCCTGCAGCTCATGACTCTCACCCTGTGAACGACTTATTCTGCTAGCATGATAAACACATGCTGGAGAGGAACAGCACTAATTATGACCCTGTCACCTTCATCAGCTCCCCACTAATTGTTTTGGCTTTTTTTAATCTCAGTGCCTGGAGATGAAACATGATGTTTGGTTCTGAAAAGGAGTTGAAAAGAAAAGAAAGAATCGCATTTTAAAATAGAAGCATCAGGTAGATCTTTCTGTTGGATTTGAAATGCAAATGATAGAAATTATAACTATTTTTTGTGTTATTAAAATAAAGCATGGGAAGCTTTTTAGAAGGCTTTCTGGGACTGCCCATACTGACTCTCAGTCCACTGATCCACCTGGTTTGGTGCTCACATAATGATTCCAGCCCAGAGGAAGGGTTCTCTGTATCATGCTGTAATAAAACTTTCCCAGCTATTTCCAGGCATTGTCAGAGAGTTCAGAACCCCTGCCAGTAATAACTCTCTTTCTAGGTTTTGAGGAGGAAGGATGACATCTCCTTGTCATGAGCTCCATGGATCTTGGAAGAACAAGAATTAGGATTCAAAGCTGCAGGAATAAACATCCTTTGCTCTTCCAGACCCCCGAAATAGCCAGTCAATGGAACAGGGTCTGGTTTTTCTGCTGGATGTTTTTGAGGGATGTGTGGCTGTCCAAGGTTATCTAAGGCCTCTGCACATGCAAAAGACCAAATACCTCACAAAGTGAAAGTCAGTGCTAAGATTCATTTAGGGGTGGAACTCACACTCAAAATTCTTCCCAGGTGCCAATCAATCTAGGGCCTGATTTCCTGTGGCTGCCTTGAGTGATCTCCATAAGCAGGTGCTTCACAGAATCACAGAATCACCAAGGCTGGAAAAGACCTTTAAGATCATCAAGTCCAGCCTATGACCAACATTGCCTTGGTAAGTGACCTGGAGTTATGCAATTGCACGTGGACATTTGTAATGGAGAGGAAAGGTTTGTCTCCTGAACTTGGCTTTGCAGGAACCTCTTGCTGAACAGATAGAGTTACCATTTTCAAAGAGACTTCCCTCCAAATGGAGGATGGAAGGAGAAAATGTTTCCTTTCCCATCAGTCTCCCAGTCTGGGCAGCAAAGAAGGTGACGTGCTCCTGGTTCTGCTGCTCCCAGGTGGTTTGTTACGGGCTGGACTGAGACTGCTCGTTTTAGCCATCGCAAGGTGTGTGACCAAAGGAATATCAGGATGTCGACCAGGAATTGGGAGGTGTGTCTCTGGATCCAAGTGAAGAGGCTCAGCCTGTGCTTCACGTGAGCTGGGCTGGTTGGGAGGCAGAGTCATGCATATACATGATCAGCTCTGCGACTGACGCACGGCAATCAAACGCAAACTCGTATTTTAAAATCCGGACTTTAATTGCCAGCCTACGTTTATCTGGGTGTGTAGGCAGAAGGGAGAACTCTTCACCCAGCTGCTTTTGGATGCTGGCTTTTGGGACTGAAGAAATTGCTAGGAGCTGTCTCCATCCAAGGCCACAGGTCGTTTTGCACAGGATCTTGTGCAAAGAGTCTCAAGCCTAAAGGGAGTTGTGATCTTTCGTGAATCATTTTCCATGGAGGTTTCTTGTCATTTCCAACTCAAAAGCATAAGGACTGTCCTTCTGCTTGCTTGGTGTGGCAGGTACTGAAAAGAAAAAGCAGAACAACATAAAAAAATAGAGATTAAAACTCTCTGAGTGAAGTTCAGCACTGCTGAGTGTGGCAGAAATGGAAGGCGGGTGATAGCTGTGATATTGGTCATTAATAAATGGTGGTATCCTTACCTTGTCCTGTTCTTCCTAAAATCACATTAGCAGTGAGTTGTTATTCCAGCTGGCAGAAGGGGAAGGACGGATGAGCAGTCCTGTCGCTTACATGGGGACTGTGTTTGGCAGCTGCAGAAATTCAACAGCTCCCCTGAGCTGAGCTGGGAAGCCTGGTGTGAGCACTCACCTCTTACCCCTCAGCCACCTCCTGCAGGATGAAATAAAAGAATACTTAAACCTACAAAGGAGTGAAGCTGCAGTCATTCAGGTGCCATGTCTCATCTTTCAGGCTTCTGAAGGGATGTATAACTGGGTAATTTTTATTTTTTTTTTTTAGTTTGAAACACTCCTTTTATTTTTGATGGGTAACTCAGGAGTGGGGAAAGCAGAGAGCCATCCCTGGGTTTCTGGCTATCCCAGCCAGCACTAGTACAAATATCAAAACCAAAGTTCCAGGTGAGCAGGGCACTTTCCAGAGATCAGGGAGCTGCTTTGATACAGGGCCTGGGTGGATGCACCTCCAGTAAATGAGGAAAAGGGCTTTTGCTATGCACCATTATTAGTAAAATTGATCCTCCTCCTCGACAAGGATCACAGCGATCGAATCTGGATGGGGAGATACTGTGAGTCTGGTTCACTTAGATTAATTCCACTCCCCTAATTCCCTGGCAACACCATTTCATCCATATGGAAAATAATGCCTGGTAAAGCCCTCTATAGTTATGTAACTTCATGAATTGGGATGATGGAAGCTAATTCTGTATTTCCTATAATTTGTTTTTCATCGCCTTTGGCGGCCAACCAGGAAACCAAACAAACTGTCCCCTGATTGATTTTCTAAGAATAAACCTACTATTTTGTCTCTAAATCCAGTTTAGTGCCCTGAACTGTGAAGCCATCTAGAGGTGAAGGAGATTTATTTCCCACTTGCAGGGCTTTAGACGAGGGTGGCAGAGTACCATTTTTACACAAGCCTACACAGTTTGTCTTCTTGCCAGCCTGGGGCCAGGAGTTTCTGCCTGGCTGTGCTGGGCAGCCCTTGGTTTTGGGTAGCACTGGGCTTCCTTTCTCCTCAGCTGCTCTCCCCAACCTGTAAGACAAGCATTTAATTTTGAGGTGATGTATTTCTGAACGCTCTAGAGATCTTGCTGAGCCTTGTCCTTACGAAATGGCTCCCGACAGCTAGTAACATTACAGTGAAAACTAACTTCTTAGTCAAAGCCTAAACCACAACCTGGACTTTCCTCTCTGGCTCCTTGTTGATATTTTGGCAAAATTTCTGAGCTGCCTCTTCCCAGCCTGCTTCCCTCTCCCTGCTGGCTCCTGGCAAATTGATGTGGATCTGTTCAGCACTACAGGCAAGCCTCAGGGGGCAGGGGAAGATTAATGGAAGACTTAATTTCCTCTATTTTCATTTTATTAGCTAAGTGGTAGAGACATGAGTCCCTGCTTATGTGCTACTGGAAGCCTCGTGCTGGCCATGAATCACAGTTCCCAGCTGCCACAGTCTGGTTGCACATCAGGTTAATTATGATGTTGTAGTAAATATTCTTGCAGGCAGAGCCCATCAGTTACAGCCCTCCACATGCAAGATGCACAGCTGAGACAGGACAAGGATGAGAAAAGGGAGCTGAAATAAAAGCAGGATGGGTCAGGGGGTTAGGAATAGCTCTGGCAGGAGAGCTGGGAGACAGGAACAGGTCTGGAGGGTCCAGTTCTCCAATGGGCAGCCCCCAGCTGGAGCCAGAGGAGCTGAACTTACTGGGTACAGTAAATAAATCAAAGTTAGCAAGGAATCGAGAAAAAGAAATCTACTTGCACAAAGTCATGGAGGGAAGCTACCTAATGCCAAACCTGTGAGTAAACAGCAAATGAGGGAACAGATCTTCCTTCTCCTCAGTCCTGACAGCCTAACATGGAGCTTTTGGTGTTGCCTTGGCCCCCTGGAACTCCCTCCAACCTCCTCTTTCATCTCTTTGCTTCTCTTCCCCATCAGCAGTGGGGACTTCACTGGAAAACCCTCACTTGAATTCAAATCCCGGGGGGAGGCAATGAACACATCCAGCCTCCAACCCTGAGGAAAAGGAAGGGACTCCAGCTGGCAAGAGAAATCCAAGCTGAGAACTGCCTAAGGCATTCTTGGAGATTTGGAGTAATTAGAGGGAACAAAAACCTTCATACTTTAAAATGTCAAGCAGTGTTTATCTTCCCAGCTAAGCAGAAATGAATGACTCTCAGGGAACATCTCAGAGTCAGCACTCTTCCAGATCTCTGTCTCAGTTTCACTTTCCTGTGCATGTAAGGTCAGAATCCCTCTTTTTTTTTTTCCACAGGCATCAGAAAAATGAACATCTGCAAAAGAAGAGTGAAGGACCAAAGTGTTCTGCTTCCCTCCTCACTCTGAGGTACATGATTCAAGGCAGTGGGGAACTGAGTTTTGGGTGCTGAGTGAAATGGGATGTGATGAGATGTATCCATCACAGATCTGCAGCAAAAAGAAGCTGGGCATTGTGACCTCCTCATGCCCCAGCCCAGCCTCAGTTGTGAAACAAACAAGAGAAGGGTGATGCAGAGGGAGGGAAGGTAAATATATTGCAGAGCTCCTCAGAGTGTTCTGCTTGAAAGGTTGGCTGGCTGGCTGGCAGAGCTGGGGGGACAATGCTGTCACCTGGACAATGGTGGTTCCTGCCTCAGAGCTTTTCAGGTCCCTGCTCTGGCCACAACAACAATGCCTTTGGTTCGTGTTTCTCCTGAGGCACATGCAGACATGTAAAGCTGTTTGTAAGAATGGAGCTGGGCACCTGACCTTTCCAGGCAAAGCCTGATCCAACCCCACGGGCTGTGGTTGGGGTCTTTGTGCCTCCTGGGGTCTGCAGTGCCTGTGGAGGACATCTGGGACATGCCCAGCCAGCTGTGCTCCTCCTGCCTCTCTCCTGGTCAGCTTCTGAGGCAACAAAACCAGCTCTTGAGGGCAACTGCTGGGTTAAAAAGCTGTATTTTGCAGGCATCACCTCCCTACTGCTACCAAATGAGTCCATGGTGTTTATAAAAGCCCGTTCACACTTCCCACCATGCACACCCCTTACATCTGAGGAGGAATTGGGCTGTCTGAAACACACAACCCAAGGGGTTGAATTCTGCCAACACTGGCTGTGGCAGACTGAGAACCTGGGAGGTCTCTGAGGCCAGGAACAGGCATCAACTGTGTCAGAGAGCTTCATGCCAGCTTCCCAAAGCAGAGGGCTTGGCTGGGTGTTTGCTCCACTCCAGGCTTGCAAAGCAGCAAGGCTGCATCTCCCCAGTCCAGCCCCAGGAGGCTGAAGCTCAGGGGCAACAACACCCCGTGAAGAACTGCAGCCACACTCCCCAAAACCCAGGAGTGCAGCACATTCCTCCTTTTCAGGAGGAGTCATGGGGGTGTTGTGAAGTGCTTGAGCTCAACATCCCCGAGAGTGTATCCCAGGAAACTTTCAAAATGGTAGTTATGTGGCAGGGGAGGTGGAGAGGATGTGGTTTATGTGCAGCACGAATTTATTTGGTTTTCCTTTAGCATGTTTTTAGGTGCCATAATTACATGAATACCCTCCATACCACTGTGTTCTACCACACGAGTGCAGGTTTGGGACAGCTGGTGTCCCCAGGACAGACTCTCAGAGAAAAGTCACGTTTCTTGCATTAACAAGACTGTGGATTTCAAACTTACACAAAGAAATATTGCAGTTAGGATCCTGCATTTATTTTCTTTTATGTGAGTAATCTGAGTGCCTATTGCCTGCATTTGCATACATAGTGGCACGTTGTGTTTTCAGCAGGTATATTTGCATATGCAATTGAACTAATGTGCTCCTGGAAGTGCAGCAATTACTGTGTGAATCTGGCAATGTGTTTGTCTCTGACTGACAGAATTCCAGGCTTTCTACCCTGTGGAGTGGATGTGGCTGCCACAGGTCACATGGAAGGAGGAGCCAGAGAGGAAGGTGAAGGTGCATAATTGCATAAAGGCAGCACCAGAGCATCTTGCTGAGCAAGAGTCTTGTTTTGGCTGATCCTGCCAACATAGAGTGTTGAGACAGCCTGGGAGACAGGGAAGAGATGAGCCAAGAAGGGCTCAAGAATGTCTTTCTGTAATATGAAGAGTCTAAGGCAGTGTGGAAGAAACTCAGTCTCTCCCAGCTCCTGTCACAGCAGCTTCCCCACAATTTTCCTTTGCTTGTAACTGCTCCCAGCCCATAATTGTGTCCCTTACCCATTTCCAGCTCTGTGGTCCTTCCTGTTCAGGACTTTTCTTGGACACAGAGAGAGGGTCTCAGCCTGGAAGGACTGTGGGTCATTCTTCATTTCTTTAGCTGTATCATAGAGCACAAGGCACTGCTGTCCTGGCCACACCGTGCTGCTGGCCACTGCACAGAGGTGTCCTTGTCCCCAGGGGGTTCTGTTCTTCCCTGAAGGACCCTCACCCAGCAGGTTTACTGGCACCCTTGACAAGCCTTGGGTGAACGCTCAGGTGGCAGAGAAAATGCCCCTCTGGAGAGCATTGCAAATGCCCTTGGTGTGTCACAGGAGTTGCTCCCTGTCTCCAGCCTTGCACCAGGGGGGTTCCCCCCAGGATCCTCTCTCTTTCACCCCCAGCTTTACACAACGAAACAACTGAGCTGTGGCAGGGTGTGAAGTGATAGCAGAGTGGGGGAAAATAAACACATCCTAAATAGACCCTCGAGAGGAGCCCAGAGGAGCTGGCAAGCTTCATAAAGACAGACCTAACGAGCTGGAAACTGGCAGAAAAGGCAACTCTGACCAATTTACAGTTAGAGTCATTTCAAATAAACAAGGTTTCTGCATAGAAGGGATAAGAAGTCCCATGCAGAGAGAAGAGTCTGCTTTGTTCCACTGCGCAGCAGGAACTTGAGAAGAGTTGTTTGTTTGTTTGTTTTTCCCCTTTTTGCTCAGAAGTTTAACTTTTCCCTGAGGCTTTGGTAGCTGTGGGCACAGACACAAGTAATTGTTGTTTTATCTACTGGAAGCCACTGTCACCTCCTCCCTCCCTCACCTTACTTCTCTGTCCACAAAACATGCAGCCCCATTACAGCAGACAATTTATTGGTCTTCTTGGAATTTTTCTGCTTTGTGTGGCTAAAAACTTTTGAAGGTTATTTGTCCTTAAGTACTTATAATTCTTCCTCTGCAGGAGCATAATCAGTCATTATTAGCAGCAGTTTCAGACTCTAAGCATAAAGCTGTTATATCTGCTTAATTCTAGCAATGCTAAATATTAATTTGACATTTAATCCCCCTGGTATCTGGCACTACTGTGCTATTATTATTGTTATTACACAGTGAAAATCTTACACGTTGTAGCCTTATTTATTTACCATGAGTTCTGGTGACTGAAAGAACAAAGGGTTGAGGGCACAGGAGCTGGGAGAAAACCTGTATCCCTGTTTTGCTTTTCCCTCTCTCCTGCACCATCATATAAATGGTTAGAGCTGAATTCTGATTTAATATCTATGATCGTGGTTTGTGTGAAAATATCACTCCAAACTCACTCTGTTTTTCTTCTGTCTCCACCATCCTTCAAAAGAAGAAAAGAAAAAACCCCAAGGGCCCCACAGGAACGTGTTGAGCTTTCAAACATGAAGCAGCAATTTATCAAACATTGCAAACCTCACCAACAGAGAAGTGACAAAGACCCTGCAGTAAATTTCATGGTATTTCATGGAGCAATTTAACAGGAATGCCATTATTAACAAGGAATTAACTGCTGTGATCAGCACAGCTATTTTACAAATGAAACTTAAGAACCCCCTTTATAACTGGTGTGGGAGCTGGGATCCACTAGGCTAATTCCTACATGAGAAATGCCACAATTTGCCCTAAAATGAGAGCCTAAAAAGCTCTTTCTGATGCAATGGTGCTCTGAAGCTGTGCTCTGGTGTCCTGTCCATCCTGAAACAGGCAAAGAGAAGGAGCCAGTGGGAGCACGTTGGAGCTATTTAACATGCCCAGATGGGCTTCCAGTGGAGACAGGCCCTCCTGACCCCTCAGACCCTGCAACTCAGTCCAGCTTCTATTTCTACACATGTATTGACCTGATAGTCCTTTTTAACGGGAGCATCAATTCCTTTTCCTTCTCCAGACACATTTAGTGAGGGATGAGAATCACTGTGACCCCCTCGAGTGAGAACACCCAGCACAGAGGGTGAGAAGGCCTCTTAGTGACTGCCCTTGATTTATTATTTAGCACTCACTGTGCAAAACATGGCTATTTGTCACAGCCCCTTTCCTTCTTTTTGCTCCATCATTATCTTTGATGTGAGTTCTGAGGAGACTTGGCTGGGAGGGCAGTGTTGACCCTGGGCCATGAGCAGCAGTGCAGATGGATCCCCAGGGTCCCCACCTGACCCTCAGCCAGCTCCTCTTTGCTAGAGAAAGCCTGGTGCTCCAGCAAGCTGCTAAAATACCTGATCAGAACCTGACAGTCATGCATCCTCGCTGTTATTTTCATTGCTGTAACAAGGAAAATTGATGCAGGGGATGTTCGTGGGGATTTTTATGTTTATTTTTGCAGTAAAACCTGTGGTTTCTTCTACCTGAGGCTGAGAAGGAGCAGCCAAGACACGTGAAGCCTCTGCAGCCAAGAACCCACTGCTCACCAGACCCTGGGGAAACACTCTGATAAGTGGATGTCTCTTTTCTCCCAGATAAGATGTTGCCCCCAACAGTACCATTTTGATTATTTTCAGCCAGGGGTGCTGCAGAGCTGGGTGCTGGAGGGGGGATGAAGCCAGCACGGAGCCTGCAAGCACCAGCTCCCTTTGTATGAATTATTACATCCTCTTTGTTATGTGATTATATGGTAGGGTGTATCTTATCCAGAGAAGAAAAAGACCTCACTCCCAGCGCTGTCTAAATTTTGAATGTGTAACTCTGAAATCTTAATCATATTCTTTTCACAATGCCTTATGGTTTATATATATTTGGGGGGTTGTTGCTTTTTTGTATTCGCTCATCTCGCTGTCAGTTTAAGCTTAGCATTATTAAAATTGCTCTCATTTGCTCTATTTAAAATCCTCCAGTTACAGTATTTTTTGGAAATAAGTGCTAAGTCAATTTCTTTCTCCAATTTTTTTTATTTGTCTTTAATGACTCATTAGATTAGCACCTTTGAAATTGCCAGCAGGAAGCAGCAAGCCTGCTCCCCGAAGTCACACAGGACATTTTGCAGGTTCAGGGCTGGACATTGGACCTTTGGACCAGGTAGCTGCTTTTTTTTCAGGACATAAACACACTGGAGAGACACAGAACAGTGTTTCTGAGATGTTAGGGGGCACGGGCAGTAATGGGTTAAAGATCTCTCCTGGCACCTGGAGAGCCCAAGGTTTTTGCTTCTTTGCAAGGGGAAGGGAATAAATCATTATCATGTGTTTTAATGGACCTAATTATCTTGTGAAGGGAAGGCAGGGAGGAGAGAGCAGCAAATGCCTGCAGCTGGGGCAGGTTTGGGGGCTGCTGCGATGCTCAGGGCCCTCAGCTGGAGCAGGGATTGCCCAGGGCCCTACAAAAGGTGATGGGGATGGAGTTCTTCTCTTCCAGGCAGCAGTTTCCTCTCTTCCAGGCAAGGGCTGAGCTGCAGGCAGAGGTGAGTGCAGTGGTGTTGTGGGTTCTTTGGGGCTGAGAGGGGTCTGGGGTCCTTGGTGCTGGTCCTCAGCCAAGTCCATGGGGAGCTGTAGGCTTTGCTGGGGCTCAGCTGCAGCCATGGTGGGAAGGTGCTCAACAGCTTCCATCAATGCTAAAAAGAGACAAAAAGGCAACAGGAGCCTTGTTGTCAGGAAAATGCCTCCGTGTCAGGAGGCAAAGCTGGCTTTGCAGAAACATGTAGTTGTACTTGCTGTGGCTTGGGCCTTATGGAAATGTCTTTTTCCAGAGGGTGAGAATAATAGTGTTCCTTTAACACCAGCTGCTACCCCTTTCCTGGGGGGTGCTTGGGGCAATAACCAGCTCTGGTCTGTGGAAAACATGACATGTGTCCTAAGTCTGTGCTCGTTGCCTCCCTTCCACTTCACAAATACTAACCAATCTTGCTGGAGTGCAAAGGAAGGAGGCAGAGCTGTCAGCCAGCAAAGGCAGCTGAAACCTGACTGCACAGCCAGAGCTGTTCCTGGGACAGTCACTTTGTGGTGGCAGAGGGACAGCAGTGCCTGCAGCCCATCTCTGCAGCTGTCTCCTTGCTGCAGAACAGACCAGCTCCCAGAAGTGTCTGTAGGGGCAGCTACAGAACTTCTTCCTCCCTGCCTGTGAACGTGTGGCTGACTCGTCATTCACCGGTGACAAAAGCAAAATTTTCCCTGGTGTTGGGGGGAAAAAACGATGCTTTCTTGCATGTGGAAACTATCTCTTTGTAACACTGGGGTTTCAGTGAGAAAAAAACAATCTTTAGGCTGAAACAGCAGCAGGTTTGTCCCAGTGTTCTGGGCTGGCAGTGGTTGCTTTGTTGTCCCTGCTGAGCTGGGACCTGTCAGGGCAGTGGCACAAGGCACAGAGGTGTCTGTGCCAGGGGATGCCTGGGGCCGGTCTGATTTTTTGGCTAAAAAATTAAAAATACCTGGATTGTTGAGAGTTACTAAACTAGATGTATGTTTTTGGCTGGTGCAGTGCCAAAAAAGCGAGCCAGGGTGGCAACTGTGTCGAGCCAGACACCCTGTTAGCACTGGGCAAGATTGTTGGATTCGGGGGGGGTTGGGATTCTGGGATTCACTGTCCTTTGCCACAAAGGTTTGTCCAATCTCGCTGTGCTTCAGCAGTGCCTGAGGGCTCCCATTTATGACCCTTTGTTCTTTTGTTATGTCAAACAAGCAGGAAAAAGGTGGAGGGAAATGGCTGATGTTTGCGGGTGTAGTTTGGCTTCCTCCTTAGCTCAATACTTCTTAGAGTAATTGTGTTAGAATTATTTGTCAATATTAAAATCCGTCAGAGTTTATTATAATTGAGGTGTCGTTACTAACGTTTGTGGAAAATATCGAACATCCATTGTGGAAATAGTAGTAATTTCTGAGGTGATGCATTCCCTCTCCACGTCAGAAAGTGATGTGAGGAAAGACTCGGGAATGATGTGCTGTGGTCTGTGCAATAAGCCCCGGACATCTTGCTCCTCCCACGGATTTCTGTCCCTCACGTGGTATTTAAAACATAAAACTTGTCCTTTCTGTTCAGCCTGATGTAGTCTTGGCTAGTTGGATCTCAGAAGGCTTCAAGAAGCAGAACTCAAATCTTGACTGGCCTTGGAAAATGGGTGAACTTGGGAATGCTGGAAAATATTTTTTCATCTGACATTCATGCATTTGTTTAAGAATTAGCTGTTACTTGTGCTGAACAGGCCTTCTGTGGCTGGTAGTTCAGGCTCCAGGAGAGTTACTGTCTCTACTCCAGGCTTTGCAAAAGGGGCGGGCACCAAATCTGTGTCCTTTGGCATCTCCAGAGATGTCAATGCTCCCAGGATTGTGCTGTGGATTGCTGGGGGAAGGGCTGCTTAGCTCCCTCCTCTCCATGGTGTAGGACTTCAGCTCCTAATCTGGCTGCAAACATCCTCAACAAAGTCACTCAGGGTAATGTTTTCCTGTGATTTATTCACCTCTTCCAGCACCCCAACCTTCCCTGCCTGTTGCACCTCTGGGCTGAGCAGGAAGGGATGCAGCACAGAGGAGGCATCTGCTGATAAGTTGGTAAACACTTAAACACCTAAAAATCTAATTACTAACACAGCTCTGACTTTGCTCCATTTGCAAAGCTTTGTTGCCAAACATCTCCTAGTGAAACAAACGTTCTAATTAGCCACATTGGAAACAGGGTGGAAATAACAGCCCATTTTTCTACACTCGTGCTATTTATGCCACAATAACTGTACTTTGCTGGGAGAAATGCTGAGGAGGTGGTGTTGTCTGGACTGGGGTTTACTGAGGTGATGGGTAAAGATGTGACAAAGACAAACAGTGGCTTGTGGTGAGCCAGCTAAGATGCAGACTGGGTAGGGTTGGGAGATGTTTCACTCCCTGTCCCCAGAAACACGCTGGACAGTGATCAGCATCGTTGCAACCAGGGGAGTCAGGGAGGGAAGGGGAAAGTTGCTCACCGGTTTTCCAGGGCTGTAGTTCACTGCTAGTATTTGCCATCAGCATCTTGACTGTTCCTGGCTCTCCTAGATGGATCATTTAGCAGCACAGACTCTGTTTCAGCAGGGAATAAAGGGGCTCAGCTGCACCCAGACACAGCCATGCACCTCGGGTAGATTGGAGCTGAGCAATTAGCTCCGTGTTTCAACTCCAGACCAATTTGTTGTGTGAACAACTTCCACCTGACAGTTCAGCTCCTCAACCTTTTCTAGAATGATGTGCTTTTTTTTTTTGCCTCTAAAGGCTGTGTGATATTTCCCTCCTCAACTGCAGTGAAGGAGAAATCCCCCTCTCCCCTAGGTACACAAACCAGGTGGTGACTGTGAGTGCAGGATTGAGGTGCATTACAATGTGAAATAGGGTTGATCCTACCAAAAATGAGTGTCATGGGGGTTTTTTTGGCACTTACTGAGTGACTGTGGCAGAAGGCAGGCAAGGTGTGCCACACCTGGCTGTGGGCACAGCAGTGGCAACTTGGGAGAGGGGAAAACATCCAGGGCAGGTTCCTTGCTGCAAAAGGAGTGCTTAGGAACCCACAAACAGGCAATTCAGAGGAGCCTCTGCATCCAGAGGCCATCAAAATGGAAAATGTCTAAGAGGCAAAAGAGAGAGAGCAATAGGAGCTGCAAAGGCACATGGAAGTAGTGCCAAGGGTGTTTTGTCATGTAGAGAAATGTCCTTGTTTCCTTCAAGTCTTGCACTTAATGAGCACTGCCTTCTGAAGAGTACTTTTTCTTCTGGAAAACAGCTGAGTCTCTTGTTTCAGGAGGGTAAATTGGGGAGATATGCATCTGATTTAATAATTAGGTACTGGAGCAGTTCCTAAGTGAACCCTCTTTTTGTTTTTTTCCCTTTCCCACTTGGCACACACACTGTTCTGCAAATCAGTTAATTCCTGAGGTGCAGGGAGGTGTCCTGTCCTGAGGAAGGCTGCACTTGCCAAACTGCTCGAGTTCAGAGAGAAAGTAGCATGAGATAAGGGAGATGTTTTGAGTTTTAAGTGATCCCTTGGGGAGGAACCAAGGCCAGGGCTTTAGAGCAAAGTGCTCAGCAACTGCCTCGTATGAATTTATGGGAGGAGGCAAATGGAAGTGAAGGAAAAGCTGCTTTGAGATCTTACTTCCCTGAATAGCACACCTTGGAGCACTGCTGCTGGCCACGGCCTTGGGAAATGCTGGCATGAGGGGCAGCTGTGTCTGTGTCCAGATGCATTGGGGAAGCTTCACGTTGTAGCCTGGAGAAATGCAGCCCAGCTGCGGTGGGCAAGTGGGTCGAGGTGTGAATGGAGAAGGAGGAGCAGGCTGCCACAGCAGAGTTGTGCCTGCAGGCTGGTCCAGAGAGGTGCAAAGGACTTGAGACCTGGAGGGATTTCACGCTCTTCATTCTGTCACACCAAATTTAACCAGATTTTCTGTCACACACCCCCTGAGTAGCACTCTTAAGTTCAGACCCTGCTGGTGCTACCAGAAGCACAGAGTAAGATCTATCCTTTTGATCTTGCTGTCCTCATCCTTGCTACTTGCTTCCTCCCTTGGACCCATTCTTGGCTGTGGGAGCATGTTGTGATCTCTGGCTTGCTGGTTCCTGAGTGGCTTGGACCTGGGTAGAAGCTCTCTGAAGTGGTTTCCTCCTTAACTGAACCTATACTTCATGACAGCTTTTCATAATTTTGTAATTACAGTCAGCATGTTTATTTACATAAGTAGGGATTGTAATGACAGTTAATTAAAAATGCATAATTAGTACATGAGGATCCATAATGTGGACTAAAAAAAAATAGGCTGTGTGAGTGAGCTTTGGGGCAGATGTGTTTGGTTAACAGTGTTATCCATGGCGTTGTGTCCCCCTGCTGTGGAGGGGAAGAAATTCATTCTGAGTATCCAACCAGGAAGGGAGCACTGGGAAAAGGATGCTGCTGGCTGGGGGACACTTAATTTTTTTCCTGAGAAGGAATTTGGTTCTAGAAGCCTCTAAGTCCAACATCTTGCAAGGCAAGGCTGGCAGGAATATCCACCTACTGCTGGATACACCTTTTCTTGCTGAGTGAAAAGCTGCTGAGCTGAACAATGACAGATTTACATGGGATACTGTCAGGTTAACTGTGCAGAAAAAGGGAAATCTTGTCTTGAGTGCATGGAGTTAATTTTATCAGGTGTTTAGCAGGCTCTAATGAGAACCAAGACACCTATATATCTTCACAGGTGGATAACTTTCTGGCAGGACCTTGGTTGCAACTAGATTTTATGCCTTATAGAGCCAAAGCCCTGCCAAGGATGTATCCCCAGGGAAGCACATGATGCAAAAACATTTTGCAAATGCAACACTTCCCTCCCTGGTCTTTAGAAAGAACCAGAAATGGAAAATTCTGTTCCCCCTGGCATGGACTGGAGTGACCCCTCAGGGAGCTGAAGAGCAGGAGATTTTTGGCCAGGTGCAGGTAGGGCTGTATCCCATAGATGCAGCCAGGAGCACCATTAGCCTCTGTGGATCTTGCAGGGGAAGAGGAGGGTGAGGTGGGCACAGCCTGGCTCTGGGGAGCCCTGCTGCCCACAAAAGGACTGTACTGTCTTCCTTCAAAATGTCTATGTTCCTAGCAAGCTATTTCTAGAGGGAATAAGAAACCTGTCTCCCTGCTCAACGCTGGGTTGAAATCCTGGGAGAAACATCCCCCAGCTCAGCCTCTGCAGACCAGAATGGAGGCAGGAGAGCAGGGACAAAGATTCAGGAAAAGCATCTGCTGGACCTGCAGGCTCTGACAGCTGATTAAGATCTTGCTGACCCTTGCATCTCCCATGCCCCTTGGGGAGAAGAGAAGCTAATGGAGTGGAAAACTCTGTGCCAGAAGGTCGAGGGCTCTGCAGGTCAGGCAGATGCTTTGCTGCTGGATTTGTTCAGCCTGCAGACTTCCCTGCAGGGGGAAAGCATGTAGGCTACAGAGATGGTGGAATGTCTGCCTGCAAGGGCAAGGAGGTGGTGGCATGGGCAGAGCTGCTGTCCCTGGCCTGACCCAGGACCCTGCTTTGGGAGCACCTTCAGGCTGCAGGAATTGGGGTCTCATGTGTGACAAGGGGTCACTACAAGCAATGGCCTTCACCTTTCCCTCCTTCACCTTCTGTAGGTCTGATCCACTGTGCACTGCTGTCCCTCTTCCTGCTCCTGCAGCTCTCTGGGATGGCTTTGCTACAAGGGTGCATCCTACAGGCAAGGCTGGAGCACCTCTTCTCCCAAAAAAAGGCAAGTCTGTAGAGTTTTGGACTCATTGTAGCCAGAACTAGCAGCCAGCACCATGCTGGGAGCACAGTGAGTAACCTAAGCTCATGTTCAGCCCACATGAAAATGAAGTTAAATGAAGGCTGAGAAGAGAAATTATTGCAGGTTATAAATGCACTTATAAGGACTAGGAGGAGAAGAAAAAGCTCCATAAAAGGAAAAACTCCTTGAAGAAAAAAGCTGTGCTGACACAAGTACACTCCTGTGTAAAGTGTGTGTGAGAAGAAAATTAGGAAGTTAGGACCCACCAGAGCTGTGAGGCTCTGCTGCAGCTTGCTAACCTGGAGCCTTGGGGGCTGGTAGTCTAACACTTGCAAGCTGGTTTTTGATCAAGGCACGATGAGGATGAAGTGTTAGAGGAGAAAGGCAGAAATGGCTAAAACTTCAGAGCTGGGGGTGTTTTCTGTGCTGGTTTTGTTATGGGGGAAGAGCTGGGTCGGGCAGGCTGAGCTCCCTGCTGCACACAAGGCAGCAGCACTGTGTCACAGCAGGGTCACCAGCCAGCCCTGAGCCACCATGACATCAGCAGTGACTTCATCTGGCAGCCAGAGGGGAGCAAGTGGGCGCCATAATTCCAGGGTGGTGGCAGCTTGCCTGTCTGGGCTGGGACACCAGGCCACCCTGGGGCACCCACTGCGTGTTTGCCTGGGCTCCCTGAGCCATCTGCAGTGGCACGTTGCTGCTGCTTGCAGGTGGAGGTGGTGGCACTGGGCTCTTTCTCTGTGAGGGGCTGGAGGACCATCCCTGATGTGCTGTGCCAGGCACAGCTCCTGTGGCCTGAGGGACAGGGCTCCTACTGCTTTGTTACCCTTACTGAAGGTGACAGAGCCCTGGGACAGGCTCCCCAGGGAGCTTGTGGAGTGCCCATCCCTGGAGACATTCCAAACCCACCTGGACGTGTCCCTGTGGCATCTGCTCTAGGGGATCCTGCTCTGGCAGGGGGGTTGGACTAGATGATCTCCAGAGGTCCCTTCCAACCCTGCCACTCTGTGATTCTGCTTGATGCTGTGTGTCACCCTGGTCCCTGCAATGTTCCTCTGTGCTGGCCAGGCCAGCAGCTGCCATGCTGCAGGGTTTGTCCTATGTCCCAGACACTGTCCCACATGCTGACTGGTGTCATCTCCCTGGAGCTGCACCAGGGCTGTGATCTACTGCAGGATGTATGGGTACAGCTGAGGGAGAAGTGCTATTGAGGCTCCTGAAGGTGTCTTTCCCTTTTCCTGGGATTTAACAGGCCCTCAGCAACTTGCAAGGGCAAAGAGTCAGCTGACAAAGTGACAAAATGAACAGTGTTCTGAAATGGAAAAGAATGAACAAAATATTAACTGCTCCTTAACAATTATTCTCCTTTGATTCATCTCTGAGAAGAAATCCCTTGGGGTATCTTTGCACTGGAACATGATACAACTAATGAAACCATTTTATCCCTGACATCTTTAAATTCTACATTTATTAGGTGATTGATGAGAATACAGGGCCCAGTCCTCTCCTGTCAGTCCTCTGAAGAAGCACAAAAACACAAGTATCTGACAGCACTGGAAGCTACAGGAAGGTAACATACCCTGCTCAGGGTTTGCACTGAGTTTCCCATTGCTTCTCATAGTTACAGCATCCAGTGGAGTCCAGACATGTTTCTCTACTCCCCTGAAGCAGGTGATGAGAAAACAGGCTGGAGAACTGACTGGCTCATTGCATTTCTGTGCTGTGACAGTACTTTTCCTTCCCAGGCTTTAACTTAGCTCAGCTTCTGGCGTTTTGCTTTCTGTCCAGCTGGGTGTTTGCTCTTATGCAGGAGGCACGAGGTGTCTGAAGGAGCTCACAGTCAGAGACCTCATGGTCCCTAAGAGATGGGAGGGTGGGTGTGTTTGCAGGAGCAGTGAATTGTCACCGTTTCCCTTTAGAAGTCTTGGTCTTTGTCTGGAGGAAGAGCCTCTGGTTTCTGCACTGGGCAGAGCTCAGCTCCTGCCTGTGCCCCAGACTGAGGAGGGTGGTTCAGTCCCTGAAGAGAATTGCCTCTCAATTCTCTGCTTTGTACCCTGCCAGCTGCTTTTTAAATAAATGAGTGTGTCAGGTTATTACAGTAGCTCCTCTATTCAATTCCTTCCACAGAGAAAACTCATTTTCCTGAAATTGCCTTTGCTCAACTCCATAATCATTACACAGCAAATTGCCTGAGGAAAAGCTGAGCAGGGCAGTGCTGGTTCCTGCTCTGCAGGTGCCTCCCAGCCAGGTCTCAGAGCACTAGGCAGTGTGGTCCAGAGCACAAACCATTGCAAGGAACAATGTGGTGATGTGTCCCATGAAGAGTAATGATTTTATACTCTGGAAATGTCCAGACAGGACTGGGCAGGTGTGTGAAGTATGGAAAGGTGTGTGGTTCCACTGAACAGGGTAAATGCACACAGGGTGTTGAAGCCTCTTCCTCCACCTCAGTACATCCCACAGCCTGAGGTTAAGAAGAGCCTTGGTGAATAATCTCTCATAATGAGGTTTGGGATATCAGCCTTTCTTGGAGTCAAGGTGAGAGGGGTGGTTAGTCAGATCTGGTCTGGGAGGTCTTATTTCTTAAGGTGCCATGGGTGGAGTGTTTCATGAGTCAACCTGGTTTCCCCTCCTTTCTCCAGTGAGAGCTAAATCCTGCTGGAGGAGGTAATAAATGGGAATGGGGACAGTCAGAGTGGTGAAAAGGGGTTAGGAAACCCCTGGGGAGTGTGGGGGTTGGAAGACACTTGGGGAGGTTGTTATTGATGTTTTTGAATTTTTTTTGACCACAGCATCACAGCTGGGAAAACACAACTAGGCCACCCAGAACTCATTATCTATTATGAGGTTGTGCAGACTGCTTCAGGATTAGGCAGGTTTTAGGCTGTTTCTTCTGGCCATTTTTCTCATTACAGGCTTAGAGCACCTGCCTTATCTTGGAGAAGCACTTCTGTTAGGAGACAAGAGAGAGAGAGAAGAAATGAGGTAAGGAAGGAAATGATCCAACAGAGGACAAAGGCTGGGACAAAGTGATGTCCTGAGGTGGTGGCCACGTTTCCTTATTTTGTTTTGCCATCAAGCCCTGGAGAGCTTGGAGCACAGCCCTGTGGGAGCAGCCCAGGGAGCTCTGTCAGTTTTGCTGCACAGAAACACCAGGCATGGCCAAGCTGCAGCCACTGGATTAAATACATGATTTTTCTCATTTACTGCCCCCCTCTGCCCCCAGCTATTGCAGAGCTTTTTGCTTTGGCAGTGTAGGTGTATGAGATTGAATGTGCTTTTTCCCTAGATCAAATGAATCCTGCTTTGCTTGATGTTGCTTTTTATTGGGTCTTCGCTTCCTGAGTTCCTCTGGGGTAAGTACAAGGATTTTTTCAGGCTTCCAGGGTTTTGCATTGGCAGTCTGCAACTTCACACCTCAGTGCCTCGTCTGTAAGAACTTAAACACTGCATCTCCCTCAGAGCCCAAAACAGGAGCTCACAGACTGTTTTTCAGAAGGCAAGCTTGCTTGGCACCTGGTAAGCAACAGGTCCCTCAGCTTGGATGTGGTCTGAGGCCTGGAATCCAGCTAATATTGTTGGAAACTCAGCCCAAATTAAAACCAAAATACTGATTTGTTCCTCCCAGGGCTGACCACTGGGAATGGGAGAGCTCAGACTGCAGGAAGGGTTTTAAAATGTCTCCTTGAGACAAGAGGCAGAACCTTTATCAACAAGAGATGCTTTAAATCCTGATGAGGGAAATGGATATCTATTTTTTTTTTCCTAGCACTATTTTGAAGGCTTAAGGTCCCTCTGGCTAAATCATCAAGGAAGAATTCAGCTTCTTAATGGGAAAGGATTGAGCAATCTGAGCACAGGCGAAAACAAAGCATTAAAGTAAGTGATATTCAGCAACTGGATGTTAAAGCTGCTTTGAAAATTTAATATATTGAGCATGTGGGCTAAAATTCACCTCAGGGTGAAAGCTTGTTGGGAGAGAACTAGTTCTTGATTCATTTGTCCTGCACCCAGCACAAAACGACACAGTCTGATGCCACCACAGGCAGCAGCTGCAATCTGTACCACCAGGTCCCTGGCAAAGCAGAGCCCAGGAGCTGTGGCCTCAGGGCAGCCCCTTTTCCAGACCTCTCTGGAGCTGCATAACAAGCTGCTGCTGGGAATTGGGCTGTGGGGCTCCTGGTAACAAGTAGCTGGCTTAAGAGCTGAGCTCTGGGCTTATTGTGGTTTCAAATCCTAGCTTGGAACTGCCCGGCAGCCCCTGGGTTGAGTTTGGTGTTCAATATGCAATTTTATGTTCCTGTAAGTGACCCTTTCTTGCTAATCTCAGCAGAACTGACTGAATAATTGGGGAGGACATTTGCATGTTATTGCACAAGTGCAGAATATGCCATTTGACAAACTCTAGGCCAGGTCTCCCCGTTGCTGTGCACAGCCATGATGTTACAGCTTTGGTGTTACACCAACCTGAGCCAACATCTGGCTCATTGCTCTGCAGCTGTGCTCTGCCTACTGCTGCCTGTGGGAAGGAGGAGTCTGTTTCAATGGGAATAAGTTAGAAAAATGGCAAAGGAAATGTCTTCTGCTTCAGAGCATCTCTGCCAGCTGCCAGGTACTCATGGAACACATGGGCACTTCACTGGCTGTCAGTGCCTCTAATCACCACTGCTTCTTCATTTTGTTTTTGTAAGGAAAAATGATGAAAAACAGGAGGAAAATGTTCTTTTCCTTCTGACCTTTTACATCCGTGTGTCAATGCTTAATTTTGAAAGCCCTCTCAGTCACCATTTTCTTACTGCAGGCAAGCAGAATTGATAGAAATATTGATCATCTTTAATGAGTTTAAAAAGAAACAATGAGTGTGACTCAGCATAGTGAGGTGGTATGGACTGATGTCTCATTTTTTAACTGCTGCTGATAAATCTTTTGGGGATTTGCTGGTTTTATCCTTTTCCCTGCATAGACTGATACTTGTTTGTTGTGTTTTATGGCTTGCAGGGAAGGTGTCTGCTTGGCTGTGGTCACAGCCTGCATCTTCATTTAACTTCATGTCCCCAACAGCTGGAGGGGACATGACCTGAGCTGGTCCTGAAGCCACCTGGGGCTGGTGCTTGGCAGTAGGGAGGAGAGGTCTGGGTGAGTCCTTCCCCTCTGAGCCCAGTACAGCTGCCAGCAAAGGCTTCCTGGCTGGTCCCTGCAGCCTCTGCTGCTGCCTCTCCTTTCCCACTGGTGCTCCCAAGTCCTCCAGCACCATCTACAGTCCTGGGAAGACTGAGGAGATGCTCCAGTGCCACCAGGTACAGCCCAGCAGCGACCAGAAAAGGTGCAGTTGCTGAGCCAGGATTGGCATGTGGGGGATATATTTGCAGCCTTGTCTAACGGCTAAATGAGATAAAGGTCCTGGAGAAAACAAATTCCAACCAAACACCACCTCCCTCCCAGTTTTCACACCAGCTGAGGGGCTGCAAGGTGCCAGGCTGTCAAAGGAGCCCAACCTCAGCAGATGGTGCAGCTCAGCAGGGGTATTGAGCAGCCCTGCAGCACCCAGTGCCCACGTCCTCCTTCAGAAGCCCACGGCTGCACCCCCTGCCTGGCCCAGCTCGGGTTGGGGGGCACAAAGGAGTGCTGATCATCCCCAGAGCCTCAGCTGCAACCTGCACCACACAGGGCTGCCATGAAATATTCATAGGAGTTTCCTCGAGTCAATAGCATTAAAAATTCATTGGTATTTTGAGCAACAAGCTGTCAGCTGTATCTTCTGGGGATGGAGAAGTATGTAAATAAGAAAGCTCTTCCTTTCATGAGACAGTTAAGGTCTGCTTCAGCTGCCTTTTGGTTTTGAGAGATGCTGAAATGGGTCCTCAGTCTCATCTCTTCCCTGGAGGGGAAGTTTGGCTTCACTGGAAAAGGCCAAACCTCTTATCACACTGATTCTTTTCTCTTTTTTTATTAGATCTACTAGAAATAAGGGAAGGAGAGACTTCACAGAGCCACACTTTGCCTTTTCCACAGAGTAAGTGTGTAAGGACTAATTCACACTGATGTTATAACCCTAGCAGGATCCCCAGACAACACTAGAAAACGTGCTCAGTATAAATAGTTTATTAAAGAAAATAGCAAATTACATTTCTGTGAACAACCCACATGGGAGAAGTGGCGTTTTTCAAAATATGTGGTTTTTTTGATTGCTGTGTGTCAAGGGACAGGGGATCCCATGAGATCCAAGTGCTATGGGACCACTGTCAGCCTTTAGATAAGCTACTTGGAGGGGAAGAAAAAAAAAGCTTGGAGTTTTCAGTGGCTGTCAGATTTTTGGTTCAGTATCCCCCTTGATGTATTCCCATGTGCTGGGCTTGGTCTAACTGTGGATTTGGTGGCATTTCTCCCCTCCCTGTGCCAGTCAGAGGCAGGAACAGAAGGGCCTTGGCTGACCCAGCAGCCATTCAGTTCTGTAAGCAGGTTTGAAGCATGGTAGGAAATATTTTGTTCCATGTGTGCAGCAAGTGGCACATCTTGGTTTCTGGGCTGTTTTAATGACTGCTCTTGGTGAGCTTTTCAGTCAAGAACTGTACATTTCTCACTCTCCAACACAGCCTTTTGTAACTTGAAATGGGTGCATGCTTCATTCCCTTTTCATATGCATTTACATTTGTCATTATTCTTAAAAGACAGAAAATTTACTACCAGAAATACAAGAGATGCCAGACCTGGCTAGTTCACACACAACAAAAGGTAAAGGAAGGAGCTGAACTGGCTTCCACAGTTGGTAAAGTGAGACTGAAAAATGCTAAGTCAGTTCTAAGATATTTTTCCATGACAAATAAAGCCATGAGGAATTTTGCCACTTGTGCAAAACTCTGAACAGGATCTCCTCCCTCCCACCCCCTAAATTTTTTCTCACTTGAGGTCTGCTCTGCAGGGAAACCTGAGGTGGAAAAGAGCAAAGTTTGGCACTTCAGCATTCTCAGAAGGGTATCAAAAGCTACCAGAGTCTGTGGGTTTCACATGTAATTTGCAGGGACAGAAGAGGTAAGACACAAAGGGGCTACGTGCCCCCTGCTGTAAAACTGCATAGATAAGATTCACTACTGAGGAACAGAAACCCCTCTACAAGACCCTTAGGCAAGAAACTTGAGATGAGATTGTGAAGCACCTTGCATGAAGCCCATCTTACAGCAGTGCCTGTTCTCACCAAGAGATGTTGGATTCAGGATTTTGTTTCCCTATGCTGGGCTTAACAGGAAGATGGAGCCCTAGAGAACATGGAAATCAACAAACATCACAAAAAGTGTCTCCTCCTCCAGGATGGTACACCCACCAGCTCATGAAGGAAAGCTTGGACCTGGGCAGAACACCTCTGGGGATCTTGGAAGGAGGTTGAATTGTCAAGCCCAAACTCCATCTGCCTGGCAGGTGGAGCACAGGCAGTTGGTGTTCCCCACCTGTGCTTTCCTGGTCCCAGGCTTGCAGAGTTGACCCTCTTTGCCCTGCAAACACTGAGCTAGGAAATGTTTCCTCTCCCTCACTCAAGCCTCCAGGAAGCACTCACCCTAATGCTAAGCTTTATTTATAACAGTACAAATTAGAAGGGTAAAATAAAAAAAAAATATATTTGAAAGACTGTTTGCTTCTGCTTTATCAGCAGATGCAACATGTAGGTGTAAACACAGTTATTTAATTCTGGCCAGTGCTGCTGCTCTCCTGTCTGTGTTCTGGAACAGGGCTCGGATCAGACTCTTCACTTCAGCTGCAGAGAATTCAGCTGCAAGAGGCCCCTTCCCATCTGCCCACCTATGTGAGAGAGAAAGACCTTTATTTAACCAAACTGCACAGAAATATTCTTAAAAGAAGCCTCCTGAGCACTCACCACAACACCAAGTCTGAAGGCAAAACAAACCTATTAGCCCGAGTCCAGAATTGTTTAGGGCAACAGGTTGAGGTGAGTTTTGCTCTCATTACAAACTGTGCCTTTTTCCTCCTCCAAAATAAACCTGCCTGCAAAGTTCCCATTCACCTCCCAAACAACAGAAAAAAAAGTGGTTTATGCCCAGATGAAAGTGGAGGTGGGAACCTCTGGTGTCCATCATGGTTCCAACAGCAGCAACGAGCAGGGTGCAGAGAAGGAACTGCCTTCTCTGTTTCTCCAGGGCTGGTACCTTTCTGGTTTAGCTGCTGAGAACAGTTTAGTTTCCCTGCCATTCAGAGGCAGCTGTGAGCAGGGGATGTCCAGCTTCTGACAACTCATGCCAACTGAACTAATAGAAGTAATCATGCAAATCCTCGTGTGTAATTCAGATTAATCCCCCTTGCAGGTTAAAAGCAGCAAGGAAACAGCATCTAAAAAAAGCAGGGGCCAGTGGTGTGGAACAACTGCAGCAGCAAGGCAGAGCTAACAGCAAAAGCCATGGAATACTGCTCAGCAGAGAGGCTGAGGTTGTGCAGTCACTCTCTGGTTGGCTCTCCCATGGTTTGTTGTTGTGGTGTTTGTTTTGGTTTTTTTTTACATTTACACATTGCCTTTTCCTTTGCAGGAGGCAGGTGAATTTAGGAGCAAGCTCCAAATGGACTGTAAACACAGGGCCAAGAAACAACCCCAGGAGCAGTGACCTGATCCTCATTAACTGATTGCCTTGAACCTGAGCAGTGCCCTGCTGGTGTCTGACCACTTCCCAGCTCCCTGTCACTGCAGTGAAGGACTAACTGAGAAGGAAGGAAGGAAGAAGACACCTACTGGTCTACTATTTCTTGGAGGCTGGCTTGCAAGATGATCATCAGCTCTTTGAATGTCATCCACTTCTGCACGTAGACTGGAACTTCCTCTTGGTACTTCTTATTTTTGTCTTCTTCGGGCAGTGGATTGAAAACTTGGGGTCCTTCCTCCACCATGGTCCTACAGAGGGAGTACAGCCGATCTGCATCTTCTGTGGAGATATCCTAGAATTGAACACAGGTTAACAGGGCAGCACTTGGATGTACTTTTGGAGTAAAGCAGTAAGTAAAATGAAAAATAAAAAGGTGGCTGTGCGTGTGAAGATGAAAGCGGTTAGATGAGGTGAAAGATCACATTGAACGTTCTCAAGCTAATATAACTGATTTCATTAAATATAAGGGATTCTTAGTGGAAAAGCAAGCATGTCACTGGGAAGCAGAGGGGTTATGATGAAAGTCCAAACAGTTTACAAGGAAAATGGGTCAGGCATTGCCAGCACAATGAGGAGAGCCAAGCTCTTAGGCAGGCACAGCCTGAACAAGTGTCCTGTAAACTAGATCTTATGGGAAAAGAGGACTTGCTGGCCTAAGGCACAGTGAAAAGGCTCTCTGGGGGTAAACCAGAACAGATGCACTCATATTTCTATCATAATAGAATTTAAGAAATGTAACAGGATAGTTGTACTTGACCCAAGGTCACCTGACAGCCACTTGAGCACAGTACTGGGAGTCAAATGGAGATTTAAACAGGTAAGAATTCCAGCTTGAAATGCCCCAGGTGCAGTGGCATCTGGTGCTTGGAGAGGATGGAGAGGCTCATTGGAGAAGCACAGACTGAAAACACATCAGACCTCTAGGGCAACAATCCTGGTGACAATCTCTGCCAGAGCTGTGTTCAGTAAAGTCCCCATGGCCTTGCAGTACACGTTCACAGGAAGCACATCTTGCCAGACTTTTCCCAGCCTTTTCAACTGATGCAATACCTGGAAGGTAACAGCTCTGTGTTAGCAAAAACAGCACTGAGAGGCACCACATGATGAGGTGACTACATATGGTCAGAAACCAGTCAGAAAGGAGCAGAAGGCAATGAAGTATTCTGCTATGGCAGGGAGCAGACATTCCTGGGAAAAAATGCAACGTTTCCAATTTGCATTAAGGCTCATCAAAAGTGTGACACATCATTTTCCTTGAAAAATGAAAAACATCACAAATGTACTATGCATGAGTTGAAGATTAAGCAGCTTTTCATTTCAGCTTGGAGCAAGAGGAACTGAACTTGGCATGCTTCAATTTCACAAAAAGACACAACCCAGGGAAACAAAAACATCGTGCCAGGAAATTGTTGTTTTGAAAAACTCCACCCTGCTGGAACACTGAACAGTTCTCAGGACTGAGATGATGCAGTGGACCTTCCCAAGGACAACACCTACAACCACGGGATATTTGGCTTTGATTGCCTTGCTTACCTGCTTTATTGCTTTGTTTGCTGCACTGTAATTTTCCTCATCATCCATATTTGAAAAATTCCTTGCACTTGACAGCCTCTCCAGGATTTCTCCTTTCTGCACTCTCATCTGGGCCAGAAAACACTCCATCCCTTTAGGAGCAAAAACAGGCACAGAGAAGTAAGTATTACATTTGCTCTGCCAATTTTAGAGACTATAAGTGCTGAATGCTGAACTTGCTATGAAGTTTTATTTTTAAAGGAGTTCCTAGTCTCTGAACAGTCTAGTAGAGCAAATTTAACCTGGCCCAGTCACGTATTCAGGAAGTTTTTGCACGTCTTGCATTGCTACAATACTTCTGAAGCTGAGTAGTAGAACTCTAGATGACAGGCTCTTGTCAGGCTCCTATGAACTTATCTCAATTTGTTTTATTGGATTAGGCTGAAGAAAACATCAAACAACTGAGCAGCAGACCCCAAAATACAAGTGCCACAACATCTCATTGGACAATGAACTGGTTCTTGGAACCACATGCTGGGCAAGAAGAGGTGGGTTTTGGATCCTCACCAGCAAGTGTTTCAAGAGTAAAAGCTGACATTACCAAGTCTCCTAAACCCAGGCACCAGGTCTACAAAAGTGGCAGCTCCATCACACAGGATGCTGGTCAGGCGGTAGCGGAACTGGTGTCCCAGGGTGAGCAGGTGGTGAGCAATGTACATGCAGTTGTTGTGGTGGATGGCTGCCAGCTGGGGCAGCTTCTGAAGGTTCTCCCTGTCCCAGGAAGAGAAAAGGAAGAAATGGATTTATTTAGACCTGGCTCTGTGAAAAAAATTCGTTGTGCCTCCCCTAGAGAAACTCGCTGCCTCAGATGTTGCAGGTAACTGTGGGCAATGCCTGGTACAGACATCTGCTGGAAAAAAGGCACTTAACCTCCTGCCACATCCACACAAAAACTTGTAGGAAAGAGGTTTCATGGCCAGTAAAATAGCACTTTGGTGTTTGAATCACGTGTTATACCCACATTGCTTCTAGCAATGGACTTTCAAACAGGAACATGCTGTTACAGCGAAGTTATGGTGAGGGAAAGAAGCTGGGTGTTCTCTGGCAGAACTGTATCTTTTCAATCCTCATTGCTGCTCTTTTTTACAGGAAAAACACAACGAAAAACCTCTGCATCAGACAAGGGGTCAACGTTGCATGACTGGATTCAAACAACTGTTACAAGAACTGCAACTACCTCCTTGGTCATAAGACTGCTGACTGGGAAAACTCTCAAGCCCGTTTTGCTGCAGGTACAATTTAAATTATTAAAAGTACTAGATTTTTGCTGCTGGAGGAAGCCCTCAGTAACCTCTGGCTGTGGTGGACAAAGTGGGGCTGTTCCAGTAGCATTGCTCTCTCTCCAAAACAGGCCCCAGGTGATAGATACACACACACTTACTTGTGGTAGGTTGGCACTACGTCGTAGAACAGCTGGAATATATTCCGCACGGAGTAGAAGAGCTGCACACAACTACAAGGAAAAGTTCATGTTAAGTCAGTGGAATTGATGTCTTGCTCATAAATGATCCTCAACTTTCTCCAAAACAAGGTTTTATTAGTAGTGAAGTACTGGCCCAAAGAGGATCAATTACAGTTATGTCAACAAGGCCACATTCTGGAAAACTCACAAAGACGGTGATGACCTTGGAAGGTCAGTGTGGAAAAGACAAGCTCCAGATCACATGTCAGAAGGGAGAGAGATGAAACCCCAGGAACAAAGGGGACAGTGTCCCCTCCCCACCAGGTGTGTAAATAGTCAGCCCTCTCTCTGCCACAGTGCACTGAAGGACATTCAGTACTGAGGCACTGAGGGTTGTGGTCTCCAGTTTTTGAAGCAGACTGTATTTGGGTTCCTCAAAACATTTAAGAAGATGCCAGAGGCAGAGCTGGAGTTCTTTGCTTTCAGCAGCACAAAGAAAGCAAGAACTTCTCTCAGAATGAAGGCCATCTCTTATAATTTGGTCTGAAAAAGGGATGGGTTTGATTTTGCTAAACAACTGACAGCTCATGGATGATCAAACACTGAGGTGGAAGCTGCACTAGTGTTTCTCCCAACTTAAACCCTGAAGCCATGAACTACACTGTGCACATGAGAGAGTTCATGTTTTCCCTGCTTTAATCACTAAAATGTAAGTGCCTCTGAATGCTCCCTGAAAGCCTAAGTTCAAAGGGCTGCTTAACCTGAGTATCCCAGGGAACACAGTCCCTGCTGTGCCAGTCTGCTGCACAAACCTCCACCCAAAACAGAGTAACTTAAATGACCGATTCTAATTTTTAAGTATCTCCTGCTCTTTTAGAGTTCTTTTAACCTATCAGCAGATGCTTGGTGTTGCCAAAAGCAGTAAGTATATGACACCCAAGAGCTACCCACTGGTCTCTAACTCCTACCACTGATCAGTGCTGGCTGTGGCCTCCAGCAGTGTCTGATAAGCCAACTCCATCAGCTTCTCCACTGATGAACTGATGCGGCAGGTGGGCAGAGAAAAGGTGAACTGGCTCAGTTTAGTCTCATTCTCCAAATCCACTGCCTCGTTGTGCAGAAGCTGAGGAGATTTTTGCATCTGTGAGTGATCTGCTCCAGGATCAGGAAGCCTCGGTAGGGTTACACAGGTGTCAGGGGAGATCTAAGGGAAAACAGAGGGATAACAGAATTTAGAGTCCACAGAAAGGAGACTGTGCAAGACTACAAAATACAACAACAGGTTTAAGAAGATAAACACGAGGCTGCAGAAGTCCCCTAAGACTGCTGGAAACCTCCTGGCTTATGAAAGACACAGCAGACCATGAAACACTCTATATGGTGTTGCATGCCTAGAAGCAGCTTGGTAAGTAATTTTCTAATTATTATTATGCTTATGGCACCAGCCAGAAAAGCCTACAAAAGCAAAATCAAGTATTTTAAGAAATGTTGTTAATGAAATAAGCCTCTTGAGCATTGCTAAAAAAGGTTTTGAAACTGTTGTTTGCCAAGATCCCTAAATAATCAAGATTATTCAGTACTTCCCAAAAAAACAACACCCAAAGTTGACTGTTCTAGACAAGCCTTGTTCAACAGCTGTTTTTCCAAACAGAAGCACAGTGTGTTGCACCAACAGTCACCTTTACAGTGTTGTGTATTTCTGAGGTCATCAGGTTTCTGGCTGCCACAATCACATCCTGGCACTTCTTGTTTGCAAAGTGGGAATTGACATTACGGGCGTATTTCAGTAGATCAGTCGTGTCTCCTTTCAAAAACTGCATGTTCTTCAAGGCTTTTTCAAACTCCTCTGTGGATTTAATCACCTGAGAAGAGGAGACACACATTCTACATTAACGTAGCTTCCTAAAATCAAAGAACAAAAGTTAAAGTGGGGTGTAAACTCTTCCACTCAGCTGAAAGCAAAGGAGGAAAGGTTTTAGAGGGCACTAACAATCCAACAGCTTTTCAGGCAATCTTTTGGAAAAAGCTGGCTCAGCTGGGGGCCCTGAGCACACAGAAATGCAGTGTTGGATCTGCATGTCTGTCCCCCCTGGCTGTGCTGGCAACCAAGCAAGATCTGATCAAATTTCATTATGCTGGGCTAGCTGGGGGGGAAGGGACTAGGAGGTTTATCCCACGACTGCTTCTGTTTGAAACAGCTCCCTCTCCAGGAAAAGGAGCTTCTGGCATTCTTCCCTTGCAGTAAGCTCTGTTTTATAGATGTAGTTTTTAAAATCGTGGCCTGTGCAAGAACTCCCTGTGATCAGTACCAATAAATACAGAGAGGAAGCCAGCTGGGCAAGCCATCATGATCTTCAGCCTCTTGTAGAGGCTCAGACAAGGGCCTTGCAGCTCTTAGTCCAAGCTGTCCAAATGGCACTTCCACCACATGGATCTGAAAGACTTTTTTGAGACCTACCTCTATATACTGCTCTAGTTTGCTGCTGTTGTTTGGGATTGAATTTACCAGGCAGTTCTGGATGAGGCAGTCTGACAGCTCTTCCCAGATCACCTCACCCAGCAGTTCTGCCAGTGTAACCCTGCTGCAATCCTCCTTGTCTTCTGCAGGCTGCTCAAGAGGCACATCTGAATCCAAGAGAAGAAAAATCGACTTTAATACACCTGCTTCCTGGAGCAGACACCTCAGTTTGTTCAGTCCTTCCTGTCAGAGCAGCATCTATCAAGTGTTCCATCATATAACAGAGGCCTTCTTATCCAGGCCATGTGCTGGGCCTGGGGAATCACCCACTCAACCAGAAGACACCTGAATGTGTGTGTACACTGAGCACACTTTCCCAGCACAATTGTTCTGTGAAATGCAAAGCTCAGACCAGTTTCTAGCCAATGGAAGATCCTGCCTGTGAGCAGCCTGATGTGGGGAACTCCCTGGATTGCATCCTGACTTTTAGACCTGTGGCATGCAAAGATCTTCGAGGCATTGACTGGTTTGTAAGAAGAAATTATTATTATTATTAAATATTAATAATTATTTATCATTACAAAAAGTTAACTGTATGATGCCTTTGAGCCAAAACACCTTCCTCTTTCATTTTCCTAGCTCTGTGAATGCTGGGTCACTGCTAAGTCCAGTCTGACAAGGTGCCAAGAGCACAGCAGAGCAACTGAACATTAAAAGCTGCTTAGACCTTCTGTGTCACTCAATACTGCTTAACAATCAGATATTCTAGAAAGCTTCTGCTCCAATTACATGAACAAGGTACTAATCTCAGCCTAATTCCAAAAGGGAAAAACTACCTACTCAACAGATACTTGTGGAGAAATTCAAAAACAAGCTTGATTTTGTCAAAAACCTCCATGGGAGAGGAATGATCCAAGGCAGGCTCCTCGGACTTGAAGCGCAGGATCAACACATCTGACTGTTCCTCTGTGAAGGGCTGGAGAGATGGGTATGAAATCAGTGGCTTGAGAATGTATTTCAGCAACAACTGACCTGAGAAACATTAAAAATAAAAAGATGTTTTCCAACAGGATGAAGCAGATTTCTCCAGGGAGGCCCAACTGTGGCTATTCTAGATGTTCTTCACGTGAAGTGGGGGAAACACACACACTCAATTAGCTGCATCAGGGAACAGCTAATGAGACAAAATGATGGCTTTGTTTTATCTGGATCTATGGTCTGTCTTACCAAAAATTTTAAGCTTGGTGTGCAGTTCTCCCAGGACAGCAAAGGCCTGCAGCACAGCAGCAACAGGTGGGCCAGCAACCTTCTCTTTTGGTGGCACCGTGTGTAAGTGCAGCTCGGAATGCATCACTGACTCCAGGCTGCTGCTTTCTGAAGGAAAAGAACCATCTCTCTATCAGTGTGGTCTGAGATACAGCAGGTAGGAGAAGCTACAACACTCCTCAAGTAGCAGCTAAAGCAATATTCTACCTCTCCTCATTTCCACAAAACAGCTCTTGTGAAAGAGCATCAGAAGAGGGTCCAGAGCTCCTTGTGCAGGACAATGGAATGAGAATCGGTCTCTTAAAATGATCCAGAATTCTCATTTCAGTCACCTGGCAGTTGAATGACATTCAGTGACAATCACTTTCCTTCTCCTCTCCATGTCAAGTCAAATCTCAAGGAAAAGGGTTTTTTCCCTCTTCCAAAGGAAAAGCTTGTGTGTCAATGAAGACAGCAAGGTGCAGACTCCTGAGCAGTTCTTGCCATTAGCTGCCTGCAACTAAAGTGGCAGCCTTGAAAACCTCTCAGAGAAGGCAGAAGTACCCTTAAAACTAGCCTAGGGGGGGAAACCTTTTCAGGATGATGAAAAATTTCTGGAAACTCTTCCAGCTACCACACTGAATTGTGTATTCAGTAAAAACCAACCTGGAAAGTTGGCCTAGCTGACCTTCTCAGGAGCAGAAGCTCTGCAAGACAGGATCCCTTTTCTGATTTTTTCACCAGAGTAGAAGGGTACTCAGAGGCTGGTAACTGTTTTGACCTCTGCCTCCACATTTTTTTTAAGGAATACCACAGATGAGGCAGCTGAACCTTCAAAACCTGGTTTAAAGTCTACTGGCTACACTGGTATGGCTTCTGGTGGCACCTAAATACTCCAGGAGTTTGGAGTATCCAAAGAACACTGCCACTCATCACTCTCATTTATTAGGCCATGCAATTAGCAGAAAAGAGCTCATGAAACCAGCCCTAGTTCACAGTATTACTGTATTTGTTATCTTGCAGGTGCTGGAGCCAGGCATTTCAAATAGGGAAGCAAAAACGGTGAAATCAACTGGAACTGTGAGTACCTTTTGAAGGAGGAAGCTTCCACACGGCCAGCTTCTGCCACTCTTCTCCTAGGTGGTAGAGCATGTTCTGTGTCTGCACGGTGAGCTCTGTCCCTAGTGCTTTCAGGATCTTCAGCTCGAAGCCCTTGCGGGATTCCAGCATCTTCAGGCTGCTTCGTGCCTGGAGGGAAGGAGGAAACCTGGGTAACTGTTGCCTCTGCTAATGCAAAGCACCCTGTGACATTTATTGGAAGTCAGTATGAGTATCACTGTCATATGCTTAAGAAGGCATTATTACCTTTTCCAGTTGTTGAGCTGCTGCAACGTACTTCTTTTCCAGCAAGGCAGTGTTGTACTCTTTAATAGCTGTGTCAAACTGCAGCAATCAAACACATTCCTAAGTCACTGTGTTTGTTAGTAAACTACAGGCTTTTTAAACAACACAGAGACAGGGGGAGCTACAAACGGCTATTCCACAGAGGAGCCAAAAATAATGCTGTAGGATGAGCACAAAGGAGGCTGACTGCTGCTTCATGACTTTCCACTGCTCCCCCTCCTCACCTCCTGGAGCTTCTTCAGAATGCTCAGCACCAGAGTGTCTCGCTCCAGCTGCTGCTTCAACTCAGCAAATTCAGCAACAGCAACATTCAGATCTTGCTGAACCTAAAATAACAAAATTTTCAGTTAATTTACAGCAAGCAGATGTTGTCAGAGACATTCCCTCTTGGAATTAATAACATCAGATTTAACATATTTCTGTTATGGGAATAATTTGGTGAGGAGGAAAAAGGTTCCATCCATTTTACTCCTTGTTAGGAAGATCCTTATAAGCACTGGAAACTTCTATAAACTGGTTTCTCTTTTAATACATTACAGGTTTTTTAAAGGCACTGTAAAGAAACCTAGCCTCAAAAGGCCTTCAGAAGGACTTCAGTGTTCCTTTAACACAGCCATTTAAAATGCAAGGATGCTGGGACTCTGCTAAAAGGTAAATTTCAATTAACACTGCTACAGAGCCCCAGACGTTGGGGAAAAATCACAGAATCTTAGGGGTTGGAAGGGACCCCGAAGGATCATCTAGTCCAACCCCCCCCTGCCAGAGCAGGAATGAATCAAGCAAAAAGCAACTTCAGGGAACGTTCACAGTGATAGTTTAGGTTCCTGTTCTGCCTGAACTCACTGTGGGACCAACCCTCAGCTGGTTGGTTCCCATGTCACACCTTATCACAACGAACAAGGCTGAAGCTTCCTTCTGGAGGAGGTGACACTGCCAGCTGCACAACAGGGCAAACACAGCCCAGCCCTTAATGACAGCTCCTTCCTTACCCCCCATGCACACATCCTCTGCAGCAGGTGTTGCCGAAAGGCATTTTTAAGGGGTGAGATCACCCAGGGTTCTTAGCCAGGAGTCCTTCCCTGTTGCTATGAAACACACCAAGTGTGTGTTTACGTCTTTGGGTGAAACTGAAGGGAATGTACAAGGACGCTGTCCTTGCTGTCACCTCGTTCTCAATCCTCGCTCTCAGCAGGTCGATGTTGCTGGCCAGCCCGTCCACCTGCGACCCCAGCTCCTCGGCACTCTGCATGCTGGGCAGGAACTCGCTGTACTTCTTGTTAATCATGGTGCAAACTTCTCCCTGAGGAAGAGGCAGCGCTGGGACACCCACCCTCGCTCCCCTCCGGAGCAGCGGTAAGGGGCCCTTCCGAAGCCGGGGGCACCCTGGGCTGAGCAGCCGGGCTGGCAGCCGGTTCCCCCGCTCTGTGCGGCAGCTACAGCCACCAGACACCCCCTCCAAAACCGGGCAGAACCCCGCACGGAGGGTCGGCTTAGCCCGGGGCGGAGGCAGCCAGCCCGCCCGCCCGCCCGCCGCAGCCTCGGCCCCGCTGAGGCTCTGCCGCCCGCAGCCCCCTCCCCATCCCCGGCCCTGCCTTCAGCTCCTCTACGCGGCGGGAGAGCCGCCCGATGCGGGTGCCCAAGTCCTCCTTGTCCAGGCGGCCCGAGTGTGCCAGCACGGCCGCCACCAGCGAGCCCGCCGCCGCCATGGCCGCGCTCTGCCCGCCCGCGGCACCACGGGACGGAGCCGCTACGGCGGCCGTGGGGAGGCGGAGCTGGGCGGCTGGAGGCTCCGTGGCTGCGGGGGGTGGCCGGGGGTCCGCATGGCGGCTGGGGAGGCGGGTGGGTGCTGGGGGACACACGGCCGCTGAGGGCTTTGCAGCTGCTGGGGACCCACGGCTGCCAGGGCTCCCCAGCTGCTGGGGGACACAGGGATGCTGGGGGCTCCTCGGCTGCTGATGACACGCGGCTGTGGGGGAGCGTGGCTGCTGAGGGGCCGTGTGGCCCCTGGGGACATAAGGCTGTGGGGGGATATATGGCTGTCTGAGGCCCATAAATCATGGGCACCCACCACCTCAGGCCCAGCTGTCCTTCCCCATCCTTCCATGGGTGCTGCTGTTGTCCTGAAATGGCGTGTTTTGCTCTAATTCTCCCTGTCCTGGCGTTATACAGCCTCTGCTTTTACACTGCCTTTTTGTTTGCTCTTGCATGGTGTTTTTTGGGTTTTTTTTCCTCCTAAAATTTTAATTACTTCAACTAATAACCAACGTTTCTGGGGCAAGGAGGCAGGCCCAGGGCTCTTCAGACATCCCCCCAGCTGCTGGGGGAGGGAGGTTCCAGCCCCCGGCATCCGGTACCTCGCAGAGATCTGGGGGTGGCTGGTGCGTTGTGGTGAGAAACTCTCTGCACGTTCTTTCTTCCGAGCAGGGGAAAGAGCCACCACCGCTGTGTGCCATGTGGAGGGGACAGTCCCTGGGCACCTGGACGCTGCTGGCCAGCCTGGCTGTGGCCAGCTGGGGCGTCCAAGGTAAGTCCCTGGCTGTGGGTTTCTGCCCGTGGGCTGCTGAGGTGCTGTGTCCTGTGGCTGAAATGGGGGTGGTGGTGGTCCCTGGAGACCTCCGGGTTGACAGTGGTGCCCAGTGGGCACTTGCTACGGTCCCTGGAGATCTCCAGACTGGCAGTGGTGCTCATCAGGTACTTGCCACGGTCCCTGGAGGCTGCACTGCTCACACTGCAGGCAGGTCTGCAGCCATGGGAAGGGTGGCTGGAAGCAGGTCCCTGCAGCTGGATGGAGTTGTGTCTGTTGTGGCACCTTGATGTGAGGTTTGTAAATTTCAATGGGTAGAAAGGAGTGAATCAGCACAAGGGTTCGTGAGGACAGAGTTGCTCTGTTGGCTCTGCTTGCCCTGGATTGTTGCTGTGACAGTCTGAAGCCATGTGCTATCCCTGGGTATCTGGGATGGCTCAAATCCACCTTGCAATGACAGAGCATGTGCAGTTGGACTTGGCAGGTCCGTGGTGTTGGACCAAAGCAGCTGTGGGCTTTGTACTGGCACAACATGCAAGCAGGAAAGCCTGTGATCTGTGCTCTGTGCTCTGCTCCAGCACTCAGCAAATAAGATAGGGAATTTACTCTCTGATTCTGAAGATGCTTTTGGGCCAAGGAAGCAATTCTGTGCAGTTTTTTCTGTGCTCTTCACTAAAAATGTTTTTTTACGTTCAGGTAAGAACCTAAATGGGTTTTTGCTTCCCCATCCGGGCTCAGCTCCTGTCTCTGCTGGTGGAAATGTTTCACTTTCTCTTGAAACATCTTTGACTATATTTGCACTTCAATACTGATGTGATCTCTGTGTGGGATGAGGGTCATGCACAGAATCAAGTCCAGGCAGGTGGTTGAGCCCAGTTAGTTTTCCCTCTGAGGGAACTTGGATCTCTGTACTACCCAGAGCTGCCATAATGCAACCACCAGTTGAACACTGGGCTACTTTTCTGCTGGGTAATCTGGTTTTTGCAGTTTATTTTCTTAGCAGTGTCCTTTCTAGTGCTCAGGGGACAGACTAAGGTGATGCTTTCTACAACAGCTGTCTCCATGGATGAGACCTGTGAGCTCTGCACCACCGAGGGATGAGAACTCAGCTGGGGAAGCTCTTTGCTCTCCTGTTTGTTTGTTTGTTTTTTACAGGGCAGAAAGTGATTGTGAAAGAAGCCAGTGGCAAGGTGTTCCTGCAGTGTGAGAGCAGCACCCAAACTGAAGTCACGTGGTGGAAAGATGGGACTGAGATAGCAAACACCACACAGCTGGACTTGGGTGCAATTTACGATGATCCCAGAGGCATCTATACATGTGGAACTAAGACAAGCCCTCCCCTCCAGGTGCACTATCGAAGTAAGTGTTACAGTCCTGCTTTCTGGAGCCAAAAGTGCCTGGAGTTTTCACCCAGGACATTTTTTGAGAAAACTATGGAATTTTCCCCAGAGTTTGAGGGTGCTTCCACCAGTTTGTGGAAGTTCTGGTAGCTCCTGTGCTAGGCTGGCCTTGGGAGCAGCCAAGCTGCATGCTCCCTTGCATCTGGTGCCTTGACTGGCAGAGCTGGGTGAGCTCTCTGGGCTCAGACTGGCCCCGCATGTCCTGGTGATGGCCCTACTTTCAGTTTTGGTGTTCTTTTGGGCTTCCAGTGTGCCAGAACTGCATTGAAGTGGATGCTCCCACCATCTCTGGGATCGTGATTGCTGATGTTGTTGCCACCATCTTCCTGGCGGTTGCTGTGTACTGCATCACTGGCCATGACAAGGGACACATGTCAAGAGGTAAGGGGGGACCCTGGGCATCTCCAGGAGTGCTTGGGCATGTCCAGGACCTGCATGGTACCTGGGGACTTCCCATCACTGCAAGCTGCAGGTAGAACCAGCACGCAGTGGGTCCAGGGCAGGAATCTGTGTGAGCACCCTTCCTGTCCCTAGCTCAGCTTCCCAGGAGAAGCTGTCAAATACATGAGGTTCACCAAAACATTATTTCAGAGGCAGCAGCTGGTGGCACAGGAACATCTGAGGCCTTGTAGGGGCTTTCCACCAAGAATGTAAAAGCACAGGGCTGAGAGCAGCCAGCTGCTTGAGTTTGTTTGCAAATATTCACCATGCTACCCATGACTCCCCTGATCCCTGACCATCTTCTCTCTTCGTTTAGCTTCTGATAGGCAGAACCTGATTGCCAACGAGCAGCTCTACCAGGTGAGTGTGGGTGGGCTTCAGTGTGTCTGTCTGGTGTGGGGCTGTGTGGCCATGGTGCTGCAGCTGCTGGGGGACACTCGATACCTCAAGGCATCGAGCTGTGTTGGAGATGGCTCTCTGCTGGGGCATCCTTCCCCTGAGTGACCCTGAGCTCTGTGTGCAGGGAGGGAAAGCTTGCCAAAAGCTTGGCAAAGGGAGGGCTGGGCCAGCTTCCCCTCTACCCTCCCTCCTAGGGCTGGGCAGGCAGGCTTGTAGCTCACCTTGCCTTTTTTCCTTCCTAGCCCCTTGGCCAGCGGGACGATGGGCAGTACAGCAGGCTGGTGCCTGGCAGAGCCCGCAAGTGACGTGGGAAGATGCTGAGGCCTGTGACTCCTTCACAGGGGGAGTGACATTACAACAAAGCCACTGCCAATGCCCCAGGGCACCAGCACCCTGCTCTGGCGCTGCCAT